>OZ021707.1:9575179-11013269 GCA_963978555.1 Galerucella nymphaeae | reverse complement strand
GTTTATCCATTTTTAAAGCTTTCAAAAACAAATTAAGTCACAAAAACTCAGAGCGCAATACACATTACACGAATAAGAATGTATCATAAACAAGTAAGTTTAAATATTTGACGTCAGCAGTGACGTCAAACGCGTTTTGGCGGACTTTCAAATTTTATGATTTTTAAAGTCGTTTTATAAGTAAAGTTGATATTTTTTTGAAAAAATAAGTATGCAAGGTGTTAAGAGACCTGATAAAACGTCGATTCCCACCAATAGCAAAATTTATGCCTGTACCCTATTATTCCAATTTTTGAGCATTGGCCATCGGCCATTTTAAATGCGGTACACATTATATATACACATTGAACTGAAGTTGTCTTGGGGAAAGTTCCTCTGAATTCATCAGGTTCAGACAAGACGAATTGTTTGTTATTTAATATTTATTAATAAATATTGCTAAGCAGAAATTATCCATTCAGTTATTGTTGATAATGGATTATTGTATGTGGATTTTAGAATGTTGAATATTGTGAAAATCCGTTTTTTTCCTTTTGTCAGTAAATAACTCGCTCTTTACGGTGTTTTTTATCGCTCGATTATGGAATCAGGTTATCTGAGATGGAATTACAGATAACCCACTTATGTCGCTGATAGCTGATACCATTTAGGTAGACGCTATCTTAGGTATTTCACTTTGTTAAAAAATTATACTTAGGAAAAACGGAAAAACTGATTCAATTTTAAAACACATATACTTTGGAGAACCCTTTTATTTTTCTAATATGAATTGTAAGATGTCCACTAGATGTCAGCAAATGTCCATTACAATACTTTTATAACTTTTCAAACCTGTAAAAAAATCATGGGCTGGAAATAAATAGGTATTGGAAAACCAGTAATAAGCTATTTGAGAAACGTGAATTTAAACGTGCCTTTACAAAACGTCTTAAATTATGTCTAAAGCTAAAGATCATTCTTTTGACAGATTCCAATTAATAATGTGAATTGTCAGATTATGAAATTTTTCACCGAACACGTTTATGTTTAATTTTACTAAATTTTAATTGAAATTTGATCGAAATGCCTCACACTAGGGTATAAAATGAAAATAAAATTGATCGATGTGAATTTAAAGTTATCATTTTTAGGAAATTAGATTAGGGGATGTATGGCGTACATGTAACAAAATTAGAGCTGCAGTTTTTCGTATGGGCATAAATTTATTCGAACATTTTCAACCGTTAGATCCCCACAAAAACTGTTTAATTTCAGGTATGAAATTCATTTTAAAAGTTATTGTTTAGGTATTTAGAAAAAGTTATAAAAAAGTTCAATAGAATATTTTTTCAGAATCACAATTTATTTCCGTTATAAATGGGCAATTGAGAGCTACCATTGGTTTATCTGAACAAGAAGTTGCTGAATTAGCTGATTATTTTAGAGTACCAGATGGAAGGATATATTATACCCAGCTGTGCGAAGTTATCCATAATAGTGGTAAGTACAAAATTGATACAAAACTTTAACGATCAGTACCTATTTAAAAAACTATTTAGGTAACTTAACTATGGAGACCTCAGAATGATTCTACTATGTTGGTATTAATCTGAGATGAAGACTTTTTTCTTGCTTCTACTTGGAAAGAACGTAAGCATAGGGCATGTCCACGACAGTTGACACTTGACAATAATCCGGTGGTAAAACAATAAAAATAAAGACGATCAATAATTATCCAACAACTATTAATCTATATTATATAAATATTATTTAATATGCAAGCTCAAGAATTAGAAAAACTTAAGCAAAAACAACAAAGCTCAAACACGATCTATCATTATAAATCAGCATAACCTCACTATTAAGTACCAGGTGTTCTAAACACGCTTCTAATGACCTGTCAAAACTAATTCGATATGGCGGCTGGGGTCAAATAATTTGTTGGTGTTATATTATTGTGTTGTTGGAAAGTTTATTTAAATTTTTGTGAGATTGTTGTTTTTGTGACTTTTTATATTACCTAACCTAACCTAATCGAACTCAAACCGTTCTTCTTTTTTGTATCTTAAAGGCCTCCACCTTGTCAGTACTCAATCATAGCTGGTTTTCGCCTTGACCATTTAAATTTTAAATACTTAAAGATTTTTGCAATAAATGGTGAGATATACATATATTATTGTTGTATTAAAGCAGGATCAGACACTTGCTCTGGATTTTTATTTTATTTAAATGTTCATGTTTGTCATAAATCATCACAAAACAGACACAAGAATGACAGATGAATGCAATAAAAATTTTATTGCACTAGTGCAAAAAAGAACCACTTTTTCCATTAAATGTCTTTCAAAAAAGTGTTGTTTTTTGCATGAATGTAGAAAAAATATGTGAATATATAGTTATTTGTTTAACTAGGCAGTCAATCTACTTTGCTGCCAAGTTGAACATATAATTTTTTCTCCGATTGTTCATGAGGATATTGTATTTGCAAATTATTACAATTCCCACAATCTCTTTATTTTAGTTGGTTGCTATGGAAATGTATAATCACAAGCAGCAAAGTAATCACTTTCGTGCCTAGGCAGCAAAGTAACCACTTTGCTGCCTAGGCAGGAAAAGTATTACTTTGCTGATTGATATCATATCAGTCAGCAAAATTAATATTTGCTGCCAATCGGAGAAAATAGTTATTTTCCTCCTATATTTAATGTGTCTGCTGCACTTTATAACCAAGATACAGGGTGTTTTATAAATGTATCCTATTTCTTTCAAACCTCATAACTTCCGAGTTACCCTATATATTATTTTGAGATTTGGTACACGTAATAACTCCATCAAAAGCATCTCCAAAAAGATAATGCAGGTCCGGCTTAACAAAAAATTTCAAACCTCGTCTTTCCTAAAAACAACACCCTGTATATAGATTTTTTGAAAATTGCTCTTCATAATTGGAAAGGGTATAAAAAAATCGAATCTACTTATTTCCTTTTCATTTTTCCGCAGACAATTTTACTACCAAAAATTTACCGTCAAAGTTATAATTTATGCACGTTTTTGGGGTTAACAATGGTATCGGAGAGGTTTTTTTATTTTTTAGCTTGAAATGAAATCCATTTAATGCATCTAGAGAAGCATCCTAGAAATTCAATTGAGTTTGTATGTTTACGAGTGCAGACCACAAAAAAATGTGATTACAGGGCCGTACTTAGAACATACTCACTCAGTATGTTTCGAATATTTCGAACACCCTGTATAAGAATATGTATCTGGAAACTATGCACTTCTTCATTTAGAATAACAAGAGTAAAAATACGAGAAATGAGTTTATACTTCAAAAAACGGAGAGATTTTTATTAATTTTATTAATTGACATGAACAGAAAACAAGAAATTCTAACAACATTTTCCAAACGATTACTTTTAACGTTTTTTGAAGTATAAATTCATTCCTCGTATTTAACTCTTGTTATTCTAAATGTAGAAGTGCATAGTTTCCAGATACATATCCTTATACAGGGTGTTCGAGATATTCGAAACATATTGAATGGGATAACTGACATTTGACATAACTATAGTGACTGAATAACAGAAATGAAATGGTGACATGCCAAGAGCTCCTAGATTTATTGGCCACTGATATATTGAGTATTCAGCTAAAAATTCATTTTAAATTTCAAGATATACGCTTCAGGAGTGTATTCATTATTATAATAAGGAAATATGGATGTTCGCAAAGATAAAAAACATGCAAAATTTTGTTTTGAATAGTAGACCTTAGCTGTCATTCTTGTGAAAAAAAAACACTTTTTGTTGGCCATATTGACCTTAGACTGAACTCCTCTATATCCGCGTGAAGTCGCAGTCAGTGTACTTATAAAATGTGACTACTTAGGTTGTCTGGAATGTATATGACTTTACGAACTCTGAACTAGCTTTTACCCTTATAAAATAACACTACTGCATGAATTCAACAAAGATGATTTTGGTTGTGATCTTAATTGACAGTTTTACAATTTTTAGTACCACAGTTCAGTAGCAATGCCCCCCTAGTGACAGGATTAGAATGGGAAAATCCATTACATACCAATCGATTAAGTATAAGTGAGGAAAGGCGCTTAAGCGTTCTACTAACCAAAATTGCTTCCCTGGTTAACCTGAAAAAAATTATTTTTAGGCCCTATTTTCAGGATTACGAACTAGTAAGTGTTAGTTATATCGAAGAAAAAGCTTCTTTATCAATTTTGTGACAAATAATTGTCCGATTTTTTAAAAATCTGACCCCAACGTTCTTGATAAATATTATAACATTTATTATCATAGAATAATATAACAAGAGCTATGTATAAGAACCGTTTTACACGTGAAAATAATATTGGTAAGTTTCATATGAATTTTGAGAACATTTCACTGCTCTACTGTTTGACACCTAATATTTTTACCACTATAAATTTCATAAGAATTCATGCCAAACGCCTGCGCAGTGAGATTGTTTTTGGGATAAGTTGTCATGGTTACGATTTATATATTGACATTTCTAAATAATCAGCTGTATTAGAACCGTTCATTTGATTGATTATTTATTCTATTAATTGAGATTTGCAGTTATGTCAAGGTTTTGGCTTTCCTAAATAAAGAATTAATGGTTGAAAATTATTCAAAAACTAGAAGTAGTCTATTAGAGAATTCAGTATTACCATTGTCTAATAAAATTATACAAATAACTTTTTCTACGCACATGTTTGTAAACGTCAAAAATCGCACTGTCGACATTTTTGAGATATTTTACAATAACATGCACGTAATCAAATTGCAATCAAATTTTTATCTAGATAATACTTTATTGTGTCTTTTTACATACTAATAATATCAATAATGCCTTAGTAAACGTACCATCAAATCCTTTGGGATCTTCGAATGTTTTTTTTCAATACATCACCCTGTATAGCATAGAATAATATTATATTGGGTATCCCTCTAGGTCTCCAGATCTAACGTTAGATTTCTAGATCTCAAATACCTTGAAATTTGTAGGTATCTAAAAATAATGGTACTGTAACGGTAGCTCATTTTGCAAGGATTTTGGCATACTTAGAAATTCTTCTTTCCGCTGACGATTTCAATCTGCTGGTCAAGAAATATTTGAAAGACAGCTATACAGTAAATTATTATGCATTCATGTCGGCCATAACTGATATTGTAAATTATTTGAATGCCCACGGTATTTTGGATGTATGCGGGGTAAGTAGGTATATTTCTTATTGATTGGTAACCGACCCTGTATTATTATTTTTTTCTTAATAATAATAATATTTGATGGGGTCCGTTTTAGGATGTGATGAGTTTGTATCCGGGAAGGGTGATCAATGCCGAGCTACCGAAATTGCCGAGGCCTGAAATAGGTGAGTTTTAACAAAACATTTTCAAGCCAAAAGGAATTACGACTTTCTCCGTACGCTAAGAGCGAAAAATACCAATTAACCTGCTTGTAACTTCTAAATAGCTGAAGGTAAAAAAGTGCAGTTTTTTCTAATTTTTTTCACGAGGTTTTTTACTGCAAGTGTATTAGATACGACGAATAGTTTCCGAGATACAGTATACTTTGTATTCTTCTATCTGATCACCCGGTACAACATACATTCTTTAAGGCCGTTTTACAGTTGACAATTTTTTCTGACGGCAAGTTAAAATTGCTGCAATTTGTGAAAGGGCATGCGCAGATCATCCATTTTAACAAGTAGCAGGAAGAAATTATAGATCCTGACCTATGTTTAATTCTTGCAGCTGTGCGGCAATTTTAGTGATATTTCTGGTAATTTCTATGTCACCAACATAACAATTTGACTGAATTATTCCCTGCTTCTCAGATAATTGAAGTAACAGACTTACAGACCAGTGGCTATTAACTCTAACACACGCGACTGCTTTAACTTTCTTGTTTTTCTCATTCAAATCCATTCTTGACAAAAAACAATTAAAAATTCCTTAAAATATAAGAGTAGTGAACTGATTTTAGTAATGTTGATATTTCTGCTGCAAGAAATTCATCTCACAAAAACATGCCAACTGTAAAACGGCTTTACTTCCACAAACCCACATTTTTTATTGCCATCACAAGCGTTCAACTTGTGAAGGGCAACGGGCAAATTTGGTAATTTTTTTGTGTATCAGCTGATTTCTTGAAAAAAAACCGAGAGGAGCTGAGTTTGTTCGAAGACCTGCAGGTAGTCTTTTATTAGATTCGAGTTGTATCCCGATATTAACATGTAGATATGAAACTAAATCTTAAGCAAATAACAAATTCTACCTTTCTAATATTATTCCACTTTTAATTGTCTGAAGTATTGATTTGCTAACGTGTAATGTTTT
The DNA here is from genome assembly GCA_963978555.1 of Galerucella nymphaeae. NCBI lineage: Eukaryota > Metazoa > Arthropoda > Insecta > Coleoptera > Chrysomelidae > Galerucella > Galerucella nymphaeae. Next base: position 11,006,928 of record OZ021707.1, on the reverse strand, counting down.
TTGACCTCACAATAAATTAACTTGTTGAATGTGGCTTTGGAGAAAGTATATACCTACCTACCTGAATTAAATGGGAAACAGCTTGGACATGGACTTGATCCTTTTCAAAAACAGGTAGGTAATAACATCCGGTTCGGGAGACCCAGACCAAGAATATTTTTATTCTGTAATCTCTGACCAAGACAGTTTTAAAACAAATCAATAAATATTTTTTAGGTAAAATTATGGCTGCAACAATATTTGGCAAGCAGAATATTTTCCATCCAGCTTTGAACGATCCCAAAAAAATAGAACACATTTTAACGACATTATCTAATCTACAAGATCATGTTTTGAAAAATCGATTGAGAGTCCATGAATTTTTTAAAGTACGATTTCCATATACTATTACAGTAAAAGTAGAAATGATAATAATAGTAGTTTACCATGCGTAAAGTGACTTTACGTTTAGTGTTAGGTACACTATTTTTTCTACTAGCATGCGGAAAAGAACCCATAAAATAAACAAATATTTATTATTAAATACATATCAACAAATTAATTATTATTATTTGCATTCATTTGAAGGGGCTTATACCAGGGTCATTAAAAAATTATTGAAACATTAGTTTCTTTTTATAAAAAATTATAGCAGAATTCTAATAAATTTTTCAGTTATTTGTCGTTAGGTACTCGTTTAACAACAATGGATACCTATAAGATTTAAAAACCAAAACTATATAATATACTTTTAGATAGACTTTACCTGTTTATAGGAAGGATACAAAATGATCTTTTTATTTGAGATTTAAATCTCGACTGCTGAGAGCGGATTAAAAATATCGGATTTTATACAAAACTTTTGGAATTTCAGAATTTTATTGTTATTTTTATACACCCTGTATCAGTGTAGGTACATAGAATACCTCTAAGAAAGTAGTTTTGATATTTTGCTTAAAACCTTAGACCATTATAATAAGTTTTATGGTCTAAGCCTAAGGGTTTGTAGTTAGGTACCTTAGTTCTTGAAGTACCAACCAAAATAATATCACGTAATGATCGCTACCAAAAATGGTAATAGCGCCCTTTGAAGATTTGGTTAAAATACATATCAACAAATTAATTATTATTATTTGACATTCATTTGAAGAGGCTGGTACCAGGGCTATAAAGAAAATTATTGAAACATTCGTTTCTTTTTATTAAAAATTATGGCAGAATTCCGATACATTTTTCATTCATTTGGTAAACTACAATCATACAATTATACAAGGTGTTTCATTAGTGCGGTAAAGTCGTTAAAGTGCGTTAAAGTCCAATATCTTGTGAATGGTTGAAGAAATTTGAATGAAATTTCATTCAAATATACAACATTCACAAGATATTGGACTTTAACGCACTAATGCATCACCCTGTATATTTTTAATATTCCAATGTCAGTATACTCCCCAAAAACTTAATAAAACTAGTGCAGAAAAATGGATTTTTCCGCAGGTTTGTAGGAAAAATATGATTAGTGAGTATATTTCACTTAAATTCACATCTCAGTAACCTGTAACTATTGAAGAAGACACATTTATAGAAAGTGTAACTCGGTGTTTTGTGATAAATTTTGATGGTAGTTTGTGCAACTAGTGCGCAAAGCGTCACTTTTCCCACTATTGCCGCAAATCTAGCGAGTGGGAAAAGTGATTCGCGTATAAGTTGTACACAATACTTTTTTTACAACCACATTTATCAATGAAAGGAATACATTAATTTATATCGTTATTTTATTTAAACTTTGAACAGAAAAAACTTACAACATGATAATGAATTGAAAAATCAATTGAATGTATCAGTAATTGTAAAATTTGAACAATTTTGTATTGAATCATTATTATTTTGATCTTGGTTCCTAAAATAATGCTTAATAGGTCAACATTTTAAAAATTTATAAATAAAAATAAAAAGTTGTCTTTTGGTTTGAATTTAAAAATCGCACACCAATTAGAAATTCACTATTAGGTTGAATAATCAAAAAAAGTGGAATGAAGCTTACATCGTAATCTCCTAATTTTTAGGATTTCGATCCGTTAAACTGCGGCAGAATAACAAACTCCCAATTTCATAGAGGTTTAGATGCCTTAGTGTTAGCAGGAAAACAAAGATTTTTCCTGTCCCTTCCCGATGTGGAAGCAATAATGCATCAATATCAAGATCCTTGCGATCCAGGCAGAGTTTGCTGGAAAACTTTTGAAGACGATATCGACCATGTGTTCACCATTAAAGTGAGTTTGTATTTACCTGTTTTTTTTTTATAAAAATTTTCGTTGAAATAATTTTGATTCACGTTATATTGGGCTATCCTTCGTACTCCTGACCTGGCAATTTATTTTAGGGCTTGGAAAAAATGCCCTCACTGGTAGTTGATCCCCCTCCACAAGCTGTTCGTGACTTACCAAAATTAGGTGGCAAAAATTGGCAATCTGTAAATACGAGAAGTAGAGATTTGTGCGAAAACGCCGTCGATAAAGTTAAACAAAAAATGACACACAGACGAATATTATTGAAGCCCGTTTTCCGAGATTTTGATAAGTATGAATATGAATAGTCAATCCCAATGTTTAAAATCGATAATTTTCATAGCCCAACGGCTATTTTTTTCACAATGGTAGTGCGTGAAGTATTTTATTTATTCAGAATGAGCTTGAATTTTTATTTGGTACGTCCATGTTTACTTCACGTCCCTAATTTTTACCTGGAACCACCGTCCATCGACCATCGTCAGAAGAGTGGTAGCATAGAGAAATAATTTTTATTTTGTCTATGAATGGTACGCAGTACGTGGCAAAAAGCTGGCAGATGACTTTGAGACGAAAAGGAGTTAGGACGATTATATAGTGTGACCCTGTAAAATCCGCATTTCTCAACCGATTTTGATTCAATTTTTTTTTGTTATATTTAGTATAAAAAACAGTATCTTGGCACAAATTTTCATAGCTTAGTTACCATTTTCAAGGACCTCTATGTTAATGTTGCTTTGTCAAAAAAGACGAAAGTACATTAGGCATTTTTTTCCTCGACAAAGTTATAGCAAAATGAATTTGGAAGAAGTAGTATTTCAATCAATTTATTACGTAGAATAAAGACAAATTTTAAAAATGGCAACATGGTAAACAAAACTCAATACATTACACAGTAAAAATTCCAAGCCGATAACTTAATCCCTTTTGTAGTTATAGCATCTGAAAGCCATAACTCTAGAACGGGTTAAACTCTACATTCATAGGTACCAGTTTTGTACATGAATCCATTATGTCGTATCTGATAAATACAATAACACAGTGTAGATCCCTTTGCTGCTAAAGTTCTTATGTAGCTATATTAATTTTCTCAAGTTAAGGTCGTTTTTTCTCTGTGAATAAACAATTTCTATCATATTAGATATTTAGATAAATAATTATAATAGTACTTCTTGTAGAAAAGTATATTTTTCTATAAACAATAACGATTAATTTGAAATGAATTCTAAAGTATTTGTTATTTTTCCACCATGCTAGCAATTTTTAGTTTCGTTTTCTTTTATATAGTCATTTGTTATTTTTCTACTGTATTTTTTTTGTCACTGGTTTTTCCCCGTTTCGTTATATTATACCGCGCTTCAAACTAGAGCTCATATAATATCCTTTTTGGTGTACGTCATCGTTTGTTAATGTCCTTCTAACACATTACGTTGAAAGAAATGGAAAAAGGGCAGGTCTATGATTAATCCTAATCAAAATATCACAGTAATTAACCGTTTAAATGTATTACAAAATTTGATTAGTTGATGCTTAGATTACGCCAAATCAAAATAGGATGCAGACGTACCTTTCTTAGCGGTAATATAATATCTTACGTGTTTTATTACTAATGTCCCACTGACAGTTCTCGTCAGGTGTTGTACTTTGTTGCTTACAGTCAATTATTATTTAACTGCTCTTGGAATATACATTTATACAATTCTTAAAGAAGATAGATATGATTTAAATTTTCTGATTATAATATAATAATTTGTTCACTTGTTACATATTGACTTGAAGGCATAACAATGGTCACGTGAGTAGATCTCAGATGAGACAAGCGTTTCATTCGAACGGAATTCTATTATCTGACGAGGAGCTGTTTGCATTGGAAGAAAGATATCGTAACGACATGGGCTTTAATTATTTCTGGTTTTTGAAAGATGTAGGAGCTAGACCCATAGAACCTCTGGTAAGTAATGAAAAAAATTATTAAAAAAATGTTTCCTTAGTTATATCAAACTCAAACAAGGTCTAGCTGTTAAATTTTGTTGTTGTGTCAGATATGGATAAAAAAATTAATTATTATTTAGTTCATCTTGACAAATTTTCTTATAAATTGATTTTAAAACATCTCTAGCTCTCTCTTAATTTTATACTGATTATCTTGACATAGTTGTAAAAAAAACAGTGAAGTTGCTAATAAATATGCACTTTTTATTACCGATAAGTATTTAAGAGCATAATAAAACAAAAACACATTTTTAATAAAGCAAAGACATAAAACAAATCGAACAACAAATTATTAAAAGCAAAAAATTAAAAATTACAATTACAAAAACCCTCGTAAAAAACAAACTGTGCCAACTAGTAAAAGATAACGTAGTATTTACTGGACTCGCAAATGCTGTTTACGAAGTTTAAGTAAAGACAGACGGAGCGGTTTGTGCCGCGTCGGCTGCCGCGACGGCATCCGCGTTGGTACCTCTTTCGTGAAATGTGTATGCACAAAACAGACAGTGACTGATCGAGCAGGTACCGGCAACAGCCGTCGCGCGGACCCTGTCACGAATCATGTACCGCAACAGTTTTATGACTATGGGCGGCACATCAGTTACGACTGATAAACGGACCTTACACGGTCAGTATTACTGTCAATACGGAATACTGACAGTATTGTCAATACTGATGACCAAAATATTAAAATATTCGAATAACCGTCAGTACTTAACTTCATTCCATCATTCCACTCCATACACGATCAATATTACTGACAATATTTTTCGATATTGACAGTAATATTGATCGTGTAAGGTCCGCTTTACGAGATTGCTTTGGTGCAAACCAGACGCACAGCGGACGTCATTGTATAAAACGATGTAGCTGTTGCCAAAATATATTAAAATCATGGAAAATATTGCTTTCTCTCATAATGGTGTTATTATGTGTTATGCTTGTGACATTCTTGTAAAGTTGAAGAATTTTTCTGGGTCCTCCTTAATTTCCCGATATAGTGAATAAAACACTCCTCTATTTTTTCTCTCACTAATTATGTGATGTATCCAATATTTACGCTTCTTTGATTTTTTTTAATTCGGTTATAAAGTAAACCTGCTGTTATTAAAAAGTTAAAATCATCATCACTTTCACCCGAAGACGCCATACTCCGTACTGCACACGATACGCAGCTGACAACAATGGAGAATTTTATTTTATTCTATGCCAAGCGGCGGCAGCAGTGGCCGTCGAGTGTGAATTCACTAGCCGTACTGCCGTCGCGGCAGCCGACGCGGCACAAACCGCTCCTTCAAACGAAAAAAAAGGTTTTCTCAATATATTTTTCCAAAATGTTTTCTAATTCAAAATCGGACTATCAAAAACGCATCCAGACCTACTGCAGAATATAAATAACGTTTTCTATTAGGATTTTTGCCATAAAAAATTCATTGTATATTCTATTTTTTGTAATATTTAACTCAGTAAATTTATTATAAGCGATTTTCATCAGTAAAAACTCCGTTTGCGTGAGATAGATTATGATTTAAGCAAATACCCATTATTATAAGTATAACTATTTAAATATTTATCCACAAAGTTTGAAGATTGTTATTTTTAATCTCAAAGTTATATAACAATGCTTTAGTATAACAAGTTCGTAGAAGACATGAACAAAGTGAACGCTCCACATCCCAAGAAGGCAGCCACTAGACAAGAACAAAATATCGTTTTAATAATGGCGAAAATCAAAGGAAAAGTGGTAAGAGAGCGCATAAGAGTTATGGAATTCCTCAGAGACTTCGATCGTTCCAACTCATTGGTGATAAGTCGAGAAGACTTCGCTAGAGGTCTCTCTGTTTGTCGATTCGAATTGACAGAAAACGAGATTGAAACTCTAATGGATGTGTAAGTTCTTTTTTGCAAAAAAATCAAAGGTACCTTTTATTCTAAATTTTTAGATTTGCGTCACCTTTGAGAAAAGGTTGCGTCGACTACAAGAGATTTTCCGATGTAGTCGAAGAATCTTTCACGCAACAATGCTTAGAAAGAGCTCCTTTGATTGTACCCATTCAACACGTACCTACCAGAGATTGCGAGAAAAATTTCCTTAATTTCGATGAAAGAATCAAAGTATCGGTAGCGTTACAAAAATTGGCAAAGAAACCTGATCTGCAAATGAATTTATCTTCTGTGTTAGCGGTAAATATGTATATTTGGTGTTTATTTAAAATATTAGATTAGTTATAGACCAGAATTATCTAACTAAATATAGACTATTACAGAATCACGTCAGAGGCAAGGTTGGCCATTTATATTATTATTCCTCATATCACATTCTATTCAGTTTTTATTGTTTGCTGGTAAATGTCGAATTATAGTTAGATTTAAATGAGTAATAAGTTCTTAGATTTGTTGTATATTAAAATGATATTTTTTTGTTATTATTGTGAATTATATTCCCTCTAGCGGTGAAGTAGAAAAAATTACCAGCAGTTTCTCGTATACGATAAATAATTTCCTAAATACAACGAGCTACTTCGGAGCACCTGCGATTACCTCCATTCTAGTTGGGGCTTCAGCCCCCCTTTTTCTTTATCTGTAGAGTAGGGAGAGTGAGTGTAGGCTCACAGCACTTAGGCCACATGTGGCCCATTGTACATTCTCCCGAGGAGTTGTCCTCCTAGGTCATCACCCATCTTGTCCTTCCCAGGAAGGTGGACAAGTCACTAGGAGACACCTTCTTTATATCGGCAAGTGTATGCCAAGACTCACCGAACACACACTCTCTAATTGACGATAACTCCAGACATTCGCATAAATCATGCCTGACAGTTTCATATTTCTGTTCACACATCCTGCATAGAGGTGTGCCCAATAGCCCCAGAGTATGGAGGTTCTTCCTTAGTTGACAGTGGCCAGTTAGAAATCCTGCTGTTAAACGTAGGTTTTTCCTTGTCATCGCCACATATGTCTTCGGCGCCAGCTTCCCAGGGTCGCCCAGGGTTATCCTATCAAGATTGCATCCTTTGATTCCATCCCATCTCTTAAGTGATTGAGCATGGGTGTAACGTTTGTCTAGTTCCGTTTAGCTAAATCTTGGTGGCGCTCTAGTACTAGCCCCGATAAAACACGTTGTCTGTGCAAGGCTAATAGGGCTTGTCTACTATCAGTGCAGATTGTTATGTTTTTGCCAGAAATTCCTTTTCTGGTAAGTTCTTTTGTGTCAATTGAGATACCAGCCAAATCTGTTTGAACCACGCTGGAATTGTTTCCCATTCCCAACTTAATCCTTAGGCTCAGTACTCTGTAGTAAACTCCACATCCTGAGCCTCCTTTCATTTTTGAGCCATCTGCAGTATATATGCTTATTGCATTTACAGCATCTGACTTTATGTTCTGTTTTATTTGTATTTTGTAGGGTTTATTAAACACACACCAGGGTTCAATTGCATCATTGGCTGCCTGCTGCAGAGGTAGCGTGGTAAACGCTTCTTGCCTTAGGCTTAGCCTCAATTGGCCCACTCCTACTTCGGGGTTTACACCAGCCGCGCGTAATCGTACCACGGCCATTAACGCAATCTCCTTGACGTACAGGTCGTGTCTTGTATTATCTATGTACAGGTCCAGAGGGGTTAGACCAGATCCAAAAATATTATTGCTAGTTGAAAACAAGTAACAAGAATTTTGAAAATATAAGTTGAGCATGTTAAAAGTTACGGGCCATATTTGCATAAAAAAATTTCCGAAACGAAAAACCAATTGTTCATAATTAGGTACGTTTTTCGGATACCACTTTATTATCCTTGGACCTATAATTACATGTGGTAGCATTGACCGCTCGAGGCCGGACTATCTGTATAAGAAATAAAAAAACAAGGTAAAAAAATTACCTTTTGTCTTGTGGATTTAATGATGATTGCATAATCTCTTTGGATTTGTTTTTATTAGACAATACGTAGGTGGATCAATTTGTTGAACTATGGTAGACACATATCTGATATTTTTAACCTCATGGGATTTTTATGGACCAATTAGTTAGGAATTGTTTATTCCGATTTTTATAAACGAATCTCGTCGATACACAACACGAGCTTGAAAAGCTTTATTTTGTTTTCTTTTGGGTCGTAACTTTTAATAAGAGAGTGGAAGCGATCTGAGCAATAAGGAGACGTTAAATTATCTCTTTAGGCCGTATTACCGCCTACTGCTTTAAGGAAACTTTCAACAATAACGTTATTGTGGTCGAATTTATCAAGTTTGAAGAGATGTTTTTTTCAGCTAATAATTGGAGGAAATCTTAATCTTTGTTGCGCTAAATAAAAGTATATTAAAACAATGGAGAATTTGAAAATATTTATATACCCACATCGACGGAAAAAAAGGGTTTGGTTAAATTGAAAAAAATATATATATATAATTAAGCTAAGAAAAATTCATCTGCTACAAAATGTTGAAAGTTCTAGGTAGATTATAAGTTTTAAAAGGAATTGAATTATTAATAACTACCTGGAATCTTATGCCCGATCTCTCCAACCTTTACACGACGTAGGAAAGTGACCTGGGGCTCGATTCTCGACTCTTATTCACATGGGTGAAAATAATTTTCACATGGAAATATTAAATTCGGTATTCTTCACAGAACCACGTGAATATTTTCACACAAAAAGTCTACGAATATTTTCACATGGTAAATGCCAATGTTAATGTATGTATGTATGTATTTGGGGTAACATTCACCTAGACCTAAAAGATCTATTGTGCCCCCTTACTTCTACTTAGTTTCTGAGGAGAGTCTCTGAAACTAGTAGTTTCTTTAGTCCTATTTCCCGAAGGAATTTCAGGATATCTGCAGGCTTCAACTTTGGTAAATGTTCCTCTTCTATCCAGTAATCTCCTAGGTACAGTACTCTAGGAATCTGGAGTACTGTGCAGTTGGAAAGTATGTGGATGGCCATGCCACAATATATGCAATCTTCTTCCTCCACTATTTTGAGTTTTTTCAGGTGCCCATTCAGGCGAAAATGTCCCGTTAGGATCCCTGTTAAAACTCTCAGAACAGTTTTACTTTGACTTATGCATTCATTTGATCTCAACAGGTTGTAGTCCCCAAGAAGAATCTTCGATTGCCTAAGCCCTACTAGATCTTTCCAATAGTTGGATCTTCTCTTTCTTTCTGCTTCACTTATTTCTTCCAATATTACATTGGGACTGATTTCGCAAAAGGGTTCTGGCCCCTAGAAAGGTATTTTAGCCCCCCTCTTTGCTAGTTCATCTGCTATTTCATTTCCTTCTATTCCAGTGTGTCCTGGAATCCATAAGGTAACCGTATTGTTCTCTCCTAGTTCATTGAGTTTGTCTAGGCATTCCCACACAATTTTGGAACTGATTACACAAGAGCTCAGTGCCTTGATGGCTCCTTGACTATCTGTCATTATTATAGTCTTTTGTCCTCTGTATCCTTTATCAATATTGAACTGGGCGCACTTTCTTATAGCGTGGATTTCCACTTGAAAGATACTGTCTGATTTCTGAGAAGTGAAGAGGTGGTTTTTTTTAAATAATTCCCTCTCTACTTAGTCTGTATCTTGTTCTTTCTGCAACACTTTCCACCACCATATGTAGAGGGGTGAGGTTGAGAATCACTTCCAAGGCTGCCGTTGGGCATGTTCTCATTGCTCCTGTAACACATATACAGGCTAGTCTTTGAATTTTGGAGAGGTTTTCTCTCGTCGTCAATAGACTAGTTCTACTACTCCACGCAATGATTCCATAAGTGATAATTGGTCTCACTATGGCAGTGTACATCCAGCTTAGGATTTTTGGGCTGTAACCCCAATTTCTCCCTGCCAGATTCCTACAGACCATTAGAGCCATTTTCGCCTTGTAAGTAATCTCCTTTTCGTGTTTGTTCCACAGGAGTTTACTATCTAAAATCAAACCTAGATACTTGACTTCTTGTCTCCATTCAATTTCGTTCCCATCAAGTTTTATGGTTTTGAGGTTGAGTTTTCTTTTCTCAGTGAAGGCTATCAAGATGGTTTTAGTGGGGTTGACGCTAAGTCCCACTTGCCTTCACCAGCTATTTGTATAGGTCAGACCCTTTTGTACAATATCACAAAGGGTGTTTTCGAATTTCCCCCTGGCTGTTAAGGCATATCCTTGGCAGGATATTCCTAGATTCGTCAAACCACACAGGAGTTCGTCAACCGTCAGACTCCACATTAAAGGGGATGCTACTCCTCCCTGTGGGCATCCTCTGGTAGTGCAGATGGAGACAATGTCTTTCCTTGTCCTTGTCTCTGCTACTCTTGTGGTGAGCAGTTCCGACATCCATTTGCATGTTGTGCTGTCAACACCTCTCCCCTGGTGGGCAAGTTTTGAAAATCTATGAAATCAACTGACATTCACACGAATAATAATGAATTTTTAATTTTATAGGACTTTGATAAATCAAACTGTGGAACCGTATCCCAAACGGCATTCTTGAAAGCACTAACTCTTAGAGGCATGGATAGATTAATATCCAGAAGTGAATTCGATATTATTTGCAAGTGCTTCAGTTTCCAGAGAGGTATGCGAGATGAAGTCGATTATAGAGCTTTTATGAAAGCGTTAGATATCATATACGCCACCGAGAAGTATAATCCGTTTTAATTGTTTATGCTTTTATGTAACATCAATAAATATCGTAAACAAGATTTAGATTTTATTGTTTATTTAATAGTTCAGAATGGGACAATTAAAATTAGATAAGTCAGAAAAAAAAGTAATGCAGTCGGTATAGAAATACTCATTCACACTAAATGAAGCTGAAATTTTTTTTATTGGACTTGTAAGCACGTTTCTGGGTTATTTCTCATCATTAGTACATCATAATAACACTCCTAATATCTAAAAGTAGCAAATGAAAGTAGGTACTCGGTGAAACCAATATTTTTTCACAGATGATTTTTTAACATTTGCAGCTTTTTTTCATTTCCAAGGAAAACTTTCACCAACAATTTATTAGCGTTTCAGACCAAAACTTTTTCGTTAACATTATTTTGTATGTTAAGTCAAAATTTGGCAAATTTTTTCTCTTTCTCTACCAAACTTTTATCCAATTTTTCAAATAATCTTCCATTTTGTACAATTTTTCAAATTTCATCTCGTATTTTTACATTTTCGAGAACAATGTACTCCCATAATAGTAGTTTTTCTCCGAACGTGGGAAAAGTGACACTATTTTGACCTGTTTTTTCATCAACATTCCAGAATAGTGGGCAGTTGCTAAGCAATTAGAAAATACTGCTGTAGCGTGCGGTAATGTAACAAAAGGATTATTACAATGAAATGAAACAAAATATGTTTTTAATTTTTATATTAATAAAGCTGTTATAAAGGAAATAAAAGAAACATCTAATTCATAACGATATTCTTGAACACAAATTATTTGTTGTTAATATTCATATTTATTGTACAGTTTGTACAATTTGTAAATTGTACTGGAAGGCAACGAGAATTTATAGACGTTGAAGCTGCATGGCTAATTGTTTGGTTTATCTCGTTAACACTTCTATATTTCAATATGAACATAAAGAAACCTATCTAAACTTACTCTATTAATTACATCCTGAAATAATATTTTTTAAATGTAAATGAACGATCGAAGAAAAAATAGTATGTATAATTCGTGGGAATAGCATATTCCATTGTCGCACAAAATTTGCCATTTTTTTTAATTTTTACGACCAAAAATGTCTCATTTTTTGAATTCTTGTCCAAATTTTTTCCAATTTTTACATTTTTTTCACTGTTTCAACCAAAAATTTCTTTTGCATTTCCTTCCAAAATTTTGCCAGAAACATTTTTTTTGTATCTTTGACCATAATTTTATCCCAATTTTGCATTTTTATTCATAATTTTGTTCTATTTTTCAGCTTTTAACTTATTTCTTAGCAATTTCGACCAAAATTTTGTAAATTTTCTTTTTTTTCCTAAATTCTTGATGAAGATTTTTGTTCTGTTTTTTTTTCGCATTTCATGCCCAGCAATTATTTTACGGCACAATATTTTCTCCCTCTTTGCATTTTCATCCAAAATATTGACCCTTATTCAATTTTCTCTCTAAAAACTTGCACAATTTTTCTTGCAATTCCTATCTGAATTTTCTTCCAAACATTTTTTGTACGTAGGTATATTTTTGTCCCCAATATTCTTTTTGGCTTTTACGACTATAATTTAGTTAAATTTTTTTTAATTCTCCACTCTTTTTGTGTCCTTTACCAGAATTTAGTTTCCAATCAATTGTCTCAAGCCCCAAATAGTTTTTTATTTATACGACAAAAATTTCCAATCTCAATTATATTTTCCTTACAGGATCTTCCAAATATCCTAATAACTTACATTACGTTGTCCTAGGATTGTCCTCAAAACTGTACACACGCCAATAAATGTGGGATGTTCTCAGATTTCTACACTCTAGAGAAAAGATAAATTTCTTGTGTAGCAATAAACTTCCAAATTAAATAAGTCTAGGGTTGTCGTAAAAGACACCTCTTGGAAAAATTTATGGAGTCAATTGTATCGCTGTTTACCATTCAATTTATTAGGAGTAATACTGGAGAAAAGACAAAGACATGCGCGATGTTCCAAACGGATTTTCTGTTCCAGAAAAAGTTTTTAAGAAGTTAAAGTTAGTTTTTATCAAATCTTGCACGCTATTAGTCGTATTCGGTGAGGTTTTAGAAAAATCGTGAAAATTTTCGGCAATTGATAGTGATTTTTGGGCAATTTATAAAATATTTTGCTCGTATAGGTAATGAAAGCTTGGAATTTAGTTTTTTTTTTGGAAATCTTTTCTTTCTACCTTGTTTAAATAAATGGAAGATTCAATTATTGAACAATTATTAGTAACATAAAATAATAATTGTCTTGTGTGCCGCTCTTAGTTTACCATTTTTGGATTTGAAGGTTAGAGCGATAAGGTGCGTTGTTTTCGTCGGAAATTTCAGCAGTACTCAAACGCTATTTTTACCTGGCTTGTAACAATAATTACCCAAAATTGTGTCTTTTTTTATGAGCGTATAGCCAGATGTGACCCAACCAGATCTATTAAATACATTTTCAGTAATATTGACCTTTTTTATTAAAAAGGAGGTTTTAACATTTTTCAAATGCATTTAGCGCCATATTAACTCAAAAACGAAGTAAGCTATGGACATGATCATGATCTTCTTTGAATGATAAAAAGTTACCTTTCTATGACCGTGTGTTTTAGCCCACTTTTCCGTTCGCATTTTAGTTTTGAAAGAGTCACCTTTCCGCATTAGTGCGGGAAAGTAAATTTATGCATATTTTGACCTTATTAGATGGTTTTCTACCTCGGAAGTTATAACTATTGTTACTACAGATAAATAAATATTTACGAAATAGTCCATTAAATATAATCTGCATCTTTTCTAGCTTTTTGTTGCATTTTTCATTTTTTGAAATTATCAACTATCTCCACTGGACCGGCAATTTTGAGTAATTTGCAGAATGCAACAAATTGTGTTTTTAATATATTAATATTCATAATAAGTAGTAGTTTTTAGTTAAAGTTTTGTATATATGTATGTTGAAATGGAATAGTTTTTGAAAAATGGGTTGTTATACTTTTTGTATATACGGTCGTGGAAAAAGTAATGTTCCTAACTCATTCGTAAAGTGTCATTCCCGTCCTGAACCGCTTGACCGAACTCCAAAAACTTGTGCAACATAAAATTGTTTATAACCAGAATATGTTTGCTGCTTGAAATTATCTATCAACATAAAATTATTTGAGTAAAAATGCCATCAGTTTGAAATTCGCGCTCAACCAAAAATGACTGATGACATAACGAGTACGTTCATAACATATCGAAAACTGTCAATGTACTTGTCCCTCTTGTCGGTCAGACCTATGGGTCAGACGACGCTTCTCGTGGTGCTTTTTTGAATTATCTTTAAATTTTGTCCTAAATTTGGCTGGTAGTGAAAATTGTATATACACCACGGTGATAGACATATTTATAAGCCTCGCACCTTATTCCACTCGGTGCCAGTCCCCTCTCGAAATAATTTTGGATCTCGGTCAATAATAATAGTCTTCACCACCTTGGGTATAATATACTGTTTTATTTTTGTCACTGGATTTAGACATATGAATTTTTTCGTCAAGCTTGCGAATTGCGCGCCATTTAACCAACTATCTCTAGATGAGAATAATTTATTTCTACACTATACTGCTCACAGTTTTGTCCGTAAGGCACTTTTACAATTATACATTAGTTATTAAGAATGTATTTGAGCGATTAAAAAAATCATTTAGTAAATTTTTTTGATAAAAAAGGTCAGAGACACTAAAAAGGCGCAATTCTTCATATCTAGTGGATCTTGAAATGTGGTAAACTAAGAGCGGTCGGATTATGTATGTTTGCAAGGTAAGCAGAAATGGTTTGGAAGATCTCGTTTTGAAAAATATTTTTCAAATACACTGACCGATCAACTAAGAAAGAAATATCTTGCAGTTATATCAACCCTGTTTGACTTTGAAGTGTAATTCAATACCCGTCGATGATCTTAGTTGACCCGTCATAGTTTTTGAAAAATATTTTTCAAAAACAAATAAAGCGTTAGAATAATTATTATTCTGCGATATCTATCGGTAAAGCGCTTTATTAAATACGACGTGTTTGCCCGCACACAGGAAACTGTAATAATACTTCAAAAACATACTCACCCCTATTCCTCAAAATATCAATCTATTAAAACATTTTATAATTTTTAAATTTTAACGTTACTTCATAGATACGAGGAAGAAGTTTTTTATTCTTAAAATGAATTGCGAGAAATTGAAGGTCGGCAATATGCAAAAGCTGTTTTTTGGCGGAAACGGTTCTTTGTTTTTCCATCAACAGATTCCGATTTCATATTTGGCACTACCTAAAAAAAGTCTGCGCACGCCTATGTTCAAAAAGGGTATCATTCTTATTTTGAGAGTCCACAGACCACCTACAACCAACTGCAGTCGAATAGGGTCTAATTTCAAAAAAAAGTTTGAATTCTTAATCAAACATTGGCAACAAAATTAAATGGTAATTTTCTCTGAAAATAAAACAGTTTATTTGAATTACTTTGAATGACACGAGCTTAAACAAGTAATTAATGAAAACCGTCAAAAAGCTACTAATTTATACAGAGGGTTTTTCCACCTTTTTTTTAAATTAGTGTTTCGCAATTTCAATGAGCAAAGTACTTGTCAATCATATCAGGTGTGATTATGTATTGGTGATCAGATGCTACACATATTTCATTATCTTTGATAATCTTTTATAGAGGAAGAAAAGTACAGCATCTCGTAATGTATGTAATAAAAGAAAGAAGTAATCATCATAACATTACATGATAAGTTTATTTAACTTTACTTTACTTATTATCTGCCATTCCTCGAGGTCCAAAAACTGTACGGGAAAAAGTTTTTCACGTAACAATATATCGGTTTTTTCAAGGTGGATTTTCCACAACTTTGAATAATTTCTGCGGCGGGTTTTCCGGCCTGTTAACTTACTGCCACTCATTCCCTCATACGTTTAGATTGTACTAACAGCCCAGGAACTTTGACCAAATATTTGTACCATTTTCCATGTTATCTACTTAACTGATCCATTCCTGTAGCATCGTGCCTTCTACATTGGTCACTAGTTTAACTGGAGGGATTTCCAGTAGTCGTGATGGTTTGTATTAATGCCTTTCCATCTCAATCCATGTAAGTTTTTACAGAAGCAGAGTATGTTAGTAGGTGGTTCATCAGATTTTCTGTACGTAGCTTCACTCACTTTGACTATTTTGTGCAGATGCTTGCTCAGGGTGCAGTGTCCAGTCAACAGGTCGGCCGCAACTGTTTTTAAATACCTTTAACAGCCTTGATGAGAGTTCCTTGTCTACTTTATACAGTAAAATAGGTATGGAGGTATCCTCCTTTCAAGTTGGTGTTCCTTAACTAGCAAGTTTCCAATTTCCCTCTAACGTAATCCTTTGTGATTCCCAAAAACCTTCTTTAGCTAACTGGTCTTCCATTCCGTCACCTGCAATCCCCCTATGTGCTGGCGCCCATATTAGATACACTTGCCAGCACGTTAAGGGATTCTTTACAGTTTTTTTACCAATCTAGACCTAGTACTTGGATTAGTCATAACTTTAAGCAGAGCCTGACTGTCAGGTATAGGTATATCCTCTTCTGATGTGTTCATAAACCGGCAATCGTCTCAGCTTGAAACACAGACTTGTATTGAACAAGACTTAAAAACCTTTCTGTTTTTATTGTTTTGGGTTCTTTTATACAAGCATCAGAGCCATGGTTTGTTGTTTGGTGAACCAGATGAATTCTCCTGAATTACCCGGATGCATCACTTGTTCCCTGGATGGGATAATAATGTTCACTCTTTCAGTGAATATGTCCTCCCAGTCTCATGTTAAAAAAAACTCACGTTAAATATGTAAGTGTTTATCAAGTATAAGTCTCACGATTTCAGCGTAATAATTGTCATCGCCTCCACATTCACAAAAAGTAGCCTCCCTAAAACATATGGATGGTACATGGATGAGGCTTTTTTTAAAGATGAGCGGTGTAGTAGTGGCAAAAAACCGAAAGGATAGTCTGGACGGTCTCAAGAAAAAGCGCATGTAAACAAAGACCACGCGTGATCTATCCTAAGTCGGCTGCGTATTGGATTCCTCGCATTGAAATGTTAGAAGGGGAACAGAAACGTTACCCACTTGCATGTCTTTCAATATTCACGTTATATTATTTTTGTGCGATTTTTCCTGAGAAAAAACCGAATTTAGATGCTTTTGCGAATAGAAGAGTTCTAGCGTAGGTTAGAGTACTGCTGTTTAGACTAAAATTCGAAATATCCAAAGAAGTTAAATATCTGGGAGTAGCCTTTGATTCCAAAATGAACTTGAAGACACATCTGGAAAAAATAACTAGCAGTGCGACTAGGCTTTTCTGTTAATGTAGAATTATTTTTTCGTGCTATGCTTCAATAACAACCCAACAGCACGACAGTTTGAACATGCTTATAAGAGACTAGAAAACAATAACAAAGCATCGTGTATTTGGCTTCATAGGTCTGCATGTAGTGTGTATTGGTTTGCTAGGTCCATCTTTATTTATACGTCCATGGACGGCATCAATAGAAGCCCTTATTGAACTTCCTCTTATGTAACTTTTTGCTAGAGTAGTTTAGTACAGCAAGGATCAATAGCATTAGCCACATAGAATTGTGCGGTTAGTTTTTAATTTCAATGATTTCCAGCAAGGAGGAATGGTGTTGGAATTGAATATTGAAAAAATTTTAAATAATGTTCGCTGTTTTTGTTTACAGCATAATTGTTTTGAAACATGACGTGATATCTCGAATAAGAGCGGAAAACCCTTGAACAACCTCAAAGTTATTATCAATAAAAAAATCAGTTGGATATTTTAATGAAGCAAATACTGAAGGCAATTTTCACTTTTCGCGATAATTGTATACGGTCTGATCTTTCCATTGTTATAAAAAGCAGCCGTGTAGTTGCAGCATGTAAAAGCGTGGAGCGTTTATAAAATTTGACAAAGAGAGGACCCTAATTTAGACAACAATTTAAGTTTGGTCACGATTTGGAAAGCCAACCCACATACCATGGAATTCGTTATGAAAAAGGTGTCTTAAGTTTCGACACTTCTAGTCTTAAAGAGCCGAGGCTCCGTTGACATAATATATTTGTATACAACTCGAATCTAAACATGACAATTTTTCTTTTAAAATTTTGCTTGCCCTGTTGGAAATTCTAATTTTTCTGGTTGGCTACATGTACCGATGTCTCCTTTAACATTATTTACATAAAATCAGGTGTTCCAATACAACTTTCAGCCAATCAGACTCGAGACATGACAAATTAGTTCTAAACTTTCCTTTCCCCAGAAGTGGAAAGATATGATTTTTTTTTTGGTTGACAGCTTGGACTGAAATTACCAAATATACAGAATCCAGTGCAATAACTATGACTATTTTGATTATTTTTGTCAAGCTAATGCTCCACCACTATGTCAATTTTCCAAAATAAGATCCAAGATTATATTGCCTAAACCAACGATATAAAAATGTTTTTCATGGTATTTATCTAACGTTAAAAGTTGTAAGAGTTAACTGTTATATTTTCAGCTAAGCCATATGTGAAAAGAATTCAACAGCATAGTGACTCACGTAGCTCTGATGTGGCTTCCCGTATCAACAATAGCGGCTATATGTGTTTTTATTGATGCTACAGAAGGTACTGGTATGGAAAATGATCTTGATGCAGTTTTTAAACAAAGGTTAAGTATATAAATTTAAATGTTATTTTCATTAAACTCGGAGGAAAAAGAGGCATCAGATACATACTCATATTTCGTTTTGAGATTTATATGGGGTGTCATTTTTCTCAAATATGCAAGGCGGAATGTGACATTTAACTGAATTTTTGTTTTATATTGTTACGACGGCCCTGTACTGAGGATATGTAAAGTTTCATACAAAAAAAGAAGACAATCATCCAGAACTGTCATTGAAAAGCTTAGAAGTGTCATCTAAAAATCGAGAGCTGTCTAGAACTTGTGGAAAGTATAAAAATCCAGATAGTTCACATTAGTTAGTTGGTTCTTGCCATGAAGTATAGTCAAATGCACTCTTATCGTGCGGTTCAAAGGTCACTAACCATATGTATCAAATCAGAAACACAGAGGTTACCAGAATGTGAGATTACACTGATTGACGAATTTCCACTTCTTCTCTCATTCTCGAAATAATCCAAAACTGACATTTAAATAAAAACTTTGCTGTTAAAAGACTTTTTAGAATCGCTGAAAACTAAATACATATCCTTCTTTTTCCCGTCAAAATTGCATAAGTCTGTCTTATTCATCTTACGGATTTTATTGGCTGGCACCACCTCAGCCTCTTGAGCTTATTGTGAATCCTCCTAGTATTCTGGCTACAGCCTATTCAGGCAGTCCGTTCCCTGTATTAGCTCATACAGGTTCTTAGCCGGTTGGTTGTAGAAGTCTTCTGGAGTAGTCCTAGCATTGCCCCTGTAATGCCAATGCATGCAAGTATTTGGACCTTGCTTAGTTTCAGCATTGCAGAGGTTTGTCTGATCTTTGGCCACCAGATCAGAGATGCATATGTTATCCTGGGGATGACAACCATTTTGTACAGCCAGTGTATGATACCATGCTTGGTCTCAGTCCCCATTTAGTGCACTAGGTGCGTCTGGCAACCATAAAGGTTACCTCTGCTTTCTTAATCACGTACTGAAGGTGTCGTTTCAAGTCCTTGCCTTTTTCTTCTTCTGGTGAACGCAATTATTTGTGTTTTTGAGAGACTTATGCGTAGCCCTTCTGTCCCTATCCAGCCTGTTACTAAATTTAAAGCCATCTGGAGTCTATCTCTGGTCTTATTGTTGTATTTACCTTGGGATAGAATTACCAGGTGAGTACCAGGGACAGTACTCCCCCCTGCGGACATCCCCTAGTCGCATGCACGACCACTGTCTTCCCCATAAGAGTTCTATTCGCCTGCATACAGTGTATCCACCTGCAAGTCGTGGCATCGATTCCAATTTTTCTCGCTGCCTTGGCTATGGATCCGTAAGAGGTGTTGTCAAAAGCTCCTTCTATATCTAGAAAGGCTACAAGCAGCACCTCTTTGTTTTCCAGCACGTATCAGCCCTTTTGATGAGTTGATTTTCCCTCGCTATAATATATGCATATTGATCTTGGTGTAGTGGTCTTGTAGCCATTATACCGTCTCTGACATGTCTATCGAGAAGTTTTTCAAGAGTCTTCGGCATAAATGACATTAGACTGATTGGTCTCAGAGCTTTAGCCGTGTCCTATCCAGGCTTGCCAGATTTTGGTATACATATGTAGCTCTAATGCGTTGCCAAGTTCTTGGAATAAGTCCTTGAGCTAAGCTAGCTCTAAGCAATTCACATACCCTGTATTGTAAAGTGTTGCCTCCTTTTTGGAGTAGGATAGGATAAATCCCGTCTGGTCCCGGGAATTTGTATGGTTTGAAACTTTTTATAGCCCCATTTTGTTTTTTCCAAGTCTACCACTGTCTTCGTTATTCGGCTTTCTATCCTGGATGCCCATCGTGGCCGATCCAGTTCTGTCGCTGGAGAGTTCTGCGGTGACATGGTATGATTCAGAGAAGTGTACCCTAAGTAATTCTTCCATGGTTTCTTTCCCATTTCCGGTGTATTGTTTAGTTAAAACGAAGGGTAATTTGATAAAGATTCCAAAAAAAAACGAAAAACGAAAAAACGCTTAGCACACAAAAAAAGTCTCGTCACTAGTCCTCCAAAAAAAGATTCATAAAAAATGCATCAAACAAGCTGATTTTTTTCATACTTAGCCGTGAAAACTGCGTCGCAAGCTCCAACTAAATTTATGTCAACACTCACATTTCGCCTTGTATATTAGTAAATAATTGGCGTAGACACTTTTAAATTGCTATTCAATCCTGCTCAATACGAGGTAAGGGTAATCTCATTACTCACCCTGATTATTTAAATGAAAAACTAATGATATGTATAAACTTTTTAGAACCCATTCGGATTGGAGAAATGCCTGGCACCAAGAAAAATTTTCGAGATGCAGGGACACTCTGATAAAACATTTGTTTTGGGCTTGTGAAAAAGATATTTACAGGATAACAAGAAGGAATGATCCTAGCTTGAACGCCATCGAAGAATATGATGATGATGATGAGGGTAAATCAGAGACAAGATATAACTATTAATTTATTGTGTGATATATTATGGCAAAGGTTTCATTTATTATGAACATCGTTTTCAAAAGACATTAAACAGACTAAAAGATTCACGACACTTTGGTTTTAAGTCATTATTTTCTAAATACCTTAAGTGAATAATCAAAAATTTTCTTGGTTAATTCGTTTCAAATTGCTTCTCAAAATTTACATATTTCGAGACTCGAAAAAAATATATGTACAAAAACAACAAATATCAAATTATTTTATTATAAAAATAAATTAACAAAAAAACATACAGTTACAGTGGAGATCCTTCATCCCCCGCAATCGGGGGCAAATTTTAAAACTTTGCAGTGTATTGTAAACCTTTCTATTGAATTAATGAAAACATTTTTCAGGTAAGTTTCCATGGCAAAGAAAAAATGAAGCGTACAAGATATTGCGTTTTCGAAGAAGCATTCAACGTAGATCTGGTTCGTCGATAACTCATGAATGTTGTAAATCTTCCGGATGTACCTGGGAGGAATATGCCGAATATTGTCCAACCAATAAGCGGTATACGACATACGTAAGAAAATAATAAAGAGGAACATTATTTAAACAATTGTATTATTTGCCAAACTTTTCAATGAAATATTTATGAAAGTGTTAGTATTTGTATAGCATTAAAAAAAGTATTATTATAGTGAATGAATAGAAATAAATTGATTTTTAAGTATTAATAATCTATTTTTATTCTCCTTTACAACATTTACATTTACAGAGGTCCTGACTCCTAGCAATAATGAGGATCTGAAAAGGTACACACTATCCAAAACAAAATAGACAGGTGACCTTCCTGAGAAGGACAGGATGTACAATGGGTCACATATGTGGCCCAAGTGCTATGAGCTTACACTCTCCTTCCCTACTCTACAGATACAGAACATTTACAAGTCACTTCAATATTTCTGTAAAATAAAATTACATTTCTGTTTATCTCTGATTTTACTATTTTTTTAGTCACATATCTCATGTATACTTTAAATTATAGCAAAAGCTGAAATTGTTTTTTTTTTCTTGACTACTAGTCGCTAGTAAATAGTTATTTGTTTAACTAGGCAGCAAAGTAGTAGATTGACTGCCGAGGCTAGGAATTCAGCTAAGGAGATTGTCAACATTCGGGGGTGCCCTTGTGTCAACCTCCGTTTGAACATAGATATACCAACCACATATGAATAAATAAATAAAAAAAGAATTTTAAAACAATTATTTATTCTTGTTTCTTAATCCTATTCACAGCACTTTGCTCATTATCACATTTCAAAAAGTAAACATAATAATACATCCAACAATATAAAACTCCTACAGAACAATATACAGAAGTTATCATTAAAGGTAGAAATGGAAATTTACTATTTAGTCCCAAAAGATCGTGTATCACATTTTCATAAAGAAATATAACAATTAATCCTAATAAATAACAAGCCTCCCATATATTAATAAGAGTTAATTTACACTTAATTGAAGATATTGAAGGATATAATTTTGGTAAGCTGTGAAAAGAGTACAAAGTGAAAAGAAGAAGTAGGAGTACTTTGATAAGCAAAAGGGAAGAGGGAAATAGGAGAGGAAATAGAGAGTAGTGACCGACTGTAGACAATATCAGAAACATCTTGGCATCTGTGGGATTCATTATTGAAAGTATGCTGAAAAATAATAAAGAGTAAGTTATTTAGCATACTATGCAATTTAAAGTGAAATAATATCATCTTTTCAAAAATTTCCAATCTCTTTTGAAAATAGCTGTGAATACAACTGAAATAAATATTATTTTTGAGATATTCAAATGTATTAACAGTGTCAATTTGTTAAGCATTTTCTGCAAATATTGAAAACTACTGCAATGGGACTCTTTTCAAATCTTTACCAATGCCCTGTTAGTAAAACAAAGTTTGAGAAATTATGATGGTTAAGAAAAATATAAAGTTGTTTTTTTGTAATACAAATAGTTGAATGTTGAATAATATGTTAGCTCTGTTCCCAATATTTCAATTTTCAATCAAGAGGCAAGAACCGTGCCGCGTTCGTCAAAAAATAAAAACATCTGAAATAATAATGTTTTGGACTCGATTATTGTGAAATTATATTGAAATTATTTCACAATAATTGAGTCTAAAACAATGTTATTTTAAAAGTTATTATAATAATTTTTTGGCGTGCGCGCCACAGTTATTGCCTCTTAAACCAGTAATGTAAAGTAAGTTTAACGTTCAACCATTTTTGTACTTGTTTTTATAAAATACTGGGTGTTACCCGTAAATAAATAAAAGTTTCATGAACCTACCTTAGTGGTATTATTGACATCAATATAGCTTTTTCATGTACATGCCATCCAAACATGAAAGAAGTCAATGCACATATTATCATACATCTTAAAAAATGAGTTGGATTTTTATTAAGTACAAACAATTTTACCATTGGTGGCAGCATAAATAATACTGTAAGTATCACTGTTGCGGCTGGTGTGACATTTGGCAATAAAGAATGGGAAAATTCTTGCACAAGCCCACCTGTCATTGAGGCTGTGTCACTTTTTATTGTGACATTGTTAAATTTTTTAACTGAAAATGAAAACATATCAGATGTGAATTGAAAATATTTTTTGATGAATTTATTGATTTTTTTAAACATCACCATGTAACTCACTTAAAGAAAAACCAACTTTATCCACAGAATTGTAAATTGCCCAAACATTAGGTGCCCAATAAGCATGGCAAAGACCTCTTTTAAAAGGAAATAGTCTTGATAAAACCTAAAAACAAATTATGGGAATTATATTTCATAAAATTAGATTTGTATTGCAATAATTTCAAAATATACATTACCTGTGGAAGGTGATCATAAAATGGAAGATATGTGATGAGAAATACACCAATTACTACAGATCCCAGCAACGTAATTTGCTTCAACTTATTTTTTGTCAATATGTTGTTTATACCTAGAGGTCCTTTTAAACAGTAGTGTCTTAACAAATAAATAAAATAAGCTGGTGCCACATATAAGTAAATATGCTTCATATTTAGTAGTAATGTAAACCAAAAAGCTGATTGTAGATATTTTTCCTGAAAAAAGAAAATTTAATTGGAATATTCATTTTGTCAAATTATATGATAGTACCTGAAACATATAAGCAATTGATATAAGTAATATACCATACATAACTCCATTATATTGAAAATGTATGTGATCTACCATTAAAAGACCACAATTTGTTAAAAGAAGAATTGGTAGTACTACATCTTTGCCCCATCCTTTTTTTAAAGAGGAACAACACCTGCAACAAATGTTCAACAAATAATTATATGAAAATATGGTTTTATATTCTTCTGTTGCCCTTACGACTTTACACATCTGATGTAAGTATAACTTAAAAAAAAATAGTATATTCACTTACATGTACACACCCAACATATAAACCAAATCTGTGAAAATAACTGACAGTCTTAGGAATAAAACGGTTTTCTTCGAGCAATAATTTATATGATTAATGTTGAGCATTTTGGGGTCAAATAAATATGCAGCAAATGCCAAGACATATTCAAACCAAGCAAAAAGTGGTGGATAATCTAATGTCCATTGAGAAGTATCTTCAAAGTACCATTTCTTTGTTGGTAAACTAAAAGTTATGGCCAGCCAGTTCCTATGAACTTCAAAGTCGGTAGATCTACTAAGTATTACAAATTATAAAATAAGAATATAGACCGATAATAATAACTTACTAGGCTGGAATTAGCAACAGTTTTAAGAAAGATGTTAATAGAGTTGTTGTAAAAATCATTTTGTGATATAGTTTCCGATTTTTAATGTTTAATTTATATCTAAACTAAATTTTTATTTGTATTCGGTACCCCAGTAAACTGATGACATTTCTAATATTTTGAGGTTAAGAAAGAAGAGTTAATACTAAACCATAGAAATAGTCAAATATAATTACTATTACATTTATATCTGACCTGTATATTTAGGATATCAGTCTTTTTGTTTGACTTTTTAAATTCTTTTTCTGCAATGATTGGAAAATGTCGTAAGAGGTGTCTTTTTCTTTTATCTTATATTGCGCGAGGAAAAAACAGAACATTCCTGGATATAGGGTTGATTTATGCAAGACAAAAGACAAAATTAAAACTGAAAAGGTAAAACCATATTAATTTCTAGATGTCAATGGTAGACAATGGTATTTTGCATGAATATCTACGTATGATATGCACTAGGTGAATTATCCACTATAATTAAGCTTGAAAACGAAGAATTATGATTATCTTTTTCTTCGATGATACAAAACCCTATTTTCTGGCCGGATGCTGCAAAGTAAGAGGCCAAGAATCAGAAGAAGATAACCCTATTTCATTATAGGTCAAAATCAAAATATTAATTTAATAATAAAACAGGTTACTAATCTAATGGCACTTCTAGTGGGATGGCGATACGTAGCTTTAATTACTGGCCTTGTAGGAACTATAGGTCTAGCAATATATCCAATTATAATTGATCCCATGGCTAATCCCGATAAATACAGTTGAGTTAGAGTAGTAGATTGTGAATAGAAATAATTAACCAACCATATCAATTTCAGAAAAAATACAAGAAGGAGCAAGAGCTGGAATACGACAAGAAGATATACAACCTGGCAGTGAGTAGTTGTTCACAAATGATTGCTTTATTTAGTAAATATTGAGAAGTTTAAAGATATTTTACATTTTTCTCTTAGTATTGACATAATGACTCAAATACTAATTTCTCCCAGCCCATTCTTTATTAACTTGTAAGATAAGATTCAAAAGTGAAGTCAAAAATACCAATTATAGTTAAGTAATCATTTCTACATTAAAAATAAAATTTACAAGTATAATTTTTGTTTTAGACATGAAAGTGTGGAGTGACCCATTTGATAGGAAAAATTCTAGTGAAAAATGAATTCTATCTAAACGATTGTACATAGTTCTAAAATATAAGTGGAGAATAAAAAATTTAAAATGATAGTGTTTTCATGAAAACAACTTGTAGATTTATAATTTATTTATAAACTTATCACCTACATTAGAAAAATAATTTGTATCAAACAGCACCATAAAACACTATATTTATCTGAAAATTAATATCACTGATATTAAACTTAATATACCTAATTATTCATAAAAACAAATATTTATATAAAATGTTCTTCATCGTCATCACAGACATCTAAATATACATCAAAAGCTTCTCGGTTGCAATTACCGTCAGGAGTGAATACATATTTGTGAAAAGTTCCATCAAGACATACAGCTAAAATATAATAAAAAGTGTTCCTTTAAAATGGAATAGTAGGAATCAAGGAAAAGAATTTTTCCCATAATTACTAATGTTCAAATTTTATTTAAATAAAAGAAATAGTTGTTGAATAGATCCATCAAATGCAAAATAGATCCAAGAGGTTTAATATTGTTTGTTAAAGAGTAATTTTATTTAGAAGGTACCTTTTTTAAGGAAATATAATTTTGATTGTTTTGTTAATGGAAAAAATGAATCTTACCAATTACAGAGCTATTGGGTCCAAATGCACAAACGCACGCACATTCTGGAGGGACTATAAAATTAGCTAAAGCCCACTGTGATTCGCCATATTTTCCCAACATACCACTTGGGATACTGTGAAAATATAAATAGTTTATTGAATTTGAAGTGTCCAAAAATTTAAATAGGGTTTTATTTGTAAAATTCCACCTACTATATTTGCTAATAGTATTGGTGGAAACCAAGATTCAATACAATAAAATGAGACCAATACTGTGTGTAACATAATTTATTCTAGAATGTAGTCATGTTGGCTCCCAAAAATATGAATAATCTTTTATTTATTTAACTGCATGAATTGTGACAATACTCACCTAATTCTTCTATTTAAATTGGTATTCTTAATAGCAAATATGTGCACTGTTCCTTTATCACTAGAACAACAAAGATAATCCGAGTCTCTGCTAAAGTTGATACTAAAAAACATTAGGTATAAATAATAGTGATTTGTTAGCTGGAAAGAATACAAAAAGGTTTGTTTATTTTCAATTGAAACTTACCAATAAACTGTAGCAGGATCTGATCCACGTCTAAGTTCCACTAATAAGTTTTTAGATGTTGTATCCCATACTCTAATGAGAGTACCTTGATATGAAGCTGTTGCTAATCTAGTACCTTGTTGATTTAAAGCTAAACAGCCAACTTCACTTTTGTGCGCTTGAATCCATACAGGAGCAGTTGATACCCCCATTTCAGTACAGGTTAAATCCTAAAAATATACAAAATTGTTTCAGTGAGTAAAAACCTAATTAAAATCATGGATTACTTACCACTACCTGGACACTTCCTATTTTATGTCCTGGAAATACTAATATCTGTTTTTCAGCTGATACTAATGGACTAAGTTCACACAAACCTCTATAATTTTCCTTCGTTTCTAATGTAAATAGTCGTTGTGTTGGAGTGGGGTATGAAAATACATGTATTTGGTTTAATAAAGCAACTACAAGTCTGAAATATACAACAATAACATAAAAGTGATAAGTAACAATACAAAGGTGTTGAGTTATTAAACAACAATTCGCACAAATTGTTTTTTACCCAAAAACTCAATTATTACTATATTATGTCTATACTATGTTCATCATTATTAGTTAAATTTATTTTAAAAACAAATCAAGATAAGCTATTACTACTCTGATTTCTGCATATGTTTTATAATGCAATTGTTAATGTAATTACTTACTTATCCCTACTCATCCTTACAGCTCTTATTGATGAAGGGAAGATAATATCCAAAATAAATTTTTTCAAAAAATCATCATATATTAATAGTACATTGTCAGCAAATTTTGGACGTGATCCTCCAGAGACTATTGCTAGAAGATTTGTACGATATAACATTTCACATTGGGAAACACTTCCTACTGTTTCTATATCTAAAAATATTCTAAATAAATATCAAGTATTGAAAATATTCAAAAGAATAATAATTACCATAATGTGCTTTTTCTACCAAAGGTTCTACATTATAAACCCTAATTCCACTCTCCATGGAACATGTGAAGCATCCTAGATAAATAAAATAAAGGAATTATTAACAAATTATTTTTTTATTTGATATATTTACCTTGATCTTGATTGAATTTGACACTTATTACCTTTCTATCTGCACTCATATTTAAGATATAATTACAAAAAAGTATTAAACAATAAACATGACACAACAATGGAAAACATTTAGGTGAATATAAATACTACAATAGTTAAAATTTGTTGTGAAAATGTAAAATTGAAGTGTGTTATGATAAATGACAATTCTTATTGTGACAGCGTGGCTGCGTTTTATTGACTCTGTACGGTGTAAGCGTGACATACACTGAGTGAACATTACAGCAAGGCCACCTACAACAGATTACCGAATACAAATGTTTCAATAAACTAACATAAACTGGTACCAAGAATAATAATTATTTAAAATGTCTAGAATAAGTAATGAGATGTACTGCGTGTACTCTTTAGATTCAATGGTTTGCAGCTATTGACTATTGAGCCTGATGAGCGTGCCCAGCAGCCCAGCTATTGTGACATTTGACAAGACAAGAGGTTGACTTTTGACATATCGTGACAACAGAAAATTGTTAAAAGTTGAAACTCATTCAATCCTTCCTTTCTGCATTCAATTTTATTAAGTTTTAGTACTAAACCATAAACATGTCTAGAGGAAGTAGTGCAGGTTTTGATAGACATATAACAATATTTTCACCAGAAGGACGCCTTTATCAGGTCGAGTATGCCTTTAAAGCTATTAACCAAGCCGGCCCTACTTCAGTAGCAGTTCGAGGAGTTGATGCTGCAGCATGTGTGACCCAAAGAAAAATTCCTGATAAGTTAATCGATCCTGGTACCATCACTCATTTATTCCAGCTTACGGAACACACAGGATGTGTTATGACTGGCATGATTGCAGATAGCAAATCTCAAGTACAAAGGGCCCGGTATGAAGCTGCTCAATTTAAATATAAATACGGATATGAGATGCCTATAGATGCACTTTGCAGAAGAGTCTCAGATATATCTCAAGTTTATACTCAAAATGCTGAAATGAGACCATTGGGTAAGAATTTTTACTTGTTTCAATTGATATTAACATTGTATTAAACATTATGAATAAGTATATTTGTTTTTATTTATATAGTTGGTATTTGGTGCATATATTAATGAATATCTAAGTAACATCAATTGCCTAATATAAAATCATTTCAGGATGCTCTATGCTTCTCATTGGATATGATCAAGAAATGGGCCCTTGTGTATATAAAGCAGATCCAGCTGGATATTACTGTGGATATAGAGCTGTGAGTGTTGGTTCCAAACAAACTGAAGCTAATAGCTATTTGGAGAAAAAATTGAAAAAGAAACAAGACTTACAAAAAGATGAAGTAATTCAACTTGCTATAAGTTGTCTGTCAAGTGTCCTTTCCGTTGACTTTAAACCAACAGAAGTTGAGGTTGGAGTTGTTACCAAGGATGAGCCGAAATTTAGAAAATTAACTGAACAAGAAATTGATGTTCATTTGACCGCTATTGCTGAAAGGGATTAGGTAGTTTTTTTTATATAATCTCCAATTTACTTCTATGGAATGGTTATTATTAAGTAATAAATCTTTTTCAAGCTAATTGTAATGTATTGGATATATGACAGGTCATTTTTACCCATTTCTATTTCATACCTCACAAACAAAACAATGGAATGTAGCTCGTTATTTTTTTAATATAATAATTATTTCAAATAGTGATAAGAATTAAGAGCATATTGTATATTTGTATGTATTTATTGGGGGTAAACATTCACTAACACTTAGTAGATACTTCAATTTTGTAAATAACAAATAATTACAGTCTTCAATAATTTTAAACACATTAAAGTTAATATAAAAACAACCAAGGAACATAAAAGTGGTAATGAGATGAACATCCAAGAGGCATCATTCCAAATTGGTAGCTATTCACAAACACAAGTAGAGTGAGAAACTCATTTATGTAATAGAAGATTTGCTGAAATAGCTTATGAAATCATTGTATAGATTCATAGATTTGTGAGAAGATATCGGTAGCCTAATGTTTTCACATTTTGTTGGTTAACACAAAATTAGAATCTATTATCAGCAACGATTATGTGATAATGTATGGTAGTAATGTGTTGTGTGTAAATCTTTTATTTACTTTATGTATTACTTCAAGACACTTTGTACTGCAAATTATAATTCATCAATAAGTATTAAATGGTCGGGTCCCGTATGTGTTATATAAGTCCCTCCACCAATGGAATCGGTATCTATCCAAATCATCTTGAAGGGTCAAATTTTCTCCTATATCTAAATAAGTTCCGTTTTCTAAATATCTAGGCCAAGATACATTTCCAGGATTCAAATATTCATCTAAAGTAGGATATCTAAAAATTTGGGTATTTTCAAGTTGAAGTTAATTTACAAAAAAAATACTTACGATGTTTTTACAAAATTCGAGAAGAGTTTTACGAATCTTTGTCGTGTTAAAATATCTGTAACAGATTGATTCGTATATCCATAATAAAATAAATAATCCAATTCCTCAGCGTGACCTACTCCTATAAAAGAACATAATATAATGATGTAAAATAAAATTGTATTCTATTTGTATATTAACTGCTGTAGTTTCTCATTTGAAAATTGTAATCCTTGATTACTCCAGTTTGGTTAAAGAAATACATAGAGTATTAGAATAAAATAATCTTTTAACAACCAGATGTTTATCGGATATTACAGAGTTGTATTCAAACTTGACAAAATATTTACTTCAATAATTGGCAAGACACAAGTGGACTAACGTTACCCCGAGCTGAAACCTGGTACACTGACATGTTAAGACTATAAGTCTAGTTTTATGAACGAGAGAGTAACTTTATTTTAATACGATTATAGTGGTTGTTTGTGACAAAGAAAATTGGATATTGTTTTTTTCACGTGTTCTTGTAATATATCATTGATAATTACAAACGGATTAAACAAGTAGTTGAAATACTTACCGATACCAGTACCATCGGATACATTTCCTTCACCCGTATAAGAAAATCTATAGAAATACAGTCGAGTGAAGTTTGCCATTAGTCGAGCCGTTTCCATTATTGGTCTAACGAATTGATCTTCAGTAATAAACTGAAAAATATTTAATTCATATATAAGGTGTCCTAACAGACCATTGCAGAATAACGTCAATGACTGGTCAGCCATATTGCTGTGGGTCCTTATGTCATTCTATTTAGTTTTCATTGTTTACTGATGCTGAGTAACGGATGCTAGTCAGACTTTGAGTAGTAATAAATTCTTGAAATTATTTAAATGCATTCGTTTTGTAGTGTTGTTAAGTGTGGAGTGCAGGGCGCAAGAGAATAGGTCTTTAGTTGACTATTTAATTGATCTCTCTGTGCACCCGAATATGCTGTTAACTGCTTTTAACTTCGTCTAACAATGTAATTATTATTTAATTCAATTCAAAGTATACCAACTGCACCATGTGTTCTTTGTAAAGTTTTTATTATTTAAATAAAATATACATGTAAAAGTACACAAAATTAAACTCCAGTTAACTGTTGTTCGGGGGACCCAGCCCAACTTGGCTGATTTGTCAAAGTCAAATGTTTTGGAATGGTCTATAATTCTATAACATATAGACAAATTATATTATATTTCTCTATGGTCTATAAGTACCGGGTGGTCCTATATATCAGAAAATATTCATGTTATAACTTCGGGAGAAAAAATACCTCAGTAAAAGTGGTCAAGAGAAATTTCTGGAAATTACTCTCAAGTTTCTAGGTTAACCGCTAGGGGGTGGTATCTGTAAAGAAAAATTAAAATATCTGTTTTCCGTGGGATGTTCCCAATAAAACCAAGTGTTGAATAAATAAACTAGAAAGAGGCCTGAATTTCGCATTAATTTGTTCAAGTACTCTTTTTTTTTATTTTTCCAAATAAAGGATGGGGGAAAGTGGGAAAGTGTTTGTGGATAAATACATATATAACTTTGGTTTGAATCAACCGATTTTAACGAAATTAGTGTCATTAGGAAGAGTGTGGATGCAATAATTACATCTATTATACCTAAAACAATTGCAATTAGTTATATGTATTTATCCACAAATACATTCCCACGTACCCCCATCCTATATTGAGAAAAAGAAAAAAAAGAGTACCTACTCGATCAAATTTGTGCGAAATTCAGACCTCTTTCTAGTTTATTTATTCAACACTTGGTTTAATTGGGCACATTCCACAGAACAGTGGTTTTTAAATTTTTCTTTAAAGGCTACGCCCCCTAGCGGTTAGCCTAGAAACTTGAAAGTAATTTCCAGCAATTTGTCTTGGCCCCTTTTACTGAGGAATTTTTTCTCCCGAAGTTATTACATGAATAGTTTCTGATATATAGCCTAGAGATCGGCTTATTGGACCACCCGTACACCTGTACCTAATTGAAAAAAAAATTAGTTTAAGCATCACCTTCATTTGTATACCTGTATGAAATCGGTGGAACTTGAAGCAACGGGTTCATCACCAAAACATTTTTGTTTGATTTCATTTGCTACTTCCTGCTTTTTTAACGAATCCACATTCATATCGCCGGGTATCAGTCTTTCTTTGAACAGATCGTATTGAAGAAGGATAGGACGAATTGAATTGAATGCTACAAGTGATAAAATATGCATTTTACTTGAAAAAACGTAATAGTCTTACAGCCTTTGGTCTTCTTTCTGGGAAATTACCACTAGGTGAGAATAAACGAATGCATAAGCCGGAATAAGACACTGCACATTTGGAATGGAATGGAAAAAGTAATCTCAGTTCACACACGCATCCTGTGTTGCGTATGCTTCAGGCGCCGGACTTATAAAGTATATCCATTGTCTTTATATTAGACAATGGTATATCTAATGTGAATAAATTTCTATATTGCAACTTTAATTTTCATAAAATTTATAGTTATCAAGCATGAAATAGTATTGAAAATGAAAATCAATGTCATACCTGGATAAAAGTTAATACCTTCTTGTGAAACAAATCCCATTAATACTGGTATGTTAACATTTCCTCTCTTTAAATTTTCGAAATTATAACCAAGTACTACAGCACCATCATGTTCAGGCTCTTTAGAGGGAGAAAAAATAAATCCTTCTTTCCAATCACGAAACAATGCGATCTAAAATTTACATATACTGTATTACGGATTGCATATAAATGAACTACATTCATTTGATATAATTTGCTAAATTGTTGGCGAAAACTACGAATTGGGCGACATCTGTTAATTTTCTTTCAAACTTCAATAGAGGTGAATAATTTTGTTGTTTAGAAAGTAACCGAAATGAAGAAAAGCCTGCTAAAAAAACCTCTAATTCGAAAAATACATAAAAAAACTAAACAGAATAAACAGCATCAAACACCTTTACAGACTGCTGCCTGCCCTCCCAAGTCCCACGTGCTACAGACTGCTTTGTTGTTCACCCCTATAGCAGAAATATTGAAAAATTCAGCGCCATCTAGTGACACGTAGTTTTCGCCACAGTTTGTTACCGAATGGTAGGATCCACAAAGCACCTATATTGCTTTGTGGTAGGATCCCAGTATGATTCCGCTTAAATCGACAAATAGTGTTTCCCGGCCGATTATAATACCATAAATAGACAAATAAGCTTAGGCTTGAACTTGCACCGATTTTTCTTACCAATACGACTAAAATTGTCGCCAAAATGCTCAATTTATGCGGTTCAATTTGTCTAAGCTGATTTACCAGTTCCGTGGAATCTTCCGTATAGACACCCAATATTTCTCCAAATTTAAATGCTATACTTCTGGGAGATGCAGTAAATGCCCACCTATTAAGTGAAGTACCACTTAACATTATGGCTCTGTGTATAAGATCTGCAACAAAAACAATTTATCAATAATCCATAATCTTACAAAAAAAACTGTATAGACTTCATATAATAACCTAATTTAAGGTTAGCTATACGAATGAGGGAGCTCCATTGGAGCGGTTACATGCCCCTCGGGAATGGATAACCTTATACATATTCGCACTTTTTGAAGATATTTAGATACATCTCCAACTAATCAATAAGGCTGCCCTCTGGCACAATATGGCCGACCTGTCAAAGTCACGTGTTCTGGAATATGATTTATTGCAAGCAAATTGAGGTTATGAAGCAATGTACAATAAGTAGTGCATTTGGCGCTACAATCTTGATTTGAATTTGCAATATGATATTGTTTTCACTGTACAAATAATGTATTTTTTCTACATTCATGCAAAAAACAACACTTTTGTGAAACACATTTAATGGAAAAAGTTGTTCTTTTTTGCACTAGTGCAACAAAATTTTTGTTGCACTCATCTGTCATTCTTGTGTCAGTTTTGTGATGATTTATGACAAACATAAACATTTAAATGAAATAAACATCCAGGCCGTGTCTGATCATAGGTCGTTGGTCTGATCCTGCTCTAATACAACAATAATATATGTATATCTTACTACTTAGTCTCAACGAGTTACAATTATTGCAAAAATCTTTAATTAATTAAAATTTAAATGATCAAGGCGAAAACCAGCTATGATTGAGTACTAACAAGGTGGAGGCCATAAAGATACAATAAAGAGAAGAACGGTTTGAGTTCCCCACATTATATTCTAATTTTCCAATTTTTGCATGAATGTAGAAAAAATATTGTATGCAACTCTTGCAAAACGTGTTTTTTGCACTCGACAATTTCACGTCACGTCAATTTCACTCACCTTTTGCACTTGTTGCATAAATAACTATTCAACTTACCTTTTGTTTTTGGAGTTTGTATCAAATAATGCACACTAACACTACCGGCGCTTTGTCCCATCAGAGTAACGTTAAATTTATCACCACCGAAGTATTCAATATTTTCTTGTATCCATTCCAAGGCTAAAATTTGATCTTTTAGACCCCAATTACCATAGGCGGCATCATCTTCAGTCGACAAAAAACCTTAAATAGTTCATATTTTAATAATTTTTGTAAAAAGCGACTTATATACATCGTTTCATATTTTAAAATGACCTACAATGTTACCGAGTGTTCCATAACTCGGTGCCAGATCAAAGTTATGGGTTTTTAAACGAAACACCTAGTGACTGAATACCAGAAATGAAATGGTGACTTGCCAGAAGTTTCTAGGATTATTGGCCAACGATATGTTGAGTATTCAGCTAAAAAGTCATTTTAAATTCCAAGATTTACGCTTTGGGGTGTATTCATTATTTTAATAAAGCAATATAGATGTTCGCAATGATAAAAAACATGCAAAATCTTATGTTTTGAATAGTAGATCTTAACTGTCATTCCTGTCAGAAAAAACAATTTTTGTTGGCCACACTGACCTTAGACTGAACTCCTCTATTCACAAGCACGAATGATTTTAAAAGGACTGAGTACCATCAGCCATATTGCTGAAAACGCGGTTAGGATTTGACGCTTTATCAAGTGAAGCTAATGACTATTGTTCCATTTAACCCATAACAAATGTTACCAAGAATGTGGGAGCTTCATTTTTATGCATATGCATAGCATGTCAAATTGACATAATCACAAAAAACTTTGAAGGTCCTACATTTGGAATGATACAAAATGTAACTTTTTCAAGAAAAATAATTCTTCGTAGAGACTATTTTTTCAATCATTCCTAACCGCGATTTGAATAAAACATTTCTTGTAAAGTGCTGACACGGTATTTTTGATAACTAAAATTTCCTACTTATACCATACTTATACACAAGTCTTTAGGTTTGATATACTTTCCTTTGAGGTAGAAATCAAAAACCCAATATTCAGTCCCACTAATAATCAGCTTTAATTATAATCACAAAACATACATAAGCATACTGACTAACACTAATTTACTTGTTACAATTAATAATAAAGGGTGCGTGTGTGTTCGTCTATTGTCTTTTTTCAACTCTCTTCCCTCTCGAGCAAGTGCTCACGCAAGGATGTTTGATAATGCGGCGTTGCCGCTACGCACTTTTTGGCAGGCAAGATGGGAAAACTGAACATGCCCCCCGCCTTGAAAGAAGTTTCAACCGTGCAGCGCTACAAATTCGCTCGCAGTTGGCCTTTCGTACGAAACACATAACCGATTGAAATAACGTAACAAACACGAACAAAAACACACTGGTCATTAGTCCTTCACTCTTCTGAGTCATCAAGCGGCAACGGACAGATCTTGGCAAAAGACCCTTTTAAGTGGCCCTCTGTGGTACGGATTGTGGCCACTCTTGCTACTCCATCTGCGCCTGGATGAACGGTCTCCACGCGTCCCAACTTCCACTTCATTGGAGGTTGGTTATCCTCTTTTAGTAACACTAATGTGTCTATTTTAAGCGAATCATAATTGTATTTCCATTTGGTTCGCTTTTGTAATTCACTCACATATTCTTTGTTCCATCTCTTCCAGATATGCTGCTTGACTTGAGCTAAATGCTGATACATGGATAGCCGGTTTCTCGGCAAGTGGGTTATGTCAGGCTCAGGAAAAGTGTTTAACGAGCGACCGATTAAGAAGTGTGATGGTGTTAAAGGATGAAGGTCATGGGGAGAGTCTGATAGGGGTGATAGTGGTCGAGAATTTAGAATTGCTTCCACTTCGGTCAAGATAGTATACAATTGTTCAAAAGTGAATGATAAATCTTTTGTAACACGTCTAAGATGGTACTTTATACTTTTAATTCCCGATTCCCAAAGTCCACCAAAGTGGGGAGATCGTGGAGGTATGAACTTCCACGCTATGTCGTTGGCTTGAAAGGAATTTGTTAAATTGTTTTCGTTATTAATAATGAACTTTCCCAAATCCTTTAGAGCACTATTGGCTCCAACAAAGTTTGTGCCGTTATCACTATAAATACAAGCAGGCTTGCCTCTTCTGGCAACAAATCGTTTTAATGCTAATAGGAAAGCATCAGCACTGAGATCACTCACCAATTCTGTATGAATTGCCTTTGTAACACAACAAATAAATATACATATGTAAGATTTCGATACCTTGTACCCCCGTCCGGATTTGCTTTTTACAGACATAGGGCCTGCATAATCAACACCGACGAATTCGAACGGATGACGGGATTTCAAACGCATTTCTGGCAAGGATGCCATTATAGGTTGAATTTGAGTGGGTTTATATCTAAAACATGGAATACATTTTCGTACAATTTTTTTAACTAATACACGTCCCCCTACGATCCAGAAACTTTCACGGAGCGTGACCAAGGTGTGCTGCGGTCCCGCGTGCATCAGCCTTAAATGCGTGTTCCTTACAAGTAGTTCGGCCAAGTGACTTCTAGATGATAAAATTGCCGGATGTTTTTTCTCGAACGCAAATTTGGCGTTGGTTAACCGTCCACCAACTCGTAAAACACCATCACGGTCTAAAAACGGATTAAGACTAATAATTTTGCTATCAGTGGCGTTTTTACCATTGGTCAATTTACTAATGTCACGCTGAAAGAACTCACTTTGCGACAATTTTGTTAGGCAGTTTAATGCATCGGCTAATTCCGAGACTTCCAACGGTCCAGTCCTGCTTAATTCAGGATTTCCCTTGGCCCTACAGTTTAAATAGAAACGTCTTATATAGGCGGTTATTCGTTTGAGTTTATTGATGTCTGAAAAATGTTTAATAAAATCGTTTTCTGAACACGAGAAAAATAAATTAACCCTTTGTTTACGAATATCGGGTAAGTTTTCGTTTTCATTATGATATTCAGGCCAACTGGCCCCTTTTTCCCTTAGGAATGGGGGTCCGTCCCACCACATCGAATTATTCAATAAAATTGTGGGTCTTACACCTCTCGACACGAGGTCCGCAGGATTATTTTTAGACGATACGTGACACCAACTATCCGATGCTGACAAATCTTGGATTTCGGCTACCCGATTACCAACGAAAGACTTCAATTGATTCGGTGAATGTTTCAACCACCCCAAAACTACCGTTAAATCTGACCAGTAAACACACTGATCAATTTTAATACGTAATGACCTTTTTACTTCATTTGACAGTCTGACTAATATTACTGCTGCCATTAATTCGAGTCGCGGCAACGTGACGGTCTTTAATGGTGCGACTTTAGATTTTGCGCACAACAGATTTGTAAACACCGCCCCACTCTTATCAATTGATCTTAAGTAAATACAAGATCCAAATGCATCTTCGGACGCATCCGAAAATCCGTGCATTTCAATCCTCACTGCACCTTGGCATATAGCGCGCCTTGCGATGCTCAAGGAATTTAGTACTGACAAATCCGCTCTAAATTCACTCCAAAATACTTCGATTTTCTTTGAAACCCTCTCGTCCCAAGATAGCTTCTCGAGCCACAATTTTTGTATTAATATTTTTATTAAAATGATACTTGGTGATAGGAGGCCCAAAGGATCCCAAACCTGTGAGACGTTGGAAAGTATGCTTCGTTTAGAAACCTTGGTTTCAGATACATCGGATATCTTAAACACTAGTTTATCGCCAATAGGCTGCCACATAATACCTAGTGTCTTTGCATTTTCATACTCTCCAAAGTTAATTATATGATGATCTTCAGTGCCATTACCTACGTATTTTAACACGTCTGGATTATTCGAATAAAATTTTCGAAGTTCAAAACCACCCTGTTTAAGTATGTTGCTTATATCGAAACACATTTGTGCAGTTTCTTCTAAATCGTCCGCTCCGCTTAGAAGATCGTCAACGTAAAAATCTGTCTTAATTATTTTTGCTGCCTTCGGATATTTACATTCGTTTTCGTTTGCCAGCTCAAATAGGCACCGGATTGCCAAATATGATGCCGCCGTTGTACCATATGTTACAGTTTTTAATTCGTAAGTAGTTAACGTGTCACTCGGGCTTTCTCTCCATAAAATTCGCTGAAACTTGTGTTGCTCGGGAGCGATTAAAATCTGACGATACATCTTCGTAATGTCCGCGCTTATTACAAATTCATGTTGCCTAAATCTTAATAAAATTGAGAAAATAGTTTCTTGGAGGGTCGGCCCGACATACTGCAAGTTATTAAGCGACAATCCGGAAGAGGTTGGCGACGAAGCGTCAAACACGACTCTAAGCTTCGTTGTTAAGCTATCATCTTTTATAACACCATGGTGAGGCATGTAGTAGGATAATTTTTCAGGTTCTGTGTCCCGTATCCTACTCATATGGTTTAAATCTTCATATTCGCGAATAAAATCACAGTATAATTTTTTTAAATGTGTGTCACGTTCTAATTTGCGTTCTAAAGACATGAATCGTTTAGTAGCTATTTCCCGTGAGCTCCCTAGTTTTTCCGGATTTTCCTTAAATGGTAACGTTACTACAAAGCGTCCGTCCTTATTTCGTTTAGTGTATCGCGAAAAATGCTCCTCGCATGCATTTTCATTTTTCGACCTCAGTGGTTTTAAGGGTGTTTCTTCCACTTCCCAAAACTTAATTAAGCATTTTTGAATATCCGTATCAACGTTGTCATTTTGTATGAAATTGCACACGATTGAATTAGACCTTACACCTATTGGGCCCGACACTACCCAACCGAGTTGAGTTTTTTGCAATATGGGATTGTTTCGCCCTAGAGGTATCTGCCCTGTACTGATAACCTCCCAAAATATGTCCGCCCCTATTAAAATTTCGATTTTACTTGACTTGAAGAAGGTGGGGTCGGCTAAATTTATGTAACTAGGCACACAAAGCCTTGAAACATCAACGTTTACTGATGGCAAATTTTCCGATATTTTATCGATAACAAAAAACCACTTCGCGCAATAATAATCGTTATGTAGAGATTTCAATTCAATTTCACATTTGAATTCAACATTTGACGTGTTATTATTTAAACCTTTAACTGAAATATTTGCTTCATGAGTTTTTAAATTCAATCGCGTACATAAATCTTTGGTCATAAAACTTGACTGCGCGCCACTGTCTAGCAGCGCTCGCGCTATATGAAAGTTACCGTCGTTGTCTGAAACCTGGACGTATGCCGTCGAAAGAAATACGTGGTTCACCGAATCGCACGCTGACAGTACTACCGAGTTTTCTTGTTGATTATTTGTTGCGGAACTTTGCGTGTTTGCCGTCACTTCATCGCGTTGCTGTGGTCCCGAACCTGTACTGCGTTCCCTGTGCAATAATGTATTGTGTTTCCCATGACATTTAATACAGGTGCCACGTCGGCATACCTTACTGTAATGACCCCTTTTTAGACAGTTGGTGCATAATTTCAGTGCCTTTGCCTTACCTTCGCGTTCGTTTACCGATAGATTAAGGAACTGTTGACAGTTATGAATATAATGATTCCCTTCGCATACAACACACAATGCAGAACGAGTTTGACTATCTGTTACTAAAAACGATCTAGTATTTGAGCTGGAAACTTTACGATTGTCTGTTTGATTCTGTGCTATCATTTCTAGCATATCGGCCCTCGACTTTAAAAAATCTTTTATGTCCTTAAAAGTAGGAATTTCTATATCCGATTTAGCATTTTCCCACTCGCGCATCGTGATATTATCTAATTTCGAAGAAATCAAAAAAACAAGTAGCGTATCCCACTCAGATACTGGTTGATTCAATTGACTAAGTGCCCGCAAGTTTTTTGAAAAATCGTCTATAAGTTTTCTCAGCCCGCTAGCAGATTCCTTAATTAATGGATCGCCGTTGAATAATGATTTAACATGATTATGAATAAGCAATTTGTTGTTATCATACCGTTCCAATAATGCATTCCACGCTACCTCATAGTTTGCCGCTGATATCTCTAAAGATTTTATGACGAGAGCCGCCTCTCCTTCTAGCGACGCTCTGAGGTAGTGGAATTTTTGAATATTGCTCACAGACTTATTTTCGTGGATTAACGAATAGAAAGTGTCTCTGAACTCTAACCAGTTTTGATACACGCCACTATACTTTGGAAGGTTTATGGTTGGTAACCTAACATTATTCATTGACTGTGAATGCTCATTCGTTTTACTTTCGGGACAAGCCCCTGAACTAATTATTGACTCACTGGGACATAATTTAAATTCGTGTTCACGTAAAAATCGTTTAGCTAACGCTATTTGTTTGAAATATTCATCCTCGAATTTATGACGTAATTCTAATTGTATATCTAAGTCCGCGGTATCTACTAATTTTTCTATAGTGTTCTGAATATCTTCGAACTCAAATTTAACTTCCTTTAAAGCCTCGACTCTTTCAATAATTTGCATTACATCATCCTCTGTAACTGTTTCCGATTTTAAGATATTATTCACAACTTTTGAAAAGTGTGTTAATTTTGACTTTAATGTACCTCTTTTTTTTATTGAAGTTGCTAATTCGGACATTGTAACGATTGATAAGTATCTTGTTAGTTATAATTTCTTAACTATAGTAAGCCTACGTAAAAGCAATTCAGCATTAACGAACCAAAGGAATGTAAGTTAAAAAAAAGGAACTCACTTTGTTTCTTGTCGCTCGTCTCTTCGTATATCGTCCAATACTCCACTGGGCAACTGGCCAAACCAAACAGAACGCCAACGGCTGCCGGGAACAATCTCGATGCTTGCACGTGGTGATTATAACCCCTAACTTCGATTCAGCTTGGATTTTTAGCAGGAAAACCACGCTCTGCTACCAATGTTTAGGTTTGATATACTTTCCTTTGAGGTAGAAATCAAAAACCCAATATTCAGTCCCACTAATAATCAGCTTTAATTATAATCACAAAACATACATAAGCATACTGACTAACACTAATTTACTTGTTACAATTAATAATAAAGGGTGCGTGTGTGTTCGTCTATTGTCTTTTTTCAACTCTCTTCCCTCTCGAGCAAGTGCTCACGCAAGGATGTTTGATAATGCGGCGTTGCCGCTACGCACTTTTTGGCAGGCAAGATGGGAAAACTGAACAACAAGCTTATGTAGAATATTTTCTTTGCAATTTTGAATGATTCACCCTGTATTTTATATAAATTTTGAAGAGTTATATTATCATACCTCTACTTTTATCTAGCATTTTCCATGCTTTTTGAGATACATCATATATGACATACATGCTTGTGTATTAATAATAGTTATGTATTTGTTTAACTAGGCAGCGAAGTAGTAGATTGTTCATAATGATATAGGAGGATATTGTATTTGCAAATTATTAAAATTCCCACAATCTCTTTATTTTTCCTGCAGTGTTCAATTAAAATAAAATTTGATAGAAATTGCTGCCTAGGCAGGAAAAGTAATACTTTGCTGATTGATAATATGTGACAGCAAAATTAATATTTGCTGCCAATCGGAGAAAATAGTATATTATTCAACGAGCGTGTAATGATGGCTATTACTCATGAGAATGAAGTTTGCGACGTGAGCCGCAGGCGAACGTCGTAATCATTCGAGTGAGTAATAGCCATTACACGAAAGTAGAATACTATACTTTTTCTATGACTGAGTGTTCACCTATCAATTCAAACGAACGAGATATTCAGAGAATATTTTATTGAATAAACTTAATACTTTATGTCAAACAATTCCATTTTGGAAGGTACAATGAAAATTCATTTATTGCTTACAATATTGATGGTGAAATTTGAGCAGTTGAATTCGTTATCACTTTCTGTATCCATTCTAATAAAAAGTCAGCTCTAAATCACCTTTGGTAGGTAGGTATAGGTACTGTCAAAGTTTAATTATGACATTTCATGGCGAGTCTGATTCAAACATTACACCGAACATAGTCGTGTGTAATGGCATTCTTTGACGGTGATTGGCCAGATAGTCGTGTGTAATGGATCATTACACACGGGGCGTGGCTTGTTTTGTGTAATGCATCCAGTTACTCAACAAAAATGTTACATAAAATGGGTCCATTACTCAACAGTCATAGAAAAACATCATTACATGACCGTTGCATAATATACTATTCTTACCTACCTAAAATATCTAACCGATAATTGATGGAAACAAATATGATATCTTCTTCGAGGAAGTAATCAGGAGCTTGCAATTTATAAGCAGCATCACCAGCAATAAAAAAACCTCCATGGATATACGCTATCACAGGTAAAAGTGTAGAGTCAGTTTCCTCTAACTAAAACATTTGTATGTGTAATATGTATGTAGATATCTGAATTTTTAATGATTTAGTTAGTTTTATTGTTGCGATTTTCTTTCAATGTTTTATTAAACGTTGCGTTTAGACTTTTTATGAGAATCACCTTATGACCTTTGGGTTTGCTTTCCGGGGAGAACGAGAATATGATGACGTATAACTGA
The DNA here is from genome assembly GCA_963978555.1 of Galerucella nymphaeae. NCBI lineage: Eukaryota > Metazoa > Arthropoda > Insecta > Coleoptera > Chrysomelidae > Galerucella > Galerucella nymphaeae. The sequence continues at coordinate 10,963,496 of OZ021707.1, read as the reverse complement.
AAGACGATCAACTTTAAATGTAAATAGGTGAGATCATTTTGGGATATAAAACTGTTTGGTTCACCTCTGGGAGTATTATTTTATCTTCCCCTAGACAAACGAAAATAAACCTACATGTATTTATGGGGGTACATTCACTAGGACCTAAAATATACAGTGTGACCCATTTTTAATGGAAACACCCTCCTAAAATTTGAAGTTGTGAACAAATTTTAATAATTTTTTTTTAAATGTCGAGTACTAAAAGGTCTACCTTGGGACAAAATTTGAAATGTTTATTGCAATTTTCAGGGCATACTACGATATTTTTTCTTAGTCGAAAATCGAGATTTTTTATTAGCGATTTTTTTATTGAAAAAATCACTACGCCACTGGATTCAGTGTGCCTCTGAACAGATGTAACCAAAATTTCATGGAAAAATATTCATTAATAACAAAGTTATGACAACTCAAAAATTCGAAAACTAGTGATTTTTCCAATAAAAAAATCGCTAATAAGAAATCTCGATTTTCGACTACGAAAAAATATCGTAGTATGCCCTGAAAATTGGAATTTCAAATTTTGTCCTAAGGTAGACCTTTGAGTACTTGACATTTCAACAAAAAAATTATCAAAATCTGATTACAACTTCAAATTTTATGGGGGTGTTTCCATTAAAAATGGGTCACACATATTATGTCCTCCCCTTTCTTCTACTTAGTTCCTGACGAAAATGAGAAAACAATGTCCACAGTGGACAAATTAAATGTTTTGGTCAGTATGGCAGACCTGAAGTGCAGACATAATGGTATGGCATATTGAGTTTGCTGACTTTGGTGACTTCCTTGACCTATGATGCAGGGATATGAATATTAATTACTATTTGGGGAATAACCTTTTCTATCAGCCTCCAAAGCCTCGGCGTGGGGACTATGATACATGCAAAAACCCTCTCTTCTCCAGGTCTACTAGATCATGCTGCCCAGTCGTACTCAATTTATCCGATCATAATATGGAGAATTTACTTAAAGGTATGCTTTTGTAAATAAATCCTCCCTAAGTAAATGACCAAATTATTAATACAAAATTCCTCATCTGTGTCTCGTGTGAATGCGTTTATTTATATTAATGTATTTTTTGCCGCGGGATTCTTTTCAGACACTAGTAGCAGGCCACAAAGTGTCTCGTCTGAAAGCGCTCTTAAGGTCAGCTAAAAATTGTCCCAATTGACAAGAAATTTTGTCGAATATGTTTATTATTTCTTCTTACCTGTGGGACATATACATTCAGATTTAAACAATCTTCGTGTCCAAAGGTTAACTGTACACATGCATTTCCTTTCTCTGTTGCGTTTTTTGTACCATACCAGGGTTTGACAGGGACTGGAGCCTTGAAAATGATGCGTTAGTGATAAAAATTATTATTGAAAAAAATAACTATGGAACAAAATAATTGTTATAAACACGCCATTGCAGTGATATTATCCGTTTATTCATCAGTATCATTTAAAAATTTTAAATTCTCTTGTCATACTAGAGAAAGTTATCTAAAAGCAATGATTTTTATAAATTTAATTTAAACGTTCATACTTTTGACACGCACTGTAAGTAGTCATTTTTCAAATTGCCATATATTTTGAGTGTAGAATAATCAATCTCTTGATATCTCACCCTAAATCTTAAATCTCCTATTGGTGGTTCTCCATAAGGAACTCCTAAAAAGGCATGGTACGGTTTTTCCAAATCTACAGTTTTTCTTTCTGACCCAAGAATCCAACCGGTTGTTGTTTCTACAAGTGGCTTTGAGGAACGAGTTGACTAAAAATTTGAATGAAATTACATATATTTAAGTAAATTTCATATAAAAGGGAAATTGGCACAACTAAAAATATCTCGTTTTGTGATATTTTCTATGCAGTCAATTGGTAATTGTTGAACTGCGACACATCTGTACTTTAGTAAATGAGCGGCAGGTAGCGTAAGGTGTAGGGCATGTACACCAACTGCTGACAGTTGACAGTACCTACTGACAGTCGCCCTAAGGATAAACAATTATTTATATCGATTTAAGATTTGTCATTTGGTTGTTGTGTATTGATTTAATGATTCATTTTATTATAAACATTCAGATATAGTTTTTAAAATGGAAATGCCAATGGATCAGACTGCCCCACAATAGAGTTATAAAAACATATATACAGTTCACATTCCAGAGAGAAAGGACTGGGAAGCAGGGCCTCCTATAACATCGAATCTCAACTGGTACACTGATGGCTCTAAAATAGAGTGTGGACTAGGAGCCGGAATATATGAGGAACAAGAGAAGATCACGATCTCGTTAAGCCTAGGGAAACATGTTACTGTCTTTCAGGCAGAGGTAATGACGGTGCAATGCTGTGCAGAAGAGTTTATGAGAAGGGAGGTGGATAACCAAAGAATCGTCATCTACTTTGACAGCTAAGCAGCACTAAAGGCGATAGGCACATACTCTGTGAGTGCGAAAGCCTAGCAAGGGTGTGGTTTCACATACTCGGAGAAGAAAAACCGAGGACAGAGAGCCACGCAAGGGAGGCGGTATCCAGGCTAATAAGTAATAAGTGTATTTAAAAGAATAAAGCTCAATATCGAGCTCTAAATATAGGGAAGACCACAAGAGATCTGCTAAGGTCGCAGTACGATAGGACAGAGACACTCTAATTCTAATCTAATCTAGCTTTTAAATTACCTAAGTAATTGAAAACCCTAGTTGTGGGGATGCCACTATTATCGCATTTTTAGCATTCCCTTCTAATTAGAAACCAGAATGGTTGCCTATATCGTAAATATATCCCAGACAGTAGTAAAACAGAAGAACGTCTAAACGTAGCTCTCTTTACCGACGTTGCCACATGTTTGAAAGTTTCAGCTGTCAATTTCTTCAAAATCATAACATTAACTTTTAAAGGGGAAGGAAAAACAACCATATTTCATTCACCTTTTCCCTTATTAGCTTCTTTAATCATATTCATTACCCTTCTCGATATATTAACTAAGGATCTGTTTGATCAAATGGCTGAATATGATTTAGGCCGCTAGCTGAACGGCGCTGTATTGTAAAGAGGCTAATTAAGCTATATGGCTGCAAGCTGCAGCATAACTAAACTGAAACTTGAAATACATACCCTCAAATTCACTTCTTGATACAAACAACTAAAAACTATTAAAAGAACTATTATTATTATTACGTTCGAAACCATTATTATAACAAATAAATGAAATATATTTTGTATATATTTATTTTATTTCAAGATCGTTATCTAGACAGTACAATTAACTTACCTAAATACATTTCAATTGTTTAATCAAAAGTAATGCGAATATTTACAATTATTTATTTAATAATCTACTTTTTGCAAACAGCTTGTAACTAAAATTTGCTTAACATAATTTTATGATAATAGTTTTTAAAATTAATAAAAATGTAATACGAAAGACAATCTGAAAATCCTATCGTTTTTCAAACTTAAAAATGTATTATTGCTCTATAAAACAGTTATAGCTAAGTGGTTCAGTTAATACAGAGTGCACCGATAGATAGGCAGGTACATTTTTTAAATAAATCACAAAAGTACAATACCGTAAAAAACATTATCCACATCTACATACAGATTGCGAAAAAGCTTATCGAAAGATGCGGATTACACAAGTACGACAAGGAAAATATAAAAAAAACAGCTTGAAAGAGAGAAAACGAATAATTGTGCGCGCTTATCGAGGCGTGTACTTAGTTCCAGAGGCCAGAGATCGAATGTTGATTGCTCCCCTTTTTCAACCGCTGTTGCCAGAAGCCAAAAGCTTTCGTTTACTTTTTTTCGAAGTCATGTATAATAGGTAGAACTAAAGACTTTCATCCGGCAATGGTGTCCCTTACAGAGAGAATGAAAGTTTTACTTATTGTGCATAACTTCAAACAAAATTCAGCGATAACAAGACAAAAATATCATTTGTACAAATTAATATGCGCTTCTGGCAACAGTGGTTGAAATAGGGGGCTATCAACGTTCGGCACTGGCCTCTGGAACTAAGTACACGCCTCGATGAATGCGCACAATTATTCGATTTCTCTCTTTCAAGCAGTTTTTCTTATATTTTCTTTGTCGTACTTGTGTAATCCGCATGTTTCGATAAGCTTTTTCGCAATCTGTAGATTGAAATTTTATACAGGGTGAGAGATGAGGAACTTTTACATACTTTGTATTAAATATTGCACCTGTATATAATTTTATTTTCAAATGCAATAAGTGGTTTTCAAACTACACAAATATTGTCACATTGTCTCACATATCATTTTCATTGGCTATTTATGTAGTTTGAAAATCACTAACTATATTTACAATAAAAAAAATACATACAGTGTGTAATATGTGGTAGGAAACACTACTTAATTTAAGTTTCTCAAAGCCTATCCGGGATTTTCAAAGTTTAGCTAATACCAGTCGATTACTTGATGGTAGTATCATATATAATCATGAAAAAATTAGAAAAATTAAATAAGCCGTTTAAACACTATAGCCAACTAGAATTTATTTACAAATCACCCTGTATATTAATAAAGAAAAGAAGTAGAAATTTTTTAGTAACCTCATGATATCCTCCCTTGGAGATTCTATGGTATATGAAGTATATAAAGTTCTTCATGATTCACTTTGTATGAACTTGAAAATGTTGATCATCACAGTTAACGTTATAACAGTGCTTACACTATAATTACTCGTATATAGTAGATGAGTTCAGATATATATGCTTCAGTCTCTTATGATTTCAATTATATATTTGAAGAGAAGTGAAGTTTTTTCTTCCTTAAACGTCTTCGATGGGGTTTGGATACTGAAAAATTGTTTCAGTAACGGTTTCTTTTATCCAAAATTGATATGCAGCGTAAGTGGTGAACCAAATGAAACATACAAAAGCTGAAAATACAAATAATTCACTAGTCTTATAGTTTAAATAGAAATCGCTTTTTTTAATATAAAGACCTATTGCTAGTGATTACTTGAAAGAAAGTAATAACTTTAAATTGGTCTACTATATACAGTGTGTTTCTTAAATAATTGTACACAGAATTACAGTACAATCTTCACTTCAAAATATTGCGATTTAAACCAAATAGCCTTAATAAAATGTTGACATTAAGAGAGAGATAGAGGGTGTTAAACATGAAATTTTCATTTTCGTTTTTTACAATAACTCTAAAGCTTTTTGTCGTATATGCATAAAAATTTGAGGTTGGGGGTTTTTGGATATGAAAAATCATAATTTTGTACCTATTTCAATGTATTTTGTAGAGGGCGCCACATAGGCCACGTATGCGACATAAAAGTACGCAAAGCTCAAAACCCCCAACATCCAATTTTTCGCATATACGTTATAAACGTTAAAGTTATTGTAAAAAACGAAAATTAAAATTTCATGTTTCTGTATCTCTCTTAATATCATCATTTTATTAAGGCTAGTTGATTTAAATCGCAATATTTTGAAGTGAGGACTGTACTGCAAGTCTATGTACCTACAATTACTTAAGGATCACCTTGTATAATATGGCAGTGTATATCCGGTTCTGGATGTTTGGGTTACAGACGGTAATTCCCAAAAAATTCACCAGCTCTTAAGGTCAGCTGCTAGCCTCTCTATATTTTCATAATTTGTTCCTCACTTTTACATAAGTAGGATTAGGTGTAGTCACACATATTTCTTAAGTCTTACTTAAATGCTTGAATAACAACGGTGCAGATGGTCCTAAAAGGATCTAATCGAAGATACTCAGACTTACCGAAAACTCCAAAAATGATTAAATATGTATAATCGTGACTTGTGTGACTTTCTATGTGCATTGTAGCTGCAAAAAGACTCAGGAATATGAGTAGAGCATACAGGAAAGCGTACTTTTGGTCTTTCTACAAAAAATAAGATAAATTGGTAAATGTATATTATATTTAGGCTAAGGGACTAGTTCTACTCATTAAAAAAATCAGTAGAATACATTTTTAGGTCGTCGATGAAACAAAATATTAACGATTTTTTCATTGGACTTTAAAGAGTATCACTTGCAAAACCTAAAAGTAATTTTGAGTGCTGCAGTGTTTGATATGTACGTCATCCAAATAGTTTTTTTGATTTCTGAACGTCCCTGTTCTCGATAATTGATGCCACGGATTTCACAGACATTTGTCGCGCCAATACTGATGGAAGATAAAGTTTATCCAAATCAATAGCATAAACTGAAGCACGTGATCGTCATCCTCGCAGATTTTTTTCTATGATATCGGCCTACTATGCAACCTAAATTACACAACGAATAAAAAATATCAAAGTTAAAAGCTCTTTCTCATTAGACGTGCCAGGAACCGAATCGGCAACGGCAAGGCACATGCTCGGCACGAGCAAGATTTCTTGAGGCAATTCACACTGCATAGGCTTGCCGTGGGTTAGTAGTTTTCATCTTTGTGAAAAGTGATGTTCCCGACTTCTACGTTAATAAAAATTGCTCTGATGTTAGATGAAGAAGAACTTGAAATGAACAATTCAAGAAAGAGAAAAAGACGTTATTGGGTACATGAAATGCTAAAAAAGCGAAATGAAGAAGGAGAATTTGCAACGTTACACACGGAACTTTTAGATGACCAGACAAAATTTTTCCAATATTATCGAATGTCTATGGATGAGTTTGACAATTTATTGGACCAAATTAGGGAATCTCTGACGAGACATGGTGACCACTAAACTCCTAAAATCCTAGGAACGCCAATACTACCAAGCCGGTAAAGTATTCACACTTGTCTGAACCTGCACGGAACATGCTCGGCAAATATTGTTTGAGAGGAAGCCCACGGGCAAAGGCCGTCGCTTGCCGAGACTTTGCCGGCATAATGTGAATTAACCACACAAAATCCATATGATCAATGAAAAAGATATTTTGCCGATTCGGTGCCTTGCCTATGCCGAGCACGTGGCTTGCACGAAAGTGAGAATCGGCCTTAAAGCATAATCTGCTGAAAACTTCCGTTTCCTTGAAAAAGGCTATAACCTAAGCGGTTGTAACAAGACAAACTTGTATTTTATAACATTATACAGGTAAATTTTTGAATAATTTGTGTAATTTGTTCAAGTTTTAATAAAAAATAAAATAGAATAGTACTTCTCGTGCTTACCTTTAGTACAGCAACTAATAGTAATACACTTAAAATAAGATTGCATGCAGCAAATCCCATCGACAGTTTAAAGAATCCTGCTTGAACCTCTTCATCATCGGAATGTTTAATTTTCAAACTACATATTACTACACCAGTCACTCCAAATATCTGGAAATTTATATTCTTCATTAATTACCATTGTCAAAATAGTTGCTGCATATTCAGTTCATTGTCATAAATAACAAAGTTTGCAATTATTTACAGTTTCCTTCAAAAATTATCATTACAAAGTTTATAGAAAATACTTTTCAAAGAACAGGACAACTACTTCACGAGCTATATGCCCTGACAGACATTGAGTTACATTCTAAGTGAGAAGGAAAAGTTCATATACATCACTTCAATCCCGTATTAGATTTTGGAATTTATTTAGTTTTGACTTTTTGATGTTACTTCTAGGTAATTTATTATTATTCTCTTAAATAAATTCGGTTGTTTGATTTACAATTCGGAACAAGATTATCAATCCTAGATAAGGAAAGAAAATGAGTGCCGAAACGCGTAACCCGAGTCGTAAAACTGTTACCACCTGCCACATCGCTGATAGGATCAGTGGCGTAACATTTTTGTCTGTATTTATAGAGTAGGGAGGGTGAGTTTAGGCCTGCAGCACCTGGACCACATGTGCATCCTTCCGATGAGTAGGCTGTTCTCCTAGGTTATCGTACAACATGCTTGCTATCCTTTTCAGAAAAGTGGACATGTCCTATTTTGGTTGCTCTGAATGGGCTAAAATGGCGTCCAATTAAATATTTGTTTGTCATTATTACGAATATAAGTAAAATGCACTAGAGCAATGAAGAACTAGTTTTTCCACTAAATAGTGCTCAATAAAGTTTGTTTTTTGTACTACTTAATCTAACGCTGTACAAAGTTTTAAAAATATTTTTCAAAGATAGAGGCCGTTCAAATAAGAAGAAACAACTACTTCCCGGACTATAGGCATCGCTGGACGTTGAGTTACACTTCTTACTTCTTAGTCAAAGGAGATGGAATTTTGGCTTGTGGTTTAAGGTGAAGATGACGCTAATGTCACAACTTTAACATTATCGTTACTAGAAGATATGTATTGATTATGATTTCAGTTTCTTCTTCATTTCGGGATTACGCTCTTCGATCTCTTGGACGGAGAACATATATCTATTTACTGATAAGGCGCATAAGCTAGTCTGCAAATTATGTTGCACCTTCTAATTGAAAACCAGAATGGGCGGTTAAATCTCGTAGATCAATGTCCGTCGGCGGTGCCTACAGCCCGAGAAGTAGTTGTTTCTTCTTAGTTGAACGGTCACTGTTTTTTAAAACGTTTTTTTAAAACTTTGTAAATCGTTAGAATAATATATCTTCGATATTTATTGATTGCTCGCATTACTAAATACGACAATTTTACAGGAAACTGTAATAATACTTCATTCCAATACTATTTATTTATCCATTTCCAACATAACCAATTTTAAATTTTCATGTTACACAGAAAAATATTAATTTCTGTGGACCAGTTCATCCAGCAATTTTATTTTAATGCAGAAATAGTCAATTAAATAAAAAATGAACTAAGGTCGTTCTTCACCAACGTTTCAACCAGATGAAATTAATATTTTATTGAATGAAATAAGTTACTGAACATAATAGGATTGGGAAACCCTTTCAACAACGGTTATTATTATTGTTAATAAAATTTATTACTAATATTAATTTATCTGTATGAACGTAGCTGCCAGGTAGTGAGGACGAGCAAAAAAACTACTGAGGTTGTTGTTATATACAGGGAGCAAAAAAAAGGCAGGTAAAAAATCATACCACATATTCTGGGGCAAAAAATAACTCGATCCAACCCAAGTTACCTTAGTACAAATGTGCATGCTAAAAAAGTTACAACCCTTCGAAGTTACCAATTGAAAATTGATTTTTTCAAATATTTCGACAGTTGTTCGACATATCATAATGAAAGTTGACATATTGACAAATGGCCACCATTTTCTTGAATACTTAGTCGGCACCATTTTACTAACGAAAACCGAATATTCTGGAAAAGCAATGGCTTCTGATGATATGTAATTGCAGCCAGGCTGTAACTTTTTTCGCATGCACATGCACATTTGTACTAGGGTAACTTGTGTTATATTGAGATATTTTTAGCCCCAGAATATGTGGTATGATTTATGACCTGTCTTTTTGTACACCCTGTTTATTAAATATAAACTTTTCACTGGAGTTTGTTTTGTCTGGTAGACAAACCGGCAAAATTGAAAAAAAAAATTATAAATTTAATCACTGGGTAAATTTTTGAAAGGGCTGCCCAACCAAATTATATTCGGAAGCTTAATTCATTCATTAAAATATTATTTTCATCAGGTTGATCATCGATGAAGGACGATCTTAGTTCGTTTTTTTATAAATAAATACCTACTATAAATTGATGGTACTTACAAAATTAAAAAACATCACAACAAACCAAAATAATTTCATTCGTTTATTTTTCTCCATATTGCCACTATTATAATGTTATTTAAAAAATTATCTAAAACTACGTTGATCACCGCATCTTTGAACACAAAATGGATATTCGAAAAAGTTGTTCGACGCGCAGCGTATAGACAACGCGAAAGGTCACTCGACGTCTTGGCGCCTTTATCCCAGTTTTATAGCTTCTCGTTATTCTGGATGCTGTGATTTATCTAAATTTCATTATGAGTATATTAAATAATGGCTCTTATACACTGTACATTCGAAAGGTTTTTTTGCTACCTTATAAGGTGTTAATATATTATTTTTCCGTCGACCGTGTATTAACATATGATATTAACAAAAACATATATTAATGCATGATTTACCTATATTAATCAAAGATTTTCTGCAGGCAACCCAACGCACATCTTATATATTGACATTTTGTAGGCAACCAAACATACAATAGCGTCTTCAAAAAATGAAACATAGTATAGAATACTTCTAGTTTTTGACTTATCTATCGTTTTATTTTATAATTCTACAACATAATAACAATTATTAGTGCTAAGACATTCAAAAAGAATTTAACAGAAACGAAAACAGTGACATTTGAACCAGCGATCATCTCTGTGACATTTCAAATTAATTATATTTTTGACAGAATACTTATATACCTATGATATTTTTAGTTTTTAAATATTGAGAAAAACTTATACAACTGATACAGTCGATCTGCTCGTGTGTTAAATTATCACGATTGTTAATGAGCCTCATTAATACACTTGTTAGTTAATAGTATTTTATGCAACGAACATGTAATGATAGTCATGAAGACACGAGCATATTGTAGGATACGAAACGAGCCGCATGCGCAAAAAATGAAGAAATTTGAAATTTATGAAGTTAAACTTTGAACACTTTTTGTACACACCCTGTATAAAATGAAAAATTTTTCAACATAGATTCGAATACGTTTGACCTTGCTTAAGGCAACCGAAGAGAAACCATTTTCATATCTACAAGGGTCCCCTCGTAAAAAAATAATTTATAAGGGTCTTCAACGGTCAAATTTTCTACAAAAAACTCAAAAAGTGTGCATTTTCCGAAAAAAGTTTTCAGACGAAAGTATACTAAAATATTACGTAGATTTCAAAAATGTATTAATATACAGGGTGTTCCATTTAAAATAAAAAAGTTACAGTCGACTTCCGGGGGAATCGGAAGTCGGCCATCTTTGAAAATATTTTAGTTGAGAAGATCGTATCCGAAAACCCAAACGTAGAAATTTTCATGATTTTACTATAAGTATTTTGCCATATAAAGATAGTTTTCACTCGTCGTGGGACTTTAGTTACTTTTGAAAATCAAAATTAATTGACAGCTATCAAATTAAGTGTCACTTTATAGATCTGTTCGTCTGCAATGAAAGTGTAGCACTGAGCTATATAATTTTGAAAAATCCAGGTCTATCTGTGAAAAAATACGCGTAAAATTACTAAATTTGGAAATATCTATGTATATTGCATTTGCATACTGCAAGAAGCATTAAAACATAATTAAAATAAATAAAATCGTACAGCTCAGTGCTACACTTTTGTTGCAGGAAACAGACCTAATATAATTAATTTCAGAAATGTCAACCAGGTATCCATAGCTATATTAAATATTGTGCGAATGTCGCATTCCTATTGGTTTAAAAATCTTTATCATAATGAAAATCTGTATCATAATGAATATCATATACACGAGGCTATACACTCCAGTTGGAGTTGTAGCCGCCCAGTTTGAGCTCTTCTGATCCTGTATCTTGTGGTGGGTCAGCCCACTTTTTCTTGCTACATATAATATTTACAATCTATTAGATGATTTTGAAGTTTCGACAATTGCTCTCCACGACCTTCTGTCCTGCATCTGTCTCATCCCGCCTTGTATTCCCAAAATTTTTAAATCTTCCACGACATGATCTTCCCATCTAGCTTCCGGTCTTCCAGGTAATATTTCCTCATTAGGTCTCCATTCTGTTAATCTTCTTACCTCCTGTCCTTTCTCCATTCTTTTTACATGTCCATACCAACGTATCCTCTTCGATTTAATCGAGTTTACTATATTCTCCTTTTCTAATATATTCCTAATTTCATAAGTCTTCGGTATTCATTATACCCTAGTTTCACTGGTACATAAATATTTTTGATTATTCTTCTTTCATATTCCTCTCAGCTGCTCTTCACCCTACTTTGATCATTTTCATTCATTTTATCATACATATTTAAAATCTTATCAACTTGGAATCGGAATTTATTTTTTTATTCTGCAATTTTGACCTTTAATATCTCGTCTCCAAATGGGAATTAAGGAGTGAAATATTTTTTTATTGTTAATTCAGACCTTCTACTGTCGATTTATGTATATTTGGTGGCTTCGATTCCATGGGCGTAGGCTATACACTTTTTTAAAGGAATGCATGTCCAAAAAAAAAACGACTTTTAACTTTGACCCTGTATAACATTGTTATTTATGAAATCGAAGAAACCAAATATAGACCATTAGTTAGAACCATCTGTGCTCTATCGAACGGTCAAAAGATAATTGTCATATCTTAACCACTTACCAATAATTTCCAGAACTTCTGTTGGTCATAAATTAAAATAAAACCAACTTTTTTCAGGTAATTTTATTGAAAAATTACAGGAAAATGGAATGGTTCAAATATAGTTGTACAATTCATGTTTGTCGGAAAAAAAAAATAACAAATCATACATCCACATTTGAAATAAATAAATTAACACATTCGTCCTCGTTTGAACGAATCAATTTACAAAATTCCTATTACATACACGATAGTACGGTGAAATACAAAAAAAAAATCAAATATCACTCAAATTACTTCCGCACACGATCACTCTCATTCACACATACACAAGTTTTTTCAGTCTTTTTGGCCTATAGATCCTCTCACAATTCATCTCTATTCAATTCGTCGTCATCGTCACCGGCTGTCGGTGGTGGTGGTCCACCCGCGCCTTGATACAACTTGGCGATGATTGGTTGCACTACGTCTTCCAATTCTTTCTTTTGTTTTTTGTACTCCTCCACCTCGGTGTCCTGGTTATCTTCCAACCATTTTATTTTTTCGTCGATAGCTTCTTCCATTTTAGTTTTCTCGTCGTCGGACAATTTTGCTCCCAGCTTTTCTTTGTCGTTTATTTGGTTCTTTAACGAATATGCGTAACTTTCCAATTCATTTCTGGCTTCTACTCGTTCTTTCAATTTTTTGTCCTCGTCGGCGAATTTCTCGGCGTCTCTTATCATACGGTCTATGTCGTCGGGGGTGAGCCTGTTTTGGTCATTGGTGATGACAATCTTTTCTCGGTTTCCGGTTCCTGTAACAGACAATACACACTTTAAGCAATTTTCCAATTAAAAATTATATTTAATGTTAATAAAAATGTGGCTAAGACTTTTGTCATAAAATTGACTTGAACCTTCGAACGAGAGAGACCTGAAAGTTTCATCATTCTTCTCCCTATAAAGAAAATTAATAACCAAACAAATTTACCTTTATCTTCGGCAGATACTTGTAAGATACCATTAGCATCGATTTCAAAAGTAACTTCAATTTGTGGTACACCTCTTGGTGCTGGTGGAATGCCAGTCAAGTCGAATTTACCCAACAAATGGTTATCCTTTGTCATTGGACGTTCTCCTTCGTATACTTGAATAGTAACAGTATGTTGACTATCTGAAGCTGTTGAGAAAATCTGCGATTTCTTTGTAGGAATAACGGTGTTACGTGGGATAAGTTTGGTCATTACACCGCCAACAGTTTCAATACCTAAAATTAAGAAAGTAAATTAGTTTTAAATAAAATTTAGTTAACAGATTAAAACTTACCCATAGTCAAAGGATTAACATCCAACAGTACAATTGCATCAGTATCTTGTTCACCAGATAGTACTCCAGCTTGTACAGCAGCACCATAAGCTACAGCTTCATCAGGGTTGATACCTCTGGATGGTTCTTTGCCGTTGAAGAATTCCTTGACGAGTTGCTGTACTTTGGGAATACGAGTTGAACCTCCTACAAGTACAATTTCATCAACATCTTTTTTGTTCATATCAGCATCTTCCAATACTTTTTGGACTGGTTTCATGGTAGAACGGAAAAGATCCTGAAAGATAATGAAAGTGTAAATACAAAGAGAAACAAATAGTGAAATATTTGGCTTACCATGTTCAATTCTTCGAATTTAGCTCTAGTGAGTGTTTCAGAGAAATCATCACCATCAAAGAATGATTCAATTTCAATTCTGACTTGATGGTTTGAAGATAAAGCTCTCTTGGCTTTTTCAACTTCTCTTCTGAGTTTCTGTACGGCTCTGTTATCTTTTCTGATATCCTTGCCCTTCTTTTTCTTGTACAATTTGATGAAATGATCCATGACTCTCTGATCAAAATCTTCACCTCCCAAATGGGTATCTCCATTAGTGGCAACTACTTCAAATACTCCATTATCGATAGTCAAAAGAGATACATCAAAAGTACCACCACCCAAATCAAAGACTAGAACATTTTTTTCTCCATCTTTCTTGTCCAAGCCATAGGCAATAGCAGCAGCTGTGGGTTCATTGATAATTCTCATAACAACAAGACCAGCAATGGTTCCAGCATCTTTTGTGGCTTGACGTTGAGCATCGTTGAAGTAAGCTGGTACAGTAACTACAGCATGGGTAACTTTTTTGCCCAAGTAGGCTTCAGCTGTTTCCTTCATTTTACCCAAAACCATGGCAGAGATTTCTTCAGGAGCAAATACTTTGTTACCCTGGCTAGTGGATACTTCAATGTGTGGTTTTTGATTTTTCTCAATTACTTTGAATGGGAAAAGTTTCAAGTCATGTTGAACTGTTGCATCAGAGAAATCACGTCCAATAAGACGTTTAGCATCAAATACTGTATTTTCTGGATTGGTTGTCAGTTGATTCTTAGCAGCATCTCCAATTAAACGTTCACCCTCAGCAGTAAATGCTACATAAGAAGGTGTGATTCTGTTACCTTGGTCATTGGCAATAATTTCCACTCTACCATTTTTATAAACACCAACACTAAAATGAAAATATTATTTGTAATTACAACATAAATTTGCCGTTACCTATCACTACCGACTAAAATGAGCAATGAAACATTAATTTGCTCCAATAAATTTAATCAATCAACCATATAAACATTATATCACTTGTTACAAAAAATTTACAAATTAGAAAGTACCAGAAGTCAGTTTTTTATATTTAGAAATATTTTTGGTATTGAAAATGTTGAGTTATGGGGTACTATTATGAAAGAATTAATGTTCACACTTACCATGAATATGTGGTTCCCAAATCAATTCCAATAACAGTTCCAACTTCCTCTTTTTCCTTTTTATCTTCTTTAGCCAAAACACTGGCTAAAAGTAAGATCACACCAAAACCAAGATATAACCTCATTTTAGGCGTTTATCGACTCTCTTCTGAAATTAATAAAGAAACTGTAAATGTAGTCCACATACTTAACGGTAACTTTGAAGATATTCAGTTAGATTTTATAATGGGCGTGCTATTAACCTCTAGAATAACTGTACAATAAGCATTGAGACACGTCATTCAAAATTTCAGAAAATATACCTGGTACAAGTATCAATACAATTTGTAGAGGAGTCTGGTACACTACGTATTCAACGAAAAATTAAATTTAAACTATAATATTCAATATTAAGATTATTCTAGAACAGAACACCGGCGTATGCAATTTGGGAAAAATTATTATAGTTATCCTTTAATTTAAGACGATTAACTTGAACAACGAATGAAACTTACATTTAATAATTCAAATTCACGTTACAGATTTAATACACTTTTTCACCTTAAATTAATTTTTCCAACTTTACTCTATAGACTTCTTTGACAAACTGAAGTGACTTCTCGGGTATGTCAGAAATATAGGGTATAATAACACTCGTGTTGCCATCTCATTGGTTACTGTCCTAACGAGGCAATCGATGATTGGTTGAAAATTCTTTCGTTGGCGTATCGCAATTGGTCCAGCATAGAATTTCAGAAATAGAAAGTGTTCAAAATCATGCTTTTCTAGAGTTGTACGTGTCTTTTTCAAGAAAAGCTGATGCAACGTACGCTGTTGATAGTTTCGATGGATATTACTTTTGGCGCGTGTATTTGAATTTGAAATATATTTAACCGGGAATTTACTTGAGCGAATTCTAGTTTATCAAGTATTGAAATGGAGCTTAATTTATTTCAAACATGATGAATTATAAATTACCGAAAACTCATAGTTTCTTCATGCAGTAAAATCATAATTTTAAATAAATATTGTGGTTATAGCAGTTTATGTTATAGTTTTCGTTGTTACTCTATAATTGAGAAGGGATGACATTTTCGTTATTTGCTTAGGTACACGAAATTTTTTGTTATAATAGGTACAAGGTGGTTAGAACAAAAAGAAGTAGACATATTTTAATAAGAATACAGGGAAAATATATGACCATTATAATTACTTACCGAACATTTGAAAAAAATTCAGAAAATATTTACAGAGTTCGGCAAAAGTCCGGGACCGGACAAATATCGAAGAAAATATATTTTTTTGGAAAATCTTTTTATACCACAAATTTTACATCAACTTAAACTATAATTTAAAAATATTTTGAAATATACAGGGTGCTCCCATAAAGTGTGGCGTATTAAACTTATATTTTTTTTCTTATGGAACAGCCTATGTTATTTTCCATTTTCTGATTACCCCTAAGAAATGAAATACTGTTCAATATACCTAAATACAGAGGGTTTTAAGTTATGCTGACTTTTTAAAAAATGTGAACATTTTCGAAAAAAATTAATAGCTCATTGATATAACAAATTCTAGCAAATTTTCTCTCACATCTAGATAGTTGGACATTCGTTGAATGTATTCCACGATTGAGTATTCAATTTTTCTTTACAGGGTGTTCCGAATTTTCAGTTTCATTATTAGATCATTGAATGTGTTATTTTGAATGGAACACCCTGTATTTTATTAATTCACCATGTTCAGAAAAATGTCCTCTTTCGAATGGTATAAGGGTATACCTAGATATTATAATTTTCGTGAAATTTACAACTTTCCCAAATTGTAAGCTAAATCGATTTTAAAACATCTGCAATTCTCTCTAAATTTCAAACTAATGATCTTGGAATAGTTGTTGTAAGAAACTGAATAGATCACGTTTTAAGCCATCAGAAAATATATGGTTTTGCTATCCTATACCGAGTGGTTAAAAAGATATAGCCACTCTCACAGAAAAATCACTATACATTTGGAGACATTTTATGAAATATACCAAGTGTTAAAAACATTAAACGTGATAAATTACAAGTGTTACTAGGTGAATATCGATAAATATTCTGATGATATTATATAGGTAAGATTAATAAAAAATATTTTTTATCAAAACGTTTTGAATTACCTTCCCACTTACGTAGGTACTTTATTTAAATCAAGGTTACTCGCTAGTAGTGTTAATTACGAAGGTTAGTTATTCAATATTTTTTGTATTGTTGATATCTATGAAATTAAAATAGATAACAAATGTTGTTTATATTCTTCTTCTTCTTTCTTTTTATTGGCCTCCACCCATTAGGTATTTAGCCAGAGCAGGTAATTATTCTAATTTTTTCGGGAATATTCCTTACGGAATGTCTGGAACTTTCCATATTCCCTCTGATTAAACCATTTTACTATTTCCATTATCCATGATTTCTTCTTTTTAAGGCTAACATGTTATGAAACAAAACAACATAGGTACAAACTTTTCTCGCTCAGGGGCAACTGCCGAGCATTCACAACCCCGAAATGTTGCCTCGGTTAGGATAGGATAGGTAACCCAGAGTGAATAGAGTTATAAAAGTAAGAATTAGATTTTAATTTGAAAGGTATTAATAAATTTCATAATAATTTTAATTAATTTTATGTTAATTTTATATAAAATACTTGGGATTGAAATGGGGGTGGGATAACCCATTTTTATCAATTCTTTATATAAATCAAAATTTACTGTTTGATTGATGGGACATTCAAAAAATATATGGTGTAGGTCCTCAATTTGACCACATTCACAATATTGCTCATTGATAACTCCTATTTTAAATAGATGTGATTTACAAAGTGTATGCCCCGTTTTAATCCTTATGATTGTTGTTATATGTCTACGATCTATATAGGGAAACTTCAAAAACCACGGTTCATGAGGAAACCTTTCCTGACTGGGATACCATTTTCCCTTTGACTTGAATGATTTTACCCAATTATAATTATGTATCTTTAAAATTTCCTTTTTGAAAAATGGGAAATAATCATATTTTTCAACTTTGAAATCAGCAGGAACATTAAGTGTTCTCCCTACATTAGCTAGTATATCAACTTCTTTATTTCCTTTTACACCCTTATGTCCGGGAATCCATACTAGGATAAACTCAAAGCCACTTTCGTAAGCATCTAGAATAAGACTTTTAGTTTTCAATGCATTATAATTGCTATTACCATATTTTTGATTTTCAATTTTATTAATTGCACTCAATGAATCTGTGAAAATTAAACATTTCTTCAAGTCTTTTTCCATACATATCCCTACCGCTTTATTAATAGCTATAATTTCTGCCGAGCATATCTGTGTATGATCATAAAGTCTGGTTGAAAAATTATATTTGATCTCCGGAATGTGTACTGCACATCCTGCACTATAATTATTAGGATTAACTGAACCATCTGTATATACCCATGTATATGAACAAAATTTAATTGCAAATTCATTAAGAAAATCTTCATTACTATAAATATCACTTTTGGATGATATTGCCCGAAGAGATTTGATTTTATTAACTTGAACATCTACATCTATTTGAAAGCAAGGATTTAAATCTGTTTGAAAAAGATTGACAGTTACTTGATCTATTCTTATTTTAGCCTCAATGAGATATGGCAAATCTCTTTTTTTCCAGTAATCCCTTCTATCTAAACATTTATTATTCAGTAATTTCAATATTTCATTTAATGGATTTCTATCATAAGATTTAATTTTTAAATAAAATTTTGTTGCCAGCATCTGTCTTCTATACTCAAGAGATATTTCTCCAGATTCTGCCTGAAGACAATTAATAGGAGTAGACTTCATTGCACCTGTAATCAATCTCATACCTTTATATGATATCTTATCTAATGCATTTAGTATTTTCTTATTACATGGTTTGAATACAAAACTAGCATAGTCTAAATGTGATCTGACTAAGCCTTTATACATCAAAAGCATAGTGGCTGGATCTGCTCCCCAATTTAACCCTCTTACCGCTCTCATTATGTTAAGACCCTTTTGTGTTTTATTTTCAATCTCATCTATATACTTATTCCAATTCAATTTATTATTAATAGTTACCCCTAAATACTTAATATTATCTTTAATTTCTATACTACTACCTTTTATCTTAATTATATTGTTATTTAATTTTTTCCTGAAATTGTTAAATATCACTGCAGCTGATTTATTTGTTGATATTCTGAGTGTATGATCTTCTAGCCAGTCGGCTACTTTATCTAATATATTATTCATTTCCTCACACATATTTCCTATATCTTTCCCTTCAGTTATAAATACCAAGTCATCCGCGTATTGGATTAATTTTATTTTTTCAGATAGTAACTCATGAAGTGAGATCGTATATATATTAAAAAGTAATGGGCTCAATGGGGAACCCTGCGCAAGACCTTTACTTGTATAGCCCGGACCCGTTAAATCATAATTCCTATCTCTAACATACACCTTTTTACTATTAAGTAGATTAAATATTAAATTTGTATATTTTGATGAAATCTTGAGATCAAGCATTTTTCTATACAGGATGTTAATATCTACATTGTCATATGCAGCTTTAAGATCAATAAATACCGCGATTACAATTTTTTTATCGTTAAATGCCTGTAATACTGAATGGGTCAATATTGCGATTGCTTCCCTACATCCCATTTCTCTTCTAAACCCGATTTGAAAATTTGGTAGTTTTTTAGAATTTTCCAGAAACCATTCCAACCTTACCTTGATCATCTGTTCTAGAACCTTACCCACACATGAGGTTAATGAAATTGGTCTGTAATTTTCTTCCCGATCTTGATCTTTCCCTTCCTTTAATATAGGTACTACTATGCTTTCTCTCCATTGACTTGGAACCATACTTGTTTCCAAACTATTATTATAAATTTGTAACAGTTTTAGTTGTGCTACATGAGTAAGATTTTTTATCATAGAGAATGACACATTATCTATTCCGGTTGCTTTATCCTTTTTACCCAATACAACATTACAAAACTCATTATAAGAGAAAGGATTTACTTCTATACTATTATTTATTAATTGAAATTCAGGGTCTATATTACAGCTCGTTAATGATTCTAGTAGCTTTCTGGATATTTCATTGTTTGGTAATATTGAATTATTGTTAGACATATAAGATTTAAAGCTCTTAACTACTTTCCATACTTTTTTTATAGGGGTTTCTCTACTTAAAGTTCCGCAAAATTCTCTGAATGATAGTTTCTTTTTTATTTTTAATTTTCGTTTTACTAATGCCTGCACCCTTTTATATTCCACATAATTTTCTATATTCATTTCTTCTAAGTATTTATGTATAGCTTGTTTTCTTTTGTCTACTAACTCAGAACACTCCTTATCCCACCAACTATTAACTTTATATTTACTATTATTACTATAATAAGGTATACTTTCTTCTGCCGCCTTATTTATAATATCATACCAGTTTGAATAATCTACTTCTACACTCAATGTTGTCAAATTTTCTTCTATATTCTTTGCGAACCTATTCCAATCTGCTTTTTTAAAATTTCTTCTTTTGACTTTTTTATCCACTTCTTTATTGCTGAATATCTCACATATGGTAGGGTAATGATCACTACCCCCTGTGTCTTCGTGTACATACCAATGGCACTCCATACCTATGTCCTCTGTTACTATAGCTAGATCCACCGCTGATTTGTTTTGATGTGGTAAAACCAATCTCGTAGGGCTGCCATCATTCAATATGATCAACCCCTCCTCTTCCAAGGAATCTTTGACAATTTTCCCATTGTGGTTACTATCTACACATCCCCATAGTTGATCGTGTGCGTTGAGGTCCCCCATCAAAATATATGGTTTTGGCGTTGTATTTGTTAGTAAATTCCAATGGTTTCTATTAATTTTATTACCTGACGGATTATAAACATTTATTACGTGTAGATTTAATTTTTTCAATTTAATAATCTGTATTTGCATTGGATTTAGGGATTCGTTCCCATTATTGATAATTTGGTGATCTATATTATTCTTTATTAAAGTAATTATACCTCCAAACCCATCATCCCTATCCTGTCTATAAATAATATATTTTTTAATTTTAAAGTGATATGTGTTGTTTAACCAAGACTCATTAATTAAAACTATATCTGGGTTTTCTTCTTCCAAAAATCTTTTTAATTGATTATAATTAGCCCTTATACTCCGGATATTCCACTGAAAAATTTTTATTTTTTGTTTATTACCATGATTATTTTCATAGTGCGTGCTATTTATATTTACATTATTATAACTATTAAAACTATTGCTAATATTATTTACAATAAAATTACTTCCTACTAGGTCTTTACTCTTAATTTGTTGAGACATTATCGTTCAATTTAAATATCCCAGGAGCTGACGCTCTCATTAATTGATCCATAAACTTGAGAACGTGTTCTCTATCATATGTATTTAGTTTACTAGCTATATTCATGATATGGTGAAGCATCTGAGCTTCACAGTCATTTCTGTTTAAATTCCTTGGCATATCCAAGGTTATATCGCACTCTTCATCTACTGAGGGAGGAATATAATATGTTCCAGATGAACCTGGGGATCTCCCACTAGGATTTAGTAGCGCATTGTTATGAGCTTTCGTATCATAACCTACTCTGTAATCCGCTTTCCTTTTTTTTGACCCTACAACCTGTGAATATTTATTACTCATGGGTGTTTGCTGAATATGTTCTGTTCTTCTACTACTAATTGTTATGAGATTATCATTTTTATTTACATTTCTAGGTAGGGAGGGAAAATCGTGGGGGTGTCGCGAGAATTCTTCATTATTATTATTATTATTCCCTGATTTAGGGAATTTTTCTGAGGCTTCAAAGAATGAAACATTGTCCAATGACATGGCTTCTCTTATTAATTTTTGTCTTTTAAATTCTGGACACATCTTATAAGTACTTGAGTGCTCAATTGATTTGCAATGAACGCATTTCATAAGACAAAATTCATCCTTCTCATGAGCTTCTCCACATTTTATACATTTACTTATTTTTGATTTGCACATTTTTTTAATATGACCAAAATTTAAACAGTTATAACATTGGAATACCGGCATAATGTATGGCAACACTCTATGTTCGATACCGCATATTTTAATACTTCTAGGTAAAGTAGTACCAGTAAAAGTGAAACGAATCGTCCCAGTCGACACTATTTTATCAACCGAGCTCTCACCCGCATCACCCTCACCTTCCTTTTGCTGATTAACTTTCCTCATGAACCTCTTTACCTCACTTATCTCAACATTTTGACAACTAGTTTCTGAATAATTCAATAACGTTTCATCCGAAAAACTTTTATCTATATTTTTAACAATTCCTTTACATGATATATTTTTGGAGGGTATAAACAGGGCATAACCCTTTACTTTCAAAGCTTCATTTTCTAAGAAGTTATTCGCATCTTTAATCCCTGAGAATACTACACCAATTCTATTTTTGCCTTTTTTATTAATTTTTTTAACATTATTAATTTTTAGGTCATACAACTCTCTTGCAATTGCTAAATAATTATAATTCCCTATATTTTTATTTTCCTCTTTAGCTTCAACATATACCTCAAATGGGCCTTTATCAGTATAAGTATAATTTTCTCTAGTTTTTAGATTCTTTTTATGTGCATTGTTTATTTCATTAGAATTAACCAGGTTTTTTTTGAGTTGTTTATCTATTGTATCCGATGTTAAACTATCCATTTCTATATCATGTTGATTTATATTTAGCTCATTATCAATAGGGGGGCCCGCCCCCCCTGTGCTATCCCCCATCTAAGTCCCTTCTGTTTTTTTACTAAGAAAAAATGTATAAAAACCAAATATTTATTCCAATCTAAATTATTAATACCTCTTATATTTATTATTGAATACTAAGGAAAGAAAGGTTTAATAACAATAGGAAATTGTTAGTAATAGCCTTATAAATACCTCGTATCACTGTTTCTGCTTTTCCTCGAGCACAATTATTTCAATGTTCACTCGACGAGAGCTCAACACAAAGTCTATGTTGTTTATATTTGACAAAATTTCAAAGTAAGAAATGTCAGTTGTTGGTACTCTAATGAAAAACTTTGGAATTGGAATCAGTGTATAGGTAATTTGCCAGTTTTGTACCTATAGACACCTACAGTCTGTTCGCTGAATCTTTTCCCATGTATGAAATGATTCACATACTACTTTTTATATTACGTCTCTTTCTTACCCACAGAATCTTAACCCCCGAAATGAAACCGTTTGTTCCATTACAGCGTAATATAACAAACAGAGATGGCCATATGATGAATGTCGGCGATAGGTTTAATGCGAATCTGTACGTTGACGTCGTTGACAGACCAAATACTTTGTTTATAACTACGACCTACGTGTTATTTAATATATTGATTTATTGCGTTTGTATATTAATGATGACGCATGGGAAAAGATCCAACGAACCAACTGTATAGACCTATGAAACCCGATCTCTCGTTCTATTGCTATTTCGTTATTCCGATTGTCTTTTTCTGCGATTACGTTAAATTAACAGATCGGTAGTCCATGATATTCATGTAGCATTTTTTATTTTAAATGAAAGCCGTTTTCACCATAGAGTTTAATGTGAAAAACAATTATTAAATCAAGGTAAATAGAGGAGCTCAGTCTAACGTCAGTGTGGCCAACAAGAAGTGGTTTCTTCTGACACGAATGACACTTAAAATCCACTGTTTAAAACTTTAAAACAAGATTTGGCATGTTTTTTATCATTGCGAACATTTATATTGCTTTATTAAAATAATGAAAACACTCCTGAAGCGAATGACTTTTTAGCTGAATACTCACCATACCAGTGGCCAATAATTCTAGGAACTCTTGGCATATGTCACCATTTCTTTTCTGTTATTCAGTCACTAGTTATGTCAAATGTCAGTTATATTTATTTTTGTTGATATTCATTTGATCGAGTATGTCGCCATTTTCGATCAGATTTTTGTAGCATTTCTAATTAGCTGTATCTCTATTCTTCTAATTACTTTTTTCACTGACATTCACTGCCTTTTTGTTGAAAACAGGCAGGGCAATAATTGGAATAATAAGAAATGACATAGCTTACCTATCTTTTGAAAGAATAGCCAACTTGTAAAAGAAGGGGAGGACGATATTTGGAATAATGGGGAAGGACATATAGCTTACCTAGTTACCTATGTCTTGAAAAAATAGCCGTGCAAGAAATGGAGGACAATATTTAGAGAAATGAGGAACGACATAGCCTTCAACAACTGAAAACACATGACAGCTCGTTTTGTAAGCGAGGCTTACCGACAACCTAGGAGTAAGTACTTTGCCATAGTGTGGTAATAGGTGCTTCCGTGCAGGAAGTAAATAGTGAGCAAGTTAGCACATGAAAGGCAAAATAAAAAAGATTTCCAATGTTTGTTGAAGAAGGAAACAAATTGTGAAAGAATGACAGGACAATAGCTCGCTCCAACGGTATGACTGCTCGTTTTGTAAGCGAGGCTTACCGACAACCTAGGAGCAAGTACTTTGCCACAGTGTGGTACTATATAGGTGCTTCCGTGAAGGAAGTCAATAATAAGCAATAAGTTGGCAAATGAAAGCCAAAATGTATAAAATATTACCAATGTTTGTTGAAGAAGGAAACAACTTGTGAAAAAATGGTAAGGTAATATTTAGAGAAATGAGGAACGACATAGCTTACCTTATGTCTTTGAACCCATACCTTATTAAAAAAGGAAGACATATGCTACCTGGTTAACCGGCACTGAGACTAGATATCTAAGAGTACTTTTTCGGAACTTATTATAGTATTCACTTTATATACAGTTTGAAATATAAATATGGTAATCATATATTATTGAAGGAAAGGTAAGCTAAACATAAATATGCGCTAATCTGGTCTTATATTATTTTATAAATTTCTGCTTTTATACATCAGTACCATCTATCCAACTAATAAATAACTATAATAGACGGCTGCTTTCAGACGTCTCTAGTAGGTGGCGCAGCATAATAATTGTAGAGTATTTTGTGAATTCTTATTTGTACAATAAAAGGAAGTGTGGAAATATAGCAAACTGGAAATATAAGATTTGCTGGGCATCCAACAAAATTAAAATAAAAAAGGAGGAAAACATCAAACGCTCTAGTAGAGATTAGAGAGATTTTTCGAATACAAGAAAATACTTGGTATGTACCGTGTGACTAGCGCCCTCTATGTGAGTCAGACATAAGAAAATATCCGTATACAATTTCATTACAATGTTGCCAGCAGTTTCGGCAAAATCGTAAGAAATGTGTATACATTTTTTTGCTTCAACTCCCTTTAACATAATTAACAAAACTATAACCTCGTAGTCATAGATTACGTACTTAAGTCACAGTACCTACATGGAGAAAATTGGAACTTAAAGTTACCGGCTTTTTGTTTGGCCATTTTTTTTTATTACCTATTATTACCTTTTTTTCAAAGAGCCGTCCCTTCGCCGGCATCATCCCAGTCTCCTGTGCTTATTTTGGATAAATACTGTCATAGTCCAGTCAATATTTTAATTTATGTTTATTAGACGATAAATTCATTCAATATTATAATTTAAACCAAAAATGGTTAAAATGTTCTTAATAATTTTTAATTAAGTATTAAATAACTGTATTGACTGTCTAACGATTATTTTTAACCCGCAGTTATGGAGGGCTTTCCTACTTTTTAAGATAATCAGCGTTAATGTATAGAACAAAATACATTTTTAAATAAATCCTTACCTGATCGACGACTCGGGATTTCATTTCATGGATTCATGGTTTCCTATTAATCTAAAATATATTTGTTCTTTACTGCTATTTAATTAAAACTCGAATATAAAACATTTAGCCTAAAAACAATATCCTATTTTCATCTTTGAAAACATCTTGGACATAATACCAGATGATTAACACTACCTTATATATAGTTTTATTAAGAAGAAATGGAAATATCAAATTTAAACATTTTACTTATTATTTATCTTTGATTGAACTTTAACTATCTTTCAGAGAGGGTTATTTTGCGAAAAGTTCACAGATGTTTTAGTTGGTGGTCTCATCAAGAAAGAGTGTAGTGTTTTTCTGAGGGTAAGTAGGGATTTTGTTTATGGTTTTTGCTTTGAAATTTTGTTGTCCATAACAAATGGAATAAAAAAGGGGTTCATTTCACATCTGGTATTACATGAAATAAATTATAGAATTATGTTTGGTAAGTAGACAAAAATAATATTAATACCTCTCGGAATCTAGCTCTGCAACTTAACTTAAAGGGGATATACGATTAGATAGCTACACAATAAGTTCTGCGACGACTCTACTACAATATTTTCTAGAATATGGAAATTGAAAGTAGGTAGGTGTAAGCATAATAAATATAGAGAACAAAAATGGTATTGAAATAATATTCATATCCAAAAAAGTAAATAGTATGGATCAACCAAAAATATGTTGAATCAGTTACTCTCTATTTTAATAAATTTTCATAGAAACATAAATATTGACTCATTTCGCATTTTTTATACTACAAATCACTTGGCAAAACAATAACACAATTAAAAATCACTTTGGCGTTAGTCACGATATACCTACCTCAGTATTGCCAATTAAATTCATTTCCTTAGCCGTGAAGAGAAGAAAAAAGGAATGTCATAACACCAAAAATAGTTATTTATATCCATAACATCCCACTGTTAACTCCGTTGCTGTTAGCTGCTATTACATTGTTGTTAGGTGTAATTTCGGAAAATACGGATAAAAATGTGTATTGTACCCACCGTCTATAATACAGGGTGTCCCAGATTGGTGTGTTTTGCAGGGTATCTCGTAAACTAGAAGTAAAGTAGTTGAGATGTTATGACCTCTTTTTTTGTTAAAGTAGCCTTATTAAATCTTCAGTAACTCCCTGCAGCTGGAAGATACAGGGCGATTATTGAAAACTGTCGAAAACTAGAAGGTACTATAACTTCTTAATTAGGAAAAATATCAAAAAACGTTATGAAAACTTTTGATAGATATAATATTGAAGAGCTCAGTGGCGCACAAATTTTTTTTGTTAGGGTGCTCACTGAGGAAATATAATGCAAACTTGTGTTGCTTTAAACCCTGTATATTTTTACGTTCTTCCCTTGAATTCTCATTAACCTTATATGACATATTATATATCTATTTTCAATGGTTGGAGCTACAGTGCAAATAAACCATTTATGGGTGTTATCAGTTGAAACACCCTTAGAAAATTGAGCAATTAGAAACGAAATTTAGCATTTTATTATAAGGATACTGACAATTTTATTTATCAAAATTATAATTAATAATTTTTTCCTATTAGAATATTGTTTTTATTTGTATTTTGTAGCTCCGCTCCTAGGCCCCCTTTTTAGCACAGCCCCGTGTGCTTCTCACCCATAGCAAACTGGTAGTTTCACCACTGGTAAAATTATAGCGAACCTAGAAAAACAGTTTGTTGGAAGCACCGTTTATCAAAGTATATCAAATGCAACAATTACCTACTCCTAATAAGGTATTAGATTGCCAAGCTCTTGGTACTTACATTTTTATAGGTTTAAGCTTAAATTATGCCAAATAATTTTTGTGAAACATTCTATGTATTTCAATATTTTTAACATAGTGAGTACCTATGGAAAAATCAACTCAGGCAAGACTCAGCTTGGTTTTATAATAAATTGTTGTGGGTTATGAAAGCTGGGAAAAAAACTGAGCCTTGGCATCATCGCGAGCATGCATCTCAACATGCTGTTTGGTATCCGCGGATCGCAGAGGCGGTGGTAGAGGTGTAAAGGAGTTGCGCAAGAGTTGTCTGTACCCCTCACAATTCTATTTAAAACCATCCATCCCCGGTTCTGCGCGCTAGTGTAATTTAGTGACATACCAGAGGTAACAACGATACATTACGCACAGTATAACTAGAGAGTGATCATCGCTTTTCGTGTAGTGACAGTACCTAAGTGCAGTTATTTTTTTAAATCACAATGGCAAACCGTAACATTCCCATCAAAATGGGCGACTTCAGTGTTATCGATACAGAATTTAGCAGTATCAGGGAAAGATTTGACGCAGAAATGAGAAAAATGGAAGATGAAATGAACAAATTCAGATCGGAATTGACTAGCAGAGAGGCAAATAACTTTTTCAGAAGTACTACCAGGTAAATATTTAAGCAAACGAGTTTACATGAATGAATTTAGTTAAATCTAATCTTTCTCGAAGTATCTATAAATCTTTAACTTGTGGATATCGATTTCAAGTTCTTTACAAACAAACAATGCTCTTACTCCCTATAACAACTGAAAATTGTTCTTGAAAAAAGTAATTTAAAATAAAAATTGAAGATAATAATTTTTACTCTATTTTATTTTAAAATGAGCATACTCATTTACTTATACTAATATTAGTTCTTTAAGAACTGTTAAGAAAAATTGCAGTTGGGAATTTTAAATAGATTTTAAATGCCAGAATGTTTTTCGGCAAGGGCGACGAACATGTGTTTTAGCTTCTGCAATTAAGTACTTTTGGGCAAACCTCAGCTATAAAAACTATCTATTAATAAACCATAAAATCGATGCAACTAAACAATTTGTATCTTAAATTTAAATATACAGGGTGAATCGCTTACCTGTGATAAATTAATTTAAATAGAACACATTATTATATACCTATTAGCTACATTTTTACTAAAAAACAAATCTAATTTAAATCAAACAAAAGGTCCAACCTCTTCAGTTACCTGATGAAGTAAAAAAATATTGTTCTGTATGTTCCTTGTGGTATATTATTCATTCTTTTTTTAGTTTCTTGGGAAATTAAACCACAATATTTTTGAATTCTTTATTTCAACGTTTCGGTTTCGGTAGCGTTCCAGCTACCGTAGACAAGACAAAAAAAAAAAAAAAAAAAAAAAAAAAAAAAAAAAAAAAAGTTGTCAAATTTTTTCCGTTGTGTCAGTTAGGAATAAAAATCAATTTTTACTTATTTTTTCTTGAAAACGGTAGCTGGAACGCTACCGAAACGTTGAAATGAAGAATTCCCAAGAAATTAAAAAAAGAAAAAAATATTGATTTCTCTATTAAAAAAAATAATTAGGCTATGAACGGCTCGCTTTTTTATAAAAAAAAACATTAATTAATCTTTAAAAATATATCATTCAGTATGTATAATTAATGTTATAAAGTGGTTAGCCAGATTTTTTAAGAGCAGATTGAATGATTGATGCTTAAAAACAAAATTAATTATCACCTACACCGTATTAGGCGATGATTCTAGATTGTGATGGCATGATTGAAGTACAATTATTCTTTTTTTCGGTACCTATATCTAATTAACGACAATCCGTTAATTGAGGTTAAAAAGCAGTACTCAAACTTTTATGGAGTAACGCCCAATTTAAAATTAAATTTCAACTGCATGTTTTTCAACAATTGATTTGAATTTAACTAATTTTAAATATAAAATCGACAAACCATTTAAAATAACTGGTATACCTACTAGGAACATCTTGAACATGTCAATTTATGCAACGTTAAGGTCTGTTCACACGAGAGATTAGATTAATGATTTAAAGAGGTGGCTGACTAGCCTAACCTAACAGAAAACAAACATAATATTTAAAGATTTGTTTCCAGTTAATGCAGTTTTTCTGATCTCTAATTTGGATAAATCTTTTAATGAACCACTTTCGATACATCATTTTATTACAGGTTTCTTGTGACCTCTATGCATATATATATGCTAATATCATTAAATGTAGCTAAAACTTCGAAATTAAGGCATTTAGGTAGAGGGAATAGGTATTACATGAAAAATAATCAGTATTTCTTGAGAATTTGAAAATGCAAAAAAATGCAGGGGGATCAATTTGGACTAAAAAAGTTTATTATTATTACGGAAAAAGTAAAGATCTGACAACAAGGTAAATATCGGCCAGATAAAATTGTGCGATCTGTTTCCGAGATAATTGAGGTTCCATACTTAAAATTGACTGTATGTTAGTATAAGATATCTAGGCTTCTGAGGAAGCATATTATTCGCTTTGGAGCTTGATCTACCTGATCAGGCTCTAAACTCGGCTCTAAATAGATCTGTCCAAGGTATTTAAGGCGCAATTGCAGATAATGTGCTTCGTTGGACCTTTACTTACCTTTGCTGCGCTGGACCAAGATCTCATTGTACCCGTGATTTCCATGCCTTCTTCGTCGCGCTGGCATAGAATGTGAATTTCCTCCTGTCTTTCTTTTTTCTAACTATCTTTGCTTATTAGGTCTATAAATTTTGGCACCCGTCTCTAATAAATTATTTCTTTTACCATTATCTGTCCTAGTGGTAATTACCACCATTCTAGAGGTTTCAGTGCCACCCATTTTCTTTTGATCATGTTTACTGTCAATTTTGGAACGTCGCGGAAGGGTTTTGGTTGAATAAATAACAATGGTGAGCCTTTCATCTGCCTTTTCGTCGCTATTATGACCCTTTTGCCCTGAAACGCAGGCTTTTGTGACCTCGTAACGAGTGTATTTAAGACGTCAGTCACTTTCGTTTGGAAAAATAAACAGACAAAGGGTTTGCAAATGATCTTAAAGCTGTCAGGTCTGATACGTCTCCGGCATAATATATTCGTTTTGTTGTGAATGATTAGTGACAAATTTAGAAAATAATTAAGTGTAATAAACCGTATTAGGTACAGTAGAATTTCATCAATCCTTTCTTATAGCTTCTTTGTTGGTGTATAATTACCTATTTTGTTGGATAGTTGAAATGTTTTTTTATATATAAAAGCTTTCCGTATTTTCATTTGTCACATTATTAAAAGTAACTCGTAGAACCTTGTTAGACGTAAAGATATTTCAAGAAATCGCTTGGATTGTCATTGAAATTAACGAGCTTCTTATAAATACCTTTCTTTTTCGATTGTATATATTTTATGTACATACCTACATTTATTTTCTTGAATTGAAAGTGAATATCTTTCACGGTACGCCCTAAAAGAAATTGCGATTTAAATAATCGATCATTCCGTCCGTCCGTTTATATGTCATTGAACAACTCCTAAACTAATGTGTCGATTTTGAAACTTTTGTGCGTGTTTGAGTAAGTAACTAGATGGTTTAGACTTTAGAATATTCACAATTGTATTAGTCCCGGTAGATGACGCAGCAATCTAGTTTACATTGAACTCCTAAACAGTTAGACCAATGTTGATGAAATTTTGTGGGTGTGCTTAAGTGAGTTCCTGAATTGTTTAGACTTTAGATTCACAATTGGTCCCGGTAGGTAGCGTTGAAATCGAGTTTACACTGAAACGAGCACTGGCTGGATTTTCTTTGATGAAATTTTTTATAGGTAGCATTTTTAGTACGGTCATTCCAAAAAATTGGTCAAATTTTCTAGCCCAAAAAAATTCCTTTTCGAAAAAGTAAATACTTCTATTAATAAATAAACATGATTATCGGATTTTTCGATCCAAAATTTATGTCAAACCATATTTTGGCCACTTTTTTTGGAATAAACATAAATACTGAGTTTTTGGTGTTGAATAAATCTAAAATTATGTAAAAATCTTTGAATCCTCCAAACTTGCGGATTTCTGTATATTTCGTATAAACTTCGATCCCAAGGCGAAATTCTAATTTTAAATTTACAGCTCCGCGCCGGCGGACCTTTAGTCACACTGTTTAGTCTTTCTTATCTAAAAGAAGTTTTTAACGAGACTGCTTGGATAGAAAGGTTAAACATTTATCTAAGGTTATATATGAATGGAATTTAATAAGTGTTACTGTTCGACAAATATTTATAATGTTAAAAAGTGAATCTAGAGAATGTTATCAAATGTTATCATTTTTTATTTGACTTTTAGTCACTGACTCATAATAATCTGACAAGAAAGCGTAGTATAAATCATAATATAGGTACCGAGTCTAACAATAATTATCTATTTATTTTTTATACGCTCATCGGCTTTGAAAACTTTTTAAAATCTTCTTGCTTTGTCTCACAATTAATATAAACAGGGAGAGATATTTTCTGGTAATTTTTGGTATTTTAAGTTGGTAATTTCGGTATTATTTGTCAAATATGGTATTCTAGTGTAAACATTTTGGTCAGCGGTTTCCCCTTTTGGGTGCGAGGCTTATAAACGTCATGTCTTCATCACCGTGGTGTATATACATTTTTTCACTACTAGCCAAATTCGAAACAAAAATTGAAAATAATTTACATTATACACTATTTCAATGATAAAATATTACAGCGGTATCTCGTTCACAAAACAACACCTTGAGTGTAAGAGTTATAGTTATACACCACAGCGCGCACAAACGCACCACGGGAAGTGTTCACCCGTCATCTGACTTTCAAGTACACTGTCTGTTTTCGCTCCATATATTACGATCGTACTCTTTATGTCATCAGTCATTTTTGGTTGAGCGCGAATTTTACACTAATGACATTTTAATTCAAATAAATTTATCTTAATAGGTAATTTCATCAGTGGCGGTGGTATTAACCTAGGTTAATAATAAAAAAAATTATTAACTACTAATAAAGAAATCAACTTCTCAGTTGGCTAGAAGAAGCAATAATTGTCAAATATTTTGACCTAACATTTTACTTCTTCACTATCGAATCCAGATAAATTTTCGTGTACCCCTTTGTCACGCTAATGTAGACCCCTGTCGAGTCTCCAATGGACTCCTAGACCACTCTGGAAATCAATGTTCTATACCCCTCTCTCTTTTACTCTCCAGAATGTCTGTACGGAATCTGTATATGTATATGTGTCAAGCCCTATATCTAAAACACGTTTAGAGTACAACCTTCACACCATTTTTTAATTTTATTAATTTTGGCATGTATGTAGGTTTCCACTTTCTTGCTTTTACCGCATAATGTGACTAATTTAAAGTATCCAATTCGAGTAGGTAGTTTTAATGACCAACGTAACCATTTTTAGTCACAACGTAATCGAATGAATTCAGTTTTATTTAAATTCATTCATTAAATATTTGAATAACAAGTTTTTTGTCTGTACTCCTTATATGGCTCTGCCCACTCAGTTAACTGACGTTCCTTTTCAACGCTTATATTTTAATTGATTGCAATATAATTATTTTCATATTTTGCCAGTTGTTGTCCTAAGCCCACAAAGTTATCATGGCGGTTGCGCGAAAAATTCCTTAATAAGAATAGGAAACATTTTTTTATACAGATGCCAAAATATTGTATACCTACTGTTGAATATAATGTTTTTACTAACTGGCTTGTACAAAATACCTATGAATACATTTATTGTTTCAAACTACGTAGCCGATATTTAGTGACAATAATAAGTAGCAGATAAATATTAATTATTGTAAAATCCCATTTGTAGCAGTTCAGATTTAAAATTCCATAAGAAATAAGCGAGGAAATAAGTTAGGAAGCCCGAACAGGTGAATAAGTAAGTTTTAAGTAGATTTAAAACTAACCACTTCGATTATAAAAATTGAGCTAAACGATTTCACCTAAATGCAGCACATTATTAACATGTTTTATAAAATAAAAATATCTACTCGTTTTACATATTTTAAGTAGACCCGCACTTATTATTGTGATGTGGCGTCAGAAACACGCTTAAACACGTCAGATCGCGTGTTTTATCAAAAGATATTTGGAGGTACCAGATTTTCGTCAGATTGTTGCTGCTGTGGAGAGGGAGAACAAAAATGAAAGAAAAGTTACTAGAACAAAAATTGAAGTATAATTTTTTGGACCATGTTGGCAATAAAGATTATAGGGATTGCGAGGGAAGAGATGGTGGGTACCTCTTTAAACTTAGTATATATTTTCTCCACGACTAAATAATAACGCACCAATTATATTGACATATTTAGCTGCATAATGATATAAATAAATTCTTCACACCAGTGAATAAAGAAAAAGAATTCACTCTCGTTAGCCAGTCACATTTTATTATTATCAGAATTCATGCTAAAATGAATAAATCAAATCGTCTATTTAAAACGTGACAATGTCAAATACCTAATATTGTGAATCGCTTCTGACAGCGCGAGAAAAAAATGGACAACAGTGTAGCGATAGTGAAGATTTAATTATTAGGCGAGCGGCATACCCCCAAAAAGTCGTTTAGAAAACGAAAAAGTGACCAGATCACTTCTAATCGCTAAAAACCATGTTACTTTATGTTTTCGAGGGTGCTGAATACGAATATGACGTTTATTTCTCTCTAAAATTGGGGGAACATTGTTAAAATCTAAAATTAAGTGAAAAATGAGAAAAACTTTTTTTCGCGAATATCGAACTTCAACTCGCTGCCATTCACGGAATAATCAATATTTTTCCATAAAAATGTTATCACACATTTTTGAACTCATTTGCAAGGCAGTAAAACATACCCGAAATTTCTAAAGCAATTTCCCACCGCTCGGGAAATTTTGGAAAATTTTTTACTACTCTTTCTTACTTTGTACATACTTTTGCAAAAGTTGAGTGACGAAGTTTTTAATTTTAAATTTCTACATATGTAGTCTCCAAGTGCAATAGACAAGAAAGTTTTTCAGAAAATTTCAAATTTTTATTTGCAAAAATAAAAATTATACAGCGTCTTAAACCTCAGCGTTCTAGTCGGTCGACGCTTGCACTGGGCGCGTTTCTCTTGAATTTCATGCAGTGAGTGAATGATGAATCTAAAATTTTCTAATAATAATTTTTTTCTATAAACAATGATACAAAGAATAATAGTAGAAAACCATGTATAAATATAAAAATGTATTCACTATGTACATTCATCATCAACTACATTTACAATATTAGTACATGAATCTCGGCAACTACATAAATCACAGCATTCCAAACTAGATTTTTTACAAGGGCACACGTCGGTAGAACAAGAAGATTTTTGAGCACAAGAACAGAAGAAATTTTGTAAATATTCCATTGCTGATAATCCATTGTAAAATTCAGGTAACACATTCCCCTCGTCGATCAACCATCCATATTCTTCCAAGTTTTCTGTCAAAATCGCGGAAAATGTCGGCTGATTCCATTCATTGATTTGCCAAATGCATCTGAATACGTGTTTTTCCAATGCAGGCTTAGAAGGTGGTAACTAATCAATACATGAATTTTTCAATAAAGTCAAATTATATCTCAATAAGTTAATATCTGTGCGAATAGCTTTTAACTTGTTACGTGAATCGTACAACACAGATAAAAAATTACTAACAATCTCGATGGCCTTTTCAACTGGAACGTTGCATAGATTGGCAAGATCACTCAATTCTTCATCTGACATCTTTTTTAACGCTACGTATGCAGTCTTCTTACCGATAAAAAATATTGATTATTCCGTGAAAAGCAGCAAGTTGAAGTTCGAATATTCGAAAAAAAAAAATTTCTATTTTTCGACGTAATTGTAGATTTTAACAATGTTCCCCCAATTTTAGAGGAAAACAGATATTAACTTACTAAGATATAATTTGACTTTATTGAAAAATTCATGTATTGATAAGTTACCACCTTCTAAGCCTGCATTGAAAAACACGTATTGAGATGCATTTGGCAAACCAATGAATGGAATCAGGCGACATTTTCCACGATTTTGACAAAAAACTTGGAAGAATATGGATGGTTGATCGACGAGGGGAATGTGTTACCTGATTTTTACAATGGATTATCGGCAATGGAATATTTACAAAATTTTTTCTGTTCTTGTGCTCAAAAATCTTCTTGTTCTACCGACGTGTGGCCTTGTAAAAAATCTAGTTTGGAATGCTGTGATTTATGTAGTTGCCGAGATTCATGTACTAATACTGTAAATGTAGTTGATGATGAATGTACATAGTGAATACATTTTTATATTTATACATGGTTTTTACTATTATTCTTTGTATCATTGATTTTAAAAAAAATTATTATTAGAATATTTTAGATTCATTATTCACTCACTGCATGAAATTCAAGAGAAACGCGCCCATTGCAAGCGTCGAGCGACTAGAACGCTGAGGTTTAAGACGCTGTATAATTTTTATTTTTGCAAATAAAAATTTGAAATTTCCTGAAAAACTTCTTTGTCTATTGCACTTGGAGACTACATAATATGTAGAAATTTAAAATTAAAAACTTCGTCACTCAACTTTTGCAAAAGTATGTACAAAGTAAAAAAGAGTAGTAAAAAATTTTCCAAAATTTCCCGAGCGGTGGGAAATTGCTTTAGAAATTTCGGGTATGTTTTACTGCCTTGCAAATGAGTTCAAAAATGTGTGATAACATTTTTATGGAAAAATATTGATTATTCCGTGAATGGCAGCGAGTTGAAGTTCGATATTCGCAAAAAAAAAATTTTCTCATTTTTCACTTAATTTTAGATTTTAACAATGTTCCCCCAATTTTAAAGAAAAACAAACGTCATATTCGTATTCAGCACCCTCAAAAACATAAAGTAACATGGTTTTTAGCGATTAGAAGTGATCTGGTCACTACCATGTCATTTTAGGGGTGGTTGCCGCTCGCCTATATGTAAATACGCCTTCCGAAATTAAACAAATTGCTCAATCATCCACAATGAATTTGCTACCGGAGATATCAAAGCAATATTATAATAAGATTTATGAAACATTTATGGTCTACCTACCTATATATTTACTGTTATAATTTCATTTATAAATAATGTAAGGTTTTTGATGAAAAATACGAGTTACGTTGTATATTTGCTCTTTACATTTTTATAAACAAATATGATCTATATTCTAGTGGTAGAAATGGTTGACTCTGGCGCGGACGATCTGGGTTCTATCCTCATTGGAAGTTTTTTTTAGTCGTGGAGAAAGTATAGTCTTTTACTTGTGTAGAATGGCTATTATTCACTTGGATGATTACAGAACTCACTCGCAGCGCTCGCTCTTTTCGGAAACTTCATCCGCGTGAATAATAGCCATCACTCTGCACTCGTTGAAGAATATACTATTATTCTGGGGTACAGAATTTGGTACTCTTTTTTATAGAATACCTAGTTATTCCATGAAATAACTGATGGTGTCCGTTAAAGTGTAAAACTCTCTTATATTTCATGGTTTAACTAGTTATTTCATAGAATAACGATCTGCAGCCCGTTAAAGTGTAAAATAATCTACATCATATATTATATCTCGCACGACAAATACATTTATCTACCACCCCTACTGCAGGTACTGATCACGGATCTAAAAAATGTTTGTATAAAATAAAACTCAGTGTGTCCAATATTTTTTTGGTACGTTTCCATAAATACCATTAATATAAACATAAATTAAATAAATTTCTTCTTTTTCATTTCAATTGTCTATCATTACATTAATTTGATTTTAGTTAAATTGTTTATTTTGAACTTTAACTGTCTCTCATTAGTTAATTCATAGAATACCTATTTATTTCATAAAAAAACTAGTTAAAGTGTCAAATTAATAACATATATACACTTTAACGGACACGATCAGTTATTTCATGGAATAACTGGGTATTCTATGAAATAATTCAGTAAATGTTTAATTTTCCTATTTTTTGGTTGATTCGGTATTCGAAAAATAGTTGTGTGTCACACGTGCCCTTAACTATAAACTGCCATCCACAACTGCCATCGCTAGCTAGTATAACTAATAATTTCGGGCTGTTAAAGCTCTTTTTCTGCCCTCGATATACAATAGATTATTTTGCACGTTACGATGTTAAATTGCGATTTATTTGCTTTGCTTCGGTTGTAAATTTAAATTTACATAATTAATTACCTTGAATGTTTATCGAACATCATCTATCAAACGATTCTGTCATGCAATTGCAAACAATACAGAGTTTCAAACAAGCATGACATCATCTCTACGATTATATTTTGTTTTATCAAGTTTAGGGCCGACAGTTCAAATTCTAAATGTATTTAAATGAAACGGTTTTATTACAAAAAATTCAAGACTGATTAACCGAATTCGTTGGCAACGTTGTCAGAAATCAAAAATAGATATTTGACTCATCTCGAATATCAACTCTGGACTGGAATTTGAATATTTCGATTTTGTAAAAGTTTATGGTGGACATCGATATTTTGGTAATAAATGCATTTAGATTTGACTAATATGTTTTCGTCATCGATTTGAAAATTTTTCTTCAAGGATCTATTGAAAGCTGGAAATTTAGTTTATCTGAGATGTTCCAATTTTCTTTATTAAATACTTATACTTTTTCTACGACCGTGCGTTTTAACCCACTTTTCCGCACGCATTTTAGTTTTGAAAGTGCACTAGTGCGGGAAAGTAATAAACTGGTGTGGGAAAGTAAAATTAGTGCGGGAAAGTAAAATTATGCAAATTTTGACCTTATTAGATAGTTTTTCACTTCGGAAGTTATTACTATTGTGACTACATTTGAATAAATATTCACGAAATAGTCCATCAAAAAAATCTTTTCTAGCTTATTGTTGCATTTTTCATTTTTTGAAAATATAAAAATAATGAAGATATTTTTATATAACCCTAACACTAAATAACTCCACTGGACCGGCAATTTTATAGTAGTTTATAAAACTAGTGCGGAAAGTGATACGCTAGCGGAGTTCGGCCAGCAATCG
Organism: Galerucella nymphaeae; assembly: GCA_963978555.1. NCBI lineage: Eukaryota > Metazoa > Arthropoda > Insecta > Coleoptera > Chrysomelidae > Galerucella > Galerucella nymphaeae. Next base: position 10,924,807 of record OZ021707.1, on the reverse strand, counting down.
CGTGCGGAAAAGTCACTTTACGCACGGGTTAGGTACACTGTTTTTTCTACTAGCATCCGGAAAAAACCCAAAAGTTAACATAAAGAAACATTTATTATTAAATACATATCAACAACTTAATTATTATTATTTGACATCTATTAGCAGGACCAAAAAAAAATTATTGAAAAAAATTTTTCTTTTTATAAAAAAATTTTAGCATAATTCTGATAAATTTCTTAATTTTTCAGTTATTTGGTAAGCTATAACCATACAAATACTTCATTACATTTAAATTAATTAAATTAAATTAATTAAATTTAAATTACATTTAAATATTCAAATGTCAGTATACTCCCCAAAAACAAATTTACTTTCCGCACTAGTGCGGAAAAGTGACTCTTTCCACACGCTTTTTAGTGCGGAAAAGTGGGTCTTTCCACACGCTAGTAGAAAAAGTAATTTACATAATGCAGCAAATTGTGTTCTAATATTAATATTCATAAATATTAGTAGTTTTTAGTTAAAGTTTTGTATATGTACCTATATTGAAATGAAATAATAATTGAAAAATGGGTTGGTATACTTTTTTGTAGTTATATAAGGTCGTAGAAAAAATTATGTTCCCAACTCATGCGTAGAGTGTCTTTCCCGCACTTGACCGCTTGCCCGAACTCCGCTCCGCGTCGTTCGGGTCAACTGCAGTCGCGTGCGGGAAAGTATCACTTTCCGCACTTTTTAGGAAAATAAATATTATATAGTAAGTTATACAGATCGCGAAAAGTGTTTTCGCGACATACGATCTCCACAAGTTCGACGTAAATATGAGAAATACTACTTGAAAGAGAGAGAATTGTTCGCCGTTACGATGGGCGTGTGTTCAGTGCCGCTGTTGCAAAATGTACTTATCTGTAAAAGTTATTCCCAATTTTGGTCGACAACAATGTTAAATACCAATAATAATTGTCAAATCGGAAGATTTTATTTATAACAGGTTGCAATTTGTCCAAATTTTTTCTTGAACTATGTTATTTTATTTTTATTTCTGTTTACCAAAAGTCAATAATATTACCAATCTAGATTTTCTCCCACTAAATACGGCGTTATCTCGTGTTAAAAGTCAAATGCAAAATAAGTTATTCACTCTTTGGAAAAAACCAAACATTCTTAACTGGCAACGTTGCTTTCATTTCAGATAGGTAGCTGGAACTGAACACACGCCCAACGCTCACTACGCACAATTATTCTTCTCTCTCTTCCAAGTAGTTTTTCATATATTTTTCTTCTTCTTTTCTGTAAATCGTTTTTCTCGAATAGATTTCTTAATTATTAACCTAATAATACTAGTAAATCACTACTAAAACTCACTATAATAGATTGGAAATTTTGACAAACTAATTTAAGTTTCTACATGTTTTAAATTCTATATTTTTATTTGCATTTTTTTATTATTACGCGTTACGTAAAATTCGAGGTAAAATTCGATTGCCATTTAATTCAATTTATATTCCAATTATCAATTAACCGGAATTTGTCGCAAACAATAAACTAGCTGATCCTTTTTAGGACGCACCTACAATGGTTGGTTTGTTGCATTGTTTCACCTGTCAAACAAAACCTTGCAATGATAATTTTAACATATTACTGTGTATAGGTACCAAGGTTCCAATAATTACTGAATATACAGGGTGATGAATTTGGAAAACCAAAGTTACTAGTAATACAAAAACAACAGCAAATCTGACAACATTGCAAATATAAAATCTAGAATCTACGTTTCCAAAAATAGGTGTAGATACCTTAAATTTGATAAATAAAATCATCAGGATTGCATTCAGCAAAATTCGAAAATGCTATGAAATTAATAGTTACTAGCTTCTTTTTTTAACTGAAAATATTTAAAAACTTTCAAAATGCTGATGGTTTTCCGTGTATCTAGGCATATTTTTGTATTATTCAAATAAATATAACAATAAGATTCATAGTCACTTTTCATGGATAATAATTGACCGTAAACAAAGTACAGACCTGACAAGAACTGTTAGTGGGGCAGTAGAAAAATATTGCTAATACGAAAGGTATGTCTCCATCTTATTTCAAACAAAGAAATTTCTCCCGATTGATAGGCCGCGCTCGGGTTAATCTAAACATCAACCAATCAAAAGTTGGTAAGTCAATGATTAAGGTTGACGTTTGTAATACATTTAAACGGCTCATTATTGTGATATTTTAATCAGGATTAATCACAGACCTGTACTTTTTTCCATTTCTTTCGACGTAATGTGTTAGAAAGACATCAACAATCGATGACGCACAAAAAGGCTATTGAATGAACCATATCAAGAAACAGATGGAAAATGTTTCTGTGTATTAGATGCTTTTAATATGAATACGTGAAATTGTGTGTAGGTAGTGCTTCTGTTTACACTTAATACCTACATCTATTGCATCATCAACTAATATTAACTGACTAATAAACAGATTGAAAGTTGACATTGAACTGAATGCCTTCATGTCATTTATATTATGAAGGTTAGTTCCATATTATATGGTCAAATGAAATTGGAATGAAAAATCTATTTACCAGGTGTATTCAAATACATTTTTTTTAGCTCTGTTATGAATAGGATGGAATCAGAGGTCATTTGATTGAACACAATCCATCAGAAAAACATTAAAATGAATTCAAATCAATTTAATATTTCAAAATGTGTTCGAAACAGTGGGAAATTTGGCTTCGATTTTAAAAGATTGGGAAGTGAACGTGAGAATAAAAGAGTACAGAGTTTAAAAAAGCTTCTGTCCAAACTACGTGGAACCTAACAAGTAAATTATTACAAGAAATATTAGTTTACCTAGCTTGTGCGGAAAAGTCACTTTACATACATGTTAGGTACACTATTTTTCCTACTAGCATGCGGAAAAAATCCCAAAAGTTGATATAAAGAAACATTTATTATTAAATACATATCAACAAATTAATTATTATTATTTGACATTCATTAAATGAGGCTTATACCAGGGAAATTGAAAAATTATTGAAACATTAAAAGAATGCGTAAAAGTGGACTAGTAGAAAGAAAGCTAGTAGAAAAAATAAAGAAGTAAGAGTTATTATTGACCTATTAAAAAGTGTTGTATTTCAACAGGCACGAGCTGCTCGCGATTATATACGACGAAAATGGCAATCAGATCCCTGTAAAAGAAATCCAACAGAAATAACTAAAATGACAAATTTGTAGAATGAAAACCTTTCTGAAGGGTTGCAACAGAAATTCTATCAAATAACCGCGGTAGAATTAGCTTGGCGAGGTGGGAAAGAGGAGTTACAAGACTCGTCGCTACGCTCCTCGTCTGCACAGTCGTTTGGGAATATAATGCTTTTCCCACTAATTATACAATATACAATTCCGCACTCTAGTAGAAAAAAGGATTTTTGAGAAAAAAATGGATTAAATTAAACAAGACTCTTGAATTCTATTTAGGCAATATTTTATATTGAGCTAAAATTATGTCAAACCTGGGAAACATTTTGAACACCAAGAATAGGCTGGAAAGTATTTTTTAGCAGCCCAAGGATGTAAAACATTTTTGAAGTTTTCACCGTCTGTCACTTGATGACTTTGACTTATCAAGTCAATATCTGCTGCCCTTGTCACACAATACACTATTTATTTATAAAAAAATGTATAAACTCACAAATGGGTCAGTCCAACTCTGTAAATTAGCCTAGTGACGTTCTATACGTTAATTCCAAGCATACATCTTCTCCTATGGCACATTTGACTTTTATAAAATATACACTGTACAAGTCTTTTTCAGTTCACTAAAATTCTATAGAAAACGTTGCCATACAAACACCCTTCATTGAATCGACCCTCGGATTAAACGATTCGATCATGCGACCTTGAATAAACCCCCGATGTCCTTACAAACCCACACACACAGTGACTCAAATTACATAGGGTGGTCACCCTTAATCCAATAAATCGACTTATTTTAGTCAGTAGATACATCTGTTATGTAACCTATTTTATAGGTGATTTGAGATATTGTTAGGAAAATTGCTGATATCGAGTTTTCCATAGACATTTTTACATGCAAATATTTTTTTATAAGATATAGTTGGTGCAAAATATATAGTAACAGGGCGAAAGAGTAAAACTAAATACTGTGTGTTATTTCTAAGATGGGATTCCTGTACAGAACTGCCAAACGCGAGCTAACTTTCTTAAGCCTTAATAAAAAATAATAACAGATTTGGAAAGGTCGTTGAAAAATAAGTCCAAATGCACTTTTAATTCTCCTAAATTCGCTCTGGTTTAATAAAAAAATAGATAGTTATGATTACAGTACAATATTCACATTTGTCAAAAAAGGCTACTTTACGCACTTGTTACATAAATAACTATTATTGAATAATGAATCCTATTACTACCACGCAAAGCTCATTTTTCCAGCTTTTATCGATCATAATTTTCAATTTATAATCTTTCATTAAAAAAAATACGATAAACACGAACCATTCTTTTTTTTCAAAACCAATTTCCATGTAAATATCTCGTATTTTCTATTTCTTCGTGTGCTATCTATCATCTTTAACTCGGGTTAATACAGGATGACCATTTTAAACGTACCCAGTATTGGGATCTATGAAACTTTTCAACTTTATCTCAGAAACTATGTTTCTATGTTATACTTCATGTTTTTGCTTTTGGAAATCATCAAAAAATCGTATTAACCTTTTTATTTTCTTAATTATACTTATATTAAAACGTCTCAACAATTTTTGTACAACGATTCGCTTACATAAGTTCACCCTCACATTAATTTATCCTGTAGTGCCCTGAACAACGCGTGTTTTCAAACAATTCAAAATTGTATGAAAACGTTCTTTTTCACATACTAATCAAAATAGTATGGCTAACAGTAGTATATCGAATATCCATCACCGTAATGGTTTTTACTATAAATATGTTTAAAACATGGAAGATAGTCACGAAGAACTTCCGTTAATGGGGTTCTTTCCTTTTTAACGTTCCTAAATACGTTAAAACTACAAAAAAATGACAACTGTTTTATTTTGGGATTGGTGACATAAATACTAAGTATTTTATTAGATTGGATTCAATTGCTGCTTAGTCGCGTAGGATAGGCTAAGAGCGTATTTACACTGTACGGTTTTTTTAAATACTATTATATTTCCGACAGTGTAAAATTCTTCTTTCCTTTTTTACTACAAACCAAAAACATCATTTTTTTTCTACTGACGCATCCCCAGTCATTCAAAGATATCCTGGATCAAATTGCCTCTCAGGCATTTATTTATGTACTATAGGATGGGGGAGCTACAAGCTCTTCGGCTTAAACACCACAAAACATTAAATGGAACTATGCAGTTCATCTACCTACACTAATACGAGGATGTATTGATATCCAGTTAGCCTAGACCAGTTCCATGCATAAACAAAATATTGCGTTACCATAGTAACGAACAATAACTCATTAGAAGTGTCAGTTTGAAGTTAATCTGCTTTTACAAATCTTATAAGTATTATATTCCAAACTATGCGATCGGGATCAAAAAATGAAGTTAGAAGATCCTAAAACTCACAAGTTTAGTAAGAACTAATCATTCTAACCACAGTAGATGCGTCTCTGATACATCCTACTCCTAGCTGGCTTTCAAATTTTAATTCATTTCCAATAAGTCCCTTAATAATTATAGGTAAATAAAAATAAATTTTTTAATTCAAATTTTAGACGCTTATACTTCATTATTTTTAGCTATCTAATATAATTTCCCCAAGTTTTTGGTACGAACTACTAGCAGACCCTGTATGTTTAGATTTAAAAATAAGTTTCCATTTCGCATTCTCGAATAGTAGAATATAAATACTACTACGACTATAAAATGAAGGCTGACGGGATGAAAATTCATTTCCAGCTATAATATTAATCTTACCTCGTCTATACACATTTTTTTAATTCGAGCTGAACTATTCGTTCTAGACATTAACAAAAAAATCCAGACTAACGAATGTCATTAGTCTAATTTTAGCAATGGAATCTGTTAATGTCTGCAAACATATCGACAGGAAGAAGGACATTACTGCTTGAACATAGGCGTATCAAATTTATTCTATCTTTAAATTGAAAAATTATTCCTATTCAAAAATTAAAAGTTTCAACGTGACATTCTGTATAGGTAATGTTTTCTTTGTCACTGCCCAGTACTGATATATTGAAAGTTTTTTGAAAAAAATAGTGGGAAATTAACTATGAAATGGAAATCATGGTATGGTTAAACAAAATGTGGGAATAGTTATTTCACTTAAATTATTTTTTTCTACATTCATGCAAAAAACAACACTTTTGTGCACCACATTTAATGGAAAAAGTGGTACTTTATTGCACTAGTGCAATAAAATATTTTATTGCACTCATCTGTCATTCTTGTGTCAGTTTTGTGATGATTAATGACAAACATAAACATTTAAATTAAATAAAAATCCATAGCAAGTATCTGGGTGCCGATTCTCGGGCCAGGGAACACCGCTCTCCGAGAGAAGAGATCTTTTGTCTCCATTTCGCTTGGTTACTCTGTCATTTCAGTGACAAGGACAAAAGATCTCTTCTCTCGGAGAGCGCTGTTCCCTGGCCCGAGAATCGGCACCCAGATCCTGCTTTAATACAACAATAATATATGTATATCTTACTACTTAGTCTCAACGAGTTACAACTATTGCAAAAATCTTTAATTAATTAAAATTTAAATGATCAAGGCGAAAACCAGCTATGATTGAGTACTGACAAGGTGGAGGCCATAAAGATACAAAAAAGAAGAACGAGTTGAGTTTTATTAGGTTAGATTAGCTTCTTGACATATTTATGTTCTAATTTTCCAGTTTTTGCATGAATTTAGAAAAAATATTGTATGCAACTCTTGCAAAACGTGTTTTTTGCACTTGTTGCATAAATAACTATTAACACATATTATTAGCTTCACTTGTTCTTGTTTGTATGTTTGTTTGTTCTCCTTTGGACTCCATTTTGAACTACTTTAAACGAACAGAATAATTCGACTATTTGTACACTCGTCAATGACCGATGACAATAAAATATAGGGTGTTATTAAATTCTTGAGCATATTCTATGAAAAAATTCATGGGGTTTGTTTGAAACGTTCTACTAGAGCAAATACACTAATTGCGCGCTAAACGATAAACTTAAAATATAGAGGGCATTGCAAGAAACAAAATCAATTTCGTAAATAAAGGACCCCCTTTTGTGTAGTTACGTAAAGTCGGTGTCGATTTTAATTTACGTGGGCTTAATACAGTCGTAATTCGAGCGATAGATTTTAACGATTCCAATAAATTGTTTTATTTCAGTGTAAGAGTTAAAAATAACTCAAAAATTTGAAATGTAATATATTCAATAAAACTAAAATAACAGATTTCAATAGAAAAACAGACCGTTTCAAATGTACATGCTAATAAATAGAAATATTTATTTTATAGTTAGAAGATCAGTTGTACTTTGGTTACGTAACATTGACATCACCGAATCCATAATTTTAAAAACATTAACAAATAAATTATATTCCAAAGTATTGTTGAGGTAAAATCGTTCTATAAAAAAATAGATAAATCAGCTTGAACGATTAGGACGTTTCTTATCGACTTGTAGATCGACACTGTCAAAATTTGTTGTTGTTTATTCTACGTTCATTGTAGAAAAACATGAATCGAGGAATGATTTTGCCTCTAGCATTATTACCAGTGGAATCTTCTGTTAATATAAATTATAAATCACAGAATGCCGATTACCGGTGCCTTGACAAGAACAGGTGTACATATTACACTATGGATTGAGCGTGTCAGGGTAATTGTTTCCCCGATCGCGAGCAAGGAACTAGTAGTGCATCCTTGTAGATTATTGTGGTGCGTTTGTGATGGTTGTGGTGTAGAGTGTGAGGTAATATATTGAATGTTATATGAACGCTCACTTTGCACCCAAGTATAACTCTTACTCTCAAGTCGTTGTGTCTTAAAATTTTTTCCCGTCACAGAAAAAAAATTTTTCCGGAAAATCTTGTAAAAATAATGTGAAATTTTTTTTCTTGTTATTGTGTTCTTGTTACTATTAAAGAAATGAGACAAGATTGAAAATTGAAAAAATATGTATTGTGAAATTTTGTAAAGCCGCTATTTTGAATTTTCAAAATCTGCTGAATTACTATATTTTCATGTATTAGAAAGTCATTATTGTTATTCTAATTGTTTGTCGCTTAAAAAACCATAAGGGGTTGAAATTTTTTTTTTTAATATTGAAATACATCATCTTACAATTACAATTTTGAGTCCCACAATTTTTTTGTACAATCAAATCTAAAAAAGTTATGGACGAAAAACTGTTGCATTTCACGTGTTTCAAGCTTTGCTTGCAAGCTGCATCGCAAGCTCGAGCAGAATCTTCTCACAAATCTAGAAAAGTAGTCTATACTATACAGATTGCGAAAATTACATAGCCTCGGATTACACAAGTACGACAAGGATATATGAAAGAGAGAGAAAGAATAATTGTGCGCGGTCATCACTTTGTTTCAACTTAGGGGTGTATACTTATTTCCCGAGGCTGGCGGAATGTTCATTGTGAAAGACAATGTTGCTTGATGAAAGTGTTTTGTTTTACCTATTGTGCACGACTTCGAGAAAAAGTCAACGAAAACGAGAGAAAAATATAATTTGTACAAATTAATCTGCGCTTCTGGCAATAGCGTTTAAATTGGGGGGGCAATTAACATTCCGCCAGCCTCGGGAAATAAGTATCCACCCCTACATTGAAACAAAGTACACGCCTTAGTGACCGTGCATAATTATTTTTTCTCTCTCTTTCAGCTGTTTTTCTGTCGCACTTGTATAACCCGGCATACTTCCATAATGATTTTCGCAATCTGTATATACTTTCGCTTAGAAAAGTAAAATCTCTGATGTAAATCTTTTCAATTGTATATTCTTACTTACCCGGACTATAATATGTAAGTGCTTATTTAAACTGTAATACTGTGATAAATTTTCACATAAAATTTAAAATAATTCTTTTGTTGGTCATTTAGAATTTTATTAGTCACCTTGAAAATAAAATAAAAAACTCCTTTGTTGATTTTTAAACGTAATTAAGATATTCTGATTTGATTTATACGATTTCCACTGTTGGTAATTTAATCATAGTTGTAAGAATAGACAAATTACTTACCGTGTATTCAACCAAATGAAAGACACATTTTATAAGTTGTTGTTACCAAATAAGGCTTCGATTCTTGCGTAATGAGTCAGACTATATTATAATTAGCGTACAGTGAATGGGCGTCATAATTCGAAGTGTATTTAACGCAGAAAAAAGTATACAGTGTGTATCAAGCACGATCTAAATCTCCTAAATGTCACTGTGCCGATTTTAATTACAATTGATAAATATACAGAAAAATTATTAACAAGAAACGAAAACAAATTTAACTTCAACACCCTGTCAAATTTCCTTTTTTCTTTGGGCTATTCAATTGGTGCATTTAGAGTAACTTGATATCAAAATGCTGGATCCTAAAATTTTCTTGGACCGCTTCCCAAATCTTGACATTGGTTTTTGTTTTAGTCTCATTTTAGTATTATTTGAAAAGTTACTTGAAGTAATATTAATATTAATCTTATTAGGTTACTTACAAAGCTGGCAACGCTGTTTGTTGAGAAAACTACAAGTTCGCTCAGTCCGAGGGTGTCGAATGCTAAACCAAAGTTTACCAAATTCGGCATCGAACGAAATTGTCTGCTTCATTTCGACGGAAGGTCCATGAACTGATTTATCCGGCATCAGAATGTGCCGACGGTCGCACCTTGCTAACTTTTCGAATGACCATATGGTTATAAAAATCTTCTCTTAGGATTAATATCGTGAATATTTTTTCGAAAATTGTATAAATATCTTTGACATAATTAAAAAATTACACAATACAGGGTTTTTCCAAATTGAATTCATTGTATAAATATACTACTAACTGTTAACATTTTTAAATTTATTTTGTTTCCCAAATTTGATATTTATTTTTTTTTTTTTCCATTTTAATCTGTCTTCCTTCATTTTCGAACCAGTTTACAACAAAATATGCGGCTCAGACTAGTTTCAGTTCGTTTGGTGGAATTCGACTTTGTTCTCGAAACTGAATTTTTGGTTTCTATTTTTGAAACTGCAAAATTGTTAGTGCGTTTCGTAGAAATCCGACATAAAGCATCTAATATAACAATAATATACACTTAAAATCCGCAAAACGAATGAGATCAGTTTAAATCTTATGATTATATATTATAACGTGGTATTTTGTATATTTCATTACCAGTAAAATATTAGAAAGGAAGTTAAGGATGACGAAAAATTCGTGCATGTGCCTTAAAATATCAAATCAACGTCGTTTTTAAACGATCCGCTGTTCATGGATAGTTGAACATCCCAATCGTTTTTGCAATGTTGCTTATCATTTTTGTTCGTCAAATATCGCAACGCCTCTTTAGGTTCTTTTAAAAGAAAATACATGGGTGAGTTTAATGAAAATAATATAGTTTTCCGCAAATCGCTAGAAAATTTTGAGAATCCATACAAATTTTCTTAAAGAAAAGTGTAAGTATAGTTGTAACACTTGTAGTATGGCAATAAATAGTGTTCGAAGATAAAAAAATAAAAGAAAAGTTTTCAATAAAGATTTATGACGCTTGGAGAAAATAGTTATTTATGTACCAAGGACAAAAAACTGTCTATTTTGCATCCGGAAATAAGTACGTAAATAGTTATTTATGCAACAAGTGCAAAAAGTGAGTGTTTTTCGCACGCGACGTGAAAAACACGTCGAGTGCAAAAAAAAACGTTTTGCACGAGCTGCATACAATATTTTTTTTACATTCATACTAAAACTGGAAAATTAGAATATAATATGTTAGGAACCCAAATTTTGTTGCACTAGCTCAAAAAAGAACCAGTTTTTCCATTAAATGTGTTTCACAAGAGTGTTGTTTTTTGCATGAATTTAGAAAAATGTCATTTTTTCTATAGTTTTCTTTCTAATACTAATGTCGAGACTGAAACGAAAAATTTAATTTTTTTCCACTCAAAAAAGTTGGTAAAAGTTTGTAAGAGCCTTTAAACGATAATTATATGGGTGAATTCTACTCCCATTTATGATTCGAATATAATAATTTAAAGAAATTCAAGTGCTTCGAGAAAAATTTGATTTGTAAAAATACAAGTGAGGTAGTATCTATATAATTGGTCAGCTGTTCTGAAAGATGAAAATGGTTGGGTGTGATTGGTGTTTAAGTAGGATTGCAAAAGCTTGTGACTAAAAATTGTTATCTTATACCTATTTGTCTTTTATTTCAATATGGTTATTTACGTAACAAGTTCCGAAAGTGATATTTTACGGGATGAGTAGGTAGTCTCGTAAAATCACTTTCAGGTAGCGTTACGAACTTTATTTTTTCTACAGCCGTTTATTAGATAAAATATTGAAAAAATAATAGACAGATACTATAAATATCACTTATGTAAATTAAATGTACAATCCACTGATTTCATGTGGAATAATTATTTCCTCATCACTTTCGTTGTCGATTTCCATTAATGGATCAGAAATTTGAAAATACAGTGGAACTATTTCGAAAATTATTCATAAATGTTTTCAACGGAAACAAAATAAATAATTTATTTTAATTATTGTAATTAATTTTATAGAGTTTTAACGTCTTTCTTAATATAGTGGTGAAAATAATGATTCGAACTTCAAAATTATTATTGAATGTTATTGAAATCTGTGTCTAATCAGCTGACCAGTTATGTCAATTCATCAAACGTATTTTATATGAAATATTCCAATAATATATTTTTTCTATGACTGTTGAAAAATGGACCCTTTTTATGTATCATTTTTGTTGAGTAACTGGATGCATTACACAAAACAAGCCACGCCCCGTGTGTAATGATCCATAACACACGACTATGGGGCCAACCACCGTCAAAGAATGCCATTACACGCGACTATATTCGGTGTAATGTTTGAATCAGACTCGCCATGAAATGTCATAATTTGACTTTGACAGTATACCTACATACCGAAGGTGATTTAGAGCTGACTTTTTGTTAGAATGGATACAGAAAGTGAAAACGAATTCAACTGCTCAAATTTCACCATCAATATTGTAAGCAATAAAAGAATTCTCATTATAACTTTCAAAATGGAATTGTTTGACATAAACCATTAAGTTTCTTCAATAAAATATTCTCTAAATATCTCGTTCGTTTGAATTGAATGGTGAACACTCAGTCATAGAAAAAGTATAGTATTCTACTTTCGTGTAATGGCTACTACTCATGAGAATGAAGTTTGCGACGTGAGCCGCAGGCGAACGTCGTAATCATTCGTAATCATCATCATTACCCGCTCGTTGAATAATATACTAATTTTCCACTACTAGCTGTGAAGTTGACAATTAATGCTTCTTCTAGCCAACTGAGAAGGTGCATTTCTCTATTGAAGGTTGATAATTTTTTAATTATTAACCTAGGTCAATAATGGACAAATTCAAATAGTAGTTCAACAAAAACTAGTGCAACATAATTTTGTATACCCATGAGATTCTTTTTAACGTATTTGCTGCTTGAAATTACCTATAAAGAAAAAATTATTTGAGTTTAAAATTCGCGCTCAACCAAAAATGACTGATGACATAAAGAGTACGTTCATAATATATCGAAAACTGACAGTGCACTTGTCAGTCAGACGACGGGGTAAACGCTTCTCTGAATTAATTTTTGTCTTAAATTTGGCTGGTAGTGGGAAAAATTGTATATAAACCATGGTGGTGAAGACACTTTATTGACTTTTGTTGAGGTATAGAATTTGTTCATTATCAACAAAGGTAGAAAACAGAGCTTACTTGATTAGAACAAAATGTCAATAAATTTGGTAGAATGTGAGGTGGACTGATGATACAAAATTAAAATCAAATGTATAATTTTGGCTTTTGATTAAAAACTGGCTTTGAGTTAATCTTTAAATTTAAGTCTGATGATGATTTGTTTTAGATACATAGATTAGTTAAACGCCAATAGCTTTAACATAACCAATCTAACAATGCTTTTAATCTTTGCATGTCGTACGAATCTGAAACGCTGTCTGGAGGTAATAAGTCTTCTTCGACGAAAAGGTTGGTATTTGTAGTGATACTTTTTGAAAATGTATCCATATTATTTATCAAAAATAAAATAAGGTTGAATCAATTCAGCCAACAACATTTTTCTAAGAGAGGTCTAGAAACGTTCACAAAGAAAAAAAACTTAAAATGTTTGTATTATTTTTATTGTCAGGTTTGGATGAATAAAAAACTCAATAAACTAGGCGAGAACAATATAGTTACCTTACTATGGATTCCAGGACACACTGGAATAGAAGAAAATGAAATAGCAGATGAACTATCAAGGAGGGGGACTAAAATACCTTTCTGGGGACATGAACCCTTTTGCCAAATCAGTCCCAATGTAATATTGGAAGAAATAGGTGAGGCCGAAAGAAAGAGAAGATCCAACTATTGGAAAGATCTAGTAGGGCTTGGACAATCAAATATTCTTCTGGGTGACTACAACCTGTTGAGATCAGATGAATGCATAAGTCAAAGTAAAACTGCGCTAATAGTTTTAACAGGGATCCTGAATGGGCATTGTCGCCTGAATAGGCACCTGAAAAAACCCAAAATAGAGGAGAAAGGATGCAGATATTGTGGCATGGAAGCAGAATCCTCCATCCACATCCTTTCCAACTGCACAGCACTCCAGAATCCTAGAGCACAGTACCTGGGAGATTGCTGGATAGAAGAGGAATATTCACCTAAGTTGAAGCTTATGCAGATATCCTGAAATTCCTCCGGGAAATTGGACTAAAGGAGCTACTAGTTTCAGAGACTTTCCTCAGAAACTAAGTAAAAGTACGGGGCCACAATAGATCTCTTAGGTCTGAGTGAATGTTACCCCAAAATACATACATAGATGAATAAAAAAAATCTTGCTCCATAGGAGAGCTAGAGCTCTTAAAAAATGGTACTGCAGCATTCATTTAATTAAAATAACAACGTTGTACATATACAGCGTTGCTGAAAAGAGTGAAAAGTCTCGCGCCAAGTGATTATCTTTCAAGCGGATAAAGGGAAAGTTACAAAATTCTAGGATTCTAAAAATAGTTGATAAGATATGCGAAACATTGCCGAAATACCTGTCTACTTTTATTGTAACCTATCGATATTGAAGCGCTATATTAAAAGAGCTCTAAGATTTTTGATATAGAGTGATTAATTTAAAATTAAGAGAATTTTTCTTTCAAAACACGTTTCCAGACACACTGTGCATAGGTACATAATAGAGTAAATAGTATGGATGCATTTAAGTTATTATTAAGCTATATTAACAGTACTACTAGTTTAATAAACAAAAAAGTAACTTTGCGCAAATAAACTGATTTTATATATCCTATAAGATACCCTATAAAACGACGTTATGCAATATTAAAAAAAATGATTGATCTAAAATTTCACAACTTTCAGCATAACATCCCCGGACTAGCATGCGTCAGGCGCTGACCATATTTTCCATAAAACAAGTTGGTTTAAGTTTAATATTTATCTTCAGTTATCTGCTCGATTACTATAGGAAGTTTTGACAAATGATTGAAAATACAGCGCATATTCAGTTGAATTATTAATTTCTTAATTTATCTTGCATGAACAGCTGAATATTCTCGGTTTAAAATTAATCTTAATCTTAAATTAGTTTGGGTTTAGTTGATGTTACACCTTAAAAAAACATCAGAGACATCTCGAAAAACGTTGACTATGAATTTAAATCTTGATTCGCGACAATAATAAATACTTTTGTATGAATCATCGATGTTTACTTGCACGACCTATTTTGGACGACCTTCACGAATTTTGTCAGTGCTACGATTTAATTTTTCGAACTACCTAATATCACCTATAAACAAAGATTTTTGATGATGTTAAACGTTGAAATCAGTTCTCGATACACTCTTGTCTTTAAATTTTTTTTTATCAATACAAAACCTCATATTATTTCCTATATATACAGGGTGTCCCAGTAGCTCGTACCAAAAAATTATAAAATGCGATAATCAAAGATAGTACACTACGTACAGGTCTCTAAAGTTGGACATTTTTCGTTTATAGTAATTGTTATACGAATTAAAACAGCACAATTCTCACACACTTGGGTACGGTCTAAGATCAATAGTTGCTAATTAATAATTATTTTTCATATTTGGGCTTTTTAACTAACAATCTTGATTTAACAATAGGTAGTAAAATTACGAAAATACAATAAAACCTAGAATTACGATTCACTTACGTTTTTATTAATATTTTCGTATTATTACTTTTGTTAAATAAAGATGAATTATTTTGCAATAATTTTCTCTTACATCATTACCAATTTCACGTTCTTCGACTTCGTCACCAGGAAGAAGTCTTCCGAAAAGAAAAATAATTTCATTAATTGAACTCCGTGTCTCGCAATTTCGAAAAATAATCATTTGCAACCATCAGTTACTTGTTCTTCGCGAATGTGTGATCTTGGCAGTACCAATTGGTCACTATACATAGGTACTCCAACGGGGCTTTCCAATTTTCGATGTAATAGGCCATCGTGGAGATGCAGTGGATCCCACTGAGCTCAGTACCCTTTTATACTTCCACTATATCTGGTTATCTTTTGCCAAGAAGGTTTGACTCCATTGTTAAGCCATTAGTATGGAGGTATTTCCTTAGTTGATAGTGGCCAGTCCGAAATCCTACTGCGCTATCTTCCCATTAAGGTCGCCCAGGGTGATCCTAACAGACTACATCCTTTGATTCCATCCCATGTCTTAAGGGATTGAACATGGGTATAACGTTTGGCTAGTTACGTAATTGTCGAAGTCGTCAAGCCGTAGGTGTCACTAGGTCCTAAAATTTTTAGTCCAGTCGCTTCCCTGGCTAAAGAATCGGCAATGCCATTACCTTTACTCCTGTCGTGCCCTTCAACCCACATCAAGATAATATTGTTATCTGCCTAGGTGTTAGCTACATCTTGGTGGCACTAACACGTTGTCCGTTCAAGGCTAATAGGACTTGGCTATTATCAGTGCAGATTTTTTGTCAGTTCTGATTGAACTACGCTGGTATATTGTTTCCCATTCCCCACTTAATCCTTAGGCTTAGTGCTTTGGAGTAAACTCCACATCCTGAGCCTCCTTTTATTTTTGAGCCATCTGTATATATGCGTATTGCATTTGCAGCATCTGACTCTATGTTCTGTTTCATTTGTATTTTGTAGGGTTTACTCCAGGTTAGGTTATGGGTGATAGACCCCATGACCCATTGTCCTCCGACAATGCTCATAAGCCATATAATGCTCTTTTTGCTCTGCTGTGTATGTGAGAGTTCCAAACAAGTTTCCTGTCGGTGTTATAAGCTATGCCCTAATATTTCGAGAGTATCTTTCATACCCTAAATTTTTGGTTCGAACTCCAGAGACACCTTTTTAAAAAGGATTGACAACTCTTTTATAGAGTCTCCTAAAAATGGCGTGTATTTCAATTAATTTCGATTAAAATAAGCTGATTAAATCATCCAACACGCGCGACTTACCTACTAACAGTACCCTGTTGGAAGTTGTAGTTACTTAATCCCAATTTACATTTTTGTTATACAATGAAACAAATAACAAAAAGGATAATGAAGACACCACAAAGGAAATACAGAAGATACTTTTCAAGTTGTTGTATTTCGGTTACGTCTACTATTGTACCGGGTGGATATACTGAAGGTCTCACTATAATTATTGGGATATAAGAATGTAAAATAATAAAATGGTCTGATCAGGCAGTAGAAAAGCAAGTTTTAACTGTTACCATATACACTGGGCTGTCAATCACTTTCAAATAAGCTATAAAAGGTGTATCATGAGGAACTGTACATGCTCCTACCTCGTATGGAGATCCGTATGGGAAATGTCAAATGGCCATTGAAAAGTGTCTGCCATTTGCCATACGCAATTTTTGTTGTCTACTTGTGTACTTTGTAATATCCTTATCAGAGTTTTGAAAATCCATATACAGGGTAAAATTTTTTATATGAACAAAACAAACTAATTTTTCAACACCGGTCCTGATTTTCTTCTAGTCTAAATAAATCATCTAATTACTTAGGTGATAGTATTGTAATGTTTTACCAAAATATGAGACAAATCGAAATTACATCATAAGTTATGATCGAAAGGAATAACAGTCAAAATTCACAATTCCCACTATTTATTATTAAAATATGAGAGCAGACACTTTTTAATGGTCATTTGACATTTCCCATTGGGGTCTCCATACGAGGTAGGAGTATGTACAGTTCCACCCTGTATAAATAGCAACATATCTCAGTTGTTTTGCATACGTTTATCCATCTCAGTTTAGTCAAAACATTTCAATTCAACTTAAAATTCCCTTCAATTGTTTCCTTTGAAATTTTTTCATAAACATTGTCAGACTTTTGGAAACTTATCAAGCATTTTAAATTAATACTTTTGCGTATGGGCGTCTCAGAAATTATTATAAACGACATCCGGTTTTTAACACATTTTTTGATATATTAGTTCTCATTTTTAGAACCCTCATTCTGATTATACTTCATTATAAGCTAGTTCAATTTATAAAACTGATTTGACAGTTGATAGTTACTTATAAAATTGTTATTTCTAGTTCGACGACACAACAATCTAGCACAGGATCTGACTTGGCTCACAGATCACCCGGTGGTGACGTAAGGACATGGTACGACGATTTAAACTCCCCCCTAATCCAACAAGACGGAAACGAAAAAAGCCTTAAATTGAGATTCGATGTCAGCCAGTACGCTCCTGAAGAAATCGTAGTCAAAACTGTTGATAATAAACTTTTGGTAAGTATCTACATTTAAATGGAAAATTTTTTTTATTGGTCTTCTCAGGCCCGTCTGACATGCTATGAGTTTACTCGTAGCAAAAGGAGAATGCCCAGTCAGCCTCTCAATTATCTACCACTTGGAACTGATTACACAAGTACGACAAGGAAAATATGAAAAAACTGCCTGAAAAAGAGAAAAAGAATAATTGTGCGCGGTCATCGAGGCGTGTACTTAGTTCCAGAGGCCAGAGGCCGAATGTGGATTGCCCCCTTATTTTAACCGCTGTTTCCAGAAGCGCAGATTAATTTGTACAAATGATATTTTTGTCTCATTTTCGCTGACTTTTTTTCAAAGTCATGCACAATAGGTAAAATTAAACACTTTCATCATTCTCTCTGTAAATGACAATGTTGCCGGATGAAAGTGCTTAGCTCTACCTACTCTGGCCTCTGGAACTAAGTACACACCTCGATGACTGCGCACAATTATTCTTTCATATATTTTCCTTGTCGTACTTGTGTAGTCCGCATGTTTCGATAAGCTTTTTCGCAATTTGTATGTTATTGTGATTCTAGCGCCACCTACCGGGACTAATCGCGAATCTAAACCATTTAGGCACTCACTAAACACAAAATTGGCATAGCTGTCTAGGAATAACTCAGTATAATGGTATAATCTCGATTGGAACGAAACATACCAGGAGTAAATTGCGGATCTAAATAATTCAGAAACTCAAACACTCAAAATTTTCCCAATAAACTACCCTAAGAAACACCGCTGTCATGCTGTCAAGTTAATTTCAAACCAGACCAGCCTTTTTATTGAAATTAGGATTATCTTACTTTTGGACGGATTCGGACTGTGTTTGTAAAAAATAATAGAGTACAGAATTTCTGAACACTATCATTTACATTTTTTATAACCCCAGAACATTAGTATATTAGGCTATAGCATATTAATATAACGAGGAAAGTATTTTAAAATAAACAAGTGCAAATTCAATATTATCAAACAAAGCATAAAAAAGCACTCGACTCAGACAAAATACATAAAATTTTAATATGAAAGGATGAGGAAAATCTATTTTTAATTCACATTACATAACATTTAATTTGTTCATACAGTGCGGACAAATTAGAAAAATAAATTATTTATTTGTATGTATTCTTTGTATTCCTGTCATCATTTGTGTGAGCTAGATGACGTAATAAGTAATTTGTCAATAATTTCAAGTCCACGTATAGATGTTTTGTCATGGCAAAAATCATTTATTGTTTTGTAAGTATAATACAAGTGTTAAAAATAAATTGGATATTTGGCAGTCTATCCACCTTGCATTATCACAATAAATGTTTCAACTGCCAACAGTTTTGTGTACCAAAATATATATTGTTGAAGACGTTTTCTACTTGTGAAATTACCTACTGTTATTTACATCAAGTCTGGTGAAATGGTAGCTTCACGAAAATTATATAAGCTAATAGTTTTTTTAGAAATTATACAAAGTCCTATATTGAGACGGTAAAATAACAAAAAGGTTCAGAAAGATTTAGGGATTTCATGAAAATATTGATTTTTCTTTAATATTAAATCAGTAATTTGGAGCAATTTAAATAACTTGAAAAAAAAATATACAGCTTAAGTATCACTTTTTTACATTTTTTATCGAGTTTTATGGATGTTTTTTTTCAACTTATTAGTACCATATCTCAAGAAAACCACCTCTTCTACTTTGCATGAAATCGAATTGAAAAAAAATTATTTTATTGTGATAAATTGCCAATGAAATGGAAATTATTATGATTACTCTAAAACAAGCACACACAAAGTCCATAAACCTCGTAGGATTTAATTATTAATTAGATTTATTTTTTGGCTATTATCTAAACTTATAGCTCCATATCTCAAAAAAACTATGTATGGTTTGCGAGAAATAGTAATTCTTAAAAATTAAATTCAGTTTGGAAAATTTATCAAGACATGACATGAACTTACACAACTGATAAAAAAAAGGATTATAATTACATTAAATAGCAAACGTTTAAAAAAAATCAAAAACCAAGTATACAAAATTCAAAAATCTCCGATCTGGCAACGCTGCACAAACTTTACTAAAAAAATCAATATCAATTTTCTTGAACTTTTTAACACCCTGTCTCGAGAAAACTGTCAATTGTGAGAAATGATATTTCATTCGAAAAAAAGGTGTTTTTTAATTTCTAATGAAATAAATATTCCTAGAATGCCACTGAATCTCAGTCTGAAACATTTTGAAAACAAATTTTTGGAGCGCCAATAATATTATAAATTACGAAAATCTCAAAGATTATGTAATCTATGATTTAAATTTAGGTAATTTCTATTTTTTTTAAACGCACCAATAAAATAAAAACCCTTTCAAACGTATTTCGTCTGTGAATTTTAAGTACAATGAACCTATCAAAGTAAGCTTAAAATGTAGTGAATGCGTGTGCGATGTGTGCATACAAAATGCTTGTCTCAGATTAGAGTAGAATAAATATGAGGTATTTAAACAATTTGGCACGTGATCAACATGGCATTAGTGTGGAATGAATATTAGTGAATCTTAACAAAAAATATCTGCTGCTGAATTACATTTAAGTTCAACCTGTTTACATTTTTCATTTTGATTTTCAAAGTTAAACTTAATATTTCGTCTAAACTGTTATAATGGAAAACATATTATTTTACTTTATTCTAAATCTAGATAAAAAAAAATTCAACTCAAATGATGATTTCTTGTAAAGTTTTAACACTATAACTCCATTCAATAAAGAATTTATTTTCCCACATTCACTTTGGCTAAGAACTCGACACATCCCATGAGGTTCTATTGGCCCGGTCAGCCTTACACATTGCGATCTATAAGATCTTTTGTGTATACCCAACATCTATATTTTAGTTCAAAAATTCTAGGCCTAGAAAGCCCTGCAACCCTGTAACCTGGTCAGACTCTAAGTAGACCTTTTCCCGCGTTGGCAGACAATCACTCTGCAATTGCAAATATTTTGACGTTTCTCTAACTCATCTGCATGTCTCACTGTCTACTTTACCTTCCTACCGGAATGATATCTGAGGAAGCAGTTACCAACTAGAATTCCTCTGATTACTTACTAAGTGAGTACAAGCTCATTCTTTTGCGAGACAATCAGCAATATAATTTCTGACTATTCCTTTGTGCCCACTTTGCACCCAAAACAAACTTATTAAGCTGTGTTTAGCCTGTTGATTAAGGGATTTTTTTTGCAGTTACAAAATGTTTTAATGCTGTAGTCTTCAGATCCTTTTCCAGATCCATGATTAACAAACGCAATAAATAATCTGAGACACAAAAATATTTTGAAAACAGTTCCGGATATTTTTCCATGGCTGTTTATAGAACCTGTTACCCCTATTCCACTCCTCCATAGATTTTTCACCAATCACTATTTACCACTTTATTGACCTAGGAAAGTTACCTAAAAATACTACTAGAAATGCTTCTCATCTTTTTCGATGCAAATAGTTAATATCTGTGTGGTCGACAAGCTTCTACTTCAGCGCTGGGATTACTGACAATTGCGTTTTGTATTCGTTGATTAAGATCTGTCTTATTTTCGGGTCTTGTTTAAAATACTAAATCTTTTATTTGACCCCATAGATCAAAATCTAACACAGTAAGATCGGCCTTTTTCTATCCACCTATATCCAGTGTGGATAATGATCAGATCAATAGTGTGTATTAGGTATTCATTACAGATCCATTACTGGAAAATGTACCTTCTTTGGAAATTATATTCAATAAAAACTTACATATTATTTCTCTCTGAAGTAATATTTCTAACAAACCGCTATAGTCGGGAACAAGGTGGCCAAAGTCAATAAATTTAACAAAATATTTGCAAATCCATTTTTCATTTGAAACTTAAAATGACGCTTTAACATTCTAACGATATTTTATTATTTTTAGGTCCATGCCAAACATGAAGAAAAAACAGAATCCAAATCCGTCTACAGAGAGTACAATAGGGAATTTTTACTGCCCAAAGGTACAAATCCTGAACAAATAAAAAGTTCTTTGAGCAAAGATGGTGTCCTCACCGTAGAAGCTCCTCTTCCCGCCATAACTTCTGGAGAAAAATTAATTCCAATTCAACACTAAATTAAATTGAAATCACAAAAAGCTACGGAAACGTATGTCTACCGACCTACACACATAACCTCAAAATAATTCTCATCGAAACGAAATTTATTTTTCTAATAAATTTTTACCTTAAATATTGTCAGTGGACGTATATTCTGAAGCTTAACATCTCCGTTCACAAAGCTTGGTTACGCAAAAATATTTTCAAAAACCAGTTTATATTGTTTAACGACTAACAACTTTATTTATGGTATAAAAAATTGTCGCTAACCGAAACTATTTTTGTTCAATGTCGAATATACCGACAAAAATTCATCGTAGTGTAACAAATTTGTATTATTCGTAGGCTATAAATAAATTATTTTCAATATCTTCTACTCGATTCGTTTATTATTAATTTCGATCAGTGTATAAAATAAAATTGTTGTGTCCTGTGCAACTGTAATTATGTCATTCTTGGTTAATAAAAGATCACCTTCATTGATACACATTTATTTTTCATTATCCTACTGAAAACCCTTTCTTAACATGCAGAGATATTTATGGAGTAGACGATAATGATGAAAAGTTATATTGCAATTATGGTAAATGTGGACTTAACTATAGTTTATTTCTTAATGTCTGACAGCACAGTAGCCTCATTAAATATTCAAATAGACATTTATCTCTTACAGAGTGATCCTAAGAATTTTACAAGTAAATACTAAAATTCTAATGCAAAACAAGTAGGTGTCTGTATTGGTTACATCCCTGTTTTAGCTCAAAATACAATATGGTAATAAAACTGAACAATACCAGATAAACGATAAATATTGCGGCAGTGGCGGAGATTACGATATTAGTTTATTCTGCTTATTTAATTAGATTGCCTTTATCAAACGTCAATGTTTTGTGTTTTATGCCCGGTTTTATAAGCTCGGGTTAACCCTGCCCCGAGAGTTATCCCATTTGACCGTCAAAGGGATAACTCTCGGGGCAGGGTTAACCCTAGCTTATAAAACCGGGCCTTAAGTGCAGACCAAGTTGCCAAATTCATCTTTGGAGCATAAGATGAAAAGTAGATATTAGCTAGAATAATTTTAATATTTGGTATTTTCGGGGTATACCGAAGAGATGACCAAATTCGTTGAACTTTGGAAGATAATGGCCGTTTCTTAGTGGTAGGTATTTAAGCCGAGTTTACACGAGTCCAGTAGGCGGGCAGATTACTTGGAGCAGGTAACCTGAGGCAAGCAGCCTGCCCCGTGTGAACGACCACTCTTGTAAATCACAGGTAAGTTGCCTGTCAAACTGCCCCCCACCACTCAAAAACGGTACGGTTTATTGTTTCAATTGTTAACATTTTATATATATGTGTAATACTGCACTGATACAATGGATCCACCTTGGACCACGGGTATCTCTCCTGTTAAGCCACTCTCTCATTAGAGACGGCAAAACTTACAGATCATGGAGCTTCACAATAATAAAGGAAAGATGTCTCTTTCACCCATACATTTTGTATTGTAAATATATAAATTGATGACCTGAATATATTAATAATAGAAGACTATTTATTGCTTATCGCATCCAAGATGCAGGTTGCCATACTAAAAGTGGTATAATAAAACAAATTGTAGAATATCTTTTTATCTTGTACTTGGAGCACTGCTTACTGCACCCGACACGTTTAAATAAGTTACCAACGTAACTTTTAACATAACATAACATCGGTAGCGAACACTATTGACTGTTTTCAAGCACATGTAGCAGCTCATAAAAAGTTTGTAGTATTTGAGTATATTTTAGTAAGAAATGAGAAAAGTTTAAAAGGAAAACGAATTATTTCATATTTTTTCGAGAAAGAGAAGGGAATATACCATGATTTTCAAGATATTTATTCTAGAGATTTTGAAAAGTATTTACATAGTAGCTTTTTTGGTTATTAAATGATCAACAACGGTTATTATAAAAATCAGTTTATTTGATCCTTTTATGTAAAAATTACAGCAATTTTATATACTTAATGGTAATACAAATTCAATCAGTGGTACAAACTTTAAAGGAATATTCAACACCATTTAAATAATGATTCAACATATTGATAGGCAAATGAAATGATGCTTGCAACTTAATATTATTCGTATCACATGCACAAACTCAACAAAACACATCCTGGCACAGAATTATAAAATAAAATTTTGTTCAAATTATTTATTGTAAATTAATGTTAAGTAATGAGTTTTATGAGTACAATTAAATGGCGATATATAAAGCAAGAATTGAAATTTTATGAATATAGAAACAAATTTGAATATAAACAAATTCAGTGATTAAAAATGATGTTTTGGAAAATTGGAACATAACCCTAAACATAAAAACTTATATATGGCAGTTCTATATAAACCTAACAGGTATTGGTATTATCAGGAAGAAAAAATATCAAGTATTTTCTACATTTCTTAACAGTATAAGTTTTACTTGTGAATTGAGCTGCCATTATTTATATCCTTTAATTATTAGGCACATGTTATTTAACGAATTAGTTAAACATTTTAATAATTTACAACAGATTTACCAATAATTAATTTAAATATATTTCACTGGAATTATTTACACATAAAAATTTTTCAGTATGTTCTGTTCAGTTATTAGATGAATAATATAAAATAATACTTCCATTGGACCTATTTATTTTAAAATAACGGAATGAAAGACAGTCTTAATATTTTTCAAAAAAAAATCACTTGGATTTTGAACAGCTTAGGTTATCCTCAATTACTAAGCGAACTACCCAAAATTGTGAAAACTTATATCTAAAAAACTTTCAAAACCTAAATATAGTCTAAAATATCTGTTACTTTGAAACTTTCTTCTCACCTTCCTGATCTTCACTTAAGATAAGATAATAACATCCATTGTATCTTAAATATTTTCTAACCGACAGGACAGTCATCAACGTTCTTCCCAATTTTAGTCAGTCTGGAGGGTGTTAGAGCATTAGTGCAGATGTATCGGATCTGAAATTTCATCTTCCTTAGGCGTTTACTCAATCATATTATAGCGCACATGATTGATTTATTCGCCGAATGTGTTTGGTACTTCGCCGAATACGTTTCGAGTACAAATATTTTCGCAGCAAAACTGAAAATTAGTTCCAGAACAATATTTTTACTTTGCAGTTCACAGCAAATGTAGAAAAATACAAGAAAAACTCCAAACTTAAGGTTTATTACGTTGAGTTATTTATTCTTTAGTAAACGGACGAAAATAACAATTAAGATTTAATTGTCGAATTCGACGAAAATTTTAGTAAGTGGGATACTTGCTTAAGCTCTTAATATTAACGTTGGAAATAGAAAAACTAGAGAGAAGCGTGACTTAATATCATTATAACGATGAAAATTCAACAACTGTACAAAACATACTGAATGAGAATACAAATTATCACAAATAGAAATAAAAATAAAGAAACTAGGGAGTCGTAAAATAAAAATTGGAATGAATCTAACTATTGTAAATTAACACTAAATAAAAACAGATTTTTTTCCTATTTTAATCAGTTCTGGAGCAAAACTTTGATTTTGTTTTTATTATTATTTATTAGAACATTGATATCATACTGAAGGTGTATTATGATTAACTACTTTTTCTTTATACAGGGTGAGTCCTTATTAGTAATTTATAAAAGAGGAAAAAGTATTTGTTTTTCAAGATTCTAGCACCATTCTTAAATAAAATATTATTTAAAAAATTCGAACGTATTATCCAACGTATTTAAAGTATACGATATTATTATAAAAGTAGAAATTTCGAAAATTGTTTCACACATTTTTTTATATAAGACTGAGTGAGTTTATATACATAAACATACTAAACATATAAAAAATTATTTATATTCATTGAAATTATAAGATGTAAAAAAATCTATACATCTCTAGATTAAATCTCACAAATTTCCAACAAAAATAATGTTGCAAATAAAATAAACAGAGTAGGTATAAATTTTCCGGCGGTGAAATTTTAATCGGAAAAACTTGAGAGTGATATAGAAGCAGCTAATACATAAAGACAGCAGCCAATAGAAAAATGGAAAAGCTTTGAAGATAATTGTAGGTAATTGAATGGATATGAGATGGATACAATTTTTTAGGATGAGATCGTGATAAAATACTGACAGTTCGTGGAGAAAATTAGGGACAAATGGGACGTACTAAATAAATAGTGGTTACTTGTGAGACAATATATGAACTGAAGGTGGTTAAGGTCAGAGATGAAAAAATGATGAAACAGTGGAGATTTTTACTCACATGTATTCAAGTAGGTGAAGGAACATTGTTCAAGACATGGTTAGATAAAAATAAGAATAAATCTAGATTATAATTAAAAATTTGGATGTGATGATGTTCCAAGAAAGCGTGAGATGAATTGCATGAAATAATTCCAAAAGAAATTTGAACTTAGCAACCGAAAAATGGGATAGTAATAAAGTAGCTTCATTAGATCTCATTGTAGATGGTTTATGTTAGAGTTGAAAAAAGTTGTAGCACTTTGAAAGGGAAGATTCATGTTGATAAGGATCATATAGGACAAAAAGTTGAGAAATCAATGAACTAAAAAATATGGTGAAAGAAGGATGGATGGAAATGAGCATTGAATTAGGTGGGAAAAAAGGCTGAAAAGGCAAGGGGCTAATTGAAATATGAAATTGGATGGAGCAATTGTACATGCAGCTTATGAAATGGCGTGCTTCATGTCGGAGAGGGGACAGTGAATAACATTAACAAATAAGTCCAAATGCTCGGTCTATTTAGTTTACTATTTTAAAATAAAAGTAAACCTTTAAAATTACATAACTGTTTATCAAAAAATTTGAATTTGAATCTAGGATTTTTATAAAATTATCTTATAATCAATAGTTATTAGTATAAAAATTACGGACGTAAAATGTAAATTTCAGAAAAAATTTACGTATAAAAAGAAAAAGTCTTATCGCTAAAAAAAATGAAAAACATGGAAAAAATGTATATACCAATGAAGAGAATATCGATTTAGGTTAATAACACCAAAATTTAAATATATATACGCATTTGTTCCACCAACATATTATGGTACACCATACGGTTTAGTATATTTAACCCTGTAATCCACGACGAAAGCTAGGATTAAATACACACGGACCCTGTATTTGTTTCGAATATTTAACTAACATTACAAAAATATTTAGGTCCTTTTATTTACATCTTGTTAAGTAGCTTCCAGTTAATGGAGGAATTTTATTAAAAAAAGTCTATCACAATATGTTCTAAAAAATGTTAACCTAAATTCAATTTAAATAAATACGGTTTAATTAAAATAATAAAAAATTCCTCTGTTAACCGCGTGATATGCCTACTATGCGATAAATTGTTTTTTAAGTATATTCATCAATTCCCGACAAAGTTTTTAGTTAAATAATCACGATTTTTACGTCGAATGGGTAATTATTTATTCACGTTGTCCTGTGTTAGAGCAGTTATCTTATACTATCCAAGAAAACGGGCTTTTCTGAACGCACCCGTGATAGGTTTTTGTCAGACTGAAGTTTGTTGAACGCCACCCAAATAGCTATTCAAAGGTTTGTGTTCAGATTCGCATTCGGAGTCTTCTATTTCGCAGAGGTTCGTAGAAAGATCGCTATTGCTGTAACCCAATAAGGAATGTCTCTCTTCTGAAATAAAAAATACATTCATTTTAATATCCTTATATCCTTATTTTAATATCCTCATTTCAAACCGAGTAAAAATATTTTTCTACGCCCATGTCCGTAAAGGTCAAAAATTGCAGTGCTGAAATTCCTTGTAAGTGACATTTAACAATAACATGTTAGGTTAAAACGTTTAGATCAAATTGCAATCTAATTTTTATACACGTACTCACTATATTATTTGGTCTCTTTACATACATTAAGTCGATTGGAAAACATAAAAGCTTTTAGTTTTAGATTAAAAGAGTAACGCCCCTAAATGTTGGGAACACAGTACACAATTTCTCAAAAAAAGTCGCTTTGGCGTAGAAAAAGTATACTACGTTGTAATGTGTTACTTACAGCTCTTGTTACGTAATATATAGTACAATAAATGGTAAAAAAAACGAATATCGTATATGTCAGTTTGAAGAGACAATGCAGAGGTTGAATTCACTAGCACCAGTGACTCTGTGTCACTGCATAAAGAAGCTAAAAACGAACTTTTGATTTTCTTTGGGAGAAAATAAGCATGTGGTTTCATTACTTTTTATTTGCTATACGATTTAATTTAATCGTAATCAATCAATTACAATGTTATTATAACACTACACATGAATATACTTTAAGCATAGTTGAGTTTGATCCCATGCAATACCTAGTCTAGTTGTCTAGTACATTAATAATTAACAATGCACGTAATTGATAATGAATACAGATTAGGTAAATGGAAACAACACCAATTGAAATTAATTGAAGCCATTCAAAATTATGTATCAACACGAGAGTTCAGCGAATACAGAGGCATTATCAAGCTACCTAGTTTGGGGAACTTCACCTCCAAATTAATAACCAAACGTTTTTGGAATCTTATACCAATGGGGAAGCAAAATTTCAGATGAAATTTGTCACATATCATTAAGGATCACAATATTTATAAATATCGGTTGACTGAGCCTAACGCAAACCTGAACTTTTCAAGAGAACGAGGTTATAAACCAACAAGTGTTGATTGAGGGCCATTAACTATCGAGATAATTTACGTTCGAGATTGTTAATTGCCCTTTTAAAATTCGTGTTGGTTACAAAGCTTTTTCGGCGACTGTTTTGTATTCGTTTTTCTCAATATTTAAAAACTAGTCAAACATAAATAGTGTCGCAGATTGTGTGTTTGGTTGCCTACACTACAGGTAACTGTCAATATAAATAATATATTATAATGTATAAGATATGCGTTGGGTTGCCTGCAGAAAATCGTTGATTAATGTAAATCAATGAATGTCATTATAATGTATGATTTTGTCTAATTTTAAGAACGTTAATAGCAATGTTAATACACGGTCGAAGGAAAAATATATAAAAATTATTAAAAACTTACCCAGAGTTGTAATTACAGAAGCGATATCATCATCACAGGTTTTTCGTCTATTTCTATTACTAGGGAATCCGTATGGTTCAACATCGTCAGAATCTGCTCCTGGACTTCGAAGGCTATCGTCGGCTTCAGTGGGAATATTATACTCGTGGGCTGGGAGATATGAATTAGGGTGACGGGTATAACTATCGCCTATAAATGGAAAATTACACGTTGTTATCAACAATGTAAATAATATTTCAAAATTATTCTTTACATTTTAAATACTATTAAATAAAATATAAGTACAAAAACTGTATATATAGGTTAGGTACAGGAAAATTTGAATATTTGAAAAAACAAACTGTGATTTTTCAAAAAAAAGATATTTTAATTTTCTTTCTTGGTCCGTTTCTGCTCAATTTATTTAAAATAGTGTCAGGATGTTGGGTACATAGAGTAGCGTTTATGAATTTACCCCTTATTTTGAGAGAAAGTCCAATAAAAAATATCATGAATTGACTTTTCTTGCAAACACTCCCCGATTAGGTTTATAAAGTGGATTTTGGCACGAGGAATCGAATGTACATACTCGTTGAGATGAAACCACCCGGGAAATAGTGAAAATCGCGGAATCCGTTCGACATTCATGTTTTTCGCAATAAAATTGTTTCAATAACCTTAGAAATGCTAAAAATGTTTTCAAATAAATAGAAATCGGTATAGACAATGGTTTATAATGGGTTTAGTTATATTGACTAACTGTGAACACTGTCAAAATGAAAGATACCTTCATGAACAATATTCTATCTACCCAAAATCCTGACAGTATTTTTAGGGGCGTGCTATGGTTTCTCCTGTTTTCTATAATCTAAAAAATTACAACTAATTCACATTCGTGCAAAAGCTAGAACATGCATTTAAATTGTGTGTACTCACTGGGTTTAATAATGATCAAAGGCACTATGATCGTTAGAAAAAAAAGTAAACCAAAAATTAGATACGATTGATAAAAGAAGGTTATATTAAAGTCTACAAATCATGCTTGTAAAGTTAACAGTCTTATAGGAAACTTGTATTGTTATACATACCTTGTTTTTAAACTAAGAGGAGCAATTTGAATTTATGTTGGCATTTCTGAAGCTTATAGTGATTGGTTAAACTGCTTAGCTGTTTCACACACAGCCTTTTTTTTACAACTGACAACGACATCTGTCAGCTTTGTGATTACAGTCAATTTCAATTTTTGTTGATTTTTAGTTTGCGCTCAAATATAAATAAAGAAGTTGTCAATTATTTTGAAAAGTCTGAGTGAGGTTTCTTAAAATGCTCCTCCTAGTTTAAAAACAAGGTATAGTTTGACGATTAAAATAATTTTGTTTTTATCATTTTGTATGTAACTAATCACTTATATACTTGGCTATCCAGACGAGATATAATCAAATTATTAAATTGTTATATTCTATTTGTCTCCGTCAATTTAATTTGTCGTTAATAACGCCATCAATATGACAATCAAGTTACAATGTTATTATTCATTGTCTACACAATAAACTCGCTTCCGTTAAAGTTTTGGCAAACAATTTTTTCCTACGATCACTACTCAAAGTAGGCTTTTGCACACTCAAATCTAACCGCAAAAATGTCTGACATTAATGTAATAAGTGTTGCCTACGTACATAGCTACACGAAACTGCAATTTGG
Organism: Galerucella nymphaeae; assembly: GCA_963978555.1. Classification (NCBI taxonomy): domain Eukaryota; kingdom Metazoa; phylum Arthropoda; class Insecta; order Coleoptera; family Chrysomelidae; genus Galerucella; species Galerucella nymphaeae. The sequence continues at coordinate 10,893,902 of OZ021707.1, read as the reverse complement.
AAACTGCTAAGTACAAATTAATTTTATTTTGGTGGGATCGTAGGAAAAATCTTGTCTGTATTTCGAGCAAAAAGTTCTTTGGTAGTCTCGACAGATTGCTCTTGATACAGAAATTTTTACATAATTGAGAATCTTAGTATTAATTATTATGTGATCTGGTATCTTTGGTTGTCTTTTAGTTTTCTTTATTAAGGTTGGTGAGGAAGAATTGGTCAGCAGACCTAACACCTAACCTTTTATTTGCCATCTTTTTCTGATCAAGTGTATCACTGAATTGTTTTCTTGTTATGGTGAACAATAAAGAATTTTTGCCACCACTAGCTGTGAAGTTGAAAATTATTGCTTCGTCTAGCCAACTGAGAAGTTGAATTTCTCTATTAGTGGTTAATACTTTTTTCTATTATTATCCTAAGGTCAATAATTGACAAATTCAACTATTTTGAGAATTCAGGAATAGTAGTTTAGCAAAAACTTGTGCAACATAATTTTGTATACCCAGGAGATTGTCTTTAACATATTTGCTGCTTGAAGTTACCTATTAATATTTTAATAAAAATGCCATTAGTTTAAAATTCACGCTCAACCAATAATGACTGATGACATAACGATTACGTTCATAATATATCGAAAACTGACACCTGACACTGACTTGTCAGTCAGACGACAGAGGAAACGCATCTATGGTAAACGCTTCTTGTGGTGCGTTTGTGAATTATTTCTAATTTTTGTCTTAAATTTGGCTAGTAGTGGAAAAAATTGTATATACACCATGCGGTATTGAAGACACCTCGCACCTTATTCCTTATTAGCCACTCGCGAAATAATCTTGGTGCTCGGTCAATAATAATAGTCTTCACCATCTTGGTGTATAATATACTATATTATTATTATTATAAATAAAAACTGGCGGCAAATTGTCTGTTTGTCTGGGGTGACATGAAGGCTAGACTGGACCTGTGAGTACAAAAATATACAAATTATAATTAACTCTTAGACAATGCCGGTATTGTCCATTGTCATCCGAATTATAGGTGTGTGACAAATTATCGGTTAACAGGACCGTTTAAAAATCGATAGCATTTCAATTAAATTGTTAGCGTTATTGTTTCAAGTTTCCTGCATAAAAACAATGTAGTAGTATTTATTATTGCCTGAAATGCGATTAGTTAGTTTGCAAAAATTGTAGGTACACACACTAAAACACCCTTTCCACTTACTGAAGGTTAAAATGACGTTTCTCTCCACGCTACAAATCAAAATAATTCGATATTATATACAATATAACTGAAAATTGAAGGATATATTATTTTATTCAATTTATATATATACCGGGTGTCTCAAGTTATCGTATAGGCAATATCTCGCTTATTTGACAAGATAATTAACAAATAAAAAAACTGCATTGAATGGCATCAAAGTGCCTTCCGAATGACTTATGAAAAAACTTTTTTATTATTTGACCACTGTGTGGTAGCCCTCACTTTTTATTTTTAAATGGCACCCCCTGTATATTGTCACTGGAAGTTGAGGGTCATTCTATTTGGAATACAACAATTGCACATACTTGTTTTTTTTCAATTATTAATAACAAAAATTTCATGAAATCTGCTTTAGGTAGGTATTACAAACCTAACTTAAGGAGATGGTTGGTGAAATCAGGGTGTACCAATTCTATCATGAAACAATAAAAAAATACCCAAAAACTTTATACATTTTTCCAGCCGTAATTAAAATAAAATTAAACTAACAAAATAAAACAAAAAAAAATACCTGTGGTGAATCTATACTCTTCATTATCTAAACCGCTGAGATTAGGACTGACTCGATTCGTTCTATACAGGTTGTCCGCATTATATTCAATTTCGTTATCTTCATTCAACGTAGTTATGTCCCTACGTGGATCGATGTGGTATCCCGAAACCGAAGAATGTTGATGATAATGGGATTCGTTACTTTCGTTACTGTGAAAACTGGATGAATCCGGAATTTCGCTGCCCGGCACCTCGGTTATGTTTGGTAACGTCTGGCTATGTCGCGCCCAATCAGAACAATCCCAATGATAACCTAATCAAAGCATACACTTAGTTCGTGGAATTTTCGTAAGACGAGTGTCGAGAACATTCTCATAAATAAATTTTGACAATTGACTATTACATTGTAACTAATAACGAAACACGAGCTAAGTATATTTTCAATTTCGTTATTTAAAGGTAAAAATTAACAGTATACTTTCACCCTCTATTGCAATTTTAGTGAATTAAGTTATAGGTTCAAAGCGAACTAAAGCGACTTGTTTATATACCCTTTACTTTTATTGTTTTTATTAACATGAAATTATGCCCAGCTACCTGAAGCGTGAATTTATCTATTCTACAATCTAAGCGAGGCAGTCACCAAAATGCAAAATATATGAAAGTTTCTTTGTTTAAACATAAAATCCTTAATTAAATCGATCTTTTAGTTTTTAGTTTCTGACATTCTCTCCGGGAACGATCAAGCACAATTTATCAATTATCAACCACTTCATGTAGTTGCCGACAATCTCGTACTAGACCCGTAGGTGAAAAAGCTTGTATTTTATTCACTTCGAAAAGAAGAAGTGTCAAGGAAAAAATAGAGCAAGTGTGTCTTTGCTGCCGCTTAAAAAAAGGTTAAAAATTCTGTGCATATGTGTTAGAAATTTAAGGAGTTAGCAGCTTATAGTTGGGGCCACAGAGTCTACACGAGTGAGTGATATTTCCGGTGTAGACAGCTTACCCAGACCGTTAAATCCTAGTGGACGGAGTCGACTCATTTTAATTTTTTTGTTTGATATTTACCCGGCTTTGTGTCCCACGATTCAATACAGGTTTAAATTTAATTAAACCATCAATAATTACAAAACCATTTAAAATCCGAAAATAGTATTAGTATACATTGTCAAATTGATTGTTTTTTAGAATCCTGAACGGTTAGGATGTCAAACTAACATCACACTTACACCGAGTGCGTAATTCCTGAACTCGCCCCTGTGTTTAAATATCACTAACTAAAACTGTCAATAGTATGTAAGGAATATATGAAGAAAACATTAAATTAAAGCTTCATACGTAACTACTATGTAGTAAACTATGTTTTGAATAAAAACAATTTACCAAATTTTCTTATTATGCTATATATTGAAATAATTGGGGTATTGTGAGCTTTGATTGAATTTAATTATAGCAACGTGATCTTTAACATTGGATTTTATGTTTTAAACAATCTACTTTAAATGCATCTTTAACGTCTTTTAATGGAGGAAATGAAATATGCTGTTGAAATATTTCAATGTCAAGATTTAATATACAAGAATCTTTCTGTGGATTTTTATATTGTTCAAAGAGTTTAAGAAATAAATAAAAAATAGAATAAAAGGTTCAAGGAAACTTTCATATTGTATATCATACTACACTTTTTTATCATCAATATAACTGCTATTGATGTGTGTATATTTGATCAGACAAAGATATCAACAGCAGATACCACTAGAAGCTTTTTGTAGGAGAAATATTTCTGCACAATAAGTCTGTGTATTTTGTGAATGAAATACTAGTGCGGTTTATACGGAGGTAACTCCTAGAGTATAAACACGCCGTTAAATTTGCAGGTAGCTCTATCTTGCCGCTTTCAAAGTGACAATAGTAAATCTAATACACTAACGAATATTGTGTGCTTCTCTGTCAATTCTAATTCTGACATTTCTAATTTTCTGCAAAAACATTCTGAACTGGAAAACCTAAAGAATATGGTGAATGTGGAAGCATTTCGGAGTGCAGTTCGTGCAAGTTTAAGTAAAAAATGTGTAATATGCTTGACCCAATGTTCAAGTGAGAAAGTGTTCCTTAAACCTTATTGTCAACTTAACTAATAAAAAAATAAAAGCACTTACTTCCTGTATTCCTCTGATCGTCGCCGCTAACAGTTCCATTACTTTTAATATTGCTAGCACCATTACTTCGTCCTCCATACAATCTATTAGTTATATCACAGTTATTGGCAGCGGCTCTGATGTAATCGGGAATGTTGGTACCCTTTCTAATTTTCGATCTATCGTTCAATGAAGACTGCAAATGCATTTGTTCGGCAAACGTTGACTTTTCCGAGTCGTAGTGGTTACTGACACAACCGGGTGGCGTATTCCGATTCAAATTCTTAACGTAATCCGGTCGAACGTAGTCAGATGGTACGTTTTCTAATTCGTCGCCGGCGGATCCGTAGCTTCGCAATGTATCCAAGTTGTTTAGCATAACCGTAGCTGAATTACAGTTGTAAATAGGATCGTTTTGAGAGCTCGGAGTGTATGAAACTGGTCGAGGTGGACAAGCAGGTAATTCTCTTTGATTCACTTCCAAGTTACTAATTTTCGAGCCACGTTTAAACTCTGATAACTCGTGAGATCTGTTTGAGTTGAGAACTATGTTGTCTTTAATATTATCGTTATTCATGTTCCTCTTTTTCTTGTGTTTGCAGTAGCATCTCCAGGATATTATAATTATGCTTAAAAATATTATACAGATCGCTCCTATACCAATGTAGATCAGTTCTTCCCACGTGAAATTGTGGAAAGGAGTAGATAGAGGAGTGCTGTAGATGACGTTAGCGCAGTAAGGTCCGGTGACATTTGGCGGACAAACGCAATGGAAGGAGCCGATTTCATTTACGCAGCTAGCGCCATTTTGACAAGGTGAAGACTCGCATTCGTTTAAATCGAATTCACAAAACTCACCGTTGAAAGCTCTACATTTACAAAGCGGTCCTTCATCTCCTTCTTCGCAAACTCCGCCATGTTTGCACGGATTTGGCGAACAGTATTTACCGTATTCGCATCTTTTTCCGCTTAACATGTAGACGCACTCGCAGGAGAAGTCTCCGGTTATTGTAGGAATGCACTTTCCGCCGTATAAACAAGGTGAAGAAGCACAAGGATCTGTGTCCCTTTCACAAAGGGTTCCGGTAAATCTTGAGTGACAAGAGCATTCGTAACCGGTTTTAGTTTCTCTGCAAGTACCTCCGTTCATGCAAGGTTGTGATCCGCATGGACCTGGTGGAAGCAGGACAGCAGCAGCGTCACAACTGAATTCAACGTTAGCGAACCGCTTCAGTACAACAACGGAATTTTCTCCGGATTTGTGTAAAGGTACTGCCACTCTGGATATCCTTATGTCGTCCATACAACCTATGAATCCTTTTTGGATATCTTCGAAGCCTAATACAGTTGGGTGTTGGTGTACTTCAGCTCCTAGGTATAGTTCGTCGCTTTGGAGGTTCAGTATCTCGCTGATGCCGGGTGCTGATCCTTGAGCATTGTGGTCTCCGTCTATGGAAATTTTAGCGTTGTTTCTATCACGTTCCAGTTTAATTTCGTGCCAACTTCCATCGGAAATAAAAATGTTCGGTATACGGACTATACCTTCACCGCTACCTAATTCGTATCTAAATTGGATGCGACCATTTACGATCTAAAACAAAAAAAGTTAGTAACATGAATAAATACCTAAATTTTAAAAAAAAACTCACTTCTAAAATATTATAGTCGATTTTCCCAGCAGCATACAGAAGATTACCAGTAGGTTGTACCGTTCTTATCCTCAAACTCAAACTGAATTTATCCTCTATAGACTTTTTATTAATGATCCTATACTGTGAGTAACTCTTTCCGCTGAACGAAATCGGATTTCTTGCAATATAACAATTATTTTCATGACACTTGGAAATGTCTACCTCGCACGAAGTACCTGCATAACCCTCCGGACACTGACAGGTATAACCGACTTGAGAAGAGTCCGGAACACACAGTTTGAAAGTTTCGCAAGGTTCTTTTGCGCATTCGTTAACTATGGCATCACATTTTTCACCTCCGTATCCTTCTTTGCATAAACATTCGAGCTTTTGATGGTGCTTGGGTGAAACGAAACTGGTTACTTCAGTTGAAATTGGTTCTATTGAACTCGTATCTAAGACGAAATGATCTTGACAGTTACCATATATGCAATATTTGTTACTGCACTTGAATCTCAGTATTTCTTCCACTACTAACTTGGTGCTCTCTTCAAGTTCTTGTAAATTATCATTAAGAGCTTTCTTTATCACTTCCGCTGGAAAGAAGCCTTCGTCTGGTTTATATACGGTAAATAGTACATCAAGATCGTTGTTGTTATAACGTTTAGCTCTAAGTAGATCATCATTTGTAGATGGTTGCACGCTGATAATGATAACATCTTTAGCTCTGCAATTCATGGCGTTTCTAATGGCTCTAATGAAACCTTTTCGATGACTTAAAATGAACGTTTCCGGTCTGACGTCGCGGAATTTTATACCGACTGCATTTTCCAACATTCCTTCGGATAAAATTTCTATGTTAATTTTCACAATGGCGTTGGTGGAGAATTTTCCATCGGTTACTGTAACATTCAATCGATAATCTCCAACGTCCAGCCTAGGTAGAGCTGTTAAAGTTCCGTCAGTTTGATTTATTCGGAATAGTTCGTGCGTTGGATACGATATACCTACCGTTGGAGAGAGGGAGAATTTTAAAGTATCGTATTGATCTTGATCGTTTGCATGAACTCTACCAATCACTCCGCCGGAATATTCGTCGAGGTAGCTGTTGATGTTTATCTCGAGAGGAGTTATTATTGGAGGATACTGCGATTCTTCTATAACTTTGACGACTACCCAAGTATCTGAAAACATCGGAGGACTTCCATTATCGAAAACTCGGATTTGTAATAAATAAGTGTCTCTTATTTTGTGATTAAATTTGGTGGCTGTTCTTAGAACACCATCTTGATCTAATCTGAAGCTGTTGCCTTCGTTTCCACTACGGAAATCGAATGTGTAAGGAACTGTATTGGGAACGGTATCGGCATCAGTCACCTCGAATTTAATAATTGAATATCCCAGTGGTTTATCTTCCTAAAAATAAAAAAAATTTATTCATTTATGTTCCGTTACTTTACTATAACATTTATTTTCATTATTAAGTCTGATGGTTTTAAAACAATGATAGGATTAAGACAAGATGGTGGACAAGCTCAATGTTGTTCAACGTACATAGGGATAGCATCATCAAGAAAAGTGAAGAGAAAATAAAGAAAATGTTTGTAGGTTATAGATATCTACAAAGAGCTGAGTTAGCTGAAGGCGTATTTGCAGATGAAGTAGTACTGATTGCAGGGAGTGAGAAGAGTTTACAAGAAAATATAAACATATGGAAAAATGTAATAAAAGAAGAAGGCATGAAAATCAATAAACATAAAACCAAGGTACTGGTAATAGAAAACCCAAAAATTAGGATGGACAGAACACAAATTGAACAAGTAAAAGAATATGAATATTTGAGAGTAAGGGGCAAATAATCTAGAAAACAAGCAGCAAAAATAAATGATAGGATCGATAAAATAATTGAACTATGAATAAGAAATTTATAGATTGAAAGTAAAAAAATCGTCCCGAATGTAAAACATAACATTCCGAAAATAGCTACTTTCGGTACGATTTGTGTAAAGTTTCATTTTCGATTTAATAAATCATACTTCGGTACAAAAACCACAAAAGAGAAGCGAGAAGTTGGTTCATTTACATACAGGAAATAACCTTAAAGTAACAGGTGTAGGTACTTATTTTCACTAATGCGCATGAACTTACTTGAACAATAACACTGTAGTTGGACTGAGAAAATACGGGTGGATTGTCGTTGGCGTCGGATATTTCAATGTTCAATAAAGTTTGTCTTGATAGAACGGGTAGACCGTTGTCTTTAGCTAAAATTTCAAGAACATAACTGGAAACTGTTTCTCTATCTAAGTCGCCAACGACGAAAACGTATCCTGATCTTTCGTCTATTTCAAATTGTCCTTGATTGTTTCCTTTGATTATTGAGTATGACACTTCTCCATTTGAACCGCTGTCTAAGTCGGTCGCAGAAATCTAAAATTATTTTTCGGTTAATAAGTTTTAATAAATAATAATTTGGTAGAAATATTAAAAGTAAAAAAAACTTTCATTTGAGCCCCTTCCAAATTTTTTGATTTACTTTTAACCATTTTATTTTAAACTATTGACTTGTTTCATTTTAATAGTGTGTTCAACTAAAAATAGACAAGTGGTTTACTTAATTGATTGAAAATTTAGTAATTAACTCTCTTAAACATTGCAATTGCTTGTTTAATAGAAAAATCGATCTCAATCGATTAGCAAAAAAACAAACATACAAATCTATAAGACTCGAAATAACAACTATAATATAAACAAAGAAGAAGGAGAAAATCTAAAAGAATTGGAAAGGAAAATAATGGGAACAATACTTAAACCAGACACAACAAAAGGTGGAATAAGAAAATTAAATAGAAATAGCAAAGGAGACAGGTGGAGAACATATAGTCTGATATATAAAAGCAAGGAGACTGGAATGGATTACATTACATTACAAGAAGAGCACCAACAGAAATTTTACAGAAAATAACAACTTGGGTTCTATTAAAGGGGGGGAAGACCACGAAGTAGATAGTGAGATAAATTGGAGGAAGTAAATAAAGACATTGAAAATAGGATTCTGGAAAACAAAATTCAGAGACAAAAGAAAATGGAAAACTATAACAAAAGAAGCAATGACAGGTAAAATATTATAGTCGCAATTATATAAGAGGAGTAATCCACCTGGTCAATAGTATTAAGCACAGCTCTATTGAGCTAGCCATAATCCCTCGTGATTGAATGGTCATGACAATGATGATATGTTCGTTCCAACTTCCAACTAAGCCGAATGATGCGTACATGAACGTCCCGATCATGCGCATAACAAAATTTCTGTTCAAACAAGTTTCGACAATTCCACAGACTGATAAAAATGCGTTCCAACAAAAACTGGACACGTTCATTTACATGTCGGCGAACGATAATTTTCACTAAAGATTTGGATGTAGAATCGTTCGTCCAAACTGTCATGTTTTTAGGTTAGGTAATGGTAAATAAACATAAATCATACATAAATAAGACGTGAACTTAAAAGAATCATTCCAACAATGCATAGAGTATGATGTTCATGGATTAATTAACTTACCAGGTCCTCGAACGTTTGATTCGTACACGATTGTTCAAGTACTAACCAGAAGGTAGTTGTTGGAACAAACCTAATGTAATTTCTCTATTGAACAAACAATTGCGGTTTTAAAGTAAGTTCATTTCTGAATTTTTAATTGATCATATACTGGACTGAAAATGTTCACCCTGCCTATTCGCTAAATATACTACTTGATTTCCTATTAGTAACCTTTACTGCTACAGAAAGAATTAGGGGTAACTAATAAAATATTTTGTATACAATAATGTAACTAAAAAACGCACGACTTACCTGTAATATTCTGTCGCCAATTTGAGCATCTTCCCTAATCCTAGCACTGTAAGAAGCCTGGCTGAATACAGGCGCGTTGTCATTACAATCAACTATAGTTATATTAACTGTAGCGACATTACTCAAAGGCGGAATACCACCATCTATAGCTTGAATCGTCAAAAAATAATCCTTCGCTCTTTCAAAATCCAAAATATCCGCTATAGTAATCACACCGGTTTTATTATGAATCGCAAACTTCTTGTGCTCGTTCCCTCCAATTATCGAATAATAAACTTCGGCATTGGCTCCGATATCTTTAGACGTCGCTAATACTCTTACAACTTCCGTTCCGATACTGTCAATTTCCGGTATAGTTGCGAAATAATATTTAGTTTCGAACTCTGGAGGATTATCGTTGATATCTTGCACGTTGACTATAAGATAAACTGCGCTAGATAACTGCGGAGTACCTTGATCGGCTGCTTGAATGGTGAGATTATACAAAGCTTTTATTTCTCTGTCGAGTGGTTTAGCAAGTGTTACTATACCACTATCTGTTTCTATTCTAAAATGATCGTGGAATGAGTCTAAGAACGAATACTTCAGTTTCCTATTCATTCCTACATCAGCATCAGAAGCGTGAATTTTTGTAACCAACGTTCCGATCTCGACATCTTCCGGCAAGGTAATAGAGTAATAAGGTAGTGTAAATAATGGAGCGTTATCGTTAAGATCTGATATTGTTAGTTCTATTTGTGAAGAGCATTCCCACATGGCGTATTCTTTATCGTGTATGTGGGCGCTCAATAAGTATTTCGATTGTTTTTCTCTGTCTAAATAAGCTACGGTTTTGAGTATGCCAGTTTCTTTGTCCAATGAAAAGCTTTCGGAGCCGTTACCGCTTAGAACGTATCGCAATTTAGAATGCTCGGGACCGTCAATGTCCATTGCTAGCACTGTCAAAACGTACGAACCGGGGAATATTCCTTCTGACAGAACTTCTCTGTAGCGATGTTTGAGGCAATAAGGAGGATTATCTAGAATAAAAACAAAAAATATACTTTAGACTATACTTTTTACTGCAAAAATGTTTTGTAGATTTAAATGAATTTCATCCGGTACATCAGGATAGGACCAGACCGGATGAGAACTGAACGGAACGGACCGTATCGTTACCGGAGTGGATTGTATTGGACTGAACTGTAACGGACCGAAATTTAATGGACCAAATCAAATTGTATCTGACTGGAATACAACGGACAATTCGTGTTTTAAACTTCCCATCTCACTTGAGTGGGGCATTTTTTCCGTAGCAATAGGAAAATGTCCAGATTATCTAATAAAATCTTGAGATGATCGGAATGGTCCAATAACCCAATAAACAATTGTCTGTTACTAAATCTGTATCTGTGAAGTAGGGAGGGGGAGTGTAGGCTCACAGCACTTAGACCACATGTGACCTATTGTACATCCTCCCAAGGAGTTGTTTTTCTAGGTCATCGTTCATCTCCTTTATATCGGTAGGTAAAGGCCAAGACTCACCGAACACACACTCTCTTATAGACGATAACACCGGACACTCGCATAAGACATGCCTGACAGTTTAATTTTCCTGTTCACACATCCTGCATAGAGGTGTGTTCACTAGCCCCATAGTATGAAGGTGCTTCCTTAGGTGACAGTGGCCAGTCAAAAATCCTACTGTTAAACCTAACCTAACTGTTAAAAGTAGGTTTTTCCTGGTCATAGCCAAATATTTCTTCGGCGCCAGCTTCACAGGGTCGCCCAGGGTGATCCTGGCAAGACTGCATCCTTTGATTCCATCTCATCTCTTAATGGATTGAGCATGGGTGTAACGTTTGGCTAGTTCCGCAATTATCGAAGTCGTCAAGCCGTAGGTAGGATCATAAAAGTTTTAGTCCAGTCGTTTCTCTGGCTAAAGAATCGGCAATGCGATTAACTTTACTACTGTCGTGCCCTTCAACCCATCTCAGGATAATATTGTTATCTGTCGAGGCGTTAGTTAAATCTTGGTAGCACTCTAGTATTAGACCCGATATAACACGTTGTCTGTTCAAGGTTAATAGTGCTTGTTTACTGTCAGTGTAGAGTGTTATGTTTTTGCCAGAAATTCCTTTTCTGGTTAGTTCTTTTGTGGCAATTGAGATACCAGCGATACCAGCCAGTTCTGTTTGAACCACGCCGGTATTTTTTTCCATTCCCACTTAATCTTTAGGCTTAGTTACTATGGATAAAATTTGGGGAAAATAAAAATAAAAATAATTAATTATGCAACTTACCGTTCACGTCTCCGATTATAACTTTAATTTTGGCTTTATCGGTGAACAAACCATCTGTAACTATTACTTCTAAATTATAGGAACTGATTTTCTCCCTATCCAAAGTTTTTGCGACATACAATTCTCCCGACTGTTTAATTTCAAAATTCGAACTACTATCTCCAGAAATAATGTAATAATCAACGGGGGTCGAAAGATCAACATCGGCATCTGTAGTTTCCAAAGTCATTACTACAGTACCCGGTAAAGCGTCTTCGTTAACGGTACTGTTATAGAAGGATTCCCTAAATTTAGTAGGGCTGTCGTTATAATCTTTGAGACGGATGAGTACGGTCGTTCTTGCTGAATTTTTCGGGGTACCATTATCGATGGCGGTTACAAAAAATTTGTATTCGGGATTCACTTCTTTGTCAAGTTTTGCGATTACGCTTATCCATCCCGTATGACTGTCGATTGCGAATAAATTTGCTGTGTCTCCTATATCGGGAGAGAAGTTGTAACGAACTTCCCCGTTGTTCCCTTGGTCTTCATCGTGGGCAATCACTGAAATTATGAAAAAATACATATATTGGTTTGAAAGCTATAATGGCAAGGAGTACTAATTGAATTTTTTCCAAAAATTGAAGAGTTGTTTGCTTTCGGAAATAAATTCAACAAGAGGAGCCTTTTAAAGGCGATGGATAACTGCGTGTTTACACTTTAAATTAGAGAATATTAGTGACTATAGTGCTCCATTTGATGAGGCATGGACCAGGAGAGATCATTTACTTCTAGTCATTTACTGTTAATCACCAAGAACTTAATCATAGGAGCAAAAACCCAGGAAAGTAAAGTGCATTCAAGAGAATATGAAAAATATAAAATATAGTAGAATATATGGTTTTAAATGAAACTAACTATTTCTAAATGACTCCACAATATATTTGAAAAAATTGTAAAAATTGCAAGTAAATTGACAATTGTTTCGATATATAGGTATATCATCGTCAGAATGACAGAAGTTACTTTTGACATGATGTATACTTGATATATATTTGGCTAGTCCAAATAGTGCCTATCTAGTGATTGACTTAATATATATGAATAGAAAAAAGAGAATTTACAAATAGTAGCTTTGATATTATTAGCCCTATGGGGATATTCTGGATATCTTTGTCCCATTTAAGATCAGTATAACTGTGCAATGATATAGGAAACCAGGAAAACTATATCTGCTGATCTTTACAATTATTACTTAAGAAGACAGTTTAATAATGGAGAACTTCCTAGATTCAGCTGTTCATTGAGGACTTCATATTGTGGGTCTGCTAAGTGTCTTCTAATTTCTAATTCTTCAAGGAAGTCCAGTTCTTGCTTCCTATCACAAACATGTAGTATTTCTGGTTGTGTGTTAGGTGTTACTGAATGTTTAGTGTCAAGTAGGTGTTTTGCATAATGTGATTGTGCAAAACACCTACTTGACACTAAACATTCAGTAACACCTAACACACAACCAGAAATACTACATGTTTGTGATAGGAAGCAAGAACTGGACTTCCTTGAAGAATTAGAAATTAGAAGACACTTAGCAGACCCACAATATGAAGTCCTCAATGAACAGCTGAATCTAGGAAGTTCTCCATTATTAAACTGTCTTCTTAAGTAATAATTGTAAAGATCAGCAGATATAGTTTTCCTGGTTTCCTATATCATTGCACAGTTATACTGATCTTAAATGGGACAAAGATATCCAGAATATCCCCATAGGGCTAATAATATCAAAGCTACTATTTGTAAATTCTCTTTTTTCTATTCATATATATTAAGTCAATCACTAGATAGGCACTATTTGGACTAGCCAAATATATATCAAGTATACATCATGTCAAAAGTAACTTCTGTCATTCTGACGATGATATACCTATATATCGAAACAATTGTCAATTTACTTGCAATTTTTACAATTTTTTCAAATATATTGTGGAGTCATTTAGAAATAGTTAGTTTCATTTAAAACCATATGATGAGTAGATTCCACGAAGTGAGGGTTTATACAGTTAAATAGTAGAATATAGCCATTTTTAATTCCACTGAAGTAAATGAAATTTTGTTAAGAAGAGTGGGACATACAAAAGATATCCAATAATACAACTTTGAAAGTGTGGACTTTAGAAAGCGTGTATTAACCTACCTATTGGTAGTTTTTCATGAAATATTGGAAATGGAAAATTTCGATTTTTACCCTAAAAATCCCAATTTTTCAAGCGATTTTTAAAGTTTACGAATATGTTTTGCTTCAAAAAAGCATCTATTGAAATTACAATTCAAAAGTGTTTCTGTACAATTTATGCAATCGTCTACTTACCTCTTAAAACAGATCTTCCTTCTTCGACGTTTTCTGCCAAATTCAAATGGTACAAAGAACTTTCGAATTGTGGAGGATGATCGTTTTCATCTTGAACTTGTAAAATAATTTCGGCTAGCGCTACCAAAGGTGGACTGGAATCTGTTAATGCTAACACTCCTATGAAATGAGAGCTTTGTGTTTCGAAATTGAGCGGTTTGGATAACGAAATTTGTCCTTGATTGTCTATAACGAATTGTGGATCGTCGTCGGTATCGGATACAATCCGGAAAGTTACTGATATGTTGGAAACCATTTTTAATCTTGTTATTACTGTACCTAGAAACATACAGGATGGTGAATTATTTGAATTACAACTATGCATATTATGAAGACGTTATTTTTTTCACTTGTTTCAAAGTTGGAAAAGGTCAATCAATCAATTGAATGGTCAGTGGATTATTGCGGTTGAGGTTTGATATATATTACTGGATCTAATATTTACTTCGATAAAAGCTTTGTTTTTTTCAACACAATTTTACAAACAAGAAAATACTAACCATAAAATTAAGCAATGTTGTCAGATATATTTTATAAAATTGTTAGGCTCACTATACAAATGTTCCCTTTACTTCAGTAAACTGTTAGTTTGGGAAACGACGAGGATGATGGTGGGAATGAACCGGACATTGTTGGCTGGGAAAACGTAACATAACTGGCGTAGCAGATGACAGCCTATGTAGGCATTGCCAGGAAGTAGACGAAACCGCAGAGCCCATACTCTGTGAGTGCGAAGGCCTAGCAAGGTTGCGGTTTCACCTATTCGGAGAAGAAAAACCGAGGGTAGAGAGCTACGCAAGGGAGGTGGTATCCAGGCTAATAAGTCTAATATAGAGAATATAGCTCGATATCGAGCTATAAATATTCAAGTAGTCTTTTTCATAGGTTGGGAATCTCCAGCAATAATATTTTTTCCTTGTCTTGTGACCACCGCATTTATTTCAGATAATTAATATTAAGCTAAAAGGTTAGGTTACCTGTGGCAGAATTTTCGGAAAGGAAAAATTTCCCTACATCTCTCTCGAATATTGGTGGAAAATCTGTTGGTCCCATGATTAACACATTGACTGGTACTTCTGCGTGTTTTTCTGTACGTCCACGATCGGTTGCTTTAACGAAGAATTGAAATGTATTTCCAACTAAAATGAATAAAAAACAGTTATATTTAAAATTAGGATTAAAATTATAAATTTATTTACACAAAAAGAGGTTGGGAGAATTTGAAATACGATCTTAATTCCAAGTGGGTCAATTTTTATTTCATAATTTTTGTCACCTAGACAGAGGTGTTACTTGGAAAGTAATAAGAGGGTTGTAATAATTGTATAAATGATTTAAAATTGATGCCATAATTTTTTATCAAGTGAAGAGTAGCAGAAAAAAAGGTTTTATGTCGCCCATATTGCAGTGTCTTAATTTTTTTATTCTTAATATTTTATTGACAATAAAAAAATCTTTAAAATTAATATAGTGAATGCAATAACCTTCTTGGAGTGTGTCATAGTTTGTCTCTTATGTTCGTGTTTTGTGTATGTTGTTTATTTTATTTGTTATCTGTGGGACATTAGAAAAAGACGAACGATGTAATTTCTCTCGATTTATAGATCGCGCTTGCGCGTAATATAAATTTCAACTAATCAAGTTTTTGAAGTCAAAGATTAGGGTTAACGTTTGTAATACATTTAAACGGTTCTTTATTGTGATACTTTTATTAGAATTAATCACAAACCAGCCTATTTTTCCATTTTTTCCAACGTAATGTGTTAGGACATTAACAATCGATGACGCAAACCAAGAAGGTTATTATATGAACTCTACTTACCATAATTATAAACATTTTTCAACAAATACAATTCTCCAGTATTATGATTGATCGAAAAAATACTTCCTACTTCTGATTGCTTTTTCTCATAAATAGAATACAACAAATCCGCATTAGCGCCCTCATCTTCATCGATAGCTTTGATTTTTGCGAAACTACTACCGGTGCTCAAATTGGAATGGATACTAACTTTGTATTCTTTCAATAAAAATTTCGGAATGTTGTCGTTTTCATCGGTAACTTTAACTCGAACTGTCATAAAGTCCGATAGTCCCCCACCATCAGTTGCAGCTACCAATATTTCGTACATCTTATGTTTTTCACGATCTAATTTAATTTTGGTTGTAATTTTTCCAGAATTTTTTTCTATAACGAAAACTTCGCTCATCAAAGGTGAATGTATGCTATAGCTTACAATACCAAATTCACCCATGTCGCTGTCAGTTGCATTTACGGTTGTTACGGGGTAACCTGGTTGTCTGTTTTCTGGAACCTTTAATAGAAAAAGAAACATGTCAAACTAACAAATCAAAGTTGTTGATTCAGCAGCGAATGAAATATTATCAGTTTATTACTTTTAAAGTTTTTGCAATCTATATATGTATTAAACGTGACCGAAATGTTGTCATAGAAAAAGTATAGTATGCAAGTCGCACTAAAATGGCATCATTTTGTGCTCATTGCTCATGGCTCGTTCAATTAGTAACCAAATAGTAGGTAATATGGAATTTACTATTGTGAGAATAGAAAAAAAAATATTATAGCATACCTGAACATCCCTAATGATATCGTTAAACTGAGGTGGATATAAATTAGCTGGTAACAATTCAACTTTTAATCTTGCGAAACTCGTGTAAACTCCATCCGACACCGATATGTTGAGGAGCATGATGTGTTGTGATCCGAAGTTCGCCAAGTTCGTAAGAGTTATTATACCCGTTTCCGGTTCCATAGAGAAAGTTTGATGATCGTTACCATAAACTATTGAGTAACGTAAACTATTGCGATCCACTTCGTCTAGGTCACTTGCTCTGACAACTGTTACGAACTGATCTCGTTTGGCACTCACTGATAAGCCGCACGAATATGTCGACTGTTCGAATTTCGGTGGATTGTCGTTCATGTCAAGAACTGGAAAATAATAAACGTACAGATTAAAATTTATATAAAAATATACAATAAAAAATAAATTTTTTTCACTCAATACATTTTTTTAGCGAATCTTTAAAAACATTTTATTCACTCAGCTTTGCATACACTTTTCTTATCTACATTTTCTATTACTCTGAGAAGCTATTGATCCCGAAATAACACGATTACTAGAAAATAAAGGTATGGAGCACCTCTACATTACACTCTCGATGTAAGACGATTTTAAAACGAATCACTTCTTGCTAGGACGAGGCAATGTTGGAATGACCATCTAGGTCATCCGATTTAACCCCCTAGACTATTTTTATGGGGATATATGTACACCAAAAGTTATGCCATTCTTTCAGCATCTATAGATGTTTTACGTCCGCAAATTATTCAAGAATGTCGACAAATAATCCCAAAAATGTTACATTATATTCGAAACTCAAAATAGATTTACTATACAATTCAAGAAAATTTTAAATTGCAAGAAAAGGATAATACCTAGGTATAGGACACATGCCATTCGAAAAGGAACATTTTTTCGAACATGGTGAACCATTAAAATACAGGGTGTTCCATTTAAAATAAGACCGATATTACACATTGAATGATTTAATAATGAAACTGAAAATTCTGAACACCCAATAAAAATAATGTCCAGCTGTTAGAATTTGTTACATCAATGGCTTATTAATTTTTTCCGCAATTTTAAGAATTTTAAAAAGTCAGCATAACTCGAACCCTCTGTATTTAGGGAATGGGAACCATTATGAAGAAGTATTTTATTTTTAGGAGCGATTATAAAATGCAATAAAATATAGGGAGTCCCATGAGAAAAAAGATAACTTTAATAGGTCAACTTTTATTGAAACATCCTGTATATTTCAAAATAAATTTAAAATGTAGCCTTTATAGATGTACAAACTACTAAAGTGACAAACATTTTAAAACTTTTACTGTTTTGCTATAAACCTCCAAAAAATTTTTTTGAAATATGTTTGGTTTGGTCTCTGCTCCAGTCTCAATAAATAGTTTTTTCAATTTTGTGCCCTGCAAAGCAGCAAAATATATGGTTAGTTATTTCTAATAGGCAATAGCTCTACTAATTTGGATTTTGATGTAATGACTCGTTGATTTCATTTTGTTAATGAATGAAATTATTAAGCACAATTTTACATTACTTTCAGAAGCTATAACTCCAGAACGGGTTAAGTTATCTTTAAATTTTCACTGTGCAGTATGTTTGTGTCCTAGTTTTTGTTTATCATGTTGCCATTATTAAAATTTGTACATTCTAATTAAAATACCACTTTTTCTAAATTCATGTTGCAATAACTGGTAGTTTACATTTGTGATGATTCTGAATCCAGTGGTATAGTCACATTTGAGAAAAAAAAGTGCCTAATGTACTTTCGTCATTTTTGGCAAAGAAAAATTAACATGAAAGGCCTTGAAAATGGTAAGCTCTGAAAATTTGGGCCAAAATACTGTTTTTGATACCTATTTAACAAAAAAAATTAATTCTAAATCGGTTCAGAAATGTGGATTTTACAGGGGTGCTTCCAAACAAAATGGGTCACACTGTATATCATTTTTTTATTTGAAAATTTATGAAACTTTATGAAGTTATTTCTAAATTTTGTTATTTAAAAAGAGTGCCTGAAATGTTTTTGCTATTTACAATTTTTTCAATAATTTTATAAATATGGAATTCCACTCCAACTTTTCATAAAACATACCCTAACCGTAATGCTTCGATTTTGTCACCAAAAATCTACCCATCCGTCAAACTTACCTTTCAACCACACATGAGCGGTGCTGGAAAGATTCGGTACGCCCTTATCGGTAGCCACAACTATAAAATGATGAAGACTCGATTCTTCGTGATCCAACGACTGCTTCAAGTATATAGTTCCTTCGTTTTCGTCAATAAAAAAGTATTCCTGATTATTATTGTCCTCTTTAAGAATGGAATAGACAATTTGCTTATTGATACCGGTATCGTTATCCAGAGCAGTTATTGTTAAAATGGGTGTACCGAACTGAGCAGCTTCGGATATTGATACGTTATAATTTTCTTCTGTGAATTCTGGAGGACAATCATTTACGTCTGAAAAAAAAGTTTATTAATTATTATCAAATGATAGGAAATTGGAATTAGATCTAGATTGTGCACAAATTGCACTAAAAGTACACTGCTCAACAAGTGGATAATTATAGCTTTATCTAGTAAATATTTTTTATTATTTTTTCTGAGTTGGCTCTTATCTTTTTATTTAAAAATATGGGTATACTTTTTTTATTTTTGTCGTTTTTACCAATTAGTCTCAATGGCCCTTTAATTTTATGTAAGGATCATAAAATATAGGCGAGCGGTACACCCCTAAAAACGAGTTGACCGACCACTACAAAACGCAAGGAAAAAACCAATTGAGATCGATGAATCATATTATTAGGAACAAAAAACCTTAATAACACTTTTATGTCCCGATGGTAAGTCATTTGTTATTAATCAAAATCTGCAAAATCTGTGTCTTAACAGATTAATGCTACACGTCGACCACCGTGAAATGTAGTGTAGTGAATTAGTAAAATTCAAATATGTATCTCGAAAATCGTTAATATTTTGAAGATCAAAGAAGTATAGCTTTTTCCTACAGAAATGATGGGACTATCCAAATTAAATAAGTAAGTTGTAAAATAATGCGCGATAAAAAATTTGTAGCTGATTTCATCTAATTCATATGGCGTATGTGGCGACTTCTACGAGTTAACTCAAATCCTCTAACACATTCTTGTTTACTCTTACAAAAACTAGTTCATACCCAATTTTCAAGTCATTATGTAGTAAAGTAGCTGATCTATTAACAAAAATCTATTTTATTTTTTCCGCTTTAACATCCAGACTAAGACGCATTATTGTTGATGAAAATATTATTATTTTGGACTTCTGCACGTATATTTACAATTTGGCCCATTACTTATGAATCACCCTGTATAAGAAATTTATAAAACATTAACGATAGCAAAAAAAAAGTATTATAATTAATTATTAATCGAAAAATAGTTCCGCAAATCAGTACACGTTACGCACTGCGTCACGGCAAATTCGCCTTGGAATCCGTAAATTTTGCGAATTTTGTATGACAAATTCGACAAGGTAAATGAATGTAACAGGAGGATAAAAAATACCATATAATAGTATATGTTTTCACAAGTAATTTGCATTTTGAAAATTTGAAAAAGCTGTGGTAGAAGCCGAAAATTTTTTTTTTCGATAATCCATTTTTCGCTCGATTTTTGACTTTGAATTGCCTATAACTGGAAAACAAAGCATTTTTCGAAAAAATATCAGGAGTCAAAAAATGTTTATTTTTATCCATTTCACCTTAAGAAATGATTAGAGTAACGATTTTTTCATTTTCCGTAATTTTGCAAGTTTTTGGTTAATAACAAATGACTGACCATCGGGACAAAAATGTTTTTTTGAGGTTTTTTGCTCCTAATAATATAAATTATCGATCCCAATTGGTTTTTTTTTTTCGTTTAGTAGTGGTCGGTTAACTCGTGCATCTTTTTAGGGGTGCACCACTCGCCAAATAGGTGATATGACCGAATAACATCTTGGAGGCCTATCTGACATTTTTCGAAAAACCTCTCGCAATTTCTGCCTAGTAGTTAAAATTGTTGAAAGGGCAAATTTTGTGAAATTCCTAAACGGGGTTTAACTATTATTAACAGTGTTATTCAATATCCTACGTGGCATATAGCCACGGAAGTAGTTGATAAGCGGATCTTTGTAATATGTAATGATAGTAAACTGTCATCTGTGACATTTATTGGTAATACGTAAATATCACAATTGTCACTGTAATTAAGTAAATATACAGTTACTTACCTAGAAGAGCAATGGATACAGGAACTTCTGCATAAACACCAGATACGGAATCGGTGGCTCTGATAATTAGTTGAAATAGGGCTTGCTGTTCATAATCTAGTTCATCTACCACCGATATTACACCTGTTCAAAATATAATAATTATTTTTTTTGGAAATAATTGTAGTGTAGCTATAACATTTCAATGATTATAACAAATGAGGCGCTTGATCGAAGTATTAGCGGGAAAACATCAAACTGATCAAGAAACGATCGTTTTGTATACACTAAGTTATTTATAAGATGCGACATTGAGATTCCTGTACAAAACTGTCAAACGCTAGCTAACTTTTTTACAAAATAGCGTTCATGAAAAATAATAATAGATTTGGAAAGGTCGTTGAAAAATAAGTTTAAATGCACTTTCAATTTTCTCAAATTCGCTCTGGTTTAATGAAAAAATGGATAGTTATGTGTATGTCGAACTCCATTTTCATACCACTTTCAAATACTCTTAACCGAGTGGGAAGTAGCTACATGGATAGGTGCACAGAAAATTTAAAAGTTAAACCTGAAGCAACTCGGTTCAATTCGCCGCTGTGGTGAGATTTTTTTCATTTTATTCTTAGATTTTTTTAAATAAAATTTTTTAATCAAATTACTTTGTTTTATTTGTACTGGAAACAAATGGAAAAAAAATTACCACAGCGGTGAATCGAACCACCATACTTCAAGTTTAATTTTCTGTTCAGTGTGCAGTTTCAGTGGTATGAAAATGGAGTTCGTTTTTTTTTTAAATAACTATCCATTCTTTAATTAAACCAGAGCGAATTTAAGGAAATTAAAAGTGCATTTGAACTTATTTTTTAGACTACACTTGACTGTGAGCGAAGAAATTGAAATGGTATTTTTCATTTAGTCCTTATTAATAATGGACATTTTTTGTTCAGTTTGATGTCTCACCTAAAAAGCGAGTTTTAAAAAGCCAAAACGAAAATAAAACAAAATAAAATACAAACAACAAATACTCAGCGGCAAGCATATAAAAAAACCAAGAGAAATGAAGATGTGAACTAAAATAACTGTCTATTCAAGCATATCAGATCAATAGTTGAAGCAAACGGTCAAATTAATTTAAAAACTGAAATTGCTTCAAATATAGAATCCTTTCATTTACTTAATACTCACAAGGGCCTGTGTTAGTATCGGGGGCTGTGGAAAAGAAATTGAAATGTCAATAGGTGTATAGCACTTTTCACGATCTAAGAAACTGACCTGACCCGAGATGTGATAATGATGTGCAATAAAGCAATAAAAGTATTAGCCGTGACTATAAGACTTTTGGGTCATTCTTATTATAAATACTTTATTTTATTGCCATTTTGATCAGGTATAGTGCGACTCTGCACGGTAAATCCGAAAAGTTTTATGAAGCCCAAGTCAAGTCAATTCAGTTTCTTATGTATTGAAATAAACTATATCTGTACTATTTTAAATATCTAATGTATAGATTATTTTCAACACACCTTGAAAAAGTTTAAGGATATTCTGAAATTCTGTACTATAATAGAATAATGAAAAGTTTACAGAAAATGTTTTTAATCCCGAAACTTGCTCCGTACACTATTCAAAATAAAACTTTTCTAATTTTTGTCTTTTCAGTTTAACGGCTTTAAAAAAATGTAATTAGCAAAGCAAACAAATTAATCATAAATACTTTCTTACGTCTTCTTAAACGTCAAAATGTAAATACAAACTGAAAGGTTGCAGTTTGATTGATATATTTTTTAGCTCTAGGTATACTTTTACCTTAAATAACATTGAAAATTTGCCAACTATTATGGAAATACAAATTATGTACAGAAATAATTTTTTAACTTGAAATTAAAGACTAGTACACTTCGTAACCATTTTACTTTCACATATACCCAAACAAAAACAAAACCACCACCACAGGTTTTGCTGTTATAGCGGCGACAGAAATATATCTAATGACTAAATTTTCAACATTCTAACTCTAACGGTTCATCAGATAGAGCTTGTGGACTGACGGACATACGAATAGACAGAAGTCTTAGTAATGGTGTTAGTTTTTTACCCCAAGACCCTGTATCTATCTGTAGAGTAGGGAGGGTGAGTGTAGGCCCACAGCAATTAGGCCACATGTGATCCATTGTCAGACATCTTCTTTACATCGGCAGGTGTAGACCAAAACTCAACACACATTCTCTTATTGACGATAGCTCCGCACACATCATGCATAGAGTTGTGTCCACTAGCCCCATAGTATAGAGGTGCTTCCTTATTTGACAGTGGCCAGTTAAAAATCCTACTGTTAAACGTAGGTTTTTCCTGGTCATCGCAAGTCGTTAGGCCGTGAGTGTCAATGGTCGATGTTGAAATTTTTAGTCCAGCCGATTCCCCGCTTAAAGAATAGGCAATGCCTATTATTTATTCTTGTCGTGCCCTTTAATCCACTTCAGGATAATATTGTTATCAGCCGAGGCGTTAGCTAAATCTTGGTGGCACCCTAGTACTAGCCCCGATATAACAGGTTGTCTCTCCAAGGCTAGTAGGACTTGTCTACATCAGTGCATATTGTCATATTAGGTACCAGTCAGCAGTCCATAATTGCCTATTTTCTAATGTGTTTGAATTCACATTTTCCATTAGTGTTTTAGGGAAAATTTTGAATTCTACCAATCTACTCATCTCTAAATTTTTCCAATGTGTGTTTTTATAGTTCAAGCTTAAACCACCTCATACATTTATTTTATTTGTTAGAGTTCTATCATTAATTGTATTTATTCTATCCTAAGCCCATCTATAAAATGGCTCTAATAAATAATTTGCTCCGTTTGGTTGAAGCCTTTATACAACTAAGGCATTCTGTAATAATCAGATTGAATTGGGATTCAGTAACTAAAATACCAAGTTAAATTCTTCCTTATAACTTTTTTTCATCTCAAATAACCAATAAATTTTTCCAAATACGGCAATGCAGTATTTTAATATGAAATTTCCACCTATTTGGTGGTAGTAATCCGCAATTCCTTCCAGGAAAACCTTTCCGCACTAAAACTAAAACTTACCTGTGTTGAAATCAAGAGCAAATTGCTCCATCTCGTTTCCTTTTACAATGCTATAAATCAGTTTCCGAGACAGTGGTGATTCGGCTTCGATTGAAATCGACAGTGGAGAATGTAACTCAACATTTTCTGGAATTGACTCAGAGTAAAATTGCTTTTTGAAAACCGGCATAGACCTGTCTATCACCTTAATGTGAACAGTTACATCCGTCCGACATGGTGTTATTCCTGAAATAAAAGATATTAAATTGATTATCATGAAATAATTCCACATGAGTGTTATAGTTCATTTTGGGATATTTCAGACCAGCTCATTTACTTTTCGAAATAATTATATAATTAAAACTATGAAAATTTAAATGATTGAATTTGATAACTTTAAAATGTTTGAATAAAATTGATTTGATATTTGGCAGGTTGTTTTTGAATGTGAAAAAGCATATTTTGATGGAAAACATTTTTCAATTCTTGATCCAGTGGTGTACCTACATTTGGAAAAATATGTCACCTTTCTCCTCTCATTTCTCACGCTACTGGCATTTGAACAATAACAAGAAAAAAATTACATTATTTTTTACGAGTTTAGTCAAGGATTTTTTTGTTAGCAACTAATAAGAGATTACGAAGATGATTTTTATTTTGATAAAAAGCAGTGGCGTGCCATTTTTTAATGTGATAAAATTATATTTTGTTCAATATAAACGGTTCAAAAGAGGTAGATGATTAAATTTTTTCATTAAATTCTAGAAAGATGTATCCTCTATTAAAATATTTGTTTTTTTTTTGAAGAAAACTCAAAATTTTTCTACCATTTCAGTTGACGACATCTAGCCGCGAAGACGAAAGTCAAAAAGACAAAGCGTTTTGTATTGTAAATTATGCTCTCTCATATGATCCCAAATTTGTTAATATCGGTCAAGAGAAATTACAGAAACAATTGAACTTTCCCCACCGCTTTATTTTGATAGATAGAACAAAACGTTTTAGTCAAAAAGTGTAGGTGAATAGTCAATAAATATGAAAATGATATCATCGATATACTTTCATTAGGTAAAATTCTATAAAAATACCATTTTTCTACTTGGTGTTGGTTGTTACGCCCTCTAGCGGACGTTTGACAAACTCGAAAATAGCTTCCAGCAATTTCTCCTCGATAGCGTTAATGTTCATGAAATAAGACAAGATTGAAAAAAAATATTGTAAAATTTTGTAGTGTCGCCATTATGATAGTTTTCGTGAGCCGGACTACTATATTTTCATGTGTTAGAAAGATTCGTTATTGTTATTTTAATAATGTTTGTCGCTTAAAAAACTATTTGGCAAAAATTATTTAAATTTTTCAAAAATTAAGGGTTGAAAAAAGTTTTTTTTTTAAAATATTGCATTACGTCATCTTATAGGTTATAAAATTCACTACAAAGTTATGGACCAAAAAACTGCTACATTTCACGTGCCCCAACCTTTGCTTGCAAGCTGCATCGTAAGCTCGAGCGTTATCTTCTCACAAATCTTGGAAAGTAGTCCATGCTACATCTACTTCCGTTTCAAAAAGTCAAATCTGTGGTCTAAATTTTTTCTATCGTATATCATTACTTCCCGGACTATGATTTTAGCATTTCAAGTATCACTGGATACGACACTACACGACTCGATACGATACCAATTGATCCGCCGCCTAATGATGAATCCATTTTTCAGAGCACCGTTCTAATATCAACCAACTACGTGGTTTTGTTAAACAGGATAATCGATTAAAAACAAAATTGCTGGCTCAGTTTTCCGCTGAAAACATTATAAATATACGGTTCTTGCATAATTATGACAAATATAAAGCTGTAAATTAGGGAAATTAGAAAATTAGAGTTCAAAAGGAGGTTAATTTATTCTCCTCTACACACACGCAAAAGGGGTCAGTAATACAAATTAGTATACCAGTGTTGTTGACAGCTATTGTATTAAAGAATTTTAAGCATGTAAGAATGTAGAAAATAGGCATACCACAAAGTGGCGGAAATTAAAATAATGAGGATAATTGAGTATATTCCGAGTAACGTGAACGAATATTTCAAAGGTTGATGTTACGAGGGGATCTAGAATACTAATTGCATTAAAACAAAATGGTCGTAACTGATACAAAGTAAAATCTTTGGTATATTATAGCAAATTTACCTGTACTATTAAAGAAGAACCAAATTAGACTGGCCAGTAAAACGAAACCAACAATGTCTAATCCATTTGGGGAAATAAAAAGTGATTACAAAAAAAAAGCAGTTGTTTTCGGAATTGAAATTGGCTTGTGTACGGTTTGAAAAAAAAAACGGCGCATAGACCTGTCTATCATCTTGATATCATCAGTATTTGTTCGACATGATGTTATTCATGAAACAAGTTGTAATCCCAGAATATCTGGCTACACTGGATCGACAATCATCGATATTATCTAACGTAAAATCAGGAGCATGGAAGATAGATGTGTGACGGAATTCGGTAGGTTCTGTAGTCGACTGGGTAAGACATTATCAAGATAAATATTAACAATTCCCTTTGTTGATACACCACAAGGAACATACAGAAGATGAATATCAACAAATCATAGAGGAGACATTTTAAGACAGAGAAATTTAAACTAAATCGAACTTTCGTCGAGTTCTTGATGGCGTTTGATACCATGAAACAAGCTTAATATTAATGAAGATTCTAAATTATTATAAACATATACTATATACAGAGTGATCCACTGGGAAAGTGACTTGGGAAAGTGACTTGATGGGTATTACTATTTTAATAAAGAAGATAGAGGGTGTTTGATCTATTTTGTAAAATTCTTTATGGGTCCATTCATTCATACGTTTGGGTTGGGCTCAACAGTCCAGACATTTGGACTGAATCATGTTATCTACCTACTTCTATTCCAGAAGCTTAATAATAATAAATTGTCTTTATTATTTTCAGAATAGAAGAATGGAAGTCCGACCATGGCTAATTTGATATCTGAAAGAGGATCTAAACAGTTTTAACCTAGAGAATGGGACTGTAATTAAACCTCTATTTCTAATGTTAAGATTGTAAATGTCTGTCCTACAAGTTATTTTTTGATGTTAGTCGTGTCTTCCGTTTAGGGCACTGGTTTATCTGGAGGAATCTTCAGTAGTTATAATGGTTGTGTTATTTTCACTCCAAAGTGCTTACGTCTGAGTCCTTGTAAGTTCTCACTGAAGCATAGTATGTAAGTAGATGTTTCATTGTATAGTTCACATTTTCTGCACATAACTTCACTAACTTGTTCCAAACGCTTCCTCAGGGTATAGTGTCAAAAAAAATGGTACTTAATCTGATAGATTATTTCGAGAATTAAGTAAAAAATGTAGAAATCTCAAATTTTGGTAATATCTGTTTTTTGATTTGATACATATGGTCAGTGACCTTTGAACCCGGGCGATAAGAGCGCTTTTGAGTATAAATATCCTTGTTATAGAATGAAACAATCGATTCAAATATTTCTTAACAAAAATTAATAATGAATATGTACTCACCTTTATCGTATGCAGCAATCAACAATTCATACTCCTTATTATGCCCTTCGAGGTTCTGTTTAATTTCAATATTTCCGGAATCTCTTTGAACCTTAAACAATTCACCATGTCCTTTGATAAGTTCGTATCTAACTTCACCATTTTCCGCACTATCCAAATCAATAGCATGAACTTTAGTGATTGTACTACCCTTTTCGTCATCAACGGATACAACTGCGTAGTACGGTAAGTTAACAAACCTGGGACAATTATCGTTTATATCCAATACGGTGACATTAACTATTACGTGAGTCACTCGTGGACGTTCTCTTGATGGCGTTTCACTTCTTGCTTCTACTATAAGTTCGTAATTATCCTGTTTTTCCCTGTCGAATTCCAACCCGGTGGTTCTTATAACTCCTGATGTTTGACCAATGGTGAACAGATCGGTGGGATTTAAAATTCTGAATTCGACGTGTTCGTTTAGGGAACTGCCTAGAACGTTTACGACGCAAACATGGTGAATTTTCGTAGAATTTTCTATAACTGTACCTTCATATACAGATTTTTGGAAAATTAACCCCGAATTATCGGACGCGTCTACTCTTACATAAACTTTAGCGACGTTAGAAAACTTTCCGTCTGACACTCTCACATGGAGTCTGTAGGAAGACTTTAAATTCTCCGGTTCCGCTAAGGTGATCAAACCAGTCTTCGAATCAACGTTAAATATTCCTAGTTTATTCCCTTCTATGATGTCGTATTTTAATGTTCCAGTTTCTGGACCGTCTGGGTCGGTAGCATTAACTTGTACGACTGCTACGTTCTTATATAACGGTAAAAGTAGCGTTACGTTATAAATAGGGCTAAGAAAAACTGGCGGGGAATCGTTTACGTCGAGAATTTTAATATCAACTCTTGCTGTAGTGTCCGATGATAATTTCGGTGTACCTAAATCGGAAACTTGTACATGAAAGGTGAAGCTGTCGTAAGTTTCGTGATCTAAAAGTTTGATGACTCTGATAGCGCCTGAGTTGCTGTCAATCTCGAAGTATCTTCTTGGAAGGTTCTCGATTATCGTGTATTCTAGAAGGGAATTACCTTCGGAATCTGCGTCGTAGGCTTTTATAACCAGCGGATCGCTTTTATTCGTTAATATTAATGATTGAATTGGTGCTGATTCACTTATTATTCCGTAATAATTAGATTGTAAGAATTCGGGTACGTTGTCGTTCTTGTCCAATATGTGGATGATTACACTGCATGTCGCCGAAATGGATGCCTGTAAACAACACAAATAATATTAAAAAAATTGTTGAGTGAGAATTCATAAAAATGTGGAATGTAATTTATTTTTGGGACATTGAGAACTGAAGCAGATGTTTATGATAAAAAGTTACTAGTACAATTAGGTTGTTCTCCAGCTCAATATTGTCGACCTGTGAAAATCACGAGCTCTGGAAAGATTTAAGGAGAATTAAAAATCTGCTTTTTAAGGTTATCCTGAATTGTTCTTTCACTGCAACTGTCGATAAAACAGATCTGTTCGTATGTTCGAACGCACACCAAGCGATATCAAAATGGTTTTTCCACAGTGCTGAAGATCGACCGAACATCTGGACGACAGAAATCTTACAGGGATCCTCAATTCCGATCGCACATTGTACTGGTCAGCTTCTATTCGATCTGACTTAATTCTATTCGAATTTGAATAACAAAATAAAGCAGAATGTCGCTATTTTTTGTAATAAAAATTATACTTACCATGTTTGTTGCTATCACAGATAAATTATAATACTTCATAGTCTCATAATCTAAGTATTTATTGGTAGTTATGACACCGGTACTCGGACTTATCAAAAAGGTATCATCAGTATTTCCAGATAATATTTCGAATTGTAACGAAGATGTACTTCTGACATCCAAATGAGCAACATAACTCCCCAACGGTTGATCTTCGTATATCTCAGCAGCTAACTCTTTGGCCATAAACTTCGGTGGTGCATTATCGGCCATTGTTATCATTATATGCGCCGGTACTGTCGACGAAAGCGGTGGTTGTCCGTGATCTGTAGCTTTGATATGAAGAGTATACTCTTTAACAGATGTTAGATCTAGCTCTCGAGCTATGGTGATGGTCCCCAACTCAGAGTCGATACTAAAAACGTTACCGACGTTTCCGGAAATAATAGAGTAGGATATTCTGGCGTTTTCGCCTTTATCATGATCGACAGCGTAAGCGCGTAACACTGCGCTACCCACAGCGGACGATTCGAACACTTTCCCGACCAAAATTTTATCCGCAAAAGTAGGCGTGTGATCGTTATGGTCGTGTACGATTATGTGAACTCTAGCATAATTCTTCTTAGCCGGTATCCCGCTATCTTTCACCATCACCGTTAGAATGTGTTCGTTGAGAGACTCCCTGTCCAAGCTAGCTGCTAGTGATATAACACCTGTCATTTGGTTTAACATAAACGTCCGCAAAGATATCATGTTTTCCGCGGAATGGAAACTGTAAATCAAATTTTCGTCGGCGTCTTTGTCGGATGCTTGTAGTTTAAGAACTTCAGTGTATAACGGAACCGCTTCTGATATTTCGACTTTATATAGTAGTTCTGAAAATGCAGGTCTGTTATCGTTCATATCCAGTACGGTTATGTTCAGTTGAACGTAAACGGTGTGGATTGAATCCGTAACGCTGATGTTTAGAAAATAGTCTTTGCGGATTTCGTAATCTAGCCGTTGAGCTATTAGAACGTTGCCCACGTCTCTTCCTATAAAGAAATCGTTTCTTTCGTTTCCATCTGGAATAAAAAAAGCGTTTTTCCGATAAATGCAGTTTTTTTTTTGGAAAAATTTCGACACTTACCGACGATTTCATACCATAGTGTGTCGTTGTCTGGATCGACAGCTGATATAGTAGCAACTAATAAACCTATATCGTCACCTTCTGTTAATTTGACTGAAGCGGGTTGTTTTACGATTGGTGGATGTTTGGAAGCGGTTAAAATTGGCACGGTTCGAACTAATACTTTGCAAACACTGTGTTTTTGTGGTTCCCCCATGTCGGATATTTTTACCTGAAACAAAAATTGAAAATAACTCGTGAAAAAGAAGGTTTTACGCTATATGGAAAAAACAAAAAAATATGGTGTATCTTTAATCCAGCATTGCTTTTCATCCAACACCCTGTATGTACCAACAAATATTTTGGCTGTTTCGTGTAATAACCGTTACTTTTTAGGTAATCGTTGATGAAATAATTTTCATTTGACATAAACCCGCCTTGTTTGTTAATTAAAGTGGTTTATTTGATAATGTTCAATAAACCGAATTAGAAAACCTTCATCATACGTTTTAAACAAATCTATATAATATTTTAAATTACATAACAACAATATATTATATATTTGAAATAATTTTATAGTTATAGATCGCAGTGAAATAATTGTTTGAAGTTCATAAAAACGATATTTTCCATAAATACTACAAATGGCAATAAGTTTATCTGAATAGTTCAGTTAAAATTGTTTTATGTTCTATGTATGAAATGTTTTGGTTCATTGGCGTGCTATGAAAATGAGCACCGAATATTTTCACGGAATAATGGGTTTTAAATATTATTCAACATTTATTTTTCAATACTATAACCAGTAAAGTAAAATGCTAAATTAGAATATTTTTGAAATAAGCAAAAGTTTAACAAATTATCAGTGAATGAGATGGGTAGACATGAAGGGTGCGACTAGAGAGGAAGTACTGGAATGGATGGAGGAGGAAATGTGGAGAGAAGGTGGATGAGGAGGAAGGCGCGCTAAAAGGAGCGATTGGTAGTGGGAGAGATTCGATAGTCCAGAGATTCGGGGGGGGGTGAACTACTTCTTGAATCAGGTGATCACTGGAAATGGTTTGAGAGTAGGGTATATCTAAAAGATTGGAAAAAAGAGACTGGAGTATGCAGGAGGTGTGTAGTGGAGAATTATAATAGGGCATGTGTTGCTGGAAGAACGAGAAAGTGCTGAAGAACTTCAAGAAGAAATGGATGAGATAATGCGGGAGGAGAAATGTATGAAGATTAGTGGTGTAGTGAAGAGCATGATTAGGGAGAGAGGATAATATAGCATGAGAGGAAATAGTAAGAGAGGGAAGAAGATGGCAGAGAGTGTGTTAGGGACTGCCGCCCGTCTGGGAGTTTGTTGGGGTAGTGATTCCGAGCTAATTTAAGGTGAGTTTGGTTGATAGCAATCCCCTTGGAGATAAGTACAATACTGTCTGGGTTAGGCAGAACATATTCGACAATAAGTTACCATCTCTGTCCGAAAAAAAGGGTAGAAATAAGAAATTTTATGGATATTTGCATATAAACTGAATTAAAATTTTTCAGTGTTTTTTTCTTAAATTAATATGTAATTTATTCCTCATCAACCATCTCAGATATTTTTCTATGTCATTGTTCACTTTTACTTCCAGTTTTCTCACAACTGCATCAAAAGTAGAATATTTTAGCGAAACTGTGCTTTATTTCGACTTCTCAGAAGTAATGTATATAATTCTCAACTTATTGTAACGAATTCCTTGTCTATCTTCTTTTTTTTTTAAATAACCTTTGGTAGGTACCTAAAAAATTCTTTTGTTCCAAATTCAACTCACGTCTCAGTTTTAAATTAACTACAGTATCAACATAAAATTTTTAAATATTGAACTTAACCCACCTTGCGTATTTACTATTTGTAATCTTTCTAGTTTTTATTATTCAATATTTACTATGTAATGTTTAATGTTTGATTATCGCGAAACAAAATATAAAGTTTAACATTCCGTTTGCATTCCACAGTCATATTTAATAACCACGGCGTTGAAATACAAAATGATTATTTGGAAGATTTTCATTTGTCAATTTGCCTGAATAACGTTATAAAACTAGGCCAAGCAACGGATCATGCGAGTATAGTAATTTTTGACAAAAATCCTATCCTATTGCAAGAGCTGATACTTGGTACAAAAAAAGTGTTTTGTATGCCCTTTATAGCCGCGAAGAGCAGACACTAAGAGACGGTTAGTTTTATCGCAATTGCAATTTTACTTTTTTCCTACGATAATTTTCAGCGTGTCTGGATGCGTCGTCGCATTTCCGCTTTTGAATTTTAAAACGGTTTTAAAAAGTATAGACGTAGAGCAACAAAACGTATATTTTCGATTTCTATTAAAATAATGCGAGGGCAAATCAGAGCCTACAACAACGGGCAGATTAAAATCTACAGTGACAGTCAAGCAGCACTCAAAGCAATTCAAGCTCTAAGGTAACATCTCGGCTGGTATGGGAATGCGGCGAAGAACTCAGAAGACTGGCGAATCGGAACAGTGTAGCATTGGAGTGGGTCCCAGGTCACAGAGGAATCGCTGGCAACGAAATAGCTGACGAACTCGCAAGAGCAGGATCGTCAACCCTGTTAAACGGACCCGAACCAGCTGTGGGCATTCCCAGGTGCTCAACTAGGTCATGGTTAAAAGGGTGGGTAAAAGAACAACACAAAAAACACTGGAAGAATCCGTCGAGGCAAACACATGGGAGATAATTTATAAAATAACGATAAGAAAAAGTAGCGAGAGAACTGCTATTAATAACCAGGAACAAACTACGCACCATAATGGGGCTACTTACGGGACACTTTCCCACAAAGGAGCACCTGAACGGAATAGGGCTGTATAACGGAGAAGTTACATGCAAAATATGCAAAAAAGACACCAAAACTGGACCATAGGAGGCAGAAACTGTATGGTAGACCCCAATTGACTCCAGAAGACTTCTACAACCAACCAGCTAAGAGCCTGTATGAGCTAATACAGGGAACTGGCTAAATAGGGTGTAGTCTGCTTTTTGCACATATAAAGGGTATACAAAGAACTTCTTAGCTTTTGCAATTGGAAAATGACAAAGATATGAATTTTCCTGACCTGGGTTTTTCCTGACTTTCTCGGTTCCTAATTATCCGATTGACTTGATTGACCCTTCATATTGTTCGTATTTTAATTATCTACAATTTATCCATACATACCATTGAGATTTGTTCAGTACGTTTTACGCTATATGGAATAAACCAAAAAAATTATGTTTTTTCTTTTCGTTTTAAATGTTTATAAAAAAAAACTGAACAATCCGTATCCAAAACATATCAAAATGATACTACGCAATGTCCATTATATGATGGAATCATACGTTTTCTACTAGGATTTTTATCAAAAAAATGTATCTATTGATTGGCGTAAACCAGACACGTGAGCTTTTGTACAGGATGGTGGTTGCATTGTAATACTTTATCTAGAAATTGGGATCAGGAAAAAATAATGAAACATGAAAAAATTTTAATAGATGACAGTTGATGTTACGTTAATTTTGTACACTTTCCTTATATTTAACTATTACTCAACTATCGTATGGGCGGCGAGTATCCAATCCAGTCCTTTCTTATGCCCAGCGCTGAGAGATGTATCGAGTTTGAATCTATCTATAGTCGATGGAAGATAAAATTTAAAATATATTTCGGGGTCAAGTCGATACCGTCTGTGGGGAAAATAGTCACTTCGGTTTACTGTGAATAATTCTGCTTTCAATTTTAGTAAAAATGAATTAAGAATCCTCTAACGGAATTTAAATTTCTTTCCTAGCCCAAACATATGAGCTTGATACCGATAATCCACACGAAATCGTTTTATATGTAAAGAGAAGCAACCATGAGATTTTGGCTTTTATGTGATAAATATGTTTAGATAATAATAGCCAAAATTTTATTTGGTGAGGTGCGGTGTACTTAAGGTTATTGCTCGGAAAATTCACCAACTTATCAAACTGTCTTTGTATCATAAGCATAGAGATCCTTCGACTTTTTCATATTAAAAAATATTAGTCGTATTCCTTATACTATCACAAGCCCAAATTAAAACTACTTACATTAAGTTCATATTCCTCGCCGGCCAGAAGAGATTTCTGTGCATAGACTATTCCAGTACTGTTATCAATTTTAAATTTGGTTCGTCCTTTACCAGATTTAATGTGGTAATTCAATCGTGCATTTTGTCCTATATCCCGGTCAAACGCCAAGACCTACAAAAAAAAAAGAAAAACTGGGTCAGTTCGGTTCATAGAATACGTATATACAGGGAGTATCAACGATTACGAATAAAAAACATGCATATAATTATAGTGGAATAAATAAGAGGAAATTTTGGCATAAACTATCTTATAAGGTTGAATTGTTTAATTTAAAGAATTATTGGCAACTACACCATATTATAGCAGAGCATTAAATTAAATTTGCCAAATTCTCTAATAATCAAGACGACTATGGCTTGTCAGATTATTACGTCCAGCGACAAATTGATGAAATGTCAGCAGCTCGTTTTTGTCAAAGTTTTAATAGGTAACGAGTAATTTCATAGTTGTTTCCTATAAAAATACGTTGTACTTTTTCAACACTGAAATGAGTGTGGAAAAGTCAACTTTTTCTCCCGCTAGTAGAAAAATTATTGTTCGATTCGATTTTTCGCATTTTTTCACCAAAGATTTACTTTAATGAAGTAAAGTTGAAACAAGCCACCCTGTTTTTAATTGGTTCAACAGAGCTGAACTGGCCGCCGGGTTAACAAATGGAAATAGAATATTTTATTGGTTACGATAAACGGATTCCATGCGGAGCATATATAAATTTTGAATTATAAGGCAGTTCTTTATGAAATTTCACTTATTCAATTCTGTTCCGTTTATTTCATTTCGTTTTAGAATATAATAAATTTGTTGAATTTCACTAAAAATTATTTGCAATGGTCGATTTTGGATCTATTTAGCATTTTGAAACGGTACTCCATTTATATTACGTTCAAAAATTCCGCTGGATAATAAATAATACAAAAGTCCATAGGCGTACTATTGAAAATTAATTTGGAGAATCTGTTTTTTATAGATATCACAGACTATTAATTATTCTATCGCTTTATAAGTTTTGAATGACCGTTGAACTAAGGAGAAGCAACTACTTCCCAGGCTATAGGCCCCGACAGATATTGGATTACACTTCAAAATCAAACGGGGTTGGCATATCTACAGTAGATAATTTTTCCAGTGATTCAAATAAATAATTAATTCTGAATCGCAATATGTATGTAACAAAAACAGTTTGATTTCTGATGTTCTGTTTCCAATTGTTGTTAGTTGCTAAAATAAATGTTCGTAATATTTTGTGTATCAATATTCATCCTAACTTTTTTATGAAGGCACTCTTTTTCATCGCATAAAAATCACAATTTTCTGGGCCACTTTCAAATGTAAGTAATCAAAACTATATGAAGTGATTACAAATACGCATATAGGTATGTAAAACCTCTCACATCTACATAAAAACGCAGGATTGTACATGCCTGATTCGGTAAAAGTATATCGCGTGGTCCTAGGAAAAATAGTGTACATAACTTGTGTGGAAGTGATTTTCCACACTCGTGGGATTATCTCGCACTCGTTACGTAATATACTATTTTTCCACTACTAGCGTTGAAGTTAATTATTGCTTCTTTTAGACAAATTTCTCTATTATATGTTAATAGTTTTTAACCTTTATTAACCTAGGTCAATAATGGACAAATCATTATATTTTGAGAATTCGCGGACAGTAGTTTAAGGGAAAACTTGTGCAAGATAATTTTGTGTACCCAGTCTAACTACGCACGCCACTGTACTTTTGTTGATGTTATAATAAAATAAGTTCATAACCACACAAGTTTTATTTCGAAATTTTATTATTTATGTAGTAATAACCATGATAAGGTCTGAGACATTTATAATGAATAACCCTTTACATCAATGCGGGTTTTGAATAACCAGTGGTTGATTTTTTTGAACTGGTCTATTTTTTACATCATTTCTCAATATTGAACTGGGCACACTTTTTAATGACGCGTATTTTTGGATGAAAGATACTCGGGGTTTTTCCCAGTTTTTCTAGACCATAACATAACAACAGGTTACAAAATAGTATATTACGTAACGTGTGCGGAAAGTGACATTTTTCACACGAGTGGGAAGTATTGTCTCACGAGCGCTAAGCGAGTGAGACAATCCCACGAGTGTGAAAAATCACTTTCGCACAAGTTATGTACACTATTTTTCCTACGACCACGCGATATACTTTATCGAATCAGGCATGTACAATCTTGCGTTTTTATGTAAATGTGAGAGGTGTATTTGTAATTACAATAATTATAGTTTTGATTACTAACCTTTGGAAGTAGCCCAGAAAATTGTGATTTTTATTTTGCCTTTATTTTTTATTATGCATTTATGAAAAATTTAGAATAAATATTGGCACACAAAATATTACGAACACTTATTCTGACAACTAACAACAATTAGAAACAGAATATCAGAAATAAAGCTGTTTTTGTTGCATAAATATTGCTATTCAGAATTAATTATTTATTTAAATCACTGTAAAAATAAAAAGTAATAAATTATATCATGTGGACAAATCAACTTAGAAAATACGCATTTGACATATAATAAATTTGCGGGGTAAATTGACAAGCATTTCAACAACACTCAATTTGACAGCTTTTTTATCCGCACACGTACGAATAAGTTTTTTTTCCGTACGCGTACGAATAAAGGCCACTTTCCATAGAGCTAGACAGTGCGATATATGTCACTTTCCTATGTGGTCGTAGGAAAATAAAATTTCAAAATCTGTTTATTATTCATCGATCTGTTAATGTGGGTGATTTATAAGTACATGAATTCACCTTTTACTTGTTTCCTTTGATAAATTTATTTGTATTCGTGTATACCGTTTATTGTCGATAAAAATCAAATACCTACAGCCGATACATAAATATTTGTGAAGGGAAGCTGAACACTTTCACTTTATACGAATAAACCCGTTATTCCGCAATTATGTAGTTTATCCGATTACTTATCAAACTCATTTTTACAAAAAACAACAAACAACCACAAGATATATCTCAACATTAATATGAGATCCTTTTATATACAATATCGATTGCACTCATGTCGAGAAAAATTAAGTGTACAATCATTCGCAGCCGCAACAAGATTTTTATTTGAACAGTGGACATGATGACAGCCGATAAGAATAACTGAAAGAATAACAGATTGAAAAGATTCCAAAGAAATCATTTATTTTTACATAAGAATTGTGATAATATTTATTTTGGTGAGAATGTTTTGTCTTATGAAAATATTTAACCCAATCATGTCAACATTACACTGAATATTTTCCTTATGTATGTATTAGAAATCCTATTTGCCGGTAGAATCGAAAATTTCCCGCTATCAAACATTTGAGTTAACTGTATAAACCCTCACTTCGTGGAATCTACTCATCATATGGTTTAAATGAAACTAACTGTTTCTAAATGACTCCACAATATATTTGAAAAAAAAAATGTGTAAATTGAAAGTAAATTGACAATTGTTTCGATAAATAGGTATATCATCGTCAGAATGACAGAAGTTACTTTTGACATGATGTATACTTGATATATATTTGGCTAGTCCAAATAGTGCCTATCTGGTGATTGACTTAATATATATGAATAGAAAAAAGAAGAATTTTCAAATAGTAGCTTTGATATTATTAGCCCTATGGGGATATTCTGGATATCTTTGTCCCATTTAAGATCAGTATAACTGTGCAATGATATAGGAAACCAGGAAAACTATATCTGCTGATCTTTACAATTATTACTTAAGAAGACAGTTTAATAATGGAGAACTTCCTAGATTCAGCTGTTCATTGAGGACTTCATATTGTGGGTCTGCTAAGTGTCTTCTAATTTCTAATTCTTCAAGGAAGTCCAGTTCTTGCTTCCTATCACAAACATGTAGTATTTCTGGTTCTGTGTTAGGTGTTACTGAATGTTTAGTGTCAAGTAGGTGTTTTGCATAATGTGATTTATCTGGTTGTTTTAATCTGTATGCTCGTATGTGTTCACTGTACCTAATTTCAAAATTACGAATGGTTTGACCAAGATATACAGCATTACAATCCGGACATTTAAGTTTGTATATCCCAGATTTTCTTAATGGGGTTATTTTTGTTTTTACATTTAGCAAACTTCTACCTACATTGTTTTCTGTTTTAAAAGAAATTGTTGTATTTGTTGCTGAAGATATTATCTTTGAAATATTATTGGAAATATTACCAGCATAAGTGATGGTTTTGTAATTTGTTACTTCTTTAGTTTGTTTAGGAAATATTAGTTGTAACGCCATCTTTTTCTCTTTTTTATTAAGTAATTTATTTATTAAATTCACACTAGAAGTTGAAGAAAATAACTCAATTAATTTTCTTGATTTAAAAATTCAAAAAGTCAATAATGTACTGGACTTTTCAATTTACAGAAAACCAACACATACTGATGTGACTATACCATATGATTCCAACCACCCCATGTCACATAAACTAGCAGCATACAATTCGATGATTCATAGAGCATTTTCGGTTCCTATGAACAAATTTAATTTTGATAGAGAAATTAATACAATTAAACAAATAGCCACATCCAATGGTTATCCTTTACATTTAATAAATAAATTACTTAATAAAAAAGAGAAAAAGATGGCGTTACAACTAATATTTCCTAAACAAACTAAAGAAGTAACAAATTACAAAACCATCACTTATGCTGGTAATATTTCCAATAATATTTCAAAGATAATATCTTCAGCAACAAATACAACAATTTCTTTTAAAACAGAAAACAATGTAGGTAGAAGTTTGCTAAATGTAAAAACAAAAATAACCCCATTAAGAAAATCTGGGATATACAAACTTAAATGTCCGGATTGTAATGCTGTATATCTTGGTCAAACCATTCGTAATTTTGAAATTAGGTACAGTGAACACATACGAGCATACAGATTAAAACAACCAGATAAATCACATTATGCAAAACACCTACTTGACACTAAACATTCAGTAACACCTAACACAGAACCAGAAATACTACATGTTTGTGATAGGAAGCAAGAACTGGACTTCCTTGAAGAATTAGAAATTAGAAGACACTTAGCAGACCCACAATATGAAGTCCTCAATGAACAGCTGAATCTAGGAAGTTCTCCATTATTAAACTGTCTTCTTAAGTAATAATTGTAAAGATCAGCAGATATAGTTTTCCTGGTTTCCTATATCATTGCACAGTTATACTGATCTTAAATGGGACAAAGATATCCAGAATATCCCCATAGGGCTAATAATATCAAAGCTACTATTTGAAAATTCTTCTTTTTTCTATTCATATATATTAAGTCAATCACCAGATAGGCACTATTTGGACTAGCCAAATATATATCAAGTATACATCATGTCAAAAGTAACTTCTGTCATTCTGACGATGATATACCTATTTATCGAAACAATTGTCAATTTACTTTCAATTTACACATTTTTTTTTTCAAATATATTGTGGAGTCATTTAGAAACAGTTAGTTTCATTTAAACCATATCAAACATTTCCCTGCAAATCAGTAACTTCAGAAACAGGTGTTAAAATTGCGCGTTTGTCATTTTGACACAAGCCAAATTTAAAAATTCGTTGAAATGTCGCGTTCTATTCAAGAAAAAGTGTCGGAAAGTAAACCCATGTTATATACAATTCAAATTTCAAACTGCAGTAGTTTTATTTCTTCTGTTCGATAAATATTCTAACGAATTACTCTCGTGCATCAAAATAAACCTGATTATTATTTTTTGTCAAAATCTGACATTTCGGTGGTTTTAACCAATAGCAATACATTGTTCTAGCCAATCATTCGGTATAATAATGATTATTTTTTCCGTATCATTTTCAACCAATTAGAACGATCAATTTAGTTAAGTTACTTCATATATAGTCAGATGCTGTCTACTGGTTACCATAGATAAGTGGTTACTATGGAAATGAAGGCATTGTAAAATTTTCGATTGGTAGAGTTACTCTATGTTTAATCGGGTATCATCTATATCATAGTCAAAGACACTCTTATCGTGCGGGTTCAAAGGTCACTAACCATATGTATCCAATCAGAAAATTCAGAAAACACAGAGGTTACCAAAATGTGAGATTACACTGATTGACGAATTTTCACTTCTTCTTTCATTCTCGAAATAATCCATCGAACTAAGTACCATTTTTTTGCTCGAGGATACAAAAAAAAAACGGAAAATTTTTACTTACTATTCATATTGTCACTTTGAATTGTCAAAGTGACAAAACTGACATATTTAAATAAAAACTCTTCAGAATTGCTGAAAACTAAATACATAATATCCTTCTTTTTCCCGTCAAAATTGCATAAGTCTGTCTTATTTATCTAACGGATTTCATTTGGAAGTTATAATTTAACGCAATAAAAGAAAACAAAAACTGTGAGTATGTCTTTGTTGAATCGTATGACCCGCACGATAAGACTGCATCTGACTATATGCAACAAGTTATTTACTATTTTGAAGTAGGTACTTAAAGTATCACTGATTAAACTGCTTCCTCGTCGATAATACCTTGAAACGTCATAATTTTACTTTGAATTTGTCATTATTGACCACTAAAGTGCTTCAAAGCTTATTGAAAAATGAATACAAACCGATTCCGTGCCATCACCCAAGAGAAATAATAAAATGAGAAATTAAAGCGAAATCTTTTTGAATTGTTGAAAAAAAATTATCTTCCCAAATACAACTCGTTCTGCAAATTTTATCACATCATTTTTTATTTTCATCACTCAAACTTGTTTATTTGAGGCGAAAACATTCAAAAAAACCGAATTTAGATAATCATGTCAGACAAACTTTCCAGTTTAACGGGACATTTTGAAGTACCTACCGACAACGTTTTTTGAAAAAACGGGAATTTCGCCTGGTCACCCTACATTTATGTTGAATGCAGTTAATATGCTTATTTATAATAACATACATTTTTTACACAAATATTGTAGATATCACTGAATAATTAAAATTATTCTAACGCTTCATAGCATCTGGAAAATAATTTTCAAAAATAGTGACCGTTCAAGTAAGAAACAATAACTACTTCCCAGGCTATAGACCCCGACGGCTATTGAATTACACTTCAAAGTCAAACGGGGTAAGCATATCTACCAAATATCTAACACCAACTAATTTATAACAATAAACCCCAATGTCTGGCATATTCTGATGATCTAGTTCTAATAACAAGGACACAAAATTAACTAAAGAGAATATTTGGATCACTGGAGGAAAAAGCAAAGGAACATAGCCTGGCTAGAATACTTAAGGAGTAATCTGGAC
Source organism: Galerucella nymphaeae (assembly GCA_963978555.1). NCBI lineage: Eukaryota > Metazoa > Arthropoda > Insecta > Coleoptera > Chrysomelidae > Galerucella > Galerucella nymphaeae. Next base: position 10,852,109 of record OZ021707.1, on the reverse strand, counting down.
GGCAGAAGTAAATGAAGAAAAATAAATAGCGAAAAGAATATGCAAAGGTAGTAAAGCAGTAGGAATATTTTCAAACATATTAAAATAAAAAAATGTATCCAGAGGGGCTAAGATCAGAATATATTATGAAACAATAATGAGAGCATTAGTAACATATGCTTGTGAAATATGGGTTATTAATGAATTAATATCAGTAATCGCGTTTAGAATTCGTCAACTTCCCTTTTTTGAATTTCAAAGAAACGTCAAAATAACTTATCGAAAAAAAGGCTTCCCTAGAAGCACTGGATAAAGAATATTTATTTACAATAATAAACATAAATAAAATAATCCGTATAAATTAACAACAAATACTGAAAACAGAATAAAATTGGTATTTAAGAGAACTTCTGATAGACGTCAGCTTTTATAAAATTATGTAATTGATGTGACGTTATAGATATACCTACGGTTTGAAAATTCCTCGGTAGTCGAGTGGTAAGCATACCAGACTCTCGCGCGCTAGGTCCAGGGTTCGCCCAATGAAGAAATTTTTTTTATTCTTAGTTTTATTTCTAAATAATTATTCCGAATCATCAGCGGTTGGAAAAAGTTTAAAGGCAGGAAAGAACATACTAATCAGTTGCCATTTTGGATGTTAGCCATGCAGCACTTGAAGCACTCGATTCCGTTATTATACCATGATTATACCGGAACTATGTCGATATTAAAGTGAGTGGTACAGTAATCTATGGTATGGTGGAGAATTTTATTAGTACCGAAACAGCCAAACACTTCAATAGAGGAAATTTGCCAAAAACCAAAACCAAAACAGACCAAATAAGCAAACATGGGACTTGGATTTTAACGGAACAGTACTCTGCAGAACAGTGGAACAGTACACTGCAGAACACATCTTATGATAATGCGACCGGCAAGAAAAATACTCGGACTGGAGAATGTAATTTAAATTCAGAGGACGAATAAGGTTGCAAGAAAATAGGCAAATAAACTATCTCATAATATTTTATATGATAATACTTTTTTCCCATTTTATAAATTTTAAAGATAAACAAATTATACAAAATGCATATCTCACAAACAATTCCAGAGCATTTTACATTTCTATTATGTTTATTTTGACAAATGCTGTTCCTTATATTCTGTTTTAGAATAACTGATATCATTGTTCCAGTTCTTTTTTTTTTAATCGTATCGTTTGAAATTGCGAGTTTTCCTTTATAAAGCTTAGTGCCGACATGCTAGAGAACAAAGTGTGTTTAGTTTAACGGTTGGATGCTAGTTAGGGTTAAATCGAAATAGCAGTCGAGCTTATGTTAGTCGTGGAGATACAAAAAGAAATTTAATAAATAATCATTTATTCTATTCAGTGGAACTTTGTTTTTACGAAACTCTGAGAAGTTTGGTGAAAATTAAGTAAAAGAGGGAGATTTCCAGGAACTACGCATGCAGGAATCTGTTTAATTGGTATATATAGATACTTTGTTAAAAATTGCTTCAAGAGTACTTCCGAAAAATCTTAAATACCTACTAACCTAAATCGTTTATAAAAATTTTCACTTATACTCCCAAGAATAATTTCCATTATATCAAATATTTGCACACGTCTCAAACAACACTTGTTTTTATTTTCTACTTTACCATAAGAGACTACTTAATAATGAAAAACCCTGTACATAAAACAAAAAACTAAACCAGCATTGATTTATTGTGATACACAAACTTTGAGTATAAATAACAGTTAGTCAGAAAATCCTTTCGGAAAACCCGACGTTTACGAATGTTGGACTATCAATCAAACAACCACACCGAGGAAATGCAGTCAAACAAAAATTAGAGCATAATTATGAAATGAGGATGTCTAAAAGTTTCATGATTTGTTTAATAGATGTTTCACAAACCGTGTAGTAAACTATGTGCATGAATAACTCATATTTTAATTTATTCATAATAGGCAAACATATTAGAAGAAATTTATGAAAGAACCATCAGAAAAAAAAGCGAAAGAACTACTCTACATGAGCAGAAACAAACTACGCACCCTAACGGGGCTACTTACGGGACACTTTCCCACAAAGGAGCTCCTGAACAAAATAGGGCTGTATAACGGAGACTTTACATGCAGAAGATGCAAAAAGGATACCGAAACAGCTCTGCATATATTATGCAACTGTGAGACGCTCGACCACAGGAGGCAGAAACTGTATGGTACACCCCAAATGACTCTAGAAGACTTCTACAACCAACCAGCTAAGAACCTGTATGAGCTAATACAGGGAACGGACTGGCTAAATAGGCTGTAGCCAGAATAAAAAAAGAACGCAATTGGTGCGGAGTGATAAAACTGTCGGAACAGGTCATTTCAGGGGTGGGTAGGTAGGTACCTATTATTATTTTTAAGATATAAAGACATTCGGATTACTGAAATATTTAATACGAATATTATTGAAAAGAAAGCAATTCATCATGTATTAAAAGAGGCATAAGGCATGTGAAATCTGGATAAAATGTTAGACGAAAACCGTTGACTGTTTCGGACTATGTTTACGTGAAATTGAGATTTTTTGAATGAAATAAGGTAGAATTGTGTGTTTTCTTATCGTTTTAAACTGTTTTCGGCGTTCTTTCGCCTTTTGGTCTGTATTTGTCTGAAATAGGACGGAAAATGGCCCAATTGCAAGTTAACTTTCGTTTTAATGTATAATCGAGTGATTTTGTGTATTATTCAGTCTTCTTGAGTGCTTTTTAAGTGGAATTTAGAGTATTTGACATTTCGAACACCGTTGACTATTTCGAAATGTAGTTAGTTACTTGAAATTATGAATATTTGAATAAATTAACGACGTACTGTGTGCTTTCCTATCGTTTTGAACTGTTTCCAGTGTTCTTGCGCGTTTCGGTCTGTATTTGACTGAAATAAATTGGAAAATGGTCCAATTTTAAGCTAACTTTCGAGTGAATTTGTGCATTATTTGGTCTACTATTAATTGGAATTGAAAAAATGAAACTGTTGAAACAGACAGGGTGGCTATACCGGACGTGATGCAGTTCCTCGCATCTACCTGTGTTAATCCCTTTTCGAACGGAGGGTAGGATTAAGACAGGTCTGCAGTTCCTCACACTATTGTTTGTAGGGTAGCACAATAATGCACCTGTTTATAATAATTTGTCTTCAGTTTCAATTTCCTAACCTAACCTAACCTAACCTAAACTAACCTAACCTAACCCAACCTAACCTAACCTAACGAAAATCATTGATTTAATGTTGTGTTTCTGTTTTTTATTTTACTTATATTTGTTCATATTTAATATTTACTAGCGGTATTTCTTCTGCTGCGGTGTGTTTCTGTTTGTTTATTTCATATGTATTTGTTCTGTTTGTTTCTTTTTTATTTTGTATTTTATTGTTATTATTTGACAAAAATATAATTTCATATTGAAACATTTACTAGCAATATGTAAATATTACCTAATCAAAATCCCTCGCACTGTCATTGTGGACCTTGCTACCTGATACCTAATCCCTTACCCTTTGTATGCTGCGAGGAACTGAACACAAATTTTGTACCTACCTGTTAATGTGCGAGGAACTAGACGACTCCGGCTATACCGTATACGCTTTGATTTGATCCATCTAATTGGCGGATGTTATAAGAAAATGTCGAACAAAAAAGATGTAATTTAATATTGGCCACATTTTAAAAACATTTTACACTCTACAGGTTATCGGAAAAACAGTGAAAGTATCGAAGATCTTAAATAATATCATATGAAATTGAAATAGATTCGAAAAGAAACAAGATTAGCAGTGCATAAACTCTGTAAATAAAACAAAAAGGATGGCAGTGAATAGAGAAAAAATCTATTCCTCGGTCCTTGATTGACCGCTTTATTATACAATCTAGGGTTGGTATCATTTGCTTCTGGTATGGGACATATATCGTTCTTCGGATTATCCATATACATGTGAATTATCTTTAATTTTTGGCTAGTAGTTGAAAAAATATTATACACACCATGGTGGTGAAGACATTTGTGAGCCTCGAACCTTATTTTGGTGTTCGGTCAATAATACTACTCTTCACCACCTTGGTGTATACTATACTATTACTGTGGATATTGGGGTGGAATTAAAATGTTTAATTATTAATTTTGTCCAGATATTATCAGTGTATATAGTGATACTGGTTTTTTCTAACAGAATAAATTCAATTCTCAAGTTTTTAGTATCTAAATTTTACTGACTACGTATCTGTTACTGTTTACTGTATACTCAGGGATTTATAAACTTTTATCACTAAATCCTTGAGGTCAGATGCCGAGTCAATGAAATTATTGTAAAAACGTATTACTTTATAAAGACTGATAAAGATATTAGCATGATTCCATAAACTAAAAAAATACTAAAACTAAACAAACTCATTCATCTACTTGTAACTAACTAAAAGAATTAAAGAATGTATAGGATAGGATGCAGGCCATAATTAAGCGGATAAATCAATAATAGTTATCCCTATAGCGATGAGTCATAAAGACAGTGTCAATCTTAAAGAAAGAATCCTTCTGTTTGTAGATGCTTAGAATATCTAGTCTTTGTATTCAGTGAAATAGTTGGAGTTGAGGAGAAATAATTTTGAATAATTGGAGAAATTGATTTTTTTGGACTGTGCATTTGTTAGACGACCTTTTTAAACACACGTTTTTAAACAGTGACGTTTGCGAATGTCAAACCCTTGTTTTAAATGCGGTTTTAGTGACGGAAATAAAAGAAAGTATTTTCAAACATTCGCCCAGTGTAAATAAAAATAATGCAGAAAATTAACTTTTAATATTAGTCCAGTTTAATTGGATTCCATAAATCGTCAACATGCTGTTAAAAATGTGTTTGTCAAGACATACCTTTGATTCTTATGAATGAAAGCATGCTGTTAGAAAATGACGATGCACATTTTAGCAAACCTTTAAATGAAGTTTTCTAGCACTTAGTTTTTTATTAACGTGTTAAGATGCACCGTACGAATATTATGTATCGTTCAGCTTACCCGTGATACCCTGTTTAGATCGATATAATCAGTAGGACCATGTGTCTCCCAGATTTCGTCCTCCCTAGGAGCATCATCGAGCTCTTCAAATTCATTGAAGGGGGTGTCTTTCTGCATTAAAACGGTATTATTAATAATTGGGGTGAAGGTATGATTCAATATATGCATTTTTGAACGTTTATTGAATAAAATGAAACATTTTTTGAATACCAATTATTTACTTTTTAAACCTTAAGTTATTCATTTTCATTAGATTCTAATCTATGAACTCAGTGATACGGTTGTGTGTTTTAATTGTTAGATGTCACTAGTGCTGAATTTTTTTTAGCCTCACGTATACTCTTAATGGAATCTTCAAATTAAATTTTTCTTTGACTCAAAACATTAGATTATTATATTGAAATGTTGTACTTTCCCCAAAAACAATAACAATAATATATAGTAACTGTTCCAAAGCCCTGACCACAATTATCTAGATTTTGATGTGATTCAGATCTGGGGGCGGGAGATAAATCAGTTATGGCGAATTGGACTGGCAGCACTAGTGCGCACTGAAAGCACTCCATCTTGGTGCTGGCTGTTCGACTGACTCAGTTCTGCACCAGTTTTGAAAATATTTGTGTTCGCCTCGGACATGCACCAATGCGGTCCGGTGAGAAATCGGCTGGCCTGCACTCGATGCGGTTTTTTAGCACTCAGTGGAAAATTTTAGAACTGTGCTGCTAGTACAGTTCTAGAGGGACAAACTTAGCCATGTTAATTATAATTTCGTCCAGCAAAATATTCCAATACCGATTTTTTATAATTAATACTCATGCTTTCCAATATTGTTTTTTTTTTACTTTATTATGTACAATATTTATCAGTACTTTTAAGATTACGTTTGTATTTGTAGTTTATAAATTCGTTCGCTTCTGTCTTCTGTCAATCCCAGTCGTATCAACGTCGGCTTAAGAACTACATTGGTGTTGCTCGCATTTCTTTAGTGCCTCTTGGTAACTGCACCGATTAGGAACTGGGGTAGGCCGTGCTCCCCAGTCGAATTCGTCATTACCTGCAGCGAGGCAGGCACAAAGTTTCATCTTCTTTCAGACAAAGACTATAGATCTGTGCTTGCAGCGGTCAAAGTCTTAGCTTCTGAAGATTCAGATGAAATAGCTCTGCCTTTACTGTGTCATCCCCACAATAGTGGCCAGGAATTGAGATCAGATATATTTTCTCAAGTCTTCCTATAGAGAAGAAGAGAAAGAATTTTATAGAATTGACTCTGCTTTTTCAAATATCTTTTGTATCTCAATAAATGAGAGAAAAGTTCACGAGAACTCTTCATTTTTAGGAGGTTTAAATTAATAGATAGGATTTAGGTATTTTTAAATGGAAACCCTGTATATCTTGAACTACCTATTCGTTTCAGTTTTTTTGTTGACGTAATAGTAGGTGAATTGGATTTATAGCAGGTTTTTTTGTATAACGTGAAGAAAAAATATCACGAATGAATCACCGAAACGAAATACGCTATCCTTGCGAGAGACCATTGAATAAGTCAGTTGTTTTATAGACTTGACGAAGGTTATATCACTTTGTGCTTTAAATTGTCTTGGAAATGAGGTGAGTTTACTCACAGAGCATTCAATTCAATTGTTTGAGCCATGAGATACGTCCTGTTCCTTTGTATGTATGTATTTCCCGGAGGAAATTTAGGATATCCACAGGCTTCAACTTAGGTAAATGTTCCTCTTCTATCCTGTAATCAACCAAGTACTATGCTCTAGGATTCTGGAGTGCTGAGCAGTTGGAAAGTATGTGGATGGAGGTTTCTTCTTCCATGCCACAATATCTGCATTTTTCTTCCTCCACTATTTCGAGCTTTTTCAGGTGCCCATTCAAGCGACAATGTCCCGTTAGGATCCCTGTTAAAACTCTTAGCGCAGTTTTACTTTGACGTATGCATTCATTTGATCTCAACAGGTTGTAGTCACCCAGAATAATCTTTGATTGTCTAAGCCCTACTAAATCTTTCCAATGGTCAGATCTTTTCTTTCTTTCGGCTTCACCTATTTCTTCCAATATTACATTGGGACTGATTCCGCATAAGGGTTCAGGCCCCCAGAAAGGTATTTCAGACTCCCTCTTTGCTAGTTCATCTGCTATATTTCATTTCCTTTTATTCCAGTGTGTCCTGGAATTTATAGTAAGGTAACTATATTGTTCTCGCCTAGTTCATTGAGTTTGTCTAGGCATTCCTACACCATTTTGGAACTGATTACACAAGAGCTCAGTGCTTTAATGGTTGATTAACTATCTGTTATTATGATAATCCTTTGTCCTCTGCATCCTTTATCAATATTGGATTGGGCGCACTTTCTTATGGCGTGGATTTCCGCTTGAAAGGTACTTGTGGTTTTTCCCAAGCTTTTGGAGTGTCTGGTTCCTGGCCCGAACATTCCTATCCCAGTTCCTCCTATTACTTTTGAGCCATCTGTGTACCATTGAATAGCATTCTTTCCAAGTCTGTTAATGGTGTTTGGATCCCATTACTTTTTGTTGCTAAATTTTGTAACGAATTTCTTCGAAAAGATGTACTTTTTCCTGTTCCTTTGTCATTGATATAAATCAATAATATGAGAGAGTTTTTGGACATGATTACACATTTAGCACTTGTGGGTGACAGGCAAGTGCATTTTTGCCTAAATTAAATTGCTTCATCAATAAAGAATTATTATATTTCCCAATTCAATACAAACTCAGTACTTACAACTGATTTAATTGATAAATACAATCGGAAGAGAATTTGAATCTTCAGGTTGATGTTTTAAGCCACGTCCACACTGAAAGCAACATATGTTGTTCTGTTGTTATTTGAAATTTGCACACAATTTTTAATTTTGGTACTTGACAGCTGCCAAATATCTACGAAATTAGCGAAAAAAAAATCATTTCAATTGTTAAACTTGGAATCTGTCAAAAAATTTGAAATAGTCACTTTTTTATTTCTTTGAGGCAAATTTGCAAATACGTGACGTTTGTTAAAACCTTATTGAAAAAAAGAATCAGTTCCAACAAACATAGCAACAAAATAAAAAATACCGATAAAAAACATAGCTACGTTGTACTGGGAAGTGGAATTAAAAAAAAACATTTTAAATACAAAAATTTTTCATTACAATTCAATTTTCGGCATGCGTTGCAGTTTTCCCAATAAAAATCGAGCCTGAAAGTTTTCATTTAATATAAACGTATACTCGAGTTAACAAATTCATGAATAATATTAGAATCTCATTCAAAAATAACAACCTAATACGGGGTGTCCACATTTTGACGACTTACTTTTCGAGATAGGAAAAATCTTTGGAAGTTATTGACATGGTTTCTTAAAACTAAACCGATAATTTCGTTTCAAAAATGGTTTTTTTTGCGCTTTCGGGAGAAAATATACATTTGGAAACTATGTCAAAAAAAATTTGAAGGAAATATAAGAATTTTAGTGAAAACTGCACGTCGATATATTTTTCCATTATCAAGTAATAAGCCGTCAGAATGTGTTACTTTATAATGGGACACCCTGTAGTTTACGGAAGCTACTGAAACAGTTAAACATTAAGCTCGTTCTAATTTTTTTCATATTTTAGTATCGAGTAACAAATCCGTTTTAATACCCTTAAAGACATTGATACCCTCAACTTTCAAATTCACATTTCTTTATAATTAAAACAAACTTTTTTGAATAAGAAATGAGAAAAAATTGTTGACGCTTGAAAATTAATTAATTTTTTTTCAGGCGATGACATAGATAACTATTGAAGAGGAAGGTAAATGTAATTAAGGATTTTTCTCATTAATTTTTATGCAAATATATGTGCCTGATTATATATCGAATAAAATTGTACCAAGTGTTTCATAAACAAAAATTTTAATCTGAAAAAAAATTAAAACTGGTAATCATTTGTGGTGAAAAAAAAAATTCAAATGTACATTGTTTATTGATTATTAATTCTTATTATTTTTAATAATTTTCAAGTGAAAAACCCCTCAAGTTTATACCGAATTATACAGGGTCCTACGACGAGTTAAAACTATCTGTATATGGCAAAATACTTGGAGTAAAATCATCAAAATTTCTACGCCTGGATTTTCGGATACGATCTTTTTAAATAAAATATTTTCAAAGTTGGCAGACTTCCAGTTCTACCAGAAGTCACATGTAACTTCGTTATTTTATATAGAACACACTGTATATTGATACATTTTAAAAATCTACGTAAAATTTTAGTATACTTTTGCCTGAATACTTTTTTCGAAAAAGGCATATTTTTTGAGTTGATTTTTTTGTAAAAAAGTTTGTTGCGATGCATTGTATAGACAATAATTAGAGGCAGACCAATAGTGAGGACAAGCATATATGTGTATGAGAATTGCAAGAAAAATTTCGCAAGTATTTGCTGTTAGGGTATAATACAAATACTACAATCCAGTGGTAGATAATTTCCCGCAGCTGAACTTTTCCAATTCAGTCGTTCTGATCGCAACTTGACACCACTGATCACCAGAAAACAACTCTAACAGTACCTATTTAAATTCTTCCGGTAGAGTGGCTTAGCGAAAGCGCTGCAAAAAGAAATAGTAGTATGTACTTGTACAAAAAAGTAGTCTTAGGAATGGTGGAACAAGTTGCCAAAAATGAGACAGACCAAGGAGTTCATCAAGGAACCCTCGTCAAAATTCACGAAGTATCTACTGAGCCAGAATAGGAAAAAAATCAGGATCCTGGTTGGTTGTAGACTTAACAATCGAATGAATTACATCGGATTGGCAGACACAGCTATATAGGCAGGTTTTGTCAAGAAGAAGAGAAACCCTGTGTTACTGCGAAGATCTGACAGAAGGAGGTTTTCAATTATAGGGAAGGAAAAACTACAACCTTTCCAGTATATAGAGGACTTGAGATGTGCCATTCAAAGTTTAATAATAGAAAGAAAAAACTCTAGAATAACAGGAGGAAACATACGAAGGTCGCACATAAACCCCATATTCAACTAACATTATGTTATATTTTATCAATTTTTTTTGGTCTCCTTGCCCCCCATTTTTTCCACAGTCTTTGAAAGTCCCTGCGTTCGATATCGCATTATTTTTAGATTAAATTGAAATATTATATATTCAATAATTTTTGAAATTCCTGTTATTAATTAATAATAAAATTTGAAGGCAATTCTATCTCCTTAAATAGTCACCTGAGACACAAAATTTGAATAAACCAGCTGTTTTTTAAGAAAAAATTTAGATAGAAATTTAGAAATACTTTTCGCCTCCTATCGAAAACTGATTCAAAAATTGCAATTTTCACAAATAGGGTCGACACCTTGACGCCAATATCGATATTGATTTATGAAAAACCTTGTTTTTATAACTTTATAGGAAATTACCTGAAAAAGTGGTTGATCGGATTCACTTTTCATAGCCGGAATTTGAATTTCGTAGGAGATTTGTTCGAATTCTGGAACGTTGTCATTGATGTCTTCTACCCCTACTACCACACGTGTTATTGATGTTAGAGGAGGAGATCCATTATCACTGATAAGAACCTGAAACAAGAGATTTTTTGAAATTTTCAAAAATAATAGTTGTTTATGTAACAAGTGTGCAAAGTAGCCTTTTTTGACAAATGTGAATATATACACACGAATTGCATACAATATTTTTTCTACTATCAAAAACTTTATTAAAATACTGAAGATTAGGTAATATGCCACTAGAACATTTTTCGGATATTTTATCATTTTATTTTTCCTACACTATTTGCGAAGTAATCATCTGAGAGATCCATCTTTATAATAAATATAATCTAAAATAACATCATAGTTTCCTAAAAATATTCAATACTTAATAGTATATTACGTAACGTGTGTGGTAAGAAGCATTTTACGCACGAATGGAAAAGTTACGTACGCAATAGACGTCATTACATTAGCGCCGACTGTGTGTTATTGACTGATTACAGGGGGGGTCGTAAGAAAATATAAATACAATTGATTACCCTAAGGGTATAGTATAGGTATAGTCGGAATATCTCAATTTAGTTTTAAATGTAGGATCAACGGTAGGATTCAATTCACAAAGAAATGTCAGTAACTCACTCACTCAGCTTATTTTCCAGTACTCAAGTATCATTTTACAATAATTATTATTAGGTTACTCCACCAAATTCCTTATTTGATTCAATATCCGTTTATTATTCCTATATTTTTATAAGACAAGATACCTATAACTACATACATATTGGAACTTCCTTTTTACGCACTAGTGCGTAAAATAAATGAGCTCTAATACTACTTGACTCAACCTACTCAGTTCTTTAATTATGTAGCCATTCATGATGGATTACATTGTATTTAAAAGCCTTTATTCCAAATAGAATTTTTTCCCTTGCGAGATGATGAAATTAACAAAAATTTATAAAAAAAAATATTTAATCTCTGTGCGTGATTCCCATGATGATACCAAAAAAAAAATTGTATCCATATTCGATTAAACCTTTTAGAGCCCAGAATCATTCTCATTAATACAAATTTGAAATTGTTGAAGTTACGGAAAACTTTCGGATGGAAAACCCTCCATTGGGAATATAAAATGTAACATACGAATGAGCGGGGAGCGGAAAGCATAATGAAGATAACGATAATGATTGGAATCTGGAATGCACTGAATTTCGGTAAATAAAGAGGTACATATCACATTCAATTTGCACGAGTGAAAACGAAATAAAACTAGGCGATGGAATTTTAACTGAAACAAAATTATGTTAAACACGAAACGACATATTATGGTCTTTATTTCGAATGAGAGTTTAGAGCATGATAAAATAAAGCCAATGCAACTATTAGTAGTTTTCCCACGATCACATAGGAAAGTGACATATATCGCACTGTCCAATTCTATAATGGAAAGTGGCCTTTCGTCATAGGCGTGCGGAAATAGTAGTTAACCTAACTAGTGCGGAAAGTGATACTTTTCCGCACGCTATTGCAGATGGCCGAACGACGCTAGCGGTTAACCTAGAAACTTGAAAGTAATTTCCAGGAATTTCTCTTGGCCACTTTTACTAAGGAATTTTTTCTCCCAAAGTTATAACATGAATAGTTTCTGATATACAGGGTGTCTCAAAATTGACGCCCGTCCTTTCAGACTATGAATGGGGGGCTAAAGCGAATTAAAACGTAGGAATAAAAATATTGCGTTATGTCCATGGTTACAGAGTTATTGACAAAAAACAAAGATCCAACATTCAATGTTTAAAAATTATTAAAAACGAATATTTGTTACAAAACAAGAAATTGATTGATAAAAGGTGTTCAAACAAATCGCCTCCTACTTCAATGCAAATAACCCTCTGTAGCACGTTTTCGTCTATAAATGTCACAGCAGTGTTAATACGAGCTACTACATCTTCAGCACTCTCAACAGGTTTAAAGTAAATATTTTCTTTCAAGAATCCCCAGAAGAAAAAATCTAATGGATTTAGATCTGTAGATCTAGGAGGTCATAGTACGGGTCCACCTCTTCCAATCCAACAGTCGGGGAATGTTTTATTCTTTTTTTTTTGTCAATAGCTCTGGGACATTGGACATAACGCAATTTTTTCATTCTTACGTTTCAATTCGTCTTAGCCCTCCGATTCATATTCTGAAAGGACGGGCGTCAATTTTTAGACACCCTGTATAGCCGATTGGACCACCCGTTACATAGTATTAGATACACCTAGGTATTTTTTATTGAACGTTATACAAAAAATATTATACAGAAATTAAATTATAAAAAATCATAATATTCTTCGTCATCGGAGGAACTGTCATCTCCTCTTGACGTTATAATTAACATGTCGACAGTCCGATCGATCAAGTAGTCAAGATCCCACATTTTACCCTCTTCTTTAAAGACATGCTGGCTTAATGGTTTGATCAATCAGTTGCTTAACGTCTTTCATTTTGAATGTCGTGTTGTGTCTTGCTACAAATCCTTTCTCTTGCGCCCATATAAGTTCTATAGGATTTAGTTCGCAATGATATGTTTTTCTGCTATATATTTCACGGCGTATTTCATAAAACGATATTTGTGTAAATTTGCTATAGCTAATAGTTTTTTTTTATCAAATTATCTTCAAATTCAATACTTTTGGTGGTTAACAAATCAATAATTTCTTGTTTGCTCCAAGATGAAGTTGGAGTCTTCTCTATGCGTCGAGAATGATAACTTGAGGTATCCATTACTTATACTGAATCAGCCAGATGATACTTTATCAAAATGGTCTTCAAAAACATCCGAATCCATGTTCATGTAATCTCCCGTATGGCACGACTGAAAGGTTAGCAGATCTTCTTTTAAAAAACTCTCTTCGCTTCCAATATGGATGATTATTAGTATTTACTCTTTACCTGAAGGCACCTTAATACCCGTTAACATGCCTTCCAGGCACTAATAGAAGGTTAAACGGCACCTGTTAAACGTAAAACGTAACTGTATAATCTACTACCTAAGTAATCCCTATACAATATTTTGATTTTGACACTTCAGGCCAGAGAACATACTTTTCCTAACTCTCTTACTTGAAATTGAGCCGAACTGGACAGATTTCCCCATTTCTTACACAAATTTACTCAAATTGTTTTTTGTTCTTCCGTCAAAAAATGCGGCATTCATCTTTTTGACAAATAATTCAAGTCAAATTTTGAAATGTGTTATTTGAAGTGTCCAATTTCACGATTATGACAAGTTGATATTCTTGGATCAGCTTACGTATAGCATCGACGTTTTCCTGAGTAATTTAATGAAACGTTTCAAGAACCATGACATTTATTTACTCCGTTCTTCCCCTTATAGGTATAGTTGTTACGTACAAAGCCCTATATTGTACGGTGCCAGCTATGTACAAGCGATTTTGTCTGAAGTCCGGAAGGGAAAGGAGAAGCAAATTTCGACTTGGTACAAAATAACTCCTTCTGTTTCCGGGCTTGTCAAAGCGGCCTCCGTACAATATAGTTCTTTTCACGATCTAAGTAACTGACCACTGACCTGACCTGACCTGAAATGACATGCAACAAAGCCATGAAAGTATTAGCCGTGGCAGTGTCGTATTTATTTTGTTGACAAATGAAAATGTTTACCTGAGAGCTGTATAAGACTTATGGTCATTCTTATTATAAATACTTTATTTTTTGCGGCTTTGCACGGTAAATTTAAGAAGTTTTATGGTTTGATTGCAAGTTAAGTCAAGTCAGTTTCTTAATATTGAAAAGAAATATACAAACCTATATAATGTGTGTCAACATATTCACTTCTAACACATTAGATGTATGTCCGTAATTCGAAATGCACCGCAGTGTGAAATTGAAACTTGAGATTTTTGTTTCTCCAGATGTAGTGGACGAGGAAACTGTTAACTTTTTTTTCAGTAATTCCGTTTTTTTCTCTGCTAGAGACATCCCAACATCCCAATTATGATGTTAAATTAATCTTTATTGTCCATTTGCAGATAGAGCTTAATAAAGTTATTAACTCATGCTCAACCATGCCGACTTTAGACATGTTATATACTTCTGTCGACCGAATAGAGTAGGAGGTTTGCTATTTTTATTTCTTTTGAGGCCACTTATAGGTCATTTTTTGTTTTATAATGAGCTTCAAGTCACTGACACATTCCTTTCTACCTTCTTTTTTCCACATTAATATGACTCTTCATTCTATTGGACTTAAATTTAAATTCCACTTTTATGCTGTAATTCATAAATTTTTTCGTTGGGAAAATACCAAAAGCTGCTTTTTCTGCTGGCTATGATTTTCAATTTCACATTTAAACGGGATAAAAATGTTTTGACAATGAAGCTCGTTTCCATGCATGCACTTTGTCAAAGTGATTTACGACTAAGGTGATACATTGTCCTACAACTCTATGAATTTATGTTTCTCCCGGACATAGGTTAAAAAAGGAGTCGTCCTGACGGAACAGTTATACGGAGTCGTTTTTGCGGAGGCAGGAAAAGAGATTCAGCAATTTTATTTTCAATTTATATTTGAATAATTATTTATCCACAGTTTCAAGAGAGACTATATTTTTGGCTATCAGCTTCACGCAAATCTATTTTGACAAATTAAACCGCCAAATCATCTATCTCTGACACCATTTTTGATTATAGATATCTCTGAACGGAAAGTAAACGGACCTGTACCTATATAACATATTTTAAAATTGGAAACGGATATGTATTTTCAATTTTGAACCTGTCAATCATATAAACTGAAAATATTTTTTTTTGCAACGCCATCAAAATACCAATGGAACATATTTAATGCACTTCCATTAAAGAGATATAACGTCTACGTTCATAAGGCGATTTTATTTCTGTAGTATTTTTTATTATTTTAGGCCATAATACTTTCAAGCCTGGGAATTAATAGTATATTATTAAACGAGCAATTTATGATAGCCATAATTTACGATGGGTGGCGCGAGAGGCGCAAGTCACCCAAGTGAATTATGGCCAATTTCGAGTAGAATACTATACTTTGTCCACAACACTTGATTTCTTTATTAAATAAAAGTCAGTAACGATTTGGTATTATACTTACCTCAAAATGTTCTGACAGCTACATAAAAATATAATTTTCCGCAAATTCCTGTCAAAATTTCTTGAAGAAAAAGTCAGGACTTCCTTACTGTAAGGAAATGTCATTTCCTTACTGTAAGGAAATGATATTTCCGTACAGTTGAAAATGTCGAGTGTACTAGAACCAATTCTCTTTATTTTTATATTATTGTGGCGAAGAATAAATTTTGGTACGCCCAAGGAATTATTAATTCAAACCACGCAACTGGAAAACTCGGAAAAAAATAGCAATAGAATGAATTTGCTACTTTATGCCTGTACTACGTGTAGGATGTAGCAATAATTTAGATTTTTTTTCATATTCAACCAACTTTCCAATTCAAAAGAGTTAACCAGGACAATCGCTCAGGATTACGCTCAGTTACAACATTAATCTAATGAAAAATACATCAGAAAAATGTTAGTCAAATTAAATAGATATTAAATTTATATGGATTTAGTCATGAGGAAGTACGAGATATCATCTCGTACTTCGCATTGATGTTACTATGAGAAATATTTCATGAAAACGGAGAAGTATCTTTTTAAATTCTTTACAGGGTGAAATTTCTCTAAAAATTCACATTTAGCCCTAAAAATTAGTCTGTTGTGGGGTAACATACGACCCAGATTTGGAGGCTGGAGTAATATACATAACAAAAGTAGGTCATACACTTAGGGTGGACATACTTCATGATATTCAAGGAACATTTGGCAGCCGACAAGAGGGGTACTATCCCCTCAACTGTGGTCACTAATAAATTATTTTATTAAAGAATGGAATGATCGAATGAACTGTTGTTGAAGTTATCTTATCACAAAAACCGAAACCTGGTTCACAATGCTTGGAAACGAATTGAAATCAAAATGTCTGTTTTCAATCACGGAACTAAAAAAGCAAAAGGATGGCCTGAAGGCTTCTTCTAGAAAGATTTTACAATATATTTAGGAAATGAATATGCCTATGGAGGCAACTAAATATTCACGCTATTGCGGCTTTGATACAAAGATACTTTTTATAGAAACCTAATATAACTTGTCTTCGCCGAATATTATTAATCTGAAAGGACAAATAAACACTCTGAAGTGTGCGAATCCACTGATAAAATGAAATAACTAATAAAAACAAGATATTCCAAGCCGGCACGAGCCTACAGTGCGAAGTCACACATGTCGTGCCGTCGTGGGGTCGCATCAACAAGCCGATCCTGAACGAGAAACTACCACAAGCCCAGGTTCTCCAAACCATCGCCAGGGGATTCCGTCTTATTGCGAGTCGCAGAAGAGGGCCTATTAAACCCACTCATTCATACACGTGATAGAAGGAGTATGTAAAATGTCTCATGACATCCAGTAGGATAAAAAAATTTGATAATTGAATAATTAATTCATAAAAAAATTGTTAAGTACGCCAATGTAATTTATCACAAATCTATCCGCTGCATTATTTATGAAAAGAATAAGCAATTTTTTTTTTCGAAATTCACGAGGAAAAGATTATAATTTTCATCAGACGACTGTGAAATATAACAACATATCAGACAGATTAGCGTAGAATTGTGACAGCAGGCTTTAAAAAAAAACACGAAGCAAGCCGCAAATATCATTACGGTAAATTGGGAATGTGCCGCCGACCGTCAAACCACCCTCGTGTAAAAATTTTATAGCAATTAATCTCCGTTTGTAAAAAGAGAACACATTAATTTAATAACAGAATTATCCGATCCAGGCATAAAAGAGATATTACGTACATTTTAGGTTGCTAATTAAACTTATGCAGAGAGAATATTAAAGCGGTGCAGTTATTCTCTTTGGATTTATTACTTGGAGGACAGTTTGCATAGAAATCAGAAACATAATTCAAACAGTAGGAATACAGTTGATTTGAAAAAGTAGCAGTCAAATTACTTTTTCATTACATAATATGTATACAGATACATGCAATAAGAGACGGAACATAGGGATTTGATGTATTTTCCTATCTAAATAGTTAACCAACAGAACATTTCTATAAAATTACTTCAATGAATATCAACTGAACAGCTGGATTCAGAGCGACTCTAAGAAACACCTCTTGTTCCAATACCTATTTGATAGCTATGTGGTTATGTGGGTCTCTTGGTGCGATTTAGTATTCAAGTGTCTTTTGACGCTAGTTGAGCGAAACAAAAACCGAATCTATTGAACAAAGATAATCTTGTATATCTGAGCTGATTCCTTGTAATGTTTGAACAATTTTCGCCCTTAATTCTATCAAAATTTGAGCCGGTTCAAAATTGGGCCGATAAATTCCATTTTTCAAAAAGCCCCAATTTCTTTTGAAAAGTTATGGGCTTGTACAGTACTCTGATGCTCTGACTGCTGTTTACTGAATCAACTGAATGTCTGACGCTAATTAAGAACCGCCCACAGCTGAGACTACGGACTGGTGGGAATTGTACAATATGTTGTAGGTGTCCAAATAAACGATTATAATAATCGTGTTTAATCTGTTAAAGCTTGATATTGTAATAAGTACCAAGGGTGGAATGATGGAAAACATCACCCAGTATAACAAATTTCAAGTATATTCATTACAAAATTAATTTCATAAAAATATAGTTTATATTAAAGTAACGTAGCCAATTTCAATCAGACTAAACAATGCTGATAATGCACAATGACACAATTACAAAGTAACCCAAAAGGAAACCTAGTTTGGAATACACGAGTTCGCTGATGAAGCAAAGCGATCGTGGGTTACAAAGTACACGTGTGTCCAATAGGAAAGCAAGGAATGAAAAAATGGTGAAAAGCTGACTGGGCAAGAATTGCCCAAAGCTGGACGAGATAGAAAAAACGACGAGGCAGTTGGGTCCCGAGCACGGTTGCGAGCGGTTGCCTCATAGTGTTCGCGGTTAGCGGTCATCTGGAAAAATCCAGAGTTATATTTTGACTTGTAAGACGAAAGTAGCGCGGAGTCAAAATAAGTTTCGTTTCGACACCGGAGTAATTTCTTCGAGAGAGCGTCTACTGTAGCGCTTAAAGTGTAATTCGGTAAAGAGGGTAGCGAACGGCCAAATAAGATTTGCTAGAGGCAAACAGGTTCGATAAAAAGTCTACCCTATCCGATACTGTGTTGGTGTCAGTTAATAAGCCGGGGATAAGAAGTCTCCAGCTTCATTGGAGAGCATCCTACCTGCACTTGGTGAGTCTGATTGATCTTATACTAACTGTGAAACAAATATTTTTGTAGTTTGGTTAGCCTGTATTTATTTGCCACCTCATGCATAGATTGTTTAATATATTTTATTTCTTAGTTTTACACATATTTAATTTAATTATATATTTGCTAAAATAAGGGATTCAGTCGTAATCCTTAAATTCGAGAAAATTGATAATTTATTAATGTTGGTTATAAAATTCATACCCGTAACCTTTAATTACGTTTTTTAAGATCAAGATCAAGTTTTATGATTATATTTTATTATTCATTTTTCTATTCTCTTTTTTTAATAAACCCATTTAAATTCGGTAACGTTTAGTTTGCTTTCATACACAGGTATTCCCTAAAAACTACTTAGTAAAATTAGTAGTAACACCTTATCCTGAACCTTATACCAGACGTAACCCTACACATAAAGACCTCTCATTATCAACAACAACTGATAGCAGCGGAGGCCGGATCTATCCTTTCGGACTTTTCTTACAGGAGTCGTTGATTCCTGTTTCCCACGTACTCGTGGGTGGTGACAGCCAGCTACGCTGCCTTCTTGTTATTTTCAGGGACACACCAGGAGAATTTTACTTTTCCAGGTTCCGGCTCGTGAAACTCGGCACCAAGGTGTTCTCTGGAGTAGCAGCTTTTACGGTGGACCAGCAGTTTTTAGTTTCTCTATCACAGGTTATTGATTACAGTGGTTTTTACCGGTTATTATATTGGTGATTAACGGCCGCCGGTATTACATTGGTGACAGCGGTTTTCGGATTTTTTTTTTATTTTTCTTTCAGTATAGGAAGAACAAAGGGTTACGTCATTACCACATTCCTCCGCTCCCATAGATAAATTTCAGTTTTAATTTTTGAAATCTATTAATTTTTTTGTAAGAAAATAATATTTGATAAAATAACCGTAACAATACAGTTAAATATAAATAATACATTGCGAAAAAATTTGCTTATACAACGTTATTTCATAAGAAAAATAACTAACTTTGTTTTGTCACAGTAATTTCGCTGAGTTGATGTTCTTTACTATTCTCTGTGAAATGCTTATGGATGCAAGGTCACTAGAAAAATAAAGAGAGTGAAATCATATTAGTAGACAGGGCCGTCTTTTAGAATTTATTTAATTATTAAAATAATTATATGCAATTTTTTTTATTACATATAAAAGGAAATTTTATTATATTCAAAGTTACAATAATTAGGCACAAATAAATAAGTAATAAATTGCTATTTTATTAGCAAAACATTTTTTTTAATCTTAATTAGTTAATTTTATTCTATTTTTGTTGCACACTTGCAAAGGAATAAACTTCCTAGAGGTACATAATCTCAAACCGCAGAATCAAAAAAACCCAACTCGCAATCATCCCCAACTCGCAACCGACCCAACTCAACCCCCTCCCTCCCAAGAGTTTTTGTTTGTTTTGATTCTTTTCCAGAAGTTTCTACAAAAGGTAAGCTAGTTTAGTGCTGTGTGCTTATTAGAGTTAAATATACCAAACTACAAAAATGCCTACTAACACTAATATAGGTGCTAATCAACAAACGTCTGGAGCAGCCGTCACATTCGCAGCTGAAGCTTCAACGGCTTCTGGACCGTTGGTGGTGCAATTGCCGCCACAACCACTAGGGGTAATTGCGGCAACATTACCTGATTTTAACGGCAAGGATGCTGTCAGGTACTTGGAAAAACTGGAGCAGCGTTCCAGGCTAGATAATTGGCCACAAGCTGACACATTAAGCATTTTAAAATTTAAATTAACAGGTGCTGCATACCAATATTTTAAATCTGATAAAACCTTAGACAATTTAGATTATTATGAACTTAAAGAAAAACTAATACGTAAATTTACTCCGAAATGTTTACCGGGTAATAATTTATTAAGGCTTAGTAGCTGCTACCAACGTCACGATGAAACAGTAGCGGACTTTACTACGCGATTACGACTTCTAGCAGCAAAAGCTCTAGAAGAAGACTTGGTTGGAGCGTCACAAGATGAAATCCCAGGATTGAAAAAAGGGAACAAAGATTTAGTAATTAACCAATTTAAAATGGGACTTAGAAAGGATCTTATGAGGGATACAGGAGTATTGCTGTTAAAAGAACCAAATTTGGACTTGGACAAAGCCGAGGAAATAGTTTCCTTGCAAGAAATGACACAGTTGATGCTAAGAGGAAAAACAAACTCAGACACAGTGGCGTATATGGGACAGGAGAAATGGTGCAACAGGTGCAAAACAAACAATCATGAAGAAAGAAATTGCAGATATAGAAGACAACAAAACCCACAAAAAGAATGTTACCACTGTGGTAAGACGAATCACTGGACAAAGGACTGCCGACAAAATTCACATTTTAAAGAGGAAGCATGTCGCAACTGTGGCAGAACAAACCACAGGACAAATGAGTGCCAAGCAAATAGGCAAAAAGGAAGAGATCAACCGAAAAATTCTTGTTACAGATGCGGACAGCAAGGACATTGGGCAAAGGAATGTAACACACCGCAAGATAACAATGGAAATCAACAAAATAAACGGAACCCCAATCAAAACAATAACCAACAAGAGAGAAACACAGGGACGACTCCCAGACAAAGACAAAATGGGTGGTCACAACAAAGGCAATCAACCAGTAACAACTCACGGAAACATTTTTTAAACTAAATAAGGCCACCGGATCTTCCCAACCAGTGAGCCTTAATAAGAATAAATCAAGGGAAATTAATAGTACAATAACACATTTTTATAGATCACAACAAATTCCATATATAGTAACTTTAAAAATAAACGGAGTCTTGAGAACTTGTATGTTAGATACAGGAGGCTCGTATTCACTAATAAAACAGTCACTGGTAGAACCAGAAGAAGTGGATATAAGTAGCATTAGATCACTATGTCTGAGAGGTATCACGGGGCACGAGATAAGATTATATGGATCCACGCAGGCAAACATCCAAACAGAAACAGATGGGAACGGAGCAATATTCGAACTGATAGTTTGCGATGACAAAATGCTGAAAGAGGTAGATGTGCTACTCGGAAGAGATTTTCTTGCAGAACAAGAAGCGGAAATATCTTACAAAAGAGAACCGGCGTTGATTCTATGGGGACAAGCGTTATTAATGAAATCAACCAGGGAAGTAATGGAAGTGATGTCAGTCCGAGAAGGCAATGGCAATAGAAACAAAAACAATAACTGGAATAAATGGAAGAATTCAGCAAAAAGACCCAAGGATCGGAAACACACAAGGAAGATAGAACAGCTAAAGCAACAGAGAGAGAACAGAAGCATGAAAACGGAAACCGGAACTTCAGCAGAGGACTGGAAAAAATGGTTATTAACAGTCAAAAATTTCATGCGCCCACAGAGAGCACCAGTCATAGAAAAAGAAAAAGAAAAGGAATGCAAGACCACCAAGAACAAACAAAATAAAAATAAAAACAAAGCTAATGAAAAGCAAACATTCTCATGTCATAAAACAGAAAAAATATCAGAAAAAATAAGAAAAGTAGAGAATAAAGATAACCAAAATATAACAACGGAAAAAGAAACAATGAGGACAGAGACAGACATAATTCTAGATAAACCATTACTTATACCACCCAGAACGGAGGTGTGTACGATGGCAAAAGTAGATAAACAGATTAGTAGCATAAATATTGTCTGCGAGGACACAATTAACGGGAGAAACCTTATACGCATGGCAAACACGCTAGTACCAAATAAAGAAATGATTCCGGTGAGAATAATTAATGCATCTTTTAATGAGATAACACTAAAAAAGGGAGAGAAGATAGGGAGAGCATACACATGCGAGGAAGAACAAGAGCCAGAAATAAAACCAGAAATAATTGCAAAATTTGATATTTCAAACGAGAATTGGATAAAGGAAGGTTTCGACATGTCACACTTGTCAAAGGAAGCTAAAGAAAAGCTAACAAGCCTTCTAAGTAAATACCATCATTTATTCCAGGACGAGGATGAAGTGCTAACAAGCACAACGAAAGTAAAACATGCAATTACATTAGAAACAGGAGCGCAACCAATCTGCAAAGCACCTTACAGAATCCCATATCAACAAAGAGAAACACTGAAAAAGGAAATAGATAGACTACTCGACGGAGGAATAATTAGACCATCGTCAAGTCCTTGGTCTGCCCCAGTAGTGTTAGTGGTAAAAAAGAAACCGGATGGAACGGAAAAAGTAAGAATGTGCATTGATTATCGAGGTCTGAATGCGGTGACAAAGAAGGAATATTACCCTTTGCCAAACATATCAGATCTATTACAAGGCTACAAAGCGGGGAAAAAGACCCTTTTCTCAGTGATAGATGTAGCGGAAGCATATCATCAAATAGACATGGAAGAAAAAGACATTCCTCTCACAGGTTTTAGCACATTCCACGGCCACTACGAATATACAAAAATGGCATTTGGCTTAGTTAATGCACCAGCAACCTTTCAAAGGTTCATGAATGTAACTCTAGCCGGATTAACCGGAGTGAGTTGCATGGTATATTTAGATGATATCATAATTTTCAATTATACAGGAGAAATGGAACATATAGAAAAAATAGAACAAATTTTAGAAAGGCTCCAAATGGCAAATATAAAACTTAAACCGAAAAAATGTAGTTTCTTACTACAGAAAGTAAAATACTTAGGACACATAGTAACACACGAAGGTATTTCCCCTGATCCAGAAACAATTGATACAATACAAAAATACCCCTTACCAAAGACGGTCAAGGGAGTAAGAGGATTTTTAGGCCTAGTTAATTGGTACAGAAAATTTATCCCAAATATTACAGAGATAGCCGCACCACTAGTGAATTTAACAAAAAACGATGTAGAATTTAAAATAACTGATGAAGTAATCAAATCAATGGACCAGTTAAAGCAAACGCTAACAACAGATAAGTTGTTAATTTTTCCAGATTTTACAAAACCTTTCATACTATCAGCGGATGCATCCGGAATCGGAGTCGGTGCAATCCTAAGTCAAACAAGAGATGGGCGTGAAAAACCAATAGCTTACGCAAGCAGGACATTAAACAGAGCCGAATTAAATTATTCTACTACTGAGAAAGAATTATTAGCCATAATATTCGGCGTAAAAACATTTAGATGCTATTTGTACGGTAAACGATTTTCAATAATAACAGATCACAGACCACTAAAATGGGTATTATCTCTTAAAGACCCCAGTTCTAGATTAACAAGATGGGCATTGACACTGTCAGAGTACGATTTTGAAGTTATTCACAGGCCAGGTCGTAAACATGGTAATACAGATTCACTGAGCAGAATGCATGACCCAACCAACAATTTCATAAACACTGATTATAAGGAATATGAGGAACAAATTAAGCATAACGTAAGCACTTTATCAGCAAAAGACCTTATAGTGGAGAAAAATCCTTTAAATACACCCGAACAACAGGCGCTGGCACTGTTTATACCAAGAAAAGGTCTGCCAAACGACGCGAATCTGCGTGAAATAACAAATATAATGGGAATACCAAAAATTAGCGGAGACCAACAATTACCTAGCATTATAGAATGGAATACACCAGGGAAAACAATATATTACATTATAGAAAAACCGACAGTAGAAGATCACTCCTCGTACGAAAATGTATGGGAGTGCATTAAACAAATAAAAGAACTGTGTGAAGCAAACAAACAACCCTCAGTAGCATTAGTGAAGTCAAACGGTCAACTTATGGGATTACAATGGGAAGAAATTGCCAAAATGAGTAAATTTATATTTTTCAACTCTAACACCAAAATAGAAATAATTGAGGAAAAGTACAAAGGTAGTAACATCGCACAAATATCGGATGAAAATATAGAATGGGAACCTCTTTGGGACAGAGCCATAGTATTGAAAGAGCAGGAAACAGACAGTTTTTGCAACAAGATAACACAATTAATAAATGAAAAAGATGAAGATACAATGGCAAGATACTATTTAGATGAAGAAAACATATTATACCGCAGTGACAACAAACTGATACTCCCAAAAACTCTACAGAAAAAAGCTTTAGAGGATTTCCATGACACACCGTTATATTGTCATCAAGGACAACAAAAAACCATGGCAGCAATAGAAAAGAGATTTTTCTGGCCCACACTCAAAGCAGATATTATAAAATACTGTCAAGAATGCGACTCATGCAATAGACGTAAAACGTCTCCGCACTTTAAGAAAGCGCCACTGCAAAAATTCACCCCGGTAAGCAAACCATGGGAAATTACGTCAATGGACATAGTAGGTCCGCTTGTAACGTCAGATAGGGGAAACAAATATTTATTGACTTTCCAAGACCATCTGACAAAATACTGTGAGGCTATCCCAGTACCCGATCAGACGGCGCAAACTATAGCCCGAGCGTTTGTAGAAGAAATAGTGTGCAGACACGGCTCCCCACAAAAATTACTCACAGATAGAGGAAGTAACTTCATGTCTAAACTGATGAAAGAAGTATGCGAAATTTTAAACATAAAAAAAATTCATACTGCAAGCTATGCACCCACATCAAATGGACAAATCGAAAGGATGCACAGAGTTATTAAAGATATGCTTTCCCATTACATCTCAGACAACCAGAGAGACTGGGATCAATGGATACCATATGTCCTTATGGCATATAGGGGCAGCATAAACACTTCAACTGGATATAGTCCTTATTTTCTATTACATGGTCGCGAACAATCGCTACCAATAGATAAATTTATCGAGCCGAAAAGAAAACGGTACGATATGGATGAAAATTACGCAGCCGAGCTAGAAGCCAGGCTAGCCCAAGTGTACGAAAAAGTACAATATAATATAAACAGAGCGAAAGACGATAGAATAAAAAGATTTAACAAGTCGACAGAATACAGGGAATTTAACACAGGTGATCTGGTATACCTAAAAGATTTAAGTAATACAATTGGAGTATCTAAGAAGCTACAAAAGAATTGGATAGGTCCATATATAGTTCAAGAAAAGGTAGGCCCAGTAACATATCTTATAAAAACGATAAAAGGAAAAAAAGAACAAGTGGTACATATAAATAGGTTAAAGAGATATTTTGGAGACGAGGAAACACATAATAAGGGTTGCGAAAAAGATGAAGAATGGACAAAAGAAGATGCAGCAATTGAGGAAGATACTGAACTCGAAGGAACGGGTGTAACCCCGGCACAAGTAGCAGCGCTACCCCTTTGGGGAAATGCGGCAAGCGCTCAGCCAACCAGACCTATCCCAAAAAGAAGGAGAATTAAAAGCTCTCGACAAAGCGTACCACTTAGAAGGTCGAGCAGAATACGTCAGCGTCACCACAGCCAACCTGACTTCGTGTGTAGCGCCACATATGCATATACGACCAGAGGAGGTCGGAACCGTTATAGAGGGAGAAATAAGAATTAGTAGTCTATTTTCACATTTCTTATTATCGTCGGATGATTTTACTTATATGGTAACTAGAGCCAGGCAAAGATAGAAAATAAAAATATTGTTGGTAGTCTTGATTCTAATCTAGAGAAAAGGACTGATCACCCTGGACTCATAGAATAATCAAGGCGACCCAAAGTATTCTTTTCAACTTTGTCCCGTGTCACAAAAAGATTTTAAGGAAATAATAAAAAAACAAAAAAAATATTAATATAAAATAGGGAAATTAATTTGAATTGAAAATTCGCGAATAATTTACATAAATCAGGTAGTACAGAAAAAGGTACAATATGGTAACGTGTCAAAAATTGACAATGATAGATACTAAATTGCAGTACAAGTAACTAAAGTACAGTGTCTGCGAAAAATTTAGTTACAAGGTGATACCCATTTTGCTTCACACCCGAGGCCAGCAAATAAGCTGAACGTGTAAATACACGTGTTACGAGGTATCAAAGAAGAAATAATAATTGCAAGTTTAATATTGTAATAAATACCCCATGAAGGGAAGTGCTAAACGCAGGAAGAATTAAAGGAAATAGAGTTGCCAGACTAGGCAAATAAAGGAATAAATACCCCATAAATGGAAGTGCTAAACGCAAAAAAAAAAAGGAGAATTAAAAGAAATAGAGTTGCCAAACTAGGCAAATAAAGGAATAATGAACCCAAAAAGGGGATGTGCACAATAGGTTAATAAAAAGTTATAGAAAGCGTACAATAAAGGCCAAGCAAGGCTAACAAAAAAGTCGTACAGGAGATAGTATAAGAGTAGGTAGGGAGAAGAAGAAAAAATAAATTTCATACATTTACACTGCAGGTAAAGTAAAATTTTTTTTCTACGTATTTGAAGCAAAACCTACGACAACAAATGTTTATATATCGCTTGCATACCTATACATGGTGAAGTTCAAGCTCAAGGACACAAAAGCAGCTGATATTTGAATAAACAATTACTGATGCTCCAGTGACAAAATGCGAGATTACGATTAACGTAAGTTCGCCAGGACCGGACTGGAATGAAGGTATACTTATTAAAATGTCGAAAGCGACACAGGTGAATATTTATAAAACGAAATTTCAAAGGAAAAGATTTTGAAAAAAACACGGATCAGTGAATCCGAATTAAAAGGTGCAGAATATGGAGAAAACTACTAGGAGAGTAGATAAGAAGGAAAATTTTAGCGGAAAGTGTCTGCTACAACAGAGAAACGCATTAACCCACCCTCACAACACAGAAATGGCAATCAAAACAAACGTATCCGTAGTAGGTCGACGCTCTACCTACCAGAATTAAGGGGAACTGTCAAAATGAAGTACGAGGGTTAGTTCAACGTACCTGCGCGATGCCCTATGGTTACTGTGGATACTAACAGGCAACATCCCTGGACCACGTTGAATTGACACTCTACTACATTAAGGCAAGCACCCAAGATAAGGTAACGCTAGTAGCAAGGACAACCGGTTCATTATCTTAATAAGATATTTTGATTATCTGTACAAAGGGGTTTCTCAAAGTGTAAAAGTAGGGTTTCTAGTCAGTTGTCTCTAGTTAGGTTAAATGGTGCAGCTGTTTCCTCGTACAGGGGAAACCAAACAATTTCAGCAACTAACAATTTTTAATTTGTTTTAATTTTGTAAATTATTTACTTGAGGAAAACGAGAAGGGGTTATTCAACTTAGATAAGTAAGGTTACAGGAAATCAAGGACATTCTTCTTACTTAAATTATTTTAAACTAGTAGTAAGTGAAATTAGAAGTTGTCATTCAACGTAGATAAGGCTACAGGAAGCCGAAATTTTTTTTTATTATAAACTTTTTTTGAGTCAGCTATTGACAGTAGACATTAAGGGGATTACTTAATCTATATAAGGCAACAAGAAGCCACTAACAGTTTTAAGGTATTTTTTTTCATAATTTTTTTTTAAGTCAATCATTGACATTACATCCAAAAGATTTTATGTAATCTGGACAGGGCTACAGGAAGCCATTAACATTTTTTATTTTTTTTGTCTTCCAATGAACATAAAGGGTTCACTTCAGTTAGAGAAAGCTAGAAGCAGCCACAGTTGGTCATAATTCTTTCACTGAAAAAGGAAATTTACTACATTAGGACTTATAAAAGCAAATAGTTACCATTATGTAATGTGATTATAAGTACCAAACAACAGAATACAGGTACGCTAATAAGTGCATGTACACTGTTAATATCATTGATTTTTATTTTTGTTATACATTGTTATGGTTATTTTTGTTATATTTTTGTCACATTTAGAATAAGAAAAGTGCGTAGTGAATCGGAGCTCATTGAACTCAAATTTTATTGAATCGAAGGAAACAGAACCAAAATTAGGAGAAGAAAATGGTCAACCGACACAATACCATGACTACCCTAACGCTGATCTTGGACATACTACATGGAACACATGGTTTAATAGCCTACGATTGTACGGACGCGAAAACTAACGCAACGGTAATATCGTTAAGAGACATTCAACCGGGCGTGCCCCCAATTAAACATACGTAAGTGGAACAGTGTCAGTACAAGTGTTTCAACGGAACACAAATGGTATGGAGCTGCAACGTCGAAGTGACAGATTTAATTTTACGTTGTATATTGAAATCTACATTATCTATGTGGAGTAATAATAAATAGTTTAAGAATTTATCAAACCATAGGCTGCGGAGTAGCTATATTCGCAGGCATTTGGTCAAGCTTAACGTCATGGGTACTACACAGAAACGACCTAAAGAAGAAATCCAAAGAAGAGATTGAACTCACTGAACACGACGAGGAAAACCCTCAAGAAACCCATGGACAAGCATCCAGCACTGCTCACTGGACTGACTCGCGCGACAATATAAACTCTCCATAAAAAGTGCGCGTTACAAACTTTTATTACCATAGTTTTAAGTTAATAATTAACAAAAACACTTTAAAGTCAAGTGCAAACAGAGTGCGTGGCAAACAAAAATCGCAATCGTATGGCTAACAACAACTAAAAAGGAGTCAACATTACAAGGAAATGTAAATCCCACCAGAACTTGGTGCAACAAGCAACTTATCACATTTTCGGTCCTTAGACCACCCTAAACTATTCAGACAACTGTTTGTCAAATCTCAAATCGTCCTCGCCCCATTCAACGGGCACAGTATTGGAACCATTATTGGTTTCTCCCCCAATGTTTCCGCCAAACTAGTAATGCACTAGCAGCAATGAAGGACACTTTACCCTTCGTTGTACGAATTATTTTTCAACCACAAAAAATGTATATCCCATTACAATATGAAAGATGGATGAGGCCAATGGTAAAATGGCCCAACCACCCAGCAGAGCCGAGGAGCAGCAAAGCGCAACAGGGGAGTCATAGGTATTACATCAAGAAAAAAAAAAGGAAAAGACTGTGCGGACGAACCATGAAAAAGTGTATCAGTGCCACGGTGAATTCGCGGTAATATGTAACGCAGTGGCGCAACTTTGTACTTAGATAAGTTTAGCGTAAGGGGAGCACGTAAAAGGTGTTGGACAGGTAAGTCCAACACTTTTTCAAAGGGGGTGGCAATGTAATAAGTACCAAGGGTGGAATGATGGAAAACATCACCCAGTATAACAAATTTCAAGTATATTCATTACAAAATTAATTTCATAAAAATATAGTTTATATTAAAGTAACGTAGCCAATTTCAATCAGACTAAACAATGCTGATAATGCACAATGACACAATTACAAAGTAACCCAAAAGGAAACCTAGTTTGGAATACACGAGTTCGCTGATGAAGCAAAGCGATCGTGGGTTACAAAGTACACGTGTGTCCAATAGGAAAGCAAGGAATGAAAAAATGGTGAAAAGCTGACTGGGCAAGAATTGCCCAAAGCTGGACGAGATAGAAAAAACGACGAGGCAGTTGGGTCCCGAGCACGGTTGCGAGCGGTTGCCTCATAGTGTTCGCGGTTAGCGGTCATCTGGAAAAATCCAGAGTTATATTTTGACTTGTAAGACGAAAGTAGCGCGGAGTCAAAATAAGTTTCGTTTCGACACCGGAGTAATTTCTTCGAGAGAGCGTCTACTGTAGCGCTTAAAGTGTAATTCGGTAAAGAGGGTAGCGAACGGCCAAATAAGATTTGCTAGAGGCAAACAGGTTCGATAAAAAGTCTACCCTATCCGATACTGTGTTGGTGTCAGTTAATAAGCCGGGGATAAGAAGTCTCCAGCATCATTGGAGAGCATCCTACCTGCACTTGGTGAGTCTGATTGATCTTATACTAACTGTGAAACAAATATTTTTGTAGTTTGGTTAGCCTGTATTTATTTGCCACCTCATGCATAGATTGTTTAATATATTTTATTTCTTAGTTTTACACATATTTAATTTAATTATATATTTGCTAAAATAAGGGATTCAGTCGTAATCCTTAAATTCGAGAAAATTGATAATTTATTAATGTTGGTTATAAAATTCATACCCGTAACCTTTAATTACGTTTTTTAAGATCAAGATCAAGTTTTATGATTATATTTTATTATTCATTTTTCTATTCTCTTTTTTTAATAAACCCATTTAAATTCGGTAACGTTTAGTTTGCTTTCATACACAGGTATTCCCTAAAAACTACTTAGTAAAATTAGTAGTAACACCTTATCCTGAACCTTATACCAGACGTAACCCTACACATAAAGACCTCTCATTATCAACAACAACTGATAGCAGCGGAGGCCGGATCTATCCTTTCGGACTTTTCTTACAGGAGTCGTTGATTCCTGTTTCCCACGTACTCGTGGGTGGTGACAGCCAGCTACGCTGCCTTCTTGTTATTTTCAGGGACACACCAGGAGAATTTTACTTTTCCAGGTTCCGGCTCGTGAAACTCGGCACCAAGGTGTTCTCTGGAGTAGCAGCTTTTACGGTGGACCAGCAGTTTTTAGTTTCTCTATCACAGGTTATTGATTACAGTGGTTTTTACCGGTTATTATATTGGTGATTAACGGCCGCCGGTATTACAATATTGGTCGACTAGTCCAAAAGCAGTTCTGATACAATGCTTAAAATCCCTATGTTCCGTTTCTCATCGCATTTATCTGTACAGTAGCGCTACAGACTATGTAGGTCCATGACTAATGTTTTAACTTCAGCGGTAGGCTATTCGAACTCGGTATGAAACTCTTCTGCGACAATCTACTACAATCAACTGCCACTTTCGCAAGGGTAAATCTAGTGCCCAACACTTGGGTTCGTTCCAAAATTTCTTGCACTATTTACAGCATATTTCCAACTTAATCTTCCCATGTCTTGGTTGACGACTTGCCTCCATCTCACCTTGTCCTATGACTTACCTTTCCAATTTCTGATATTAAGTCTTTGTAGATCCTCTTCAAACTTCGTTTCCCACCTTGTTCTGAGAATATTAATTTTAGGATTTCTTCCCCTATATTGCATTTTCTTGTTTCAAGGTACACGAATCTTCATTTTTCTTTAAGCTCATTTATCTTCCATTCAGTTTTTAGGTAATTTCCATTTATAAATTCTCGATCTATCCATTCCATGTATTTGCTTTTCATTTTCATATAAAGGCCTTTCTCCTGGCTTTTTCTTCAATATTTCTTACTACTTGTCTTACCGAGTGTTTCTTCTTCAATTCTTGTTGATATTGCTTTTATTTCAATTTATTTATGACAAATTATATATTTGTTCATGAAAATGGTTAGATATACCTAAAACGCTTCGTATATCACTTATGAAAAACTCGAGTTTTTCGATCCTCATTAATAATATCTGAACATTTGCGACCTGTATTCAAAAATAAAAAATAACATAACTATCACGTTATATAATTCAAATTTTCCACATCGTCTACTCCCGCTTTTCGCCTCATAATTTTCTAGGCTCTAACTTGATCTAGTCGCCTCTTTTTAGATTCGTTTCCGCTGTAGTCTATATATCTCTATTGTTGAGTTTTTGTGCGAGCTTTCTTGTTAACTGAAAAGGTTTTCTTAACCCCTTTTTCTAAGGATTATTATAATATCATCGTATATTTTCCAAATTGATTTTATATGCAAAAATTTTTCACTATAAACTATCCATTCTTCGTCGGCGATATTGTTCAGTAGACCAATCCAGATGACTTTGTTCGTATCAACAGTAGACCAGTGCAGATAGCCGAAAATGGAATGAAAAAAGGACAAAATTAATAACAGAAAACAAATAATGAGACAGGAAAACAGGAATCAAAAATCTAACAACGTATAGTTTGGCAAGTTTATCCCTATTACTGACTTCTTTGTCCGTCTGTCTGCGTATGTATCTGTCTGTCTGTCACCCAGCTGTATCTCTTGAATCGTAATAGTTGAAATGTTTACAGATAATGTATTTTTGTTGGTCACGGCTTCATTTATTTGTGTTATACTCATCGAATATGAGTCACAAAGGTAAAATCAATCAGCTAAATGAATTATTTTAGCTTCACTTGTATGAATGTGTGTTTTTATGGATAATGGATCGCAAGTTCTACTTGTACTTGGCCGGTTCTTTTATGTATTTTGTTGAATTTTTCTCATTTAGGTTTTATTTTCCAATAAAATATTGAAAACAGTATTCCACCCAATTAAAACCGTCCAAAAAAATCCATATTAAGTAATGACATGACAAATCATCGTAATTGATAAATGGGTCTATACCGACAGTCCTCAGGAACATTCTCATTTATTACTTTGAGTGTAATGAATTTCAAACATAGCATGACTGCGATAGGATCACGCGTGATTGATAGAATCTTGTATATATTCAATGGATGAAACATTGAGTGATTAAATACTGTGTTTGTCACTTATTTCATCATTTATATGGATAAATTAATGTTAAGCGGAGGTACAGGCGGCAACAAAACAAAAACTGGATCGATTGTAGATGGTTTTTTTTTCGAAAGGAGACGTTCTAAAACAAACTTAACTACCCATGTGATTTTGGAAGGGACAAAACTTAAGGGTATGTCATCGCGTAACCGTCACCGTGTATAATGAATAGGGATAATTTATTCCCAAAAATCATAGGTGTAGAGTAAAATTTTAAAAATGGAATTAAATAAAAGTGTTTCAAGTTCTGCAGTCCAATTCTACCAATTATTAAGTTTAACTTTTTGCGATCTTGTTACGGTTCACCCTGGAATAACAATTAATGTGAATACGCAACAATTTTTTTTAATTGAGAATTTTCACGGTAGTTATGGTCTCAAAAATCAAAATAATACAGGCACGCCTAGGCATATATTTTAGCTATTTGATTTTTATTATTTCACAGATAGCTGGCAGCTGTCAAGTGCTAAATTAAAAACTGCAACTACAAAGTTTATGTTTTCCGCGAGCTGTCATAATTTGACATTATTGGCGCTCTTAAGCAGAAAGTAACTTTGGCGCACGCCTAATTTTACTTATAGATAAAAGAGAGCTAGTAATTATTTTAATATGAACTGTAGAATAAATAAATATTTAAGTTGATTCTCTAATATGTTAAAGCATTCAAAAGTATTTCCCGTAATAATTTAATGAGCAATAGGGAAATATAAAAAATATCTGACATTAATGTAATAAAGTGTTGCCTACGTACATAGCTACACGAAACTGCAATCTGGAAACTGCTAAATACAAAATTAATTTTATTTTGATGTGATCGTAGAAAAAATCTTGTGTGTATTTCGAGTCCAAAGTACTACTTTCTGCTATTTTTCACAACATGCCAAAAAAGGAAATTGTTTTTTTTACAATTTTTTTAAATTTCCAGAACTACGCCTTTATTTATCAAGTTTCCAATAGGGCGTGAACTTATTGAGGATCAGTAGGGTTGTTTGTAGTATGTACCACTTTTCACAATAAAAATTTTTTCTTAAACACTCCATGCTAAATAGCAACCATTTTTTGAACTAAAAAAAATACCGTGATAAGGTTTATTTGTCCAAATGTTAAAAGGTTCTTATGGGTCTCCAATTGTTAGTAACTTGTACCAACTCAATGTTCCTCAATATTTTTGTCACTTACTATTTTCCAGATATTTAAGATAGATGTAATAGTACACTTTTATAATGTATTCAGTAAACTGTCTATTGCAAATGGCCATATCTCCCATTGTATCAATCGCCAAAAAAACTTAGTCATTCATACGTTTGGGATGTACTCAATAACCCAAGCACTTGAATTGAATCTTTGTACCATTACCCAAGTTATCTATCTACTTCAGTCCTTGTTCTCACACAAACAGAGTATGTGAGTAGGTGTTTCTGCACAAAACTTCACTAATTTTGCTATTTTGTACAGATGCTTCCTCAGAATGCAATGTCCTGTCACTAGGTAGGTAACTGTCTTCAAAGATGGGTAAGAGCAGTTCCAACAGCCTAGACGAGAGTTACTTGTCTAACTTATTCAGTAGACCTCAGTCAGCCTACATTTGAGTTGGTGTTCCTTAACTAGCCAGTTTCCGACTTCCCCTTTTGTCTAATCCTGAGTGATTACACAAAACGGTTTCGAACGAGTGAAGTCTCCTTTAAAACCTGTAATCTCCTTATTCACAGATATAATTTTGTCTTGTCAGCAAGTTAAGAGATTCTTTACAGTTTTTTACCAGCTTAGACCTAGTTGTTGGATGGCTGATAGCTGATAACTTATTTGAATTGTCATCTCAACGGTCTAGGATTAATCTTTTTTTAAGCAAAAACAGATATTCCGTTTAATCACTTTAAAATTAGGATTTTTTTGGGTAAAAATCGAAATTTGTCATGCCCCATAACTCCTGAGTAACTTTAAGGCAACTTTTCGTTTCAAAAATCGTAAATTTTTCCAATAGGTAGCTTTTAGCACATTTTTGCCCTCCCTCACCTCCTTCTAAGGTCCACGCTTCCAATGTTGTATGATCGGATTCAACACACTCCCCTTAACAAAATTCAATTTACTTCAAAGTGGCTGTCATTATTTTCGAATGAATTTGCCTACAATTCACCTCTCTGAGTGTATTATTAAACGCCTTTCTCCAACTTTTTAATAACAACATTTTTTCATTGTTAACAACAAAATTGTAAATTCACAATTCAGATTACCTACAGGTGAATACGGTTTGGTGTAAAAAGTGGGATAAATTTAATTGCATTGTAAATACCCATGGACATCGTTACAAAGAGAATTTACTACTTTAATTGCCTAATTAATTTGAACGCTAACGGTTAATCGAACGTCAACGGGATCTCAATTTTATAACCTAACGATAAGATGCATTTTCCTGTTTAAATCAACCTTTCTTCAAGCAAAACCGACGTTTAATTTATGGTCGAGCAAAGTATACCGAATGTTTTTATTATTTTTATTACATACATTTTATCATCGGCCACAATTGAAAATTACACACCTCGATTGTGCCAATTATAGCAACGAAGTTATTCACAATAAAAAATTATCTATTTCATCTGTACGGGTTTCTTGATGAAGTCGTTTTTAGTTACTGTTATAGTCAACAGAATTTTAATAAATTTACTAATCATAAATACAATTTAAACTTCTTCAACATTTCCATTTATATTTCAAGGGTTGGCGAAACTTCAAGACGTTGTCAGATCAATTTGAAAAGTTATTTGGTTTAGACAATAGAGGTTTGGTTAAGATATTGATTGACATTCGGTTTTAGTATTCAGTTTTTTTTTGATTCTGAAGTCATTGTTTCTGTAAGATTAAAAACTTATTTATAGGCCAGTCAATATAGCAAAAATCAGGGGTGTTTTCGTTATAAAGATTAACAGAAAACAACTGATTGCACCAACACTTGCAAAATTTGTTTCAACGATAATTATTAACAAAAAAGGCTCCTTTTTTCGTTTTTTGCAAATATAATAAAAAGTAGTGGATAAATAGCGTTACTTTTCAAAGACCGTTTGTAGATAATGAGAAAACCTACAAAATGGTATTTGGAAAATTCCGATACGACCATTTTTTTCACCAAGAAAATCCGCGAAAAACGCTCAATTTTGACCTTTTTCAGAAATTCGTATTTCAGTTAATTTTAGATATTAAGAACTAATTTTCCATGAAATTGTAGTTTGCATTTTGAACTGCTGAAAGATGAAATTTGTCGCTTTGATAGTTTTTGCACAATCGCGTTATAAACAATTAATA
This sequence comes from Galerucella nymphaeae, assembly GCA_963978555.1. Lineage (NCBI taxonomy): Eukaryota > Metazoa > Arthropoda > Insecta > Coleoptera > Chrysomelidae > Galerucella > Galerucella nymphaeae. The sequence goes on along the minus strand of OZ021707.1, from coordinate 10,815,634 downwards.
CTCTAAAATTGCAAAATGCGCAAGTATTGGATGAATCGTCCGATTTTAATTTTGAAAACGGCAACTAAAAGTAGAAGTTACAAGCTACAATTTGTATATCTCACATTTTCGTAAAATATCGAAGAACAATGCTCAAAATGCTTCTGAACATAAAGCGTCGCCAGTAATGGAGGGACAAATTTCATCTTTCGGCAGTTTAAAGTACATGTTATTGGCTATAATTTCCCGGATAATTAGTACTTGTGACGTTTATCCGGGTTTTTGGTATGTCGTTCATTTTATTTATTATGACATATTTATAGCTAACCTTGAATTTGATAAATAAAATCGTATTCGGCCCAAAAAGATTATGAAATTAATAATTCTAACTGAACATACTTAAGAACTCTTAAATTGCTTAATAAATAATAATTAACCGTAAATAACAAAGTACAGACCTGACGAGAACTATCAGTGGGACATGAGAGACAGACGTAAGACACATTGCTGCTACGAAGAGTACGTCTGCATGCTATTTTGAATGGTCAATTTCTCTCTATTAATAGATCGCGCTAATCAACTAATCAATTTTTTTTGTTGAGGTTTGTAATACATTTAAACAGTTCATTATTGTGATATTTTGATTTGGATTGATCACAGACCTTCCCTTTTGTAGAAGGACATTAACAATCAATGACACACACAAAAAAGGTTATCAAATAATCTCTTAAGACACAGGCAAAGCAGCTCACAAAGGGCAGCACAGACTGGGCCACGAATGTACCAAACAATCAAAAAATATTTTCCGCAGTTCATTTACATAACTTTGTTTCATTCCTTTCAGTGAGTTTGAGAATGGTCTTATCTCCACCTGACAACAACTGTAGTGGATGAAACAGGCGTGAATTATATTTAATTACGGTATGGAGATCTTCATTTCACCCTCTACATGAAATAATTCAATGTTACTTCAAATATAGAATGATTGATTACTCCGGTTTTTGTCGAATGAAGGGACCATAACTGACCATAACAACCCTCTCCTTTTCCACTAACGTGTATCTAGGTTATTGTTTGAAATTTGTTTCTCAAATAGTCCATTCTATCATCCCCAATTTACACATTATTTAAGTGGCAGGTAAAAATAATCTACGCAGCCCCGAACGAGTCGCTCTCGAAAGACGATAAAAGAGTATTCGTCGTTTCTTCCATTAAGGAGTTTCCTTTTTAGGCAGCAATGAAATATTGCCATTAACCGAAATTAAATAACAGATTCCAGAATTGCTCGTTCACTATACATTTTTTGGTTCGCAGGTCGTTAACTTTTTACTTTATTTTGTCGTATTTCGAGTTCTTTAATTTGATTAAATAACTGAGTACACGAGTTGTTTCGCTAGTTTTATTTGCGTCAATTTTAATAAGGCAACGCAATTTGAATAACGGTTTACCTTAAATTTATTTGGAAATAAGAGGCTATTGCCATCACTATAATTTAATAACGTAGCGCTGCGTTATGTAGGAAGTGACATCATTGTTATAACAGTATAAGCCACAATAAATCACCCAAGATTCAAACACAAACTTAAGAATAAACACAATGATGAACAAAACTCTTAACCTCAGAAATCCGAAGCGATATATATTTATGATTCTGGATACAGATCATTGAAAGACTATTTACAGTTTCATAATAGTTCAAATAAACTTGTTCGCACAAGTCCAGCGCAGTGAATTTTTTCACCATCAGTGCTACTCCATTGTAAGTTCCGTCATTTGCATGAAAGTCTGTATTTTGTGTATTTCATTGACGTATTTATTAGTAAAAAGGCCGTCTCTGAATTCTGATATTTCACTAAAAGCAAGGTATTACCTAATGACGGCCTACAGACGGATGTGTGTGAATTGTCACCACTGAAGGAAGAAGCACGGCTAGCACTATGATACTGAGCTGTCACGGCATGGATAAAACATTTCTGTTGTAGTCACCTTCACCTGCTTAGTGACTCTCCATCTTATGTATGCAAATTGTAGAAGAGCACTGATAGAGATTTCACCTTCGATTACGTACAGTTTGCCAGCCACTGGCCACTTGTATTATTGAAAATAATCGAAATTTACCTACCTACCTATTTCATTTCTAGTGGATTAAAAAAAAGGTGATTTTTTTTTCTTTTTTTTACTTTTGGATGCGAGACCTGGAGGGATACCAATCGAGTCTAGAGTTATTCGTTATTCTACAATTTCATTTTGTTTATAGCCAATCAGAATTTTATAATAAACGAGTGGTGATGAATAAAAATAATCGAAGAATTGCATGATCGATATAGATGTCAATAAAACGATCGCAGCGTAAAACTAACTGGCTAGATGCTATGGCGAGTGCTCCATTACATAGCAAAATAAACAGATTACGGGAGATTATAAGGGGCCCAAAGGCATTAATGATTTCCATTATTCCCCGGTGAATTAACGAAAGACGCTCGGGGCTTCCTTTCAAATTTAAATCTGACAAGATTAATGTGGTATATGCACAGATGAATAGAACGTGATGAACTTAATTTTGGGCTAAAGAGAAATGTTTCAGCTTCATGCCACGAATTTTATACAACAGATGCGCTTAATGTTATAGGGGGAAGTAGTAATGTGTAGCGACACGTCACCACACTGTTTTATTCATCTCAAAATCAAGGATTTTATTTCCTGTCAACTGATTTATATTTTTTTTTTGGAGGGGGGTATAGTTGCGGTATGAATAACAATGTTTTCCTACGATCACATGGGAAAGTGGCATATATCGCACTGTCTAGTTCAATGGAAAGTGGCCTTTATTCATACGTGTACGGATAAAAAAGCTGTCAAATTGGATGTTGAAATGCTAGTCTATTTACCCCGCAAATATATATTTCAAATGAGTATTTCCTAAGTTGATTTGTCCATATAATACTCATTTGAAATATATATTTGCGGGGTAAATAGACTAGCATTTTAACATCCAATTTGACAGCTTTTTTATTTCCTAAGTTGATTTGTCCATATAATATAATTTATTACTTTTAATTTTTACAGTGATTCAAATAAATAATTAATTCTGAATGGAAATATTTATGTAACAAAAACAGTTTGATTTCTGATGTTCTGTTTCCAATTGGTGTTAGTTGTTGAAATGAGTTTTCGTAATATTTTGTGTACCAATATTTATTGTAACTTTTTTTATGAAGGCACTCTTTTTATCGCATAAAAATCACAATTTTCTGAGTAACTTTCAAAGGTAAGTAATCAAAACTATAAAAATAGTGTACATAACTTGTGCGAAAGTGATTTTTCACACTTGTGGCTTGCGCCTCATGAGACAATACTTCCTACTCGTTACGTAATATACTATTTCTAACGATTTTGATATAAGTCCAGAAACTCTCTTTCCAAATGCAAAATACAGATACTAAATCTGATTTATTTTCCATCTAACCCAATGACTACCTAAAGCCATATTTTTAAGAACAAACCGAGGGCAGAGGGCAGAGAGCTGCCTGCGCAAGAGAAGCGGTATCCAGGCTAATAAGTCTAGTGAAAAGAATAAGGCTAGATATCGAGTTCTAAATTTAGGGAGGACCACAATAGATCTGCAATGGTGCAGGGATTGGACAAAGAGCCACTCCAATTCTTATCTAATCTAATAGGTATTCTGTACCATCCGATATCAAGGCAATTAAATTGTATATTTTCAATTTTTCCTGCATAAAATGTTTAACGAAATAACTTTTTTTTGAATTTTTAAACTATTTTACAAATACTATATCTATATAACGCTTGAATATGAATTTCATATTCCGTAGATTTTACGTCTTTACTCTGATTCTTTCCAATTGTAAGTGTGCAGATTTTATTTGCCTTAAAAATAAAGGTGCAGGTTTTATCGCATTTTAAAATTCAGCTGCCAGGCATGGTTTCAAATAGTGGAAATAGTATGGTAGCCAAAGGATATTTCTGTCTTTCCAGTCCCAGATATATTTCAATGCGGTAAAATAGAAATTAGACTGGTAGGAGGAAAAGAACTTTTGCAAGATATGCGTTAGATTGAGAAATACACAGTAACTTCAATTTCCAAAAATAAAGAAGCATAGTCCAACGAAGAGAACTCCCCACATGCCCAAATAACTTCAACAAGTCAACATTTCCATTGATTAGATATCCACGCAGAACATCCCGGATACGATTTTTTTCTCCATTAACAAATGTTGCTTCATATAGCAAATAATTGAAACTATGTAACAGGAAATGAGTTGTGAACCAGCAATGCATCTGAAACATTGGGAGAAGATTGTTGAAAATACTTGTCCAAACTTGTGATTTTATAAAAAAAAAGTGATGTCATTAAAAAATGGGATAATTACAAAGTTAAATAATATCACATCACATGAAATTGGACGAACGTTAAAAGATACGAGTCTAGATGAGATTACCCACAATTCTAGATATTTCTATGGTACCTCGCCACGTTTACTTTTTCCACATTGGTGGAAGCAAAATATCTTTAAATAATTCAGTTTGATGGAGTTCTATACGCAGTGTTGAATCGTTGTCTTCCGGAGTCGTGTTTACAGCAGGTTATCCAGCCCTTTATAAAAGACCTTTCTCCTAGTCATCACCACTTGATATAGTTCTTTGAAACTTATTTTGTTACAACTATATCTTATGGCGGTTACAGAGAAGCACGCGAAGACAAAAGTTAAAACTTTCCCTTCTCAAACAGCAAGTATGAAATAGGATATTTTGGAGAAGATATAACCAAACGTGTGTATTGTCAGTTAGCCTCCAAACTAAACAACTTTGAGGTTGTGGAAAGAAAAAAAATATGCGAGGAATACAATAGTTTGCAATTTTATGAGAAAAATATAATATCAGAATTTTGTTAGCGAAGTAACGACTTTGTGACTGTGTGGAATTTAAGAGCAATTTGATATTCTCAGAAGCACTAGAAAACACGTTAACCGCGAGACTACAAGGCGTAGTTCAGTCGAAACCGTTAAGGTAAACAATGTGAATTATTAAAATTCAAATCGCAAAATGTCAAGGTGCCAAAAAATTACATATTTAAAAAAAATCAGGCCGTTGCATTTTTTAAAGCTTATTTTGGCGGAAATTGATATGTATGGACACAAGTAGTAGAGAGGAAAAAGCCTACATGACTCAGTAATAGTTTAAATTCATCTATTTTGGATAATCAAGCTGCCATTAAGGCCTTGAGTTCGTGGGTGATCTAAATTGGCGTGATAATGCTAACAAAGACTTAATGAATTATAACAGAACAAAATCCTCATTCTATTGTGGTTTTTTTTATATCTTTTCAATTTCTTGTTGAGAATATCTTTTCTGGAAAACTTTGGACCAAATTTGACTTTTTTGAGCCATGTTTTCTCAGGGGGAATACATGACATACGTTTTTTGTAATGTCATATATTTAACATTTTACGAATAAAAACCTCACAAAAATTAATTTGCAAATGAAATGCATGTAATATTTGTTAATATACATATTAATATAAAAATTGTCATCTATTTTTATTCAAACCTTAGTAAAAGTCTTCTTTTTTTAAACGACCATAAAACTCACGTTAGAAAAACGTACTTATGATCCTTTAGTACTTGGCTGGATGTCCTATAGGATAGGAGGCCATTGTAACTCAGAAGAAGAAGAAGATCCTTTAGGGCCCCCGCAGACTGCAGGCTTTTTATCGGCCGATAGTTTGGTCGGCTTCTTAATCAGTATGGAGAGGAATGCATTATCGGCCGATACTGAATCGCTGTAGTGTGCGCATATGAATTCCTCTCCATACTGATTAAGAAGCCGACCAAACTATCGGCCGATAAAAAGTCTGTAGTCTGCGGGGGGCCTTAGAGTTAGTCTACACTGATTATTCTGAAATTCCAGTTTGCTTCAAATGGAAAACACGATATTTTTGGTTAACACTTGCGCATTTCGTATTATCTTTGAACTGTGCCAACCGTTGAATATAACTAGTGAAAATTAGAGGTTATAATACTTTAATGAATCATCAACCAATCATCAACCTGACCAATCATCAACCTGACATTTTCAGGCGCAATTAGAAGTACCTATTTTCATTATTTAGGCATAATGAAAGTGTCAAGAAAATTTTATGGACAAACGAGAAGCGTGTGTCATTTATCTAGCAAAAATAATAAAACGTTGTGAAATATTGTACGCAAATTTTAAATAAGCTGCATTGATAATTAACACGTTATTCATCACCTTCAATTATTAAATAACCATTTTTTTATAAGCTGTTAGCTAAATTAATATTAATTAGTGACGAGATGAGTTTTAATAAGAAAAAATTCAAACACCCACACGTCGATTCTCGGTGAATACATTAAGTAGTTTATATTTTTTTAACGATTCTGGTTAATGAACCTTAAAACAGGGTCAATGAAGTTGTTTTTTATTATAGCACGATAGTCTAATATAGTGACAACAGGTCGTGAGTTTATTCAATATATATCGATCACGTATCCATACAGGAAAGTCGATTTAGCATCTTAGCACTATCAGCAGTATCTTCCAAACTATGTATTTGTATCTGTAGAGTAAAGAAGGTGAGCACTTAGGCCATATGTAACCCATTGTACATCCTCCCGAGGTTGTTGGCCTCCTAGGTCATCGTCCATCCTGTCGATCGACAGGTGTAGGCCAAGACTAGCCGAACACACACTCTCTTATTGAAGAAAACTCCGGAGACTCGCATAAGACATGCCTGACACTTTCATCTTTCTGTTCACACATCCTGCATAGAGGTGTGTCCACTAGCCCCATAGTATGTAGGTGTTTCCTTAGAAGATAGTGGTCAGACAGAAATCCTATTTTTAAACGTATGTTTTTCCTGGTCATCACCAAATATTTCTTCGGCGCCAGCTTCCCAGGGTCGCCCAGGGTGATCCTAGCAAGACTGCATCCTTTGATTCCATCCCATCTCTTAGGGAATTGAGCATGGGTGTAACGTTTGGCTAGTTCCGCAATTGTCGAAGTCGTAAGGCCGTAGGTGTCACTGGGTCCTACATTTTTTAGTACAACCGCATCCCTTGCTAGAGAATTGGCAACTCGATTTCCTTTACTCATGTCGGGCCCTTTAACCCACTTCAGAATAATATTCCAAACTATGTAATTTATTTCAAATTTTGTATAGATACTCTTCTTTCCATACCCTTTTTTGGTCATCTGTAACTAATTTGGATATAAAAAACTTTCACGAAAAGTCAGACCTTTGATATTATTCTTGATCCGGACATGATTCAACTAAAAAACAGGTTATTCAAATGAAAGGATTGTATTTGTCGGAACTAATCCTCTCTTGGATGTCTGGTACAGGATCTTAGCTAAGCGAATTTAAGTTTTTGTGCCGTGTTTCCCGACTAATTTGTAAAGGCTGCTTAATAATTCTGGAAAACTTCCTGTTTTATTCAAATGGAAATGTAAATAATGAAATGTATCTCTGATAAGGAAAGCATAATATGCCAGTGAAACGTGAAATAACTACAAAAAAGATCTACACGTAATTACCATCCTTTCATCCTTCTGGTGTTCGTTAGGCTACCATAAATAAAAGGTTAGTATGCTATAATCGAGAGTTGGATAAATGATAATACTATTCCAAAGTCTTTAGTTAAAAAGAAAATTCGAAAAATCAAATGAACGTACCCCGAAAAATCATAGAAATCGACACAACTATGTTTTCACAATTATTTCTGCTGATGAGATGTTGAGGGGAATAGAGAGTGTGTCACTCCGCACTGTCACCTGTTACCGCCACGGCAATTTTCAGCTTCTTTGTTGAAACGTCTGGGAAATCTACAAGATTGAATGAAAATAAGCTCACGAATTACCAACTCACACATTACCAAAAAAATGTTTCTATTGTTTAGATGTGAATAAAAATAGTATTTTTTTGGATTCTACATGAACTAGAGGAAGTCTGGATGCTTTGGGAGCCGCTCATCACTGGGATGATGTTTATTATGTAACTTCACTATTCACACTATTTCTGACAAGGGCTGTACTTAGGCCTGTCATGTTGAACAAATATTATAAATAAGATATGATATCGATACTTGACAATGAACTACATTAAAATGTGTGTGTGCGCTCACTTATTGACCTCATCAGCAAATATACGTACTGCCCTAGGTCAACTATCCTTTTTACGTGACATTTCTCTGGCCTCCCAATGAAACGTTCATTCTTACCTTGCTGTAAATTATTCTACAACTTTTCTATCTGCTAATAACACGGACATTTAACAAAAATTACTCATTACAAAACATTGTGTGAAGTATAAATTCCACTTACTTCCAAAATATGCTCTGGCTGGGCCTCTCTATCCAGTTTTCTCGACGTCGTTGTGATGATACCTGAAACAAGATACTTTATTTAATGAAACCAGATAGTAAGACTCCATTAATTTGTTTCATTGGAAAAGCTGTTCAATGGGAGAGAAACTAATTCCATATAAGAGTTTTGCTTATTGTAATTTCCAGCAACTCATTTGCATAGCATTGTTATTTAAAGAGTGCTTTTTAACTAACTAAAATCGAAAACAAAGATGTTATAGAGTACAACTTCTATTTGAATAATTGGTTGTCTCAAACTTAATGATGTTCTGCCAGCAATGGAGATCTTTTGTTTGCTTGGAAATATTTTTACGAAAAATTTACTCTTTGTTGTCTTTTGGAGAAAATTATATGAATAGTACTGAAATGAGTAAATACATTCAATGGCATTCTTTCCAAGTCTTGTAATGGTATTAGGATCTCATTCATTCTTGTTGCTTAATTTCGTAAAGAATTTCGTTGAAAAGTTATACTTTTTCATTATACCGTCTTGTGGCATGTCCCAGGTTGACTGATTTCCGTGAGGAGGTGTTTTTTTTAATGATTCCCTTTCTACTTAATCTATTTTGCATATACCCTGTACACTAAAAAATATTTTTAAAATGAAGCAATTATTAAACTACATTGCTTTGATGAATTCGAGATTGCAATAAAAATTTTCAAAGCCTTATAACAAAAGAACTCATACCGTTTGCAAGATGAAGGTAATAAAACAAATGAGTTTGCGGTCACCCTCATTGACCTGTACTCTAGCTAGACTCTCTAGAGAACATTAATCTTAAATGCTTGGAGTTATTAGTCTGGTGTAGGATAAAACCTAGGTGTGTCAACTTTTATAGCTTTTCTCCACTCTTGTTCTCCATCTAAACTAAATTGATGGGACAATTCTTATTTGTAGGTGATTTTCTAATTCTAATTAGAGATTGGAATTCTTAGACGTTTCTAGCAAGTATAATTACTAATAATAATAATAAACTGTTTATTACTGAGTTGAAGCGAAAAATACAAATAACAATAATAAAAAAATTGACAATAATATCTCTAAAAGGAAATAGATAACTAGGGCCCTATCTAGACCCAAGTTTCAGGTGGAGGTCAGGTCAAAGGCATTTGGAAAATTGAAGATTTGAAAAGAGAATATTAAATTGAATTGAATTATGAAATCGACATAAAAATGGAAATAAAAATATTAAAAATAATTTATTTCACGTTATGATTTTGTTCACCACTAACTATTATTATTGAGAAAACATATTTTTCTTAAGTTTAACATCCCATTTCATCTAAAATATTCAATACAATATCAAGCTGGCCCTAAAATCAACATCGTCATATTTGTCAAAGGCATTGATTCGGGATCTTATGAAACGAATTATTCGATATCTTGTTTTCTCTTTTCTATCACTTTCCACCGATAAAGATAGGTCAGTTTCCATTATCCTATTATTAAGGAAGACTGGGAGCGAGGAAACAAAAATAAAATCAGTGTTACTTTTTTATTACATTTAATTTCAAAGTATTTAAAAAATTCTAGATGAAATATCAAATTTGAATGGAATTATAGATCTTATTCAAATATAAGAAAGTTATTAATAATGTTTTTCCTCTACTAACGGTGGAGTTGACAATTATTACTTCTTCTAGCCAACTGAGAAGTTGAATTTCTTTCAGTGGTTATTAATTTTTTCTATTATTAACCTAGTCAATAATGGACTAACTCAAATATTTTGGTAGTCCAGTGATATTATAGTTCAACATAAACTTGTGCAGCATAATTAATTTAAGTTTTATTGTCAAGAACTTTCAACATATTGACAATAGTGACAATTTAACCAGTCGTTACGTTATAATGGTTTAATCAAGTTTTCTGTTAGTCTTTTTCCCCATAATCGAAAAAATAATAGAGAAAAATGTGAACATTATAGAACCACCACTTCCTTTCTGGCCGAATAAGCTAGGCCGCATTTATTTCCTTTTAACGTTCCCATTATTCACAATCGGATAATAATAATCTCTCAATCACGAAAACCATTTTCATCTACGATAAATCATTCAACCACACACAGTCTTTTCCTGTACGTTCTATGAATTCATGAAATTATAGTTGGTTTTAGCTTTTGATGTAATAGTTGGAAGTATAGACGCCGCTCTAAATGCAGCGACAGCGGATAGGGAACGAAACATTTTTATTCATACACAAATTGATTATTATGTTCCTATTGTTGATAAACTAAAATTAATATTTCAACGGATAGCAATATGAATTCAAAAGTCTGTCTTTTATGAACTTTCATGGAATTTTGGTCGTCACATTTTTTTTCATAAAATATCGCTTTATATTGGGTGAATCTTATTAATTTATTGAGTGCAAAACAAAAATAGAGTTCACAGTGACAAACAATCACTGTGAACTGAATCCCTTAAGAGATGGGATGGAATGAAAGGATGCATTGTTGCCAGGATCATCCTTGGCGACCCTGGGAAGATGGCGCCGAAGAAATATTTGTCGATGACCAGGAAAAATCTACGTTTAACAGTAGGATTTCTGTCTGGCCACTGTCAACTAAGGAAACACCTCCATATTATGGAGATAGTGGACACACTTCTATGCAGGATGTGTGAACAGGAAGATGAAACTGTCAGGCATGTCTTTTGCGAGTGTCCGGAGTTATCGTCAATAAGAGAGTGTGTGTTTGGTGAGCCTTGGCCTACACCTGCTGATATAAAGGTGACGTCTCCTAATACCACCTTCTTGGGTAGGACAGGATGGACGATGACCTAAGAGGACAACTTTGTCAGTGAAGTTAGAGAGTATGTATCCTCTACAAGCCTGAACTGAACTTCTCCTAAACGCTTATGATGAAATTTTGTGAGTGTGCTCAAGTGATTTTCTGAATTGTTCAGGTTTACAATAATTGGTCTCGGTCATCAGCAGCTGGATGCTTAGGGATCATTTTTGGTACGGTTATTCCAAAAAATGGAGCAAATCTACGAAAAAGAATGTGCTTGTCTATAAAATATACAATAAACTGCTATGTCCATATAAACAAAAATATTGGAGTTCAAAGTTGAAAGTTTGTGAAAGATAATTTAGATTCACACAAATCCAAAAATATATTTGAAACTCCAATTTTTAGACATAAAGATATAGTCTTAGGAGTGAAAATGGAAATTCATAATATGATAACAGTTCCTTCATTATATGCATGTGAAAATTGGACTGTGCGAAAAAAGGGAGAAACTAGGAAACGCCATAGAAATGGAACATCTAAGGAGAATTGCAGGGAAAACTGAATGGATTAGTATAGAAATGACGTCATTAGAGAGAGACTACTCAACAGGATTTGATAACTGGTGAAAGGAAGGAAAGAAAACTTAGCTGGCATGGTCATATAGTTAGAATGGAACTTAATAGGTGAACTAGGAAATTAATGGAGATTGGAAAACCGATCAAAAAAGAAAGATGAAGGAGAAAATCGTTAAACCAAATACAAGAGAATACAAGAGAAAACCTGGCAAGAGACAGAAAGACATGGAAGAAATAGGTACAGGACATGGAATCCACATCTGACGCCTGAAAGGGCAAAAGGAACTGCAAAATGAGGTCAAAAATTACAGGACAATGTCTGTCGGGTCCTCTAGTATAAATATAGAGAAAGATAGAGAGGTACTTTTACTTGTTTTCATGTTTAAAAAAAATATTCTCTTAAACGATCCTATCAAACTTTTTATTACAACAAATAGAATTGAACGTTTTAAAGCCACTGTTAATATTCTTACTAAATGATTCAAATTCCGTCAGTTACGACATTGCATTCGCTTTAATGGATATTATCGTTCACTACGGGACCATAACAAACCTTTCACTTCGTCGGGTAAAATAATTGAAAATTATTTTTTATACTACAACGGAAAATAATTTTATTGTTTAATTGATGAAATTCGAAAATTGATGACTAACACATAAAATTATTATAGTTTATTAGCACCTTTAGCGTTTGTTTTTAATATCCGTGTTAAATTTTAAATTTCATAAATTGTGAAAATATTTCTGTCCAAATCGTTTTCCCACAATCCAGGATTCTCTTCATGGGACGCTTTGATACCATTTGAGCCAGGTACTGACGGGACAAGGCAGTTTCAGTACCTACACGATGAGGATTGGAAAAAGGGAGAGAGAGGGAGCAGTGCCGATTTTGCCAGGAGCGGGATGACGTTGAAGACACGCTCTTATTCTGCAGGAGATGGATAAAGGAGAGGATAAAGGTGGAGACGGAACTGGAAAAACTACCCAGCTGTGGAAACTTGATATATAGCATGTAAGAGTCCAAAGACAACTGATATTGCATGATGCATGAATGGTTTCGTTTCATCCATCATAAGCAGGATAAAGAAAGAAGGTTAAGCCATGGAGGAAGATGTACTGACTCTGATGATATGCACTTACAGGCGGTACCAGAGCACAGGGAGTGAGAAGTGGAGACCGGGGTGGTTTTTGTGCGGTGATTCGTGATTCGGGGGCCTCGTTTTGTTGCTATGCGTGCGGAGTGGCCGAGGGAGGCTGTGAACGTTTTGGGGAGAAATCCCACTCTACCAGGGAAAGGAGTAACAAGTACCCGCTGCCTGAGAGGAGGTTTCCATCCAGCAAAAAAAATGTATGTATATGAAATTTACCAAGACCTAAAAAATCTATTGTGTGTGTGATCCAGGTGATTATATTATTATCGGCTAGATCACTGAGTTTGCCTTGGCATTCTCACACCCTTTTGGAAGCGATTACACAAGAGCTCAGTGCTTTAATGGCTGCTTGACTATTCGACATTATAATAATCATTTGCCTTCTATATCCGTTATCTATATTCAACTAGGCACACTTTCTTATGGCATGAATTTCCGCTTGAAACATACTTCGAGTTTTTCCCAAGCTATCAGAGCGCTTGGTCCCTGGCCCTTATGTACACTGCGCGTCATATAAAACTGGTACAACTATTATAATCAAAAATAGAGTTTTTGAAGTTGCGTAAATTGATCTTTCAAAAATTGTCAATGCTAAACCAGCTGTTACGGTATAATTTCTAGGGCAGTGACGCCAGCTCAACAAAAATGTTAGTAGATGTAATGATGAAATTAAAAACAGTTTTTATCGCTATTCCACCTTTTTTTAATGTTTTGAATCATGGTTTTGCTTCTATGAAACTCTTGGGCAAGTCGTATAATTGATCAACCATCCTCTATTTAGGAAATCATTCGCATTTTATCAAATTTACTTAAATGGGCTGGCATCGTGGATAATCCGCTTCGACAAATTTGACACGTGACTGTTTGTCATTTTGATAAGTTAAGTTTGGTTTACATAGGGAAAATAAAGGTGTAACAGTTTTATATGACTCGGAGTGTACCATTGAATGGCATTCTTTCCAAGTCTGGTAATGTTATTTGGCCCACATCACATTCCGTTTTGTTTCCTAGTCTGTAACGAATTTCTTTAAAAAGTTGTACTTTTTCATCATACCATCTTGGGGCGTGTCTAATTGATTTTCCGATTTCTTAGAAGAAAGAAGGTGGTTATTTTCATGATTCTCTTTATACTTGGTCGGTTTTGTTCTTTCCGCAACACTTTCTACCACCATATTTAGTGGTGTGAGGTGAAGTTTTTTCTGGTCATCAATAGACTAGTTTTACTACTCCAAAAAATGGCTCCATGAGAGATAATTGGTCTGGGCAATGTATACCCAACTCAGGATTACAGCCCCATTTTTTCTCTGTCAGATTCCTGCACACTATTAGAGCCATTTTTGCTCAGTATATAATCTACTTTTCGTGTTTGTCTCACAGGAGTTTACTGTCTATATTCAAACCTAGATACTTGATATCCTCTCTCCATTCTACCCCTATCCCATCTAGGTTAATGGTTTTGAGGATAAGTTTCCTTTTCTTAGGGCTATTAAGATGATTTTGATGATGTTGATGTTGTCTCACTTGGATTATAGCTATTTGTATGGTTCAGACCCTTTTGTACAATGATCCAAATGATCTGGAGATCTAGGAGGCAACTTCATTTGTGCTCGTCCACCAATCTACCCCACGGAAAAACCCTGTTTTATTAACTTCGGCGGAGATAATTTAAATGTTACTATAACTCGGAAATTATAGCATGGAAAATAATCAGTATTTCGCAAGGATTTCGGGCGAAAAATATATTGGGTGATACATTTGAAATATCAAATATCATTATTATTCGGAAATAATTAAAGATCTTGCAGCAATGTAAGAGCCACCATAATATCTCACCATCCTTGCACACCAAAATCTATAAAAATCGTGCGATAAATTTTTGATATGATTGAGGCCTTCGCTACAACTCACTCTGCAGGAAACCAATTAAAAAGTACCTACGTAGTTACGCGGAAGTTTCTAATAGAATCGTATGTGAATGGCATCAAATCAGTCACACAGGGTCTCGAATTAGTTTATTTTCTTGCATCTTTATTTTGGTAAACAAATTACGCTGTAATTTCGAACAAATATTTATGTCGACATGAACAGTCATTTATTTTTCAAGGAAATTGAAAATTCTGCTCTTAGATCTCCTTCTCGACTATAAGAAAATATGCGAATTTAATTTGAAAAGATTAATTAAGAACCGAAATAGAATAGGTAAGTAAGTACTGTCTTTTCAAGAACTAATGAAATCTTTTTCACAGTTTCAAATTAATCTTTGGAATTAGTTCGAACTGAAATTAAGTTTAAATTGAATTTTTAAATCAAATTCGACATTATTCATTACTTTTCATTCGTAATACTTGTTATATTGAGTCTTTCGGATTAGGACTAGTTCAATTGATAATTTATCGAATAGAAAACTTCCTTGGAATTTTTTTGATTAAAATACTAAATTTCATAAAAAGATCCAAATTTCAAAGAAGAAATTTACCATATTTTGTAGTTAACATTCAATGTTCTACCGGAAGTCGACTGTAACTTTGTTATTTTGAATGTAACACCCTGTATATTAATACATTTTTGAAATCTACGTAATATTTTAGTATACTTTTGTCTAAAAACTTTTTTCGAGAAATGCACACTTTTTGAGTTATTGATTTTTTTGTAGAAAATTTGACCGTTGAAGACCCTTATAAATTATTTTTTTACGAGGGGACCCTTGCAGATATGAAAATGGTTTCTCTCCGGTTGCCTTAAGCAAGGTCAAACGTATTCTAATCTATGTTGGAAAATGTTTATTTTTATACAGGGTTTGTATAAAGTGTTCAAAGTTCAACTTCATAAATATCAAATTTCTTAATTTTTTCAAATAGAACCACCCTGTTTTTTCTATTTTAATGCATTCAGGGGAAAAAAATAGGGCAAGTTCATGTATACTTTCCTATACCTAAACCTTACCGTTATCCAGATAATAAATATTTTCTGTAAATTTTTAGAGATGCAGGTGTGGTCTAAATTTTGATACAAGCACTAAGAACTCGTCGTGGGACACCCTGTATATTGTACAACAATTGAGAAAAGTACAACCACACTGCACTGTCACGGTAAATTTATCACTTCTAAATATATTTGAATGGTAATGGTATTCACTATATAATCCTATAACTGCTAATTTATTTACATGAAAAAGCGCGTATAAATCTATTTAATTCATTAAATTAGCCTGAAGTGTTTCAGACACTCTTAAGCTATTAATATGATAAAAATACACTATAGAAAAAACCTCCGACGCGTATTTTATTTTCGAAATCGTATTATTAAATTGCGATTTTCATGAAACAACGGTATATGTTCATCTTTATATTGTCTTTCTATGATTCGAGATAAATTCCTATTCCTGTCGAACTATGGTAAAATATTAAATTCGATATTGGAAATATGCATAAATTTCATGGGGATCGGTTAAAATATCCCACTAAGGTTTACATATAATCGCTCCATAAGCAAACTTTGTACGATCGAATTCTCGATATTTTAAAGTAATTTATGATTGTGGTCCGGTTCCGAACACGGAACATTCTATGAAAAATTTGAATTATGCATTTAAGCCATGCAAAGCCGTCTGCAACTTCCAATTCGTTTCTTTAATAATTCTCGAAACAATCCTAATCGAAAAGTTCATACCTACCAGCTGTTGAAAGACAGTTGTTTTAGTCCTATTTAATTTGCGTGTTGTAAAAGTGGATATAATTTTTCTCAGAATTGGTATAACCGGTGTGCCACGTGGAAAATCTGACCTGTACATAACAAATTTTAATTTTAAAGGTACCTACGCAATTTTCAACCATGGAGATAAAATAACTAAAACGGGATGAATGACAAAGTTTGTCCACCAAGTCGTGTCCTATGCTGAGATTTTTTTATACTACTGGTGCTGCTTATACTTTTTTTCGGCAACCGTCCGAAATGTACTAACTTCCCGGACGCTTTTTCTTGGAGAGAGTAGCATTTCCCGAAAAGAATCACGTCGTTCATATAAAATTAGTTGTTAGAAGTTCTGGCTTCATCAATTTAAATATACTAAGCACTTCGAACAAATTAAATCTCTTCAATATTTGTAATTGCTCTAATTTTAATATAAATAATCATATAAATAATAATAGACGAAAATTAAAAAAAAATAACAGTGGGATTGAACCCATTGAAAAAGGATGGATATTTTATAAAATTGAAAAAAATAAATAAATAAATTCGATCTCCGAGCTCGGGAAGTGGGGGGTGAGTTTTTAAGGCTAAACAATGGTTTATCTCGATTTCCCGCAAAACTACAAGTCCTATGGAAAAAAGTTGAATGGCAAAGTTGTGAGTAATAAAAAGCTCTACAACTTTTGTATCAATAATTTTCACAAATAACCCCAAAATTTATGTGAAAAATTCAAATAACCAAGTTTTTGGTTTTCATTTTTAAATTTTTAAAATGTTTTTGTTGTAGTTTCAATGATTTGTTATTCCACACGAATGCCAAAAAAATATTGTACGCAATACGCCCGAAAATGTTTTTTTTGGCACACAGGCTTCTAGAATATTACCTATTCGTCTAAATAAAACCTATTTTCCTGCCATGTTACGTAAATTACTATTCTGTACTAATCTTCGGTATAATAGAGAGGGCAAATGAAAAAAATGTGGTCGGATAATATACACAACTCAACTTTCGGTTGCTTTGGTTACGATATGAAACATGAATTTTTCGCTATGCTTTTGCAATAAATTTTTGAACTATCTCTTGGCCTTGGCCAAGCTATTCCTATGTATCTATTGTAACTTTCCCTACATGTTGTACGGTTATTCTGGTACTTTTTTATATAATATAGGATACTAAAACATAAAGGCATTATGTCATCTCGGAGTTTGTCAGCATGTAAAAGAGAGATAGAAAGTAGGAGGTTTAGTCTTTCTTTAATAGCGTGTATCCATGGCGTGTATGTTACATAAACACAAAGACAGAAGAACCTCTGAACGTCAGTCTCTTTTTCTCACACCTAAGTTCGGACGGACGTCATCGATTATTAGGACCTTAGTTAATTTCCATCACAAACAAATATCTAAACTCCAAAAATTCTTCGTTGGCAGGGCTCAAACATCTAAATTGCAAAAGCAAATATATAGTTGTCGAATAATACTATAATCCTGGATCTAATTTCGATTTGGTATTTAGACATGCCTTGATTTCTCATTGGCCACGACAAATGCGAGCAGTACAATACAGATTCAACTCAATTAGTTCAATAAGTTTAAACACGACTTAAAGGGAAACCATATCGACGATAGCTCTAGGATGTTGTGGTAGAATGGGATGCATACGGTCGGCAAATCCAATGCACTTTTGACAAGTAGCAGAGCCCCTCCAATAGATTAATTGCGGGTAAAACAAATTAAGTCGAAAGACCAGCCATAAGGCAAATTAAACACATTTTTGTTTATGTGATATACTTAATCCATAAAGATGAAATTAGATGGATGCGAACATGGAATACTGCAGAAATATAGAAGTTTTATAATATGTGGCAACTTTGTATGAAATTATAGGTTTGTTCCAACCGCAGTCAGAAACCGTCAGAAGCGATCAGAGAATAGTCGACCATCGCAATCAGTGATAGGAATTACGCAGAAACAACTTGTTGTTGACTATGACCAGTTATTCTCTGATCGCTTCTGACGGTTTCTGACTGCGGTTGGAACAAACCTTATATAAGATGCCAGAGAACAATTCTGGATCAACTTTAATTAAATCGATAACAGCCTAGGTTTACATTTTTATTTACCTGACCATTTCTCTGACTCTACACTTTTAAACATATAATACTATAACTAACAATTAATTAAAATATAAAAGGAACCTTTTAGTGGGTTCCATAAAAGACATGTGTGCCCTATGAGAGTTCGAATTGGAAAGAGGGTGTCAGTCAAACAAAAGTCGCGAAAGCTTTCGAGGCTGCACAAGCGCAGAACCTTACTTACTTTCTCGTGACTTCGGCTACAGTCAGGGACGGTATGAGGAGTGGTCGGCGAAGGTTTTCATGATGTTTAAGTGATTTAAACACGAATCTTCCGGAACACTTTCCCAATCTAGTAGCTTTTGGCACTGTCAGAGCCAACATGACAGCTATAAACTCCTCTTAGTTTGAAAACAAGGTATACTATGGTATTATTTTTGACATCTATACTGATAATACGCTTTACTAACCTGACGATTTATTTGCAGGAAACTGTGAATAAAGTAGATAACTCTAAAAATTATAAATCTACAGATCTAGTAATCCCAAAAAGCCGCATCTTAAAAGAAGGAATTTAGTGTAGCATACTGAAAAAATACTTGAGGTCAAAGACAGACAAAAAGGTAATTACTACCTTCTGCTCAAGCTCACTACGCTAAATTTTTCTTGAAGCATCTGAAATCTTATTTTAGAGTAATAACAGGAATTCTTACTGAACACTCCTCACTCAGATACCATCACTGTAATAATGATAAAGTGGACAGTGGGACATGCATGATGCAAATGACACAGATGAAACACAATATTTGCAATTGGAGGAAAATTGTCCGTCACTGTCTAGTCTACTTACAGACTGCTGACTGATCGGGTGACAGACCTAGCTCCAAAAAGGATCAATGGCTATCTCAAAAGTCTAGATCTCTTGGACTAAACTATTGTGTCAGGTTATACAAAAAAGATGTCATAGGACGCAGTCAGGTCAGGCGAGCCCCTAGGAGTATAATCTCCTTACTACCTAAATCTTTAGGCTTTTTGATTTCAAATTTCCACCTTCAGATGACCTTTATTTTCACATGGTTCCAAAAATATCTTGGCATTTTCTATTGAGAACTTCCTTAAAAAGTTTAGCAGTACTTCCTATATTATGATCAACAATGGTTTGTAGTAACGTTTAGACATGAGAAGTTTGACACTTGCCATATTATTATCAATAGTGACTAAAACAATTCAACACGCACTTTACATATAATATTCATGGAACTATCCAACACTTAATGACAATTCATTATTTCAACCATTTGGAATTTAACGCAATATTATTTCATATTTTCAATGTGGAATTTTGCTTGAGACGTGCAACAATCTTCAAACCAATTTCAACAAATGAAACATAGTTCGACTGTACGTACGAGAGCGTCAAGATATTCGTCTTATTCTCAAGTTTCCTTAATAATCTCATTACAAATATGATGCAAGACAATCTATTGAACGAATGATAATGGACGCTTAATATCCGGTTGTTATAAATTATAGAAGTAGACCATCGAACTACTATGAATTCAAAGAACTTTTCGAATCATTGAATGTGACGAGATTTTGGTTATTCAACTTCAATGCTGGAATTCTAAATTCTCAAATACAATTATCAGATATAAATTTTTTTCAGTATTATACAAGGTTTTTCAAAAAATATGAACTTTACTCAAGGGTAAAGTACCTTTGAATTTCACAATATTGAAAATTGTTAGAATAAAAGTTGATCAGAATTGAAAACTACGTTCAAATATACGATTATATCCATTTATATTGAAAAAATGTATTCTTTTTTGAAATGTATTTCTAGATTAGAATGATGAAAGTTTGAGAGCTACAAATATTTGACAGTAACTGTCAGGACACGTTAGAGTTTTACGCAAATATGGTAGCGTTATTAAGAAAATAGAAACAATAATAAACAAGTACAAAACCTATTTTTTTCAATATAGATGGATGCAATTGTATATTTGAAATTTGAACTTATATTTGAAATTTGAACGTAGTTTTCAATTCTGATCAACTTTTTTCAATAAGATTTCTCGATATTGTCAAATTTAAAAGTACTTTACTCCTGTTAAATTCATATTTTTTGACAAACCTCGTATAGTACTAGTGAAAATTGATACCTGATGATCGTATTTCAGGTTTTGGAACATGCAATGCATTTTATGAAGAATAAGGTTTTTTCCTAAAATTGATTATAAAAAAGGTTCCCATGCAGTGCGAACTTAAGAGTACACAGTGTATATATTTAATCGCTAATTGTGGTAAATCCATTCATAAAGTGGTAGAAGACAAGCATTTTTAAGGGGAATTTAATGCCTAAATCAACGAAATAGAAGATATAGAACGAAAAAATTATTATCATTTCCAAGAAATTTGAGTAATTCCTGAAATGGTTTGGAAATATCTTGGAAAACTTAATAAAACTGGAAAGAAGAGCATCATCACCATAGTTGGTCCCAGAACATACTGCAATATAATAACACGAAAACCAAAAATATAAACTCCACATTTGCAATAATTTTTTTCTTTTTCAACCTATCCTAGAGACCTTTTTTTGAAATACCCTGAATAGAATATTGAATGCTTAACAGAAAGGTGCTATCCTAACCTGAGTTTCTTTTAAAGAACCTAGTGCATTTTGAAGATGACCCTTTTGAGTCAGTTTTTCAAGTACATCTACGAAAATACAGTTCCGAGTGTTTGACTAAAAGAGTAATCCACTGTATTTTACAAATCGTACAGCTTAGAAACAAAAATCTGTATCACAAACTCGCATGAAAGAAACTAGTGATTATTTTCAAGTTCTCTACCCCATCGGTAGAGAGCGTGGTTCACAGTAATATCATATAAACCATTATAGGTAGTACCACAAAATTCAAATATTCGTGATCATTAGATTATTTTACGTAAGTCGGCTCCAGTACTTTCTCCTTTTTCTCATCTAGTAAAACTGCTAGGAGTGAGTGGGAAAGCTGACTCAATAAATCTGTTAGGTCAGGTTAACTGTTATAATCACTGATATAAAGAATTTTTAAATTCCACAAATCTGAACAAAAGTTTTATGGAGTCAGCTTTCTCACTCACCCCTACCAGTTCTTTTACAAGATGAAGGAGAAAGTACTGGAGCATTCAATGATACGAGTGTCTCAATAGCCGTTGAATGCGAATTGCATACATTTCTTTTTCTCTACCCCAATTCTTCGATTTCATCCAACACATTTATTCATGATTTAATCTTCTCAACGTGACAACGCTTCAAACCAGATGTGGTTTCTAAAGTACCCGTTTCTTCTCTTCGCCTGGAGTCTATCTCAAGTTAATCACTTACCCCTTTCACAAAAAAAAACGAAAATACCAAAAGTTGTACTCTTCAATTTAAAAATTTAAAACATACCAATAAATATCCCACTCACTCTATTGGGTTTGCTTAAATACGTACAGATGTAGAAAATGACAAATAAAACAAAAAAGTGCGGTATCTCTATTTGTCTTTCTCCAACCCTCACTTTCAGAATATCACTCTATCTTTATCTCTCTACCTCTCCCTTTAGTTCTCTCTCACCCTCTCCCATCATATCTTTCTAACTTTCTGTATCACACTCTCTATCTCTCTCCCTCCCCCTTACTCTCTCTTCCACCATCTTTCTATCTTTCTTTATCCCATTTCCTCTCAATTTCTCTTTCTCTTTTTTTCTTTCTCTCTTCATTACTTTTTCTTATTTTTCGCTTTTTTTCTCGTTTTTGTTTCTCTCTTTCTTAATTTCTTTCTTTCTTCCTTTCTTTCTGTCTCACTCTCGCACCAACTCCCTCACTCTGTTACTCTAACGTTCTATAAATCAACTGTATATTGTGTAATGAGTTTTTGTAATTATTATGGATATGAATATTGTGGAAACAAAATATAACACATTGTTATATTCATTTGTTATACGCTGCAGTGTATTATTAAAATTCAATGGTCCGATACCAATTAGTCACATTCATATTGGATATTGACCGAATATTATAATAATTGAAAACTTGTATTTTGATGAATAATCTGTTTTTTAATGGATATTGTCCAATTAGAGTTCCTGTATATCTAATGATTAAATTGAAATCAGGTAAATCAGATAAATAATTATATGGAATTAAAACACAAAACCTCTCTTTAGGCTCCCTATTATGAACTACTCGCTTTTTAAGCAAATTTTAAAATAACTTTAATAGGAATCCCTATAATAGACACAGTATCTAGACATTTTTTATCTTGAAGGTTTTGGGGTCGTGAAAATGTCCAACAATAATATGTGGTGAAGACTATTTTTATTGACAGAGCACCAAAATTATTTCGGAATAAGGGGCCTGGCTCGGCCTGTCTTAACCAATATGGTATATATACAATTTTTTCCACTACTAGCCAAATTTAAGACAAAAATTAAAAATAATTCAGAGAAGCGTCTACCCCGTCGTCTGACTGACAAGTACACTGTCAGTTTTCGATATATTATGAACGCACTCCTTATGTCATCAGTCATTTTTGGTTGAGCGCGAATTTCAAACTAATGGCATGTTTATTCAAATATTTTATCTCAATAGGAAATTTCAAGCAGCAAATATGTTAAAGACAATCTCCTGGGTATAGAAAATTATGTTGCACTACTATCCCTGAATTCTCGACATATTTGAATTAGTCCATTATGGTCTTAGGGTAATAATAGAAAAAATTATTAACCACCAATAGAGAAATTCAATTTCTTAGTTGGTTAGAAAAAGCAACAATTGTTAACTTCACAGCTAGTAGCGAATAAAAAATATAAACACAATTGTTAACGAAACTTCGTTCACTTTTTTCCCCAATATTTCGAAGAATCTTGAGCTCCGGAGTGTTTTTATTTCACAATCGAATTTGAATGATAATAACGTAAAGTGTTAATTGAAATTACAAAACTTATGCCTATAATATTCAATAGGAAGGCCTAACGGCTTCGAGCTCCTCACATTTAAATTCAATTCATTTATGAAAAATGAAATGAGGTGGAAACGACCTTTTGACTATCTGATGGAAATTATAATTCCACGAGACGACAAAATGTAATCGCGATGAAAGGAAATTATACGATCTATCGTTCAACGATGGTGTGAAGCCGAAAAGAAATCTTAATGAATTGGACGTGAAGGATCTGCAAGGTTGCATATATCGCTGGTCGACTATTAATTCCGCACTGGATTCCAAACAGCTTTATATAATCAAGCTTTATATACAAATGAATCGAGGAAGCAAAATTTTAGATATTACGTGGGGGGCAGAAGTGCTCAGCTTTAAATTGTCGACCAAAATTTCCTTGCGCATCTTGATAAAAGGGTTGATAATAGTTTCAACTATTTAACAATCTTTGACGCCTATCTGTATATGTAGTGTAGGGAGGGTTAGTGTAGGCCCACAGCACTTAAGCCCATTGTACATCCGGTGAATATCTTTATACCTGAGTACACATGACTGAGAAGTCCAGAAAACAATTAAATTTCCGTTACACTAACTCGTTTACCTAGTTAGAAACTATGATGAAAATGCACAATAGTTAACGACAGTACCCCAAAGAGGGTAAATTTTTTTGAAATTTAATGTGATTTTATTTTAAAAAAAGTTTTAATTGTTTTATCAATGTGATTTTTTACTGGATATGGTTTTTTGTAGATACCTGACGAGTAATGCACTGATGATGGCGAAAATTAAATTTTTACACAAAATACAAAAAACTGTTTTCTTGACATTGTACATCCTCCCGAGAAGCTATCCTCCTAGGTCATCGTCCATCCTGTCCTTCCCAGGAAAGTAGATAGATCACTAGGAGACATCTCCTTCATATCGATAGGTGTAGGCCAAGACTCACCGTTCACACATCCTTCATAGAGGTCTGTCCACTAGCCTCATAGTATGGAGGTGTCTTCTTAGTTGACAGTGGCTAGTCAGAAATCCTACTGTCAAACGTAGTTTTTTCCTGGTCATCGCCAAATATTTTTTCGGCGCCAGCTTCCCAGGGTCGCCCAGGGTGATCCTAGTAAGACTGCATCCTTTGATTCCATCCCATCTCTTAAGGGATTGAGCACGGGTGTGTTTGGCTAGTTCCGCATTTGTCGAGGTCGTTAAACCGTAGGTGTCACTGGGCCTAAAATGTTTAGTCCAGCCGCTAGAGAATCGGCAATGCGATTTCTTTTACTCCTGCCGTGCCCTTTAACTCACCTCAGGATAATATTGTTATCTACCGAGGCATTAGCTAAATCTTGGTGGCACTCTTGTACTAGCCCCGATGTAACACGTTGTCTGTTCAAGGTAATAGGGTTTATTAATGCAGATTGTTATGTTTTTGCATGCCAGAAATTACCTTTCTGGTTAGTTCTTTTGTGGCAATTGAAATACCAGCCAGTTCTGTTTGAGCCACGCTTGTATTGTTTGCCACTCCCTAAATTAGTTCATGTATTTAAATTCGTAAACTTCCAATTAAGGAGATCAGTACTTCAAAATCATCACCAAAGGGGTGTCTGTTACGAGCAGATATCTGTTGGTACATAGATGGAACAAAAACACCCAGAGGCTCTGATGCAGACGCAATTTTGATTGCGCTGCAAGCTGTCAAAATGTTTTATTGACACAATTTTGTATAATGTTGAAAGTATATTATATTTCTGAGTTTTTGTCTGTACAAGGGAAACTAACTCCCCAAATAATGTTGAAAACGCCACTGCCATACATCCTATATTACGCATCATAAAGCAGAAATTATTTTTTAGAAATCTCCCACTACTCGATTTAATTGTGGCCGAAACTAAATCGAGCCTACTTAGTTTTTTTTTCGAACCGGAAGTAACAAGGCCAAAGCCATTTCTTGAACGGATACTGATACCGGAACCAGCTCTCGGTTTCTTCGGCAACTCCAGCTTACAGATTACTTTGACTTTAGTCGTTTGCCTTTATAATTTACTGTTATCGACAAAAAAAGTTTCAAGTCACACCTGAAAAAACCCATTAGGTTTCACTGTGAAAATATCTCCCATATCCACTTTACGAAAATTCGAAAACCACCGAGTATAGGTACAAACTATTGTTATAGGAACGATGGGAACGCAACTCTGTGAAGTGCTTAAACCAAATTATTAAAAATACTCCATTCGCTGAGGATCCCTATCGAGTACACTCATCTATGTTGACTTTAACTTACTCATTTCTATATCTTTGAAACAAACATTGCATCTCTGTTTTCCAGTGGCTTTACTTTGAGGAACCGACCACTATTTGGGAGGTAGAAACTTATTAATCAACCCTTAGGGTGGGATTAATGCATTGGCCATCATTTACGATCCCTAAGGAAGAAGTTTTGTTCATTCATCTACTAGAAATTACCTAATTAAAATGTTTAACATCTACATGAATATGTTACCAAAAGTTTGCTCAATTTCCGTTGGATAGTATGCGATAAAAATCTCTGAATACGCGAATAAGCAGAATTTTCTTCGGTTAAATATTATTGAATATGTTTTTGGTATCGACATTGATACCAAAATCTCCAGATTAACTTGCTATTCATAACAAAACACGAGCTTCTGCCAAATAATTCTGGTACGTTCCATTCATTCATACATTTGGATTGTGCTCAACAGACCAGAGACACTTGAGCTGAATCTTTGTAACATTACCCATGTTATCTACCTACTTCCATTCCAGAAGCTTCATGTCTTCTATATAGGCCACCAGTTTAACTGGAGGGATCTCCAAAGGTTGTGAGGGTTAAATTATTTCCACTCCAAATTGTTTCCGCCTGAGTGTAGGTTCACTAGCTTTGCCCATCCTGTGCAGATGCTTCCTAAGAATGGAGTGTCCAGTCGCCGGGTCAGTAGCTGTCTTCAAATTTCTCTTACTCAGTCTCCACAGCTTGAACGAGATTTCCTTGTCTACCTTATTCAGTTAGTTAACCCTTATTTGAGTTGGTGATCCTTAACTAGCCAGTTCCCGACTTCCCCTCTTGTGCAATACTTTGTGATTCCACAAAATGGTTGCGAATCTGTGAAGGCTCCTGTAGAACCTTCTTTAGCTAACTGGTTTGACATTTCATTACCTACAATCCCCTCGTGTGCCGGCACCCATATTAGAGACACTTTGTTGTCACTTGCCAGCATATTAAGGGATTCTTTACAGTTTTTTACTAGTTTAGACCTAGCTGTTGGATTGCTGATAACTTTAAGCATTTAGTGAATAGTTCAATTTTTTCTCCGGCATATCCTCTTCTAATGTTTGTGTCTGCTTGAAGAACAGTTGTCTATCGACCAAAGTTTGTGAGCAGTTTCTTCATAGGTCCACTTATACCAGTCCAAGTGCCATGGTTTGTTTTGGATCCATCGGTGAACCAGATGAATTCTCCAGAATTACCTGGATCTGTTTCCTGGATGAGATGATTCACGCTCAGTGAATATGTTATTCGGTGTCAGGCTATCAAAACTCATGTAAAATATGTTTTCATCCAGTATTGTCCCAGTAATATCAGTGTGTTCTTCTCGAAAATTGTTCGGAGACCATAAGTCTCCCGATTTCAGCCTAAGAATTGCTTCACCGCCTCGGCTCTCACAAAAAGTTTCAAAGGAGGAAGTCCAACAAAGGCTATCATTGATACCGTACCTGGTACGATCCATTTCTCTTCCACTTTGTTCAATACAACGTAAATCTATCAAATTATTAGATAGTTGCCAACACACACTATCTATTATCACGTTGGAATACCTGAGTGTCGAAATCGTTTTAAATCAAACGGAAAGCATTGTAAATCGCGTCGCCACCCACTGAATACGTGCTTTTCTATCGAATGCAATGGAGAAATTATGGCTGCGTATGTGTCCTCACAATTAAATTCCGTGTGATTATGTACCAATCTAATATTGATTAAATTGTTAGAGAACACAATTTATATTATGAAATAATTTCGGAGCACACGGATATTTGACGTTTAAATAATAACACAATTTACTGAGTAAATTGAATGTCGGTATCAAGTACAATTTATCATAGGTTAATGGCTACATTAAAGTTATGTTGAATAACAAATTATGTATTTGATCTACGGATTTGATTAGAAAAACGAAACTCAAACTCTACATTAATTTGAATAAAATTAAATTCGAATGTTTCATTGGTGATCCCATTTATACTGAACATAATATTTAAAATCTTTCCCCAAAATTTTGAGTTGAAAAAAATAGTGGTCTATAAGGGACTCCGGATCGTCCCATCAAGCTAGGTGAAACGAATATTATTGAAGTTTATTGGGGGGAGTCCAATAATTACGTAAGACTTGCGTTATTTTAGGGGTGCACCACTGACCTATTAGCGTCGGAAACACTGTTCCTCTCCTTGTATATACCTATAAGATTTATACATATTTGTGTAGATTCTTGGCTTAGGAATCTGATTTTGTTGAATCTCCATCAAAATTTCCTACATTTGCTAATTTGTTTATAAAACTTTTATAGACGGAACGGATTCAATCCTCCATTTTTTTTGCTGGAAACCCTACCAAAAAATGAGCCTTCTTACTCTGCTTCTAAATATTGGCAGGTGTAGATTGATCAAAGGAATCTGCAATGAGTCATCTTTTCTAACTGCGTTTCAACGTTCATCCGAGCTTTATAGTAGAGATAGACATATTTTCAATAACAACATGCTTTGACTAAGCTAGGAAGGTATTAGGTTCAATCAAATTCAACAAACATAGTGTCTTACTGAACTTTAAATATGTGTAAACATAGCGAAGGAGATCTATTAGGGCAATAGTTTGTCATAAACCTCGACAGCCAAGCGACTACAAAAGTAATCAGTTCAATTCTAATAAATTCCTAACTTATTCTGGATTGCTTGGAGAAGCTACAAGAGCTGGGCAGTCATAATAGATTGCCACCATGCCACTTAAATCACAAGGGCAATGAAGAGATAGACTGACTAGCTCGGGTTGGGGCAAGTTGTGCTTTCATTTGCATAGAACCTTTTTGTGCATAGTACTTGGACAAAAATCTGGAGAATTGGGGAATAAGGCGCAAAGAATTAGGCAGGCCAAAGAGTTCAACAAGGAGCCCTCGCCAAAATTCATGGAGTATCTAGTGAGCCAAGATAGAGATAACAATCAGGATCCTGGTTAGGCACAGTGCATTCTAAACTTAACAAACACATGTATACCTGGTTTGACACACTCAACTGAATGTAGGTTTTACTAAAAAGATGAAGAAACCTCAGTTCACATACTGCGCTACAGCGGAGGCCTGACTGGGCTGAGGTTTTCAAACATAGGGAAGGAAAAACTACAACCTTTCTAGTATATGGAGGACCTAAGGTTTGCCATTCGAAGTCTACAAATAAGGACGGGTTTAGATGAGGCAATCTAGAATGACAGGGCAGAGAAAACTGACCTGCAAAAGTTGTAGTGGAAAGGCTCTTAGAAGCACATAAATCCCATATTCGTTATCTCATTCACTGTCAGGTAGTAGAAGAGATTGATTATGAAATTCTGGTACCAGGGCGTCAATTTGTCAATAATGCTGCATACTTCTAGTGCTATTGATCAAAAAATGTTTCAATCGATTCATTGTTAATTTCGCTGATATTCAACTTTCAATAAAGAAAAGCTCTTTTGAAAATATGATTTATGACACTATATTTAGGTTTGAAAAACGGATGCCTAAAAATAATAAAAACTCGCATAATTTCATTAACTACCAAAATTTGCATGTAACAGAGTATAAAAGTTTTTCACGGAAATTTAGTATTTTTTTGTATGCGATATATCATCGAGATAAACGCCGCGAGTAAAAAAAGTTTCAATTCTAACGCGAAGAATTTATGTAAAAGAGTGCAAGGTCATCGAAAAACTAACTGTTCAGGTTGAAAAGGGTTTATCGGGGATCTATGCCATAATCTTAGAATTCTATTTCAAACTTTTTATTCACGCGTCGATATTTTCCGCTTTCAGTCAGTCTAAAGGATGCCAGGAAAAAGTCTTCCGACTTTGATGTAGGATGGTTTTTATGTACGGGATAAATGATCTAAGAAAACGATAATGACATGTTTTCATAGTTGTAACGTCTAGAAAATTCTGAAAAAAACTTCTTTGTTTCACCCCCTTTTATTATACTTTGAAAAGAAATAATTAATGTGGAGGTTCATTTAGAACATTTTCAATCCTCTCACATACTCTATTTAAAAATGTGTGTCTATAATAAGGATCTTATCTCCTGAATATTTGAATGGTTTAAATCACTTTATGAAATAATGGATAGAAAATTTATGTTTTTTGTGGTAAACATTCACTAAGAATTATTATGTTTTTTTTTCAACGTGTTTTGTTTTTGTTTGCAATGCTTACGTTAAACAATTAGTATTGCAGTGTCAATTAGCTAGTGATTAAATTTTTCAATTATGGTTAGTTTGATTTTATTGTGTGAGTATGGTGACAAACCCCGAGATGTTCATGAATTGTGGAATAATAGGTATCCAGATCGATCTATCGGAAATTCGGGGAGGTGAACTACTTCTTGACGCTACAAACCACATAACCAAAGTCTATGGAATATATAGACTTTGATATAACCAACTTGACGCAGATGCTCACTGGACATGGATCAAGAAGAGGTTACCTCCACAAGAGTGCGAGAGAGGTGTTAAGTGGAGGATGCTGAAAGAACGAGGAAGTAATAAGCTGGTGGAGGTAGTGTATTGGGAAAACATGGTGGATATAAAGTTGAGGGGCGAGGAGGAATGGATAAAGATAAATGGCGCAGTGGAGAGCATTATTAGGGAAAGAGAAAGACTCGATATGGCATGTGAGAGTGTGATAAAAGGGAGAGTGTGTTTGGGAAAGTGTGTGAGGGAGCGCGACCCGCCTTGAAGTATACTAAGATAGTGATACTGAGGGAGGATGGATGGAACGTAGAATTTAGAAATGCTTCAAAATGATATCATCCCATACTTGATATGTTTTCAATAGGAGGGCGTACATATACTCTTTTCCCAACAGGTGGATGGGTAGGAGAGAATTTATAGAATAACCAGTAAAATCTTCCGATGTAGCTCTCCTTGAATTTTTACTTTTGGGTTTATCTCAAACGTAACTGTGCTTCAATAGGCCTAAGAATATTGAAGATTTAAAAGAGAGGATTCTCAATCACTCGCACTTTTCAACTTCAAAGACCTACCAGTTTTCTAGATATTTTCAATTTAATTAGCGAATACATCACTTAATTCCTCTTTTAAATGAAAAAAAATACACGCGGTGCTTAAATTAATAATATCAGCACAACAAAAGTATTCGCTCGATTTTGTTTTGTTTCTGCATTATTCTTCGTGCTAAGTTTCCAAATTAAATTAAATAACGTAGCATCATACCAAAAGGAGTGTCACTAATCTTTTGTATTACCGAAATGAAACGCCGCAAGCAATTTGTTAATTACACATTTAAGCACGTTACATTGAAAATATGGTTTGGGTAGGATGAAAGGGTGTGTAATACATTTTTTATTTGTAGATCTGTGTATTTCTAAAAGGCTTTGAAGCTTCAAAATAATTTGGCGTTAATAAGACTTTCTTAATATACTTGGAAAATAAATTTAGTACCTTGCTCGAATTCCCACATGGAGTACATCTGAATACGTACCGAGGGTGAGAAAATAGGAGACTAAACTTGAAGTAAAATTGAAAACAGATTCGAAAGTAGAACATTTTGCTACCACAACTATATCTATTTAGTCAGTAATCCAAAAACTAGGTCTAGACTGGTACAAAACTGTAAAGAATCTCTTAACAGGCTGACTAGATACAACACATTGTCCCTAATATGGGCACATAAGTTAACTTAAGAAGGATCTAAAGGAGACTTCATAGGTCCGGTACCGTTTGGTGGAACCACAAAAGATTGAATAAGATGGGAAATCGGGAACTAGCTAGATAAGGAACACCAACACAAATAGCAGGAAATATCCATATTTATATGGAATTTACTGAATGTGGTAGAAAAGCAACCCTCATCTTTGAGTGAGAAACATTCTAAGACAGTTAGAGACCTGGTGATTGGACACTGCATTCTGAGGAAGCATCTGCACAGGATGGGCAAAGTTAGTGAACCTATGTACAGAAAATGTGAACTCATGATGAAAGACCTACTCACATTCTCTGCTTCTGTGAGAGCTTACAAGGAGAGGAAATAATACAACCATTATTAGTAAAAATCCCACCACTCATGCTAGAAGATACGAAGCTTCTGTAAAGTACCTGAGCTGCTAAGCACAATCCAACGAATCAATAAATATATGAATCATCTTTTAAAATGATTGGTAGCACAAATGTATGAAGCTACCCAAAATCGCTCGGTAAAATCGTATGTTGGAATTTTATCGAGAATTTGAAAACTGTCTGAAACATGTGAAGTATAAAAGTTGGACAGTTTACGTAATTTTTTGTATAAGTGTATTAGAGTTTTGAGCTCTACGTAAGAGTTACTGTATACATTTATCAATAACAAAACATCTTGTACAGTTTTTTATTTTACTGAAATTATAATCTAGACATAGTATAATAGATCATCCACCAAAGTATTTTCTAAAATTCCTTCCGTAAATATTCTTTCTCGGATTCACTTTAGCGCCCGTTCTCGCATAAAACATTTTTACCAGTCGCCATGTTTCAAAAACAGCAGGATTCAACGTGAAATATCGCATACAAAAAACGAATTAAAATCTTTTATAATTGTGAATGAAACATTTTTCATCTTTATTATCCCGAAATTCATTATGGGTCTATTCTAATGGAAGTATCTTTATGAATTTTCATTGCCCAGCTATTAGTATGTATTAATATAAAGGGATTGAATGTAAGTTGAAAAAGTTAATTGGTTTTGAAACGCAATAGGGTGGAACACAATGCCCTTACCAAGTTTATGTTTTGTATAATTAATTTCTTAATGGAATTTGCACGTTATTTACAATGAAACCTTTCAAGTTTATCTTAAAAAATGATTAATTATTTTCGATAGATAGTGCTGTTTTCTATATACCGTGCGATTTTTTATGTTGATGTTAGGTGTAACCCTTTTTATTCGAAAGTTTTCTCAAAGGATTTAGTAACATTTAATCAGTGCACTTACTTAAAGTCTGTCCCAATGGAGTTGATACAACGGATTGGGGATTCGCACCATAAAACAGTTGTAAACCAAAACCACACAAGTTCTATTCGCGACATAATTACGAGCTGTGCCAATATGATAGGAATAGGACAATCAACGATTCATATATTTTTACGTGATAGAAATTAACGGAACCTCGGTGAACCTATTCCTTGACCGGAGAAAAGACCATTAGAAATTGACGACGATGTTAAAAACAGTGTTCGTAAAATAGTTCATGGTATGTATTTCGCAAAATAAATACCAACATTGGTAAAGATTGTGCAAGCCAGCCAGAATGACGAAAACCTGCCACAACTATGTATGTTTGTATTTATTACACATTGTGCCCCCTTACTTCTACTTAGTTTCCGAGAAGAGTCTCAGAAATTAGTAGCTCCTTTAGTCCTATTTCCTGGAGGGATTTTAGGATATCTGCAGACTTCAACTTAGATTAATGTTCCTCTTCTATCCAGTAGTCTCCCAGGTACTGTGCTTTAGGATTCTGGAGTGCGGTGCAGTTAGAAAGTATGTTTCTTCTTCCATGCTACAAAATCTAAATTATTCTCTTTACACTATTCTAAGATTTTTCAGTTGCCCATTTAGGCGACAATGTCCCAGGTTCCCTGTTAAAACTCAGCGCAGTTTTACTTACGTGGAACGGAGTCTACCTGGATTTTTGGAGTAGGTATATCCATTTTACAGTGCTAATTGCATATTTAAGTAATTCTAATGGTTCTTTGACAATTTATTAATTTAAAAAAAATTCAAGACACTGTTATTAATAATCACTCTCTTGTTGTAAAACGGATCTTCATCAATATTTTCCAAACTGTATTTCCAACAGTTTGAAAATAAAAGCAATGATATATTATTCCATAAATTTGTAAAGTCGAACAAGACAAAAAATAGAAGACACACAGTGACGACTATTGGTCTCTGCAAATTTGACCGCTCGCTTTGTGAAATACAGCTTTTGTAACTTTCTTTATTACCCAAAGTTGGTGTATGCATACGAAAGTTGCTCTACTTGTTTTGTCAGTAATATTAGTTTTCATCCCGTTTCACCGGAAAATTTTGTGGCTCGAAGCACCTCTCTGGCTGACCCAACTTGAAAATGACAAGCAATCGAAGTTGTTGCATAATCTGGACCGGACAACAAAAGAAGACAAATGTGCACCGTTACATTTTGATCGAATAATAAAACTGTTTAGAATACTATGTGATTTATTAGTAGAGTTTTGTATTTATATACTAACTATTCACATTGAAAAGATGGTACAATTTATACAGGGTTGACCGTAAGTAATGGTACGAAGTGAAATGGAAGATTCTTTCCCTAAACATATTACAATCTGACGCAACTTCCTTTAATTAAATATTGATGATAAGAAAGATACAGGGTGGCAAAGTTGAAATGTCAAAAGGGTTTTTTCCCAGTAAATTTGAAGATTTTGGATATACAAACGTAAAAATTTTAGGATAGGGGTTTTAGGGCCTGGGAAATTGTAATATGTTATCCGTTTCGATGTATTTTTTAGAGAGCGCCACAGAAGCTACGTTGTTGGTGTAACTGTGCGATGAACTTATTTATCGTTAACGGTATCACTCTATTGATTGGAAAATATTGAAACTACATCATTTACCTATCATTTGTCTTAAAAGTTACTGATTTTCGAGATATTCGCATTTTTAAACACCGCTACCTAATTTTGATCTCATTTATCAGCACAAAAATGATAAAAAAAGTAGTCAGCAAATCTATTATCAACTATAATATAGCAAGAGATAATTTGCATTAATTTTGCCATCATAACTTTCCTCAAGCATATTGCTTGCAACGCCGAGGGCGGAGGGTTGTCACCAAGCAGTAGGTTTTCTACATTTATGGCATTAATGGAGGAGTTTAAAAATGCGAATATCTCGAAAACCAGTAACTTTCGAGACCAATCATAGGTATATCTTATCGTTGCAACAATCATGTACATTCAATATTTTTCAATTAATAGAGGGGTGCCGTTACCGATAAATTAAATTAAATTTATTTAAATTTAATAATTAAAGTTAATCGCACAGTTACATCAACAACATAGCTTTTGAGGCGCCCTCTAGAAAATACATCGAAACGGATAAAATATTATGATTTCCCAGGACACAAAATATTTCATTTCACTTTGGTCCATTACTCACGGACCACCCTGTAAAACAGCTCATATTTCTATGAATGATAATCAAGGATAAAATACTGTATTGGCCAAATTGGATTTGGAAGTACTTACTGGTTGGGTAAGCATGCTCCGTTGCATTTGTTGTCGAAAAGGACGTAATCTTAGTGGTTGATTAATTTATTAGTTCGGCACCATCAACCAGAGGCTAGAGTCCTCGGCATCTCAGCTTTAATCATTTTGTTCTCTTGGTTGTGCTAAGGGATCAGTAGCCTTTATCAGCTTCAACTCTCTTTTCACCAGGTTCTTTTTGAAGAAATCCTTCCTTGGATCCACTAGTCCTTGTATACTTTATCTCCAATGAGAAATTTCTTAAAATTCGAAAATATCGTGAGAATATTTTTCCTCTTTTTCTACAGGTAGGTTCCTCTCTATATATGCCGATTTATATGCATGCGTTTCCTTAGTGTACAGTAATTCCGTCACTTTCTTTATCTGGCCTTTATTAAGGCCAGTTCTGTTTCTGTTTTGGCACGTGTCTCCAGTACGTCAGTCAATCCACCCGAGATGTACAACCCCGTGCAACAATTTCTGATACCCCAAATGCGGGTTAGGTCCAGTGATCACAGTTGCAGACTCCAGCCTTACCAAGGTAGCTGCTTTTTCATTTTCATTGCCTGCAATAATCCTGTACCCCTGGCCCCACTTACTTTATTTCGGTTTGCCAGGGTTAATAGTTTTTGTAGGCAGTTTAACATTGCGTGGACAGTGCATATGGGTCTAGCACTGTGGACTCCAGATCCTTTTCCTATGTCAGTTTTAGATCCGTCTGTTTACCACATCAACGTTCCTTCCTGACTGACCTTCCAGCCCATCCCAATAAATGAAAACAAAATGGTGAATTTCGGAAAATTTTTCTAATAACAATAATTATATGCATAGGAGAAATGGTAATTACGTTGAAGTAACTATAAAAATCCAATAGGATATTTTTAAAATCCCTTCGCTGCAGAATGTAATCAATGACAAGAGAGCCTGAAGTTAACTGAAAATAGTAATAGATTTGAGAGAAAGCTTTTAGAATAAAAGTTGATTGCTATTCTATTCCAATTGACACATTTCTTTGGATTTGTATAAGTATTTTTTAATTTTAATATGATAGAAATTGTATATAAAATACCTTCTTTTGCGACTCTACAATTGATATAGAGGGAAAACCAAAGGTACTCGAGTCTAACTGATCTGGTGACAAAGTGCATGCATCGAAAAGGCTATAAAATTAATAATTGCTAACGGAAAATACTTGAGAACTTTCAAAATGATGTTTTTCCGTGTATCCTGGCATTATTTTCATATTATTTAAATAAATATAACAGAAAGATTAACATTCACTTTTTATAAATAATAATTAACCGCAAAAAACAAAGTACAGACATGACGAGAACTGTCAGTGGGACGTAAGACACATGGCCGCTACGGAAGGTAAGTCTACATCCTATTTTGAATTACATAAAATGAATAGTGCGCCAGTTGAGCAAGTTCATCGACAGTTTTTATCAAAACCAAAATAAAAACAACAAAGCATCATGATCCCACCCATTTTTCCATCGCCTGAATGATTCAACTTACTAGTTTCAGAGACCACTCGAAAGCTATTCAAACAACAAAACTGTTAGTTTGTATGTGATACGTATTTCATACCCTTTCAACAGTATATATTTATGTTAATGTGGTTTAAAGTTTGTTATTAAAACCGTACAGCTTTTACTGCTAGATAAATAGATTTGCCGACTACGGTTGAATGTAATACTTCTCATTGCGGAAACAATGCTCTTTCCATTTTGTTAATATTCCTATGAATTGTTATTCAAGTTGTGAGCTGATTAATATTGTGCAAATGGAAACTATTTGAATTGAATTAAATTCCATACACATATCACGAGAACTTCCAATTTCAATTAATAATATCTCTGCCAATCAGCTTGCTATACACTTCTGTGCCGATGAATGTCTTCTTAGAGGTACTGAAAATCCACCAAGTCATCAGCTTTGAATCCTTTTGTAGGCTTAGAATTCATAATGCTACCAGAATTTCATGGCATGAAGAATAAAATAACCTAGCGAATAAAGTTTATGGATAAAGTAGATTAGATTGGATGTTATGGTGTGGCAACTGCTCTTTTTATGCTTATTGTGTTTTATTTTATTGAGATTAACTTCCTCATCTCGACTTTCTCAATTAAGTCCACTAGCTTTAAGACTACATCTTTCATATTATTCGTCAGTGGATTAGTGTAAAGAGCCAAGTTATTTTATGTTAGAGCAGTTAAGATGTTATGACTTCTTTTTTTGTTAAAGTAATGATAACCTAATTAAATCTTTAGTAACTCTCTACCTTTGGAGGATATATGGCGACTATTGAAAACTGTCGAAAACTACAAGGTTACTGAGTGTTCAATTTTTTAAGGGTGTTTCACCTGATAAAATCTTTAAATGGTTTATTTGCACTGTCTAGCTCAAACCATTGAAAATAGATTTATAATACGTCATATCAGGTAAATGAGAATTAAAAAAGTAAAAGATAAACGTCAAAATATACAGAGTGTTCCATCTAAAGCAACATGAGTTTGCATTATTTTTCCATGGTTAGTTTCCTAACAAAAAAATGATATGCACCACTGAACTCTTTAATTTTATATCTATCCACAGTTTTCATAAAGTTTTTCCATATTTTTCCTAATTAAGAGGTTATAATACCTCTTAGTTTTCGACAGTTTTCAATAATCGCCCTGTATCTTCCAGCTGTAGGGAATTACTGAGATTTAATAAACAAGTAATAACATCTGAACTGCTTTTCTTCTATCTCTTCTAGTTTACGAGATACCCTGCATAACATACCAATTTGGACACCCTGTAAACGGAGTTCGAACAGGATTTCTTCCTTGACTTATCAAGTCTGGCAATATCACTTTTAAAAACTATTTCGCATGTCTCAAGTGAATTTGTCAACTATCGATGGATATAATATGCGCTATTCACTTTTCTGTAGGCCATTTTGTTGACGTTTTTCAACTTTACAGATGAGTTAGGGTCCAGTGAACTAAGTTACGTCTTTTCTCAATAGTTCATTCGCTTTCTTGTTGTTTGAGTCCAAGTAACTCTGCTGCAGTCTCCCAATATATTCATAGCACTCACAATTGCAGTGTCAATGGATGAATCACACAGGACTGGAACGGATTCATGAAATAATCACAGCTTTTTCTCTTTGAACAACACAACCGTAAGAAAAGTCACCAGAACGCGAATATATTGCAGAGCTCTGCGGGAGGATACAATTTTTAAAAGAAAATAAACTAAAGGTATAGCACAAAATGTTCTATTCCCTTTAGTGCCTCATTTATCGTTTTCCATCATTTAATGTGTCCATGGGAAAAAAAAAGGAAATTAATGTTACTAATAGAGTACCCAGATTGGTTCATTCAAAGGCATCTTTCGAAAAATGTATACAAACTAATGTTAGGCTTTAGCAGATATGACCTACGCTGACCAACAGGCCACTGTCATCTGAATCATAATAATATGCTGAGTCTGGGAGTGTCGGAAGATCCGACTAGCCGGCTTTATCTGTATGGACGGAGCATATAATTTGTTGCTGCTCCGCAGCGGCTCCAGGCTGGTAACTGATTTTGGCATGGTCTCTCACTCGCCCTCAGACCTGAAGTATTATTCAACAAACAAACTAAGAAACTGAATTTGTTTTGTGAAATCTGAGTGATTAGTAACAATAGGCCCTTATAGACCCAACCTCCACACACCCAACCTAACACAGAATTTGAGTTTGGAGTTAAAAAATGGTTAAAAAAAAGAAGAAATGATAGAATAAAAGGAAAAACTCCCAGACGGAAAACCTAATTCGACATAGGTCCTAACCTCAAGGAAATACTCCACTGCTCCATCGTAATCAAGAGAGTTCAGTTCCTGAAAGCCGCTCATCTTTACCGTAAAATATAATTTGAAATTTCAGAAAATTATATGTTAATAATTGTAGCCATTTTTTCTATGCCAATGACCTGTGCTGTCAAGGCACGTTAAGCTAGAATAAATAAAAAAAATATCCTTGTTAGTTTCTCAATTCCTTTGAAAAGGATTGAAAGATGTCAACTAAACTATTCACTGAAGTGTTTCTTAATTTAAAAACCGTCGAAGAAGCACTTCAATCTCCGAGTTGTATATAAAATTACAAGGAAAGAGTATAAACCTCGGTTTTAACTTCAATGATTCAATTTGTTTGTTCATTCAGGCGTAAACACAAAAAATATCAAGACCTAAGATTTGGGGCGTAAAATAATGGGGATACGTTTAAGTCGGGGATTAGAAGTAGGGAATATCCAATTTCTACTCAAAAATAAAGCAAGAG
Source organism: Galerucella nymphaeae (assembly GCA_963978555.1). Taxonomy (NCBI): domain Eukaryota; kingdom Metazoa; phylum Arthropoda; class Insecta; order Coleoptera; family Chrysomelidae; genus Galerucella; species Galerucella nymphaeae. The sequence continues at coordinate 10,776,237 of OZ021707.1, read as the reverse complement.
TTTCTCCTCAGAATATGATATGCAAATGACTTGGTTGCATATATTTAGGGAGAGAAGTTTCAGCGGAAATTATGGAAATGCATTTCAGTTTACTTTTCGATAGAATCTTGTAATAGTATAAATTCATGAAAATCAACATGATTATTAGTAGATGGAATAAACTTAAAATTTCATGCATTAGAAAATACTGAGGTTTTCATACTATTTTTTATATCCAGTCCAAGTAGTTGGAAAAATATTTATATAATTAAATATTCCACTCTTTTTATTATAATGTTTGTAATTTTAGGAAGCTAAGAACTAAGTATCTATTTTCCAAAATCTAGTTTCAAAAGTGGGAAAAAAGGTGAAGCAGAAGAGGGTGCAGGAGCCTGAAATGAGGCGAAGAAGTAAAGCACCCCAAGAAGAAGTAGCGGCGATTCACCAATGCTTTGAAGATATTAGAAGACAGGAAAGTACAGCGTTCTGTTGCCATCCTCAGAGACAGCCAAGTTGCACTTGATTCAATAAAGGTAAGTTCGTTTTTGCTAGTATGGGATTGCATAGGTATCTCAATTGCACTTGGGGACCATTGCAAGAAGACAATAGGACAAGAATGTCATTCATTAAACTGAAAACCTTCCGTGGCGTCCGCAAAGTCGACATAAGTATAGCTACAAGGAAGTTGGCACAGATAGAATGGCGAAAATAGACAAAGTCATTAAATAACATTCGCTATCATTCACGGTAGACCTAATAAGCAAAGATAAGAAAACTGTCAAGGCACTAGTACGTATGTTAACGTGCCCTATAAGATAAACATACAAGAAAAGTACGAATAGCAAATAAAATCTGTCTCGCTGAGCTTTCGATAAACAGTTTGGCCTGATGTTTTATTGACTTTGCAATCGTCTGTATTAAAATGTTCAGTAAAAGCAAAACTGAAAGCAAAGGCAAAAGTGAGAGCACTTACTCGAAGTAGATATAAACGCGAACAAGTTGGGAATTCTCCAAAGAGAAGAGTACCGAGGCCATGAAACTTTGACCGGCTGTACTACTTGAGTAAATCATAATATCATGGGCTGGGAGAGGAATACAAAGATATCTAGTATCTAATACTTTTCATAGAAACTAAGTGATAGAGAGTATAATAAATCTTTCAGATCTGAACTCCAAAATTATATATACTTTGTATCTACTGTATGTTCCCTGAAAGGTATTAATGATTCCTTTTGAAACCAAAACATTTGATATAGGAAGAAAATTCACTGACCGCCAGGCTCTGCTTGAAGCTATCAGCAATCCAACAAACTTGGTCTAAACGGGTGAAAAACTACAAAGAGTCCATTAACATACTGGCAAGAGACAACAAAGTGTCTCTAATATGGGTGCAGGGAATGATATGGCAGACCAGTTAGCTAAAGAAGGTTCTAAAGGATCTTTCACGGGTCCAGAAAGGAATCATGAAGGATTACATATGAGGGGAAGTCGGGAACTGGCTAGTTAAGGAACACCAACTCAAATGAAGGCTGACACAAGGACACCTCCATACTAAGACATTACTGAGTAAGGTAGACAAGGAACTCTCATCCAGACTGTTTAAACTGGGTTGGAGAACTTTGAAGACAGTTACAGACTTAGTGACTGGACAGTGTACCCTGAGGAAGATTTAGTGAATCTATGTGCAGAAAGTGTTAACTCTACGGTGAACTCACATAATCTGCGTCTGTGAACCTTCAAGGTCTCAGACGGAAGTACTTTGGAGTGGAAATAATACAACCATTACAACTACTGAAGATACCTCCAGTGAAACTGGTGGCCTACATAATAGACACGAAGCTTTTGAAATGGAAGTAGGTAGATAACATGGGTAATGATACAAAGATTGAGCACAACCCAAACGTATGAATCAATGAAGAGAAAATAAATATATAAAGTGATGGGCAAATGTGTGGAACCAAGTAAATATCTCTGGAATTATTAAAGATATCAAAATGAAATTTGGAAGGTGGATACTACAGTAGATTGCCTATTTGTTTTCATATTTTTTAACAATTTTGAACTTCCGGTTTTACGGGAAATATGTCAATATTAAAATTTGCAATGGAACACCCTGTATATTATTTCAGTTTCTGATGAAACATTTTATTACGAATATAAAAATATCGGGTTCGATATTTTCTAATTCAATACCTACCGAGATATTAACAGAAAAGTAACTAAGGAAAGGAAAAATCTAATATCCATAGAGGAAACATTCATAATTATTAACTGAAACTAAGTGATTTTCCAAACATTGAAACTCAACCAAACTCAAATTAATGTATTAGATGTTCAAACTGAGCACCGTTTACTTCTTGACAATAGGCAAGTCGGTTTTTAAATTCTCTAGTATAATATAAGCTATTACTTCTGGAGGAATTCTTTGGATCTCTCGAGTTATTCTTGCAAATTATTTGGTCTATCAACATAAACCTTAGACTTCAAATAACCCCACAGAAAATAGTCCAGTGGATTGAGATCAGGACTTCGTGCAGGCTATTCATAAGTACCCCTTCTTCAAATCCATCTGTGATGAAATGTCCTATCTAAATGATCTCGAACAATGCGAGAGTAATGGGGTGGTGCTCCATGCTGCTGAAACCAGATATTATTTGGTAATTGTCCATTTATCTCCAATGCCGGAAATCACTTAGTTTCAGTTAATAATTATGAATGTTAAATGTAATAAATGATATTAGATTTTTCCTTTCCTTAGTTACTTTTCTGTTAATATCTCGGATATTGAAATGAAAAATATCGAACCCGATATATTTGTATTCGTAATAAAATGTTCCATCAGAAACTAAAATAATATACAGGGTGTTCCATTGCAAATTTTAATATCGACATTACTTTTGGTGAAACCGGAAGTTCAAAATTGTTAAAAAATATAAAAACAAATAGGCAATCTACTGCAGTATCCACCTTCCAAATTTCATTTTGATATCTTTAATAATTCCAGAGATAGTTACTTGGTTCCACACATTTGCCCATCACTGTATATATTATATACTTTGGTAATTATCGAAATTATGAGGATTCAAACGCTGTTAAATTTTCCATGTCCTGCAGAAACAACTAATGTTCACAGAATTTGACTGTGTGGGAACAACGATCACGATAACACCCTGACGATTTTAATCCCTTCATGCTATTTTTGAAAGGGTGAATTTTTCAAAACATCGTAAACCAAATACTGTGTGTGTGAAGTGTTATGTTTACAGAACGCCGCAGTTGTTACGTATATATTTTTCTTTCTTCTTTACAGGCGCTATAAGTAAACAACGATGTAATAAATTAAATTATGACAGATATTTTAAAAAACAGCCGGAAAACGAAAACATTTTAATTGGTACGTGATAAATTCTTTAACGGTCACTACGAATAGTTTCTATAATCTCTTCGTAGACGATACAAATCATGAGCTAGCACTGTAATTAACTGATAAAGATTGTACGCGGATTATAAAGCAACAAGAATAATACGACCATAAATATCAGTAAGTTGAATGCGGCAAATGCGAATATACCAGAAAGGTCAAAAAAACAAAACGAAGATTAAATGTAGTCTTGTTAAAATTATGCAACCTAAGCTGTTCACCGCGTTACTAGAGCACATATGGAGTCCTTTATTTATGGTAATTCGTGTTTTGTGTTAGCGACACATAGATTTTCACTTACACAGTCCACTGAACATTATACATTTTCCTATGTTATGAAGAGATAATACACGTAACTTTTAATTTCGCTTATGAAGTAATAGAGGAGTTCAGTATAAGGTCAGTGTGGCCAACAAAAAGTGGTTTTTTTCTGACAAGAATGACAAATATGGTCTACCATTCAAAACATAAGATTTTTTTCAGACAAAAAATATTTATATATCAGTGCAAGTTCACCTATTTTGATTTTCTTGCTTGTTTTTTGTCATGAAGATGAATTAGTCAATTAATGTTCCTTGGCTCATTATTATATTGGAAAATTATTAACAAAAAATGCTTTGCCTTGTCCAAAAACTATCAAAACATAAATTAAATCAAACCAATGGCCCATGCGATTCTATGTTTTTCACTAATAGTGTAATTGAAATTGAATAACTTTGTTGCATGAACATCATAACGGGAAACTATACTGTATAACTTTTCCCAATATAAATGTAATTATAATATAATGAGAATGTACCTAATGATAATGAACGATGCATGAATCCACTTTTTTTTCTAATAATAATGGAAATGACGTTATAAATAGTATAATGAAGTAATGAGCTGCGATTCCCGATCAAAATGGATAAAACTACAAAGACCGTGAGTGCTCGCCGAGGCCCTGATTTTAATAACGACGTAAGTTTGTATTTGATGCATTGTGTGGCGAAATATAAAAAAATCGTCGATTGTAAGAAAACAGATGGGAAAACGTGAGCAGAAAAATACGCTGTGTTGGATGAAATAACAAGAGAGTTCAATGCTATTGTGTCCGCAGCTATACCCAGAAACAACCGCAATCGATCTTCTAAAAAAAATAGTGCTCTAATAGAAATATGAAAAAAAAATTTAATCAAATAGGCTGCTGTGAAAATCCTGCCTGGGAACACCAAATTCAAATAAATATCCATAGTTTCTTCAAGTTTCTCAATAATTGTAATAACTATCAAATAAATTCAAATATAACAAACTAATTTTGAATTTTATTCTGCAACCTCTCGATGTTTAATAGTATATTATTTAACAAGCAATTTATGATAGCCATTATTCACGATGGGTGACGTTTGCGTCCCAGACAAGGGGCGCAAGTCACCCGAGTGAATATTGGCCATTAATTGCGAGCAGAATACTATACCTTGTACACGACCCTTAATTTCTTTTATCTATAACTGTCATGTAACAAGTACGATTTGACACTATTTTTAGTGTCATAATGACGTATATTACCGCACTAGTGCGTTTTTGATTACATTACCGCACTAGTGCGGTAATGAGAATTTAGAAACATATTAATACCAGAATTAAATATTTAAAATAACACTGGAAGCTGCATTTTCAATTTCCGAAAGGAGATTGTCTTCGCTTGAACTCATTTTTATAGATTTTTGTTCATTAAAATTTGAAAATTTGATGACATAACTATTTTTTTTATTTCCACATCCTTGTTTGTCTTTGATGATATGGTCACAAAATATGATACACAGTACCTTATGTTTGCAGTCAATATTATTAAAAATACGTTGGATTGGAATTTTTTTCAAATTTTATAATATAGGTACTGTTGATAATACTAATAAACAGTTGTAGATAAAATTTTGTACGTAACACGTGTGATAGGAATTATTAACGCACTTATGTGATTACACGACTCGGCCTACGGCCTCGTCTTGCAAACTTCACATGCGTGCGTTAATAATGTCCATATCCCACTAATTACGTAAATAACTATTATTAAATAAAAATCAGTAACGATTTGGTATTACTAACCTCAAAATATTGTAGTAAATGAAATAATTTGACATATAGAGATGGGCGATACTGTGTTAAGTATCAGTACCACGTACCGTTGGAAATATATTGTTTTAAAATACTTAAAATTAGAAAATATCGTTATGAAAAGTATCAATACTAGAAATTTCAATATTTTATCGATACGATATATTTGAGAAACAAATTTCCTGAACAAAATAAACAGATTTAATAATTTATTTCATATTGTACCCCATCTATAGTCAGTGTATTATGAACCATAATTCACTCTATAAGATATATGGGTACCATATATCTTTTGTAAGGAGGTAAAATATCGTGGTCGTGGACAAAAAATAAAAATTAATTCCTTATAAACAATGTATTTTCAATCATTTATGTAAAACACTATTATCTATAAAGAAGTGAATAGAAAATCTTGTCTTTTTCTTCAAGAAATTTTGTCATCAAAATTTCCTGGCTGTTAGCGGGAAAGTAAATAGTTCTAGATATTTTGAAATTTCTCCATTATAATTTCAATCGTCAGTGATTATTTATGAGGCGATGGTATGTATTTTAATGCAGTAAAAATTATAAGTACGATGAAAATAGACACAAACACAAACACAAATTTTATATGAAGGGTGTACAGAAACTCTAAAAAAAACAAAAAAAGAATTCAAAACAAAACATTAAAAATGTATCACATTTGCTGCACGGCTAATAACTTTTTGCTCTTTTTCTCTGCTACTGTATATCTATTTCGACGACTACAAAGGGCACATAGGTCAATCAAAAAACCACATAGGAAATTGATTTATCTATAAATAAACAGCAAATAAAACCAAAGCAAATTTAATCTAATACTACACATACCATTCTAAAAATAACTATTATTCACCGATCAATTTTTTTAAAATCCTCTTCATTTCCGTCAATCTATTTCAATATCGTTTATTAGTCTATTTTGTACAACTTCTTGAAACTAGTTCAACCTACTTTTTAGCATAGGTAGTAGTAGGTTGTCTCGAATAAACATACATCAACAACTCTCTACACTACAAGATTATTATGTTCACTTACGTTTGATCGATTTGAAGTAGACCAAGTTGAACGTTTGATAAAAGTAGTTTGGAAACTCCTTAATACTTACACGAGAGCTTTTGAAGTTTATGAACATTAATGGTTTGAAAAGATAACCTTAGAAATAAAGTATAGCAAACTCGAACTAAAAAGTGGAAATCAATTGTTATAATTTCTCACTAGTTCTATGCCGAAAATGCGGATTTAGCTAGGGTCTAACGATGTTATCTCGGAAACCGTGTGTCTAGAATTTGATGGAAAATTTTCTAGGGAAAAATCAACCCTAAAAGAATAATTGAAAAAGTGAATCTGTACTGATTTTGAAACTGCATGAATCTATTCCAAAACAAGTAGATACTTTACTTACAACCTTAACGAAAATAATTACTTATAATGTTTTATTTTATTTTTCTATTTTATTGATAGGTATTTGATTATAGTTTAAATTTTTATAACTATTTATTACCTTTTAAGATTTATTTGTCATTAAAGAAGCATGTGTCTTAAAATTATGAAACACACCAACAGAATAGATACGGAATTCAAATTTTGAAAGAAAGATTATTTTTGTTCTCTGTTTTGGAACAATGTTATTTGAATAGCAAAACGGCATGAAATATAAATGGGCTGTAATATGCACAACGAAAATGGAGAAAGATTTCGTGAAACGCCACTGTCTGATAATCGGCTTAGTATGCTTAATTAAACAGCGTCCCAACTGAACTTCATGTACACCATCTAGGCTAGCTTATTATTCCGGGTGGAAGCTTATTTCCCTTCTTAATTTTTTTTACAGACGAAAGGGAGTCAGAACAATATGAAATAGATTAATTGAAATATCAAGAAATATTTTCTATCTCAATTTTTTTACAGACAAAAGGGCTAATTCTATGAGTAACTGTTAAATTTTACAGCATGGTTGAAAATTAGACAATCCGCTAAGTCCATTTTACTATTATTGTGTATGCATAACATTAGAGCGCTTTCAGACGAGACGAGACGATACTTTGTGACCGGCCACTATCATTAAATATAATTAGATTCCACATTTGTGTCTCGTGTGAATTCGTCTATTTATATTAATGTATTTTCAGTCGCGCGATTTTTTTCAGACACTAGTAGTCGGCCACAAAGTTTCTTGTCTGAAAACGTTCTATAATGTGGAAATCGATTATTGGAGAGTGGCGGTTTGGCGTACTAAAAAAAGAAATAAGATTGATATATTAGTTTACCTAACTAGTGTGGAAAGTGATACTTTTCCGCACGCTATTGCATATTTTTTCTACTAGCATCCGGAAAAAAACCCAAAAGTTAACATAAAGAAACATTTATTATTAAATCCATATCAACAACTTAATTATTATCATTTGACATCCATTTGATAAGGCTTTTACCAGGGCCCTAAAAAATTATTGAAAAAAATGTTCCTTTGTATAAAAAAATTATAGTAGAATTCTGATAAATTTATTGATTTTTCAGTCATCTGGTAAACTACAACCATACAAATACATATTTTAAATATTCAAATGTCAGTATACTCCCCAAAATCTCTACAAATTTACTTTCCGTACTAGTGCGGAAAAGTGAATCTTTCCGCACGCTAGTAGAAAAAATAAAATAGATTGAGTATGAAAAATATTAATAATAAAAAATAGAATCAGGTGATAGTAACTGAAACTTATGAAAAAAATATCATTATTGAGTTAAAATTGGAAATAAAAAAGGAAACCTTCAAACTTTATGTAAAGTGTTCAAATGATGTAAATCTGAAAAAAAAAGTAACGATAATTTGTTCAATTCCCTGAGGACTCAAAATCCGGACAAACCCTATAGGTTATAATACCCGATGCTGTTTACTTCCCAAAAACGTGATCATCGCAAATAATTGCCTATACAACCAAAACGAAACACTATAGCACTGTTTATATTACAGTTCGCAAACATTGTTAGTTAAATACTGAAACTTCCAGTTTAAATATACCTAAACAAATATTTTTCCACTCGTTTCAAACGAATAGCACCAAGAAAGAAATAATTATGCAGCGTGAATTCACGATTTCATTAAAATTAATTGAACCGGTCAACAAAGATAGCTAACAACTCATAATGTTCCAGACACGAAAATAGTGACATTCAACGGTACACAGACGGCTCAAAAACAATTGGAGAAACTGGGATAGAGAGCATGGGCCAGAACCACAAGTATTTTTCACGCAATAAATACGCCTAGTTCAATATTGATGCAGAAGCAAAGGATTTTCATAATGTCGGATAGTCAAGCAGACATTGAAGCACTCTTGAGTAATCAATTTCAAAATGATCTCGGAATGCCGATAAACTCAATAAATCCTGTGGATCCACTGAAATAGGAAGAAATGAAATAGCCAAGTGGAAGACTGAAATACCCTTATCCGAATTCAGCTTCAATATAATATTGGAGGAAATAGGTGAAGCTGACCATTGGAAAGATCTAGTAGGGTTTATAAAATCAAAGATTCGTCTGGGTTACTACAAGCTGTTGAGATCAAATGATTGCATAAGTCAAAGTAAAGCTGCAGAGTTTTAACAGGAGGATACGGAACATTGTTGCATGAATTGGCACATGAGAAAGCCCAAAATAGTGGAGGAAGAAGAATATAGTTTGGTAGCATGAAAGAAGAAACCTCCATCTACAAACTTTCGTATCGCACAGCAATTCATTATTCCATGACACATCTCTTGGGAGATTACTGGATAGAAGAGGGACATTTACCCTGGAGCCTGCAGATATCCTAAAATTCCTCCGGAAAATAGGCTAAAGGAGCTTCCAGTCTTTGGGACTCCTCAGAAACTATGTAGAAGTGAGGGGGCACAATGGATCTCTTAGGACTCATATAGAATGTCACCCCAAAATACATACATAAATAAATACAAACAACAAAGATGATCCTGATGTTTTGTTTCAGAATTTTTAAAAATCTTCCAGGATACGGTAGTTGGGTTGCCCCAGTTTAAACCTGAGTTACTTAGCAGGTTAGTTTGTCCTTTGAATGATGATGGACCGTTGGATGATTCGAAGTGATGTCCCCGTCTGGAGGATGATGATGTTTGCACACCCGTCTTCGAGATTATTTATAGAAATATGAATAGGTGGGTATCTCGATGCTATTGGAGAAAGGTGTTGGGGGGATGAATTTCTGGGTATAAAGTTGATCATTTGACGTGTGTCTTTAAATTCGGCGAATTTCCTTAGCTTTAAGCGTCTACTAGATTGGTAATTTACAATGAAATTTAGCAATTTAACCATTGAACATAGAAAAAACAAGAGAGATTTGCCGTGTCGTTTTAGTTATTCTGAAACATCACGACAAACCCTCACATATTATTATGAACCAGTTAAACTGCAAACTTATTAGACATTCAACAGGTTAAAATTCAATAAATTCATACATTCATACATTCATTCATCTTACTCACATCATTTTCAAAATACAATTTCACACGACTAGGTTGAAACAACAAAATAACTTCATGCTGTTCTCATAATTTCGTTAGTAATATTAATTAATATCCAAAATACTTTATTTTTCAACAAACAGAAACTAACCAAAAAAATCTTATAAAAAAATAAATTAGCCATAAGTGAGAGATATCTTGCGATACATTTTAAAGGCTACAATTTAAATGGTATGGGTTATGGAAAAATAAATCTCTACACAATGACAGAAAAATAGAGGTATTGGATGAAGCAATTATTAAATAATGGGACTGGTAGTGGGAGGACAATGGTAAATTGGACACCAGAAACTTCAGGAGCATAAACAACAGGAAAGAGAGAAGTTTGGAAAGTGTGTCTGACGAAGTCGGAGACAAGCCAGATGTGGGGTGGCCCTCGCGTCTCTCAATTTACCCCTACTCAGCAGCCGGTTGTAACGCTGTAACGGTGTAACGCGACATGCAAGAGCAGAACATTTTGAAGCGATGTAATAAGAGTGAGAAAAAAACCTCAAACTTGAATGAGAATAACATGGGATAGTGCGTGTTACCTGACATCAAATTAACCACATTGTACCCTACAAATGAGGTTATGGATTATTTTATCACCCTCTTGGGCGCAGCAGAATTTACATAAGCGACGTGTTTACTTCAACTGATATTTTTGGAAGACAACTACTCGTCACGCACCAAGATGAATGAATATATAATGAGATATTTTGTTCGAAATGCAACCCAAAAATTGAGAACATTTTATGAAATGAGACTAAAATATACACTGTGTTATTTATAAGATGCGACATAGGGATTCCTGTACAAAACTATCAAACAGGAGCTAACTTTCCAAATAGCGTTAGGTGAAATTTTCTAGTTGTTTTTCACAATATTTTAAACAAATAACTTTGCTTCATTTCAAATTTAATTAATGTTTTTTAGATGAAAATTGTGAAAAAAGAACTAGAAATAAAAAGAAAAAAGTTACACCTCAGCGGTGAATCGCACCGTCAATCTTCACGTTTAACTTTTGAATTTCCCGTGTCCCCACCTTGTTGGCTATCTTCTAATCAGTATTCGTATTCGAAAGTGGTACGACTTTTTTAAACATAATTTTCCATTTTCCATTAAACCAGACCGAATTTAAGGAAATTAAAAGTTCATTTAGACTTATTTTCCAACTACCATTCCAAATCTGTTATTATTTTTTATGAACGCTATTTGGTGAAAAAATTAGCTCGCGTTTGACACTTTTGTACAGGAATACCTATGTCGCATCTTATAAATAACACAGTGTATAGATTCGGCAAATATTCATTGTCTCACAAAGAAGTAACAGTGAGCACTTATGCATAAAATTTTTTGTGTCCACGAGAGAACAAAATACTTTTCCTCAATGAAACACCCACCACTCCTAGTCTTGATTGAACTCGATACACTCTCCGGAGAGTGGAATATCACATTGTCCCTCTGTTATTGCTGTTGTACAGCTTTAATGATAATTATTATTATAATTTGCGAATCCGTATATTATGAAATCTACGTAGATTCAAGTCTCTCTCTCTCATAATTTTCATCCAGGAAACAGCGATAACTGATACTAAGGTACGTGAAAAATATCCAGATATTAAAAATGACCAACTTACTTACCAAATTTTCATTGAAAATAAAACTTCTTATCATAATCTTACCTGGAACAAAAAAACAATATTAAGATCAAAAATAAGTTATACCTATACAGCTTGACCAACAGCAGTATTCTGTTTACCTCATTAAATAATTTCCATTTTAAATATGAAATTTCACGCGCCATTTGTAAAGGCTGCTCTTATTGGTGTAATTCAGTATGACGTAGGTACCAGTTCCAAGAAGCCTATCGACCTTAAGAGTCCTTCACAGAGTTTTCAACTAATCCTAATCATCATAATGTTTGGGGTTGGTACGATATAGCACAGCCCATTTATTTTGTTTGAACATTTTTCTGTTTTGAATTAATGTGTTGATTGATTATAAAACCCCAGGAAATCTATTGAAGACGCGATAAAAATTTTTAGTTCATTGATCTATCAGGTGTCAAATTTTATCAATTTTCATATTTAATAAGTTTAAATAATGAATTTATTAATAAAATTTTCATTCAATGAGCGAAATGAGCGGAGCTTATGCTAACGAGTGTCCCTGTTTTCGGTCGTATTTTCAACCATGTGGCAAAATTATCAACATTGGTGCTAGAGTTGAACTTTTTATAGAACTTTTTGAAAAATTTTTTTCTTCTTTTTGAATCTTTTTTCAAATTTCAAAAATTTTTATTACTTTTTGAGATATTCGCAAAAAAGCAAATCCCATTTTTTTCCCAAATTGTTTTTAAATTTGATAATGGTTGCAAGAGCCAAACCAAATTTTTCAAAAAATTTATTGATACTATGACGAATTGAATGACACCAAAGCGGGTAAAGCCAATATCGAAGTAATTCCTATACGATTGAAATAAACGAATTTTTTTTTCATTTTTCAGTTTCTAGTGTCATATGTCTCTGAATATCTTGTAATAACTGATATTAATTTTGGCAATTACATTACCCGATAGTGTAAAAAGAAAAACAAAATTAAGTGTCGGATTTGTATAAAATTACAGACATCGCATGAACTTTATAATAACTAGAGAAGCATCAGAGTGTACTAAGCTGAACATAAACAATATCAAAGTAATTTTCTCCTCGAATCCGGAAATAATGAAAGCGCTCAGAGTTTTTCAAAGGAAAGATGCAGTTGAAGGGAAGAAAATATCTTCTAGCTTGTTTCACGTAGGATAATATAGGATGAAGTTTGAGAAACATTCAGCTGAAGTTTGAAGATGTCAGACTAAACTTCTGAAATTAATAGGGACGTTACGTGAACTATACAGGTAGATAAGTGTATTTGGGTTATCCAAAATTTTAAAGATACATTTTCCAATGTAAAATCTTTCTTTCAATGAAAACTAGTAATTCATAATTTCAAAAATGTCTTTATTTTTCAGTATATCCTCCTGAAAAACAATACACCTAGTTCTTCGTGCTCAGGTTTCTAAAAAAAAAGCTTGTAGTTGCTGAGAGTCAAATCTGGTAAATGTTCAGGAAATATATACTTGGCCAAAATACTTCTGTGGATTGTCTAATTTTCTAAGCAACATCTTCACCTTTATCTTGGTCGAACAATGGTTAATTCTTAAGTAGAGCACATCGGATATTGTCATTTAGACTACCTCCCTTCACTTCTAGGAGTCACAGGACCTTCTCGTTGGTCCAGGGGATTATGGTCCTCGGAGGTTTTGGAGCTTTTAGAATAACATCACTGGAGATCAACTAAGAAGTGGCTCAGAACTTAAGGAAGAGAACGCACCACCACTCAGTAGAGCGAATGAACTGATCTGGTACACAGATGGATTAAGGAATGAGCTCGGCACCGGAGCGGGCATATACAGCAAGTCGAGTAAATATTAAGGAATCGTCTCGCTTGACAAATACGCCTCGGTATTTCAAGCAGAGGTCTATGCAATACTTCCATGTTCACTATGCAATACTTCCATGTTCAAGGGCAAATAACATGAGAGTCTATAACAACAGGCAGATCAGAATCTACAGTGACAGTCAAGCTGCCCTCAAAGCACTTCAAAACTCTTAAGGTAACATCTCGGCTGGTATGGGAATGCGACGATGAGCTCAGAAGACTGGCAGCTCGGAACAGTGTAATACTGGAGTGGGTCCCAGGTCACAAAGGAATCACGGGCAATGAAAAAGCTGACGAACTCGCAAGAGCAGGATCGCCAACCCTGTTGAACGGACTCGAACCAGCTGTGGGCATTCCCAGGTGCTCAAGTAGGTCATGGTAAAAAGGGTGGGTGAAAGAACAACACAAAAAACATTGGAAGAATACGCTCAGGCAAACACACGGAAAGAAATTCATAAAAGAACCATCAGAAAAAATAGCGAAAGAACTGCTCTCAATTAGCAGGAACAAGCTACGCACCATAACGGGGCTTCTTACGGGACACTTTCACACAAAGTAGCACTTGAACAAAATAGGTCTGTATAACGGAGACCTTACATGCAGAAGATGCTAAAAGGACACCGAAACAGCTGTGCATATGTTATGCAGACCACAGGAAGCAGAAACTGTATGGTAGACCCCAAATGACTCCAGAAGACTTCTAGGAACCTGTATGAGCTAATACAGGGAACGGACTGACTAAAGAGGCTGTAGTCAGAAAACTAGGAGGATCCACAATAAGCACAAGAGGCTGAGGTGGTGCCGGCGAAGGGACGGCTCCTCTAAAAAAAAGAAGTGGATTAAGAGTTCTTACGCGAACCGTGTCGAAGGAAGTATATAATGTACGGTAGCTGTGCCTAGCACAAACAGTTACCTGGAACGGAGCCTCCAGGAAACCAGGTAGCCGAACGCTACAATGTTACATTGTTGCCACATCGAGGAACGATACGTGATAGCATGATTCCGTCTACACTTAAAACGCAACGAGGTTCGAGACGGTATTAGAACCACATCCAACGTTGATTATAGTTGAGCAAAATATAAACATATTTTCCAAATTAAATACTGTCTAATGAAATTTTTACTTTTTTTTTGTAAGCAATTATTTTACAATTCTCAGGGACGACCGGTGTCTGTGATAAATCCTTGGCATTCACTATAAATAAACCTCATCCTTTATAATTTCTAACTGGTTCTTATACATATCTACTCGACTACCCAATACCTACCTTTATTTGTTTCTATTTCATTTATTACGAGTATTAATAAATCAACCACTTTTTTGTAATATCTATCGACAAGGTAATTTCCTATCTTCCGTCTTTGATCTTTATTTAAAAATTTATCGAATTGGATAAAAGGAATCGACAAGAATCGAATTAATTTTATTTCTTCATGTAAATGGAACAATTTAACGGCTCCGTAAATGTATTCAGCGATTATTCAAATAGTTATCGAATCACAGAAACAGGAATTAAATTCGAATTAGTGTAATTTGATTGAGATAAAAATAAAAGGTAATCGAATAGACGAATTAAGTAATGTTTCATTTCTGTTTGATGGAATTGGAAAATGGTTTTTTTTGGTTTGTACAAAATTCAAGAGTAATTGAGTGAATTCATGAAAATTATTGTTTTCTAAAGGATTCAGTACATTTTTACGTGCTCTGAGTCACTTTTTGAAATCGAATCAGGGAGATATTCGACATTTATCAATAAAAAATGAAATTGATCACCCCAATCTTTTTGTAATAAACTGGATATCACCGAAGTATAATTTCTCAATTATATCTGCTTTGAAAAAGTATGTTTTTTGGATCCATATTAATTGGAATGCTGTTCATCAAGTTCATCAAGTAAATTAATTTGCGAAAAATGATAGTGTCACCAGACTAATATCCTTGGAATCTGAATTACAAGATTTTGTAATGGGCCATTTCAGTAATTACATTTTATTACTTTAAATTGAAGTGTTTTATAAAAAATGGAGCTGAATTGTGAAAAGTGCGGAATCAAAGCGCGTGCTTGAAATGTGGTGTCACTATTCCTTCCTCCGTGACGTCAAAGACCCTACGACCTTGGAAACGACAGAACGTTAATTCGGTAGTATCTACGCCAAGCAATAGGTAAAACGCTTCGAACAAAACTCGATGTATCAAAATAATGACAGTTGTCATATGAGGTCAAAATAAATTCTTATGAATACAACCGATTAATCCTTTTTTGCGCAATCTCTTTTCAACATTTGGAGGCCATAATTAGAGTTACAGCACTCACTTTTTGCACTTATTGCATACAATATTTTTTCTACATTTATGCAGAAACTGGAAAATTAGAATATAATTTGTTGGGAACTATCTTTATGGCCTCCACTTTGTCAGTACCCAATCATAGCTGGTTTTCGCCTTTACCATTTAAATTTTAAATAATTAAAGATTTTTGCAATAATTGTAAAACGTTGAGACTAAGTAGTAAGATATACATGTATATTAATGCTGTATTAGAGCAGGATCAGACACTTGCTCTGGATTTTTATTTAATTTAAATGTTTATGTTTGTCATAAATCATCACAAAACTGACACAAGAATTACAGATGAGTGCAACAAAAATTTTGTTACACTAGTGCAAAAAAGAACCACTTTTTCCATTGAATGTGTTTCACAAAACTGTTGTTTTTTGCATGAATGTAGAAAAAAACATTTTTTCCTGGTTTTTAGTGAATGTTTTTTGCAAAACAAAAATTTTGTTGCACTAGTGCAAAAAAGAACCACTTTTTCAATTAAATGTGTTTTGTTTTTTGCATGCATGTAGAAAAATAATTATCAATTTTGAATTCTCATATATTTTTTATTATACCTATTTATAAACTTTCACTTTCATTTAAAATATTCAGCTAAAGTTTTGCAAGGAAGTTTACTTATTAATCTGGTATATATAAATGACACTGATAAATGAATCCTATGAAAATTCTGGTTTGTGGAACAAACTGAATCTTTCATAGTAATTAATTAGAATAATGTGGTTAATGCAGTTGGTTAAGCCGCTGACAAAATATACTGTTTGTAAGGATCGAAATATTTATCACAAGTTATAATATATGGTGGTGGTAAATATATGGATAAATTATGATTTTAGCATTATCAGTCCGGATGATATAATAAACAATTCTAGAATTACAGTATTATGTAGTGGATATTGTTTTCCTATAATACTGTATTTTAGAAATAGGTAATTGAAAATCACAATTGTATTAACAAACGCATGTGTCACGAAGCAATTGTCACTTTGATATCGGATTTTTTTTCATACGTTAAAATATGACGATTGAAAGAGTGTGAGAATAAAATTTACATTGTCTTAACTTTTTCTATTATTCTAATCTCAGTATAATAATTCGCTGAATACGTAAAAGAAACTGATAAAAACAACGTGAGCAAGCAAGGAACAAACACCGGTGTTTGATGTAGACTGAGACAAATCATATTTTTGTAGGTTATCCACAAGGGAAGACTGCTGGAATATCTCAGTCCAATGTTTCAAAGAATCGTTGAGCGATAGATTATTTTTAGACTGAGTGCTTTCTACTACTATAAGTGTCTGAGAAGAATCGCGCGGCTAAAAATACATTAATATGAATAGTCGCATTCACAGAAGACACAGATAAGGAATACCGACGTGTTTAATGTATTTTTAGCAGCGCGATTCTTTTCAGACACTAGTAGCCGGCCACAAAGTGTCTCGTCTGAAAGTGATCTTATTCTTGGGATCTATATGATGATTTCGTCGTATTTTAATAATTTCCAAAAATGCATAAGAATTCATACGGTAATGAGTGTAGAAACTTTATTTATCCCGAAGAAAATAAATAAATGCATTGCAAATAAACCCCTTTTGCATTTTTTTTTATATCAAGTGACATCTTATACTTTTATAATTAGAACAGGAGAGCCCCATGGATATTAAAAAAATGAATAAGTTTCGAATTCGCCTCTATGCTCTAGGATACAGTTTTTGTCTTTTTGTGATACGAAAGGATATAAATTTAAGCCAAATACTTCAATCGAGAAACTGAGTAATTTAATGTAATATTGCAGGATTTAATATGCGAAAATGTAACGGAGAATAAGGCTACAATGAAAGTAGTTGAAACAATTTGTATGTAATACCACTACCGAGATGCTACAAATTACAATTTATAAAAATTTTGAAATTTTGTTCAAGCTTTTGATTGAAAAACGGTTTAATTCAAAAGAAACTCCAGTACATTTGTTCGTAATAAATCCGTAGTATTTGCAATGGCCTGATTATGTGTGGAACGGAAACACTTCAAAGAAAGCATTTCACATTGTTTCAGTGGAATTAGTTCGGCACAGGGAAGCATTTATTAATTTTCAACCCTCGCTTATCGACCCTTACCTTACTATCACTTGGATTTGTATGCCATGTTGTTTTCGGGTGAAATAGTATCCAAAGAGCGCATCCAAGTACACGTTAATTGTTCTAAATTTCGAGAATATTTCAAGATTTTTAATGTTTTCCAATGGCGTCGATTATCCGGTGTCCAGTTTATTTATTGTGTACAAGACATGTAACAAAAATCCAAAGTCTATTTAACAAATAAGCATTTCAGTAAATCTTAACAAAAGGGCCGATCTACTATAAGAAGGTACCAAACACCTTTGAAACGACTAGTACGTACTATTCGTACTACACTATCTGAAGATTTCTTTTAGGTTAATCAATGTTCTAAATCAATGAATATTAAACTCATAAGTTGAATTTATGGTTCTTATATAAATAAAGAAAGTGAAATAAAATTGAGTTGAGTGTTTCAATTACTTGTTTTATTGTATTTTTCTATGATCCAGGAAGTAGAGATCGAAAGTGTGGAATTACTGACTATATTACTAGAAAGATCTTACTTTGATGATCGTAATAGACAGCATCTAGAGTTCGGCAGATCTCAGATGAAGATTGAAGGAGGAAAATTGCTCGTTTAGTAGTATACCATTATTTCCACAATTTTTTTATTATTAAATGCTAATTTTATGAACCTTAGCTCTATTCCACATGTTTTGCACAAGTAACTCGATGGACCGGTCTCCAACGATAACTACCGGTATATAACGCCAACAAGTGTGAATATACATATGTGGTTTATAAGTGACAATTCAACTCATGTATAATAAATCGCATATGCCACAGTGCATATAGTCACTTTGACAGCGGCAAAAGTTAGCTGAAACTTTTATTCCCGGTTTTATAAGCTCGGGTTAACCCTGCCCCGAGAGTTATCCCATTTGACCGTCAAAGGGATAACTCTCGGGGCAGGGTTAACCCTAGCTTATAAAACCGGGCCTTACAGCGATAAATTAACTCCAATGTTAAAATGTCATATACCTGGAAATGTTATTGTCACTTTGACATCGATAAAAAAGGTGCATCCTTTTTTATCGCGATAAAAACGTCTTTTCCTTAATATCTAGTAAGCGGACGTCACTTTTACACAATGACAATGAGTCGAAATTATTGTTGTTCATCCATATATTCTGTCGTTAATTTATCTTGCCAAAAAACGCTCGAGCTTTACTTTTATCAGATAAATTTCTCTTCAACTCAAAGTTTTGCTAATCACTAAATTTGCTCGAAAAACTGACAAAAGTTGTTGAGTAAAATAAAACAAAGTAACTTTCTAGTGTCTAAATTTAGACACCTATAATTCGTAAAAAAAGGGAATAAGACAAATTGTTTATAAGAAGTACTACAATCATTTTTACATTACTGTAAATTTCGTAGAAACCTCCAATGTTTGGGATATATGAAGCCAAGCTGGACGCTAATAATAATATAGCTTTCTATTGATTAAATAGTTTCCAAGACCAACTGTGTAATTTTCAGAATTATAATATTAATCACTGAAAATGCTAGTAATTCCCTAGCTCCAGCCCTGTCTACGCTCACATTATCCTCATAACTGACTACTCCCTTTCATCGTAATACGAGCATAAAATTCCTTAACCTAGTTCGATTTATTTTCCCTTTCAACAAAAAAAAAATTATATCTAACACGCAATCGGCATCAGAGAGGTCAAATTAAAACGGCTTGACATTCAAATTGCCCTTTAATATCCAGGTGCTATAGCTGATGGGCTAATACTTTTTCCAATATAAGCCAAAAGGACGAAAACAACACGATATTTCAAAAAGTGACCATCAGTGGTGGTGAAGACTATTATTATTTAACAAGCACCAAAATTATTTCGCAAGGCTTATATAGTAGTATATTGTATTAATTAGTGGGAAAAGCATAATATTTTCAAAAGACTGTGATAATTACCAGACGTGGAGCGTGGCGGCGAATCTGGTAACACAGGAGTTTGGGAATATCCTTTTCCCACGAATTATACACACTATTTTTTGTTCGATCGTAGATTTACATTTAAAAAATTAATTAAAAAGTATTCCATTCAAGATGTAATTAAATCAGTTTAGATAGATTTCTGTATGTTCATATTGAAATATACAGGGTGTAACAAAAAGGCAGGTCATAAATCATACCATATATTATGGGGCTAAAAATAACTCGATCCAACCCAAGCTACCCTACTACAAATGTGCATGCGAAAAAAGTTACACCCCTTCTAAGTTGCCTAATGAAAATTGATTTTTTTCGACAGTTATTTTACATATTATAATGAAAGTTGACAAGTGTCTCTCTTATGATAAGAGCATCTTAAAAAAATTGAGGGAGTTGAGGTCCCCTAAACCCCCCAATTTTTGTGTACGTTACAATTTAATGCTTATTGTGGCACCATTATTCAAACACATTATTTTTGAAACTTTTTTGCCCTCTAGCACTTTTTAAAATTATCAGGTTTTATTGAGATACGGCCTATTTTTCATTATAAAATGAAAAATTTTTCAACATAGACTCGAATGCGTTTGACCTTGCTCAAGGCAACCGAACAGAAACCATTTTCATATCTTCAAGGGTCCCCTCGTAAAAAAATAATTTTTAAGGGTCTTCAACGGTCAAATTTTCTACAAAAAAATCAATAGCTCAAAAAGTGTGCATTTTTCGGAAAAAGTTTTTAGACAAAAGTATACTAAAATATTACGTAGATTTCAAAAATGTATTAATATACAGGGTGTTCCATTTAAAATAACAAAGTTACAGTCGACTTCCGGTAGAACCGGAAGTCGGCCATCTTTGAAAATTTTTAGTAGGGGAGGTCGTATCCGAAAACCAAAACGTAGAAATTTTCATGATTTTACTATAAGTATTTTGCCATATACAGATAGTTTTCACTCGTCGTGGGACACCCTGTATATATTAATTGCTTAGCAACTGCCCACTATTCTGGAATTTTCAGCTTTGCGCATGAAAAACAGGTCAATATAGTGTAACTTTTCTCACGATCGGAGAAAAAAAATGTCTTCATCACCGTGGTGTATATAAAATTTATAAAAAATACAGGGTGGCGCACCGAAAACGAAACAGATGCATTTACTGGCAGATGATTCCTTTTTAAAAAAATCCCTCGGACCCGTCGATTTTGTTTTCGAGGGGGACACAAAATTGGCATGAAATCACAGTAACATTTGCAGCCCCCTAAGCGGGGGTGGCACCATCCCTAAAATCTTAAATGGAAAGGGGGGTCGAATGATCCATCATTTAAAAGGTCTTTCAACTCCCTTTATAATGATGTAAAATTCATTGAATTCATTGAATTTTACATCATTATAAAGGGAGTTGAAAGACCTTTTAAATGATGGATCATTCGACCCCCTTTCCATTTAAGATTTTAGGGATGGTGCCACCCCCGCTTAGGGGGCTGCAAATGTTACTGTGATTTTATGCCAATTTTGTGTCCCCCTCGAAAACAAAATCGACGGGTCCGAGGGATTTTTTTAAAAAGGAATCATCTGCCAGTAAATGCATCTGTTTCGTTTTCGGTGCGCCACCCTGTATATAAACGTTACGTTGGGTTATAAAATTTTGTTTGGATGACACTGATGTGCTCGGCTGTCTCCTCGATCATCGATCGCCCTGAATAACTTTTTGATCGCTGAATAAGTTAACAATGTCGTTTTTGGTCGACAGTCAAACTTAAGAGTCAGCAACTTTATAAAATCAAAGTTTCTAGAACGACTTGGTTTTGAATACATTATTTATCGAGTCAAAACTTACAATTTATGACTTTAAAATTTTACAAACGTTTTCATATGGTTTGAAAATATAACATTTCCATTAATTAAATTTAATTGAATATTTACAAATTACGTGTTTAACCACAAACCTCCAATTTATTTCGTTCTCAGTCGGTAATTTGATAAAAACGTTGAAAACATTTACACAGGGTGGTCCTGTACATAGAAGGTCGGTACAATCTTCTCTTCAAAATATTGCTATTTAAACCAACTAGCCTCAATAAAATGTTGATATTAATAGAGATACAGGGTTAGGTTAGGTTAGGTTTTGTACCTATTTCGATGTATTTTGTAGAGGGCGCCACATAGGCCACGTATGCGGCATAAATGTACACAAAACTTTTTTTTCATTTTACATTAGTGCTACTTTTGTGAAAAATAATTAAAGCCACATCATTACAACAAAAAAGGCATACTTGTTAGTATCCCCAAACCTTAACGGTTTTAGA
The DNA here is from genome assembly GCA_963978555.1 of Galerucella nymphaeae. Taxonomy (NCBI): domain Eukaryota; kingdom Metazoa; phylum Arthropoda; class Insecta; order Coleoptera; family Chrysomelidae; genus Galerucella; species Galerucella nymphaeae. The sequence continues at coordinate 10,754,028 of OZ021707.1, read as the reverse complement.
GATGATCACATTTCTTCAGGGGTTCTATTTTCTGTTCTTAATGAAAAATTGCTGTGCTTTAGTTTGTAAAAACTGTGACATGACCTTTAAATATGCGTTGTAACTCTATTTTTTCAACAGTCAAAAAATTTCGATCTTACTCCAGGCTTTAGTTTAACTTTTTCACTGTTCATTATTTTAATTCAATGTACATATATTTTTCTGGTGCATACTTGGATATGCTAGGACAGTCGGAAACCCAACAGAACTTATTTACCACTTTTTCCTCACTCATTATATTATAAAATAAATCAATCAACAGTCCAGCGTTCTGTTTCTTACACAATAATATGCAATGCAATACCATTATTGTCTAATATAAAGAAATAGTCTGTCAACCTCATGTGTATAACAGAGACCCTAAAAAGAGAGATGCATACATATTGAGAGGTGGAGGCTTAAGTTAAATTACGGTGAAATTTGAAACTTCCAGAAACTTTTGTGTATGCGAGATGCTATTGACCAATAGGTGGCTCTATGATAAAATATTAATAACCCTCAAAATAAACATAACAAAATACATTTCTACTTATCAAAGTTGAATAAAAATTTCTACCTAAATAGCCCAACCAAACAAAATTTTACGAGTATAGATAAGTATATTTCAAAATAATTTCTGGACTCAGTTTCTGGTCGGATTTATAATAAAAGTAACAGATCCGTATTAGATAAAATTTAGATACCAAATCATAAATTAAATTTATTTTTTGACAAAAAATAACTGAGTTTTACAAGAACAAATCTAATTGGCAAATGTTATCAAACAATTTTTCTTTTAAAAAGGATACGATACGTGTTATTGTTATATACAGGGTGTTTTCAAATGCCACTTACGTTTGCATGTATATACCTTTAGTAAAATTGGACAAAATGATATAAGCTCATTTACTTTTTGAAAAACAGGGTATTTTTATAAAAAAGCATTTGTCAATTCTTGATCCAGTGGTGTACATTTGGAAAAATATGTCACTTTTCTCCTCCCATTTTTCACGCTACTGGTATTTGTAGCTATTTTTGATAGAGGAGTTCAGTTTAAGGTCAGTGTGGCCAACCAAAAGTGTTTTTTTTCTGACAAGAATGACAGTTTATGTATACTGTTTAAAACATAAGATTTTGCATGTCATTGTTTGATATCATTGCGAACATCTATATTGCTTTATTAAAATAAAGAATACACCCCTGAAGCGTATATCTTGAAATTTAGTATTGACTGTTTAGCTGAATACACAACATCGATGGCCCCTATATTAATTGTGTATTCCTTAATTTTTTTCACGTAAAAAACACATAACTTTTGCACATCTAAAAATGTGTAGTTTTCAAGATACCTATTTAATGTTTTCATGAAGTCTGCAACCTAATTTATTAATAATAAAATAAAAAAATATCTTTTTTTAATAACCTTCAAAGTACTAAAATATGTATCAGATACTAATTTGTGAAGCAGCAATTAATGCATCTTGAACATTGTGAGAAGACTATCGAAAATATTTGTACAAAATTGTGCTTTTATTATTGAAAATGATGTTGCAAACTCCATGAAAACATTAAATTAATATTCATTGTTTTGACAGTAACTCTAGAACTAAACGCGAGAAAGGTAAATGTATTAATTAAGGATTATTGGTGATGACACTTTGTCATTATTCGATTATTTCGAACAAATACCTGATTATTAAAATTTTTTGGATGAATAAATTTTAGAATTTTTCCCAAAAATGTTTGTCGATGATTAATGTTGAGTAATGGTCTTTTTCTTATTAATTTGAAATTGTGAAAGATTGTTAAAATAAAAAGTGTTCCTCAATCAAGATTTATTTGAGTCACATACAAGCTTAATTCGTTTAAGAATTCATGTGAATCTTTCGAAGACTCGGTTTTAAAATATTCCGTTCATGTTTAAAAGAGAATTCCGGCGTACATTTTGATTCCCGTTTTGGGCCAAATTGTTTTCAAATTTTCACAAAAGTGTTTATAAGTTTGGAGTTGAATATCAAAACATAAAAGCACGTTATGTTCTGTGTACTGTAAATTGACCATTAGGAGAAATTGGTCGCGTTCAACCCAACGTAGCACTAACGGAGAGATCATCAATTTTCTGCTGAACGCGTTTTTTATCAACGTAGAAGTTGCCATTCTTTAAATTTTTGTTAAAAGGTATTTTAGATATTTGTATCATAAAATTGAATGAAACGAAGTAGGAACTATTGAATTATATTGAAGTGAACATGAGTAAATAATTATTGAAGTCATATATCAAATAAAATTAGGTTATGTTGTTATATCATTATTAGATGTTTGGCACAATTATGAAACTAGAAACCACTCTGAAAATAGTTAATTTTCGTGACTATACACTGTGATATTTATAAGATGCGATAGGGATTCCTGTAAAAAACTCAAAAGTGAGCCAACTTTTTTAGCAAATAGCGTTTATAAGAAATCATAACAGATTTGGAAAGGTCGTTGACAAATAAGTTCAAATGCACTTTCTTAATTTTGCTCTGGTTTAATAAAATAAATGGATAGTTATGTTTAAAAAAGTCGAACTCCATTTTCATACCACTTTCGGATAATCTTAATCGATTAGGAGATGGCTAGCAGAGTGGGACGGTCAATGTTAATCAATACAATGTAAGATGCTCCAGTTTATAACAGATTTTAAAGATATTCCTAATAGAGAGATCGGACAAACACAAATACCGCGATAAGCTAATTACGTTTTGCGCTATTTGACATCTACGCATGTGCATGTCAAAGTATTTACCGAATTAGGCAAATAACGTTAAAGTGAAGAAAACAGATTTTTATATTCTGTGTAAAAATTTAATTTTAAAAAATTGCAAAGCGCTTTTGGCTGTTACACCATCAGGTATCTCAGGTAAGTAAATCTTCACAATTTCATTTCCTAACTCATTAAATTATAACAATATACTTGCAGGTAATTCACTGATGATGGCGTAACAGACGAAAACGCTTTGTATTTTTTTTAAATTAAATTTTTACACAAAATACAAAAAACTGTTTTCTTGACTTTTCAGTCATGTGTACTCAGCTATAAAGATATTAGGGACATAAAGCAGTTCTAAAAATCCCCACTTATCCGTATACGTATCTCAATGCGCATGTGCAGAAGCGATACGTGGGTTTCGTTACGTGACGTGAAACGAATCAATCCGTCACACGTACCTAACGTACGTATTGCTTTATTGTGTATCGTGTTCGCGTATTTCAACGACCAGACAACAAAATTGATGTTGTATGCTTTTAGAAAGACTATTTTTCACTAGATGTTAATGTTTCACTTTTTTTAGGTTAAAAATTAAAACACATGTATGGTTAAGTTACGAACGTATTTACTTTATACTTCTTTTTGATTAATCACGTATCTCCGTTACGTTACGTATACGGATAAGGATAAGTGATCTATTTGCTTCAAGTCCCTAATCACCAAATAACGTTAACGAAAACGTAACTTTACGGTGTGGTTTAACGGAAGGATTTACGGTAAATTGGGGAAGCCGAAAGTATCCAAAATCCAAACACTTATTACACCATTTGTTAAGTAAGTGTCAAAAGGTATTTAAAAACATTGAAGCTGGATTTATAAACTTGGCGTTCGCCGTTAGCGTTGGCGCTCGCGTTAGCGTTTCTAATTAAAATTACAGAATCCCCTGAGACCATTTATATCTACCGTTGGCGTTGCCGTCCGCCGTTGGCTGCCGTTCGACTTAAATTAACTTTAAGGCTGCTTTTATGCACGCGTTTGTTGTCGCCTGTCGCGTGGCGACATAAAAACGCGGCTTTTGTAGATGAAACAAAATGGAACTTTTGTTTAGCGTTTTTTTGCCGCGTGCCGCTTTCAAATAAAATTTATTATCAGCGGCCATCGTACTGTGCAACATGAAAGTGTGTATTGATTGAAAAATGGACCCGTGTTTTATATATTTGGTATACAAGCATATAATTAAAAAGAGACGCCAGAGACGTTGGAGTGTTTGCATATCATTGAATCCCACAAAGATGGTCGTTTTTCTATTTCGTCGATAAATAGTTCAACATCGAGGTTTTCCATGATAACAACGCACGTCTTCACACATCGATACACGTCTGCAGACTGACTAGCAAAATAATTCCTATCGAAGCATCAGCGACAATAAATGCGTTGCATAAAAGCACCAATTTAATTCAACGTATTTATAAAACGCTTGTCGCGACGCGTTCTCTAATTCCAGGCGACAGAATTTGAGAACGCCGCGACACAGGCACCGAGCGGCTCACCGACGTTGATGCATAAAATGGTACATACAAAGCAATTCGTTTGGAGAACGCCGCGTATTTTGTGGCCACGCGACAGGCGACAACAAACGCGTGCATAAAAGCAGCCTAAAGCTGGATTTATAAACTTGGCGCTCGCCGTTGGTGTTGGCTTTCGTGCTGGCGTCCACCGTCGGCAGTTCGTAGCTACGACATTGGCCATTTATAAACTTGCCGTTGGCCGTTACGAAAACTATCATAACCTCAATTTAATGTGCCACATTCATATAAAACCAACAAACTACTTGTTTGGCATTTCACATATGACGTACACCAGGTGACGGCTACAAATCGGCTCTTCAGACTTGCTACGTACGGTGCTACGAACGGCGAACGGCGTTCATTTAAGTCGAACGGCAGCCAACGGCGGACGGCAACGCCAACGGTAGATATAAATGGTCTTACGGATTTCTGTACTTTTAATTAGGGTGGCTAGCGCGAACGCCAACGCCAACGGCGAACGCCAAGTTTATAAATCCAGCTTAAGTTTCGCCGTTCGCCGTTCGTAGCAACGTTCGTAGCTAGTCTGAAGAGCAAATCAAAACGATTTTTAGCCGTCACCTGGTGTACGTCATATGTGGTTAGTTTTATATGGATGTGACACATTAAATTGAGGTTATGATAGTTTTCGTAACGGCCAACGGCAAGTTTATATATGGCCTATGTCGTTGCTACGAACTGCCGACGGCGGACGCCAACGCCAAGTTTATAAATCCAGCTTTATTGATCTTGCACTAATAAATAAATATCTTTTCTCTGGAAACGAAATTGGTTTCGTACTTCTTCGTCTCCCGTATCTTCCAAAAAATTCAAATATATATGATGTTGCTCTTCACGATTAACGAAAAGATTATTTATTATGATAAATTCTATAGCACAATCATCCGCCCCAGCTAAAATTGCAAACTGCAACTATTCGATCCGATCAATACAATGTACAAAATATAAAAGGACAATGTCAAAACGAAAATACCAGAATTAAAATTACGCTGACTTATCGCAAAACGTAAACATTTGCACTGCCCGAACTCTTTCAAAGTCATATTTGTGTACATCTGTTATTTAAAAATACCACAGAACGTAATTAGCGTATCGTACTATTCGTGTTTGCCCGATCTCTCTATTAACTATTCAATTTGTTGTAGTTGTTGGTTTCTTTGCACGTATTAAACTTATTTCAGCCCAATTTTTGAATGTAAAGGTCCTCTAATATAAAAAATACTAATATTTGCGTGTTAAATGTCACAACCACAGTTTTTTAATTGAAAAATTACCCTGTATTGTACTTGAAACTCATACAAAGCTCGTTTTTTATTTATTTTGTATTATGTCTGAAAATACGATATCTCAAACGTTCCAGGCTTACAAAAATATTGAAATTAATATTTTACCGGTAAAAGCATATTTCTCGAATACTTATATACATATTTATACATAATATTCCAAAAAGGCAACACCGATATATATTGGAAATTTACTTATGGCATGAGTGGATATATATTTTGAAGCGTCTTCTTCCGATACTGGAGGGAATATTTCTCGTGTCATATACTCCGTCAGAAATTTAATTATGTTTTTTTTTCAGAAAACGTGATGGAAAGCTGGATAAACCATCAGAATCCATAATGTTTCCCCAATTTCGACAGTAACGGTGAAATGATTGAAGGTGAAGCATCTCAGTTTGCAATAAAGGACCACTTATTGTTGTCATTGAGTGTCCATTAATGAAGGAAGATCATAGATTTCACGTTATCCTCACGCTAGATTTATAACTTTTTTACTAAATAGCCTACATAAAAAAATAATAGATTTGTAAAGGATGTCGAAAAATGAGTTCAAATGCACTCTTAATTTTCTTAAATTTGGAAAAAAAATTATAGCTATGTTTAAAAAAGTCGAACTCCATTTTCATACCACTTACAAATGCTTAGGACATAGCCATACAGGTAGAAGAAGAAGTATAGCGGTTCAATTCGCCGCTGAGGTTAATTTTCTTTTCTTTTCTTTGTTTTTGGTTCTTTTTCACAATGTGTCGACATCCAAGAAACCGATATCGACTACTTCGGGAATCCACCTCAACTGCTCGTTTGTTTTAGATTTTGGTAACAAAACCTCATTTTGCGACTTTTTTTCTAACAAAAATGTTGAGTTGAAATTGTTTTTTCGGTTCTTACTTTATTTCTCTCTTCGTAAACCGTACTTTATCATTGTTCGCTAAAACACAAAAGGCCGTCCCAATTAATCTGACCCTTCATCCTTTACCGCTTTGAAATATGTATTGAAACTTGAGCGTTTCTAAAAAGAAAGGGCAGAAAATTTCATTTTTAGGCCTGTCAGTTGAAAAATAGGTAAGCTTATATAATTATTAATTATACAGAGTAAGTTATAAGTATGGAAAGTTTCAATATATTTCAATATGATTGCTTGTTTTTCTGTCTTTTTATATTCATATAATGGATGTAAAATATACAGGGTGTCCCAGGAGTTGATACCAAAAACTGGGGACGTGATAGGAAGACTAGAAATAATGATGGTATTTCATATAAGATTATTTGTTTACGCCCTCCTTCAACGAACTATAGGGTAGATTTTAACAAATTGAAATTGTTTTATTTCATAATTTAGTATGGATCTACATCAAGTGGAAGCCTCATCTATTTAATTAGTGTTTAATATGTGATGTGCCTCTAACCATAAAACATAATATACTGTTGGATTGTGCAAATTCAAGTGTTAGAAAAACAGTTAACAACATCTCACCTAATATTAAGCGCTCATTGAGTGAAAACTGTGAAAAAGTGCTCAAATTTCTGAAAAACTCCAATCTTTATTTTAAAATATTAGAACTTATTCTATGTTTTTTCACGTAGTCACACTTTCGACTATAAAATACAAAATCAATACTGCAGCAAATCAGTACGTGTATTTTTTTTTTCAAACTTTCAAACTAAACTTTGCTTTTTCACGAAATAATCTGTGTTAATTCCAACGACGAATTGACTGAAAGTAAATTGGCCGGCAAATGCATCATTTATCACGGGAAATCCAGAGTGACAATAATTTAAGAGAAATGTTTGCCGTAAAGGGCCTATTGGGATGTACATATACACCCATTATGTTTAGTTACCATCAATTTCATTCAGTCAATAGTTTAACCAATTTGAATGTAAATAATTTATAGCTTGCAATGCACATTTTGATATTGCGTAATACAAGATTGTATACAGTCAAGTCATAATAAAAAAGAAACCAAACAAATACAAATCGTAGCAAAGTTTAAGCGTAATATGACACTATATCTTCTGTATGTTCCTTGTGGTATATTATTCATTCTTTTTTTAATTTCTTGGGAAATTAAACCACAATATTTTTGAATTCTTTATTTCAACGTTTCGGTAGCGTTCCAGCTACCGTTTTCAAGAAAAAATAAGTAAAAATTGATTTTTATTCCTAACTGACACAACGGAAAAAATTTGACAACTAGACAATCTGTCTAGTTGTCAAATTTTTTCCGTTGTGTCAGTATCTATGGTGTCAGTTAGGAATAAAAATCAATTTTTACTTATTTTTTCTTGAAAACGGTAGCTGGAACGCTACCGAAACGTTGAAATAAAGAATTCAAAAATATTGTGGTTTCATTTCCCAAGAAATTAAAAAAAGAATGACACTATAAATATTAACAAATTTATTATAATCGTAATCAATTAGTAAACATAATCGAGCATCAAAATTATTTCACAAGGGGCTTTGCCACGAGCAGAATAAGGGTTGGAGGCTTATAAATGTCTTCAGTACCATGGTGTATATACATTTTTTTCGAATGCTAGCCAAATTTGAGACAAAAATTGAAAATAATTGACCTTTTACACTTCAATGCTAAAATATTACAGCGGTATTGCGTCATTGCGACAACACCTTGTGTGTAAGAGGGTTACACCACAGCGCTCACAAACGCACCACGGGAAGCGTTCACCCGTCATCTGACTTTCAAGTACACTGTCTGTTTTCATATATTATGATCGTACTCCTTATGTCATCAGTCATTTTTGGTTGAGCGCAAATTTTGAACTAATGGTTTTTTATTCATATGTATCATCTTGATAGGTAATTTTAAGCAGCAAATACGTTAAAGACAATCTCCTATAGGTTTACAAAATTATGTTGCACAAGTTTTTGTAGATCTTCTATCGCAATTTGATGTTTCTTGAATTACTTCTCATGAAGGGAACACGAATAATACACTTCTTATCTCACAGTAGAAAATATAGTTATAGATGTAGACCACACTGTATTCTGTGACAAAGTTTTTGGATAATTTCCCTTAATCGCAATAAAACTAAGTATCGCAATTTGTCTTTCGAGTAACATCCATCTTAGTCTAAATTCAGGTTTAGCAGTTCAACTTGAATAAAAACAAACAATAGCCATTGGTGCGTTGGGAGAATTGCTCTTTATAAATTGAAGGTCAACTAATGATATTTTAGACGTGTCCTTCCTTACCCAACTTGTTTTATGTCACTGATGAATTCCGGTGAGCCCAAACCTTTCTTAACCCTAATCACTGCTGTACAATTGTAACATAATTACTGCGTAAGTCGAGACGTTTCGAGATAAATGATTGTTGTTCTATACAACTTATTATTCGTGTAGTTGCAGATATTTACATCGTTAGGAGAAAATCTACTTAGAAATGTACTAAGAAGAGATGGAAAGAATGCCATTCAATGGTACACAGATGGCTCAAAAGCAATAGGAGGAACTGGGATAGGAGTGTTCGGGCCAGGAACCAAACACTCCGAAAGCTTGGGAAAAACCCCAAGTATCTTTCAAGCGGAAATCCACGCCATAAGAAAGTGCGCCCAGTTCAATCTTAATAAAGGATACAGAGGACAAAGGATTATCATAATGACAGATAGTCAAGCAGCCATCAAAGCACTGAGCTCTTGCGTAATCAGTTCTAAGATGGTTTGGGAATGCCTAGACAAACTAAATGAATTAGGCGAGAACAATATAGTTACCCTACTATGGATTCCAGGACACACTGGAATAGAAGGAAATGAAATAGCAGATGAACTAGCAAAGAGGGGGTCGGAAATACCCTTCTGGGGGCCTGAACCTTTTTGCGGAATCAGCCCCAATGTAATATTGGAAGAAATAGGCGAAGCCGAAAGAAAGAGAAGATCTGACCATTGGAAAGATCTAGTAGGGCTTAGACAATCAAAGATTCTCCTGGGTGACTACAACCAAAGGAGATCAAATGAATGCATAAGTCAAAGCAGGACTGCACTAAGAGTTTTAACAGGGATCCTAACGGGACATTGTCGCCTGAATGGGCACCTGAAAAAGCTCGAATTAGTGGAGGAAGAAGAATGCAGATACTGTGGCATGGAAGAAGAAACCTCCATCCACATACTTTCCAACTGCACAGCACTCCAGAATCCTAGAGCACAGTACCTGGGAGATTACTGGATAGAAGAGGAACATTTACCTAAGCTGAAGCCTGCAGATATCCTAAAATTCCTCCGGGAAATAGGACTAAAGGAGCTACTACTACGGCAGTTTGAAATACATGCTACTGGCTATCATTTTCCAGATAATTGGTCATTAATATTAAAAATTAACGGAGATATGAATTTTTGGAAAAAGATCCATTTTGAGCGTTTTTTCGGCTTTTCTCGGCCAAAAATGCTTAAATCAGAGTTTTCAATAACCATTATGTAGGTTTTCTTGCATGCTCTACAAACAGTCTTTGAAAAGTAATGCTATTTATCCACTTTTTATTATATTTGCAAAAAAATCGGAAAAATGGGCTTTTTTGTGTATAATTATTGTTGAAACAAATTTCACAAGGAAAAAATTTGACTGGTTTCTGGATTTTGGTAATCTACAGGGTATCCCCAAACCCATGGTTTGACATTTTGAAAGGTATAAAAAATCAGTTTTTTGTAAATATTTGGCTTCCTTGCTCCAAAATATCGAAGAAATTGTGAAACATGAAATTTTACAAGTTTTTTGTTCAACTTTACAAAGCACGGAGCTCCTAGTCATACATGCCCAAAGTCAATCGTGAATAACAATTATGGAATTCGCGATTGACCCTGCGTTATGGCATTAAGGGCTAAGAGTTCCTCGCTATCTCCCAAACGGTTGACTGAATGAAAATTTTATATAGGTAGACTAAATTTTCAGAGAATTTCATACACTACAATTTTGATGTTAAATACAAATACGATTTAAGTCGAAGTAAAATAGCGGAGGGATGATATTTGGGAATATATTGGATATATACAGATTGCGAAAATTACATCGGAACACATGGGAAGATATTTATAAAAGAAACATCAGAAAAATAACGGAAGAACTGCTCTCAATGAGCATGAACAAACTACGCATAATAACTGGGCTACTTACGGTACACTTATCCACAAAGGATCCCCTGAGCAAAATAGGTCTGTATAACGAAGGCCATACATGCAGAAGATGCAAAAAGATCACCGAAACAGTTCTGCATATATTATGCAAATGTGAGACGTGGACTATAGGAGGCAAAAACTGTATGGTAGACCCCAAATGACTCTAGAAGAATTTTACATCCAACCAGCAAAGAACCTGTATGAGCTAATGAATAGGGTGTTATAAGAACACTAGGAGGATCCACAATAAACCAAGGAGGCTGAGGTGGTGCGGCCGAGGAGATGGCTAAAAAAAAATTAAAAATATTGGTTGGAGAGATAAAATTCGTATCAGTAGATGCAAAGATACGTACAATGCGCACGATGTCGACTAGTGCACGCTTACATTTAAACTTTCATCACACTAGATGTCTACTTCATTCAAACTATGCGGACGAGCTGATAAATAATGGGACTTGCCTAGATTCCCTACCAATTCCTTGATTGATTTTTGTAAAAGTGAACTTTGCAGAATCATCATCAATCCTTTGTGAGATTTTACGTATATATGCAAATGAATTGAAATTAAGAAATTTGAATAAAACCGTCTCATGCATTATCCTTTTTTTTTATTTGCCGCGATTTTATCTGTAGGATAAAGTTTCTATCTCTCGATGAAACTGCAAAAAACTGCGATTAGCCATGAGCTGATATCGAATTAGTCCGGCCTGAAATTCATGGATTACATTTCATGGGGTATTTAAAGTTCAACTGTCGGGTGCTTTTCTGGATTGTTCTTGATCTCGACGTTTTTGTCCCATATTGTATGCAAATTTAGTCCTCTGCCAATTCAAAGAGTTTCCGTTCTTTGTTAATGTTTTTCTTCCGGTGTCCTTATTCATTTAACTCATTTTGCTTTGCGCCAAAAGAGTTTTCTGCATGGACAAATAACAAATTTTTATTGAACCCTTCAAATACAACTCGGTCTTTTTTGTCATCCAAGTTTATTTAATCTTCCAAATAGCTTTGCACTTTACTTCATGAAGTGTTCAAAATAAATACTTGAGTATTATTGGAAATTTTCACATTAAAAAAAATAAACTGGGTAGTACAAATCATACTAAGTAGAGAGGAAATCATTGAAAAAAAACCACCTCCTCACTTCTTAGAAATCAGACAACCTGGGACATGCCACAAGACGGTATGATGAAAAAGTATAACTTATCGAAGAAATTCTTTACGGAATTGAGCAACAAGAAGATCCAAATACCATTACCAGACTTGGAAAAAATGCCTTTCAATGGTACACAGATGACTCAAAAGCAATAGGAGAAACTGGGATAGGAGTGTTCGGGACAGGAACTAAACACTAGAAAGTACCTTTTAAGCGGAAATCCACGCCATAAGAAAGTGCGTCCAGTTCAATATTGATAAAGGATATAAAAGACAAAGGATTATCATAATGTCGGATAGTCAAGCAGTCATTAAAGCACTAGGCTCATATGTAATCAGTTCCAAAATGGTTTTGGAATGCCTGGACAAACTCAATGAACTAGAGTTATCTTACTATGGATTCCAGGACACACTGGAATAAAAGGAAATAAAATAACAGATGAAGTAGCAAAGAGGGGGACTGAAATTCTGGGGGCCTGAGTCCTTTTAGGGGATCAGTGCCGGTCCAGTGGAGTTATTATTTGGTGTTAGGGTTATATAAAAATATCTCCATTATTTTATACTTCCAAAAAATTAAAAATGCAACAAAAAGTTAGAAAAGATTTTTTTTGATGGACTATTTTGTGAATATTTATTCACCTGTAGTCACAATAGTTATAACTTCCGAAGTAAAAAACTATCTAAAAAGGCCAAAATTTGCATAATTTCACTTTCATTTATTACTTTCCCGCACTAGTGCGGGAAAGTGACACTTTCAAAACTAAAATGCGTGCAGGAAAGTGGGTTAAGACGCACGGTCGGAGAAAAAAAATATAAGCACACCTTTTTTTTTCCGAAACTACTGGCAACATTGTAATGAAATTTTATGCGAATATGTTTTGGAAGTTACTACACCCGATGAATTTGTTTTCATATCTCGCTCTCATAGAGGTCGCTAGTTACACAGTTCGTATCATTTTATTCAAATGAACATGAACATCATTCAATCTCACATCAAAAAGGTACTTTTGTCAAAACTTGGAATATTTTGATTAGAAAATTATGAAGTAAAGATCAATATACTCGCTTAAAATTCAATTACTGTTTCCAATTTTTCCATCGATCATTTGAATTTATAAAAATTTGAAAAAAGAAAATTCCTCATTTGTTTTCTACAGTTATATTTTCTTCCGTGGTAAATCAGAGAATAAACGAATCAAATACATATCTGACAAGCACAAGAATCTACATTTTTAGCTTGGTCCTTCACTATAGCCTTGGTCATAAAAATTCCGCACTTTTATATTATTTTTCACAAGGATTTATTTGAATATGATGAGGGTGTGTTTTAATATGTATGGTTTTGACGTTTCCCCTTTACATACTAGAAATTGCAAATGAACCACCAAATTTATAGCACGATTGTGTCACCGATATTCTGTGGAAAAAAATCATCCATTACGGATATTGAAAAAGGTTAAAAATTATTCAGCACATTCCTTTTATTTTAACAAAGGTTTCATAGAAACAGACAAGTTGGTAGTTTTATTAACTGAGCCTGCCTAGTTAAACAAATAACTATTATTTCATACTGTAACCCTATCTCTAGTCGTGAATTATGAACCATAATACACCCCAGTGTATTATAAACCATACTTCACGACAGTAGATATATGGGCACCGTATAACTTTTGTTAGGAGGTAAAATATTGACTTATTATTAGGTGGTCGTGGACAAACCTAATTTTCACTTTCTGTCAACTATAATACTCGACCTATGATTGAAATGAGGTAGTGAATTCGATAAATGTGAAAGGGAATTTGGTGGAGAGAAAGTTTGATGCAGTGTGACCATGATCATGGAAATCACCATGTTTCATTTGAATAATTTTGAATTTATATTTTTTTTTGAGCAGTTTCAACAGCAATCTTATAAGTGCAATAGGACTTGCAATCCCTACACATGACAGGGGAGACTATTTCACTATTAGCCAAAGTGGATTGTGAACAATTTGGTATTAACGCTTCTGATGGATGTTGGACACCAAACAATATTTTCATGCTGCATTGTTCAATATCCGGATAATGAACAAACCTACCCTTAAAAAATTTGAAATTATGGGATATTGGATAAAGTTAAACTGAAATATGACAGCAATCGTGGATATATACATATTTATTAATGGGGATATTGAACATCTTTATAATAGGAATATATTTTAGTCGATAACTCATTTTTTGGAAAAACTGGATATTGAACAAACCAACTTTCAGGTGACGATAAGTCAAAACGATCGTGGAAGGAAGTATACAATTTTATACTCAAGTGAAATTATTCTTTTGAGTATGTGAAAAATGTGGGATATCTGAGTGGCCTGCAACATATTATTTTTATTAACATTCCTCGACGTTCAACTCGATAGGAACTAAAAATAAATAAAAAATAAGGAGATTATTAAAATTGCGGAAATGAACACGGTAATACTGAAAATTATTTTCATCTGCATATTCTGCGATGTTATGTATAAAATTTTATTTTAAAAGTGGAAATAAACAAAGTGAAATATTACTTTTTTAATGAAACCAACTGTTTCTACAGAATTCCACTTTAATGAAATATTTATGAAAATTCTAAATAATATTGATTATTTCTAACGAGGATATTTCAAATATCGAAATACTCATCTGAATTATTTACAACTTTCTGAAGCTTGTTGCAAAATCTGTTATAACATTTTTCCGAACAATTATCAATGTCCTTGGGCTATTACTACTCACAACTATCTGACACTTGCTAAGCAAATAAAAGCCAACGTGATTATTCTCGAGAATAATCACAAGAGATTCATTCCCACTATAATAATGACATAATTGGTTAATACTTACCCTTGTGACAAATATAGAAGCATTTCATTGGTTTTAAGAAACGTCAAAAAATAAACGCTGTAATTTTGATGCTATTAGTCGATTTGATCATTACGATTGGCTGAGAGGATGGTTTAAAAAATAATCATTAATATATTATTTCATTGAAGGGAAACTCTATAGAAACAGTTAGTTGCATTTAAAAAAATAATATGAATAGATTCCACATAGTAAGGGTGCACACAGTAAATTCAAAGTGAAAAATGTTTATATCGAATAACTGAAAAATTTCCTTTAGCTGAAAGCTTTAGTAATGAAATTCAAGAGGAAATCTCTTTGAAATGAAATACTTGTGATTGTTAAAAAGAAGCTTATGTCATTTCTCTGAACGGTACTGTTATTTTACAGATATGTAAAATAAATGAAAAATACTGTTTTATTCTTTTACCACAGCTCTTTTCCGTTTAATATTAAATGAGAGCGAAATAGTATAAAATGCTAATGAAATGGAAGAAGAAGATTCAAATTAGCTGCTGTGCATATAACGGAAAATAAATTAAACGATTTTATAGCAGTGGATAATCCTTAATTGGGACACAATGTGTCCTCATTTATTGCTAGATTTGCTAATTTAGACTCACTAAAAGCTTGGGAAGAATCCCAAGTATCTTTCAACCGGAAATCTACTCCATAACAAAGTGCGCCCAGTTCAATATTGATAAAGGATACAGAAGACAAGGGATTATCATAATGTCGGATAGTCGAGCAGCCATTAAAGCACTGAACTCATATGTAATCAGTTCCAAAATGGTGTGGGAATGCCTAGACAAACTCAATGAACTAACCGAGAATAATATAGTTACCTTACTATGGAGTCCAGGACACACTGGAATAGAAGGAAATAAAATAGCAGATGAACTAGCAAAGAGGGGGGACCAAATACCTTTCTGGGGGCCTAAATCCTTTCAAGGAATCAGCCCCAATATAATATTGGAAAGAATAGGTAAAGCCTAGAGAAAGGGAAGATCTGACCATTGGAAAAATCTAGTAGGGCTTATACAATCAAAGAATCTTCTGGGTGAATACAACCTATTGAGATCAAATGAATGCATGAGTCAAAATAAAATTGCGACAGCAGTTTTAACAGGGATCCTAACGGTACATTGTCGCTTGCATGGGCATCTTAAAAAGCTCAAAATAGTGGAGGAAGAATGCAGATATTGTGGCATGGAAGAAGAAACCTCCATCCACATACTTTCCAACTGCACTCCAGAATCCTAGAGCACAGTACCTGGGATATTACTGGATAGAAAAGGAACATTTACCTCAGTTGAAGCCTGCAGATATCCCAAAACTCCTCCAGGCAACAATGTCTTTACACATACCAGAAGGTTACAGCTATTATATATGCAATTATTTAATTACCAATTTTTTCGGTTTAACTCAGGCGTTAGTTTGAAAAAGTGGATCAAATTTTACCTCAGTAACAATTAAGATATCTGTGCGGATTTTTAAATTAAATTAAAATCTGATAATACACACTTAAACGACTTGGAAAAACACAACTTTTAGCGTTTTGAACGTTCAATTCAAACCATTTAATCCCGAGTTATTGAATCCCAAACTTGATCAACGATTCACGGCAAACGATAAAAAGAAAATACTGACATGCATGTAGGGACAGTTACACTCTAGGTACCTCAAGGACGAAGAACGGAGCAGGATTACCGAACGTTATAAACAGTCGCGGTAATGATAAATTATATCAAATAGATTTGAAGGGTAGGAACCTCTTATGAAATTGGAATTTCCACCCTGTCAGGAGCTGGTATAAACTAATATCGTGGTTTCGAGAGGATTTACTGTTAGCTTCTCCTCTTGGCTCTACTTATTGATTATTTTAAGTTTATGTTCGCTCAAAGACTGTTCCTGCGTCAGCCTCTTCAATTCGTCTTCCACAGCCCCTACCTGCTCTAGCTGTGACTGTGAGTATTCTTAAGCTGCGTCCACACCGGGTCGACACTGTCGATCGACTCTGTCTATACGTGGCAATCGACATGTCGATTTGTTTTCCGTCGCTGGTCGGTAAACATCAAAGAGCAGTCGATCGACTTTAGTGTGTGGACGTGTTTTAGACGTTCGACATTCGACAAACTGAGTACTCAGTGACATCTTGCATTGTTGAAATCATTGCCGTGTGTTGTAGAAATGGAATGGGAACAAGTCATAGCCTTTATTGAGGCATACAAATTAAAAACAAGTCTGTGGGATTCAAAAACCCAAAATTACAAGAACAGAAACTTGAGGCACGATGCCCTCATGGAAATTGCTAAAGAATTTAGCGTCGAAAAGCAAGACGCTCCGTTATGGGAATGGCAGGTCTATAATTGGTATCTTCCTTACAAATTTTGGGCCCGATTTTTTGTAATAAATATGGAAATCTTCGTCAGACATGTTGATTTCGACTGATCCACAAACATTTCTGTCAACTCGGTGTGGACAGATGTAGTTTTGTCGCTTGTCGATCAACAACCGTCGATAGACAGAGTCGATCGACAGTATCTACTCGGTATGGACGCAGCTTTATACGTATATCAACGCTATAATTTTGTTGGAAAACAACAAGATAATTTTCATTGTTCCAGTTTCGATCTAACGCTAATTGCATAATATGAAAATTATATATCGGCAATTTGTATTCAAAAAAAGGAACACTTGGATATGCAAATATCAATAATAATAATAGAACTGTATACTAAGCAACTTTTTATGGTTGCTTGACACGCTAAATAGGTTTTTTCTCTTTTAAAAAGAAATATTTTATTAGTTTTTCAAGCTTTGGTCTATTAAAGTTTGTCGAGGTCGAATCGATTAGGTTTATATGGTGATAATCCAATAGAAACATGCCGATTTTGCATCCTTATAGTGCTGTGCAATTTTTTTTGTCTTTCCAATCCAAAACTGCATCCTTTGATTCCATCCCATCTCTTAAGGGATTGAACATGGGTGTAACGTTTGGCTAGTTACGCAATTGTTAGGCCGTAGGTGTCACTGGGCTCTAGAATGTTTAGTCCAGCCGCTTCGCTGGCTAAAGAATCGTTAATGCGATTACTCCTGTCGTGACCCTCAACACACCTCAGGATAATATTGTTATCTGCCGAGGCGTTAACTAAATCTTTTTGGCAATTGAGTTTGAACCATGATAGTGATGTTTCCCATTTAATCCTTGGGCTTCGTGTTCTGGAGTAAACTCCATCCTGAGCCTTCTTTCATTTTTGATACAATATTATCTTGAAACTCAAGTCAAAATTGAACCCTATTTTCTTTGCTCTGAGTTGCCGTATCCAGAGGACGCCACTGATATTATATAATCATTCCCATTAACGTCTTTCCAAAGATATAAGTACAACCAATATCCGTCCCCGTTAAAGAAAATTCAATCGTGAATGGCTGGAAAATTGATAAATGCATTATCCAATGCAATAGAAAATCAGACACAATTGGAATTAAGAATATCCCCTGTTATAGTTCGATTGTTAGAAATTAATGGGGGACGAAAACGTAATGTCATACCTCATCATGGGAGTAGGTACATTTTTTAATGGGATCCAAAAATACCAAATAATTAAGAAAATATCAGCCTTACATTTGACAAAATTTTCATTGCATCGGAAAAACTGTGGGAAAAAATATGAAGTGATAAAATATTTTTGCTAAGACTTGACACTGAAGAGAAGAAATATTACATATTCATATAAAAATTCATATTTAAATTTGTAAGGTACTGATTGATCAATATTTTTTTCTGCTTTCAACCATCCCGTATAAAGATCGTTCTCAATAATCACCATTAAAATCGAGCCTTCAAGCATTATCAAAAATGAATTACTTATAATAGATTGTTTTTACTATTTTTAGAAAAACGAAAAGGTTAGTTTGAAGTTGTTAAGGATCTTGTAAGTAGCATGAAGAATTGTCTCGAAAAGAAAAAAGGCGCGGTTTGTTGGCATTGTTGGTTTTACAGTGTATTTTTATCATATTGATAGCTGAAGAGCATTATAAATGTGAAAAAGTGTCTAAACACTTTAGAGTGATTCAAAGAACTAAACAGAATTGTAAGTATTCAGTTCTTTCGCTTGCTTCTTTATGTTTATTGAACCACAGGTAGCGAAGACAACCCTTTTACAATTACCATTTAAATATCCAGAAGTGTTATAACTTGCCGTGACAGTGCAGTGTAGATGAGTAAGAATAAGATTATTCAATTAAATTATGAACGATTAATAAGCTGGGCATTTATGTTTAAAATCAGTCACTCTTATTTAGGACACCCTGTATATTATTCTGCTTCAACTCTTATCTCCGCCTATGGTTTATTGCTGTTTTAGGATTTCTTGAAATCGTGCTACCAATTAATAAAAATATATTATAGGAACTCGAAAATCTTATTTCTTACAGATTGTACGAGATGCAAATAACAGTGATTACTGTGAATTCTTCTTTTATAACGTGACTTTGCATGCTCAACAATACATTAATGCATACTAAAGTTAATAATTTAAACTATATACATTATCTTCCCTCGTAACTTTCCATATAAAAAAAAAACTCATAAGAAAATCTTTTTCCCAAGAAGTTTTATATTTGAAAAACGTATTATCCATAGAAAGCATAAGACGGAAACAAAATTGCTGATGTTTGAAAAACCCCTGGGCAACTGCCATATGAACTTTCTTTGTTGAAAGACAATACACAGTACCTAAGTGGATTATTTTCAAACTGTAACTCACAATTTATATATTCATTTAAAAACTTATTATAGTTTAATATGTTGTGAGGTCTGAGATCTTTATGTTTTGACGAAAGCCAAACTACAACTAAGTATCTTTTTAAAATAGGAATACAAAATTAATTAAAATAACCTCAAATGCCAGTGGCGTAAAAGATAGGAGAGAAAAGTGATATTCTTCCAAATGTACACCACTGGATCAAGAATTGAAACATGTTTTTCCATAAAAATATGTCTTTTTACACTCAAAAACAACCTGCCATATATCATATCAATTTATCCATTCATTTGAAAGTTATCAAATTAAAACATTTACATTTTTATAACTTTATCACTCCGTATTTCGAAAAGTAAATTAGCTGGACTAATCAGTTTTCATATAATTTTGTCCAATTTTACGAGAGGTATCTACTGGGAAACGTTGTGTCATTTAAAAACACCCGGTATATGCTTTTCTTTAAATCTAAGTTATTTTAGTTCCACAGGAGAAACTCCAACAAAAATCTTCCTGTCGGTTTTTGTGGTCATCTCCGATGTGACATACCCCAGGTTTTCTATATTGACTTTTTTAAATAATTTTTCCTGAAGCTTGATGAAAGTTTATAAATGGCATCATAAAATTTATTATGTTTGGCATATTCTATATTTTTTTTCTACATTCATGCAAAAAACAATACTTTTGTGAACCACATTTAATGGAAAAAGTGGTACTTTATTGCACTAGTGCAATAAAATATTTTTTCTATGACTGTTGAGAAATGGACCCTTTTTATGTAACATTTTTGTTGAGTAACTGGATGCATTACACAAAACAAGTGTGTAATGATCCATTACACACGACTATCTGGCCAATCACCGTCAAAGAATGCCATTACACACGACTATGTTCGGTGTAATGTTTGAATCAGACTCGCTATGAAATGTCAGAATTTGACTTTGACAGTACCTATACCTACCTACCGAAGGTGATTTAGAGCTGACTTTTTATTAGAATGGATACAGAAAGTGAAAACGAATTCAACTGCTCAAATTTCACCATCAATATTGTAAGCAATAAATGAATTTTCATTGTAGCTTCCAAAATGGAATTGTTTGACATAAAGCATTAAGTTTATTCAATAAAATATTCTCTAAATATCTCGTTCGTTTGAATTGATAGGTGAACACTCAGTCATAGAAAAAGTATAGTATTCTACTTTCGTGTAATGGCTATTACTCACTCGAATGATTACGACGTTCGCCTGCGGCTCACGTCGCAAACTTCATTCTCATGAGTAATAGCCATCATTACACGCTCGTTGAATAATATACTATTATTGCACTCATCTGTCATTCTTGTGTCAGTTTTGTGATGATCAATGACAAACATAAACATTTAAATTGATTAAAAATCCATAGCAAGTATCTGATCCTGCTTTAATACAACAATAATATATGTATATCTTACTACTTAGTCTCAACGAGTTACAATTATTGCAAAAATCTTTAATTATTTAAAATTTAAATCGTCAAGGCGAGAACCAGCTATGATTGAGTACTGACAAGGTGGAGGCCATGAAGATACAAAAAAAGAAGAACGGGTTGAGTTTAATTAGGTTAGGTTAGGTTCTTGACATATTATATTCTAATTTTCCAGTTTTTGCATGAATTTAGAAAAAATATTGTATGCAACTCTTGCAAAACGTGTTGTTTGCACTCGACGTGTTGTCCAACTCGGCCTAAAGACCTCGTTGGACAATTTCACGTCGCGTGCAAAAAACACTCACTTTTTGCACTTGTTGCATAAATAACTATTATTATATGTGCTGAATCTGTCAAATATGTCAAAGATCTTTCATCAATGCCGATTTATATTTTACTACACTATCGGTCTCGGGTAATTTTTTATTGAACGAAAAGTTTCAACAGTGTAGTGAATGAATATTTTAACATCCCCCCTCGTTTACGTATAAGAGTAAAATGGTGATCGAAGCAGGTGTATGGATACAGCGATATAAAACTAGTTATTAAGGTATACTTTTAAAAATAAATTATTTCCACTAAATCGATTACCAGCAATTTTTTAACAATCAAAACAGCCCCACGTAAGTACCATAATTATTGTTTTTTATTTGTAAAATATTCAGGTAGAAGCCAATATATATTCGCGTAATTAAGTTCGGTATTTGTGCTTTGTTGGTATTTTTTTTGCTTTTATGTTCTCGACATATGATTGAAAAAAGAAATAACTGTTTTTTTTTGTTTTCATTCCCATTCCAGCACTGAAAATATAAATTTATTTTGAGATTATGTTGCCATTCCGCGAGATACTTAGTGGCAAACTACTAGTGTCTGAAAAGAATCGCACGGTTAAAAATACATTAAACACCACTTATTCCTTATCTGTCTCTCCTTTGGATGCGTCTAGTCTATTTATATTAATTTATTTTTAGCCGCTCGACTCTTTCCAGACACTAGAAGCCGGCCTCAAAGTGTCTTGCCTGAAAGAGCCCTTAGAGTTAACCGTAAGTAGATTTATAAAGTCTGAAATTCTATGACGGCTCCTGTACTGACCTACCTAACCATCCATAGCAAGTGCAGGTTGTCATGTTATGCAGCTCACTTCAATCTTACTTTGACAGGTGTTTTTGTGCTCTCATTTAATACTTTTATCGCCAACCGTCAGTAAAGCCGTCAATTATCAGATTGATTTCCGGAAGTAAACGAATAGTTTACCTTATCCTATACCAATAATGTACTTTATCTGCCTTGCGGCAGGTAAAGTGACATATGAGTCAGGTAAAGTGACATATGAGTCAGGTAAAGTGACATATGCGTCAGATAAAGTATTTTCACTTTGACATTACTCGAAAATTATTATCTGTCAGTGTCACGCTTCTCCCTATTATGAAATATATCTCAGATTCTTATATTCCGAATTCTGAACAGTTGGTGATAAAATTCTGTATGCACCACGCCAGAAAAGTGTCTTTATCGGACTCGCCTGTTATTCGCCTCACTTCGCTCGTCTCATAATTTCAGACTCGTCCGATAAAGAATCACTTTACTGCCTTGGTACATAAATAACTATTATTTAATATGAAGTTGGTTGAAATAAATAAAAAATGTTTTTTCTCCGATTGGCAGCAAATATTAATTTTGCTGACTGATATCAATCAGCAAAGTATTACTTTTCCTGCCTAGGCAGCCACGCAGCTACTAGATTCTACTGCTACGCAGCTCGCTACGCTCGGCTATGAATTCAGCATCGGCAGTCAATCCACTACTTTGCTGCCTAGTTAAACAAATAACTATTATTATATACCTAATTTCAATGTTTAAACCCCAATTACCAAAATCAGACATTCTTGAATAATTCGCTCACATAAATAAATCTTTAGATGCTGACTGAGTGGCATTGGCATTAAGTATATTGGTATTCAATGAAAAAATTCTAGGGAAGTTAAATCGGGGACGTAGGTGGTCATTCCAAAATTTGGCCTCGTCAATGTCTATTTGTCAGTGTTTCAAAAGAGTATTTAGAGATTCTGCTTCTCTTTTATGAGAATAGTACCTCTACAGCAAGTCATATTCCTCCTTTTCCTTGGGTGGAACTTGTATTATAATAGTTTTTTTCTACGACAACTTCGATAAATGTTCATTTTATAACCGTAACTTCAATCATAAACAATCACATTTTGTAAAGAATTTCATATTTGCATCGGCTCCTTGGCAAGTTGCTAAGCAAGAAGTGCGAAATGAAATATTTCGTGTTAGTTCTAGGTTCATTATAAAATCACGTCGACTACGGCTTGTCAGATTATGACATCCAGCGACGAATTGATGAAATTTAAGCAGATCGTTTCTGTCAAAGTTTTTCTAAATAACAAGTAATTTCATAGTTGTTTTCTATAGAAACTATTAATTAAAATGGAAACTGATAGTGATATTGATTTAGTTTTGACACTTAATAGAAACGACGCATAATAGAAACACCGAAGGTAACAACACTGAATTCATGAATGATAAATTGTCATTGACCGACCCTAGTCATCGCCACACAATCGAAAACATCTTCAATTCGCGGCTATTATGATTGATGTTTTTGTAATTACCTGTTTCCAATAATTAGTATAGTATGCAATGAGCACAAAATAATCCCCATTTTGTTGCGTTTGTTGGTGTTGTTTTGTTGCTTTACTTTTTCTATGACAACATATGCTGATGTCGTCTACCGCTTGCCGATTGCCGTGTGCTTCAAAACTGTATGTAGAGAGGAAGTTGCTTTTTCACGTATTGTGAAGAAATTTTGTAAAGTTTGGTTGTTCAAAGCCGCATTTCAAGTTTCTTGTTCGTTGGGAACTTTACATTTTAAACAGAATTCTTTTGATTAAAATGTCTTCAGAGAAAATAGTACAATAGTTTTATTTCGGAGTTTTTTAATTTAAGTTGTTTTCAAATCAAAAGTAAAGTTCAGAGTTCCATTACCATCAATTTAGTTATCTAAGTAAGGTGAGAAAAGTTCGAAAACTTTTTCAAAATACGATACTGTCTGTAATCAATAGTCGATTTCATTGAAAATTTAATTAAAATATATCAAGCGGAATATTCAATAGAATTTACATCTCAATATAAAAGTCTGAAAATCTCATGAATAATATACAGGGTACGTACTGATAACGAGTTGTTTTTAAATTGTATATTGGAATACAATAGCGGTTTAGTGAGTAATTACACACAACCACGCTCTGTTGGCGATGAAGTTAATCTAATCTACATCGAGGTCTCAAGAGACATAATCTCGATGGACGACAGTTCAGAATTTTTAAAGGAATACTGATGCGATTTAAAGAGGAAAAAAAACATGACATAGCTTTAAACAATGAAAAAATCAACAATGATTAGTAGCGTTCAGAATAAAGAAGAAATAAAACAAATAGTAAAAAATATTAAAGAAAAAGCGAGGAAAGAAGGCATCTATATCAATGAACTAAAAACAAAATACGGAGTAAACAGATAGAGACTTTATAAAAGGGAACCTATCAGGAGAAACAGAGGAAAGGTATACACTGTGTCCTCTCAAGTTCACACTGAATGGGAAACTTATTCAAAATCAAGAATATATCAAGGAGCGCGAAAATTGAGATCCACAAAACTGTGATTATGCCTATAGTCACTTAAGCATCATGAAAAAAAAGAACTGATGAAAATTACAAATTGGAATTTTGATCCAGTAGAACTAAGTGAATGAAATATACTTATAGAAAACTTCGGGTGGCTATTGTTAAAAATCATACGATCCGGTGCTTCTCTGGTACGATGGGATCTATCCCGTGCGATCTACTTTTTAGTTATATCTGGCCTCTTTTTTTGTATGGCTGTATAATTTTCTGTCATTAATTTTTTTCCATATTTGTTATGATATATTACCAATAATAAAAAGGTAGTCTGTTTAGTAAATCAATTAGTTTAAAAATTGCATAAAAATGAGTCAGTCGAGTTTCAATCCTCACAAAAAAAATAACCCTACAAACGGCATTCTTCCAAGCGATGGTCATATAAAAACCTGGAGCCCCAATCTCCGTCAATTCGTACTTCCTCCTCTGCCTCCCGTAAATTCTCATTACGTACCAAAAATAATAGTTCTCCATGTCCATGATAAAACACCGATTAAAAACATTGAAAACCACTCAATCTCACGACAAACTATTTTTTTTCATTCAGCAGTTCAGCAAATTCTCCTTGCGATATTCGCTTGCTGTTTCTTGGGTGTGCCCAGTGTTTTCTTTTTCTCTTGGACGCCTCCAGGCTACATAAAAGCAGAGCTACGTCTTCATCAGAAGATGAACTATATTCCACTCACAATATTCATAATAAAAGTGGTAATTGACCAATTGGCCAATCTGGCCATGGCTATTCACAAAGCTGTTATATGCAAGTATTAGTGTACTTGTCAAGTAATCGAGTTGTTTGAGTTTTGCTTCATATCTTGTCCCTCACAATACTTATTGTAAATAGGAAAAAAATTGCTTTTATCAATTTGCTACAAATTTACCTTGAACCAAATGTTTTAACATTCATATTTGTTAACTGTTATATTTCTCAGTTCATAAATCATCCCACATTGAAATTGCATGTGTAAATAGCGTTCGATAAATCGTAATCGACTGCCTACTTATTCATTTCTGGGAAATAATGATACAATATTTCTTCAACTGTTACTTTTATAGATCGAGGTTTTAAATGTAACGGAAATATTCATTTTCGATCTAATTCATGGTTAGAATAACTCCATAAATAATAATATCTTCTTTCATAGATAAAAGTGATTTTTTGTAATACTTCGTATAACCCCACGCATTTTATAATGACTATAATAGTCATTATAAAGTAATTTTCCTTTAACGTATTTTTCAATATTCACAACAACAAAATATGTCTTAATCAATTTCTTTTGAACGTTCTACTTTTTAGAATCACGATTTTTGTCTGTTCTATTCTCGTGGAACATAAACGAATATTTTGCTTGGGCAATTTATATTTCTATTTGTGTAAGTTGGTACAAAGAACTGTTTGAGCATTTTGAAAATACGAGAGCAAAACAAAAACAATTTATCCAAACATGAACAATAACAAAGAGAATATCAGTATCGATTGATGTTAGACGAAATATCAAAATGGACTTGATTTCCACCGGAGATGATAGAAAATATATATGTAGTATAGTATAGACTACTTTCCTAGATTTGTGAGAAGATCTGCTCGAGCTTGTGATGCAGCTTACAAGCAGAGCTTGGAACACGTGAAATGAAACAGGTTTTCGTCCATAACTTTTTCGATGAACAATAACAAGGAAATTTGAAAAAATCCACATCAATACCTACTGTATTACTGAGAAAAATTTTTTAATAAAACTACAAGTTTTTACTTATCTATTGCAGTAAACCGCGTATCGATATCGTTAATGTTCATGAAATGAGACAAGAATAAAAAATATATATACAGATTGCGAAAATCCTTACGGAAGTATGCCGGGTTATACAAGTGCGACAGAAAAACAGCTGAAAGAGAGAGAAAGAATAATTACGCGCGGTCATTAAGGCGTGTACTTTGTTCCTCCTTATTGGTGTATACCTATTTCCCGAGACTGGCCGAATGCTCATTGCCCCCCCTATTTTAACCGCTGTTACCAGAAGCGCAGATTAATTTGTACAAATGATATTTTTGTCTCGTTATCGTCGACTTTTTTTCGAAGTCATGCACATTAGGTAAAACAAAACACTTTCATCCAGCAACATTGTCTGAAAATTTCGCCAGCCTCGGAAAATATGTATATACTCCTAAGTGATGACCGTGCACAATTATTCTTCCTCTCTCTTTCATATATCCTTGTCGTACTTGTGTAATCCAAGGCAAGAGTTCCATGAGGATTTTCGCAATCTGTATATTGAAATTTTGTGAGGCCACCATTTTGAATTTTCGAAATCTGAAAACACCAACGTTTTCAGGTGCTGGACTATTATGTATTTTCATATCTTATGAAGCCGTTATTGTTTTTCTAATTATGTTGAAAAAATATTTTGCAAATTATTTTCAATTATTCATAATTTAAGAGTTGAAATAATTTTTTTTAATATTGCATCACGTTATCCTATAGGGTAGAAAATCACCTACAATTTTGATACCTACAACTTTTCTGTACAATCAAATCTAAAAAAGTTATGGACAAAAAACTGTTGCATTTCACGGTCTCCAAGCTATTTTCTTGCAAGCTGCATCGCAAGCTCACAAGTATATACTACTTATACTTTCGTTTAAAAAAGTAAAATCTCCGGTGAAAAACTTTTCAATTTCAAACTGTACAGAAAGAGAAAATTAATATATTCAATAAAATTACCCATAGAAGTAGCTGATGGAAAAAGGTACATGTTACTCTAGTTATGCACGTGAGAAAATTAAAAGATTACATTCAATTAAAGCTACTTAAAATAACGGATCTATTATTAGAGATATATTATTAACGGAAACTCAGTTTTTGTAGTCTTCGCTAACGAAACACCTGCATCATTGCATAATGCGAGTTCTACGAGTAGAATTTTAAAAAAATACGGAACTTTTTTTTTAATGCTTTATTATTAACCAGTACCAACTGCAAGACTGTTCAATTTAGATGCGATTTACTGATTATAAAAGCCAGATACGACCGTATGAATAACAAAGAGAATGTAATAATTGACTCTATACATGTGATTTAGATATTATACAAGGTGTACAAAAACATTTTTTTCGTCAGAACTACCAACTATAGTTTGTATACTTAGAAGAAGCTTCGTCTATAGACTAGACTCCGAATCGGGCATAAAGTAGGGTTATGCTAATCTGGAAGCAATAGGAATACTTTTCTAGATTAGCATACTGTGATAGAGGAGGGAGATTCTAAATTCGTCATACTACGCAGGTGAATATCGAAATGGGTAGTAGAAGAGGTTGGAGCAAAACATAATCAAAATAATGTAATCAAATTATCATACATCAATTTTAGTGGCTGCATCAGTGTAGTAAATGAGAGGATAATTATTATCCGAATTTCAGTTTCCGCCAACCAGATAATTTTTGGATGAAATAATTTTGTTTTGAGTGTTCTGCAGAAAGGATATAAGTATGGGAGATTTTTAATATTGACTAGGGTCGAAGGATTTAGGACGGTGCCTTTTTCATTAATATGACAAATTTTAATAATTTAAGTTAACTGCACTACATTTCTCATTTATACGTTATCTGGTTCATGAAGATAATCTAGTCTGCCTGATTTGCTTCATACATTAGAGAACTAAATTCATTGACAGATGTCAATGGTGAGAAAATCCGAATGCAAAGACCGTTCACTAAGGAGCAACAACTACTTCCCTGTAATGCTTATTAATGTATTAATAAGCATTACATGAGAGTTGTATAATACACTATTTTTTCTAGGAACAATAAATTTGATTTGAAAAAAATAAAAAAGAAATGCAATAACCGGGTCTCGGACTCGGCATGTACATATCGAAGACAACCCTATGCGGCGCCTTTGGCCACTGTGCTGTGAGCTCGCATTTTTAAACAGCATTAAGAGCTTATATAGGTATGTTACTGTTTTACAAAATTAGTAATAAATTATTGTAAACAAAAATAAATAATTGAAGCTGATCGCGAAAGAAAAAGTGATCGATACGTGGCAAAAACAGTGGTACAAGTCAGAAACAAAGTTACGCGAAGTGTAGCCCGATGTGGAACCCTGGAAGACACTACCCAACCAGCGCTCCAAACAAGTCCTCCTAACAAGATTAAGAATAGGACACACTAAACTGACTCATCAACATGTAATGAACAAGAATAGACCACCACAGTGTGCTGCATGTTCCAAGCAAATGACAGTCAAGCACATTATTATAGAATGCCCCAATTATAGTGCAGCGCGAATAAAATATAATATAAAAAAACGTTAAAATTAGCATTAGGACAAAATTTTGACATACATTAACTAGTAGACTATCTAACCGAAATTAATATGCTAAAAAGTTTGTAAAAAATATCTTTGTCGCTAAAAACCAACATGGTTGATGCGACAGTAAAAACCAAATTTAAAAAAAAAATAAATAAATAAGTTTAAATATTGTTACGCGAGTGCCCCAGCGAAATTCCCGTATGAGACGACTATGGACTATTGACCGTGTGAGCTCAGCGAAATCGAGAATTTTCGAGACTGCCTACCTCTCTCCTCTCCCACTCCTTCAGAGAGATCTAGTCTATGTAGCGGCTCCGCCAGAACATTCCAGAAACTCGTCACTAGAGCGACGAGAGAACATCGAGAGTATTCCAGAGATCTACCTTTGCCATATAAATATAAGCATCGCCGCACAGGGCTCAGTCATCAGATAGTTGAGACATAGTCACATAGATGGACTAGTGCTTATACTGAAGAAAAGCTATCGATAAAGTGGTTCAGTGACGTTCATATAAATTAGTGTAGTTAGTTAGTTTAGTGTATAATATAAATTAGTAAATTAAGGACAGTACGTCATATAAATTTGTAAATATAAATTAAGTAGTTGTAAATATAAATTAAAATAAACGTTACAATATGTATTTACCTTATTCATTAAGTATATTTGAATCAAACTGCCATGAAACACACGAATCTTTTAGAAACATTCTACAGAAAATATTGGTTCTGTCAGCTTGGTTTTGTAGAAATGTAGATTCCTATTGGTCAATAGAGTAGAAAAAAGATATTTAATGAAACACGTGACGAACCTGATTAAACTTCCTTTTCAATTCCATTCTAGTGGGGAAATTTATCAACCACATAATGAACTTTAATTCAACGCAAGGGATGATGATCCTATTTATAAAAATACAACACCCACTTAAAGAAACAAAACCGAAACGGGTAGCGTACAATGTTTACAATAAAGGGTTGAAGGTACATATAAATCTTCTCGGTAGATGGGGGTAGCATATTTTCGGCTTTTGTTGATTCGTCGGCGTCGTCTGTTATGTACCATTCGTGGAGTCTGGTTTAGTAGTTTGGAACTACGGAGATTATTTTAGAACACATTAATTACGTGTTTATTTCAAAACAAGATTTTTAAAAACCAGATGGTATACAATCTTTGAAATCAGAGAAAGTTATATCTTAACAAGTTGACTTACTCTATTTCCAGTAATAATATAACAAGAGAGTGATATTAAATTGAAAATAATTTGACAGATTTTTTAAAAACTTGTTGCCAGCTTTTTTTCAAATGGCAACAAGTTTGAACAAAATCTATCAAATTATTTTCATACGTAATATAACAAGATGACCTGCCTTTTTGATACACCCTGTATATGAAATCTATACACTGTATTCGTTCAAACTTTAAACAATTATTAGTATTTAACATTGTTGCGGACAAAAATTGGGAATAACTTTTACAGATAAGTACATTTGGCAACAGCGGTTAAAATCGGTGGGCACTGAACATACGCCCATCGCTAATTGCGCACAATTATTCATCTCTCTCTTTTAAGTTGTTTTTCTCATATTATTTTCCTTGTCGTACTTGTGTGAATCGTATGTCGCGAATAGACTTTTAGTAATCTGTATATAAAATTTTTGGCCTAGTGATTATTACCTATTATAATCTAAAAAGAGATTTTTAGTACTTAAGTGGAAATAATTTTTCATCTAATCAAGTGCCATTAGCATAAGAGGTATTATTTAACGGAACTTCCTAAATCTGATAATTCAGAAAGCAGCTTTGTACTACGTATGTTCATGTTTGAGGTGATTATATTGAAACATGAATACAAAAACTCAATAGCAGATTCGAAAGTTTAGTTTAGTGCTTTCAATAGTGGAAAAGACCGGAATCAAATATTATATTTATTGGAACCGTAATTTCACGTCACATCCCGATGCAAAAGACTTTTTCTTTGAAGCCATTGTAGATATTCTTCTCTTATTTGTGAATAAAGTGGAATTTTTGTTAAATGAGAGATGTCTTTGAAATTTCTCTGACAAATACATGTAGCTACAACAGAAAATATCTGAACGGGAAAATGTCTTGACCAACAAAAAACGAACGTAATTTCTATCTCTAGAATGAAAAAGCAGGTGAACTATAGATCCGAAGCAATTTTACTCTTCCAGAAATCAATAAGAGTATAAAGGGTCCAAGACATCTATAATAGAATCGGGGAATGCAGACTTTCGGTTACTGCAAAAATATGGCGAAAGAGTTATAAAAGAGAAAATTCCGTAAGATAGAAAATGTTTTACGAGATTTTGTTTACGATTTTCCATTGTATCATCGGCAAAGATGAAATTTAGTACCAGAGGTAAATTCTAAATAGTGCACAGAAAAATGTTCAGCCAAGCATTATTAATTGTAACTTCAGTTATACAAATTATTTTAAAAGATTTTCTGGGAAACTGTTGTGTATGCTTCTACAGGTTTTATACTAAAGTAACATCCAGAAATTTGTTTCATTTTTGATGATTCATGACATATAAGGTTTCAAAACAGTATTGAGTAACTGGTAATTAGATTAGATAATCATTTTTTCCTCTGCGACCTTTTCAGTAGGTAAATGTCGGAGATACGACAATATTACAGGAAACTGTAATAATACTTTACTGTTTCAAACCCACGTGGTTGTTGTCAAATTTTCCGAATTTTGGTTCTTAGCAGTTGGAAGTATTGTCACAACTTTTACACTTCCGTTACTGGAAGACATTGATTGTGGTTTTTGGTGTCTTCTTCAGTCCGTGAAAAAGCTCTTAGAACATAATTTTACATCTTAATGCATTTTATTGACATTCTAGAACACCTCACCAAAATAGTAATAAAATAAACAGAAAAATAGATTTTGTCACAAAACACCTTGTTTAAATGTTTAGAAATCCTTTATAAAATATTCACACCTATTGATAATAATAAATCACCCAGTAAACACTTGTCAAGTCGCTTTTATCATAAAAGATCAGTAGAATGGAAAATTGCATATTTTGACTGGAATTTTGGAATGAAAATTCTCGGATATATCACTTCTATTGTTCGAAAGGGAAAATCTCTTTTACTTTGAAAAAAGTAGTACAAAAAAAAGTTATTTCCTTTTTCTTGGTACGGGTTCACATGAATATGAAGTGTAATTTAAATAAATGAACAAGAATTATTATGATGTATAGAATGTTTGAAAAGTTTAAGCTCGCGAGAAAACGAGATAAGACATGAAGATTGATGGAAACAACATTTTTTTTTTGGCTGCATTCAGTTGACTCCGTATAATATGTCTCAGTTTTGGCAATTGAAATGAAATATTTTAAAAAGTACCAAAATGGCTTTGAAAACAAAATCTCTCAAATTGATCGTTTTTGCAATGACAGTTAAGCTTATATAAATGAGATCTTCAGAAAAGTAGGAACAGGGCTTTGCAAAAGTATGGAACAAAAGTAAATGCTTATCTTGTATTCAAAATGGTAGTATTTATGGAAATGAAGAGACTAAACTATTTCTTCCAGATCTTAAAATTATCGCCTTATCTTGTCCAAGTTATAAATTTTAACATTGTCATGTTTGTATGTTTGTTTATACTCAAATGAAATATCTTAAGACTATAACAAATCTTTAGCTATACAAGGGCAACGGTTTTTAATAATTTATCCTCAGCTTTCAGGAACTGTACTATACTTGTGATCTATTCTAATTCGGCAGCACCATAGGCGATACTCTCATATCGGATGACAAATCTGGTGTGGGAGTGCCGGAAAGCCCTCAACAGACTAGGTAGTCATAATAGAGTGATCCAAGTCTGGGTACTATGTCACCAAGGTATAAAAGGTAATGGAAAGATCGATGAATTTGCCAAGCAAAAGTAAATATCCAAAACAACATATTTTTTTAAAGTTTATTATTTTAAAGGAAGTAACAGTAAACTACAGAAGCACGTTTGTTTAAAGTATTTACGTCAAAGACAGATAATCTCTTCAACAAAAAAATAACTGAATAACTAACTCCTTATCTTACCTGGGGTCGTGTTCACGAACAATTTAGTATTCATTGCGAAATTTGAGAAGAGGAAATTCTATCTTAATCTGCAATGTCTAGACCATTTAATAAGATAAAGCAATTTCGCCTTTAAAGGCAGAATTACAAAGCAAACGAAAAATAAATAAATTTT
This sequence comes from Galerucella nymphaeae, assembly GCA_963978555.1. Classification (NCBI taxonomy): domain Eukaryota; kingdom Metazoa; phylum Arthropoda; class Insecta; order Coleoptera; family Chrysomelidae; genus Galerucella; species Galerucella nymphaeae. The sequence continues at coordinate 10,720,788 of OZ021707.1, read as the reverse complement.
TCTATATTAAAGCTTGTTATATACGGTAAGTCTCGTAATAATAAATATCTTCAAACAGATAAGATTTGTCCTATCCATGGTAGTTCAAGACTCCTAACAATGAGCATATTATAGTGGTGAAGACTATTATTATTGACCTAGCACCAAAATTATTTCGCGAGGGGCTTTGCGCTTATAAATTTCTTTACCTCCGAGGTGTATATACATTTTTTTCCTCTACTAGTCAAAATTGAGACAACATCATAGACTATTTCGATGCTGAAATATTACAGCGGTATTGCATTCACAACACACCTTGAGTGTATGAGCTATACTTATACACCACAGCACGCACAAACGCAACACGTCGTTTGACTAAAAATTACACATTTTGTTTTCACTCCATAGATTATGAACGTACTCCTTATGTCATCAGTCATTTTTGGATGAACGCGAATTTTAAACTAATGGCATATAAATTCAAATAATTTCATCTTGATAGGTTATTCCAAGTAGCAAATACGTTAAAGACAATCTTCGGAGTGTACAAAATTATGTTGCACAAGTTTTTGTTGAACTACCATTTCTAGTAATCGCATTGCCGATTCTTTAGCCAGAGAAGCGGCTGGACTAAATATTTTAGGACCCAGTGACACCCACGGCCTAACGACTTTGACAATTGCGGAACTAGCCGAACGTTACAACCATGCTCAATCCCTTAAGAGATGGGATGGGATCAAAGGATGCAGTCTTGCAGGACCACCCTTGGCGACCCTGGGAAGCTGGCACCTAGGAAATATTTGGCGATGACCAGGAAAAACCTACGTCTAACAGTAGGACTGTCAACTAAGGAAACACCTCCATAATATGGTTTTAGTGAACACATCTCTATGCAGGATTTGTGAATAGGGAAGTGGAACTGCCAGGTATGTCTTATGCAAGTGTCCGGAGTTATTGTCAATAAGAGAGTGTGTGTTCGGTGAGTCTTGGCCTACAGCTGCCGATATAAAGGAGATGTCTATTAGTGACCTGTCCACATTCCTGAGAAGGACAGGCTGGACGATGACCTAGGAGGACAACTCCTCGGAAGGATGTACAATGGGTCACATGTGGCATAAGTGCTGTGAGCCTGCACTCACCCTCCTACTCTACAGATACATGAGACTTTAAACTTATTCCTCTTCAGTATGTGAATGTTTGTAAATTTCATTCTAAATGCCTAGATAAGTATGTAAAGTGAGTAAAGCGTTATAATAGTATCATATAATTGTTATAATAGACCTTTGACATCACTATTATTAACACTCTCCACTAAAATGACAATATATTTGCAACAAAATGTCTATAAAGTGTATAAATTTTCTTTTTACTAAAATATGGTTTAAATTTTCATTTTTTGGTATAAAATCAAAAAATTTCTTCAATTTAGATATTCATCTCAACCGAAAAACATCAGAAATACTAGAAATTATGCAAAAATAAAAAATAAACTTCTATAATAGAGATACATGAATTTGCCGCAGGACAAAACTATAAAAGATAATAAACCTTTATTTACCCTACAAATAGAAATTTTCAATGAAAATGAAATATCCCACAGTTACAACGCCGTTTTATAGTCCAATAATTGTTTTTTAATGAGCTTTACCAGAAGAGCTTTTTCGATATTGGCTGGAATATGTAACCCTATTTTGTTAGTGACATCAAGAAGATATAACGGTAATTTATAGTCATACAATCTGGAACGTGTTATAAAACTGTGATTTACTTCTTTATTTTGCGCGAATGTAAAGAACAAACCGCTGGGATTTCAATAAAAAATTTGAACGCATAGAGGAACAGTCGTACAAAACCAAGATATATATTTTTTCATTTACGTTGGATCTGCTGTGTTGATTGTATTTATTCTTATGATGATTTAGGATGCTGGCACATGTCTTATTGTTATCTTCTGTATTTATTCCTTGTGGTATATTCATAAATTCTTAAGACTTTTTGTGATTATATTTTTCCAATATAAGGTAGACTACCAGGGGATGGAAACTTACTCGAGACAAAAGTTATACACAATATCCAGAGACATTTAAAGTTGTCATAAGTTATGACTGAAGATATAGTCAAGTTTTTTTTCAAAAATTGCGCTGTTTTCGTAAATAACTAAAATGTTATGTTGGTAGCACAAATAAAATGGTAGGATGGTTAAATTATATTTATTATTTTTGAAAAGAGAAAAAAAATTAGCTTTTTTGTGAAGGGTCACACGACCTAGGTTGTCGTTCTAAAAAATTCAAGATGGTGGCCGTACGCTAAACGCTGACGTCAAAAACATCAGCTTTCAACTTTCCCTTTATCCCTTTCAAAGATAATCCCTTGGTGCGAGACTTTTCAACAACGCTGTAGAAACACGAGTTTGTTTGTATTGAGTTGTTTCGTTTTGCTCTTGTGTTTTTGAGTATAATTATAAAATGGGATTTGTTTGTTGTTGTGCTCCACAGTGTACTAACAGAGAAGCCCAAAGGTTACTTATATTAAAAGTTTCATTATATTTCAGGATCCACTAAAATGGCATTTGCTAAATATTGAAAAAAAATACAAAAGAAACTGATCTCTGTGACGAAAATTTTTATGATTTATATATTATTGATAAAATAAAACGTTTTCCTTCTAGTATTTTGTTTTATTTATAAACTTCAAACTCTTTCAAACCAGAATTAACAATTTTAGGTTATTGGCATTTTACTATTCTTAGAGTATTATCGGTTAGAGCCCCGTCTAGAGTGGCCGCCTGTAGTTCAAAACTAACTGCTCCGTTTTTCGAGCATATTTACAATTGAAAAGAAAATGGAAACTAGGAGAAAATAATATGAAAACGATTCGGGTTGTTGGTTACTTTTGTAATATTTTACTCTTACAAGAAATCCGTAATATAAAACTGAACATTGAATGTAAGAGATAAATTACATTTTGTTTCGTGATTTAAATGTTGTGTATCCTTAGTACGTGTGAGAAAGAGATCTGACCATTGGGAAGATCTAGTAGGGCTAAGATAATCAAAGACTCTTCTGGTTGACTACAACCTGTTGAGATCAAATGAATGTATTAGTCAAAGTAAAATTGCGCTAAGAGTTTTAACATGCATCCTAACGGGACACTGTCGCCTGAATGGGCACCTGAAAAAGCTCATAATAGTGGAGGAAGAAGAATCCAGATATTGTGGCATGGAAGAAGAAACTTTCATCCACATACTTTCCAACTGCACAGTCCTCCAGAATCCTGGAGCACAGTACCAGGGAGATTACTGGATAGAAGAGGAAAGTGCAGATATCCTAAAATGTCTCTGGGAAATAGGATTAAAGTAGCTACTAGTTTCAGAGAATCTCCTCAGAAACTAAGTAGAAGTAAGGGGGCACAATAGATCTTTCAGGTCTCAGTGAATGTTACCCCAAACATACATACATACATACATCTTTAATACGTCTCTGGCTAGCTATCTACGGAAAAATTTTTTGTGTCGTGCTGCGATTTGGGTCGAGTTTTATGGACATAGGGTCGTTCAAGCAGACGGTCACTCTAGACGATGCTTTAACCGTATTTTCTACTTTAGAAATGTAATAAGGGCCAAAAAACTGAAATTGTTATTTTGGACTTAAGTTTTAAAAAGGGATTTTCAAAAAATAAAATGGACAGAAGTTTTAAATTTGCCTCTATTAAAATTGACAGATTTATGCTCAACTTCCTCACCTAATATATCATGAAGCCAAAATATTAATTTAAGAGGGCAGTCTTTTGGCTATCTGGTATGTATAGAGTACACGCAAACAGAGAGGACTACAGGCTGTCATCATTACCGGAAACGTCCTATTTCTTGGCCATTATTAATTTAATGAGAACTGTTAGTATTAATTGCTGATAGCTCCACATATTTCGCCACTGATAACCTAACCTTACAACTGTAGACAACCATTACGTTTTACGACGTCTAGTTTTATCTGTGGGTTAGTCCAGGTTTTTTTTATAAATATTATATCCAGGTTAACAGGATTTGTTGAGTTTTTATAGTTTATTTTTAAAGTTATTGTGGAACTTTCATTTCAACAAACGACTGTAATGTGAAGTGCACCCTATAAGCTTTATTTTTATAAAACAAAACATGTTTCATCAACTAAAAATAGCAGAATATTGGAGGTTATTCTTTTATACAGGTTTAAACTTCCCAGCATGTTAAACTCTTAGAAGGAAAACCGAGAGCTATGCAATGGAGGCGGTATCCAGGCAAATATGTCTAATTAAAAATAATAAAGCTGAATATCGAGCTCTAAATATAGGAAAGACCACAATAAATCTGCAAAGGTCGTAGCGGTGTAGGACAAGCAGCCTCTCTAATTCCATTCTAATCTAATCCTGTTTGTCTTTGATATAAGTTAAAAAAAGTAGTTTCGTATGAATACACTTAATGATTATTGCATACTTTTTCCCACTCCAGGCATTATTTTTTACCTTTCATTTAATTTTGTCTTCAATAGAAATAAATTTGAAATGAAAATTTAGAATTTCCGTTAACTTTTCAATTGTCATCTGAGAAAATAAAAGTATGGGATTACGTAAATGCATTTGACCACAATGAGTTTATGAAACGATATTATCTACAAACAATTTTTTCTACTCCTGTTTTATAATATACTTATTAGAAGACTAAAATCTGTATCATAATGAAATTCATTATGATACAGATTTTCATTATGATACAGATTTTTAAGCCAATCGGAATGCGACATTCGCACAATATTTAGTATATAGCCATGGATACCTGGTTGACATTTCTGAAATAAATCATATTAGGTCTGTTCCCTGCAATAAAAGTGTAGCACTGAGCTATACGATTTCATTTATTTTAATTATGCTTCAATGCTTCTTGCAGTTTACAAATGCAATATACATAGATATTCCCAAATTTAGTAATTTTATAAGTATTTTTTCACAGATAGACCTGAATTCTTCAAAATTATATAGCTCAGTGCTACACTTTTATTGCAGGCGAACAGACATATTAAGTGACACTTAATTTGATAGCTGCCAAATAATTTTGATTTTCAAAAGTAACTATATTTAAAATTGATTTAACTAATAATTATTGATTAAATAATTTTTATTAACCAGAGTAGAAAAAATATTGTATGCCACTTTCATGTAATGGCCATTAATACACTCGCATATTATATACGAAACTCGCCTGCGGCTCGTTTCGTATCCTACAATATGCTCGTGTCTTAATGGCTATCATTACATGTTCGTTGCATAAAATACTATTATCGAACTATAACTGTTAAAAATTCATCTCAAGCTAATGATTTTTTTCATTTAAAATCTAAAATTAATCTTAAAACGTTAATCATCATAAGCGTAGATCCACCCACAAGATATTCTGGCTCACTACCAACTTCGCTGTTCGTGACCACAAAATACGGAATTGAAAGGGCATGACCTAAACAAGTCATAAGCAATATAGTTTGATTGCATCAAAGCCTGGTGAGGAACTAAATTAAAAGCCCTTATAGTGAAAGGGTCAATTTTACGACGCGGAATTAAGTTAAGCTCGAGTCTAATAACGGCGACTTCAATTAAAATAACAATGGACGTTACAGCTAGGATTAAAACAGTTTACGCGGATTACGTATGTTCCGTCATCCTTAAAATTTTAAAGGATAATTAAGGATACGTATAGATTACGTTTCCATCAATTTTTTTCACTACTAGCGAGGAAGGATTTAAAAAGGTCCTTTGTCACGTACAAACACAGGATAAAAAAAGGATGAAACGTTTTTACGTCTCTTAAATAATCATATCTCGTGACTATTGGTTGATGTGACTAATTATTGTGTGAGATAAAAATTTTATTTCACACTTTAGTTCATATTACCTAAAAAATCGTAGGTGATGGAACTACAGTCATTATCACATTCTGGATATCGCCGTTTTATAGAGGTGCACACAGAAATATGATAAATTAAATGCATCTATTTTTTGAGCTTGTTTTTCCGATTTATCAATTGCAATTTAACTGTGAGTTAACTCTTGACTATAGTTTATTTCGGAAAAATATAGAGTAATAAAACCTCATTAGGTATGCAAAGGGAGCACAGAGTGACCCAACGAATATTTAAGCCACGTTTATAGTTTGGCATTGATTTCGTTGTAAAATTCTTTTTATCAAATGCAAGTAGTACCACTCGGGTTGGGGTCAATATATGGGTTTAGCCTATTTTTATCCATTCACAAACACTGAAAATAGTGTGCCAAGGGCGTGCCGGTAGAATACTCGTAAAAAGGAAAAACTTGGAATTATGTACTTACATTGTATTAGGTACACTTATTTTTTATTGAACATTATATAAAATAAAGTTGGAATTAGGCAGAGGCCTCGACAAGGGCAAATTCTGTAAACAACAAATTTTAAAGCATAGTTAAAAATAAAACTATCTGCTAACATCATTTTATGCATAATAATCTTTAAAATATTCACGCAAGACGCTTAATTTTAGCCGATATACCTATGTTAAAATTTGAACCTTACTATAGACCAAAACGTTTTTGATAGTGGAAACTTTATTAATGGATTAATGAATGAAGAGATTCGAAATCATGAGAACGCACTTAGAAAGTGAGTTGATTTTGGGATTATGATATACTTATTATGTTACCGACAAATCAAATCTTTTTTAGGAAACAGTATAGGAGAATTCAAAGAAATTTGAAAGATAATTCAAATCCTTTCGAATTACCTGATAAAATATTCACTAAGCTTCTAAAGGAACTTGTCAATTAATAATACATTTAATATCTGAACATATGCATGATAGTCAAAGATCATTATTTGTTTCTAAGCAACTCCGCATACTATGTACTTTGCATTTGCAAAAGTAACAAGATATTCCTTTAAATAAAAATCACAATTGGTTGAAGTTTTCAAATAAAATACATAACTATAAATTCTGTTGCTCTGTCACTTTATTAGAGGTTGGAAATGGGGATCATTGATCTACTTTTCGAGTTGAATAGTTTGAATGAATCAAGTGCGATCTGTCAACACTGCTTTATTTAACAACATTCAACACCACCGTTAAAAAGAATGATTTTAAAGGATCCTTTAAATATTGACGTTATAGAATTGGTATTGGGTTATACTTAATTTTTAACCAACCAACTGTTAAACGCAAAACGTAACTGTATAATCAACTACCTAAGTAACCCCTACAAAATATTTTACACTTTAGGCTAGGAAACATAGTTTTACCAATTCTCACACGCAATTACTTGAAAGCCTATGGCCGACACCGAACTTGAGCCTAACTGGACGGAATTCCCAATTTTATTACTCTATACCTTTCTGAAATAGACTATAACAGTTAGTATGGATAGACGAGTATGGAAAGGTACGTTTGCATCCTATTTTGAATGATATAATTTCTCCTGATTGATAGGTCGCATAATCTAAAAATCAACTAATCAAGTTTTTAAGCCAACAATTAGGGTTAACGTTTGTAATAGATTTAAACGGTTCATTATTGTGATATTTTGATTAGGATTAATCACAGATATGCCTTTTTGACTTTTTCTCATTTCATTAGAGGGACATTTATAGATTATTATGCATACCTACCAAAAGGTTATTATATGAACTCTATAACCGTTTATCCAAAGCTTTGTGATGAAATTGTTTCAAAGGCGAAGAAAGCAATAAGGAAACAAATTCCTATAAAGTCACTTACCGGCACTGATATTGTAATAGCTCACTTACCGGACTCAAAATGAAGTCAGTAGACTAAAATAAAATAAAAAAGAATAGTAATAGTAGTGACTATTTTCAAACTACATTTTCTTTTGTTCGATAAATTAGTTTGAAAATCCATTCAAAATTGAAAAATACAATTCTAGCAATTGTATGGCGAAATGTCAATCACCCTATGCATAATAAAATTCGAGCAACTTCAATTTAATCTGTCACATTTAATATATATTTTTTTGTTCGGCGTTTATGATGAATTCAACAAAAAGCTACCGAAAAATTTAATTTCCATTTTGCCTCCTTCCTCGCGTTTCTGTACATTAATAACCAGTTCCGTCACATCACGGTTGACATTAATTGTTCATAGTCTAGAGGCGTCTTCGCGAATCTCGCCGCCTGAGGTGCACTCGCATTAGTGAACATAAATCACGTGATGTGTTTGTATACACAGAGTGTACGTATTATATTAGCAAGAGTTAGGTTTGTTGTTGGAAAAGTTTACAATGAAGAAATTGTTAAAATATTAAATATTTTAATGACAAAGTAAAGTATTATCACAGTTTCCTGTATTAAATAATTACAATTAGAGCGTTTCCAGACGATACACTTTTTGGCCGGCTACTTAAAACAGTAGCGCGGCTAAAAAATACATTAATATTATTATTATTGTTAATAATAATATTAATAATAATATGTTACTAAAACCATCTTGATAGCCTGTACTAAGAAATGAAAACTCAATCTCAAAACCATAAAACTTGATGGGAACCAGATTGAATGGAGACAAGAAGTCAAGTAGACAGTAAACTCCTGTGGAACAAACACGAAAAGGAGATCACCTACAAGGCGGAAATGGCTCTAATGGTGTGTAGGAATCTGGCAGGGAAAAATTGGGGTTGCAACCCAAAAATCCTAAGCTGGATGTACAATGCCATAGTGAGACCAATTATCACTTATGGAGCCATTGCGTGGAGTAGTAGAACTAGTCTATTGACGACGAGAGAAAACCTCTCCAAAATTCAAAGAGTAGCCTGTATATGCATTAGAGGAGCAATGAGAACATGCCCAAGGGAAGCCATGGAAGTAATTCTCAACCTTACCCCTCTACAATTGGTGGTGGAAAGTGTTGCAGAAAGAACAAGATACAGACTAAGTAGAGATGGAATCATTAGAAAAAAACCACCTCCTCACTTCTTAGAAATCATGCAGCCTGGGACATGTCACAAGACGGTATGATGAAAAAGTACAACTTTTCGAAGAAATTCGTTACAAAAAGAGCGACAAGAAGGAATGGGATCCAAATACTATTACCAGACTTGGAAAGAATGCCATTGAATGGTATACAGATGGCTCAAAAGCAATAGAAGGAACTGGGATAGGAGTGTTCGGGCCAGGAACCAAACACTCCGAAAGATTGAGAAAAACCCCAAGTATCTTTAAAGCGTAATCAGTTCCAAAATGGTGTGGGAATGCCTAGACAAACTAAATGAACTAGGCGAGAACAATATACATTGGAAAGATCTAGTAGCGCTTAGACAATAAAAAATTCTTCTGGGCGTTGAGATCAAATGAATGCATAAGTCAAAGTGAAACTGCACTAAGAGTTTTAACAGGGATCCTAACGGGACATTGTCGCCTGAATGGGCACCTGAAAAAGCTCAAAATAGTGGAGCAAAACGAATGCAGATATTGTGGCATGGGAGAAGATACCTCCATTACATACTTTCCAGCTGCACAACACTCCAGAATCATGAGATTACTGGATAGAAGAGGAGCATTTATCTAAGTTGAAGCCTGCAGATGTCCTAAAATTTCTCCAGGAAATAGGACTAAAGGAGCTACAAGTTTCAGAGACTTTCCTCAGAAACTAAGTAAAAGTAAGGGGCACAATAGGTCTTTCAGGTCTCAGTAAATGTTACCCCAAAAATACATACATATATTATTGTTTAAACAAATTTGACATTTGACAAGTGAAAAATTTGGCTGGTTTTTGGATTTTAGTAATCTATAGGGTATCCCTGAAGTCATGGTGCAAGCAGTTTTCTGTGAAACTTTATAACAAAAACACCCTTGATTTTTGGTGTAATGACTGGCCTATTTATAATACAAAATTAAACAATAATAAAAAATATCCAGCTCTATCGATTAATCATGTTATTTAATACATCAGCAAATTTTTTATTCAATTAAGTCTGCGTATTTATACCACGAATAGTTCTGAGAAAAGTCTGCTACTATATTTTTTGTACCGAGTAGTTAGATGAGCTGTTTGCTTAGTAGCGCTGGTTATTAAAATTCACCGGTAGCTATAATTTAAACCGAACAATTTCAGCTTAAAATCTTCATACCGAAGCAATTCAGAAGAAAAGAAAACAAAAGGGAAAAGTTGCCTATAAAATGGAGAACGTGCCTTTGGGAGTAAACGCTTTATTGTGAAAGCAACAATTTTAGTAGCATCTCCTCGGTATACATTGACGCGTAAACGTTATTTCCTTGATAGTTAATTTTCGTTCATTATTGCCACTTTATGTTAAACTTTCAGTATCCATAAAATGAATTTTAATGGCTTATTTTGGTTTTTTTCTGACAATTTTTTAGGATAAGCTAAAGAAATTATATTATACAGGGTGGTCCTTAAGTAATTGGTACAATCTTTACTTCAAAATATTGCTATTTGACCATGTTAATGTTAAGAGAGATACAGGGTGTTAAACATGAAATTTCAATTTTCGTTTTTTACAATAACTTTTTGACGTATATGCTAAAAAATTTTATGTTGGGGGGTTTTTGGATATGGGAAATTATAATTTTGTACCAATTTCGGTGTATTTTGTAGAGGGCGTCACATAGGCCACGTATGCGGCATAAATGTAAGCAAAATTCTTTTGCCTTCCACTGTATGTATGAAATTCTTTTGGTTTTAGGAAATATAGAAATGCTTGAGCTCTGCTGGAAGTCGGAAGTCTCGATTAGAAGGAGGTCGCGTCATCCATCATACAACACAATATGAATATAACTTCGCGATTAAAAATAGAAGAATGAGGTTAGAAGAGAGAAAAATGGAGACTATGTGTATGTGTTAAAGACGAATTATGAATTAATTAAAAAAAGTTGGGGGTGTAACACTTTTATCACTAATGGATATGGAAAAAATATAATTGAAAAAAATTGATATTAAAAACTATACCTACATAATATTATATTAGATTGCCATGTTGCAACCCTATTGCTGATCTGTGGATGAAAAGAAAACATCAACATCGCAATTCAAAAATAGGGGTTGATGGCAGAAGGGTGGAAATTTGGAGTTATATGTAGTTTTTAATTGTTAATCATAAAATAAAATTGAGAAAATTTATGTTTTAGGGTGGATGACCCTTATCCCTTAGAGGTTTATGATTCTCAGACCTATTAATGTACCTAAAAAAAAATTAATTTCATAACAAATGGATCGAGCCGTTTCGAAGAAAATAGCAATAAACACTGACACGAAAATGTATTAGAATTCTTTTCCACAACCTAACCTCTCAATGGAGTCTTCAAGCTTTGACACTGAAACTTCCATAAAATTCTGAACGGTTAATAAAAAAAATTAATTGTTTTTTGTTTATAATATAGAAGAAAATTTTACAGGTGATTCAAGTTGTCATTATCCAAGATCGGCGTACCAACTCCTCTTAAGTCAACAAAATTTTATAGGTTTTCAAATTTATTGACTCTCCCATCAATATTTCCAATAATGGATTTGTTTTTATCTATTTATAAACCGATCACTCGCAGTTGTCGGCATAAAGTTAAAAAAGTTCGCAATCAACAAAATGTTAACGACAATTTGCTAAATTAATATTTTTAAATGCACAAAAAGTATTTGCGTTCGTTCGAAATGTCAAACTAATAAAAAATCAAGAGTAATAAAAAAATAATATGCACGAGAAAATAATTAAAAGCTGACAGTTGGAATAGAAACAGCGAAATTATATAAAAATAAAACATTTTTACTACTAGTGTGCAAGTCCACTTTTCTGTACTATTTCTAGTGTTGAAAGAAAATTTGTTAAGTTTTTGTGGACTATAGTGACATTTGCATATTCAAAATATATATTTGTATGATAGTAGTTTATGAAATTACTGAAAAATTAAGAAATTTATTTGAATTCTGCTTCAATTTTCAATAAAAAGAAACGTATGTTTTAATACTTTTCTGTTCCAAGCTATGCTTGCAAGCTCGAGTGGAATCTAGGATAGTAGTCTACAGAATGTCTCAGGAGTTCGTATCAAAAATTTGGGAGGTGATAGAGAAACTAAAAATAATGATGGTATTTCATAAAGAATTTTTTCTTTACGCCCTTCGTTAACGAACCATAGGGCTCTAAAGTTGGTAATGAAAAATGGTTTTTTATTCACAATTATATTTTATATCCTCTCTGCTCCGAACTACGATGCAAGGATCCAAATAGTGAATTCATAATTTCATTTTATATTATAAATTTTTTTTTAATTGTGTATTATAATGTCAATGTCCATAAAGGAAATGTTTCTGAAAACTGCGGTACATTATTCCACCAACAGTTTTGAATAAAAATGGACCTATCTATGTAAATTGAATCCCATTTATTGCTGATTTTATGGACGCCCAGTACACATACAATTTTATTTATGATCCCCAGAATGGCACATAAATATCAATATATTTTCCACCTTTCATAATTCCAAACTTACTTTTCACACACAGAATATACATGAACATAAATTGATCATTAGAGATTCAACAGGAGAGTAAATAACTCTACTTGCAGACTGGGAAACGAAGTAGAAAATTGGGAGAAATTCCCATCAATCCAATCTTCACCCTAACAACTCTCTAGTAGATTCGTCCTTAGCCCCAAAAACATATTTATTACTTCGAACCCTTCAAAGTTCCAAACAGTGTAAATTTTATCAACAAAAAGTTTGCCTTCACGCATATTAGAGGTGAGTTGAAAATGATCCAAATTAAATAGTTATTTTCAAGTGGGTTGTTATTTTTTAGGTCAAAAATATCGAATTTTTGTACCAAGGAAGGAAAACTGTTTATTATAGTCGAATCTACAAATTGATAGTCGAGGCGCAACCGAGATCAGCAAGCAGGCGAGACAACAGTTATTCGTCGAGGTGCGTATTACATTTTTTCGCCGATCTTCACAAAAAATTACTAATTTTCTAATGAAAAATGGGCAATTATTGAAAGCAAGTATAAATTATTGTCGTCAAATTATCCACGTTCGAGATAGCGCTAATAACAAACTTAAAAGGCAATAACCCTGGCGCGTCCGTCAAAAAATGATTATAATAATAACTTTTGGAATAATAACGTTTTAGACTCTATTATTGTGACATGATTTTAATTTTGCTCTTGTTATTGGACTATTTGAATAAAAAAGAAATATTGTGTAAAATGGTACTCAAAATACTTGAATATTGTATTCAGTGCCATCTAAACGTTTAGTACAGCTTTCACAATACGCCATCTGTTCGTTTAGTCTAAAATTACGAAAAACTGTTAAATTATTAGCCCATAAGATTGTCAGACTATTTATTTTTATAGACAATGGTATTATCGACTATAAAAAGGCAATGTTACTATTCCACAAACATTTTGAAGGTGAAGAGCTACATCTTTTTCCAGTCACTGCTGATTTAAACAGTATAAAACTTTTGGAGTGCCTCTACTTCAGCATAGCGGCTTCGCTTCCGCTCGTAACATAAATGGCTTACCTGAGCAATACTTACAAGTCACGCAAAGTTTCAATTAATTCAAACTCATTTCAATCTTGGAAACTTTCGATTTCCAAATAGTTCCAAAAAATAATACATTACAAATAACGTCTACATCTCTACTACGGGAAAACAAATATTCCAAAAAGCAGTAAATTCTTACCTGCACTAGAATTGATGGCGAAGAAACCCTCGGGGTTACCAGAGCTGATCTTATATGTTATTTTTTGGTTAGAATCCTTATCCCTGTCGGTAGCTTTTATTTGAAGGACCACGGTGCCTTCAGGACTCTCTTCGGGAATGGATGGATAGTAAACCGCCTCTTCACTTAAAGGAACGTTATCGTTTTCGTTTAAAACTTCGATGTACACCTGGGAAAAAAATTGATCGTTCATAAAAAATGTTTTGTTAAAAGTTTTTGTTTATTTTTGACAATACAGCAGGTGAAGGTAACCCGCTGTATCTCAGAAAGTATTCATTGTAGAGCTGAGAGAAAAAAATCTGTATTTTCAAGATTTTTACTCTGCTGCAATTTTCTTTAATAAATAAACCGTTATAGTAGCACAAAATTTAAATATTTGTGATTATAAAATCATTTTACGTCAGTTTCTTCCAGTAGTTTTCCCTCTGTCTTGTAAAACAAGAGGTAGGGGTAAGTGGGAAAGCTGACTTAATAAAACTCTTATAACTTTTGTTCCGCTTTACGGATTTTGGCAATCTTAGTATCATTTGAGAGGGAATTTAATGCCCAATGAGATACATCTTTTGTGCTCTTGTTACACAATGCATGACGGCTTAGTCCATTTTCTACTATGATTTTTGTGATAAAAATTTACCTATTGCTTGTCCTATTTTAAATGCCATGAAAATATTAAATCTTATGGTGGTTGAAGAGTGAATAAGTTAAAGTAACCAACCTACGCACTGAATAAATTTCATGCTACTGAAGACGTTCGGAATATATTCAGAAAACTCTAATATTTTATCTTGATTACACTTCTTCCGTTTATCATTTGTATCCTCGGAAACTCTGACCCTCCTAAAATCGTCAGATGTTTCAATTTGTTTCACCCTTGTTCCAAATTACTGATTCCTTTTTAAAAAATAATTATAGACCCTTGGTCGTCATCGGAAAAAAAAGGGAAAAGTTATTTGACCCTATCCCTTTCCAAAAAGCATCGAGATTAATCTGACGTCTTAATAGGTCTCTACTGAATCATTTTATTACTTGAGGTTAATGGCGCTCGCGCTAATGCGAATGTAGAAAAATATTCACAGAGGGTTCATCGGAAGCATGTCATATAGTAACGAAATTGACATTCAATGGCAGCGCTAGAGACATATTATATTGTGTTATTTATAAGAAGCGACATAGGGATCAATAGGGATTCCTGTAGAGAACTGTCAAACGCGAGCTAATCTTTTTATCAAATAGCGTTCATAAAAAATAATAACAAATTTGGTGAGGTCGCTGAAAAATAACTTCAAACGCTTTTTTAATTGTCTTAAATTCGTTTTGGTTTAATGAGAAAATGGATAGTTATGTTTGAAAAAGTCAAACTAACCATACAGTTGTTTACAATTTAAAAGATAAAAAGCTGTACTTTTTAAATAATTGTGCTTCAATGTTTAATAAAAAAGAAAAATTCAAAATAAGAAAAATGAAGTGTTAATGTGTTCCTGCTATTTTACTATAATAATGTTATGATTATTTCCAATGTCTAATGCCCCTACCTATAGTCAGGCCTTGAGCTTTAAGCTTGAGTACGATTTGAGACCATATAGATAAAGGATGCGTTCGTTCTGACTTGAGACAGGGTCTGTATACTATAAACAAATCTTGGCTCGGACAGAAAGCATGGTAACAGCGCTTGCGTGACTTGAGACAATCCCAAGATAGGAGGATTATTCGGTGGTAGAGACCAACTTAG
The DNA here is from genome assembly GCA_963978555.1 of Galerucella nymphaeae. Lineage (NCBI taxonomy): Eukaryota > Metazoa > Arthropoda > Insecta > Coleoptera > Chrysomelidae > Galerucella > Galerucella nymphaeae. Next base: position 10,705,341 of record OZ021707.1, on the reverse strand, counting down.
AGAACGACTTGCATGTCTTCGGTTTCTATCGACAAGAAATTTGTATCAACTGCCATCTTTTATAAATATATGAAATAGGGTGAGGAGAGATATTGGAAATTTTGAAGAGTTTCCAATGTTTATAGACTTTTTGAGTAAATGCCAGAAATTCGCTTACCAAAACTGTATATTCGAGATGTGGCAAATGCTATGGAATTCTATAGTGGGAAAAATTTTTGTATTCGGTAAAGATTCTGAAAAAATAAAATTGGAGATATTTTTCCTATTGTACATACCAATTTTAGAACATTTAACAACAGAGGATTACTTATCCCTACAATAATTCAGTAGTTAATGACCCTAGCAAGGACAGTCATAAAAATGCTGGCAACGTAAATTTTGAATTTTGATAATAGATCAGGGTCAATAAATTTTGGAACCAAAAAAATAACAATAGGATAGACACCTATTAGAAATGGAGGAAAATGTGGTAAAATTGAAAAGAAAAATAAATTAAGGGCGTTCCGAGTTCGAGAAATGGGAGAGGGTGAGATTTTAAGGATAAAAAATGGTTTATCTCGATTTCCGGCAAAACTACAAGTCCTATGGAAAAAAATTAAATGGTAAAGTTGTGGGTAATAGAAAGCTCTACAACTTTTGTATTCACAATTTTCACACATAATCTCAAAATGTATGTTAAAAATTCAAATAACCCAGTTTTTGGTTTTTCATTTTTATAAAAAAGAAATATTTTTTTCCCGAAATCTCTTGCCTTATTATGTCGCAAATACATTGTAATTTATTCGATTTGCAATACCTACTTTTTTTTAGCACCCTAATTTTCAATCGAAAATTCTGGCGTCAAAAAATCAGCTTTTTTCAATGGTGAGCTTTTTGTTCGTTGAAATCTCTACTTTCTGTAGTTAGTATACCATCTAAACCTGAGACGCAGTCTGACTTGGCGAAGCACTTCTCAAGTTAGAGATTGAGTATTGACTTTAGGTACGGGCATAAGAAACTGATCTGACCTCAGATGAGATAAAGACATGCAATAAAGCCATAAACGTATTAGCCGTGACAGGGTCGTATTTATTTTTCAAGTCATATTAAATACTTTATTTTTCATCTTTTTTATCAGGTGTATAGTGCGGCTCTGTACGATAAATCCGGAAAGTTTCATGGTTTTATTGCTGCATCTCAAGCTAAGTCAAGTCAAGTCAGTTTCTTAAATCGTGAATAAAATGTGTATAACTCCTCTTAACATCATTAAACTATTTATTTACAATTGCACATTTAGAATAGATAACATTTTATTCTATGCGTTGATTGCAGACAAAAAGAACGCAAGTGCCAATAGTTTAAATTCAAAGATTTGTCCGTAACAACAGTAACAATGACAAGAGTGTATCAGAAGTATAACTTGAAATATCGATAAACGAATGATATTTCTATATATAGGAGAAGATACGTCTCTACAGATTGCGAAAATTACATTGGAACCCTAGGACTACACAAGAACGACAGAAAAACAGCTGAAAGAGAGAGAAAGAATAATTATGCGCGGTCATCGAGGCGTGTACTTATTCCAGCTAGGGTGTATACTCATTTCCCGAGACTGGTCCAATGCTATTTGCCCCCCTATTTTAACCGCATTCGGCCAGTCTCGGGAAATAAGTGCACACCCTAGCTGCCTCGATGACCAAGCATAATTATTCTTTCTTTCTCTTTATATCCTTGTCGTACTTGTGTAATCCGAGGCGTGGGATCCACAAGGATTTTCGCAATCTGTATATTGAATGTCAACGATAAAAAAAATAATGTATAATACATGTCAGTGGCATACATTTATTTTTTATTTCTACGTAACTTATTTCATTTAATATCCGTTCCCATTAAGTTTTCTTCGAAGTCATATTGCAGATATAATAATTTATTATACTCCAAGGGGTTGTACCTAAATATTCGTGTACGTTTTATTACTGAATTGAAATAAGACTAATAAAACGTATAGTGTTCGTGATGTATGAAATACAGTAGGTTAAATTATTATTTGGAGCTGCTATATTGAGAGAACTTACTAAAGTGATAAAATATTAAACGCTGAGTTATAAATAGAGTTTCAATTTTTCTAGAAATTGCGTTATTTTCCATCGAAATGCTGAAAACTGGTTGAAATAATATTCCATCCAAAAATGAATTTACTGAACGAAAATGTTTGAATATGAAATTTTTATTTTGATTATACAGGCCGTTTCGACATGTCGCTAAAATTACCTAAATTGTGAGAGAAGAACTGAATACGATAAAAAATTCACCACAGCGGCGAATCGAACCGCCATACTTCAGGTTTAGCTATTAAATTTTCTGTGCACCTACCCGTGTAGCTATTTCCCACGGAGTAAGGGTGGTATGAAAATGGAGTTCGACTTTTTTAAACACATATATCCATTTCTACATCAGACCAGAGCGAATTTGAAAAAATTAAAAGTGCATTTCAACTTATTTTTAGCTCGCGTTTGACAGTTTTGTACAGAAATCTCTATGTCGCATCTTATAAATAAAACAAAACAAAACTGAGGTTATACTATATTGTAACGGAATACAATCTGTCGAAAGAGGAAAAATCCTGGAATTTATACGGTAACTTATTGTATAGCTTTGCGTATTCCTATAAATTTAAAACTAAATCCAATTTTGAAGTTTCATATTACTGTATTCTAAGGATATTTGAATGACCTATATTAACTATGTCTATCCGAAATAGTTTCAAATTTATTATAGTAGTCGATGAAAATAGATGTATTGTAATATGACTTTCACCAGTGATATTAATTACAAGGTGTTTCATCATATATACCTATTTGATTTAATAAATATCAGCAAAATCATGTAAAACGTTTAGCTTCAAAGATTATTATTATTTTACTCCTATTCAATATCTCCAAGTTTCACAGTTCAAATCAAATAATGTCTTACTCTCAGAACACAAAAATCTTCTAATACTTCTTTTTTCTCTAAATCTAAAACAATCATGCCATTCAGCGTCGAATTGAACCTTATTTACCCATTTCTCCCAGTCGTACCTGTCCTCTTATCTCTCTTCCATTGATTTTCCTCTTTTCTCTCCGATAGTCTCGGATTTCTTAATTTCTACGTCGCTTATATTTGGTAAGTCTCTTTCACAAATATTTCATTTCCACTGCATTCATCCAGAATTCGTGCTTTTGCAAGAGGTTCTTTTTGATGTACTAGTACAAGTAAAGTAGTTGAAGGCTGATATAAAAGCCAATAATTTTTTTCAATGCTTTTCAATGATTCCATATGAAACTCTTCTTCTTTTTCTTAATGGACCAATGCATATATTTAGTGCAGATCCGACTTAACAATAAATAATATTGTTAGTTCCATCAAACTAAAACTTGCTTTTATATTCCAATACATCGTTATTTGGTTCTTCTATAATATTACCCATGTTCCAACATCAATAAAAACTGTCGCCGAGTCCATTCTCGGTGAAAACATTCATAGAGTGTGTGCTTTATCACCTGGAAAATGTAGTTTTATGTCCTGGACAGATATTTTTCTCATGTGTTTGACGGAAGTGGATATTTTGTAAACACTAGGAGAAGTTTTGTATAAAAAGGATTTCTGATAGAGTTTTCAACAATTCCGATTTTATATTTTTTAATAAGTCACATGAAATATTTCCGTGATACAGATTACCGAGCGTATTTTTTATAACTCAATACGGAAATTTATGCAAAGTAAATCGCTTCTCCAAGATGCTTCGAGAGCCTATGAAAAAGACTCCAAGATGCTCCGAGTTAGTTGTCTATAAAAAAAGAGCAGATTACTATTTTAATTATGAGGGCCGTAGTACGACGATAGAAGAAGCAAACCTGTTTAGCATTACTTTCTCAACTAAAAAGCGCTTTGATGTAATTGGAAGCGTAAAACATGAGCAAGAACAAAAAAATAGTATCTTAATATATTGCACACTTTAGCTAAATTGATGTTGATATTGAAATTTTCTATTTTAGGAGGTGCTTTTAAACTTATACTCTCTTTTACATGTACAAATAAATATTGAACGTTTCTCGATGGTTGAATAAAGGAAGTGGCGCAGTCAATGGGATTTACTGGATATTCCATTTAAATACAATACTTCATATAAAATCTCTTCCGCTCAATATATACAGATTGCGGAAAAGCTTATCGAACCATGCAATTTACACGAAAAGTACGACAAGGAAAATATGAAAAAATAGCTTGAAAGAGAGGGGAAGAATAATTGGGCGTGGTCAGCGAGGGTGTATACTCATTTCCCGAGGCTGGCCGAATGTTCATTGTCCCCCTATTTTTATCCGCTGCTGCCAGAAGCTCAGATTAATTTTCACAAATGATATTTTTGTCTCATTATCGTTAAATTTTTTCCGAGCTCATGCACTATTAGGTGAATCCAAACACTTTCATCCGGCAACACTGCCCTTTAGAGAGAGAATTCACTAGTTGGTGGTATTCAGTATGTTCCCAACATGTATAGGACACTGTTGCCGGATAAAAGTGTTGAATAGCGCATAAGCTCGATAAAAAGTCAACGATAACGACACAAAAATATCATTTGAACAAATTAATCTGCGCTTCTGGCAGCAACGGTTAAAAATAAAAATGGATTGATAAGATTTTTCGCAATCTGTATGACGAACTATGAGGCTCCAAAGTGAGAAATCAGAAGTTGTTTTCTCTCAAAAAAATTCCTAAGCGACTTAAATTAAATCGAAGTTAAACTATTCATAAATACACACAATTTCATATTAACGATTGTATTCCACAAAATATGAGAGTAAAAGAATTGGAATCTAAATGAAGTGTTGGCACATTTCATTTCCACATTTTTTAGATGAAAATTCAACTGAATTCTGTGCATAATACATTAACTGACTGAGCTTTTTCCTGATTTCCAAACTGCCGATAATATAGACCGGAAAATATTTCCATATCTAAGAATCGTTTGAAGGGAAATTTTTGTAGTTAATCACTAAAGTGTGATCATATTTGAAACCGTTAAGATTTGGGGATTAAAAGAAATATACCTATTTTTGTTGTAATTTTTCACAAAATTCACAAAATTATAATTTCCCATATCAATTATAGTGAGTTTTATAATCAATATGTAGTTTTACGTTTAATGAATGCCAAATAAACATTTTTGTAAATAAAGCATCTGAAAACAGTTAAAAGGCGGAAGACTCTCTTAGTGAAAGCTATAAAAACGTGAAAAGATCAAGGTATACGATGTTATATTTAGATAAATTAATTTTCGTGCGTGTGGTCTCAAGCTAAAAGGGTAAAAAACAGAGTCGTACCAAAAAACAGCGCATGATGTGGCAATATAGAAAAAATTTCACTGAAATCTTAGGTATTTCAGCAGCATCATATACAGCATTCCCATATTACTATAAATTCATTTTGAACGCATGTCATAAATATTTTGAACTAAGAGATTATTATTCTGTATCTTATATTCCATGAAATAGGTGAGAAAATGTAAGACTTTTAACGCAAAAATTAGTGAAATCTATTGTAAAAACCAGGCAGTAAAACCATTTAGCACCTTCCTGCAATAGCTTCTACCCAAAAGCGTCACCAGAAGTTTTATAGTGACGATATCGATAGATATACAAGTTGGGAACATACTGAATACCAACAACTAATGAATTCTCTTTGTAAAGGACACTGTTGCCGGATGAAAGTGATTAGTTTCACCTAATAGTGCATGAGCTTGAAAAAAAGTCAACGATAACGAGACAAAAATATCATTAATCTGCGCTTCTGGCAACAGCTGTTAAAAAAGGGGGGCAATGAACATTCGGCTATCCTTAAGAAATAAGTATACACCCTCACTGACCACGCATAATTATTCTTTCTCTCTTTCAAGCTGCTTTCCTCATATTTTCCTTCTTGTACTTGTGTAAATTTGATAAGCTTTTTCGCAATCTGTGTATTAAGGTGAAGATTTTTGGCAGTCCAATTTAGGCAATTTAAATACTCATATCTATTTGTGTATGAAATGAAAACTGGCGAAATTGATTTGAGACACCTTGTATATCTAGAAAACGGACTGTGGTATATTTTCCTTGCCTCATGAGCACTTCTGTTAAAAGTACCTTAACAATTTTGATAAATGTCTGAATAAAATAAAAGAAATTTCCGATTTTAGTTCTTATCCAACAAATTTAAATTGAGTGTATTTTGCATAACCCATCAGATAAATTTTCTATTACTTGTCTATTTAATTAGGTAGTTAAATTTTCATATGAAACCTTGAAAATAACTGCTAAGGGTGACTGTTACAAGTGTTTATCGTCATAAAATCATGCATATTACATAGGAGAAGTTCAAATATAAAAATAACAAAACGAAAATTAAAATAAAATCATACTTGAGGCAAGAGCATGAATGAACGTTTCACAATTACGTCAGCCCACTATGTTAAACAGCTTTCTCCGGATTAAGCTGAATCAAACATGACAGCGTGGGTGGGTAACAGTATTTTTTTTTAGATATAAAATGTCTACGCTACGTCGTGCACGATTTACATTTGGTAAAAATATAGCGTTCAACAGGTGAGTTAATTTATTGAAATTCTATTCCCCAGCGGTTAAAAAGGATAATTAAGTCATCTGGGATAAAAAAAAACGTCTTAATGAAATTTTCTAAGCCATTATAATGATTTAGATGGTTGTTAAAGATGTGCACGCGTAATTTGTAATTTCGCCTGGTGTTTGGACCACTTCAGAAATTGAAAGAATGTTTTGAGAGCGGGAATGAGAAACATAAAGAATTTAATTCCCTTTTTGTTAAGTTTAAGAACCAAAGTTTTCCCAGGGTATCGCTTTAAAAAAAATAGTAGTAAAGTATTTCAGGACTTCATAAAAGATAAAGCTTGTGAATATGGATGATGTAAGTTTAAAGCAATACTAAATAAAAATAGTTATTAATGCAACAAGTGCAAAAAACACGTTTTGCACGAGTTGCATACAATATTTTGTCTACATCCATGATCAAACTGGAAAGTTAGAATATAATATGTTAGGAACGCAAACCGTTCTTCTTTTTAAAAATTTAATAGATGAGGCTTTTACTTGATGTAGATCCATACTAAATTATGAAATCAAACAATTTTAATTTGTTTAATCTACATTATATTTAAACTTAAAGTTGTGACGCGTTTCGCTAACACAGTAGCTTTTTCTATTTACAAGGAAATGAAATAAAAAAGAAAAAAGAATTTGGTTAAATATGGGATAAACTAAAGTATTTAACAAGTTTACCTGGAAACTCATTCATAACAATCATACAGGAACCTTTCTAAGTAAAAAGGTTTAATAAGGGAGAATTGTTGGGACGCTGGACACTTGAGCGAAAATTCTCAGAAATCAACATGGCTTTTCTAATAATACAGGACAGTTGAGCGAAAATTTATTTTCGATGTTGGGTCAGTCAAGCGAAGACTGCATCCCTGTTTTCAGTATTAAAATTTGAAAAAATTAGTACTAATTTCATGTAAGTATTTGTGAGAAAGGGTGCATCCTTGTTTTCCGTATTATATTTGCATGGATAAGTAGTAGTTTGATGTAGGTATTTGTGAGAAAGGCGGCATCCTTGTTTTACGTATTAAATTTGGATAAGTAAGTAGTAGTTTGATGTACGTATTTGTGAGAAAGGCGGCATCCTTGTTTTACGATTAAATTTTAATCCCTCGTTTTCGCTCAAGTGACCAGTACCCTTTTAGTGGGAATGAATATACCTGAGAGGATTTCTACAACGTTCGCTCAAGTGACCGGACCCGAATTGTTGATATCTAGTTGGTCGTTAAGAAGATTATCTGAATATTTGTTTTTATTTATCTCAAGGGCACCTAAAAGATTTAATTTGAAGGATTTAGGTTCTATATGCAAAATTTCAAAATTTGAATCGAAAGAGTGTTGGTTTGCTAATAAATGATTAGAATAGTTGGAATCTGATTTTTTGTTTATGTTCTGAAATTCTAGTTTTAAAATTCCTAAACCTTCTACCTATATAAATTTTATCACAGTTGTCATTACCACATTTTAATTTACATATAAACTCCTGATTTATTTAGTTTTGAAGATTTGGATTTGTTGTTTTTAATGAATTTGGATAAATAGTTGTCGGTTTTGAAGCAAATATTCAAGTCAAAAGTTTCTGGAAATGATGGTATTCCAAAGTAAGTTAAGCTTCTAAATTGGTTATTTTTGTTTATATCAGAAGGAAATACTTGTTCTAGAGTATGTTTTCGTATCTTTTTATTTATGATATTGTCAATTAAATTTGGATCGTGATTATTATTAACAGCTATTTGTTTTATTATATTTATTGTAATTCTCAATATTCAATGTAACTGTTGAAAGTCTGTGTATCATACTAATAAGCTGCTAATTTATGACTGACTGGGTGGACTGAACTATTATGAATTGTAATGTCTGTATGTGATGGTTTGTGAAATATAGAAAAGTCATGTCTATAATTTATATTTTAAATTGTAAGATCTAGAAAGTTTATGGACTTATTTTGTTCAATTTCTACTGTAAATTTGATATTTTTATGTATTGAGTTAATGTGAGTGATGAAGTTATTTAATTGTCTCGTAGTACTAGTGAAGCAAGCTAAAATGTCATATACATATCGGTGCCAGTAAACAAATTTTTCACTAAGGGGGTGTTTATGAATTATCTTTTCTATAATATCCATGAAAATTCCTGATAACAGGGGACTGAGAGGGTTGCCCATAATCAAACCCTCTTTTACTGCTATAAACCTTTCCGTTGAAATGAAAATAATTTTGATTTAAACAAACTCTCAATAAATTTATAATATCAGAATGAATTATGGGATTAGTATTATTGTAAGTGAGAAAGTTATCAACAAGAGTGATAGTTTCATCAGGAGGTATACTAGGAAATAGATTTGTTACATCGAAAGATATGAATTTAGACAAGTGAGTTAGTTTTATATCTTGAATATTATTAATTAGTTCTGTTGATTTTTTTTGTATCTTTATGGCCTCCATCTTGTCAGTATTTAATTATGGCTGGTTTTCGCTTTGACCATTTAGATTTTCAATAATCAAAGATTTTTACAAAAATTGTAACTCGACTAAGTAGTAAGATATACGTCATATATTATTGTTGTATTAGAGCAGGATCAGAAACTTGCTCTGAATTTTTATTTAATTTAAATGTTTATGTTTGTCATGAATCATCACAAAACTTACAAGAAAATTTTTTTCCATCAAATGTGTTTCACAAAAGTGTTGTTTTTTGCATGAATGTAGAAGAATATATTTTTAATTGTGTACACCAAGCAATAGACTATCAAAATAGAGATAGTCCAAGATCCCAGAGGGATCTAACATCTGACTTATTTTCACATAGAAAAACCTCATGTTCCACTTATGTTCGACTCATTCCCAGGAAAATGTCTACCAAGCAAACCCACCTCAATCTCGCCATTGCTCCTGCCTTGGAATCACTATCCTAGTATACTTCAAGACAGTCAGCAGTCCTCCACACACTCCGTCATCTTCGTTCTATCGCTCCTACCTCTAACATGCCATATCGATTCCTTATCTTTCCCTATAAATCATTATCTCTACTACGCCAGTCATCTCCACCATATTCCTCCAATACACCGTCTCTCCCAGTTCATTTTTCAGCATTTTCAGAACTTCCTTGTTCTTTTAGCATATAAACACATGTCTCACATCATCCTCCACTTCACACCTCTCGCACAGTTCAGATTCCCTCTTCCCAATCTTGTAACCTACCATCAAAGTCTATATATTCCAATTGGAATATATAGACTTTGCTACCATGTCCTGTTAGTACCTGCGTCAAGAAGTAGTTCACCTCCCCAAATTTCCGGTCCGCCCAATCTCTCTTGCTCTCAATCCCTCTTCTTAGCGTGCCTTCATATTCAAGTTCCATCTAGCATATTTCATCCGACCGGACTTCCCAACAATCTTTTGTACTTTAAGTACAGCAAAACCATAAACATCCCCAGAATTATGTAATAAAATGTACCAAAACGTGCTCGTTCGTATCGTCTCTTGCTCGAAATTTATAACTCAGACCTTTCTAGACAGTTTCGCTATGAAAAACATGAAATCCGTGCATAAATGACTCAATTTTATTATGTAGGTAGGGCGTAAGAGTGCTTTTTGCCTTTATATTCGGTAAACACGACGGAAACCTAACTAGTAACTACTACCGAGATATTTTGCAAATGAGAAGGATCAGAGACGTTATCACATTATAAAAGCGCTACCCTTGATAATCAAACTCAATTTAGGTATTTACTTGTATAACTCCACTTAATAATAAAAGTAAACAAAACACTGTGATGCGAAATAAGGATTAATTTTTTTACCAAATAGCGATCATAAAAAATGATAACAGATTTGGAAAGGTCGTTAAAAATTTTCAAATGCACTTTTAATTTTCTTAAATTCGCTCTGATTCAACGAAAAAAATGGATGGTTATGTTTAAAAAAGTTAAACTCCATTTTCATACTACTTTCGAATAATTTTAACCGTAACTTTGCTTTATTTCAAATTAAATGTTTTTAGACGTGGGTATCTCTCGAGGTATCTCTTTCGCCACGCCCTCGTTACGGTACTGGTAGTTCCTGTTCCTAACTTGTTCTACCGGCTTTTTTTGCCCAAAATAGTGTGTTATTGATATCGTTTACATTGCTGAGCTCTCTATATATCTTATGTGCATTTCAGGGGTCTTCCTTCGTTTGCAAAGCAGTACACATCATAGAGTAATGAATAAAAGAGAGGTTTTAAGGCGGGTCCAGATCAAGCGCGCCAAACGTTTGCGAACGTTTGCGAACAAAATTCGTGTATGTTCGGAGAATTGTCTAGATAGACCAAATGCGCGCACGTTTGGCTATGTTCGGAAAGGTTCCAAGTTTAGTGCGTTTGTTTCATTCGTAGATATAACTGCATTCGCTCTTGACAAACACACCAAGTAAACTAAAAATTCGTCCAAATCAAACGCGCGCGAACAAGCAAATTTCTTTGATGTACCGACAACAAGTGGATAATGTTTGCGAACGCTTGTTCGTGCACGTTATTGCGCGTTTGTGCGCGGTAACCCGTCCAAATTGAACGCGCCTGCAACGTTCGCAAACGTTTGGCGCGGCGCGGCGCGGATCGGCGCGCTTGATCTGGACCCGCCTTTAAAACATATTATGAAAGAAAATGGCACAAAGTTTGCGCGCAGCCAGTTAAGCATGGCGCATTACAGCGACTAACTGAACTAACAAACCCAGCCTCTAACCACACGAAAATTGTCAATATTATTTTGATTTGAGGTTAGTCACTTGTAGTCACTTCTGAACATATTTAAATGATATCTATTTTTGTTTAATTCTTAATGGTCTATTTAAATTGATTATCTGTAGCATTAGCACCTATTATTATCATAGGATTTATTATAACTTATCATTGGTAAGTTAAGAAAGTAAAATAATGGAAACAACATTTTTCATTTTATCGTTTTTTTTTTCGGACAATAGGGGAGATTTGCTAAAAGTTTAAGTTATGTGAAAAAGTGGTTTCTAGCATTTGTTCGTGTGATATTGGTGTGTGCTTCAAGGTAGGTGTATAAGTGTGGATTATTTGTTTGTCTGTTCTTATTCTATTTTTATTTACTGTTTTTGTGTTATTTTCGATATTTAATTGTATAAAAAATGTTGTTTTAATAGTAATTTCTCACTAGCAGTTTTTTTCTTCTATTCCTACTAATACAATATCACGCGTACCTATGCTGAAAACTTCCAAATTCAAAAAGCGCGCGTCTTGAATGCTACTTCATACCTATGGTTGCTACCAGTAGCCAAGGTAGGCGCTAGTGGTAACTTTGTGCCACAAAACGCTACACGTTCAACATCTCTTTTTTATTTATTACCCTATGGTACACATATGCGCACATGTCTGAGTAGCGTCTCGTTAGGGGTTGCTAGTAGGTTTTTGGCCTTAAATACTGAAGAAATATCAGAAACGTTTTTGAAAAACCAGTTTTAACCATCTTGAAACTTACTTCTTGTCGCCTATCAGGTTAATACATCCTACCTCTAGGTTATAAAAGATTAGCTTGAAACGGAAGCAATAAAAAAGTACTATAGTATCCCATGAAACTTTATCAAATTTCAACGTGTGTTATATGGATCATAATATTTATGTAGCATAGTAAACCGTCGTGGATATCAATTGCGGTTTTTGAGCACGATAAAAATAGATTAATTATCCGAAATAACAGTTATTGAAATCAATAAATCCTAAAAACATATTTTACGTTGAACCGTACTGGATGTTAACGATTTTCTTAAATGCACGCAATCAATATTTCCATCGACCTGTGAAATCGTCTCTTGCAAGCTAATGAACAATTTAGTTTAGTAGAACCAAGTAAATATCTTTTAAACGAAAATAACGATATTTATGAAAATTTGCAGGTAAGTGCAATGGAACAAATTGCATCTTACGTACATTTTTTGTTAATAATATACTTCAGATTAAACCGGAAATGGCATCAGCTTCTTCAATTCTTCAGTTCTGTTTGTAAGAATAAAGAAAGATTTACTGAAACTCTGGGATAAATAGAGAAATTTTATTACTATTGGAGTAATAAAGAGAAGCAGAATAATTGTAAAACTATTTAAATATCTTACTTATTTTAAAAGGTATCAGTATTTACATATAAGAGAAATTGAAAAGTATTATCTTGAGAGCAAATAAATTTCGACACCAAAATAAAGCCTAGATCATAAATATACTTAACAGCCCAGCTTTACCTTCCATAAATTTTAATGGACTTACAGGAAATTATTATTGGACCATCCCGTATAAATTTTACTTTGGACCCAAGGATAATGAGACAGCCAGCATATATTTTCTGTTCGATATTCCACCAACAGCTGCGGATTCAATAAAAACAAGGCACAATAACAGTGGGATGTGTTAATGCAAATTATATCTAATCGCTTAGCGATTGAATATCAAAATCTTCTACGTAATTAAGAAGATTAATTATTAATTAATGATACACATTGTAATGATGAGGGTTTATGTTGGAAGTAAATGGCGTTGTAACTTGATAATGGTAAGTAAGAGATTTATTAGAAGTGAGAATTATGATGAAATGTCGTTTATTTTTGAGCCATATGTTGTTTCTTTCCTGGAATTTGATAATTACAATAGATAAAGTGAGCTGAGAATTAAATACATGTTTGTACATGTTTTGAACATTTTGGATAAATCTGAATTGTACCTACACATTTAAAATCAGAACGATTCAATTTAAAATCATATTAATTTACGTTTATGGAGTTTAGCCAATTGATTGATTTATGGATAAGTGGGATTTATGGATAAACTATAGATAGCTATATAGTCCGGGGAAGAAAGGATATAAAATGGAAAAGATTTCCATCGGTGATTTTACTTTTTGAAAAGAGAGTATATGTATCATACTCTACTTTCATAGATTTTTGAGATTCTGCTAAATCTTGCGTTGCAGCTTACAAGCATAGTTTGGGCCACGTGTAATACAACAGTTTTTCGTCCATAACTTTTTTAAATTTGATTGTACAAAAAAATTATGGGCATCAAAAATGCAGAGAATTTTATACCCTATGGGTATGACGTATGACGATATGACCTTCAATTTTTGAAAAATTGAAAAAAAAATTGCAAAATGGTTTTTTAAGCAGCTAGCATATTTAGAATAACAATAACAACTTCATAATATATGGAAATATAACAACGTATTTTGAAAAAAAACTTACAGATCCAATCATTAGAAGCGGAGAAAACAGTATTCAAAGTTCACTATACAAAGGAGGTTTTTCGTTTTAAATGTTTAATTTCGTGAGCAGCATTTGCGAGTAATGTCTTTTACAAAATGACACAATAAATATTTTACTATAGGATGTTTGTCAAAAACTCACTATTTTGATACTTTATTGCTCGGCCCATTGAAGGTTTTGGCTCACAATCACCCGAAATAAATGTGTGAATATGTTCCGCAATCTCATCTAGAATCTGCCAGATCCACTTAACAGGGAAGGAAAAAAAAGCACAAATCAATATTAGTAATTTTGTTCATGAAATTGTTATTACGGGGAACTTAGTATTTTGTATTTTAAAATACTAATGATGGAAAAATGAACATTTTTTTAAGTTTTTAGAAAAATGAACCATAAAATTGATCCAAATGAAGCTTTCAATATTTCCAATGTTACCTGATCCCTCCCTGAATTAAAGTTGGTTTAACCGCAGCAATACAGTCCAACTTATAGACTATGAGCCCATGGGAAAAAAGTGTAGCGTTTTAAAACAGCAGCAAACCAATTCAGAACGATAGTTTATCATGCCATCATCGGTTCCAGCACCATGACGTTCATTTTCTCTTGTTCAGAAAAGCGCAGTGGAAAGCTGAACATTATATTTTTCACCCCCTTAAAATGTTATGAAACTGTACGCCATTTGTTATATTTGATAGTTGAACCATAGCAGATTGGTTGAGACTCTATGCCGTTTAAATATAATCGTGAGGAAAATCTAGGAACATTTTTGAAAACTCTCATCTTTTACCCTTTAAAAAAGTGAGTTGAAACTGTTTTTTGATTTGTTTCTGTCGAACATATAAATAAAGATTCGGCAATAGTGCCCTACAAAAAAAGTTGTGTGAAAAGCCGTGGTAAATTTTTTGTTTTCCTAAATTTTCCTACTCACAGAAGGTGTATAAACAGACTCATTAATCTTTTTTTGTTAAAGTTATATAACTTTGGGGTATTGAAATACCCCACGATAGTCTTTGTGTTACAGACTTAAGTGTAGTTAAAAAATGGAAAAAAAAAGTTTTGGCCCAAAAACAATTAGCGGCTCTTGCTGAAAACTCAGGCGATTATATCAATGATAAAGAAGATAATTATAATGAACAAGACAGTGACTTAAGTGCTAGTGAACACAGTTATCACGATACTGGATCAGAATTGGAAGAAAGCGGTACCGAAAGTAATGCAGAACAAGGCAAAGAAGTGACTCTGAGGAGTATTTGGAACAGGATAAAGTTGGAAGTGATGGGGATGAGAATGAGGAGGGTTTATCAAAACGCTATTATGGGAAAAATCTATTTTTTTTCTTTACTATTGCCAATGACCCCTGTCAGTTTTTTTGCCTTTGGGATAATCAGTAATTTTTTTGTTTCCGGAATGAAGAGCAATAATATTTCTAACAACATAACCAACATTTGCAATAATTGAGTTTCTTTTAGCTGAGGATTGATTTTTTTCAATTTTTATATTTTGTACCCTATGATTTTCGTATATTCTAAAGTTCTGTTGAATATGCTTGTTCTATTTGAGAAAAATCATAGATATGCAGTAAGATCAATTGTTCAATTATAGATCTTACTTATTAAATTTGAATAAAGAAAAATAAACGCCAGAATTAATATATTTCAGTTCAATTTTATTGGGGTATCCAAAAACCCAACGATAGTAAAAGTGTGACCAAATGTAACGATAGTAGTTGAGGGTTAAAAAAAAGTAGCCTAGAAGTTGAACAAATAGCTTCAATAGTCACTCATGTTACAATTTAGGAAGCACAAATCGGTTTTATGTAAATTAACAAACTTGGATCGTAATTAATTAATTATGTATTTGATGGATTGAATGAAATTATTCTTTTCGATAAATAGTTTAGATACAAACTCGGCGCAACCCAACCATATATTTGAAACATTTTCATTCAAATCTCCATTTTCATTAATTGGAGTGAACATAAAAGCAACCAAGTTCCATTCTGTTATTAGGGATGTTAATGTAAAAGTTTGAATAATTTATACTTTGTTTAATAACTTTGATCGACAGTTGCCGTCCACGACAAGGAAAATTTTACAAAGGATAACCAACAAAGAGTATCTTCAGTTAATTGATTTAAAATCCTTTATTATAACTCTGGACAATTTTAACGTTAAAACTTGGAAATAAAGATACTTAACGGTTCTTGGAAGAAACCGGTATTCACTGAATTTCTATATTATCAAAATAAAAAAAAGCTTCAGAGGAAATTACGTTTTAAGGATAATATTAAGTTCTTTGAAACAATGTTGGTATAGTACATTCAATAGCTTTCTTGGTGTGCGTCATCGTTTCTGACGTATATCCGGGTTTCTGGTATGTAGTTAATTTTATTCGCTCTTTTGGCATATAGGCTAACTGAAAATACTTGAGAGCTTTTAAAATGCTGATGTTTTTTAATGTATTCAGGCATATTTTTGTATTATTCAAATAAATATAACAATAAGATTAATATTCATTTTTCATGAATAATAATTGACCGTAAACAACAAAAAGTACTGACCTGAAGAGAACTTTCTGTAGGACATTGGAAAAAGACGAAAGACACATTGCTGCTACGAGAGGTACGTCTGCATCTCATTTTGAATTATACCTTCAATAAGAGGCCAGCGATCATGGAGTCATTTATATTCACCTAGACCTAAACGATCTTCAGTTCTATTCGCCCATTTCCCTATTTCCCAGAATATCAATTAATTTGACATTTAAACAATTTTAAAATCATACATATTCGTTTTTTATTTCAAGTGCACCAATTTTCCAACCAACCTGTATGTTACTTTGAAAATAAAAGTAGATTTCAACTGGCAATAGTTATATCTGCTAAAAACATTTTCAACACATCCGTAATACATTTCAAAATATCGATAAAATTTCGAAAGATAATCCAATTCCTGATTTTAGTTTCTGCGTTTCCTGTCATATTGCGAACTTCTTTTGGCACAACCGATCGTGGTACGTCGCAAGGTAACATCAACTGACAGTCCTTGATGGTGGTGTAAATTTCACAAAGAACAGACCTAAGGTAGGTTTTTAACCGATTAAACTGATTGTGATTCTCGGTTTCGAAAATCATTTCCAGTCCCACAGACACCGTTTGAAGTTGCGTGTACATTTTAGGTAGAATCTCTTCAATTTTATCTTGCTGCATTTCCAGATATGTCATTAGTAATTCCTCAGTAGGAAGCCATTCGTAATCGTAGTCTTTTAGAGTTTTAGGAATGGATTTTGTATCCAAGCCAAATACGGCGTTTTTAAAATTTGCTTCCATCTTACAGGCCAGTTGATGAGTTACTATTACTTGGTTTATAATGGTTTTCATGAATTTAACGTAATATACTTTGATGGTATCACATTTTTCATTATCTGTGTCGTCGAAAGTCTCTTCTGTTCGTAAAGAAGGATCTAGCAAGTCATCGTATGGATTTGTCCAGAATGGATGAATGTATGTCTGCATTTTTCTACATAGCTAATTTTGAATTACTGAATAATATTTTTTTTGAAATTGACAGATTTATAGTCATTTTGATGGTTATTGTTTCACAGTCACACGTTATAAATGTCATTATTTGTGGTTATCTTCTTTGTTGACGATTATAATATTGCCTTTTACACCTTTGCTCAATAATTGAGCAAGGCTTAAGAAATTTCCCTAAGTAAATCGTTGGAAGCCAGAAACACGTGTTACATTGCATAAGATGGCAAGCATTTTGAGCATCTTTTGCTTTTAATAATTTGTTGTTCGTTTCGTAGTATTTATGTATTTGCTTCATTAAAAATGTGTTTTTGTTTTAATTTTGTACTCAAATACTTTTCGTTCAAAAAACAGTTAGTGTACCTTACTATGTACTACAACCGTGCATGCAACTTCACAGTTTTCTTTACAACTATGCCAAGATCATTAATTTAAAGAAAATTGCAAATGCTTTAAAATCGATTTGTCATACAATTGTAAATTGCACGAAAAGTATAATACCTAGGTATACACTCATATCATCCGAAAGAGGATATTTTTTTTGAATTATGAATTATGAAAATATTGGGTGTTCCATTTGAAATAAGCCCGATATTACACATTGAATGATCTAAAAATAAAACTGAAAATTATGAACACCCTGTAAAAGATGTTATTTTTGGGTATAATCAGAAAATACAATGAAATATAGGGTGTATTATGAGAAGAAATATAACTGATACGCCTCACTTGTATATTTCAAAATAATTTTAAAATGTAGCTACTAAAGTGACAAACATTTTTAAACTTTTACAGTTTTGCTATAAACCTCCATCCCGTTGGTCGTGATTCACCCTGTAATCTTATTGCGTTTATAACAAAACAGAAGCTAGTAGGTTCATGTCCACTACAAATTTAGGCCATTAGTGCTGATCTAGATACAAATATTGTCAGGACATTCAAATTTTTAGATAGTTCACGTTTTTTGAAGAAATATCATCTGTAAAAATTATTCCCAATTTTTATCGGCAACAATGCTAAATACCAATGATTGTTGAATCGAAAGCAGCGTATAGATTTTATTTATTGCAAAGGGGCCATCCATAAAGTACGTCACACAAATTTTAGGACTTTTGAACCCCTCCCCCGTCCTTGTCACAGGTTGTCACATTTCTATAACCCCACCTTCTGATGTGAGGCACACATTTTTTTTTCAATTTATGCATGTTTTTGAAAATAATCGAGAGAAAACAGCTTTTCTCATTTTATGAAAGATAATCTCATAGCGAGAATCCTAAATTATTAATAAATATAGATCAAGTTCGTGAATTATTCAAGTTTTTAATTCAAATACAAACGTATTAGTATTTTAAATCTTAACATGTGACGATGTCACACTTCGGTGATATCCCTCCCCATTAACCTGTGCCCCAAATTGTAATTTTTCCAATTTTTTATCTTGAACTGTATTTTATTCTTATTTGTGTTGATTACACTTATTTTCCAAAAGTCAATAATATTACCAACCTCGATTTTCTCTCACTAAATATGGCGTTTATTCCGTGTTAAAATTCAAATGCAAAATAAGTTACTAATTCCTTAGGAAGACCTAACATTCTAAACTGGCAACGCAGCTTTCAGATCAGTTTGGTAGCTGGAATTGAACACACGGCCAGCGCTGAATAGGCGCTATTATTCTTCTCTCTTTTCAAGTAGTTTTCTCCTATTTTTCTTGTCGAATTTGTTTAAATCGTATGTCTCAAATAGATTTTTCGCGATCTGTATATTGGAGGAGTTATGGGATCTTCACAGTCACCAAGTAATTGTGTTGAGGATTCCTTATCTCGTTCGCAGAATATTCAAATGCTTGTTCCTACCATTGATGTTTTTCATGTGTTTGCTGAGTATACAGGGCTTTCCAAAAGCTCAACCAAGAAGATAGTTTGATTATTCTGGCTTAGTATACGTGCTCAGTGAACTTTGTTGAACCCTTTGGTCTGTCTCATTTCCGGCGTCTTTTTTTCCAACATTCTCAAGAGTTTCGCACAGCAGATAAATTCTCATTCCAAATTTATTTGCATTGAAGACAAAAAACAACTGAGTTTTGTGCCAGGTATAATGTTTGCCAAGGTCTGGCAAGGTCTCTCTCTTCACCTGATAAAAAATTCACTAAATAAATAATCGGAAGTGTTGATGAAATATTAATTAGTGTGAGTCACAAGCGACTATTTGCTTCAACAGGGCTGGGAGGCAATTGGCACAATCTTGGTGCATATCTTTCGGGCCTGTCTGGCACGCAGGTATGTCCCTGAACAGTGGAGGCAGGTGAGAGTCGTCTTCATACCCAAACCGGATCATACCACATATACGGTGGCTGAATCCTTTAGACCCATTAGCCTAACAATCTTTGTGTTGAAAATATTGGAGAGGGTGGCTGATCGGTACATAAAGGAAAAAGTTGGGCTAAGGTATCCTTTGTACAACAACCAACATGCGTTCAGGTGTGGCAAGTCAACTGAAAGTGCCTTACACCAACTGGTAACCCAGGTGGAGAAGGCGCTGGAAAATGGCATGATCGCCCTGGGAGCTTTCTTGGATATACAAGGGGCGTTTGACAGTACCCTTGTAGGATCTATTTGTAGGGCTGCGACAAATCATGGAATAGAGCCAATGATCACTCACTGGCTTGGGGCCATGTTGTGCAATCGTACAGTAGAGGCCACATGGAAAGACCATGTAGCAAAAGTGATCGTCGCTAGAGGATGTCCGCAAGGGGGTGTTCTCTCGCCCACATTGTGGAACCTAGTCATTGACGAGCTAATAGCCCTTTTAAACGGTGAGCGATCTCAATGGAATGTGAAGATAAATTTAATACGATCAAAATGAGAGGTCGAGAAAATCAATCGGATATTTAAAAACCAAGAAAATAAAAAAAACTGGAAAATAAGTAAATTTTTTGTGAAAATTCGTATCTTTGTAATTTTTCAATTGCAAGAGCTGTTACTTGGTACAAAAGGAGCTCTTCGTATGCCCTTTATATGGACGAAGAGCAGATGCAAAGCGACGATTAGTTTTATCGCAATTGCAATTTTTTTTTACGTTTTGTTGCTCTACGTCTATACTTTTCAAGAACGATTTAAAACGGATTATGGACGACGCATCCAGACACGCTGAAATTATCGTAGGAAAAAATTTAAATATCAATTGCGATCGAAGTAACCGTTGCTTGGCAACTGCACTTCGCGCATATGAAGGACATAAGAAGAACTTCTTTTGTACCAAGTTTCAGCATTAGCAATTGAAAAATGACGAATATATTTTCAAAAAAAAATGACTAATTTTCCGGTTTCTTCTCATTTTCAACATTCGCGTGTCCAAAACATCAAAAAGATACTACTAAATGTGCCTTTTATGATGGCATCATCCGTTTTCTACTAGGATTTTTGTCAAAAATTACTATACCTACTCGCATGCTCCGTTACATTGCCTACGTAGAAATTGTGAAACAACATAAGAATTCTCCCCTACAATCATTTTGTCACTTGGAATTTAACTTTATCCAAAGATCGGAAGATTTACCGCTTTTCCCATTCTGATAGCGGTACACGAATCCAATTACAGGAGTGCCATTGTCATCACTGACAAGTTATGAAATACGTACTAGTTAACGTATACAGTATCAAATCCATTGAATAATGTATACAGTGCCATGGGCATTTGCTTATTGATAACGCAAGGGTAATTATTGTGAACGTTTTCAAAAATTAGATATCTCACTACGAATACAGAAAATACGATTCCCTTGTGCGAGCGTAACAGGAGAACGGGAAATCATGCAAGCACGAAAAAAGCGTTTTTTGATATATGATGAACAGTTATTTCCATTGTACCTATAATAAAAGCGTTGTTTGTTGTAGGGTAAATAAATTTTAGCGAATATTTTTAAAGGTTATTCAAATGTGGCGAATATAACCATATTTGTGTACAGGGTTATTCATTATAAATGTCCCAGCCCTTACCATAGTTATTATGGCATAAACAATAAAATTTTCGAATTAAAAGTTGTGTGTGGTTATAAAAAAGTGGAAAAAAAGTTAACTCGCGTTCGGCAGTTTTGTACAGGAATCCCTAGGTCGCATCTTATAAATAACACACGGTATAGCTGGTCCATGCGAACGTACTCTACGAGCACTTTTAAACGAGGAGAAAACCGCAAGTGGAAGTAGGTGGAAGTTTACAGAAATCAGACGATAGCGATGAAAATATCGAATTTAGAATTATTGAATGGGTTATTAAACAGGTTGTAAATGAATAGGTGTTACAAACTGAAAGAGTGTGTAGAAAATGCAAAAATTGGCGTAAAATTTCCTGTGGGCATGGGTCGTTGGAGCTTTAGTTTTCGAGATAAAGGGTGTTGAAGGTAACCATAAAAAAGCTATCGATCAGAAATTATAAATTTTTGTGCTCGTTATCGAAGCGTGCTGCATTACAAAAAGGTTGCAGTTTGGTGGAAGTATGTGGAAATTTTATAAAATATAGAAGTAGGTGTACAAGATTTTTGCCGGTGGTTTACCCTCGCTTTTATATATTCGCACTCTTCACGAGCATCGTTAAAAACATCTTCTTGACTTTTTGTGAAGTAACCTATTTTTAGTAGATGTTGGGAGCAAGTGTACCAATATAACCAAACGAATTAAATGTGCGTGGAAAATGCGCATTTTTTAATACATAGATAGCAACATAGATAGATACATAGATAAAATGTTTGATTGTTTCAATTCCTAATTCGTTTGACATAATTTTCAGATGAATTAAAATAAAGGATGTTTTTCATCAAAAACTATCAAAGGTATAGTGTTGAAGAACTTTTGTTTTCGTATTTTAAAGGTTTTTTTTGTGAGATTTTTTGGATCCAAATGAATAGTGTGTGTATTAAAAAAAATACGGCTGGTAAAATTTTTGAAATCCTAGAAATCCCGGTTTGTTTGAAAGGATAGTAGTTTAATGCTTTCATCTATGCTTTTTGTACATTTTAATGAGTCGCTGCCGCCCCTTCCGCAGCCAGTGCATCCGCCATCTCGTTGCCTTCAAAACCAGAGTGGGCTAGAATCCATCCTAGCCGCACAACGTTCCGCCTTGCAAGATTAGCTAGTCGTTCTCGACATTCATTAGCAAGTCCTGAATTTCTGGTATACCCACTCAGGGCTTTAATTGCTGCCTGACTGTCGGAGTATATGGTTATGCGTCGATCCACATAACCTCTGTCTAGGTTTATCTGCGCACATTCCAAGATAGCATATATCTCGGCCTGATATGCAGATACACCATCACCCAATGGTACACAAACTTCTGCTCTTGGGTTCCTGGAGTAAATTCCAGCCCCTGCTCTATCACCGGAGCATGAGCCATCTGTGTACCAGACGGTCCCATTGGGCTGTGTATTCCTCTCTTTTTCCCAGGATTCTCTATCCCGGATCATGGCCCTGTACGGGGTTGCGCAGTAGTACTTACGCAGGCATTCGTCAGCTGCTCGAGCCAGAACTGGAATATCTTGCAGAAGCCGGAGCTTCTTGACGTGCCTGCACTCTTCCCCTCTTCGCACGTATCCCAGCCGTTTCAAGCGCAGAAAAGCCCTCCCCGATCACATGGTGAAGAGGCCGAAGACCAAGGATCACTTCCATCGCAACAGTTGGTGTAGTTCTCATGCAGCCAGTTGCCCCCAACCTGACCACTCTTTGGAGGCGTGTCAGTTGCGATCTAGCCGTAACCAAGGTTTCCCTCGGCCACCAGACCAGAGCCGCATATGTGAGCATAGGCAGCATGATCACTCTATAGAACCATATTATGATCGTTTTGGGGGTCAGTCCCCACCTCGGACCAATGGCTCTCCTACAGGCCCAATACGTGTTTGTCACCTTGCTCAGGCGACTGTCAAGATGAGCCTTCCATGTCAGTGATTTATCAAGGATCACTCCTAGATACTTCACCTGCTCAACCACCGGCAGTGGTACTCCATCAAGATTTAGACCCTCAGGTCTTATACCTCTTTTTTTGGTGAAAGCAACTATCTCAGCCTTGGCAGGATTTACTGCAAGTCCGTGTTCGTTACACCACCCATGTACCCTATTCAGAGCCCTTTGCATGAGGTCCCTGAGAACGGTAATATACCTTCCCACAACAAGGACAACGATATCATCGGCATACCCAATCGTTAGAAAGCCCTCACCGTTTAAAAGGGTTATTAGCTCGTCAATGACTGGGTCACAATGTGGGCGAGAGAACAGCAACTTGCGGACATCCTCTAGTGACGATCACTTTTGCCACATGGTCTTTCCATGTGGCCTCTACTGTACGGTTGCACATCATGGTTCCAAGCCAGTGAGTGATCATTGGCTCTATTCCATGATTTTTCGCAGCCCTACACATAGATCCTACAGGGGTACTGTCAAACGCCCCTTGCATATCCAAGAAAGCTCCCAGGGCGATCATGCCATTTTCCAGCGCCTTCTCTACCTGGGTTACCAGTTGGTGTAAGGCACTTTCAGTTGACTTGCCACACCTGAAAGCATGTTGGTTGTTATGCAAAGGATACCTAAGCCCAACTTTTTCCTTACCGATCAGCCACCCTCTCCAGTGTTTTCAGCACAAAGGATGTTAGGCTAATGGGTCTAAAGGATTTAGCCACCGTATATGTGGTACGACCCGGTTTGGGTATGAAGACGACTCTCACCTGCCTCCACTGTTAAGGGACATACCTGCGTGCCAAACAGGCCCGAAAGATATGCACCAAAATTGTGCCAATTGCCTCCCAGCCCTGTTGAAGCAAAGCCGGGAAGATTTGGTCTTTTCCCGGAGACATGTATGGTCTGAATGACCGTATCGCCCAAGTACTCCGCTCGTATGTGACTATTTCTTTTGCTAGAAGATAGTCCTCTTTACATGGTCGCTGTATGCTCACATATCCCATGTCAGGACACTCCCGCTCGATTCCCTCACAACCGGGGAAGTGTGTCTCTAGTAGATGCCGCAAGGTATCCACCGAACGCAACCCTCACATTCACTTATTAAATTCGAAATTATTGCGAAACTCAAAAACCAAATTGAATTTGAAAGAAGAGTATAATTATTTATTTTGTAATCTTTGGTGAAGCATAAAATGATAAATTCAGATCCATAGACACAGATGAATTTTATGCGTAGGAAAATGGAAACACAAAAAGATTTCAAGATTCTATAGTGTCTGTGGTCGATTAATCTCTAAATCCCAGGTTAATGTTACCAACCAATTTATTCAATTCCAGTGTTTTAGAGGTGTCTTCAAGTGCTTGATTTATATACTTCGGAAAATCCCGGATTTTCTGATAAAAGAATGTAACCTTTTGTTGATTAAGGCGCATTTGCCATATTTTATTTATAACACAGCTGTTCGTGAACGAATTGGTCGACCTCAAGGCGTAAGCACAATCTTGATTTTTCTAAATTCAATAAAACATTTCCCGAGTATTTTTGAAATTCATTTCCTGGCAAAAATCAAAAGCAATAAATTCACAACAAAGGAATTGTATAAATGATAAAAAGAAATATTGAGAGCACCAACATGTGATAAAAGGGAATATTTTGACATAACGATAACAGTTTTTCAACTGAAAATGGAGAATGGTGAAAGTGAAAATATTTTTTTCTCCGATTGGCAGCAAATATTAATTTTGCTGACTGATATCAATCAGCAAAGTATTACTTTTCCTGCCTAGGCAGCAAAGTGGTTACTTATTGGAGTACAATTTTTGAATTTGAACCAATTAACAGTAAGTAGACTATTTATTTTATTATTTATTTGAATTTATCAATTATAATAACATTAAGCATTATTTTAAAAATTATAAACCAAGATCAGAATAATAATAATACAAAATTGTTTAAATTTTACAATTAATTCTATATTCAACTGATTTTTCTATTTATTTTCATAAGTTCTTTCTGTTGTACGTTTAGATGAAATAACTATACAGGGTGTTTTCAAATGACACAACGTTCGCATGTAGATTCCTCTCGTAAAATTGAACAAAATAATATAGGATTAAGGGGCCCAGCACATTTACTTCTCGAAACACAGGGTGTTGAAGTTTAGAAAAATTAAATGTTTTAACTCGATAACTTTAAAATGGATGTATAAATTGACTTGACATTTGGCAGGTAGTTTTTAAATGTAAAAGGGCATATTTTGATGGAGAAATATTTTTCAAGTTTTGGTCCAGTGGTGTACATTTAGAAGAATATGATACCTTTCCCCTCCCATTTTTTACGCCACTGACTTTTGAAGCAATTTTTATCCAGTTTTGTATTGCTCGATGGTTTTCACGTGAAAAACTAATAACTACATATCAAAAGATTTGTAGTTTTCAAGATATTTAATGATTCCATGAAGTCTGTTAGATCACTTTTTAGTAATAAATTAAAAAAAAAATGTTCTTGTTTTTTTTTCAATAACTACCTAGTTAGTACTTATGGATGTTATATGTAACAGGAACTTATTTATGAAACAGCAATGCATCTAAAACATTCGGAGAAGATTGTTGAAAACATTGGTCCGAACTTTTGATTTTAATAGAAAAATTAAGCAGCCAACAAATTACAAGAGATAAATTTTGTCCATTTACATGTATACATAATTTTCTCATCGAACATCGCATACGTTGGAAAGACTGGCGATTGCCGGAAATTAAATTCAAGCTTGCCCATAGTGCTACTCATTCGATCATTTCAACTACAAATTATAGAGATAATTGAAATTTAAATTCTCCTTAAATACATTTTTTATATTTTTATTCAAATAATTTTGCACGTGTCTGGGAAGGTTGAAAGCCCGACCAAATTGTCTGGCTTATTTTTTCTTAACTCTTCAAACATTAAACTATGAAAAAAATCCCCTCTACTCACTAGCCAGGTCTGCAATTCCAACTTGGACTACAGGCAAGTTTTCAGCTTGCCTCAAATGCCTACCTAATAATTGTACCAGCTCTTGTTCTAATTGGGCTGCAATGGTAGTAAGACTTTGTCATACAAGCACGGAAAGAAGAGAAATATTAGAGGAATAAAAATATACTAACAGCATTGGGGTAGATTATAGAGGATAAGAAAAGTATATTACCTACCACGCGCCTCTGCCAAGTATGAAAATAAATATTGTAATGTATCAAAACAATGAGCTGAAATCATATTTTGTGCTAGTTTTATCCGTTTTATCCAGTTTATCCAGCTAGTATACGGACAATTCCTGATGAAAAACACTTCAGTAAGCTTTAGTAAGCACCTCAGTCAGACACTAACCTAACCAAATTCAAAACAACGGGATTTTAGAGCTTATTACAGAAACTGTCATCTATTTTAATTTCGTATAACTTCTAGTGCACTGTTTAACCATATGCTATAAACTAGAATTTTGTGCTAATAGTGCCTTATTACCTTGTTTGAAGACCCTACTTACAACCCCTTCTCGAGAAATCCTAACTAGTTCTTAGGGGAAGAGAGTTTCAATTAGTTTTATTAACACCGTTAAATACCGCAACGTTAGCATAGGACGAGCCTCAACGTTATAATAGAATAAATTTATGCCTTCGGTGGTAACGTGGGGTGGCAAAAAGTGAGCTCGGTCTATCTTCTATCGAATTACACCAATTAAAACAACATAGAGGTGTATAATTAAATTGTTAATTAGACGTAGGCAATAAATGGGGTGAGACATATTACACAGACTTTTTCAATTAAGGCGTCTGGCCATCCTGCAGTTTTTTTTAAATAAACCCTGAACTGTAGCAAACCGTATCAGACCGTATCGAAATTGGCCAAGTATGCGTGAGTATGTCGTAAGTACTACGGCCCTGTAATAACATTTTTTAGTGATCTGTACTCGTAAACATACAAACTCAATTGAATTGATCCCCAACTACAGTTAAAGCTATACCCTCCCCCAATGAAACTCCATGTATCGAGTATATTTTCAACATTTCACACCTAATTAGGACACATAATTATGCATATTCTTGACAAAGGGGGATTCAATATAATTTTGTGCACCAATAATCACGGGGTGATGGTGGATAGAGCACGTATTTATTCGAATAAATTGAGGTAATCATGTTCGAAGATTAATTATAATAGGAGATATGATGACAAAATATAGACCTCTATATTATAATCATCGATATTTCAAAGTTATTAAACCAGTTAATGAATCGAAAGTGTTGTTTGGTCCGATTTTATAAGTGCCATGCTAGATTTGTTTCGAGTTTTAGATACTATATGGAAACAGTAAAAGTTATGGTAATTTCTCCTTTATAATAAACTTGATAAAGTAGCAATTGGAAGAAACAAGCACCTTCATGGGACGATCACAATATCCAGCAGCTCTTACCTATACCCTGGATCTGCAAAAGTTAGGTTAGGTTAGGTATATTCTTCCCCTTCGGTGTAGCGTGTGTTGCAGCTATTCTCTCGTCACAAACTTTCACACTCTTTCCTATTTGAGCCAAGTCCTTTGCTTCTTTCCAGCTTTTTCCTCTTTTATCCACTAATCCAGCTATTACTTTATCACAAGTAATTCTTGGTCTGCTCCTTTTTTAATTTTTTTTCAATTTTCACTGGTCTTCTTTCATTCAGACGTTGTAAATGTGCCCACCACTTTAGTTGTCTCATATCATCTATATTTTTCATTCTATCCTCTTTCGTTACACCTCTTATTCTTTTTGAATATTCTCGTCTCTGTATTTGTATTTCACTTTTTTGTTGTCCAGCTAGCAGCCATGTTTCGAATCCATATGTAAGTATTGGTAGATTTATTGTTTTAAATACTTTTTATTCCGTTTATTCAGATATTCTTTTTTGTTAATGAATTTTGTATTCATGGCATAGCACAGTTCCGTTTACTATTGGTCCAAGGTACTGAAAATGTTTAACTCTATTTTGTCTGTATCTATCCGCACATTCCTTTCCTCCTTGCCAATGCCATAACGTTAGTTTTGATTCAGATTGCTGAGTTCCACACATTCTCCTTCGCTAATTCTTACCCTGCACTCCCACACAAACTTTTTTACTTAGTTTTATGCATTTTTCAACTATCAATAGGAATATTACGAATTTCACATCAATATTTTTAAATACAAAGTAAGTACTCATAACACCACACTCGTAAACGATATGACTTTCGCTTGCCTCTTATTGATGGTACAATATTTAAATCCCATTTGAGAATAAATAGCTCTCCTCAAACTTGTTCTGCTATTAACAATCCCCGTTTCGTCTTTAATCAACCGATTTTTCATACAATATAGTGTTGTTCTTTCAATTTAATCCTATGGCATTTAGCAATAAGAGCCACTCCGGCTGCAGACACCATAAATAAATATTTGGATGTGTGTGAACCAGAAATGGTATTAGTGCAAAGAGTACGACTACGCCAACCCTATTCAAAGTATCTACAGGGTGTTTCAAAAAAAGGTAACACCGTCTCTAGGATAGGTAAAAAACTGAAAAATAATTGGGGTTTGCTTAGTAAATTTTTTTTCTAACGCCATCCGTTTTCAAGATAAAGAGCGTTGAAGAAAATAAAAAATTACACATTTCTTACGATTTTGCCGAAACTACTGGCACCATTGTATACGAATATGTTTTGGAAGCTGATATATCCCATGAATTTGTTTTTATAAATAACTCTCATAGGGGGCGCTAGTTACACGATTCATACAACGTATTATTCAACATAACTTTTTTTAGGGTAGAATTATTAGTAAAAACTCCAAGTGAACATAAACATCGTTTAAATTTACACCAAAAAGGTACTCTTGGTAAAACTCGATATTATGTACCGTTTTCGGAATATTTTGATTTGAAAATTATGAAGTAATAACCGCTCCTGGTATAAACTAATGATAATCAATCAATAAATGTCAATTTTACATGGCAAACTTAGAGAAAAGCGAACTTTATCATTAGTTTATACCAGGAGCGGTTATTACTTCATAATTTTCAAATCAAAATATTCCGAAAACGGTACATAATATCGAGTTTTACCAAGAGTACCTTTTTGGTGTAAAATTAAACGATGTTTATGTTCACTTGGAGTTTTGACTAATAATTCTACCCTTAAAAAAGTTATGTTGAATAATACGTTGTATGAATCGTGTAACTAGCGCCCTCTATGAGAGTTAGATATAAAAACAAATTCATGGGATATATCAGCTTCCAAAACATATTCGTATAAAATTTCATTGCAATGGTGCCAGTAGTTTCGGCAAAATCGTAAGAAATGTGTAATTTTTTATTTTCTTCAACACCCTTTATCGTGAAAACGGATGGCGTTAGAAAAAAATTTTACTAAGCAAACCCCAATTATTTTTCAGTTTTTTACCTATCCTAGAGACGGTGTTACCTTTTTTTGAAACACCCTGTATATTATGTGGATATTATTGAGAAATGCGAAGAAAGGTCATAAATTGTTATTATTATGATATAGAAATGTCGGGAAGATTTGGAATAGCAGATGTTCTAGTAATAATAGTAGGAATTGAAAAATATATTTCAACAAATTCTTTCATACGATAATTTTCTGGATTTGTCTTATCCGGATTTGATGATTTACTGGCCTTGACAAAAAACTGATTTGTTCATGTTTTCTGATCGCAATACAAGTAGTAATAAAAACTACTTCAGTGGCCTAAACTGTTTATTAAATATAGACTCATCAATTTCCTTGAATCAATGTATCTATTTTTTTATTAAATGAATCATTATTATATTATTATTATTATTATCATACACATAAAATAGGTAGAAAAAGGTTTGAGAATAGATTAAAATCGAAGGTAATACCTAGGAGACCAGTAAGTAAATGGATTTAAATATCTAGGACTACGACCAAAGCAAACTTGCAAATAAGAAGCTGAGATCGACCCAAGTATAGACAATTCGCTTCGCATCCAATAGAACGCCGCATACTTAGTTTTAACAATAAGAATACTTACGGAGTAAAATAATTATTCCGGATTCCCCATTTTCTATTTTTTATCTAAGAATTTTATTATTATACAAAAATGGTTTGAATTTCTTATTGTAACCCAAATTTTGTACAATTAGGACTAGCAGTTTACGAAATAATTGGAGGTTTCCAGACTTTTGGGACACTTCGTATAAAATCACCACAGCTCTTTGAACTTTTAGTACCTATATGAAAAACGACGGTAATAAGGAATAAGGTAAAACGTAATGATCTATTTTCAGACACATACACGTTTCAAAGTGCAAAATGCACATCAATTACACCCATGATTTTCTTGTATCTTTCAAGTCACGCAGAATAACTGCAACTAAGAATGGGTATAAGCATGAGAGCATCTGTGAACTGTGAATGCATTGCTTCGCATAATCAAAAACCTTTGTATATCGGGGGAAGGTAGAATCTAGTATTAAGGATTATGGAATTCTCTTGGGGAAGATTTAATATAAATGTATATAGTTTGGCAAGTTTATCTGAAGCTACGGTGCATCGGTAAGAGGAGAGGAAACATTGCAAATATCTATCATAAAACGTGCCAATGGCGTATTTTACCTATTTTATGAAGTAAAACTAAAAAAACCAAAGTAACTGACAATACCAACGCCACTGTTTCAAAGAATGAACATTTGATCATATTGTTAATACTGTTAATAATAAAAAGTCCATTTTCTAATTATTATTACTACATACTTAGCACCTTATCGTTTCGTAGTTAAACGTGGCGTGGCGTATCGAATGGCGTGGCGTATCGAATGTTTTCGACTGCATTCCTTCCACGGCTTCAGATAAACTTGCCAAAGTTTACGTTAAAATATCACCAACTTTAGTAGAGCTATCAACAAAGTTGAAATCCTAAGAGTATCATATCATATTTTGAAAAAAATGTATATTATGCACCAAGGTGGTGGAAACTATTATTATTCACCATGCACAAAAATTATTTCGCGAGTGGCTTTGTCCCGAAAGGAATAGGTTGCGAAGTTTATGAAATATCTCCACCACCATAGTGTATATACAATTTTTTCCTACAACCACTATGCAAAACACGCTTTTCTACACAAATTTTTATACGCAAAGCATGCCTTTTCTCAATTCTTTTGATAACCGTTGTAAAAGTAATGCGAAAAGTACACGCTACGGCACTTTTCCGCACCGAAATGTCAAACAAAGTTACCTATGACCTGTCAACTTTTTTTGACAATTCAACATAATTGAATTTCTTATTGGTGTACAATGATTAATTTGATTTAATTTAATTTTTTTAAACTAAAATTAAGTAAACTATCTCTATTCCATTATTTATTTTAATTTATTAATTATTAAAACATTAACCACTTTGCGCACTAGTTGTACAAACTACTATACCTTGATAGGTAATTTCAAGCAGCAAATATGTTGAAGACAATCTCTTGGTATACAAAATTAAGTTTTTGTCGAACTACTATCCCTCTGAATTCTCAAAATATTTGAATTAGTCCATTATTGACCTAAATTAATAATAGAAAAAATTATTAACCACTAATAGAGAGATTCAATTTCTTAGTTGGCTAGAAGGAGCAATAATTGTCAATTTCACACCTAGTAGTGGGAAATAGTTATTTGTTTAACTAGGCAGTCAATCTACTTTGCTGCCAAGTTGAATATATAATTTTTTCTCCGATTCTTCATAATGAGGATACTGTATTTGCAAATTATTACAATTCCGACAATCTCTATTTTGGTTGGTTGCTATGGAAATGTAACCACTTTGCTGCCTAGGCAGGAAAAGTAATACTTTGCTGATTGATATCAGTCAGCAAAATTAATATTTGCTGCCAATCGGAGAAAAAATTATTTCTACATTCAACTCTCTTGATTTATCCTGATAGGGTCATTTAAAGACCGAACCTGCTTTTCTAGAAAAACTAAAAATAGTCCTTGAAACGCTTTTAAGCATTCTACAAAAGTTTCTACAGCGATTTCATCATCAACTAGAATTCGATTTTATTTAAATTTCCTATTGTGCATGCTAAATTCGTTTAATGTCTTTTTAATGTGGTGGGAAAAATTCAACACATTCGCAAATATTTTTTTCCAATTAACATTAGTTAACTCGTTTTTTTCCAAAAATAAAACTCGCGGATAAAACTCAATCGCAATGCCTTTTTAATGATGAGCCACACATGAAATATTCTCACTTTGAAGTTGGGGGATTGGTAAAAATGGAAGGGAGTGGGTTGAGTGCCTGCCTAATTTTAATATCGTAAAAATGTTACCATGGTTTTGAAAAAAGACATATTCCAGCTTTTAACAAAAAAAAATTAGGTTCATTTATATGAGGTATCTGCCTTTCCCTGTCAAATTATTCCGAATCTTTCGGACCAATTGAACGTTTTCAGGGTTAATCACGACCAACAGGATGGAAGTTTGTAGCAAAACGGTGAAAGTTTTAAAATGTTTGTCTGGTAGTTTGTACATTCATATAGGCTTCATTTTGAAATATACAGGATGTTCCAATAAAATGTGACGTATCAAAGTTGAATTTTTTCCAGCCATGAAATGTAATAATTTGAATTTGACAGTATTCCTACCTACCGAAGGTGATTTAGAGCTGACTTTTTGTTAGAATGGATACAGAAAGTAGAAACGAATGCAACTGTACTCCACGATTTCCTGGAAAACAAGATGGATACGGCATAAAAAATTGTGAACACAATAATTGAATGTTGATCTTCAAAACCAAGATCTGAAAACATCGAAAATAATACCTCCACTACTTCAAAAAATGATAACTTAAATCTGGAATCCTCCTCTACTCCTTGTATAAATAATTCCAATTGCGCAAATTTCACCATTAATATTGTTAACAATGAATGAGTTATCATTATATCATTCAAAACGGAACTGTTTGACATAAACCATCAAGTTTCTTCAATAAAATATTGTCTAAATATCTCGTTCGTTTGAATTGAATGGTGAAAACTCAGTCATAGAAAAAGTATAGTATTCTACTTTCGTGTAATGGCGATTACTCACTCGAATGATTACGACGTGAGCCGCAGGCCATCATTACACGGTCGTTGAATAATATACTATTTTGTTTTATAACAATAGCAATAAGAAGTTAATTTTAGTACTCACAAGTACAATTGACGAAAGACATTCCATGTGCTTTCATTTCCAATATACAGTTCGTTAATCAATTTTCACAATAAAATTCACAATAATCACAAAAATCATAATAAATATGTCTTTAAAAACACTCCCGACCCGAATTATTAAACCTTCGACATCAAATTTCTATTAGAAATAAGGAGGAACTAAGTTTTAGTGGTTACTCACCGTCATTAACGTTTTTTGATCGAATAATAAAACAGGTTCACTGATAAAACCTAGTTGCTTCTTGTATAAAGGCGTAAAATTGAATAGTTTAATTTACAACATGTAATAACTT
Organism: Galerucella nymphaeae; assembly: GCA_963978555.1. Classification (NCBI taxonomy): domain Eukaryota; kingdom Metazoa; phylum Arthropoda; class Insecta; order Coleoptera; family Chrysomelidae; genus Galerucella; species Galerucella nymphaeae. The sequence goes on along the minus strand of OZ021707.1, from coordinate 10,671,470 downwards.
TTAATTTTCAAATAGCAGCGATTGGAAAATGGTTTTAGCGTGCGTATTAAATTTATATAAATCAGGAAGATTCATACACGAAATAATTTATCGAATTAATATTAAATCCTACAGTAATAGTATTAATTGCAAACCAAAATAGTTGGTTATACAGATTGGTCCGTAAGTAATTATCCAGATTGGAATGAAAGATTCTTGGCCTGAAAATATGACAATCTGACGCTACTTCCTTTAATAAAATATTGATAAGAAAGATACAAGGTGGCAAAGTTGAAATATAGGAAAATATAGCCAGGGAATTAGTTGTGAACGGACTCATGTATTTTATTTGTCATCATAGTTGCTAGTGTACTAGCTAGAAATAATTTCAAATTTCAGCCTCTACAAATTATGGGTGGAGGAAATAAAAAAAAAGCGATATAGGAAATATCATTCACAAGTAGGTGAAGTGGAAGTTTAGTTTATTCGCCAGCTTATGAGCTTGTCAACTAGCGGCTTGTAAACTCGTATAAACATGTGAAATGTTCTCATTTTAAACCGTCTTGGGCAATAATAAAGTTCTACTGTAATATCAGTCGAGTCGACCCCTTTTTAGTGGAAACTGCATTGAAGCTGCATGTTTATGTACCTTATATGCAAAGTGCGCCCTCTTGGTTTACTGAATTAAACCGAAGTTGATTTGGCGACAGTAAAGTACAAGCAATTAGTTAGAAAGGGAGGCTTCAGTTGAAGCAAACTTATATTATTAGATTCCTATATAGAGTAAGGAAGTGTTTACTACAACCGTATACAAATAATTTAACTAGAACTGTGGAAGGGAATAAAATAATGTATGAATAGTTTTTTCCTACAACCACTATGCAAAACACGCTTTTCTACACACATTTTTAGACGCAAAGCAGGCCTTTTCTTAATTCTTTTTATAGCCGTTAGGAAAGTAATGCGAGAAGTACACGCTATGGCACTTTTCTCCACCGAAATGTCATGCAAAGCTACCTTGATCTGTCAACTTTTTCTGACAATTCAACCTAATAGTGAATTTCTTATTGGTGTACTATTTTTAAATTCAAACCAAAAGTAAATAAACTATTCATTTTACTTTATTAATTATAACAACATCAACTTATTTAGCATTATTTTAGAAATTATGAACTAAGATCAAAATAATATACAAAATTGTTCAAATTTTACAATTAATTATACATTCAACAGATTTATCTATTTATTTTTTCTGTTCTTTCTGTACAAAGATTAAATAAAATAACTATACAAATTGCTGCATTCCTTTCATTAATAAAAGTGGTTGTAGGAAAAATATTGTGTACAACGCAACGCAAATCGCTTTTCCCACATAATTCTGCGCTCGTGGGAAAAGTGACACTTTGCACACTAGTTGTACAAACTACTGTTTGCGTATCACTGTAAGACATGTCGAAACAATAATGGAGTGCAATGAATTAGAGCAGGTGATAGACGCTGCAGTGGTTATAAACCGCAATCAAGAGAGTGAATGATTCAAGAGAGTGAATGATTCAAGTGATCGAATATTCTGAAGCTTTTACTTACAAAAACAGATAGTACATTGTTATTCTTATAAGAAAATGCCTTCATTATCAAGTTTCAAGTTATATTTAAAGCATCTTATCATCAAAAAAATTGCAAGATGTAACCATTTAATTAACTCCTGTGCTTGTTGAAACTATTCGAGGGTGGTAGGTATGAAAATAGAGTTCGACTTTTTGAAACATAGATATCCATATTTTTTATTAAACCAGGCGAATTAAAGAAAATTAAAAGTGCATTTGAACTTATTTTTAAACGACCTTTCCAAATCTGTTATTATTTTTCATGAACGCTATTTGGTAAAAAAGTTAGCTCGCGTTTGACAGTTTTGTACAGGAATCCTTATGTCGCATCTTATAAATAACACATTGTATATTTAACGTGAGGTCCGTGCAAAATGTAGCCATCTTCTTCCCCATGTGCATTGAATCCAATATTTTGGTAAATGTCAAAAATTATAATTATATTTAAATAAACTACTCACCTCAACACTAGATACCAAAGGAATAATACCATGGTCTTGAGCGAAAACAGTGATCCAGTAGTGACTTTTTGTTTCTATATCGAGCATGGCCAAAGTTCGAATTACACCTGAAAAGAAAAATCCATATTTAATATAATTTCAACTGAAAGTCTACTCGTTAGTACTATAGTAAAAATATAAAATTTTTGAAAAATCGTTTTATACCACAAGTTTCATTTCAACTTATACTATGATTTGAAAATATTTCCAAATATACAGGGTGTTCCAGTTTTGCGAACCGATGTAATTTTTTCCCTTTAAATGGATCTTTGGCTATCCAATGGCACATTTAAAAAATTCACGGTTCAAGCCTTCAGAAAATATAGAGGGTTTTGCTATTCCATACCCAGTGGTTGAGAAGACATAGCCATTTTCACAAATAAATCACCATTCACTTAGACATTTTATGAAATAAGAATAAACAGGGAGTATCTTTTAAACATTAAAAAAAAAACTCAAAAAAATATATCTAGTATTAATTTTAATAAGTTATCCGGTCCCGGACTGTTGCCGGACTCTGTATAATAAAAGACGTTTAATATTGAAAAACTTATTAGAAAACAATCCATGACTAAGTAGTTGGAGAGGTGCTCCATACTAAGATAATACTTTCAGGCAAAAGTCATTAAGACCATCATTGAAGGCGTAGCGAAAAAGGTTAATTTACTATTAAAATTTAAACAATAAATATAATTTATTTGGGACCACATACCATCAAATCAACTTACAATTATTATCGGTTAGAATATTTTATATTATATTTGCGGAGAACCTTCGTTTTCCTATAAACTAAGCTTCAGATTTCTACATCTACATTTATCAGTTATAAGGTGGACAGTTTCTGATAGTTAACTTATGGTTGTACGGTCATCGCCCTAAAAGGGGTGACTACCCCTCCGAGAATCTTAAATGACATGGGGAGTCGAGCACATAATTTGAAAGGTATTTTTTTAAAGACATGCCAACATTTTTGTGTTGAGTGTTGAAATTAATGATAAAACCAGCTGGGAATATGAGTGGATGAAATAAAAAAAAAGTTGTAAGAAAAGTTTCAATCAAAGTAAGTGTTCGAATTGTGTTTACTTCCAAACAGTAATACAACCTTTGTTCAACACTGTTCCGAACATTTTGTAGCATCTTCCCTCAAATTGTGGAGATACTGGAAAACGATGATCAGATTCCAGAAAAATAATTTTCTTTTTAACACTATGCAGCTCCTATACGTGACTTTTTAGATCAAAATTTTCCCGCACATTGGATTGGTAGGAAAGGTTCCATTGAATGTCCCCCAAAATCGCCTGAACTATCACTGTTAAGACTTTTTCTTATGGGGTTATTCAAAAAGGGTATCTGACAATTTTTTTTTATTTCTTCCACTCACACTTAAAGCTGGTTTTTGTCATTAATTTCAGCACTTACCAAAAAATATTAGCATGTCTTTAAAAAGAATCGAAATACCTTTCCAATTATGTACTACTCGACCCCCCATGTCATTGAAGATTCTTAGTAGGGGGATGACCGTACAACCATGAGTTAAGTATCAAAAGTTGTCCCCCTCGAAAACAAAATCGACGTTTCTCGGGGTTTGCCGCAAAAACCTCCCCCGCCAACAATATTTGAGGAGGACTGCTTCTAATGCGTCACCCTGGTAGTCAGGTATGTACTTAAAAGTGTACGAATAATCGTGCTCCCTTTGACTAAGACCATTTTTCCGTACGACATGCCAAAAATATTATACGCCAACTACACGAGTCGTCTGAGCCTGGCTTTACTCCCAAGTACCAAAATAAGTTTGTCAAATTCTACTAGTTAGTTAGTCATCTAGTTCACTGATTAAAATCTTTGTTTAAGCCAGAGTTGATACGGTATATATACCACTCTCCTGCTACCTGCCACTTATTCAATTGAAACTCTGGTGAACTTCATGGTGCTTTTAGTATTTGAAACAGACTGTTGCTATTTTGTTGCGGAACGAATTGATGAATGTACTCAATAAAATGTAAATGTAATTACTTAAAAACAATATTCCAAAGTTCCCGGAACAACTCGAGTATACAGGAAAACTTTAGAAAATGTAAATAATACCGCTTAATTATCCGAGTCTCTCGTTTAGTTGAGAGAATCCCGTATCCACTGAATACAAAAGTTACGAGTTAGCAGAACTTATGTTGACATTTCAACTCGATGTTATTTATTGGACGTTGATTAAAAAATTAATATTCGAAAATTTGTGCAAAAAGCCTTAATGACTGTTTTAACTTTGTGCCTGGTGATTTTTCTGAAAAATATTGTTTTTTCCTTATAAATACGATTAATCTAGAAACAAAATTGAAAAAAAATGTTTGTACACTCACCGGCAAAAAAAATTCGCCCGCCTAAAATTTTGTCGAAGTACGTTGTCTAAGAACATTCGTAATTCTCCAACAATTTCAATTGTTTTTACGCCAAATGAAAGATAAATTTTTTGACACTAAAACAAACTCCAGAATAGTTTCCCAAACGTGTAGATATCTTATTTATACAGGGTGAAAAATAACTATGTATTTGTAATCCAATTTCTTAATACCCTGTGGAACAGTTCGTGAAATTTGAGAAGTTCAGGCTTAGTTTATTAAAAAGACCATTCTTTTCGCCATCTTTTAGTTTTTATTTCACCTTGACATCTTGATTATTTTTGAAGATACACGTATTCAAATAAAAGACTCCAACAAATACACGTTTTTTTACCCTGTATACATTAGCTATCAACATTTTTGGGAAAATTTTCTGGAGTTTATTCTAATACCAAAAAATTTATCTATATTGTGACGTAAAAACAATTGAATTCGATGAAAAATTACGGAAGTTCTTGGACAACGAACCTAAGCAAAATTTTTGGTGAGCGAGGTTTTTTTGCTGGTGAGTATATATTTAACCCACAGATACATATGACATGAAAAGAAATATTTTCATGTTAATTGCATAAATCATCCTGCCTATATCCAAGACTTGATACCTGCGGAACACCTGATTTAACAGTATATTTTTGTTTGGAGTGTGCCCTATGAAAAAACGGCTTCCTAATTTCCAAAGTAAGATTGACAAAACATTAGCCAAATTTGATTCAGTTTATCCATAAACATCCATTCTATTGAATGCTTTTTCTATAAATCTGTATACAGGGTGTACCAATCTTAGAACAAACTCCGGTATATGGATTATTTTAAGGGATATCAAAAAATGTTATCAACAAAAATAGTAGATATTTCTAAGGTGCATATTTTGAAATTATCTCGGACTATACAGAGTGTTGCATAACTCCGTTACAAACCAAACATATAATTTTTAAAATGCGAACCCCTGTATATTATTCCGAATTCGGATTGCTCACATGTTTTTGGAGCATTTGATTTAAGGTTTTGCTAAACAGAGTACTTCAAAAGGTATGGGCACGTTTATGTGAAAATCGTAGGTAAATCAACACTCTGTAATTTTGCACAACAGAGTTTCGTAATATGATGCAATATCTTCGTATTCTATTGAATTTTAATTATTAATTCTTTAGAGTTGACGGAAACCTTCTTAAGTTTACCACCTCTGCGTATACTCTATAATTCTAGAACAGTCGGAAATAATCGCATTATTCTGTTATGGAATCTTCTAGAAATGTCTCATTTGCCAAAATTTATAGTTCACGGCAGGACCGGCTTCTGAATCACTGAGTTCGGATGTTAACGATGTCACCACAAAACATTGATTGATAAAAATTTGCCCTAGAATCTAAACCTGTCGATTGTATAAAAAGCTCATTCTATACTAGGTGTTTTATTATTGAACGACATAGATCAAAACTGAATATATACATTAGTAGGTACCTACCTTTAATTTTGTCAATGTACAATTGATAAGCAAGTTTGATTTGTAGTTGGGTTTGTTTTGTTTTATTGGCCTGTAATTATGAAGATGTTCTTCTTTGAGTTTAATATTAAAAATAATATCAGAATTGTACCATGACATGTTTTTTAGAAATTTATTTTCCCAAGTGTACATGATTCTATTATCATTCCACGTTTACTTGTATATCTAAAAGAGTAATCCAGAAAAACACTCCGAAACCCTTCAATCCACCGGACACAAATCTATAATCCATGGGAATTCAAATGGAAATGAGTTGATTGGATTTTCATCTGATTCCGTAGAAATTTCAATTTACTGTTTGCTGTACAATACGAATATTTTACTTATAAAACACACAAATCATTTTGTACGAATAAAAATTGAAATATCATTATTTCACTAACAATTTATTGAAACATCTTGTATATTGGATTAATTCCTTTGAATAAATTCCAAGAGAATGCTTCAAAATACGTCTATGTCTATACAGGAAAAAAAAGTGAAATAGCGTCTCTACAAAAAATATCTAAATTCTAAATAAATAAACTAAATATTTATCAAGGCCAAAAATAAAACTAACATGTGGAGGAATATGCAGACTACAACTAAACACGCGCCAGTTTATTTATCTTCTTTATGTGGAATGTGAATAACATCTGCATTGAAAAATCTGTACCTGGTCTTTTGATCTGAGATTTCTATAATTTTTGTATATCACGACAAGACTCCATCTGTTTTAAATCAGAGGCGACTCGTAATGACTCATACATTCAAATTAATTATTGTTTATTTCAGAAAGTAATAGAGTAATAAAACCTCATTAGGTGTGCAAAGGGACCACAGAGCGACTCAACGAATATTTAATCCACTTTCATAGTTTGGCATTGATTTCATTGTAAAATTCCTTTTTTCATTTAGGGCAGTTGGTACCACCCGGGCTGGGGTAAATATATGGGTTTAGTCTATTTTTATCCATTTTTAAACACTGAAAATAGTGTGCCAAATGCGTGATGGTAGGATACTCGTGAAAAGGAAAGAATTTTATTTTAACAGGATAAAAATTAGGCATTATGTACACTTAGGCATTTTTTATTGAACATTATACAGAAATTGAATTATAAAAAATCATCTGCATCTGCATCATCTGAAGAGCTGTCATCTCCTCTTGACGTTATAAATAACGGGTCAACGGTCCGATCGATCAAGTAGTCAAGATCCCACATTTTCTCCTTTTCTTTAATGGCATGCTGGACTGCTTTTCGCCAGTTCTCTGGTGTCACCTCTTTAATGACTTGATCAAACAGTAGCTTTACGTCTTTCATTTTGAATGTCGTGTTTTGTCTTGCTACAAATCCTTTCGCTTCTGCCCATATAAGTTCTACAGGATTTAGTTCGCAATGATATTTTTTCTACTATATCTTCCACGGCGTATTTCATAAAACGATGTTTGTGTAGATTTTCTATCGCTAACACTCCTTTTTTATTAAATTATCTTCAAATTCAATAATTTTGGTGGTTGACCAGGCAATAATTTCATATTAAACGCAAAACGTAACTGTATAATCTACTACCTAAGTAATCCCTACAGTCCCTACACAATATTTCGATATTAACACTTCAGGACAGAAAACATACTTTTCCCAATTTTCCAATTGACTTTTTCGATTTTGCAACATTGCTTAGATATTACAAAATCTAGAAAAAGAAGACAGTGACTGTTTGTTTATGAAGAACAGATCAGTTGGTTTTAAAAAGAAGAAGAACTTAGTTAGTTACAAACTTGGAATCACTTCAACTCAAGGAAAATTCACACAACTCTAAAGTTAGCTTATATTGTTTACAATAACTCATCATTACAAATAATATTATAATTCAAGAATAGTTCTAAAATTTAAATTTAGTTATATACATTTTATTGCCTTAGTAGCTTTGTCAATAGCTGATATTCTTGTAGGAGCTGCCAAATGAGGTTCTAATAAATTTATTAGTTCACGAGCACCTTCCTTATGTAATCTACAAATTTTTAGGGAACTGGCGATCACTCAAGTTGAAAGGATCTTGCCTGAAAAGATGTAGTACTGTTCTTGTTGATAATAAATCATCCTCCACTAGATCCAATACGTTGTTTACCACTATTCCAGTTCCTCCAAATTGGCCAACGTTCTCGTGTCACTCTCACTCACTCACTTAACTATAATAAATACCAAATATCAGACGGCGATTCTAAAATCTCTGAATAATTCGCATGTGAAAAGAGCATTTCGACAGCTAAATAGCGTCCGAATTATATTTGAAATTAGTTCTAAGCTTGGGTTGATCGAAATATTAGCTAATTCACTTGTGAAATATTTCAATTCATGACCCTCTGGACGGAATTCCCCATTTTATTGCTTTCTGAAATAGACTAAATTGAAAATCATGGATTTCCTTAACTTTTGTAATTACTGCACCAAGCAACTCTCTTTTGAAACGGCTTTACCATAAATTGCAATAATATGGTGTTAGTGGGGTTCAAAGTTTCTTTACTGACCGCCTCCAAATAATCCATGTTTGCGGCTTGTTTTCACCTGGCTTTATAGTTTATTTAGGTAGGTATTCCCCAAAAATCACTTTTTTACACTACTAAGGGCGAGTTGTACCAAACGCCTAAACTCGGTTTAATGTTAACTGATGATTAGACTGATGTAATTGTTGATAATAAATACATCAATCAGACACAGTCTAAACATCAGTTATCATTAAACCGAGTTTAGGTGTTTGGTACAACTCGCCCTAATTATTGCTTATTCTAGCCAACTGAGAAATTCAATTTCTCTACTGGTGTTTGATAATTTTTCTATTATTTACCTAGGTCAATATTTTAAGAATCCAGAAATAGTATAGTTCAACAAAAAATTGTGCAACATAATTTTGTATTCCCAGGAAAGCTTCTCGTGAAATCATTTTTGGTGCTCGGTCAATAATAGTCTTCACCATCTTGGTATATAATATACTATTATTCACTATATTTGCCAATTTTACAGAACTGTCAGAGCCTTAAAACTAATTTGGACAATTTAGTATAATATCAATTGTATCGAATTTAGTTCCCACTCTTGAGTATAAAGCGCATGCCATTTCTGTCCGATATATCAGCACCAATCAAACAAGCATTGAACATGATATGCTTGGTTTCATCAGTAGAGAATTTCGAAGCCTACATTCCCCATTACTTCGTCTCTTGTTTGAAATTATTTCTATACGTACTATATTCATGATATTGATCAAGTGCAAAAAACACTCCTTAGAATCGTTTTTTTTAAATCGCGAATCCAGTCTGCTCACATTCACTATTTTAATTACCTACCTCTAATTGCATTCCCGGTTTCTTTCATGATAACACCGCTCCAGAAGAGTATTTCTCCCTTTCCCGGTAAATATAATGTTTTGAAATGCATTTGGGAAAAGCTTCCTGAATGCAGTGCCTTTGTAGAGGTCGTGTGATAATATAATCATGAATTTTATTAGCTAGTCAGGTAAGTATCTAGCTTTGAATCAAAATTAACTTAGAACGGCAAATCTTGATACAGATGGGATAACTGTGATGTGCATGCCAAAGCGTGTCCAAGCCCAATACGGACGTTTAGCTTCATATGTATGGGATAATTATTGTAATCAGTTTGCAGGAAAATTGTCGCGTAAAGAGGATGACAAATAAAACGTAGACAAAGTGATAATGGTTATTTTGAATTAATATCTTCCTTATCGCATACTAAGATCACAGATTATAAAAGAGAACAGATGCGAAAGCTTGACAGAGAATAAAAAAGAGATGGGCAGACATACCCATTTAAAGGTCCGTTCGGGCTGTTTCGCGAAACTTTTCAACAGGGTTGTCAATTTGCATAATATTTTCCTGAATTTACTATCATAGGTCAAATATTTTATAAGCATTATTTTTAGTGTGATAGTTATACAGATACAAATATTCGACAATTACTTGTTTTAAATCAATTTAATTAACATTAAAATAATTCTACAATTTGAAAGATTATAATGTAGGATTCCTCAAAACGGTTTCGGACATGTGAAGGCTCTTTTACAACCTTCTTCAGCTTTTTGGTCTGAATAAGGAAGGCATTTTATAATGTTAATGCTTAAAAGCTTGGAGATGTTTTGAAGACCGTCTTCCAACCTGTGCCGATGTAGAGAGTAATCACAGTTGAGTATATTCAATTCATTGATGTGCCCATATAAATTGTATATTGTTAGATTTTCCAATGATGAAATTGAAATATTACAAAAACTATTCACCTACCGATAAAAACTACAGGGCGATCTGTTTGAAAAATTGTTAAAACGGTTTTATTCGAGTTCGGCCTTCTCCTATCTGCGCTTTCTTTGATATTGAAAAATAACAATTACAACCTTATATCATCGCAATAAAGAAGTCAAACAGAATTGAAATTCAAAATAAAATACAGGGTGTTCCATTTGGAAAAAAAGTAACTTAAATCTGGCACGGCGTTCTGGAACAAGCTGTAAAATTGCGACTTATGCTGGATAATATTGGCCAAATTTTATTCAAATATCCTTGAGGATTTACAAGATAGCATAGTATAGCATTGTAAATATTGTATCCTTTTTTTCATGTGCCTAACTTACTTTTTCCTACATATCCTGTCTTTATCTATCTAATCATGTTAATTCAAATTTTCAAGCCTTTTTAAAAACATTCTAAATGAAAAAACCGACGAAGCGTTGTTAGTACATAGTTCGAAACTAATATTGTTCTGGCATTTATGTAGGTTTTATCAATTTTTAAACCAAATAAATTATTAAATTGTATTATTTTATGTAAAACAAATTCATGAATTGAATCCATTCGTGTGCACTAACCAACAGATAATCCAAATAATCAATCATGAGAATGTTTATGCATTAATCAAGTCAAAATTAAATTACAATAATCATTTTGTAATCGTTGGTGTGAAACTAATAATTACTGTGTGTGCACATTCGGGTAATTATAGTTATAACTGTACCCTTATAGCAGTATAAATTGTCGATATAATTTCTCTACGAACTAGGAACAAGTATGGTCCATCTAGAAAGTATCCAGAAGTTAATCTTTCTCTTAATTTCAACATAACATTTCTTTTTTGTAACATCCCAATAAGAAAGTAGGGTACACTGGGTACGGTTGTGACCGGGTATATGGTAGTGACAGCTGTTATAACCGCGAATCTATACGGAATATAGCGAAGAGTATAAAGGGATAGAGGCGCAGCGAGCAAGTCTGAACACGTTTCCTAGACTAGACATTAACCTAAGTAGAAGGAGAGTTTTCCCATTATTTATTAATACACTAACTAACGTATGTATATGCGAGAACCTTACTTTGGATTTCAGGACACACTGAAATAGAAGGAAAATAAAATAGCTAATGAACTAGCAAAAAGGAGGACTAAAATATCTTTATGACAGAGCTACTCAAAACTTTAAAAAATACAGGGTGTCCCATTTGAAATATTGAAGAAACATTTTATTGGGCACACCCTGTATACAAAATTCAGTCTGTTGTTACATTTTTGTCTGTACAGGTGGAATAATAAAACTTTTATTCGCGTTTATTTGAAACTTTTATTTTGGATTTCCGAAATTAATGAAAATAAGTGGGTGTCAAAATAAAATGAGAAGCCCTGTACAACTATTACCTGTGGATGATTAAGATAATATATTACGGAAACTTGTGATGGAACTTAACTATTAGGTTCATGCCATGGACAGTAACAATTTACAAGTCACTGTGGAGGTCGCTCAAACTACAATACCAAGTAGCATTAGCATTATGTATGAATGTATATTGGAGTGACATTCACTGAGACCTACAAGATCTATTGTGCCCATTAACACATTAACATTGCACCTAAGTATTTTGTTTCGATACAGTACACTATACAGTGTGGAACAGGCAAGTAACCTAGGTCAATAATGGACAAATTCAAATATTTTGAGTATTCGTGGTTAGTAGTTCAAAAAAAAATTTGTGCAACATAATTTTGTATACCCAGGAGATTGTTTTTGACGTATTGGCTGCCTGAAATCACATATCAAAATAGAAATTATTTGAATAAAAATGCCATTAGTTTGAACCATCGCACTCAACCAAAAATGACAGATGACATAACAAGTACGTTCATAATAGGTTTGTTCCAACCGCAGTCAGAAACCGTCAGAAGCGATCAGAGAATAACTGGTCATAGCAAACAACGAGTTATTTCCGCGTAATTCCTATCACGGATTGCAATGGTCGACTATTCTCTGATCGCTTCTGACGGTTTCTGTCTGCGGTTGGAACAAACCTAATGTAACTGTCAGTCAGACGACGGATTAAAGTAAACGCTTTTCGTAGTTACGTAGTTCGTTAGTGAATTATTTCTAATTTTTGTATTAAATTTGGCTATTAGTGGAATGGTGATGGTGAAGACATTTATAAGCCTTGCACCTTATTGGTGATCGTTCAATAATAATAGACTTCACCACCTTAGTCTATAAAATGTTATAAAACAAAGGACTTTTAGGTCAAGGATAGAAGAATAAATTAAAGAGAAAATGAACCCATCCTTATGCTAAATCACTAAAACAACTACCAAAAAGTATTCTCACTGAATAAAAGCTGCCAACAAAATGATATAGTATCTATATTAAGTATACAAGTACGAGCATTCTGATCCCTCTTTCGGATTAAGCTAAAGCTCATAGTAATTTTTCTCACGCAGTTCTCTCTTCACATCATTCTATGTTTTATACGGCCGATTTCAAACAAAAGGGCATAACAATTTTGTAAGGAACAAAGGGATTCATTAACGATACAACTGATAATCCCGCAATATAGTAGGTAAGAATATACCGGAGGTTCCCGAACTTCTTTTCTCATAGGCCAAGTTGAAAAAAGTTTGTCCATCAAAAAAGTGATTCTACCTAACTTTACTTTTTTGAAATCTACTCGCACTCCGAGAAACCAATCAATTTTTATTGTATTCAGAAAACTTTCGATTCTTATGGTGGGTTTATACACTTTACTTAATTTTAGTTTAGACGTAAATTTAGTGTTAAATTTAGACTCAATCTATCAAAGGTTGAAGTGTTTATACAGAATTTTAATTCATATTTTAATTTAATGCTACGCATGCGTATAAAATGGGATTTGGGGATTTTTATACTTAGCATTTGACATTTGACACTAATTCTAACTTGTTTCGTGTTTATGTGTTTATTATTATTACAGAGTACATGTTATTATTGGCAAAGGCTATTTTTTATCAAAATTATAATGATACGCAAGAACAAGAAAGCGATGGTTTGCCTAACAGCACTTTTGCTGTTGAGTTCTTGTCATGTTTATGTATTGTTGGTAAATTTTTTTCATGGACGTGGCACTCTGTCAATCAGCGCATGTGTATATCAACAAAATTTAGTTTTATCTTTAAATTTAGTGTGAAGGTTTCAATTATTGAGCACTTTCAAGGTCAACCCTTACATTTAACACAAACACAAATTATGACTAAACCATCCCATTGAAGTATATGGTTTTTAAAATTAAGTCTAAATTTAACACTAAATTTACGTCTAAACTAAAATTAAGTAAAGTGTATAAACCCACCATTAGTGGTGGAAATTAAAAATAAAAATAGTATCTATATTGTCTAGTGTTGTATTTATTCAAACATACAGCGTGTCGAAGGATGGTGAAGAATGTTTAAATATTAGTTTTAGTGAAAAATGTCATTGATTACAAAACGTTTTGCTTGTTCTGTAACCTTAAAAATTTAAATAAAAGTTAAGTTTTTCAAAACCTTTTTCATTTTATAGCCAGTTTTATGAAAACAGTATGAATTTTTGATCTGCCACCAACTGCTGCGCTCGAGAGAGAAAAGTGACGCTTTGCGTACTATAGTTGCTACTATTTTTGACAAGATATGACGAAGGAAACGCTTTCTTATAATTACCCATAGTCCAGAATATTTTTCGGATATTTGTGCTTACATACAAAATGTTAGATACCCTCTTTTAAATTTCACCTTCAGCTCCTCATTAGTGCTGAACTCAAGTAGCTTCTCTTGTTATATAACATTCTCCACTTCGGTTTCTTCAAATGCATATTGTGGTATTTCCAACGACAGAAAATTTTCGTGGTCCCTCGCTTACGAATTATGATCCCCCATTTTTAATAACGCCAACATACTACTTGTCGAGTCTCTTGTGAACCCCAAGAGAACCACCATGGAAATTATTGATGAAACCAAAAAAAAATTGGAAAAATGCATCGATGTTATATCGAAATTCATCAAAATCACCTCTATGATGTGCGAGAAATGATAAAAATAAATTTCAGTCCTGAACTGGAAGATTTGTAGCAGCGTCTATATATTTACGATGAAGTAACGCAATTTCCAAGGCAATACACGTACGTTAAAAAAACCCAAAACATTCTGTAAGAGAATTTTATAATATATTTCCCTTAACCTTGTTACTCAGGAAAACATTCTACGCGATTCCCTGGAGAAATACAAGCATGTTAAAATCAGCTATGAGGTAGCATTTGGACAAGAATTTCTCCAGGAAACCAAATTAGGTAAATTAGAAGTTTTTCGTTTTTGTCTATTTTGAAGGCTGATTAAAAAAAAATGTTTTATACGCTGGAAGATAAAATGTGAATAGTTTCTTACTCTTAATTTCTTCAAGTTGTACCAACTATAAGGCAAAATTTCTCGCCTAGCTCATAATTGTAGTTTTTTGAAAGAAGATTAGTAGTACTTTCAATCCACAGGAAGTGAGTAGAAGCTGCTTGTAGAACCTTGGGTCCCCATGCAATGGCTTCGTTCGTTACCATAGGTCTTATGATTACAGTGTAGATCCAGATATTTCATTTGATTTCAGTGGAAGTTGCTTTTGGAACATTCGGCCCCATGCAATGGCTTCGTAATATAATTTTTGAGTGGAAGTTGCTTGTAGAACCTTTAGTCCCATGCAATGGCTCTGTACGTCACCATAGGTCTTATGATGGCAGTATAGCAGGTGACACAGGGTGGAAGACCTCTTGTGCATTCTACTGTCCTCCGATATTGCTCATAAGCCACTTGATCTTTTTAGTTTGTTTTATAGGTGATGGGCCAACATGCAATAGCTTCGTACGTTACCATTGGTCTTATGATTGCAGTATAGATCCAGATATTTGATATAATTTTTAAGTGGAAGTTGCATGTAGAACCTTGGGTCCCCATTCAATGGCTCCGTACGTTACCATAGGTCTTACGATTGCAGTGTAGATCCAGATATTTGATTTGATTTCAGTGGAAGCTGCTTCTAGAACATTAGGTCCCATGTAATGGCTCCGTATGTAAAAATAGGTCTTATGATTGTAGTGTGAATGTAGGTATTTGATATATTTTTGTATAGAAGTTGCTTATAGAACCTTTGGTCCCATGCAATGGCTCGCTATAGGTCTTATGATGGCAGTATAGATGCAGGTGACACGGGGTGGAAGACCTCTTGAGCATTCCACTGTCCTCCGATATTGCTCATAAGCCACTTGATCTTTTTGGTCTGTTTTATAGGTGATGTTAACTTTCTGTCGGGGATAATACCAAGGAACGAAGACTATTTAAATGTTGACTGTTCGTGTGGGACATGATGATGTTAACTCGATAAAGAAATGGGCTCAGCTTCGTCAGAATATTAATGACTATAATTTTCCGATAAATTTTTAATATTTTCTAATTTAATGTCATTCGATAGAATTTGGGACTCAATAAAATGAAATATTAACAAAAAGGAGAGCGTTAAATTTTAATTGTTAAACAATTTCGAACTGGGTATGTGTGTTTAACGTTCCAGAAGCTACACATTTACAGAGTTACGCGTATATTTTCTGCTCTAGAAACTTGGAAAGGGTAAAATAAAGTTCACGAGTCTAAAATCGATTATTTAACACGTTGACGGTAAAATTTAGAAGATGTAGGTACGATGTACTTTCACGTCTATCGATGTCGTTTAAATTTTTACTGGTAAAACCTAAAGTTGGGTCTTTATTGGTGGAAAAACGATATATATCTGTTTACTATGTTTGTTATCGCAAGTGAACTATTTTATTTCCAATTTTATTGAAAAATTTTAGTCTCATGCTCGAAGCAATTTTATAATATTGGATCTAGTTGGCTCATACTATGAAATCGTTATGAACATATCATTTTACACACTTCCAAAGCAATAAGTTTTGAAGTAGCAGCAGAGTATTGCTTGTAGAATATATAAATAATACTAATGTTCTATAACCATGTTTCATTTTATTATTAAAATGTCATCGTTGTCGCCGATATTTCAAGTATAGTGAGAAAACGTCGAAAATAGGTTTAGAAACCCGAAAAGAAGAGTAAAAGTCCGTTAATTTTTTAGGCGTTTCACAAGAGGTCACTTTTTCTTTGGAATTGTTTAAGATAGTAAGGAGTGAAAAAAAAAACAAATAATATACAATATACCATCAATTGTGTACCTGTAGAGTAGGGAGGGTGAGTGTAGGCTCACAGCACTTAGACCACATGCGATCCATTGTAGATCCAGGAGTTGTCTTCCTAGGTCATCGTCCATCCTGTGCTTCCCAGGAAGTTGGATAGGTCACTAGGAGAAATCTCCTTTATATCGGCAGGTGTAGGCCAAGACTAACTGAACACACACTCTCTCATTGACGATAACTCCGGACACTCGCGTGAGACATGCCTGACAGTTTCATCTTCCTGTTCACAGAGGTATGTCCACTAGCCCCATAGTATAGAGGTGTTTCGTTAGCTGATAGTGGCCAGTCAGAAATCCTACTGTTGAACGTAGATTTTTCCTGGTCATCGCCTAATTGCTTCCTGTCCATCCGAGTATTCAACAAGAGACTGATTTTTTTACAGATAATTCTTCATGTAAAACTTTTTTTTTGGATTGTGGTCTTTGGAATTCCAAATGATGCTCCAATTACGCGATACGTGTCATGTCGATATTCTTGGATCTTGGATTTCCTCCACGTTTTCTTGAGTGACTGCCGTAGTTGGTGGACATTGAATCATGGATCGTCGCTAACAGTAATCCGTCCACGTGCTAACTCTTCATACTCACCTCAATAGGAAAACTTCGGAAAGTGTCTCTAGTCGATTGTGGTAGTCCCATTGTGGTATGGATAGAAATGGAAAGGCAGACTCTCTTGCATGGAAGAGTACTGCAGGTGGTTTCATGAGGCTGGAATTTGTAATTGGCATTTCTTTAAGTTTTGTCAAACAAATATTATATACCTGGATTGTGAGAAGAGTCCTAAACTTCTGACATAATTTACCAAAATTGGTTCATTCGAAGATTGTCACCAAACAAGATGGTATCAGGTATAACCTAGGCAGTCTGACCAGCCTTTCAAGAAACTTTCAATGGGCATTGTCGCTATTTATAAAAAATGGAGAAAGTTTGAAATGTTTTAATTATACATATAAATAAATACTTCTCATTTGTAGGTTTTAAAATTGAGAATTATAAACTTTTATTCTTAAAAAATCATAAAATTATTTATTTCTAGTTTTTGAGTGATCTTTAATTGATTGAAAGTACGTCTTATTGAACATTTCCATTACCATAAGCAGTCGGTAGTTTTGGGTATTTCAGAGTTATGAGGGATCGGGAGAGTTATGGAAAGTTGGAGGAAAGTTTAAAAGTTCCGATAAACTTTTATCAAAAAGAACTGAAAAACATTTTTTGGCAAGAATGAAAACGTTTTTTCAATATTTCTTCCAATAAATATTGAGTTAGTGTGAGAATGGCAATGTTTTCTTGAAAAATTTAAGCAGTATTTATATTAACGATCGGCAATCTGGTCAAATTTATGGTGTATATTATTAGAAATAGCCCCATAGACAAAAAACAATAGTAAGACTACAAATACAACACAGGGCTGAAGAAATGCCACCTTTGCCAATGCTATAATAAACCTGGAATTGACCAGATGAAAAATAAGTTGATTGAACAAGGAGGCGAAAAATTGATGCTTAGGTTAGACAACTTGATGGCCAAAAAGGTTTGAAGAATGGAATGGAACAATGGAAAACAGGGTTATTGGTCTCAATGCTTAAGAAAGGTTATGAAATAAAACAATTTAATTTGTTAAAATCTACATAATATTTAAACTTGAAACTGTGACGCATTTCGGTAACAGTAGCTTTATCAGACAATTTTAAATTTAGGTATAATGTAGATTTTAACAAATTAAATTGTTTTATTTCAAAATTCAGTATGGATGTACATCGAGTAAAAGCCTCATATATTCAATTTCTTAAGAAAGGTATTATACTGCATATAAAATTCCCCAAGTAACATTTTGAAGTAAAGCCAGTTTTATTTATGATTTATTAGAGTTTTATAAAAGCAGAATAATATACTCTTGTTTTAAAAAGGCCCAGCGCTGTGAAGAAGTGGATGCTACTTGGAGTGACTAACTTCATCCTACTATATGCAACACCAGTATGGAAGGAAGCGCTCAGATTCAGAGCGAAAAGAGATAGGCTGCCCATGAAGGTAGAGGACCCGGAGGGTGTGTGGGTTGCCCGCAAAACTGTCTCGACTACGTCGGAACAGGTGAGAAAATGAGAAAGTTGTAAGTAACAAATTTTTCTGTGGTGACTGATAACGCGAAATTTTTAGAACATGAAGACAATGCTTTTAAGGACAAATAACAATCAACGTACCCACAAACGCCGGAATACAAATAGAAACTTTTCGACGTCGAATTTCAATGAAACGCTCTTCAGATCGCTTGCAAATAGACTGAAAATATAGAAACCCATTACCTCACAGATTTCTTATATCTTACGATACTACAATACACCGACAAGTTGAAGTTGTTGGCAGACTTTCCACAGCATTTCCATGATATTCCACGTTGCATCAGAGCTCGCATCAGAGTTTTTGTTAATGCCTGTAAGCCATTTGGAGTGCTGAATGTGTGTTGATTAACTTTTTTCTAGTGTGTTTTTATGGATTTTGTTTTCTTTTGCTCACTACTATATTTTTACGTGGTCTAGAAACGGTTTTGTAAAAATAATGTTTATAGAAGAAGTTATCTCGTGAAGAGGAGCTTTTAGAGATGGAAACTTTATACACATCGGTGCAAAGTTTATTTTGAGAAGATATCGTGGAATAGATATTTCCAGTCATATTAAAAGTCTTTCTTTCTCGGATAGGAAGAATTTTTATTGAATTCGTTTAATAGTGAAGAAGATGGTCATGATTATCCTATTTCACTTGGAATTTGTTTTTATGAAATCCTTGCAATTTTAACTCGAGAAACTGTAATGGTTTTTAAAATACTCAAAGAGATTGCGAATAAACTAGGTCAACCTATTTCATTAAGGGTTTTCATTTTTAGGTACCTCTGTAGACGAATACAACAGTCAAATATATTTGCATACAAATCTCGTTGTCAAAATAGGTCAACAGATTATTCATCTTGAAAATTAAACCCAAATCTTTTTTATATATTTTAACTTAATGTTCCATTATCGAGAACAATTCAGTTTTTTTTTTATTGTGAACAATAACCGGAAATATTGACAATTATACTATGTTCTTAAACTTGGAAAGCATTTTAGGAAACCTCAAACATACCACTAAATGTTACTATAATGGGAGCGTGTTACAAAAGGGTCGAGATCAGACTTTTTTTTAACTGCAGTTCATATAATAACCTTTTTAGTGTGGGTAATCGTTTGTTGATATCCTTCCACATTACGTTGGAAGAAATGAAAAAAGAAGAAAGGTCTTTGATTAATTGTAATCAAAATATTACAATACTGAACCGTTCAAATGTACGCCAACAGCTTGGTATAAAACCTAACATAGAAGACATCCTGAATAACAAAAACCAAGTGGATAAGGTGATCCTGGAGGAAGAGCAGTTCAGAAACAAGATATAATACCACTTACTTCATCTACTGATTACAACAATTGTTTTCAATCATCAATCTATGTTATATTTTGTAATGTAGCTTGTGCTAATGGCCATAGCTGTCACATGTACGTTAATTTGAATGAAAAAAAAATGTATTACATAAGTTAACCGTAGCCATTGACTTGAAAATTTTATTAGTTGATGCTGAGATTACGCGCAAACGCGACCTATTAATCAGCAGAAATTACACTATTCAGAATAGGATGCAGACGTACCTTTCGTATTGGCAATGTGTATTTTTTTAATGTCCACTGACAGTTCTCGACAGGTCTGTACTTTGTTGTTTACGGTCACATATTATTTAGGAAAATTGAATATTAATCTTATTGTTATATTTATTTGAATAATACAAAAATATTCCTAGATACAAGGAAAAACATCAAAACATGGAAGTTTTCAAGTATTTTCAGTTAGAAAAAGAAGTTTTCAAGTATTTTCAGTCAGAAAAAGAAGCTGGTAATCACTCCATAGCCTTTTTAAATTTGATGATTTTATTTATCAAATTCAAGGTCAATATCGAATTATTATTGGGCACTATTCATCCCACACAATTCTGAAAACGTTACTTTTATCACGTAGGACTTTTTGTTCATATATGGACGTTATAACTTCACCCTCTTCCCCCAACAGTCACTCCTCCCAATTTTTTAAATCGAACACCCTTTACATTATTGCATTGTTCAATTCTTCCTTGCAAGAGGATTACAGAAATGTATGTGTGAAATGTCAATTACGTAAAATAAATTGACCTTTACCCTGACGTCACAGCTACTAACCTTACGAAATGAATCGAGGAGTCAAAAATGGCTACTGTTACTTTTGTCGTGTGCGTAAATACGTTCACTGCTGGTTTATTTTGTCAGTATTTTTTTGCGTTATAAATAACTAAATATTGCTATTGGTTGAAGTCAATTATTACTGATCCCCAAAATAGACGAAAATTTAGATAATATTCCTATATTTACTGAAAATTATTTTGTCTGCTACTATATAATACTCAATTTTCAATAACAATATTATAGGTTACATATTATTATTCAAACTTTGATAATGATCAGTGGATCAGATATCAAATAAGTGACGGAAAACTAAGGAATAAAGGAATTTTTCTTTATAGATCTGATACACACAAAAAGTATTCTGTAACCATTAACGAAAGTAGAAATTTATACAAATATTTCTTTTGAATGAATCTATTCAAATTTGAAACAGCACATAATTAAGGGCTAACAAAAGCCATTGGTTATAATAATAAAAAATATTAATCATGGGTAGTAATAAAGGTTTGTATCGAATGTACACTATTCATACATTTATTGTCATTTAGAAATTTACCATACAAATATATAAGTATATTAATCGTCATCAGACTCTGAAGAGGAACTGTCACCTACATTGATGGTTAGTGGCTCCACTTCAATATCACACATAACTTTTTCCCTATCGTACCACTTTCTAATAAGTGCTTCAGTATGGTCCACACATTTTGCCCACATGTTAGGTGTACATTGCTCTAAAGCTTCATTCCACATTTCTAATACTTTCTCATCACTGGATCCATCTCTACCAATATGTTTGTTGTAGTACGATTTACAATTAGCCCAAATTAGCTCAATGGCATTAAAGTCGCAGTGGTATGGTGGTAACCTTAATACTTCGTGTCCATGTTCTCTTATTATTTCATCTACAATATAAACATTCTCCTTCCTATGCATCTTCGCTACTTGTAATAACTCAGGTTTTGTCATTTTTGGATCAAAAGTAATCTCATTGTCTCTAAGCCAACTGGCAATTTCCACTTTTTTGTTGATGTAGATGGTTGTTTGTTTGAAATTTCACTGTGGTATGGTGCATTGTCCATTATTATGAGTGATGGTTCCTCTAAATTAGGCAGTACCTGTGTCTTCATCCATTTAGTAAATAATATACTATTCATTTCTCCATGATAATCCATGGTTAAAGACTTTGAACAAAAAACCAAACTTGCTTCTGTAACAAATCCTTTTGAAGAACCTGCATGAACAATAATAAATCTTTTTCCATCATTTCCTTCAGGTTTACGAACACTTTTGATATTATTGTCTTGCCAACTTCTTATTTTATTTCCTTTGGAATAAATCCATGTTTCATCTAAGAATATTACTTCTCTTGGATAAACACTATTTAGATTTTCCATATATTTTCTCAAGAAGCAAGCTCTGAGTGAAACAATATGGTTACGTTCAATAAGGGCTCTTCGGTTATCATCTTTTTTGAATTTAAACCCTATTTCTTTCAACAATGTGCTTAATGATGTTGTACTACATGTGACTATTTCCTTGGACCTTATCTCACAATTTAATGTTTGAAGGGTTACTGGTTTTCCTGAAAAATAATAATAATAATTTACTATCTATCTAATACTTATAGGTACTTATATTTTGTGTTTCATTTCTCATTGGTTAATTAATTTAAAACTTATCTCCACTAGCTTGCTAAAATGTTATTATACAAAATATGTACTAACGTTCTTTGTACATCTCATATATGGTATTGCGTATAGCCATTTTACTGCCATCAGGTAAGTCTGTAGTTTTTGGTTTACTGCGAGTTTTGCTCTCCTTTTGTAACAAAAAACTGGGATTATTTTCCTTCTTCTTTCTGATGGCATAAACTGGTTTTCTTGAAATTTTCAATGCTGCTGCTACTCTCTAAAATGAAATTATTTTAATAACAATATAATATGTATGAGAAATTAGATTTTACCTCTTGAACATTCGAAATATCAAAAGGCCCTCCATTCAGCTTTTCCATTTCAAAATACTCACACAAGTTTAAAACAAGTTCTTGTGCTTGTGATTTCAGCATTTTTCCTGGCATGTTCTAAAACAAAGTATAATACTGTTCAATTTACTCACAAGCAAACACAATTGTCATAATCTGTAAGAATTCGGTTCACAGAATTGAGATGAATGTGTGTACCTAATCGAATGAACTATGAATATTTATATTTCATTGAGGAAACACCACTACCTTTATAAACTTTTTTTATAGAAGGATATAAGTGTTTACATGCAAGTATCTTCCTCACTTCTTGGCTGTTAACGTAATTCTTACTATGGTTAACTATATAAATTTAACATAAATGTTCCCGTTACAAGAAAACTCAGTCACTATCAACTAAGAAGTGAGGTTAAGTTGAGAATATTCTCTAAATGCAAAATAGGAAATTTTGTACTTACCGTAAAATGAAAATAACAAATTAGAGGTTTTCAAAAAAACCGATTTTATAGAATTTATGTGAATGCAAATGATAAAACGCTTCGAACAAACCTCGATGTATCAAAACGTATCAAAATAATGACAGTTGTCATATGAGGTCAAAATAAATTCTTATGAATACAACCGATTAATCGTTTTTGGCGCTATCTCTTTTCAACATTTGAAGGTCATAATAAGAGTTACAAAAGAGCGTATGTCATTGCTTGAAAGACAAGTGTACGTATATTGTGTGATGTGTTTTTACTCTCAGTAGAAAGGGATGAGGTATATAGAGTTTGTGTTTACTACTGTTCATTGTTAGTGACGTCAGGGTAAAGGTCAATTTTATAAACTGTAGGTTGGTTTTCGGATATCCCGATGAAAAAAAGTATGGGGCGTTAAATCGAGTGACCTAGGTGCCAATTCCATCATACGGTCTTCTCTACTTATCCATACCGAGGATAAAAGGATTCGTCAACGGTCCCACATCAAGAGCTTAATGTGGAGGTGCCATATTTTGTTGATATCAAAGGTTCTGACAAAATTTTCTACTATTTTGGGATGAATAGCTTCTCTAAATAATTGTAGATAAGACTTACTATTTAATTTTTTTTCAATAAAATATGGCCCAACAATATGGTCAGCAAAAATGCCAAACCAGACCTTCAATATTTCTGGTGTTTGACTATAATACTTCCGCATTACGTGTGTATCATTTATCACGGCAAAGTCGGATCCATTTCGCTCCTCGACCACATCAACCAGACGAGAAGAGTTAACAGACTAAGACCTTCAGTACAAGCATAGAAAAATTGAAAACTGCTAGTGAATGCTTACTTATACAGAGTAGCCCAAAAGTCTGGGAAAGAGCCAATTATCTGAAGTTTAATTTCATCGATGAAGAATGGCAAAATTAATGTGCAAAATCACAGAATTCTACATTCAAATCTACATGTTTTGTTTGAATAGATGAGGCTTTTACTTGATGTAGATCCATACTAAATTATGAAATACAACAATTTTAATTTGTTAAATCTATATTATATTGAAACTTAAAGTGACGCGTTTCGCTATCACCGTAGCTTTGTCAAACCAATGGAGGTATAATGAGAACTTTTCAATTTATACAGTGAATGCTTAGTTATACAGAGTAGCCCAAAAGTCTGGGAAAAAGCCAATTATCTGAAGTTTAATTTCATCAATGAAGAATGGCCCAATTAATGTGCAAAATTCTACAGAATTCTACATTCAAATCTATATATTTTTTTTGGAATAGATGAGGCTTTTACTTGATGTAGATCCATAGTAAATTATGAAATCAAACAATTTTAATTTGTTAAATCTATATTATATTAAAACTAAAAGTGACGCGTTTCGCTAACACAGTAGCTTTGTCAAACGAATGGAGGTATAATGAGAACTTTTCAATTTATACCTCCATTCGTTTGACATGTTAGCGAAACTAAGTTTTAATATAATGTAGATTTAACAAATTAAAATTGTTTGATTCCATAATCTACATATTTTGCACTATTTTATGCATTTAAGATCTTTTATTTTAAATAAAATCGTAAGTGTTACATATGGTAAAACTCGTATCGAATAGAAGATTCCAATAATGACTGAATATACAGGGTGATTAATTCGAAATACCAAAGTTACTAATAATATAAAATGAACAGCCAATATTGCAAATATCGATTAAAAAACCTACGTATCCCAAAATAGGTGTCCCCAAATTTCGTACAATTAGAACTAGCAGTTAGCGAGATAATTGGTCGTTTCCCGACTTTTGGGTCACTTTGTATTGCATTTTTTATTCCAGAAATCACTACTAGCGGTGTTTTTGACACAAAAAAAATTATCAGGTCTCTTTTGGTAGCTGTTACTTACAGTTAAGCATTTTTACTGTAACGTTATTTTGATTCCTCGGTCACCATGAAAGAAAACAGCGGAAGAAAAGAATATAAATAGACTACAAATTAATCTTGTACTCCAATAAAACGTATCTGCATCTATATTTACGGACTTCTTTCAATGATCGTGTTATATTACAAAGGCGCTAGTCTGACAAAGCTTGAGTTATCGCCCTCCGTATATGAAACGTAAATAACGGTGCGTAAATACAAATGATGGCTGGGAGATTTGTCAATTTGAATCGTGAAATAGTACAAGCGAACAATTTTATTTTGAAACTTCGATTTCAACTCTCTAATGTGAAGAGTAATTTATTGTGTAAAAATTAAATACTTATAATTATAAAAGTTTGAATTTTTTAATTGAACAAAAGCAAAAAAAATGCATTCTTATTGAAGAAATGATTCCTATCTTTGTTTATTGATAAGTAAAAGTCGTCTAAACATTATACGGCAAAGGTACTGGACCGGACAAATATCGAAGAAAATATGATTTTTTTGAAAAATCTTTTTTTACCACAAACTTAAAATCAACCTAAACTATAATGAGTCCCGATACCTAAATACAGAGGGTTCCGAATTATGCTGACTTTTTTAAAATGTGGATAACTCATTGATATAAAGAATATTCTTGCAAACTTTCTCTTACATTTAAATAGTTGGACATTCTTTGAAATATTTATTTACAGGGTGTTCAGAATCTTCAGTTCAATTATTAGATCATTCACTGTGTAATGTCGGGCTTATTTTAAATAGAAAACCCTGTATTTTAATAATTCACCATGTTCAAAAAATGTCCTCTTTCGAATGGTATAAGGGTGTCCTATACCCAGATATTATAATATTCCTGCAATTTACAATTTTCTTAAATCGTATGATAAATCGATTTTGAGACATCTGCATTTCTCTCTAAATTTCAAACAATTGATATTGGAATAGTAAGAAACTGAATGGATCACGTTTTAAGCTCTCAGAAAATATAGGGTTATGCCTATACCGAGTGGTTGAAAGATATATCCACTCTCACAGAAAAATCAGTATCTACTTGGAGATATTTTATGAAATAACAAAAAATAAAAAATATGTTTTCACCATTAAAAAATAGATATAGCAAAACCGCATATTTTCTGAGACCTTAAAATGTGATGTATTCAGTTTCTCACAACTATTCCAAGATCATTAGTTTGAAATTTAGAGAGAATTGCAGATGTTTTAAAATCGATTTAGCATGCAATTTGAGAAAATTGTAAATTGCACGAAAATTATAATACCTAGTTATGGGACACCCTCATACCATTCAAAAGAGGACATTTTATTGAATATGAAGAATTATTAAAATACAGGGTGTTCTATTTAAATAAAGTCCGACATTACACATTGAATGACCTAATAATGAAACTGAAGATTCGAAACACAATTTAAAGAAATATTTAGTACTCAATCGTGAAATACATTCAAGGAATGTCCAACTATTAAAATGTAAGAGAAAATTTGCTGGAATTTGTTATATCAAAGAGTTATCAATTTTTTTTCAAATGTTTACATTTTTAAAAAAGTCAACATAACTCGGAACCCTCTGTATTTAGGTATAGGGAACCAATATAAAACAGTATTTTATTTCTTAGGGGCAATCAAAAAATGCAATCAAATATAGGGTATTCCATAAGAAAAAATATAACTTTGATACGCCACATTTATTTGGAACACCCTGTATATTTTAAATTATAGTAAGTTGATGTGAAATTTGTAGTATGAAAAGACTTTTCAAAAAGTTTATGTTTTCTTCGATATTTGTCCGGTCCCGAACTTTTGCCGAGCTCTGAAAGTTAACGTTATGACACTTTCTCTCACTAGTGACGGACAGCACGTTTTCGCTGAAAATATTCTATTGAAAAATGACGACTTTTTGTATAGGATTGTAGAAAAAACACTATTTGCAATCTGTTTAAACTCTTACTTCTGTTCGTTATAACTTATGTTTTCTTCAACAATATTTTTAAGGAAGGAAACCTTTCTCAAAATCTCTCGCAGTTTCAACGAAATAAAAATATTTTCTTTAGCGAGAGATAATTTTCTTTTTTCCCTTTACAGACTTAAACAAAAAATTTGTGCAGAAGTAACATACATCAGTAGCTTCTCATTCCCTATTTATGACTATACAAGATCACAAAAGTTGGAATATAAATAGAAATACGTATGCGTTCCACTAGTTCTACAAAAAAAAATACTTCAGGTCGAATAAACTCGAACGGTTGAAAATATTAAAAAATAGATTACCGTCGAGTCGTACCGTCACGGCTTTGCTTACCGTCACATAGTATAGTATCGGCATGAGAGAAACATGTTAGTTACGCATACATACACGAGTTCAAAGGACTCGATGGAATCTAATTAACCCCTAAATATGAAACACACTGAAGACCTGTAATTTCAAATTCTGGTTGGTTTGTAATATAATGCCATTACATCTATATGTATAGTGTTTTTGTCGCTTGGTTTTAGACTAGTTTTTGTTTGTTTCCAAGCTAAGATAAATAATCAATAAATAGTTATAGAGTTATATTAAGTATAAAGGATGTGAGTTCTTGTCGAGAACGTTTTTGAGTAATAAATATACAGGGTGTACCACGAAGAGTTAAAACTATCCGTATATAGTAGATAGTGAAATCATGATAATTTTTACATTTGAGTTTTCACATACGATCTTTTTAACTAAAATATTTCCACTTTTCATACACACCCTGTATAAAATTAAACATTTTGAACATAGATTTAAATACGTCTCACCTTGCTAAAAGCAACCGAACAAATAATTCATTAGAAATGCTTGTGATGGTGATCCAAATATGTGTTAGTGCAAGAGAGAAATATCTATCCGAGGTCCTTGCTTAAATTACTAGCACAAAATTGGGTACCATTTCAATTCCAGATTCTGGTACATGCGGGAATCGAAGAATTTTGTCGAAGGGTAAACCGCAAGTGAAAATAGGTCAGTACACCGCAGTGAAAGTAGGTCAGTACACCGCAGTGGAAGTATGTGGAATTTTGGTGGAAATATGTGGAGAGAGGTATGAGAAGGTATGTGGAGGCATGTGGAAGTTTGGTGGAAATATGTGTAGGTATGTGGAAGTTAGTGGAATTTAGAATTTTTTAACAGGTGTTAATGAATAGGTGTTACAAACTGAAAAAGCGTGTAGAATATGGAAAACTTGGCATAAAATTTCCAGCCGACATGCAATAGGTGTTGCGGAGCTCTAGTTTTCAGAAATTATAAAATGTGTTTTCAAATAACACTTACAACGTTTTTCGAAATACAGAGTGTTGAAGTATTGAAAAATTAAATGTTTTAATTCGATAACTTTAAAATGGATGAATAAATTAATTTTACATTTGGCAGATTGTTTTTGAATGTAAAAAGGCATATTTTGATGATAAAAACATTTGTCAATTTTTTTCATTTTATTATTGAAAAATTAGGTTGCAGACTTCATGAAAACAGTAAATATCTTGAAAACTAATAATTTTTTGATATGTAGAGATTATGTGTTTTATTCGTGAAAAACATTGAGGAATACAAAATTAATTAAAAATAGCTACAACTGCCAGTGGCGTGAAAAATGGGAGGAGAAAAGTGACATATTTTTCCAAATGTACACCAATGGATAAAAAATTGACAAATGTTTTTATCATCAAAATATGTCTTTTTACATTTAAAAACAATCTGCCAAATGTAAAATTAATTTATTCATCCATTTTAAAGTTATCGAATTGAAACATTCAATTTTTCAATACTTTCAGCATTATGTATTTCGAAAAGTAACTGAGCTGGACCCCTCAATCCTTATATCATTTTATCCAATTTTACGAGAGGTATCTACATGCAAACGTTGTAAGTGTCATTTGAAAACACCCTGTATATACTTTCAACATTAGCACGGATCTTGGAAAGTTCTCTGTAGCTCTTATCTCATTTTTAATCTCCAGTAAGTATCTCCATTTTAAAGTTTGAGTTAACAAACAATTATCGTATCTACATCCACAATTGCACATCATCAAAATGTCTGTCCATAAACACTAAGACAATTTCCAAAACCTCTTCCAAGGAAAGGGAATCAGTCAGTCAAAAGAGGCAAGATGAAATCTACTGTACTAATTGATACTGCTGCTATAGAAACCAGTAGAAATATAGAAAGCGAAAATAAGCGAGTAGTTAAATTTTTATTAATAGGATAGTCACTACAGATCTTACAATAGTTAAACAACATCAACTTTATATTATAAAGTTAAGGTTGGATTTTTTGATAACCGTAATTTCGGTTTTCGTCCGAATTCATACTTTTTCTTGCGGATAGTCAAGCAGAAGCAGAGATCTTACGTAGTCAGTTCTAAAATGACAAGGGAATGTTTATAGATTAGGAAATGAAGATTTGAAATGGCGATAACACGTCCAATATCATAATTGCATTAAACTTTAGATTAAAGTGATTTCAACCACTAGTTGCTTCTATAAACTGATAGACAACATTGTTAAACAAAGAGAAATGAGAACATTGAAATTTGTAGATAATAAAGTACTGTAGAAGAATACCGTTAACAACAAATCAGACCCGATTTAACATAATGTTGCAATCCAAACCAGGTGTTCTTATAAAAGTTTTTGACTGACGCTGGCGGTTATATCACAACTTGAACCTTTCGCTGATAAACACACATATATTTTTATCTATACGATCAGATAAGATTGAAACGGTTCATTAACATTCAAGTAAAAAGATAAAAACCGAACATTTTAAATCCATTCGGGATGTTAAATCAATGATTAATTGGTAAGTACGAGGGAGCATTTAAAACTACTCTAGTTTGAAAATTTTGTTGAAAGTACTCACTCTACAACATATTCAAAATTTTGTACGTAACACGTGTGATAGGAATTATTAACTTCCATATCCCACTAATTACTTAAATAACTATTATATGTTTGTTTGAGACCATTAAGTGATTGTGTGTGCTTTTTTAATTTCTAAAAGTCAACGTAAAGTGGAAAGTGTTCATAAATATTCGATATTTCCGAATAAGAATGTAAACGAGTACGAGTAAAAGAGTGACGTCAAACGCGTTTTGGCGGACTTTCAAATTTTATGATTTTTAAAGTCGTTTCAAAAGTGAAGTTGATATTTTTTGAAAAAATAAACATGCAAGGTGTTAGGAGACCTGATAAAACGTCGATTCCCACCAATAACAAAATTTATGCCTGTACCCTATTATTTAATTATTGAAAATTTTTAGAAAACTATGATGTTATTTTAGATTATTATAAATATAAAGATGGATATCTCAGAAGATTACTTAGCAAATAGTGTAGGAAAAATAAAATGATAAAATATCCCGAAAATGTTCTAGTGGCATATTACCTAAACTTCTGTATTTTGATCAAGTTTTCGATAGTGGACAAATTATTGTATGCAGTTCGTGTGTAAATGCCTTTTTTGACTCATGTGTTTGTCGCACACCAGAAACATTGGTTTAAATATCTTGTAGATATACCAACCCCGTTTGACTTTGAAGTGTAATCCAATATCCGTCGAGGCCTATAATAGCTCGGGAAGTAGTTGTTTCTTCTTAGTTGAACGGTCAATGTCTTTGAAAAATATTTTTCAAAAACCATTAAAGCGATAGAATAATTAATATTCTATAATATCTATCTTTAACTCGCTTTATTAAATAGGACAATATTATAGTTTACTGTAATACCTAATACTGTACATAATTACTTATTTCTTCTCAACATGAAAAATAAACGGGAGAATTCTAAGCCATACCTGCAACTACCAATAAGAATAAATTTGACCACAAAAAAGTTATTTCGTCATTCACCCTGTTACTACTTCGTTTGGAAAGCAGCAATCTTCTAGACGACATAAAACGCTGTCGTTTCTCTACTCTACTCCTAATTTCCTTTTGCGACTTATTCGCTATTCAAAGCCCCGTCCTCTTATTACTAATCCCTATTACTGTAAAATTAATCCTTACTCAACTAGATCATACCCAGTTCCATCCTACCAATTTATTCCTCGTCTACAAAAAAGGATAAGATTACAGCAACGCCCTATTTCAATATCAAGTATTTAACAGACCTTACATAATTCTAGAAAGTTATCTGATATTGTCAATATCCCTATCCCTACAAATATTTGTTTATTTATTGATTATTTTTAAAATAAAATGTTTACAAAAGTATTTTTTCAACCTCGGTAAGTGTAACACATTTGGGAAGTCAACTCCTACCTTTAGGTGAGTCTGTATATACAAAGGTCGCCGACCCGAAAAACTCAGCAACAGCGTTTGTTAACTTCTCGAGATTTCAATGAACATAATTTGTAGAACGGACTGGACAGCAGGTGCCCTTTTTAATGTCTAATTCATTTTTAATAATCAAACATGTGTTATAACAAACTTACATACTCTGTTATTATTTACGACAAAATTACAATTAGATTATAACAGTTTTTTTTTTTTTTTTTTTTTTTTTTTTTTTTTTTTTTTACCTCCCATTTTATTTACAATCTGTAAATTAGAATTACAATAAGTAAATAGTTTGTCACTAAACATATTGACATGCAGAGCAATAGTCCTGTGACCATACTCATTATTAAATATTTTATACAGGATATAAAATTATTTGACACTAGGGGATTTGCACGTTAATTTAAATATAAATTTAAATATAAATTTAAAATCTTCTTGGTAAGTCACTAACGATATAACGTTTTAACCTTCGTCTTGCTGGTATTGCCGTGAGAGTCTTTGCTAATTTGTTGGGATGTTGCTGTAGCCTCTGTTGGTATATTTGGGCAAAGTTTGAAATTTCTTCTTTCACAGTAGGTATTTGAAGGTCATTTCGTATGTAATTGTTAGGAACATACCAGGGTGCATTGGTCATAACTCGAAGGACTTTGGATTGAAACCTTTCCAGGATTTCGAGGTTAGAGTTGGAAGAAGTTCCCCATAGTTGTATTCCATAGGTCCAGATGGGTTTAAGAATTGTTTTATAAATAAGTATTTTATTTTGTAGGGAGAGGTGTGATTTTCGACCTATGAGCCAATATAAGCTACGAAGTTTCAGGCCAAGTTGTTTTCTCTTCGTGAAAATATGTTTTCTCCAGGTCAGTTTTCTGTCTATATGCATACCTAAATATTTCACATCTTGCTGCTGGTCAAGCTGTTGGCTGTTCAGAGTCACTGGTGGGCAATTTCCTCTTCGGTTCGTAAAAGTGATATGCACCGATTTCGTTGCATTTGCTTGTATTCGCCATTTTTTTAGCCAGGTTTGTATACTGTTCAGATTCATCTGCAATTTTTGTGATGCCTGGTTGGGGTCTTCATGTGCTGATAGTATAGCGGTGTCATCAGCATATGTGGCTGTTACAACTCCATTAGTGGTGGGTAGGTCAGCTGTGTACAAGAGATACAACACTGGTCCGAGAACACTACCCTGAGGGACTCCAGATTTGACAGGAAATAGTGTCGTATACGCGTTTTGGTATTTGACGAGGAAATGACGGTGTTCTAGGTATGATTTTAAGGTAAGGAAATAGCTAAGGGGAAGGATTTTTTTTAACTTGTAGAGGAGGCCGATGTGCCAAATTTTATCGAAGGCCTGAGAAATGTCTAAAAAAGCTGCAGAACAGTATTTCTTGTCTTCTAGTGTTTGGGTTATATTTTTACAGACTCGATGAATTTGTTCAGTGGTTGCATGTTTAGGTCTAAAACCAAATTGGTGAGCTGGTATGATTTTACAGGCTGTTAGGACTGGCTCAATTCTTGAGAGTATTAATTTTTCCAGAACTTTGGACATTACTGGCAGTAAGCTGATAGGTCTGTATGATTTTACTTCTTCTGCTGGTTTTCCAGGTTTCAGTATTAAAATTATTTGGGCTACTTTCCACATCATGGGGAAGTAACCTGTTCTTAGAATTGCGTTGTATATTTGTGTTAGATGTACTATACCTTTTCTTGGTAATTCTTGAAGTACTTTTCCCGTAATTAGATCAAAGCCTGCAGCTTTTCTAGGGTTTAAATTTGTTTTAATTAACCTGTTGACTTGTGTGACCGTGAATTTTTCTACTGGTAATTCTAATTGATATGGGGATTCTAAATCATGTAGTAGCTCTCTTTCGATGTCATTATTGTTATCTGGTGGATTCGGTTGGAAAACCTTTTCGAGGTGACAACCGAACGTTTCCGCTTTTTCTTTGTCGCTCTTTGCCCATTGGTCATTCCCCTTGCGTATAGGTGGATTAAGCAGTTGTGGACGATTCATTTTTTGGGTGGCCTTCCAAAGCGCATATTCGGTAGCTTCAGTTGCTGTGAGATATTTCAGATACTTTTGAATACTGTCATTTTTGTCATTATTTAGAAGAACTTTAAGTTGACGAGTTATTTGATTAAGTCTTGTTTTGTCTTGAGGGCACCTAGTAGACTGCCATATTTTTCTGAGCCTTCGTTTTTTAACTATTGTCTGTTTTATTATAGTTGGCAACTCCTGGCAAAAATAAGTAGTTGTGTTTGAAGGTGTACTGCTCCATACTGCTTCTTGAATGATTTTGTTGAAGTTTTGTAATGCATTTTCTATATCCATGCTTGACTTCAATGGTATGTTCAAATTTACTTCTTCTTCTATTATTTCACGAAAAATATCCCAATTTGTGTTCTTGTTGCCAAGTTTTGGAGGTGTTTCTCTTGTTAAAAATGTTGTACTTATCTCAATTAGTACGGGCGAATGGTCAGAAGACAAGTCAAAACACGATTCTGCTTTTTGCGATTCTTTGGGGATACCTTTGGTTATACAAAAATCAACTAGGTCTGGGATTTTATTTCTGTCTGTTGGCCAGTACGTAGGTTCGCCAGTAGACAGGTGTTTGTAGTTATTATCACTTATGGCCATCAGGAGTTGCCTGCCTTTTGGATTAATTAGCCTCGAACCCCAATAAGTATGTTTGGCGTTATAGTCCCCTCCTGCAAGAAATCTATTGCCAAGTTGTTTAAAGTATTGCTCAAATTGTTCTTTTTTAACAGCATGTTTTGGTGGGAAGTAGACGGCGGATATCGTTAATGGACCATGCCAGTCTTCTATTGTTATGTTTGTTGCTTGTAAATAGTCTTTTTTTAAACTTATTGTTTCATGATGTTTTATGTTGGATTTAATTATTACAGCACTTCCTCCATGCGCTGTACCGTCTGGATGTTTAGTGTCATATACTAGGTAATTTGGAATTTTAAGGTAACTTTTGTTAGTAAAGTGGGTTTCTGACACCAACATGATATCGATGTCATGATTATAAATAAAAGTTTTGATTTCTTGTGAGTGTTGGGAGAGCCCATTGGCATTCCATATTGCTATTTTTAATAACTTGGTCATTATTTTAGTTTGCTGATCACGGTTGTCAATAGATTTAGCATTGTGCTCATTTGCTCCATGATGCCTTTCATCATGTGTTTGAGTTCGGCCATATCATTTGTCACTGGAAGGTATTGTTGTACGTTGACTGGTTGAGTGTTATTTCCAGCGGATTCTTGTTGTTGCGGTCCCTTACAGATTTGTACATAACTTGTTCCTGGCTGAGCAGTTTGTTCTGTTCTTTGAATCGTGTTCGGCACTGGTTTTGGTCTTAACGGAGGGTATTTTTTCTTTTGTAATTCTTTATAGATTGAACAACCTTTATAATTTGCCGGATGATTCCCCTCGCATAATATACATTTAACATTCGCAGATTTTTCTTTTCTTGTACAATCAGCAGTTGCGTGATCTCCAGTACATTTTACGCATCTTGGTCTGTGTTGGCAATATTTTTTTGTGTGACCATACCGTTGGCATCTTGCGCATTGTGGAATGTCTCTCTTATGTCGCGGTGGTTCAAATTTGACTTTGTAGAATAATAAGTTGTCTATATCATATATTTTTTTGTTGTTTTCAGCTGATTGTAGATCTATAAAGAACATAGGTAACGGTTGTTTAGTCTTAAAATGTTTGATGTTCCAAATATTTACAACTATATGACCTTGCTCTTCAATTGCTTCTTTCAATTCTGTTAAATTAACTGAATTATGCATGTTTTTTAACACCACTCTAAAGCTACGTTCTTCTTTGGGTCTGTACGTATGAAATTCTGTTTTTTTGTCTATAAGCGCTTGGGTTATTATTTTATAATATGCTATAGTCGTTGGCTGCACTTTTGTTTGATCGTAACCTAATACCTTTATTTCATATCCATTTCCAGCTATTTCATTTAAGAGAGTTGTTAGAGGAGATATACTTTTGACTCCTTTAATAAATATTGGAGGAGGCTTCGGTTCTTTCTGATTTTCGATAACTTTTTCTTGATCTACATCTACATCATTTCCTAATTCCTCAAACCGGTTGGAAGTGGATGGCGAGTTTAACCAATAATCGTTGATTTTGGTTTGTTTAACTGTGCGTTTATCTGGGCTAGTTCTATTTCTCTTTTTATTTTCTACAATTTTCCATTCTTGTGATTCGTTAGTTTGCGATTGAGGGTGCGGAGTAGGGATACTGTATTGCGGGTTTTGTATTGGGTAGTGAAGATTAGGATTAAAATTGGTATTACCTTGCGGTTGTTGTTCATTTGCCATTTGCAGGTGTGATGTGTACGCCACTGGAAGCGGTGGAAACTGACCTGGTTGAAACATTGTTATCGCTGGACCTGTGCAGTACATACTCGGTTGTGGCTGCGATATTTGGTTTGTTGATGAAATGTTAAAGTCCATGTTAATAATTTTAATTTAAAATTTGTTTCACATTATAAAGCAATTATTCTTATCTCGAATAAACAAAAAAGAAAACTAATCACTTCAACTTTTGTGTTCACTTAGGCGGTGCTACGAAGAGTCGACTGTATCGTTCGAAATACACCGAAATACAGTTAACGACACAAATAATCGAAAGTTTTGTACCTAAGTACGTCGTATAACATGAATTAAAATATTTAAAAGAGGCCGTTTTGTATTTTTTAAACATTACCATGATAAGCGGGATTGAATTAAAAGTGCTGTGTCATTTTAAAAGATTGTCGTGAATGGTAATTAAATCATAACGAACATTCTTAAGATATACAAGAGTAGAAGAAAGATTCAAAAAAAGTCCAATTTCCATCGTAAAATGTTTGGTGTTGTTATTTCGCTATTTGCAGCCTACAAAAGCTTGTGGAAAACAGTCATATCGAGAGCCACATGGAGTCGAGCCACCCTTGAGAGGAGTCTCTTGTCGGGATCTAGCTTAAGTGGAAGTGGAGCAAGTGTTTTTTTATTAAGGAGCCGTTCCTTCGCCGGCAACATCTCAGTCTCCTGGGATAATTATGGACCCTCTTAGTGTTCTGACTACAGTCTATCCAGCCAATCCATTTCCTGTATTATCTCATACAGGTTTTTTGCTGGTTGGTTGTAGAAATCTTCTGGAGTAATTTAAGATCTACCATACAATTTCTGCCTCCTGTGGTCGGTCCAGCGTCTCACAGTTGCATAATGTGCAGAGCTATTTCGGTGTCCGTTTTGCATCTTCTGCATGTTAGGTGTCCGTTATACAGCCCTATCTTGTTCAGGTGCTCCTTTGTGGGAAAGTTTCCCGCAAGAAAACCCCTTATGGAGCGTAGTTTGTTCCTGCTCATTGAGAGCAATCCTTTCCCTTTTTCTGATGCCTCTTTTATATATTTCTTCCCATGTGTTTGTCTTCTAGTGTTTATTGTGTTGTTCTTTTACCCACCCCTTTTAACCATGACCTAGTGGAGCACCTGGGAATACCAACAGCTGGTTCGGGTCCGTTTATCTGGGTTGACGATCCTGCTCTCACCAGTTGCCAGCGATTCCTTTCTGACCTTAGAGCTCTGAAGTCCGTTAAGAGCAGCTTGACTGTCACTATAGATCCCGATCTGCCTGTTGTAGGCATGTTATTTGCCCTTGTATTGCATACACCTTTGCTTAAAATACCGAGGCGTACTAACCAAGCGAGACGATTGCTCCATATTTGCTCGACTTGCTGTATATGCCCGGTCCGGTGCCAAGCTCATTCCTTGATCCGACTGTGCACCAGATCAATTCATTCCTCGATTCATTCGCTGTATTTAGTGGTGGTGCATTCTCTTCCTAAAGCTCCTTTCGATATTTGATGAAGTTTTCTCTAAATTCCTGAGAAAGATATACCTGGTAGTCATCTGTTGACATTTTAAATATGTCGTCATCCACATACCTTATTTCTGTGTGTCCTCTTCCATGTACCACGTCATGGTCTGGTGCTTTTACCAGTCGGGTTAGAGCTGCCCTTGCTTTGCACATTATGAGACAATATAGCGGAGGATGGGCTAGCATTGTTTCCAGTCCAGCTGTAGGAGTAGTCTTTATTTCCCCTGCAATGCCAATGTATGCAAATCTTTGGACCATGCTGGGTTTTAGCATTGCAGTCAGTTAGTATATGTTTAACGGTCACTGTATAACTACAACTATAGCAAACGGGACGATTTCTTGAAGACATTAGATATCAGCGTGTAAGTTTGGTGTGACTGATTCTGATTTTTATGATTATAGTAGCCAATCTCCGGGTTAAAACGTTAAGGGAGAGAGGAAGTAGATGGATGGATACCATGAAAGGCTGTCATGCCATTTCGCCATAGATGTCTCCAAGATTCTTGTATAACGTTTTTGAAGTGGGAGTTGAGGTCGGCTGAGAGTTGGACAATATGTTTGGGCAGCTTCTTTTACGTGGTGGTCCGCGCAGTTCCGTTACCATCAATTCTCTTATATCCTGAGCAACGAAAGTTTGATAGATGTCGTGTATTTCGCTATTTGACAATTTGTTTGAAAAGAAATCCTTAATCTGCTTCGGAATTGATTGATTTGTATTCTAGTGGATAGGTAGACAAAAAAAAACGAATAATGGCCACAGAAATTGAATTCCAGTTTTGCTTGTTTTAATTTATTTTAGTTCAGTAATGGAGATCATCGAATATTATAAACAATATTAATAAGAAATAAATTATATAAACTGTCCCCAATAGTTTTAGGTCTGCTCCAGCCGCAATCAGAAAACGTCAGAAACGATAGTCGACCATTGCAATCACTGATCGGAATTACGCGAAAGTAAACTCGTTGTTTGCTATGACCAGAAATGATCGTTGCTGACAGTTTCTGATTGCGGTTGAAACAAACCTTTTATGTGTTTATTACTACGAAATGAATTTTGTTTAAATCGGAAAATAGTATATAATACTCTAATGTGGTAAAGACTGTTATTATTGATCGGGCACCAAAATTATTTCGCGAAAGGCTTTGCCAGAACGGATTAAGTTGCGAGGCTTATAAATGTCTTCTCCACCGTATTGTATATACAATATTTTTCTCCACTATCCAAATTTAAGACACTTGGGAACACAGTGAACGTTTATGAAATATTAAATATATACCTTACACTCTACACCACAGCGTTCACAGACGCACCACGAGAATCGTCGAGAGTGCAGTCCTAGTTCTATGCTCGCAAACAATAGAAAACATTATTAACCACTAATAGAG
Source organism: Galerucella nymphaeae (assembly GCA_963978555.1). Taxonomy (NCBI): domain Eukaryota; kingdom Metazoa; phylum Arthropoda; class Insecta; order Coleoptera; family Chrysomelidae; genus Galerucella; species Galerucella nymphaeae. Next base: position 10,632,760 of record OZ021707.1, on the reverse strand, counting down.
AAGACGCAATAATTGTCAACTTCATAGCTAGTAGTGTAGAACCACTATTACTAAATACCTTTAAGCAACAAGCTAGAGACTAGAAAAAAATTGATTATACTTTTCAAAAATACTAAACGACTAATCGAATACTTAAATTTCTAAAATTCCGAGGCCAAATGACAAAGTGGTTAAGGTAGGACTATCGAGACCACAAAAGTCAAATATGTGTGCTTTGACTCAAATGTCCATTGCAGTATTAATATCCAGCTATACCTGGTAAAAGCAAAAGGTAGGTAGGTAGGTTTACACTAACTCAAAGGAATATTTGCAATTCCATCTGGGATATTCTGATGCACATTCTGCATTCCATGCATGTTTAAATTTCGAGGGCGTTCTAACGTCTTTTGCGGCTTTACCAAATGGATAAAAAGGATATGTTCTTAATTATTTTCCAATTGCTCCTTTTTAAAGTCCTAAGTTCAATTTGTATTCTCGAAGAATTTTTTCCGTGATATTACGAAAGGTAATTATTTTTGTATATATTTCTTTTTCAATACTACTGCTATTTAAAAATTTAACTGATTCATTATCTCGTTATATCAATGCAATATGCCAAGCTTTATTGAATTTTTATCAATAATTCTAATATCACCTTGAGGCTACTACTACAAAAAAGACTCTTTATATTGTTCAGCATTTAATAGAGATATTTAGCCAATAGATTATTAGAGTTTTCTGTAAAATTCTCATATTTGGTAACTCTAAGCCCGGTGCTGATTTATTTAAAATATCGGCGCGCGGCAACACTGAAAAATTCCACATTCTACAACAGATATTTTTTGTGGTTGTTGTAGGGGGGAAAGGAAAAATGTGTATATCTTAAGAATCGTGATAATATAGTCCATTCCCTTTTTTTGAAAAAAGTTCATGTCGATTATAAAATATTGAACTATTTCTATTTTTTAAATTGAATATTGGTCAAAATAGTGGTCGTGGTACTGAGTTCAAGTCTCGGTTGGCTCTTCGGTAATCTTTTAAGACATCAAAGCTCACTGCGCCGGGACTAAGTCACTGCTATTTAGTAATACTTGTACTGATGGAGCACAAATACGCCGAAACCGGACTACAAATGATATTGTCCCTTCTAATTGCAAACCAGAATGGTCGGTTGAATCTTGTACATCATGTATATATTTATGTATTTCGGGGTGACATACACTGAGAACTCGACTGAGACCTAACAGAGCTACTGTGTTTTTACTTAGTTTCTGAGGAGAGTTTCAGGTTCATCAGTCCTTTTCCTGGAGGAATTTCAGGATATCTATACTGGCTCTAACTTAGATAAATGTCCCTCTTATGTGGATGAATGTTTCTTCTTACATTCCATGAAATCTACATTCTTCTTTCTCCACTATTCTAGCGCAGTATCACTTTGACATTCATTTGATCCCAATAGGTAGTAGTCAGAAGAATATTTGATTGTCTTAGCCATACTAGATCTTTCCAATGGACAGATCTTCTCTTTTTCTCGGCTTTACTTATTTCTTCCAATATTACATTGGAGCTGGTTCCGTAAAAGGGTTCAGGCCTCCAAAAGAGTATTTCACACCCCTTCTTTGCTTGTTCGTATGCTATTTCATTTCCTTCTATCCCAGTGTATCCTGAAATCCACGTCTAAATTGTGCCTGGTGCATTGAGTTTGCCTAGTCATTGTGGATCATACCTACCCTCGAAACGACTTCAACTTAAAAGTGTAATTCAATGTCTTTCGGGGCATATAGCCCGAGATTTAGTTGTTCCTTTTTAGTGAACTGCCACGTGTTCAAAAATATTTTGAATACTTCGTAAGGCGTTACTGGATATCTATATTTAGTCAAGTTTACTTTCATAAAATACTGACATTATGTATTAAAAGATATTATGAAAAAACATGTGACAACATTAAATTCAGAAGCTATAGCTACCAAGTATTCCTTTCACAAGCTTCTTGTTCAACTGCCTATAAAATTCAATAAACATTTCATTGATTCAAAAATGAGCTCTTAAACACCATAATAAAAACCCAAATTTTTATATTTTAAAACGTACAAAAGACCAATTCGAACCCATAAAAGTCTCAAATGCGAGTACATTTTTGAAAAGAGCTTCGGTGGCATATTTCGCGACAAATAGGCTGGCCATGTTCATTTGTAAGTCCTCTATTTCGCTATAGGTTTTGATAACGATTCAGATAAGGTTTAATAGGGTTGTTTGAAACAGCGTCAGCGATAGAATTTGAAGAGTGCGGTAATAAACACTTCATCACAAAATAACGTTCGGTTATGGGCCACACAGGAGTAAATGTGGACATTCACGTGTCGAGAGATTTACTCTGGAATTGATGTTTTATACTATTTCAGTATTCGCACCTACAGGCCTGTCGCATGCAGTAGAAAACGTGTTTGAAAATTGAGTCAACTTATTTACGTTAATATTCCATAGTAGGAGTGCTCAAAGGTGGAGAAGGTAGTAGAAAGAGAAGAGGTAGATCTAGGAAAAAAATGGTTGGAGGAGGTTAGGAGAGACCTGAGAACAGGGAGTTAGGGACTGGGAGAACAAGACGAGGAACAGAGGAAAATGGAAAGATTGAAAGATCACAGGGTGGTCCTTAAGTATCTGTAGATAAAAGTACAGTACAATCTTCACTTATTTAAATTAAAACTAGCCTCAATAAAATGTTTATATTAAGAGAGATACAGAGTGTTAAACATGAAATTTTAATTTTCGTATTTTACAACTTTAACGCTTTTTGACGTATATGCACACAAATTTGATATTAGGGATTTTTCCATATTGGAAATCATTATTTTGGTATATATCAATTTCGATGTATTTTGCGACATAAATGAACGCAAAACTTTTTTGACTTTTACATTAGCGCTACTTTTGTAAAAAATAATTGAAGCCACATCTTTACAACAAAAATAAGGTATATCTGTTAGAATCTCCAAATCTTAACGGTTTTGAAGATAATCACATTTCAGTTATTATTATTTAAGGGCAGCGTTTTAACAGGTATACAAACCTCAAAACGTAAACAAAACTTGCCACTTATCTGGTAATTTTTAAGTTCAAAATATTTACGATAGATGTCGCCAGTAGTACTAAATCGGATTTTATTTATATGCATATCTTGACGATTCAAACAAACGCCTCTCCGGGTCAGCTGTTTCGAATTTTCGATATTTTGGTTTCTAACACAATTTCTGCCGACTGCCAGCGGTATAGTCTGGGGCCAGCGACGATTTTTATATTTTTTATTTATTTTCAATCTCAATAAGTAAATTATGATTTCATTTATTTACCAGCTAGTATGTTTATTTTACCAAGTATTCTTTTTTCTCCTTTGATCGTTTCTGTACTCATAGGTTAATTTTGAAATTAAAATAATATTTCAATTATTATCGTCGTTTCTCTATATTTTGAACTTATATAAAATTATGAAGAAAAGATATTTAGAACTCAAAATTACATCCAAATATTCAACATTGTTTTAGTTACCTACATCAAAAACTTTTGATTCTTTATTTTACATAGAAAATGTGGAATAAAATATTTTTTGATCTAGTTATATAAACAGTGTTGAATATTTAAAACTTATTTTCAATTAAAAAATTATTCCTTGGCAAATGAAGGAAAAAACCACAGGCAGCAATTTGGCTAAATAAACAAACTATATATTTTATGTAATATATCAATGACTTTTTTTCAAATGTTGTACCTTTTCCAAAAATAATCGAAGCCACCCAACTAAAACTAATAAAACAAGAAAACAATTGAAGGGCTCAGATATTTCAACTCAACACCAAAGCGATTCTATTGAGAAGCGCTATTGCCATTTCTAGAGTAGGTAGGTACCTATACGAAATTAATTCTTTGGTTTTTTTTAATATCAACAATTGACACTATCACTGTTACATATACTTTAATAATTATTTGAGTTATTATTTTATTAGATTGTTTTAAAATGCTTATAGGTATAATCAATTATTTGCAAGCAAGGTAATTTCGACTATAGGTATTGACAATACAAAGCTATAAACCATTTACCTATATGCTTCTAAAATTTTTTAAATGTAAATTTTATTCAACAATAAACTTATTATTGCCTATAGCAAGAGCCATCCTCATCTTTTTCTACTTTTTTATCGTCATAATCATATAAATAGTAAGGATTTCTAGGGACAATTATTACATTTGACAACGTAACTTTAGAGTCCAAGAGAACTTAGAACTTGAGGTGAAAATAATACTGCATTTACGACCGATGTTGCCATGTTATCCGAAAATCCTCGAACAGCGTGGGGAAAACAAACAAAACATTTTTTTGACAAGAAAACTGAAAAACTATGCAAGACATAGATTATTAGGTATATATAAATACTTGCAATATCTATACCATTTTACCTGTATGTTAGGTATTTTATGTTTTCAAAATTCGATATTCGACTACGTAAGTGTGAAGGTATTAGCCACAAGGCAAATTGTGATTATTTTTTAGGTGTCCAAAATAGAAATATATCAGTTAAGTATATTTGCTTATATTTTATTATTGTTTTATTGCAAATAATTGTAGGGTTTTCATTATTATTTTCTCGTTACGATAACTGGGTGAGTAAATTAAAGATTATTTTTCTAATTATGGCAACTATGTAAATTCTTAACATTTTTGCGGAAAAAACGAACAAGGGTAAGGACACGTAAGGGTAGGGTAGCAGATAAGAACATTGGGAGGCGGACCAGTTATTTCATTTTATCATTTACAATTGATTCAAGTTGCTAATGTTATGCTTAGTTTTTTAGTGCATATAAGGTGAAAAGAATACCATTTTATTATTTTTCTTTTATTGTGCCATCTTCGTTGGTGAAAGAGACACTTTCTTTAATTTTTTAGAAAAATGACACCTATTTAGAAAAAACATCTACACACAGATCCAATGATCCAAATAATTTTCATATAGAAGTGTTCGCTATAACTATTCAGTAAGTAGAGAAAAATTACAACACCTATTCAGAAGAAACAAAATTCTTTCATTCTTTTCACAGTTCTGATTATGTAACTAAAATGAAGTCTGATGCAACTGTCCACACAGATCCAAATAATTTTGATACAGAAGTGTTTGCTATAACTACTCAGTAAGTAGAAAAATTGCAACACCTATTTAGAAGAAACATCTAATTCTTTTATTCCATTTACAGTTCTGATTATGTAACTGAAATGAAGTCTGATGTAACTGCCCACACAGATCCAAATAATTTTCATATAGAAGCGTTAGCTATAACTATTCAGTAAGTAGAAAAATTACAACACCTATTCAGAAGAAACATTAATTCTTTTATTCCATTTACAGTTCTGATTATGTAACTGAAATGAAGTCTGATGTAACTGCCCACACAGATCCAAATAATTTTCACACAAGAAGTGTTCGCTATAAATATTCAATGAGTAGAAAGAAGAAGTTAGAAGAAACATCTAATTCTTTTATTCCATTTACAGTTCTGATTATGTGACTGAAATGAAGTCTGATGTAACTGCCCACACAGATCTAAATAATTTTCACACAAGAAGTGTTCGCTATAAATTTTCAATAAGTAGAAAGAAGAAGTTAGAAGAAACATCCGAGGAAACATCTATAGAGTTGTAAGAGATTGATATTGTAAACTTTTTCTTTGTGTTCTGGGGAAAAATGGAAGATGAACTTTGATTGCCATGTATTAATAAATATGAAGATGAATATACATTATATTTGTGATGATAATTTCATTTATATTTTTATAAAATATTTTTGAGGTTTCTTTTCAATAAAAACATGAACCAATTTTTGCTGTGATTTTTTTAAATAATTAATAAGGGTCAATGAAAAAGCAGACATGTCTGTTTATTGCATTTTTAAAGTTTACACAATTAGAATTTTTTGCTATAATTCATTTGAATGATTAGGAGGGGTCAGCGGAAAATCAGACATTCTGTATTATAATAAAAATAAAAACTACATACCTACTTACTTTGTATTTCAAATTTGTAATACTACAATCAGATTGCCTGAATGATTTGTTTTCGTATTCAATAAAAGAAAACATTTTTGCTATAATTTACTTGTATAATTAAGATCCAAACGAAAAACAGGTAGGTATGTCTGTTTATAACATACTGGAGGAGAACTACGAACAGTATTTTATAATAACATTTGGATACATAACATGGAAAAATTGAAGATATAACATTTATATTCTTGTGTTTCGAAAATAATAGATTACAACAGAATTGAATGAAATATGAAATGTCTATTTTGATCAATTACTAGAATGTGATTAGAATAGAATATAGTTGTTCTCACTAACTCCGGAGGTCGATGTATATACCTATTTGTATGCTGATTCAATCTATGGCAATGTACAGGTACCCAGGGGAACCAAAGGGCACCGATATGAAGATCAATAAAAATCAAGCACTCATTGGAATTACTAGCAATAGCTAGAAATATTTGTGGTGTATTTCATGTGTATTTCACTCCTAGTCCTCTACACTAAAGATAGGTAATGTATAATACTTGTGGTGGAGCACATGTGGAACCAAAATAAACAGCATTTAAGAAGCACAAATTTACTTTTCCAGCATGAAAATTATTTTATTATAACCGCCTACAAATACTAACTATAAAACAGTAAATAATTAATTTTTATGTAAACAAAACACATGACAGGACAACAGCATTCGACAGTCGTCATCTGTCATTGAAGTTTCATACAGCGCCATCCATGAAGACGGTAGAACAGCTGAACTAATGTGAAGAAGTGTTCGTTTGCAAGAATTTTCCGTGCAACAAATCTCAAAAAATATAATGATTTGAGATTTCATATTTTCAGAATCAAATTCTCTGGGCTTTCTTTTGGGGATCAGGTCTTGGCGTTCAAATTGGTGACCACAAATTGTCAAAACTGTCAAAATCACACCTTCACTTAATGGCTTATATCTTTTTTATAACAATTTTAAACTTGACCAAAATACCTGATCCCCAAGACAAAGATTCAAGTTATATTGTGTTAAAATTCCAACTCCTAATTTTACTCCATTCTTTAGATTTGTTGCATACAAAATGACCTAAATTTTCTTGCAAATCAGAGGTGCCAACTGTTTTGAGCTGTCTAAATTATGACCCCCCTCTTAATGAAAATCCGTTCGAAAAATGTAGTTGTGTGTACGATACTTCTAGGTACAATTAGGTACTCAAGCCACTCAAGGAACACCATGTATAATTCCAATCTATTTTTTTGTCACCTTCATTCTCATGATAACCAAACAAATTTAATCTCAGCAGATTGTTTTCAACAGGGAATATGCTTTGGTAGGCTTGGCTACGGATTTCGGTCCATAGCTATCTGGCAAGCAGGTACGAGTATAAACAAAGTAAGTTCTCACTCAGTCCAATCTTTTGGGGCAAAGTTAATGTTTATATTCGTTAAACATTGCATCTGGCCTAAAAGGTACTAACTGGAAGTAGGTATACATTCTATACTGTCTCTTTGTTTTTTGTTATCAGTCACCACTCGTTTGTTGTTTGTAGTAGAAAGTATAATGACAATGACAGAAGGGAATGTACGATGTCGGACGCAAAAATGAGGGTTGAATTTATACGGGTAACTGAATGGAAATTTTTGGGTGTTTTTGTCATTTAACTCTTTCGAGTATATCAATACAGCTTTTTTTTTTTTTCGGGAAACATCGCATGAAAGTTTGTAATAAAAACGAAAAGATAAAATGGAAACGAACTAGAGTTGTCTAAAAAGTTTACTGCCAGAGTGTTTAAAAAAATAAATAAACCGACCAAGAGCGACTTGGACTCGCACACGAAGGCCTCCGTACCATTATCTATGAAAAAAAAATCACTTTTGTCACATGTTAATCCACCTTGAATATTTATTTTATTTTAATTAAATTATTTATTCCAAAAGTGAATAATATGACATGATATTTTGTGAATATTTCTGGTGCCTACCTGTTGCCGTTATCAACATCGAGCAAAAGAAATAAAGTCACCATCTGTGAAATTTTCAACTATCTAACTATCACGGCTCATAAGATATAGCCTGGTAACAGACTATCGAACAGCAGTCTTAGTAATAGTGTCCGTTTTTACCCTTTGGGTACGGAACAATACACCCATTAACTATAGCATTTTTGAGAATTACAAAAATAGTAATAAGGAATTCGGGTTATAAATTTTCTCAATAGAGAAGTTCAGTGACAAACTAGTAGACCAAAAATCAATATTTAGATGTATTGGAATGCAATAATATTCCAATAACAATAACCAGATGTTTATCGGATTTTACAAAGTTGTACTCAAAAGTGGTGAGATATTTTACAATAATTTAGTAGTATTAGGTATGAACGATTGAAAATAGATGGTTGCCACATTTAATAAAAGAAAAATTGTGGTGGATCTTTTGGAATAGAGAATTATGTAGTAAGTATGTAATAAAATATTATAGCTTCCTCATTCATTGTAAAAAACAGGAAGATTATTTATTGTTCTCTAATTCACAGGTGGCAAAACAAAAATCGGATTATATATTGTTTGAAAAATAGTATATTATTAAACGAGCACTTTATGATAGCCATTATTCAAGATGGGTGACTCCTTAATTGATTGGTTTTTTCGTCGTCTGACATTTAAATTATTATAAAATTGATTTAAGAGACAGTCCAATGACTGCGCCATGTGTTATTTGTAAAGTTTTGATTATTTGAATAATAGTATGTTATTAAACGAGCAATTTATGATAGCCAATATTCACGATGGGTGACGTTTGCGTCCCGAGCCACAGGCGAGAGGCGCAAGTCACCCGAGAGAATATTGGCCATAAATTGCGAGTAGAATACTATACTTTGTCCACGACTCTTAATTTATTTATTAAATAAAAGTCAGTAATTGCTATCAATCGAGTATCAATACAAAGTACCGTTATAAATATTGTTTTAAAATACTCAATATTGGAAAATATTATTATGAAAAGTATCAATACTAAATATTACAATATTTTATCGATACGATATACCATATGTCTCAGTAAGTTGGAAACTTTTTTATTATTAATTTTAGGAAAAAAATGTATTCTTCAAAAAAAGTTTTGCATGTTCTAAAATCTGAAATACAATCAACAGATATCAATTTTTTTCAGTCGTGTACGAGGTATGCCAAAAATGTGAATTTTACTCAAGAGTAAAGTACCTTTATTTTCCAGAATATTGACAATTGTTATTATAAAAAGTTGATTATAATTGAAAGCTATTGTCAGGTATCTAATATTATCCATCTGTCATGAAAAAATATTTTTGTTATTTTTACTCACTCTTCTCTGTATTAGCAATGATAATTCTGTATATTAGCAATTTGCGCACGTAACGATTTTTAATCTAGGATGCACTGACGGCAAACATCAAATCGCTAGTTGGTTTTTATAAAATACAAGAAATGGCGGCTCTGTTAAATAGCGAAAAAAAAATAGAAACAATAGTAAACAAGCAAAAAACCTATTTTTTCGAAATAAATGAATGTAATTGCATATTTGAACATAGTTTTTGGTACTGATAACTTTTTTTTAATAACATTTTTCTATATTGTCAAATTTAACGGTACGAGTAAAATTCATATTTTTTGACATACCTCGTACACGACTGAAAAAAACTAATATCTGTTGATTGTATTTTAGATTTTAGAACATGCAGAACTTTTCATGAAGAATACATTTTTTTCCTAAAATCAATAATAAAAAAGTTTCCCATATGGTTCCAACTTACTGAGACATATTGTATAACAGAAACAAAATTCCTGAACAAACTACACAGATTTAATAGTTTATTTCATATTCTACCCCCATCTCTAGTCGTGAATTATGAACCATAATACACTCCAGTGTAGGTATTATAAACCATAATTCACTCTAGTAGATATATGGGTACCATACACCTTTTGTAAAGAGGTAAAATATTGACTAATTATCAGTTGGTCGTGGACAATAGTATATTATTAAACGAGCAATTTATGATAGCCATAATTCACGATGGGTGACGTTTGCGTCACGAGCCGCAGGCGAGAGGCGCAAGTCACCCAAGTGAATTATGGCCATAAATTTCGAGTAGAATACTATACTTTGTCCACAACACTTGATTTCTTTATTAAATAAAAGTCAGTAACGATTTGGTATTATACTAACCTCAAAATGTTCTGACAGCTACATAAAAATATAATTTGACATATCTAGAGATGGGCGATACTGTAGAAAGTATCAATACAACGTACCGTTATAAATATATTGTTTTAAAATATTTAATATTAGAAAATATCGCTATGAAAAGTATCAATACTAAAAATTACAATATTTTATCGATACGATATATGTCAGAAACAAATTTCCTGAACAAAATACACAGATTTAATAGTTAATTTCATATTGTTGGTACCCCCATCTCTAGTTCATAATACACTGTAGTGTATTATGGTTTATAATTCACGACAGTTGATATATGGGTACCATATACCTTTTGTTAGGAGGTAAAATATCGGCTTATTATTAGGTGGTCGTGGACAAATATATATTAATGTACAGCTCCCCCATTATGAACCATAGGTACTGCAAGCGCCAAACGTGATGGAGAGCGATCGCGCAGGTATAGACCCTTCCAACTAAATCACTATTAGATTTCGATAAGCTCCTTGACGGTCAGTGTCTAACATAAATCAATTGGAAAATGTCAAACGCAAATAGAATTGGATGACAAATAATGATACGCCTCTGTGTACAGAGCATTTATACAATGTCTTGCAAGAGCTGTAATGTGAGGTAACATTGAAAATGAGTTTGTGCGCATGGGGGCGGATTCGCCATCACGTTCAGCGCTTGCTGTACTATGTTTGTTTTAAAAATGGTTTCACACATGGACGTATAAATGAAGATGGACTTAGCATGCTAGAATTTATTTGAAGCCAATATAAAAGTAAACATCGCTGTTGTCACATTTCGTTTTAAATTTTTGTTATATCAGGCCAAGTTTTAGTTTAAATAGTTTCATTCAAACCACTTAATTTTATCAAAATCCAAAAAGACTTTCAATTTTGAGACTTTTTATCTGTTTTAAATGTAAAAATGTACAGCATTTAGCTACTACTATAATTTTAAAGTGATGTACACGATGTCCCTAGCCTGTAATATGGCGAAACAAATGTGAACTAAGCAACACTGTTTGTTTCCCTCTGGTGTTTGTGAGAAGATGGCTGCCTTTGTTCATTAAATTTTCGGTGCTTGGTTTGTTATATTTAACTCATTTAACTTATTATAAAAGCTTGGATATTGTGATAGTGACTCAACTAACACTACAGTAATGGTGCGACAATGTTTAGTTTGTTAAAAACTTGATTTTTTGAATTCTAACCTCTCATTTCATAGGTGAGTATCAGTGGCGTTCATAAACATGCAAAGTTGTGTTTATGAATTTGGAAATTATAATAAATAAAAATTTAAATTGTGAAATAGCAGGCTTCGTACAAATATGGGACAGAGAAGAAAGTGGCTATCCTGTACTTGGAATTCTGGAAGAAGATATGCCAAAACTGGCTCATATTTGTTGTGCACATTTCAAACCAGAAGATTTTTAGTGAAAAGGTAATCCAGAGAAAATTTTTCTGAAAAGAAAAGTGGTACATCTACCATATTTCTCAGAATATTCTGATAATACAGATAAAACAGTTAATGCACTATCTTCTAGTAAAAAGTATCAGATTTTAGCTGTATGAATTGTTATTATATCCTCATTATTTCAATAACATATACTAATTATAATGAATATTTCGTACTTTTTTTTACAAGATTGAATGAAATTAAAAATTATATCATGTTACTTAAGTATGCGGTAACCATCCCATTTTTGAGTTAGGTAGAAAAGCTGAATTCTTAGAGTGTATAGAGAGCCTTTTGGTTTTGTACAATAATTATGTTCACTCAAACCAAATTAAAAATATTTTAACCTTTGAATTATCACAGGATCACTTAGAATTATTTTTTCGTGCTATGCTTCAGTAACAACCCAACAACACGACAGTTTGAACATGCTTATAAGAGTCTTCTAATCCACCAAGACGTTGAAGCAGGTAATACAAAAAGTGTTAATAGGCTTGATTCTACTGGAATATTACTCTGTAGTAGCAGAGTACCTAGTAATATTGAAAATGGTATTATTGTAGAAAATACAGAATTTGTAACCTCAATTGAAGAGCTTGTAAAGAGTTTGATTATTCAGTTTCAAGTACATGGAACTTATGTTTTAGATGTAGTTGGTTAACCAATGCGTCACAGTTAGTCATTACAGTGTGTGAATCTGCTGAAAAATATTTCAGATTTTTTAACAAGCCAAAAACTATTTTTATAGGAAATATTAAAAATTTGGAGTTATCCTTAATTTCTGGTATAATTGCCAATTTGCTAAACTCCATTTAAGATGATTTCAAGGACCATCTGTATGATGATGACCCTATAGAAAATCATGGGATTCAAATGGTGGAATTGATATTGAAAAAGTATTTTAAAATTCGAATCCACCATGAAGTAGCCACAAAAACAGAGAAAACAGTAAACACTATTCGCCAACATCCCACAAAAGCAATTTTATTCAAAAATCAGTAATTTTTGAATCATCTGTATTATTTTTTACGAACTACTATTTTTTTTATTTATGTTACCTCTAATGATCTAAATAAAACATCTAAAACTTTTGTGGTATAATTTTGTCTGTAGCTTTTCTTGTTTTAGTTTTAAAATTAACATTACCTACCCTTACCCTTTAATTAATTTATTATTATAATAAAAAAGTCCATTTTCAATTTTAAAGCTTGAAATGTGATGTATTTATATTCCTACAAGCATGAATGTATCCATCCCAATGAAACGCCACTGTCCGCAGTATGAGAATTCCCACTCCGACTGCTAGAAAACAATAACAAAGTATCGTTTATTTGGCGTCATAGGTCTGCATGTAGTGTGTATTGGTACGCTGGGTCCATCTTTATTTATACGTCCATGGTTTCACATCTGTGATAACCGTCTTTGAGAGTTGTTTTTGTGAAAGTTTCGTGAACGTTGTACAGAACGAACGAAATTTGGACCATCAAGTCTAAACGAAAAAACTATTATTTTCAATGTATATCGGTATATACAGAAAGAAAACGCCGTCTTCTAGTGCTTACTGTTTGCAAACCAGTGTTTAGAAGCGTAGCTAGGGATGGACAAGGGGAGACATTCTATTCTATAGTGATAACTGCAACAATTCTAACCATGTTACACAAAAAAGGTGAACCCGATGACCCAAGCAACTATAGAGGAATATCGTTGGTTAATTGTTTCGCAAAGCTGTTCACAACTTTGTTATTGAACCGTCTTTCAAGCTGGTGTGAAGAAAACTTCATTCTGCCAGACTGCCAATTTGGGTTTAGAAAAAATAGAAGCTGCGAAGATAATATATTTATTTTCTACTGCATTTTACAGTTACATCTGCGACTACCGAAAAGAAAAGTTTTTGTTGCTTTTGTTTACTTCAAACGGGCATTTGATAGTATCAATCATTGCTTATTATGGGAGAAATTATATAAAGCAGGTGTAAGCTCTAAAATAATTCGCATAATAAAAAACATATATGACCATGCATTCATGTCAATTAAAGTAAACGGTCAATTTAGCAGAAAGTTTGAGATCACTGAAGGAGTTCTACAGGGAGAATCATTGAGTCCACTATTGTTTTCGTTGTTTCTGTCCGATATTGAAAAATACTTTAGATCTGCTGGTCACTCTGGCATTAACATAAATGGAACAGACTTTTAATGTACGCTGATGATTTATTATTAATAGGTGATTCTCCTGTGGATATTAGCCGGAAATTGAAAGCTCTAGAGTCATATGCCAAAAGTAATAAAGTGGAGGTGAATACAGAAAAAACAAAATTAATGATCTTTAGTAAGGGTGGATACAATAACAATTATAAACTTAATTTTCCATACAATAACGAACCCTTGGAAATAGTGAAAAATTTCACATATTTAGGGGTCACGTTCTCATCATCATCCTTGTTCCTAAATATGGCAAAGAAAACAGTAACTAAGTCACTTCAAAGTACCGGTGCCGTTATGGGCATAATGTGTCGCTCTAAATTATACTCTTGGAACGCAAGACTAGAATTGTACAATTCCATAATTCTGTCCTCCTTATCATATAGTATTGGAATTTGGGGATTACGTTACGCTGATTTGCTCGAGCAAGTACAAGTCAACTTTTTTAAAAAGGTACTATGTCTTCCTTTATGTACTCCCAGTTATATGGTTACGCTAGAAACAAATTCAGTTGCATTGAGTTATTTAATATTTTTTAAATCTGCGTTGTTGTGGATAAATAAAATTAGGACCATGGATGATAACACATTAACCAAAAAATGTTTTTTACGAATTAAACACAACAATCATCATGATGCCAGATATAATTTCCTGGGTCAAGTAAAGCAATATTTTGACTTCGCCGACAGTGGTCATCTGTGGCCAGAATTTTTGCAAAATAACTCTAAAAGTCATCTCAATAATATATTGGAATTATTCAAAAATAAGTTAGTGAGTGATGACGAGCATAGAACAGCGCTTTCATATTTTCCTTTATTATATAAACATTTGTTTTTCTCTGAAACCAGAACTTACTTGCATAGATTATGTCCAATATATATAACTAGAATAATATGTCAAATCAGACTATGTAGTTTAAATCATTTAAAAATTTATTACAGAGGCATAAAATACCACGTAGATATGACTACGACGTGTAGTCTCTGTGAAAAGGAAACTTTGATGCATTTATTAGTAGAATGTCCTCTATATAATGGACTCAGAGAAAATCATATGTTTCTGAGTTTGAAAACACTCGACGAATTGGTTGCTATTCTGGACACAGACGATTTCACCAGGCAGACAAACTTCGTCCAGTACATACTAAATATATTAAAATTAAGAGCCTATGGGGTCTATTCTGTAACCAGTCCTTTAAAATTTAGAGGCCGTTAAAAATCTAACATGCGCTAAAATCACATCTACCTACTTGTAGATGTGATTTCAGCGCCTGTTAAATTTTTAACGGCCTCTAAATTTTAAAGGAATGGTTACAGAATAGACCCCTTTGCGTTAGATGAATAGATTTTATACATATTATGGTACTCACTTCTCATAGAACATCATGTAGATACCTATTGTTATTTAATGTTTTAACCTTATTTTTTGTTTCAAACATGTTTGTACTGAATCCGAACCTCTTGTAATAAGAATTGTAATATTCTTTAAATACAATAAAGTTAATAATAAATAATAATAATAATAACTGCAGATTTTTTTTCAAGTGAGTTGTGAATATGACATTTTCCCATGTGGTCGTCGAAAAGTAACTTGACGTTTTGTCAGAGTTATATCTAATGGAATATTATTCCAAAAATTAGTTTCGTAATTTTTTATCTGATGGCATTTATATCAATACATTTTCGAAAAATTAAAAATTGCAAAATATCAGAAGCAATTTTTGGTGCCAACAACCAAACAGGATTACAAGTTTGCCAACAATCAACAACTACTGATGTAAAAACTGTAGAATCCATTGGAATTAATATTACAAATTGTAGTAATTGTTCTTTTACCATTTATAATAAATAGTTTTGTACATAGTTATGCATTTTGAATAAACTTTTTTGATCAAACCATTACATGTTTTCCTTATAGAACTTCAGTATGGTACTTAGTCCCATAATGAGCTTCCTTATGTCATCAAAATTGAGTGACATAACGTTGTCATTATGACATGCCATCAGATAAATATACTTATAAATAACCAAATATAACTAAACTTCCGGTTAAACAGAATATCTGGCAACGGTGTAAATTTGTGCGATCGTATTACAAAACCTTCACTAATAAAAATTAATAAAAAACGTGCAAGCCGTTTCTGAGATAATTGAGGTTTTCCATAAACCGTTTTCTATTCAGAGTATCTGAGTTTCTAATACCAATATTGTTATATCGGACATTTCGAGTGATAGATTGTGTTACTAGTACCTACGAGAAAGATTAAAAGCAGCGACTTGTCTCGATAAATTTATAGTCTATCTAGCTTAAAACGATTTAAATCATCCAGAAATACTCTAACCCTTGTAACTTTAACGTTATCCAAGTAATTTACTCAGTTTGCAATCAAGTATTTGTTCTATTTTTAATGGTTTGCTTTAATTATACCAGAAAATCGATAGCTTTTAATTAAAGAGTAATTAAACTTATTGATCTAGCTCCGGCGTCGAGGAATTAGAAACTGAAATTCACAATTACAGTATAAATTTTCACAGTTTTTAGTGATACTATGGAGGGTCTTTTATAGCTTAAATTAATTAATCTCTGAAATTATACATTTTTTACCATCAAAATCATCCAAACAATGTATGAATGAATTTTAAATATCGTATCTCATTTTCGAACACTTTACATCTTTTAAATAGCACAAAATGGTTTTTTCCTAGGATCACATAGGAAAGTGTCTAGTTCTATGGAAAGTGGCCTTTATTCATACGCGTATGGAAAAAATAGTAGTTCACCTAACTAGTGCGGAAAGTGATACTTTTCCGCACGCTATTGCGTCGTTCGGCCAGCAATCGCGTGGTCACTTTACGCACGTGTTAGGTACACTATTTTTTCTACTAGCATCCGGAAAAAAACCCAAAAGTTAACATAAAGAAACATTTATTATCAAATACATATCAACAACTTAATTATCATTATTTGACATCTTTTCCCAGGGTCATAAAAAATTATTGAAAAAAATGTTTCTTTTTATGAAAAAATTATAGCAGAATTCTAATAAATTTCTCAATTTTTCAGTCATTTGGTAAACTACAACCATACAAATACATATTTCAAATATTCAAATGCCAGTATACTCCCCAAAAACTCTCCGCACTAGTGGCTGAAAAATTAAATAATTTATCAGAATTCTGCTATAATTTTTTATAAAAATAATAGTTATTTATGTAACTAGTGTGTAAAGTAGCGACAATCTCATGAATCGAAAAAAAGGCCTTTACACACGAATTGCATACAATATTTTTCCTACTATCGAAAATTTTATCAAAATACAGAAGTTTAGGTAATATGCCACTAATGCGAAGTAATCTGAGAGATCCATTTTTATAATTATCATAATCAAAAATACCATCATAGTTTCCTAAAAATATTCAATACTTACATCAAAATACAATTGATTACCCTAGGTATAGTCGAAAGATCTCAATTTAAACTTTAATTGTCAGATTCAATTCACAATTAAAGAAATGTCAGTCACTCACCGCCAACTTATACCTATTCAGATACCTATAACTACATATATAATGGAAGTTTTTGTCACTTTCACTAGTGCGTAAAATAAGGTTTTACGCACTCGAAAGTGTGTCTAAAGTACCTACTACCTACGGTATTTTTTTACTACATTTTTTTCTATAATTTTTCACTGGCCTTTATATAAGCCTAATCAAATGGATGTCAAATAATAATAATCAAGTTGTTAATATGTATTTAATAATTAATGTTTCTTCATGTTAACTTTTGGGTTTTTTTCGGTATGCTAGTAGAAAAAATAGTGTACCTAACACGTGCGTAAAGTGACTTTTCAGCACGTAATTGCTGGCCGAACTCCGCTAAAGCGTCGTTGGCTAGAAGAACCATAATTGTCAACTTCACAGCTAGTAGTTGAAAATAATACTTATGTACGGATAGAAAGATGCTCTAGAGGAAAATACAATGGCAGATTAAAATGTTTTTTCTTCTCGGGTAATTTTTTTATAAATTAAATACGAATCTCTTTAACAAAAATGAATGATCTTCAAATTAAAATACCGCATTCGGCGTTCTGTTGTGTTCTATAATGCCCTTTATATCCAGACCATTCTTAAATCATTTGGTTCATTTTCATTTTATGACTGCGTATTTTCAAAGAATTGGCAGAAAAGTATTCAGAAAATTTACGACTCTCAAACATAAAGAATATAAACACCATATTTTAAACTAGAAAATCTACTACATTTTCTTTGTTAAAAGTAGAAATACCACGATTTACTAGACAAAGCTCGGTTAGCTTTGAGATTATTTACTTGTTTTAGAAAATATTAAGCAGTTGATTCCATAAAGTAGTTTATCTGATGGCATGTCATAATGACAACGTTATGTCACTCAATTTTGATGACATGAGGAAGCTCATTATGGGACTAAGTAACATAATGAAATTCTATAAGGAAAACATGTAATGGTTTGATCAAAAAAGTTTATTCAAAATGCATAACTATGTACAAAACTATTTATTATAAATGGTAAAAGAACAATTACTACAATTTTTAATATTAATTCCAATGGATTCTACAGTTTTTACATCAGTAGTTGATGATTGTTGGCAAACTTGTAATCCTGTTTGGTTGTTGGCACCAAAAATTGCTTCTAATATTTTGCAGTTTTTAATTATTTGAAAATGTATTGATATAAATGCCATCAAATAAAATTTTCTATGTAATACGAATCATAAACAATCATTATATTCGGCCTCGTCTCGTAAATAAGATGCTATGTAGTACCCTCGTCTCTGGCGTTATCGTCACATATTTTAAAGTAAACAAAACTTCCTTGCCGCGTACCCCCAGGATGCCCATCGCACTCCTGACTCCAGTCTTCATCCTTGTGCGTTAGAGATCACATCTTAAAGATTATTTTTAAAATAGTGCGTATTGCTTTGATAATACAAGTGTTTTTTGTGTGAAATGCCTAAAAAATCGCGAAGTCGCTCTCCATCTGGAGATAACAGGAGCATTATTAAAATGTTGAAAAGGTTGGAACAACGGATGGACTGCTTAGAACAGATTAAGCCTAGGTCAAAACGCCTGAGTTCCAGTTCGGATTATGATTCCTCTTTAGAAGGAGATCAGAGTCGTCGTGTGAAAAGAAGATTAATGTCTCCCAGGGATACATCTCCGGAAGCTTCGAGTGAAGCTTTTTTTTCATATCCATAGATACAAACTTTAGATGTTAAATATGCTGGACATCGGGATGTGTTGTCTGATTTTGATATCAGAGTATCTGCTTTTGATAGCAGGATGTATTGTTCTTTTGATGGAACGCACACAACAGGTTGTGCACGCTTTGACGTCGTGCCATGCCTATGTTTTATCACAACACTGACAATTGACCTGAGCCTGTTTTTGATGACAGGATATCTGTTTTTAATAACAGAACTTTCCGATCCATGTGGTTTTGCAATATTTTGACTCTATAACCCTGTTCTCCTCTTTGCAGAGGAGGATTGGCCTCAGGAAGCGGAAACCGATCAGGAGAAGGCGACTACAGCACCGACCGACGGAGCAGCTGGTAAATCAGCTTCGACTACGTCTCTAAATGAGGATATTTTATCAATGCTGGGTGAGGAGACAGCTGCCGCTAAAGTGTATGGACCGCCAATTCACCAGCAGTTGGCGGACAGATGGAATCATATTGTTAATTCCGGGTTGAATATCGAGAGAAAGAAAAAATTATTAGAAAAATATCCAGCGCCAGCTAATAGTCGGTTTTTGGAGACACCAAAAGTAAACCTTATGGTTATGCAGGCTATTAATGAGTCTGTAATAAAAAGAGACGAGCGTCTTTCCACGAAGCAGCTTCAACTTGGTGCAAGTCTTTCCGCAATAGGATCCGTTATTTCCGATTTATTGGAGAAACAAGAGAATGGTGAGGACAATAAAGGCATTATTGAACGCCTTAGCGATGCCGGTCGGCTTTTGTCCGATCTTCACCACTCAGAAAGTGCGACTCGGAGGGATTTAGTTTCTCTAAACCTCAACAAGGATTGAAAAGAGACACTGTCAAAGTCAATCAGTGATGAATGGCTGTTTGGGGAAGATTTGGAGGACAGACTCAAGAATGCCAAAAACATACAGCTCAAGATGAAGCGACCTCCCTTTAAGAAGGTTTTCAATGCCGGGAGTTCTTTAAACTCGAAAGGTCCACTCAAGAAGGTTCAGGGAGCAAGACGGAGTGAACATTACCAGCCTCGTGTTCCCACAGCCAAGTTCCATCAACAGAATCGCCAACGTCATCAAGAGCGCCACATCATAGAGAGAGGGTATCGCCGGAAGTAGAGGTAGGCAAATTAGCAGGAAGGTTACAATATTTTATATCGCATTGGAGTGAAATAACAAACAATAAGCAAATTTTATCTTGGGTTAAAGGTGTTATTTTACCTTTCATTGCTAAACCTTCACAGGCAGTATTGCCTAAAGAGCCGAAATGGTCCTTAAGGGAGAAAGAGTCAATCACACACTCTATAGAAAAAATGTTAAAATCTGGAGTCATTTCTAAAGTTCAAGCTTGTAAAGATCAATTCTTATCCAAATATTTCTAAATTGCAAAGAAAGATGGTACTTCTCGTTTTATATTGAACCTTAAGAATTTAAATCAATATATAGAAACATCTCATTTTAAATTAGAAGACCACAGGGTGGCTGCCAGGCTTATTAATCAGAATTGTTTTATGGCTAAGATTGATTTACAGGAGGCATATTTTTTGGTCCCGGTTCTTGAAAGACATAAGAAATATTCAAGGTTTTCATTCAACAACAATATTTATGAGTATAATTGTCTATGCTTTGGCTTAAATGTAGCGCCTATGATATTTACGAAGCTTTTAAAACCGGTTGTTTATTATCTTAGGAAAAAGGGATTTCGTTCAGTTATCTATTTAGATGATTTTTTATTGCTGGGCGATAACTATGAGGAGTGTTTACTAAATATATCACAAACAGTATCGATCTTGACATATTTGGGTTTCGTTATCAATTATGAAAAAAGTTCCCTTCTCCCAAGCAATTCATGTGTTTACTTAGGGTTCAAGTTTAACTCTCAGGATCTTACTATCTCGGTTCCTAAAGATAAATGTAAAAAATTAATTTTGATGTTGCGGAATTTTAAGGAAAAAGAACAATGTAAGATTAGAGAATTTTCCAGAATAATAGGTAAATTGATTTCTATTTGCCCAGCGGTAAAATACGGCTATCTATATTCAAAATTGTTTGAACGTGAAAAATATTTTTTCTACACCCACATGTATATTATCCATTTTTTGCACAGTTTACAGAATGGAAATGTAGGCCATACCAGTTAACTGAACGTATATATTCATATACATCCTAGAACGTATATGAAATCCACCAATCAGCATTCACGATTAGTATTTGTCAACTCCCCTTCTTTGAATTTCAAAGAAACGTCAAAATAACTTATCTAAAAAAAGGCTTCCCTAGAAGCACTGGATCAAGAATATTTATTAACAATAATAAACATAAATAAAATAATCCATATAAATTAACGACAAATACTGAAAACAGAATAAAATGGGTATTTAAGAGGACTTTTGATAGACGTCAGCTTTTATAAAATTTTGTAATTCATGTGACGTTATAGATATCAACATAAACATTCCTAGGTGGTCGAGTTGTTAGCATATTAGGTTTTTGCGCGCTAGGTACAGGGTTCGATTCTCAAAGTAGAAATTTTTTTTTTTTAATTTTATTTTTAAATAATTATTCCGCTTGATATTGATTGGTAAAATTATGAAAATTGTTAAAAATTTTGAGATTGAAGTTGTATTACAGTAGAGATTACAGTTTATTAAAATTTTTATTTTCTAGATTTTTCAAGTGGGTCGTAGAAAAAATATACTGTTCGACTCGTGTGGATTGTCCATATCGCACTCGAACGATTGAGCACTCCGCCTACGGCGTCGTGCTCAAACTTCGTCCTCGTGCGATATGGCCATCATATCCACACTAGTTGCACAAACTACTATAGCACTCAGAAAATCGCGAGGTAATTTTAATGCTGTTATGAAGATACCGAATGGTTTAAGAGATGACTTTAATTGGTGGATAAGAAATTTGGAAAGCAGTGCAAATTCTTTAAAAAAGCATAATTTTGTTAAAGAAATTTTTTCGGATGCGTCTAATACGGGGTGGGGAATCTACTGCAATAATGACAGTTCTCATGGGTTTTGGTCAGAGGAGGAGAAATCCGAGCATATAAAGTATCTCGAACTTTTGGTAGTATTTTTTGGATTTAAATGCTACGCCAGAAATTTAAAAAATTGTTCTTTGCTCTGCCGAGTCGATAATACTACCGCTATTGCTTATGTTACGCGAGTGCCCCAGCGAAATTCCTGTATGAGACGCTTATGACCGTAATCGAGCATTTCAAGATTACCAGCCCTACGTCCCCTCTCATGCCCCTCCACGCTACTAGCCGACGAAAACATTCCAGAGACTTCGAGAGACCGCCTACCTCTTACCCCTCCCATTCGCCTAGAGAAATCTAGTCTATTTAGCGCCTCCACCAGAAAGACTAGAACATTCCAGAGACCTACATTTCGGATATAAATAGCATCGCCGCACAGGGCAAAGTTAACAGTTAACAGTGAACAGTCAACAATAATCAGATAGTTGAGACGTAGTCGCATAGATGGACACTGTAGTGCTTATACTAAAGACAAACCGATCAATAAAGTGTTAAACAGTGACGTTCATATAAATTAGTGTAGTTAGTTAGTTAAGTGTTTAATATAAATTAGTAAATTAAGGACCGTACATATAAATTTGTAAATATAAATTAATAAGTTGTGAATATAAATTAAAATAAACGTTACATTGGTGTCAGAAGTGGGATTAAAAAATAAATATACAGGAAGATGGCGAAGAAACTTTGTGAATTAAAAGTTTCAGAACTTCGGAGAGAGTTGGAGGATTACGAATTGGACACAAGTGGGACCAAGTCGGTGTTAGTGGATAGACTGAAAAATGCTATGATTAACAATGGATTGGACCCGGAAACGTTCGAATTCACCGACGAAGCGTCCGTCTCTATAACCTCCTCCATAAAAAACGAATTTTCGTCGATGGAAAAAAAGATGTCTTCGATGGAAAGTAAACTTTCAGCGGACATGGAAAACAAAATGTCTTCGA
The DNA here is from genome assembly GCA_963978555.1 of Galerucella nymphaeae. NCBI lineage: Eukaryota > Metazoa > Arthropoda > Insecta > Coleoptera > Chrysomelidae > Galerucella > Galerucella nymphaeae. Next base: position 10,609,635 of record OZ021707.1, on the reverse strand, counting down.
TGGAAAACAAAATGTCGAACATGGAAAACAAAATTTCTACAGATATAAAAAACGAAATTTCATCCATGGAAGGTAAACTTTCGGCGGATATAGAAAATAAAATGTCGGAAATGGAAAATAAGCTTTCCGAGGACATAGAAAATAAAATGACGGACATAAAAAGCGAAGTGACATCCATGAAGACTGATATTTCTGCCTTTGAAGAAAAGATTAAAAGAATGGAGCAAGAAGTGAAACAAAGAATCGAAGAAATCGAAAGTAAGACTAGTTTTAACCCAGATATCACAAGATTCAAAAGTAGTCAAGCCCCGAACAACGGCGAACTGGCAGAAAAAGTGGAGTTGAAACCGAAAATAGAAAACGATATCAACAGTCGAGTGAAACTGCCAACTTTCGATGGAAGAACGTCATGGCCAAACTATCTTAAACAATTCGAGGCGGCATCAAAGGCGAACAACTGGAGTGAGAAGGAAAAAGCATTAAATTTAACTCTTGCCCTGAGAGGAGACGCTATGGATATCCTTCAGACCATTCCAGTGGAAGAGACCGATGATTTTGAGCAACTCAAAAAGCGACTAAACATGAGATATGGCCTGGAACACCTGGAGCATCTGTACCAGTCGCAGTTGAAAAACCGCAAACAAAAACGCGACGAAACTCTGCAAGAGTTCGAAGCGGATATTGCTAGGTTGGTGCGGTTTGCCTATCCATCGGCACCGGAGAATGTCATGGAATGTTTAGGGGTACAGGCATTCATCGACGGAGTTCGTGACAATGAAATGCAGAGAACTCTACGCTTGGCTCGACATAAGACACTGGTCGACGTACTCTCTGCAGCCCTGGAGTACGAAGCTGCTACACAGGTTTCCGGAGTGTACAGTAAGGTGAGGGCTGTAGCAGACGGGGAAGTGGAGAACAAGCTCGACCAGCTTGTCAATATGATGAAAAGCATCTCAAATGGAAAGCCGAAAGCTGTGAGATGCTGGAATTGTGGAGAAATGGGACACGTACGCAGTTCGTGCAAGCGACCAAGAACTGCTACAAACAAAGACGACCAGCAGGAAAACTAGAAAGGGTCGGCCATCAGAGGGCAGCTTCGACCCGAAGATCTTCCAAAGACCCTCTCATTCTAATAGCCTCTCTGAAATGTCGCGATGATAGTGTATACGTGGATGGTGAAATTAATGGAAGGAAGTATACACAATTAGTGGACACTGGAGCAACGAGGACTATTATTCGTCCCGAGACTGTCAACTCCCGAAAACGACTGTTACCGACCAGACTGCGACTCAAGACTGCTACAGGTGAAAGCGCCAACGTCCATGGAGAACTACCAGTTCAATTGGGAATTGGCACAGAGAAGTTCGCCCACACTGTCGTTGTCCCTGATATCGAAGAGGACATAATACTCGGAATGGACGTTATGAACCTACATGGCTTCCAACTAGATTTCAAGAACTGAGTGATTAGAGTAGGTTCCGAAGAAGTATTCCTTCACCCACATGAGGATAAGAGTGTTCAGGTAGCCGTACAGGAGGATACGGTTGTACCCGCAAGGAGTGAATTTTTCACTGTGGCAAGGCTACAAGGAACCGTCGAAGAAGGAACACCGGTCATGATGGAACCATGGAATCACGATAAAGAGGTCGGTCGAGGAATCCTGGTTGGAAAAGGGTTAATCATGGCTGCTGAAGAGATACCTGTACGCATTATAAATGTTAATGACCATCCCGTAACTATAAAAAAAGAGACCAAAATTGGAACTTGCGTACCAGTGGCGTCAGTAATTCATCAAATTACAACCTCTAACGACGCCAATAATAAATTTGAACAAATGATAGCAGTGGCTGGACAATCCCTTAGCCGACAAGAGAAGAAGAAAATCAGGGAACTCTTGCTGCAATATCGTTCTCTTTTTGTACCAAAAGGAGGGAAGACAGGAAGAACATCTGCTGTCGAACATAAAATTGACACCGGCGACGCTAAACCGATAAGACAATCGGCACGACGACTACCACAGGCGAGAAGAGAGGAAGCGGAGAGAATTGTTCGCGAGATGGAAGAGGAGAAGGTAATAGAACCTTCTACCAGTCCTTGGGTCTCTCCGGTAGTTCTGGTAAAGAAGAAGGATGGAACCACGAGGTTCTGCGTGGACTACCGGCAGTTGAACAATGTTACCAAGAAAGATAGTTATCCGCTGCCAAGAATCGACGACACTCTGGATACTCTGGTCGGTAGCAAGTTGTTTTCTACCTTGGACTTGAAGTCTGGATATTGGCAGGTAGAAATGGATCCAGCCGATAAAGAAAAGACAGCGTTTACTACTGGATCTGGGCTATGGCATTTCACCGTTATGCCATTTGGACTGTGCAATGCCCCCGCAACGTTCGAAAGATTGATGGAAAACGTATTGCGAGGGTTGTCCTGGAAGACCTGCTTAGTATACCTTGATGACATGATAGTCTTGGGAAGGACATTCGAAGAACATCGGAAGAATTTGGGAGATGTCTTCAAAAGGCTGCAAGCTGCCCAACTGATGCTCAACCCCAAGAAATGTCAACTATTTCAAAGCAAAGTCAATTACCTAGGCCATGTAGTCAGCAAGGATGGTGTAGCTGTAGACGAAGAAAAAGTTGCTGCTGTACGAAAGTGGCCAAGACCTACCGACAAGCACCAAGTTAGAAGCTTCCTTGGACTCTGTACATATTACAGGCGATTTATAAAGTAGTTTGCAGATATCGCTAAGCCTTTGACACGACTCACAGAGGAAGCAAGGGAGTTTCACTGGGACGAAGATTGCCAAACTTCGTTCGAAACCTTAAAGAAGCATTTGACTTCTGCACCCATACTCGGCTATCCACTACCAGATGGAGAATTCATATTAGATACTGATGCTAGCAATGTTGGAATTGGAGGAGTGCTATCACAAGTTCAAGGAGGACAAGAGAAAGTTCTGGGATATTTTAGCAAAGTCCTTTCCAAACCAGAACAAAACTACTGCGTCACAAGAAGAGAGCTACTAGCAGTAGTGAAGTCCGTGGAGCACTTCTATCAGTATCTGTATGGGAAGAAATTTGTGATTAGAACCGATCATGCAGCACTTAAGTGGCTTATGCAATTTGAGAACCCTGAAGGACAAATCGCCAGATGGATAGAGCGGCTCCAAGAATATAATTTCACTATTGAGCATAGACCCGGAATAAGCCACCGAAATGCAGACACCCTATCAAGAAGACCATGTCCTGCAGAATGCTCCCATTGCAGTAAAACAGAAGCTAATGAAGCTGCGATTCGAAGAACCACGGTGACCAGCGACGAATGGACACCAGAAAAGCTGGAAGAGGCACAAGAGAACGATCCCGACTTGAAGGAAATCCGACATTGGAAAGAGGAAAACTGTCGACCTACTTGGCAGGAGATTTCAAGATACTCGCCAACGATGAAATCGTATTGGGCCCAGTGGGACTCGCTGGTTCTGGAAAACGGTTTGCTACAGCGAGTAGTCGAGAACGATGATGGTTCCGGAAGTAGAAGACAGTTGGTGATTCCAAGATCAAGGGTAGTAACAGTACTGCAGAAATTACACGACAGTCCATCAGGAGGACATCTAGGTGTGAAGAAGACCCTCCAGAGGGTGCGAGAACGGTTTTACTGGATGCACAGTTCCGAAGATGTTAAGGACTGGTATAAGAAATGCACTACCTGTGCCACGGCCAATGGACCGCACGGGAGAAGAAAGGCTCCTATGAAGCAGTACAATGTCGGAAGCCCTTTTGAACGCATTGCCCTGGATATTGCCGGACCGTTTCCACCGACAGCAGATGGCAGCAGGTACATTTTGGTGGTGATGGACTATTTCACAAAATGGGTGGAAGCGTATGCCATTCCAAACCAAGAAGCCGCAACTGTTGCCGACGTGCTTGTTAAGGAGTTCATTTGCCGATATGGAGTGCCTCTGGAAATACACAGCGACCAGGGCAGAAACTTCGAAAGCCAGCTGTTTCAGGAAGTTTGTGATAAGCTCGGCATGAAGAAAACGAGAACTACTGCTCTACATCCACAGTCGGACGGAATGGTTGAGCGAATGAACAGAACTCTTGGCAAATACTTGTCCAAAGTAGTATCTAACCATCAGCGAGATTGGAACCAGTATCTCTCGCTATTTGCGATGGCCTACAGATCCGCCATCAATGAGTCTACCGGCCAAACACCAGCAAAAGTTCTGTTCGGACGCGAAATGAGATTACCCTGCGACCTTGAATTTGGATGCCGACCCGGAGAAGACATAGCTGGTGAAGATTACGTAACCCAGTTGAGAAAACGAATGGACGATATCCACGAGTTGGTTCGATCGAATCTCCAGATCGCTAGCGATAGGATGAAGAAAAGGTACGATACGCAAGCTACAGAAGGAGGTTTCCACGAAGGAGACAAAGTCTGGCTGCATAACCCAAGAAGACAAAAGGGTTTTTCTCCAAAGTTGCAGAAAGCTTGGGACGGTCCGTACCTTGTAAATAAAAGAATCAACGACGTCATTTATCGCATCACCAAGATCCCAAACGGAAAGCCAAAGGTGGTACACCGTAATCGATTAGCGCCATTCGAGGGTGACCACGATGAGGAAATAAGACAACTCCAAGAAGTAGCCGATCCTGCTTTTGTAGAGTTCATGGGTGCTTATGGTGGTACCGGAAAGGCAAGATACGGCGTCACCACGGAGAAACGACAAGATCTTCTCACCGTGCCGGAGGAATACTCACTGGCAATAAACATCCCTGCCAGCATAACCGATGCGCGTGGATTGCCATCTCTGTTAATAAAGAAGAGTGGTGTTAGAACTACCTACCTATGTTCACTTTTTGTTCACTATGTGTATAATTTTAATGTTAATTTGATTTTTGTGATTTGTCAGTTAGTTGAAAATAAATATAATAGAATTGTCAAATTTATATATAAAACTTCACTTTGGACCTTTAAGCTGCATTTTTATTTTCATATATCGATAGAAATATTAGAAGCTGGTTAAGCTCTCCATTATTTCTTTTTTACATTTTATGGCGACCGTGACTATGGAAAAAGTTCAGAAACTGCTTGGGGTACATAGAGTATCATTTGACAAATTGTTCAACGAGATAGTGAAAAACTTGGAAAGTAATAATTCAGATATCAACATTATTCAAGGTAATTTCAGTACACTTTTTTCGAAAAATGATAAGTTAAATGAGCTGAATAAGAAAATGCTTGATTATATGATTGATTCAGATTGTCCTCCTCAGGACATTGATAGTGAAATAGAACTGGCCGATTCATATTTATCGAAGTTTAATACAATTAATTGTAGAATTGATCAGTTGTTAGCTACAGATCGCTTAGGTAGCCTAAGCAGTAAATCCGAGACGAAGAGTAACCTGAAATACCCCAAAATTGAATTCAAAAAATTTGGTGGTGAATTGAGAGACTGGTTACCATTTTGGAATCAATTCAAGCGCATCGATGAAGACGATAACGTAGACCCTCAAGATAAATTCCAATTTTTGCTTCAAGCAACAATTCCAAAATCGAGAGCTCGTCAGATAGTAGAAAGTTATCCTGCAACTGCGCAAAACTACCACAAGGCTTTGGAAAGTTTGAAGTCTCGCTACGGTAAAGATGAGCTACTTGTCGAATTCTACGTGAGAGAACTCCTTCAATTAGTATTGGGAAATTTAGATTGTAAACCATCTCTTTCCAATCTTTATGATAAATTGGAAGCTCAGCTAAGAGCCCTTGAAACCCTCAATGTGACGTCAGACAAATATGCGGCGATGCTATTCCCATTAGTGGAATCTTCTCTACCAGAAGATATCCTGAGAGTGTGGCAACGAAGTTTGTCCAGCCTTGACACTGAAGCTACAATCAAATCTCAAGATAACAAGCTGAACAAACTTATGGAGTTTCTACGCCGAGAAGTTGAAAGTGAAGAGAAGATCAGTCTGGCTGTTTCTGGTTTCCAATACATTCAGAAGAAGAGAGAAAAAATATCAGAACCTACGATACCCACTGCTACCGGTTTGATCAACCATAAAAGGAGTTTTCAGAGACCTGTCAAATGTGTGTTTTGTAAAAGTATTGACCACACATCTGACAATTGTAAGACTGCGTTGGAAATTAGTTTCGAAAAAAGAAAAAAGATTCTTTCAGAAAATGGACGTTGTTTCATCTGCACTAGATATGGACATTCAGCTCAGAAATGTCACGTTAATATTAAATGCGAAAAATGCATGAAGCGGCATGCTACAATTTTGTGCATCCACGGGTCTAGAAATGAAGCTGAAACTAGCCTAACCGTCACTGAAGAAATTAAAACTGATTCGACAGTACAGAGCTACTCTAATGTGACATACAATGAAGTATTTTTACAGACATTTGTTGCAAAAATTATTGGTAATGATGGATTAACTAAAGACATTAGATGTATCATAGATACTGGAAGTCAGAGATCCTATATAAATAAATTTGTTGCCGAAGAACTGAAACTACAACCTTTGGGTGAAGAAAATTTGATTCATGCACTTTTTGGTGGAACAGAATCTGAAACTGTAGTGCACAAATCATACAGAATTGAGCTTCATAACCTTAGCAACAAATTTGCCTGTACTTTTCAAGTTCTTGATCAATCCATTATATGCAGCAACGTTGTATCCGTTTCCAGCGGACCATGGATGGCAGAATTGAGGAATGTTGGTATTTATATAAATGATACAAAGCCTGGGCCCATTGACGTTTTGATTGGGGCGGATGTAGCTGCCAAACTGGTTACTGGAAGAAGGCATGCACTACAGTGTGGTTTAGTTGCAATTGAATGCCAGTTTGGATGGTCTCTTATGGGAAAGGCGCATATTAGATCAAATGACTTGATTTGCACTGCCTCGATGTTGACAACCTCGCTTTTCTCTCAAAATGAAAATGTGTCGAATCTATGGACTTTAGATGTGTTAGGAATCACTGATCCAACTGAGACAAAATCCAGAAGAGAAGCCGAGTTAGCTGTTATGAAAAATTTCAATGATACTGTCCAGATCAATGATAAAGGCCGATATGAAGTTGTTTTGCCTTGGGTTGAAAATCACCCTTCTTTACCGACCAATTTTACCATAGCAAAGAAACGTCTCGAAAACTTGATGTTTAAATTCGAAAAAGATGGACACTATAGTGACTGCGACCAAGTTTTTCAAGAATGGTTAAGAGAAGGTATAATTGAAAGGATACCGGAAAACGAAATTACAAATTTTGGTCATTATTTACCGCATAGACTTGTTATAAAGCAACAGAGCACCACTAAGTTCAGACCAGTTTTTGATGCATCGGCTCATGAAAAAAATCAACCTTCTCTAAATCAATGTTTGGAAAAAGGAACAAATTTGATAGAAATAATTCCCTCTATTTTGCTTAAGTTCAGATTGGGAAAAATTGGTGTTATTTCCGATATCAAGCAAGCATTTCTCCAAATAAGTATATCAAAATCTGATCGAGATTTCCTTCGATTTCTTTGGTACGATGAATCAGGTATAATCTATTTTCGTCATGCACGAGTTGTTTTTGGTTTGACTTGTAGCCCGTTTCATCTGGGAGCTGTTATTCAACACCATTTGGACAAAGAAATTGATGCTATTTCTGATGGAAATTCTTGTTTTTCGAAAGAGACGATTTTGAAATTGCAAAAGAGCTTCTATGTTGACAACTGTGTCACTAGCCTCAATACGGAAGAAGAATGTTTAGAATTTATTGTTCAATCCAAAGCTGTTATGGACAAAGCAAAATTTGATCTACGTGGATGGGAAACTACGATTTTAAAAGAAGAAGAAATCCCTGCTGAAAATTTTGTATCATCTGTTTTGGGACTAAAATGGAATCGATTTGAAGACACTTTAAAACTCTCGTTTGATTGGTTTGAAACTGTAAACTTTGAAAAAGTAACAAAAAGATCTATTTTATCTTTAGCGAATAAGATTTTTGACCCAATCGGAGTAACATCACCATGTTCCTTGTTTGCGAAGATCATGATACAAAAAATGTGGTCAATAAAAATTCCATGGGACTCCGAGATACCAAACGATCAAAAATCGATTTTTCTGGATTGGGCAAAAGAATTGAGTCTACTGATCAACTTGGAGATTCCTAGATGGTTACTGAATTCCTCCGAAGCCACCCACGATACTTGGACAATTCACTTGTTTGTTGATGCTAGTTTACATGCGTATTCTGCTGTTATATTTTTGCGATCAGAGAGTCCTACATCTGGTGTTAATACACAGTTTATACAAGCGAAATCCAGAGTTGCTTCATTGAAAAAGATTAGTATTCCTCGCTTAGAACTTATGGCTGCTACCATTGGTGCACGACTACTTTCTAGCGTTTTAGAAAATCTTGAATTACAAAATGTTCCGGTATTTTGTTGGTCTGATTCCAGCACCGTTTTGTTTTGGATACGACAAGAGTATCAATGGAAAACATTTGTATCGAATAGGGTTCAAGAGATAAAAACTTTAACAAAGACTGAGAATTGGCATTTTGTCCCTGGAGAGTTGAATTTAGCAGATTTACCATCTAGAAGTTGTTCACCTAAGAAATTATTGGAGTCAGAATGGTGGAAAGGTGCGACATGGTTGAGAAAAAGTAAAGATGATTGGCCAAAAGAAAAAATTGAAGTTAATGAACAGATTGTTTTTGAGGAAAAGAAAAAGAACACCTCAACTTTAGTTAACAATAAGAAAAATTCAAACTGGTATTATTTACGATTTTCAAAGTACCAACAGATTTTAAATTTAGTTGCATGGATGCTGAGATTTGTTGCAAACTGCAAAGAAAAGAATAATGGAAACAAAAAAATAAATGAGGTTTTAATTTTGGATGAAGTCAACACCAAAATAAAGCAAACTACTCTGAAATTAGATGAAATTGAAAAAGCTGAGAAGCTCATTATCCGAATGATTCAACAAGAATCTTTTCCAAATAAAAACGAAGATCCCATTTTACAATCTCTTCAAACATTTACAGATGATGAAGACATACTAAGATTAAAAACGAGAATTACTGAGCGAGAAGATACAAATTATTTCAGATTTCCAATGATCCTTCCATCTAATCACCCTGTGGTCAAAAGAATGATTGAGTATCATCATAGGAAATTATGTCATATTGGTACTCAAGGTCTACTATGTGTATTGAGAGAGAAGTTTTGGATAGTACGAGGCAGGAAAACAATTAAATCTGTGATTCACAAGTGTGTGATTTGCAGAAGACATGAAATAAAACATTATAAGACGCCCAGTTTACCTCTACCAAGAAATCGAATTGCAGATACAGCAATATTTGAAGTAACTGGTGTGGATTTGACTGGTCCTCTATTTATCAAAAATAATCTGAAGGTGTGGGTCTGTATTTTTACATGTGCGGTCTACAGATCAGTTCATTTGGAGCTTGTGTCCAGCCTGTCAACAGATAGTTTCTTGCAAGCTTTACGAAAATTTATTAGTAGAAGAGGAAGACCAAAAATAATCTACAGTGATAATGGAACAAATTTTATAGGAAGCGAAAATGCATTGAAGAACTTAGATTGGAACAAAATTAATGAATTTAGTAACGTTGAAAGAATTTCATGGCTATTTAATCCTCCTACAGGAGCATGGTGGGGAGGATGGTGGGAGCGCTTGATACGGTTGCTTAAACAATTATTAAGGAAAACATTGGGTAGAGTTTCGTTAAGCTATGAGGAGCTACAGACAAATTTATGTGAATGTGAAGCTCTAATAAATTCAAGACCTCTCACATATGTGTCCGAAGACAAGAATGATTTGATACCTCTTACTCCAGCCATGTTTCTACAAGACATTCAGACAGTGGAGACAAAAGATTTAGATGAAGTAGATAGCAATACCCTGAATAGACACTTGAAGTATAGACTGAAACTAAAAGAGGATTTAAAAAAAAGATTTAGATCAGAATATCTTAGTCAGCTAATAATGATTCGAAATTCTAAAGAAACACAATCGATACAAAAGGGAGAAGTTGTACTAATTGGATCCGAACAGAAGAGACTACATTGGCCGCTAGGTCTTGTATTAGAAACATATCCTGGAAAAGACAAAAAGATACGTGTAGTGAAGCTGAGAACTGCAACTGGGACCATTGTTAGACCAGTACAAAAATTGTACCCATTAGAAGTGACATCTGCAGAAGATACTGCAGGTTTACGAGAGAAGATTAAACTTAATGAACCTAGACTGAAAGAAAAACCAGAACATAGTAAACTTAAAGAGCATAGATTGAAAGAAGAACCAGAACATCAGACTAGACCGATTTTCACAAGAAGTGGAAGAAAAGTTCAACCACCAAGAAGATTTAATGAAATTTGAAAATTTTGACTGTCAAGAAAATGACAAATGCGGTGGGAGGATGTTAGAACTACCTACCTATGTTCACTTTTTGTTCACTATGTGTATAATTTTAATGTTAATTTGATTTTTGTGATTTGTCAGTTAGTTGAAAATAAATATAATAGAATTGTCAAATTTATATATAAAACTTCACTTTGGACCTTTAAGCTGCATTTTTATTTTCATATATCGATAGAAATATTAGAAGCTGGTTAAGCTCTCCATTATTTCTTTTTTACAAGTGGCGCACGAAGTTTGGAAAACCAGTTACCAGTACCAGGTAAAGCTTTGAAGGTACAAGATGGCACCCGTTACAATTTCCACCTAGTGACGAGAAACACCTTCGACGAAAGACCAACGTACGAGAATGTCTGGGAAGCTTTACTAAATTTGAGAGAGCATGTGCTTGAACTAAACGTTCATAGGCTAGCCATGCCCAAGATTGAATGTAGGCATTTAGATTGGCGAATAATCCGTAACATGGTAGAAGTAATCTTCCGAGACACCGAAGCGCAGGTACTTGTCTGCGGACATTCTCAGGAGGCACAGTCAACGGAGAAGACGGTCGCATGTTACTTCCATGCAACTGGAAAATGTAACAAGGGAACCAGTTGCCGATACAGTCATCTCGTCTCAGTTTCTTAGTTAGTTCCAGGAGGAACTGTCTCTTAAGGAGGGGGCAATGTTACGCGAGTGCCCCAGCGAAATTCCTGTATGAGACGCTTATGACCGTAATCGAGCATTTCAAGATTACCTGCCCTACGTCCCCTCTCATTCCCCTCCACGCTACTAGCCGACGAAAACATTCCAGAGACTTCGAGAGACCGCCTACCTCTTACCCCTCCCATTCGCCTAGAGAAATCTAGTCTATTTAGCATCTCCACCAGAAAGACTAGAACATTCCAGAGACCTACATTTCGGATATAAATAGCATCGCCGCACAGGGCGAAGAAGAACAGTTAAAAGGGAACAGTTAACAGTGAACAGTCAACAATAATCAGATAGTTGAGACGTAGTCGCATAGATGGACACTGTAGTGCTTATACTAAAGACAAACCGATCAATAAAGTGTTAAACAGTGACGTTCATATAAATTAGTGTAGTTAGTTAGTTAAGTGTTTAATATAAATTAGTAAATTAAGGACCGTACATATAAATTTGTAAATATAAATTAATAAGTTGTAAATATAAATTAAAATAAACATTACACTTATATTAACCGTATGGGGAGTGTACAACACGTTAAGCTAAATTGTCTTGCTCGAGAGATTTGACGGTGGTGTGAAAAAAGAGAAATTTTTTTTGTAGCATCATACATTAAATCATCGGACAATGTTATAGCGGATAGGGCCTCTCGGAGTGTACACATAGATATAGAATGGTCTCTTGCCAATTCAAATTTCCAGTCCTTAGTCGAAATATTTGGACGTCCGGACATTGATTTATTCGCAAGTCGAATAAATAAAAAGTGTGATATCTATGTTTCATGGCTCAACGACCCGCATGCCAGCGCAATAGATGCCTTTACAATAAATTGGTCTAAGTTTTTCTTTTACGCTTTTCCGCCTTTTTCGGTAATTCTGCGTACTTTGGGAAAAATTATTGCCGATCAAGCGAGAGGTATTTTAGTGGTTCCCATGTGGCCGAGCCAGCCGTGGTACCCAATCTTCTTATCTCTCTTGGTAGGAAAACCATTGGTATTTACTCCTAAGCACAATCTTCTTTCCTTTGGCAGATTACAACATCCACTATCAGCACACCTTTCTTTGATGGGAGGTCTATTATCAGGAAAGCGCTGCGGCTAGGCCAATCATCCATAGAAATCTGCATGGCGTCTATTTCCGAAAACACTTTGAAACAATACGTATCGGGCCTAAAGCTATGGTGGGAGTTTTGCGCCTCGAAAAAATTCGATCCATATTCTGTTTCACCGGTAAGGGTTTTAGAGTTCCTCACGGCCCAATTCAACTTAGGAGCCTCATATAGCTCACTTAACACTTACAGGTGCTCATTAGCTCAAATAGCACCTGACCTTTCCCAGGATTATAGGATCCAAAGATTTTTCAAAGGGGTTTACATGTTAAGACCAGGTATGCCAAAATATCAAAATACTTGGGATCCCTCGCTAGTTTTAGTTTACCTTAGGAAACTTGAAAATGCGAAAATAGATTTAAATATTCTGTCGCAAAAATTGGCTACTTTATTAGCATTGGCGACGGGTCAACGCCTGCAAACTTTATCTTTTATAGAGTTAGCTCACATACATAAAGCAGAGGCGAATATCAAAATTGCAATTCCTAAAAGAATTAAAACATCAGCCAAGAACAGATTTCAACCCTTATTAGACATACCGTTCCTGAAGTCTGATCCGGAAATCTGCGTAGCTTCGACCCTGCTTGCCTACTTAGAACTAATCGGATTCCGTTACGAAACCTCACAAGAAAATTTCCACGCAGACACTCAGTCGCTGGATCAAGAGTATTTTGCGAAAAAGTGGTGTGGATACGGAAAAATTTTCTGCTTATAGCACGAGGCATGCTTCGACCTCGGCTGCAAATAGGAAGGGTGTCAGTTTTGATACTATCAGACTTGCGGCGGGGTGGTCTAATAAATCTAAAATGTTTGCCCAAGTCTACAACAGACCCCTTATACCGAGTTTATCCTTTGCGGAGGCAGTTTTGTCTAATTAATGGAAAATGGTTCTTGAATGTATAGAGTTTTAGCAGTTAAATTTAATTAATTAGATACTTAAGTATCTTGAGTTAAAATTTTGAGAATATGTGTAATGTGTTTCTTTTATGTAGTTTACTTTTGGGTTTTAGTCGTATTTTAAACTTAACACTATCCGAGTATTTTATTTTTTTTTATTATGTTTAATAATTACCTACTAATAAAATTTTACCTTTGGGACTAAGATTTTCTTTTTTTTTTGCAACTCTCTCTAAATATCTACATAGCATCTTATTTACGAGACGAGGCCGAATATAATAACAAGATCAAACGAACTTACCTGTGAAGTTCGATCTTGATTATATGAAGGCCTCGTCGAAGTAAATAATGTCCCACCCTTTATACACCCAATCCCGTAAATAGTAGATGTTCGCCCAAAATGAAGACTGGAGTGCGATGGGCATCCCGGGGGTAAGCGGCAAGGAAGTTTTGTTTACTTTAAAATATGTGACGATAACGCCAGAGACGAGGGTACTACATAGCATCTTATTTACTTCGACGAGGCCTTCATATAATCAAGATCGAACTTCACAGGTAAGTTCGTTTGATCTTGTTATTATGGCACACGCCGTGTAACATTCACGACTTGTACCATAATGATCGTCTTTATGATCCTTATTACATAAATAACTATTAATGAATTTGTTCAAATGGAAATTGCAATGCTTAGTTCAAAGAGCTGAATATTTCAAGATAATTATATTTTTACGCCATAAAAGAGAAACGCTTCATTGGAATGGAGATTTTACTAGAATTTGTGCTCTTCGAACTCATGATTTTCATGTGTTAGAGCATCTTCAATATTGAAACTAGACTAACTTTAGAAACAAAATGGAAAACAATGCTCAAATAACCAGAAACCATTCAACAGAGTGATGGAATCATTCAAAAGGAACAAAATAGAAAAAAAGAACTATGATATCAACCAAAATAACTACCAATAAATTGATATAAACAAAATTTGAATTGAAGATCTAGAGAATAAAATAAGACAGTTGAAAAAATGGAAAAACACCAGGGAATGATATGGATGAAAGGATGAGAGGCTATAATAATTAATAGAGAATAATACTATTTGCATAAAAATTCATCTTACGGAATATACCTCGAACATTGATAAATTTTAATAATTTTGCCATAATTTCCTAGAGCGTCTTGCTTTAAGGTAACAACAACCAAGCAACACGCTTTCGGAATCTATGACAAAATTATCGCAAATTATCAATGACCTTGGTATATTATAGCTGACGAGATCATCACCGCAAAAATCTTGGGAGTTGTGGATCACTAGTTGGTAATAAATTTGAATGGTAGCTGATGGCAGCATAAAAAGTTTATTGTTTTATGTTCTTTTGTGACATTCAAATCCAAGATGCCGATGATCTAAACAAGCACCAGCCTGTGATTTCCGTTTGTCGTTATTGGTAAAAAATTATTATCGTTTTAGCTATTAGCGTGGAAGGCAATTAGGAGCGTACAATTCTTCGATATTATTCTCTACCTATTGTGAAAGACGTAAAATTGGGAGTGATCTCAATTTAATATTCCGTAGCAAACAAATGGCTTCAATATTTAAGGTTATAAAAGAAACCCAAAATCCATTTCAGGTTATTGACGTCAATGACTATTAATTTGAAAAAATATAGGGTAATAAAATGAAATTGAAGGAAACAAGGATTAAAAACCGATAAAATGGATACTAAAATTGCAGAGTAACGTGTTGAATAAGACAGCTGAAAAGGTGTTGATAAAGAAAATTGTTTTTTCTGAAGCTGTACAGAAAGTCGCACAGTTTTGATTGCATCCTCTTGAAAAATGTTCCCAACAGAACCACGTCGGGTGCAATTTATTTTGGTATCTATCCAGATAACAGGTCTAGTACTGAGCTTGGTGCGTTGGAATGATTAGAAATTATCTTCTGTATGTTCCTTGTGGTGTATTATTCATTTTTTTCTCTTCAATTACTTGGTAAATATTTTTAAATTGTTTATTTCAACGTTTCGGTAGCGTTCCAGCTACCGCTGTCAAGATAAAATGAGTAGAAATAATTTTTTTTTTATTGGTGAACTCTTTTACCTATTTAAAGGACGCCCCAGCGTGTTTAAAACGAACTTTAAAACAAGCGCGTTTTTTAAAGTTACCATGGCAACATCAACATCTCGAGACACGAAGTGTAATGTCTAATGCATGGAGACTAGATATAAGGAGCACAAACTTGTATAGGAAAAATGTCGAAAAAGTGTCCAGCGGTAAGCACAAATAGTAGATGGTGCGAGAGTAGTAAATTGGTCTAGATACAGAGTGAAGTTTGCCAATCAAGTTAACCTAACTTTAATTTGTTTACTTTTGTACAAAGTTTTAATTAATTAACAATATAACAATGGGAAGAACGTGTGTGGTAGAAAGTTGTCCAAGTTGGAAGAAAGTTAAAAATAAAAAAAATTATACACCCCAGTCACTATCCTATTTCCGACCAACAGTAAGTAAACTAATTTTTATCCAAGTAAATATTTTTTACCTCTTTAATTTCCGTAATAAACAAACACAATTAATTCTTCTTTGGTTATATATTAATTCATAGACAGCAGCAAGATTAGAAAAATGGAAACTATCTTTGGGTATGGCTTTGAACGAATTTCTTCATTGTTTGCATTACTATTTTGCAACAAAATTATATAATAATATTGAAGAAACTTACCTTTAACCAAACATAGCACCAGCTACTTATTTTTTCCTTTAAATTTGCTAAAACCATGCATAAAATGTAACATAATTAAAATAAACAAACCATCCTCATTTACATAACCTTAAATAATTTACCATGACATTCCAACTAAACACATCAGACCAATTTGCTACACTAGCGCCATCACAATTTCAGACATTCGATGGTCACTTTTTATAACACAGAGTTTGTGCTCCTTATCTCTATTCTCCATGGTCTAATGGTATAAACATGGTATAAACGTCTAAATGAAAACTTTTTTATTATTGATCTGACATGAGTAGGTACTTTGTAACGTCAAAACCTTTATTTGAACAATATTTAACTATTTCAATTTTATAAATGAAAATGGAAAGTGCAGGTGATATTGTTTGAAATATTAATATTTCGATTCTTCAAATAAATCGGAGGAAATGGTATTTAATTTGATTCTATTAACATTTCCATGACGACGCAAGGTAAACTAATGTCATCACGAATTCAACCATTTTACATTATCAGTTATTTCCATTTCTTTTTCTTGTAGTAGTAATAAATACCAGTATTTATAATTTCAAAGTGCACCAATAAAAAAAATAGCGTAAAGTATTCGTGGATAACTGGTCTCTAAAACACTTGCTTTATTTCGAGCACTCCGGATTTGCCGTCGTGCTCGAAAAATCGCGCATGTTTTAAAGACCTTAATATCCACTTATACTTTGATATACTATTTTTATATCCCTATCTGACTCAACGGGAAAAATTTGACAACTAGACAATCCAAAATATTTGTAAGACTGCAAAATATTTCATTTCACATTTTGCCAGAGATATGATCTACTATGAATGGACCTTAATAAAAATTTGATAACAAGTGGTATTGTATCTACTTATTTTTTTAAATTGTTTGAAATTCATGTTTTGGACTACTACCTAGCTATTGGGCGGAGTAGAATTCAATGAGACCTCTGGCGGAAAAAATTGTAATTGTCGCAACGAGTAAAACAATTCGTTTTGCATTGTTTTTGTATTATATGCAAGTCAACGTAATTACCGTAAATTCGTACTTTATTTGTTAAATTTTGTGTCAGTGACAAGCTTAAAACCGTGTTTTTCTATTCAACTCAACTGTCATCATTTCTGAGGTTATATTTTTATATAATCAGAGATATTATGGAAGAGGTTATGTTATTCTATTTTTTGTTTTCATTGCACTTTTATCAAAGTGTCACTTATTTCCTCTATAGGTCCATGCAAAAATATATGGCCAGCATTTAAAACTGCCTGTACCTCATTTATGCACCTAGAAAAAGGCTCAGCATTTACAAATTCAAATAAACTTTGAATAGTCAGTGTATACCTAATCCATAGTTACAAAAACGAAGAGAAAATAAGTCTATATTGAAGATTTAAAATATTACTCAATACAAACTTACCCTCCCTGCAACTTTTGTAGATATGACTATATCAAAAATAAAATAATAAAAACACGAAATCAGACCTAAACTTGTTCAATTTTTAACAAATATCAACCATACCTATTACTCCAAAAATAAAAATATTAGGAGTCAAAGTTTAGTTTAACAACACAAAATACTAAAGCACAATCAAAAAACACACACTGAAATTAACTAAAACAGCAAAATAAAACCACTTACTTATATTAAAGGGTTTAATACGGCAGCTCATTTGCTTTACTCGTTGCTAGGATGACATTGACATTTCGGAGCGCCCTCTATCGAATTTTACTTTTCCCAATAGCTAACGTACTGAAACTGTTGAAAAGGAAGGTGAAAAATCTTCTGAAGAAATTCAAAGGACTGATTTTTCATCCCAAGTGATTATACATATGAACTTCTATGGACTATTTGTCTCGCAATAACTTTTTGACTGACAGGAACAGTAATTCTGCCAGTAACTATGGTCTACTAGGAACTATTAGTCTATCAGGAACTGTAAGTCTCCCAGGAACTGTGCAGGAATCCAGGTTTTATGAGGAACACGGCAGCTACTAGTTTTTTACAACTGGAGTTGAGATTATAACTTAGTTAAATGGATTACTGCACAGATGTAGTATTGTTGACAGATGATGAGAAAAGACCTGCCGGAATCTTCCTCGTTTGTATTTGAAAGACTCTTCAAACTATTAAATTTCGCGGTTGAATACGTTAAGAATATTGATATTTGGTCTACTAGTTTATTCCACCACGAATAAAAAAATGTGAAATAATTGATTAATTATTTGAATGAAATATATACAATTCCAACAAAAATCAAAATTCTGAAGAAATTCTTCGATAAAAATTTAAACTGAAAGGATGAACGCAAAGTTCACGTTTCACGCACTCGTGTTATTTTTCTTCTTTTCCCACTCATACTATTAAACATCTTCTAGTTGTGTTGCCTTCCGGTATTTATTTTGATTCAAACTACTGTATTTCAACGATTTCAATGTTTGTTTCGTAGATTATATGTCAGTAAATCTCCTTGCAGTGGTCCACATAATAAATTATTAAAACTAGATCTTCTCTGGCTCACTTTTTGTATGCACTGTACGTATTAAAATATTCACAGGCATTTTTAATCTTTGAACTCGTTTTTCACATATGTGTGTATGTATATCATTTCCCTTCAAGGTATATTTATCACACTACAATGATCTGCAGCATTCCCTGATGTGAAATAAATATCGAACAAATGGCGTGTTCGTTTTATTCGGGTCATATAGGATATCCTCTTTTCGTTTCCGTTTTCTTTATGGATTTAGTTGAATATAGTGTGCACTGTAGATAAATAAGAACGTTTGTATAAATTCACGCTTATAGTTTTATTTCTGAATATTAAAAATTTGTTCAACTTTAAATGTCACTAAATTTATTAATTGAGACTGCAAGTAATTAATTTCAGTATATATTTTTTGTTACAACCAGTAATTATGGGAAATTAAACACTAATTTGTAGCCAACACATTGTCTACAAACTACCATCTTATTGAAACGCGTTTGAATTGAAATGAATTTAGAATGTGTTGTAACGCGACAATATTATTAAGAAAGATACTCCAGCACCCTTATAAATTACCCTTCAGCAAGCTCTATTTAATCTCAATCTCCTTATTCCCGCATTCTTTGTTTCTTGAAAGTTGCAGAAACAAAGACATTGTACTGATTCAGGATGATAAATGATAGCAGGTTTCAACCGGTTATGTTAAATCCTTTTCCATGCAACATATCAGGTTGTTGGAAACGGCATTCCATGAAAAAAGTTAGATCTGAAACTGAAGCTGTTATTGAATATAATTGTTACAATAAGGAAATATCATTTCCGAAGAATTTCGACATTTTTTATTATGGTAGTCATGAAGGAAATCGTAGTGGAGCAGGATGTCTAAAAGGGAATCGGCAGAACACAGAAGATGAAACTCTCAACGTGAATCTCAACGAGTAAACTTATGGTTCTATAACAGACTCTGGAGTATGAGAAGGAGTTTGTGGGGTAAAAGAGAATATCACGACTCTCTAAGCCTAGGGAAACATGCTACTGTCTTCTAGGCAAAGATAATGGCGCTACAAAGCTGTGCAGAAGAATTGATGGAAGCCAAAGAATAGTTATCCTCTCCGACAGCCAAGCAGCACTTATCAAGCAGATAACGTCAAGTCAGGTGTGGCAGTGTCGCAAGGCCTTCAACAGATTAGGTAGTCATAATAGAGTAGCCCTTGCCTAGGCACCAGGTCACCAAGAAATTAAAGGCAATGAAAAGACCGGTGAATACGCCAAGCAGGGAACAACGGAGGTCATGATAGGGCCAGAGCCTACCTGTGGAGGCTAAGTGCCTAACTAAGGAGAGCATCCACAAATGGATAATCAACTAAGCGTGGTATAAAACCCCAGGACATACACCCGCTAAATTATTCC
The DNA here is from genome assembly GCA_963978555.1 of Galerucella nymphaeae. Classification (NCBI taxonomy): domain Eukaryota; kingdom Metazoa; phylum Arthropoda; class Insecta; order Coleoptera; family Chrysomelidae; genus Galerucella; species Galerucella nymphaeae. The sequence goes on along the minus strand of OZ021707.1, from coordinate 10,589,871 downwards.
TTCGGTCAACTATCACACGACCTACTGTCAAAGTCGAGAAACGACGGTGATGATGGTGGGAATGATGACCGGACATTATAGGCTAAGGATAGCAGATGACAGCCTATGTAGGTTTTTTCCAGGTAGAAGACGAAGCCGCGGATCACATACTCTGTGAGTGCGAAGGCCTAGCAAGGGTTCAGTTTCACATACACGGAGAAAAAAAAACCGAAGGCAGAGAGCTACGCAAGGGAAGCGGTATCTAGGCTGATAAGTAATAAAAATTAAGCTAGATAAATATATAGGGAGGATCACAAAAGATCTGCATATGATAAAGAGCCACTCCAATTCTAATCAAAGCGTGAATATTCTGTTTTTCATGAGTAGAGTAGATTTCTTACATTGAGTCTATAAGACCCGATCGACTAATTTTGTTACAATTAAAGGTGCGCTCACTAAAAGGTTGAAAAAGGATGTAATTGTTATCACATTTTTATGGTTTTCTCAACATATTTCCGTTTTTTTTTTTTCGACTGATCTATGACAAATTCTTGTGAGGTTAATAATGGCTTAGTGAAAGAGCGGTGAAGTATTTGTTTTAAAAGGAGTTCTTTCCAAAGGAATTTGTCTCGAAAACCGAAAGTTCTCGAGCGTAAACACTAAGTAGGATTGATTCGATTCCAGGTAGTTTTATGGGATTAAAAATAGCAACGGAAAAGGTTGGAAGAATATTCCACAAAGTTTTACGAAATACCAAAAAGAAGTAAAACATGTACGCGGTCTGTTTGAGTGATTTTTAGTTACAAATTAAAAATCTTTTGTCGAGACCCGATGTTTCGTGAATCTGTGAGATTGCGTTTTAGTCAGTGTCTGGCAGAAAGGTTTTTATTGAAAATACCAAAATGTTGAAAATAATTGAGAAAAAACTCGAGGGTTGATCAATGTTACCAGCATTGTTAGCTTTTATTCTGTCTAAACCTCCGTTAACAATGCTGCCAGAATTTCTTGATGTATTAGAAGATGCTTAGAAAATCGATATTGAGATGCGGTTATTGCCATTTCCTTGATTCCATCACCGTTCATGTTAATAATTAGAAAATATAGCATCCCAAAAAAAGTTTATTAGGAAACAATTGTCCAATCACTGCCATCTATCGACCGTAAGAGACATTTAACAATGGCATAGTTACCTAATATTTTTGGCAAAACTAGCATATGGTTGTGTGTCCAAATCAAATGTTGTTTATAATTTGTTGAGTCCAGAGTGTTCTATCAGAAGCTTTGGTTGTTGGCTTATTATGACCTGTTTAATCTCCAGCGCTTTATTCCACCATCTTTCACACGTCTCGTCAGTATTTCCAACCAAGTACGGTTTTGTAGTACTTTCAATCTATCGCAGTAATGTTTTTGCCTAGGAAAGCATATCAATCTCCCTTCCAGGTGGTAAATTTGCCTCTAAACATTGCTCTCCTTATACGTGATATTACAGTTGTTTTCATAGTTTCCATAGCAGCTAGACAAGCTTCATTTTGCCTGCTGAGTATCTGGCCTTCATACCATCCAGGCATAATATATTCAACTTCACCCTGTATAAGATGTAATTAAAAATTTTTTTCAAAGAGTCATCCCTTCATAGCAGCTAGACAAGCTTCTTTTTGCCTGCTGAGAATCTGGCCTTCATACCATCCAGGCATAATATATTTAACTTCACCCTGTATAAGTTGTAATTATTAAATTTTTTCAAAGAGTCATCCCTTCGCCGGCACATCTTCAGCCTCCTGAGCTTGTTGTGGATTCTCCTAGTATTGTGACTACAGCCTATTCAGCCAAACCGTTCCCTGTATTAGCTCATACAGGTTCTTTGCTGGTTGGTTGTAGGAGTCTTCTGGAGTCATTTGAGGTCTACCATACAGTTTCTGTCTCTTCTGGTCAAGCGTCTCACAGTTGCATAATATATGCAGAGCTGTGTAGGTAACCTTTTTGCATCTTCTACATGTAAAGTCTCCGTTATACAGCCCTATTTTGTTCAGGTACTCCTTTGTGGGAAACTGTCCCGTAAGAAGCCCCGTTATGGTCCGTAGTTTGTTCCTGGTCATTGATAGCAGTTCTTTCGCTACTTTCACTGATGGTAGTTTTCTGAATTTCTTCCCATGTGTTTGCCTGGGCGCATTCTTCAAGTTTTTATTGTATTAATCTTTCACCCACCTTTTTAACCATGACCTAGTTGAGCATCTGGGAATGCCCACAGCTGGTTCGGGTTCGTTCATAAGGGATGACGATTCTGTACTTGCCAGTTCGTTAGCTTTTCCATTGCCAGCGATTCCTGTGACCCACTTTAGTGTTACATTGTTCCGTGTCGCCATATTAAAAAATTTTTTGTTGTTCAATTGACTGTGTCGAATCCGTACAGTATTTTCGAATAACAGGAAGATTCTATGTTCTCCATACTTACACTTACAGTTACTATACATCCAAGAGAAGTTTTGTATCTCTCTACTCTCTATTTCTGGATTAGTCCATTAGACCGTGGAAATTTCATTTTTCACTAACGTTTCTTAATGTTACTTAATTTTTTAATTCTGGAAACAAGAGTGACATTAGCTGTAATTTATCACGCAGTTAGCGAAGAATGTGATTTTGGATTTGGTCCCACAAAAATCCAGGAGTCTTTACGAGATAAAATATAATATATTGTTTCTTTATTAAGTTGAGAAAATGGAGCTGGATATCCTTTCAGCTTGACAAATTAACTACCCAGTACACTCTGCATGTTAACTTTGTCGCAGCGTGTATACGAGGGCCGTGAGAAATTTAAATACATAAAAAGAACAACAAGAAGTTATAAATACATTCAAATTACCAATAATTAAATAAGTCAGTGCAATTATCTCTAAAAAAAATGCAGTAAGTTATTGGTTGATAGTTGTAAGGTCTTTATTAAGAGCTAGGTAAGAATGAACGTGTCAGTAGGAAGCAAGAGAACTGTCACGTAAAAAGGATAGTTGCCCTAGTGCAATACGTATATATGCTGTTGAGGTGAATATGTGAGCACCTAAAGCCCCCGTAAAGTTCCACTAGTTCGTGTGGAATCCAAAACACTATAAAGAAGAATGGTTTTGTATACAGATATAAATTGGGACTGCACATTATAGAGTTCCTCCGCTTCCTGCAGTAGATTTCTGTCCGTTTTTATGTGATTGTATTGAAATATTTCTACCATCCACACTCTTAACGTTCTAGTAGTAGCAAATATCCTACGGCATGAGGGTTTCTTCTTTATAATTTTAACACGAACAAATGCTACAATACATATTGAACTATCTTTGTATTGAAAACGAAATACAATAAACGGTCTTTTATAGGTACCTGAACCACCTGTCTATTACGGAAGCAGACACATTAAATAGTCGACTGGAATGAAAATGTCAGTCATAACTTTTTTTGTAGACTAAACAATCAACTATTGAGTTTTGTTTTCGTTTTAAACTGCATTTGTAATAAAAAAATTAATTCTATTAGAACTTGATTCCAACACTTTAAGGGAAAACTATAGAATTACTCGGGAAACAAAGAGATGGAATAGATGCAATTGGTGTGAGATTGAAAAAGGATAAAGTTATGTTCTAATACAACTAAACTCTTTGCAATGATTAATTTTACTTTTTGTTATTCATATTCGTAGCTTAGTATATATAACAAAAAAAAACACGAGGCCGAAGAGAGAATCGAAGTCGCGATCTCTCGTGTAGTACAAAGACGCGTTAACCAACTAGGCCATGGCACCAATTTTCTGTTGTCGATCCAATATGGAAAAAGAAGCAGAAAACGTGATTTTTTTAATATTCATTTTATGGCAACAGAAATACATCTTCTGTGAAAATTTCAACTATCTAACGATAATGGTTCATGGGTTACAGCCTGGTGACAGACGGAGGACAGCGAAATCTTGACAATATGGTCCGTTTTTTTACCTTCTGGGAAGGTATTTAGCCCTAAAAATATAATACATATTACGGTGCAGCTTGTTTGCTAGAAAAAAATACAGATTCAACGTGTTTGCAAAAAAAGCACAAGCAACGTCGCTTATAGGCACGTGCTGCCAAAAAAACACCAGCGACATGTTACAAAAGAACAAGAGCAAGCTTCGCTTGAATAGGCACATGTTGCCAAAAAATTCTAATCCCGTTCGCTTATAGACTAGCGTACTTCGCTTAAAGGCACGTATTGCCAAAAAAACACTAGCGAACTTCGCTGATAGGGAAGTGTTGCCAAAAAAATTAGTAGGTAGTGACCTTCGACTATAGGCACGTGTTACCAAAAAAATCACTAGCGACTTTCGCTTATAGGCACGTGTTTTTGCCTTTTCTTTTTATCGCCCCTGTATCGAATCTGTCGTAGAACTTCATTATTATTTATTTTGTTATTAAAATATACATGAATTATTTTTCACTTTCCATCATTTTGAAAACAGTAATCCCCCAAGCATTCCCCAGTTTACTTTCGTAATTAGTAGCATCTTTCACTTTCTACGAAAATAAACAGACTTACAGGTAGATTTATGTTTTATTAATATCAGTCCAATTTCAGTCACTGCACGTTTCCGTCATCCCATTGATGGACTTGTATCATAATCGACCAGAAGTTAGCCGAAGAAAATAGTATTGTCTCCTCACTGATATCACTTTGTTTGACCGTCTACTTCTACTTCATTCAACCAACTTTTCATAATTATTCTTATAATTCGTCTAGTTCTTTTCATAAACGTTTTATTGAATTTTCTCCATGACTAAATAATAGCGCACAAATTATTTCTACAAATTTAGCTGCATAATGATATAAATTCTTCACACCACCGAATAATGAAAAAGAATTCACTATCGTTTGCTAATCACTTGTATATAGGGTGTCTATTCATTAACACTGAGTGCTCCTATGAGAATTAACACTTATAAAGTGCGCATGCGAGCTCTCTCGAAATTGCAACACCTTTATAAGTGTGTACTCTCGTAGGAGCTCTCACTGTTGGTGAATAGACGCCTAGGTGATTCACTCGATCTAATCTGATGAAACACGAGAGTGTACATATCGAGTCAATAAAATTAAGCATTCGAAAACAAAGACAAAAATACCCGGCTGAATCTGAGCTCTTGTGGTATTATCACCGATAATAGAGCTCTCTTGAAGCTAAAAGTGGTCGAAATGTCGGACCTTGAAACCATCTGACCATGAAACGAATAAAAATTTCAACAACGGACATCTGCTACAACGTAACATGTTATTTCTTTGGTAATAGTCGTATGAAGAACTAAAATGATAACCGGTACCTATATGAAAGATAAATATTGAACACTTAAAAACAAACTTTATCTCAACTATATAGCTATAACACCTTCAATGAATGCACAGTGATTAGATTTACATATTATAAATACAAAAAAAAAACGATATTCTTAAGACTGACTAGAAGTTCCTTTTCACGTGGAGATTAAGATTCGATTATAACGGCTCGAAAAACCGTAATTGTTTTCTTTGCTTTATCCGTAAACTTCGCCTGAAACGAGTTAGCAGGTTGACACTCTCAACCCAAGATAAACCGTCTGCGGCTTCTAAAGCCGAATCACTTTGAATTGTAGCTTTAATCACGATGTTGTTTATAGGTATCGCTTTATCCCTTCACAAACAAGAATATTGTTTTATTTACTAAGAATCTTCAACGCTACCGTTGAAGAAAAAACATGCTTTAGGCCATTTTGCCAGCAAAGGTCTTTATTGTGGAATGCTTGGAGGCCATTGTAATTATACCCGACAGAGTACGTAGCATTGCGGAATGTTACCTTTAATATTTATAAATTAATAGTATTTTGTTGGACAAAAAAATTATTAACTATGTTAGGTTATATTGAAAGGAAGAAAGAGAAGATCTGATCATTGGAAAGATCTAGTATGGCTTAGACAATCAAATATTCCTCTGGATGACTACAACCTGTTGGAATCAAATGAATGCATAAGTCAAAGTAAAACTGCACTATGAGTTTCAGCTGGGATCCTAACGGGACATTGTCGCCTGAATGGGCACCTAAAAAAGCTCAAAATAGTGGAGGAAGAATGCAGATATTGTGGCATGGAAGAAGAAACCTCCATTCACATACTTTCCAACTACACAGCACTCCAGAATCCTAGAGCACAGTACCTGGGAGATTACTGGATAGAAGAGGAACATTTACCTAAGTTGAAGCCTACAGATATCCTACGGAAAAGGGACTGATGGAGCTGAAGCTAAATAAAAACACAGTAGCTCTTTTAGGTCTAAGTTGAGGTCTCAGTGTATGTCACCCCGAAATACATAAATATATACATGATAGCAGTGACTTTAGTCCTGGCGCAGTGAGCCTTGATGTCTTAAAAGATTACCGATGAGGCAACCGGGACTTAAATTCAGTACCACAAACACTATTTTAATCAATAATCAATTTGAAAAATAGAAATAGTTCAATTCTTTATAACCGACATGAACTAGGATTAAAGGAGCTACTAGTTCCAGAGACTCTCCTCAGAAACTAAGTAGAAGTAAGGGGGCAGAAAGATCTTTTAGTCTCAGTGAATTTTACCCCAAAAATACATACAAACATAGGTTATATTGTCAAATTCGGTCAAATTTAAAGGTACTCTACTCTTGAGTGAAACTAATATTTTTAAACAAACCTCGTATACGACTGAAAAATTTAATATTTGATGACTGTATTCCAGGTTTCAGATAATACACAACTTTTGATTAAGAATAACTTTTCTTCCTAAAATTAATAATAAAAAAGTTTTCCATATGATTCCAACTTAGAGGGACATACTGTATGTATAAAATATTATACCTAGGAATTATTATAATACAATCCGGTCCTTTTGCATTCATGATAAGTATTTTAGGGTCTAATTGGTTGTATTATAATTGTTTAGCTGATACCATTTAGCGTGAAACTAATTATACCCAGACCTCTGTTACAGATATATCTTCACCTTGTGTGTGTGGTGGTGGCTGACCTCCATCGCAAGTGTGCGTGGATTTTATGGGTTCCGTAATTCACAGGCAGACAGGCCTTTTTGTGTGCTACTTTACACTGTAGTTCCATCACACTATACTAATCCATAGCATATTAATGGGTCATTTTTGGGTAGACACTCCAATTTTCACAACATATTCTTCAGTATCAGTCACGGCAATGTTACTGTGTGGTCTTCTGATCGAAATGTACTCTTGGCAGAGATAGCGGAGGAAGAAGCTCTTAGCTCATGGGATAAATTAAGTCTAATCTTATTAACAATGAAAATGTATGAGAAATTCGATGTTTTAAAACTAATGAATGAGCAAAAGAAAGGTAATTAATCTTAAACATTGATAAGCGACAAAAGAAATGAGTGAGTGATGACCTTGATGTAGTAAACCATCATTAAGACTGCTGTTGTGTCAAAAACTGATAGGAGAAGAAATATAAAGAAGGGATTGTTCAGCGTAAAATATATAATATATTTAATATATAGCATAGGTTGCTTTTGGAGCTTTATGTTGAAGAGGTTAAGAGAATCATTAAAGAGCAAACTTGATACTTTGGTAACAAGAATTACTATGCTCTGGATACGTGGATAACAAAAATAAGATATATTCAAATATGATGCGACAGACTAAGATGGAAGGGAAACTCATAAACGAGTTTCAAAATATATTGAAATGTTGAGAAGGGTTTTCAAGAAAACCTTTTTAAAACCTGTTCCCAATGGAAATATAAACTTAGCAAGGACCAAAGCATACAAAATTACAATATCTCGCAGGAAAATCATCACAAAGAAGACAGTATAATTTATTGTGGCCTAACTCATCCAAAGTATAATATTTCAAGTCAGATTTATGATGTATCATTCATTCTCTGTCCATTAATATAAACGAGAAAAAAGTTGTCAAAACTCGTATTGATTAAATTAGTAAAAGTTTGAGTAATACTTTCATCACCATCATATTTCATGACTGATAAAAGTCTATCAACGAACCCCCCTACTTAATCGAAAAAAAAAACTTTAACCAGTTACGTCTCCAATCTTATCATCTAATCCAGAAAATCTTGAAAAACAGACAGACAATCTATTAAGTTAGGAAAAGAGAAAACTGGTAGTTTCAAACTAATAAATTCTTAGTTTCGCACGTTAACTTGTAGTTAAGTTCCGCTTCTTTATCTGATGTGTTCTGAAAAATAATTACTCCTTATACCGACCATACACGCTACGGTCTGCCGGAGAGGTCTACCTGCGCAAGTATGCCTATACGGGAGGCCGGAGCGTGATTAAGAATAGTTCTATGCAGTTTTTTCAAGTGGTACAGGCGACCGGTACCGATTGCTTGCGCAGGTCGCGTCAGTTGTTTATTCATGCACGGTCGTAATCGCGTATCAAGAAATCAACACGGGAAAAAGACACCATCAAATTCAACTGAAAAAGTGCTTGGAAATGTTATTGAAATATATAGAACTGATCCATTATTAGACTTGAAAATAATGCCACCATTCAATGGTACACAGACAGCCCAGTTCAATATTGACAAAGGATATAGAAGGCGAAAGATTATCATGAAAGCGCTGAGATTTTGCGCAGCAATTCAGAATACTAGAGCACAACACCTAGAAGATTATTATATAGAAGAGGGAGATTAACCTGAGTTGAAGCCTGAAGATATTCTGAAATTTCCTTCGGGAAATAGGACTAAAGGAGCAGCTAGTCCCCGTGACTACTTCATGTCTCAGTAAATGTCATTCTCATATACTTATATAAGTCGGAGCAAATAAGAAATAAGTTTCGACACTTCCACCTTATTAGCAATCCAAAAGGCCCAAACTAATGAAAGAGGAAGAATAAATTCTGTGGAATTGAAGAAGATACCTCCATTTAATTTACAAAATAGCGAAAAGTATGATAATATAAAATCATGGGACACAACACTTGGAGACTCCAAATCTTCAATAATTTGCTAATGCCATCCCAACCAACACATATGAAACACCTGAATGACTACAGATATCCTAAGATTCTTCGAAAGTAGAACTTGGGAGTTTCCTCAGGAACTGAGAATAAGAAAGATGGAATTAAAGTATGCAGTCTTGAAAAGCTGGAGCCGAAAAAATATTTGGCGATGACCAGGAAATACCTACGTTCAACAGTAGGATTTCTGACTGGCCACTGTCAACCACAGTCACCTCCATGCTGGATGTGTGAACAGGAAGATGAAACTGTCAGACATGTCTTATGCGAGTGTCCGGAGCTATTGTCAATAAGAGAGTGTGTTCGGTGAGTCTTGGCTCCAGTTTCCTGGGAAGGACAGGATGGACGATGACCTAGGAGGACAGCTGCTCAGGAGTATGTACAATGGGCTGGGACTCACCCTCCCTATTCTACAGATACGGATACAATTTCCAAGAAACAGATATACATCAAAATAAAATCAATAGAAAGCTTAATCTGTGTATGAAAACGAATGGTCAGTTTGACGTTTAATAAAAGGTTTTCAAGATACCCAAATGATTCCATTATATAAATTTCATAACGCAGATTTAAGGGTTAAAGTACTTAGGAACACCGTCCTATGAAAAAAAACCCCCTCGTATCAATTCATGTCACTTTTGTATAAAAAGGTCCAGGTAGGTATAGAGCGAAGATTATTATGTACACAAAAGGTTGAGGACAGAGACAAAACGGGATATTAAAAAAAAACACTCTCTTCATATGTTGCTCCGACAATCTTTAACCACTACCAGGGAATATGTTGATTTAGGCGCAACAATACGAATAAATTAAAAGCGGTCTGGTGTTACCATGAATTTCCATGTCAGGTTCAATCTAATCCTCAACGTAAACAGTAAACATTTTTATTTTTTAAAACAACAATACATCGAACTGTTTGAAAAAAGGTAAGATATGTTTGTGTACTCCAAAACAAAATTAACAATGTTGATTGTATACTTTCACCCAGGAAATTGTTCTCAATAGGCATAATGCCTAAGATGAAATCATCTTTTGAAATGATTGTATAGATTACATATATTCTGAAGCATTTACTTTTACATTATAATTGTGATTAAATTTATTTTGGTAAAAATATGGATACCAAACACCAATCCGAACCTCTAAAGGAGCCTTCACAGGTCCGGAACCGTTTTGTGGAAGCACAAAGGATTACATAAGAGGGGAAGTCGGGAACTGGCTAGTTAAGGAACACCGACTCCAATGCAAGCGGACACAAAGACACCTCCATACTAAGAGCCTACTGGAATGTCCAGACTGTTAAAACTTGGTAAGAGAAATTTGGAGACTGTTGCCAACCTGGTGACTGGACCCTGTACCCTGAGGAAGCATTTGCACAGGATGGGCAAAGTTAGTGTATGTATGTGCAGAAAATTTGAAACCTGCAATAATTAAACACCTAATTACACACTCTGATTCTTTGAGCCTTACCAAGGACTCAGACTAAAGCACTTTGGAGTGTAAATAAGACAACCATCACTACTGAAGATACCTCCAGATAAACTAGTAGCCTGTCTAGAAGACACAAAGCATCTGGTATGAAAGTAGGTAGATAACATGGGTAACGGTACAAAGATTCAACTCAAGTGCCTGGGAAGTTTTCATCGTATTTTCTGGTCTTATGATATTTACTCGATATAAAATGTATGACTATCAAACAACATAATTCAAATATTATTTTCAAATATTTACAGATGTGTGATAACATACTTAGAGATGTTCTAGTGTTTTGGTGCAAAATTTGAAATCTCTTTCAAAGAACATTTATTTGTGATAAAGCATATGCGTACAAACGGGGTCTGAACTGGGTAAGAAACTTTTGAAGATAGTTACCGACACTGTACCCCGAGGTAGCATCTGCACAGAATTGTTGAACGATGCTGGATTGATCAGTAGAAGACCAGCTACAACTCCGTTGCTCAAAATTGGTCTATGGATAATTTTGGAAAATGAAGCTAGGGTTAGCCTTGAACATATTTTGCCAAAGATCAGTATTCTACTAGACAGTGACTCTGTTGTATATTGGGTCGTAAATGCTTTTATGAGTGCACAGAATTGGTTTCTATAAGTACCTACAAGAACATGATTGGTAATTAATTTTTGGAAAACGTTTTTTGGCTTCTGCAAGACAACAATCGACCACATGTGCCTGGGAAGGTTATCGAAACAAAGAGCCTGGAAACGAATCCAAGTTCAGTTCTCACAATATGTCCGGTTGTTTTCCATGTTTCCGATGCTTTTGCATAACGGAATTCTCACATTTAAACAGTTCTTTTTATATCATCGATTTTGCAGTAATGAGTAGGTAGGTATATAATGAAAATTTATAGGAATAATTACTCAATTATTTGACTATTAAAAATGTATGTCAATTCATCAATATAACAGTAAGCAAATTACATAATTTTATAACAACAATATTTTATAAATTCAAGGCTAAATTATGAAAGTTGAACACAATGATTTTGATTTGATCACAACCAGAAATACAGGAAGATATTTTAGCGCGATAAAACTTTCTCGTGACTAGTAATTTTCGGTATTGTTCAAATAAAAACAAGTATTATAAAGAGTAAGTAAAAAAAATTTTATTAGTGATAGATAATTCTTTTTCTCGTACTCTTTATGGAAGTTACTATGTCTACTTTGACATATTAGGATACCAAATGAGAAGCAAATCCATTGCTAATATAAATTGGTGGAGTAAAGAAAAGTGCATGGAATGAAGGGTCAAATTGTCGAATTTTATAAATAAATATATGCCAGTGGCATAACACTAAGTAAATGTCTCCAGGCAAGCATTCTGCTAGCTAGATGATAAGGTTTATGGATTAGACCGGTAGGCAGAACATATTTATAACATATTTAGAAAAAATCAAGAAAATACGCACGGCGTATGGTCCTACTTGGCATAAAGGCCTTGTTGGACAATTTCACGTCGTGTGCAAAAAACACTCACTTTTGCACTTGTTGCATAAATAACTATTTAAATACTCAGATTAATTCATATCATTTTTTTGCACACCTGTCAAGGGACGATGATAATAAAATATACTAGTAAAATATAGGGCGTTCCATTTTTAACGCAACCTTTATGGTCAATTTTCAAACATTTGAAATACTCAGAGTAGGTAATTAAAAATTTTTTGCACACCTGATACGACCGATGGCAGTAAAGTGTAATAGTAAAATATAGGGTGTTCCATTTATAACGCAACCCTTATACCCAATTTCCACCCACTTCAAACGTTAAGATTAATTCAAAATTTATTTGCACACTTTTTAGTGCGACTTCCTATAAAGCATGATTTTTAGTTGGTTAAACCTCCCTGCCTTATGTAATGTTCTCAACCGCATTCCTTTCACAGCTTTATATAAAGTTTGCCAATTTTCATATGAAATATAACAATTTACTAATAATAAACAGTAAATTATTTATGATATTAAATACCTTCAATAAAAAGTAATGTTAACGGGAGAGTTTCGAATGGGAGATTGTCTGTGCAGTTTCTGGAGGGCTGTTAGATACGCCACTGATTTGTACAAATATTCTAACAAATTGTGCAGTATATATTGACATACAAATGTTTGAATACTATATTCATTCCGTAGCGGAACCAAGCGAATACCATAGATTGTAAATACTGGAGAATATATATTTTTCCATTGTATTTCAATGGGAATGGTACATTATAACCTAAAGCAAAGTATGTTCAGTTCGATGAGGTTTCCTGTTACTTGAACAAACTATCATTTCGCGGCTTTATATCAGCTCGCTGTCAAAATGCAGGAAACGATGTTGCATACACTTTATGTTCCTCCTGCAAATATGAATGCATCGATGACTTTACGCTTGTAAACATAAATCTATTGTATATATGCGTTTGATTTCAGTTGAGTCTCGGGTATTTATGTGGTTATATACCGGTACAACGGAATTGTTGATTTACTACAATGACAGTGGTATTTAGTAAATTTGAATTAATATTCGCAAAAGCTGTCTTGACGTGTTATCAAGATAAAATGTTCTTGTTTCTTGTTTAATGTTCGTTGTAGAGACTCGGTGGGATTTTAATTTTCACAGACGATTGATTTCTTGTTGAATGATGTACACTTCCAACTACGAAAGTGTCTACGAAATGGAATTGGAAATCGTACGAAAATGTGATTTTCTTTCAACCCTTTTCAACTTATTGCTACACCGTCGAATACTTTTATGAAACGACAACATCATTTTTCAGTCAGTGGAAACATAATACGAGGTTTTCCAATGCAGAAATCTGCAGTACCAATCAGTTCTGAAAAGATATTTAGGTACCACAATGCCTAGCATGAGTAGGTTCATAAAATTCCTCCCGCAGATAGTGCCAGTAAGCGAAAGAGGAAAAGAAAGGGAGGGAGGAGGATGAAAAAGAGGTGCAAATGGAAATCGGGAGAGAGGATTAAAGAGAGAACTTTCGAAAGAAAAACCGGAAGAGACAGAAAGAGAGGATGAAAGAGGGAATAAATTGAAAATAGAAGAGTGGAGCAATGAAAGAGTGGGAAAATGAAGGAAAAATATAGAAATGGGAGAAGCGAGGGAGCAAAACAGAGGAAAAGGGATAAAAGAAGTGTGGAAAAGGTAAAAAGAAAAAACAAAATGAAAAAAATTAAAAAATCTGGAAAAAAATGTAGATAATGCAAACAAAATATGGAAAGAAGGAGAGGAAGAAAACCAAAAAATTGAAAAGAAAGATAGGCTTTGCTACCGTGGAAAAATGACAATAGCAAGTATAGTACATTCAATAACCTTCTTGTGACGTATATTCGGGTTTTGGTTATGTCGTTTATTTTAGGTTTGTTCCAACAAAGCCAAATGATGCGTACATGAACGTCACGATCATGCGCATAACAAAATTTCTGTTCCAACAAGATTTGACAATTCCACGGACTAATAAAAATGCGTTCCAACAAAAACTGGACACGTTCATGAACGTGTCGGCGGACGATCATTTTTATCAGAGATTTGAATGTAGAACTGTTCGTCCAAACTGTCATGTCTTGACGTTAGATAATGGTAAATAAACATAAATCATACATAAGTAAAACGTCAACTTATAAGAATCGTTCCAACAATGCATAGAGTATGATGTTCATGGATTAATTTACGTACAGGTTCTCGAACGTTTGATTCAATACATGAATGAGTTCACGAACGTTCACGTACTAATTAGAAGGTAGTTGTTGGAACAAACCTAATATTTGCTATTTTGACATATAGCTAACCTTAAATTTGATAAATAAAATCATCAGAATCGTTTTCGGCCAAATTCGAAAATGATATGAAATTAATAATACCTGCACACAATTTAAAATATACCCATAGAACACAATATGTTGCTAAAATTGACTAAATAATAGTAAATAATTGTTTAAAAAACATGCATTTTCAACTGGTTGCTAGATAAAACTGATTCATCGATATATGTCATGAAGGGTCTAATAATTCTTAATCGAAAATCTTCTAAAAATGTTGTTGTATATTCCATTATATTTACAATAAAATATATATTTAGTGGAGTTCATATATCGATGATTGTTATTTTCATCAATTTTGAGTGAATTGATGGTGAAGCAGGCATGAGGCGTTTTTGCAGTTTCTAGACCTCCATTGCGGTTATATGTCTGATAAAATCGATCAAAATGCCTCCTTTTCTTTGATAAATTTCGTTCTTGTCGAATTCTTTATTTTCTAATGTCAGTTTTATAGTCGGAATAGCCTCAACGGCGCTGGATAAAGACCCATACAACATTTAACCCAGTTACACTCTAAAAAAATGTTTTTGAACGGATTTGTGGCATATTCTCGGGCATATTATTCTGACTCCTCGTTCCAATAAAAAAGTAAAGTGCAGATTTTTTGGGAAGTTCCCGTGCAAGTGGCCATAGTATCCGCACTAAAAAATAGAGGACTAAATAGAAATCCATTGATGATATAATTGTAAAATTAATTTCAGATAATTAATCATAAACTGGAACTCTCTGACCGCATGAGACATACTCAGCCTAAGGATGTATAGAATAGTTTTGACATTTGTAGGATAAGCCAGGTGCAGTAAAACAGGTTATTAGATAGGTGCAATTTGAAGCCTTGGCTACAATGCACCGAGGACAAAATAGCATCTCTCCCGAATGGTATATACTATTTTTTCCACGGTTTCATCAACTTAAAAATACATATTTTGTCATTATGAAGTAAGTAGCACCAGAATTATTGTTTTCCGATATGAGGATTTATTTAGTAGTCGTTGAGTTATTGTCATAACTACAATAAGAATTGTCAAATTTTGGTGCTAGTTTGATTTATTTTAAAGTTTTTTTTAGTGCACAATGAATAATTAATTGTCGGAAGAGATTGTGGAGGTTGCAAATATTGCAATAAGCAATTTGCTGAATACGATATCACAATCGGTTCAAAAAGTGGTGCACCGAGTAAAATGTTCAAGTATACAACGAGAATGTTTTGTTGGCATATTTCAGTGGAAATGCAAGGAATTGCAAGTATTCCACATTATGGGCGCAATATTCCATGCTTGATAATTTACGACAACATAGATATAAGCAAATTCCCCAATTGTGAGGTATTTCAATTATTAGGTATTTTGACTTTTTATAGGTTGGATTAATTATGGGGATTGCCGGAGCTTGTCGAATTGATGAACTAATCAATTTAACTGTAGATGATATTAAGGATGTAGGCTCTTTCTTGATGAAAAGAAAAAATTCCAAACAGTAAGACAAAGATTCCACGAACCTTTGTGGTTACTCCATTAAAAATAAGATCAAAATTGCTAATCAGGTTTTAGTAGATACCACTACTAGCGCAATCACAAAAACTGTAAATGTAAGTGAAAGTAATATTCGTTTTAAAATTAATTTTGAAAGTTGTACGAATGTAACATTCAATTTAAATGTCAATAAATAATTTCAATTTAATTTTATTTTTCCTGAAGAACTTTCTTCATAATGTAAACTCCCTGGGGAGCATTATACTCTTTTGGGAATAATCGACTACTTTTGTTTTAATTTTGGTATCAAAGAAACTGATTTCTAGTATATTGTTTACCGGGTAGGAAAAGCTTAACATTCCTGGACGATTGTGAAGATTGCTAAGTCGAGGCGCAAGCCGAGACTTAGCAACACAGAGTCCAGGAATGTGGCTTTTCATACGAGGTAAACATACTATTTTTCCGCAAATCATTTAAAATTCGACAGATATTGATTGATTTAAAAAAAACGCGATAATTTTATTCCCAAATAAATGGTGCTTTGAAATTCCTAATAAAATTACTTGGGTTACTATGGAAACGTATTGAGGTTGAATTGTCAAACTTGACGCTTATAAATTTAATTGCTGGTGTTCTCGAAAGTAAAATGATGATGAAATTTCCATTCCTGGGACTCCTCCAGAGCTGGTTGAGGCAGTGAATACTGCTTCATTAGAATTATTGCCAAAGAAATCAAGAGAAAAGTACGAAAATGCATACAGACGTTTTATGGATTATGTAGAACACTAACAACTGTACGGAAATATCATTTCCTTACAGTAAGGAAATGACATTTCCTTACAGTAAGGAAGTCCTGACTTTTTCTTCAAAAAATTTTGACAGGAATGTCAAAATTTCCTAGCGATTTGCGGAAAAATATATTATGTAAAAGTAATAATTTTTAGAGTGTACCTACTATAATGCTTTGTTTAAATATAAAAGATGGAAGCTTAAGTTTTTCGGTCAGTTGAATCAGCGAGATATAAATCTTAACAAATCCTCGTAAGCTCTTTCTAGACTACAAATGTATCTCGCACAATACCTTTATCAAGTTATTTTTCTACTTGGTATATTAAAAGAAACCATCGCGCTAGGTCAGTCATGATATAATTCTTTTTGTGGACGTTGGATTATCCTCAAGCCTTCGCGCCCTACGTTAAAGAGTTGAATTGCGAAATTAAATCTGGAAACGATTATTTTATCATCCTTTTGAATGGCAACAATGCGACATCTTATTTGAAAAAATAATATATGGGTAAGGAATAGGGAGACAAGAACAAACAAATGTCATCATGGGATGAAGATATGAGGGGAACAATGACTGGATGAGATATTGAGGAAGGATCGGAACAAAAATCTGGTGGCGCTGTAAGATTTTGGAGTTTGAAGTTTCTTTAGAAGCGCACTTTAGGCACATTTAGATTGGAAAACCTATCTGAACCTAAGCGGTGTAGATAAGAGATGAGGAAATAATGCCTACAATAATCATCAGTCAATAGTCGAAGTAAGAAGGAAACGACCTTGCTAATAGCAAGTCAGGTGGTTGCATAGTAACCGGCCGATCTCCACCAATTGTATCATTCGGCGTACGCATTGCAGAATTAAATACAAACAGCATAAGAAAGGGTAATGTGCAAAGTCATACAGGGCGAGAATCAATTAATTTTCATATGACGTCATAATTTTCAAACTTATTAAGTTACAGATTCCAGATTTCCTACACGTTATTTGTGAATTTTAGGGCATAATTAGGTGTAGTATGAAGAGGTCATGATAATAACTTCTTTAAGTTGATTTATTTATCAATAATATTGTAAATAATGTTTTTATGCTTCGGACCTAATCGATATTTTTTACATGCAAAGTCTAGTTTTGTGAAGGTACCGTAGGTACCGTTTTGCTAGAACAGTGCGCGGCGCACGACGTAAACTTACGGCAGAATCTGTCAACCTCAACTCACGTCTGCTTTTGTTAGACTTGAGTGGATAGATATTTCGCTTGACGACTGCAGTTTTTTTCCAGATATTATTTTTTGAAATATTACCTTTGCATCTTTTATTTATTATCTTATATAAGGCAGGATGTTCCCTAACCAAATCTATTGTGGTTTCTTCTTCCGCAGGAGAAAATTTTGCCATAATTAACTAAAAAATAATAGAACAATTCAACAATTCAAGCCCACAGTAAATTCTGCCCTGCTGAACGTTTGCGTCCAAACCAAACTACATTTGGTATCGGCGTAAACGCACGACGCACAAGCATGAGTGGAGAGTGCGCTCAGCTCGGCGTAGTCCAACAATTCCATTACATTACAATGATTTAAGCGTCTTTACTCAGCGTTCGGCAGACTGTGAGTTTTACGCCGCGCACTGTCCTAAAAATCCGTACCTTTAATCTTTTGAAGAGAAAAAAAGGGTTCTTAAAGTTCTTGTAAAATTGAAGGGTAAAAACATTGCACAAAACACGTTCTTTTTACTGAACCTCTTACCTCGTTAAACAATTTTACGCAACTACTTCAGAGATCGGGATGAGTGCCAGAGTGCATCTTATTCTACAATTTCGCCCTCTTTTCAAGCCAAATCCGTCACCAGGAGGGAAACATCGTGAAATGGTAATTTTCAGGATATTTTCGAGGACTATGAAAACCAAGTTCCAACAATTTATATTTGTCATTGTGAAGACGAATAACTATTAAATAAATAATTTATGTATTTCAAAAATAACATATTTTTTCCTTCCAGGCATTTTCTAGAATGTTTATTTGAAATATACATAAAAATCTTTGGAATTGAACTTAAAAAAAACTAGCGAAATTAAAAAAAAACTAACATTTTGCACATAATTTATTTGATTGAGTTTTTTTTTAAATGAGTTCTTTCCTTTCCGTTCCGTTTTGAATTCACCCTTAGGTTTATAACATCATTGAATGCAGCCAGATGTTTAATTTCCATCTAGTATTAGACGATAATGAGGAATCATGGAATTGCTCGAAGGAAATTATTAAAGAAGCTGCGAGTTTGAACGAAAAAATTTTTACAAAAACTGAAAATGGAAATTAATGAATGTTTTGATTTTTTTCAGTTCAAATTTTCAAAGACTGTTGGGGAAAAGAGCATGGAAATAAATCAGGGCTTGTTTAATTTCATCTCAGAGGCTTTAAGATGCATAAAATTTAATTAGTAGGGTTATACTTCATAATTGAACTTAATACTTTTTGAGCTGGAAAATAATAATTTTCCTCGTTAAAACATTTTAAAAAATTATAAAATTTCTTGAATAACTGAGATGAACGATGAGTAATTAAAAAAAGGAATGGGCAGTGAAATAATGAAATGCTTTTAAAAACTGTCATGTAAAAGCTTTCACAAATAAATTAATCCTCTTAAAAAAAGGATCGTTATACGCCTATGATACACAGTGACGGTTAGGTGGTGCTCAACGACAGTCACAGTTTTAACGTCTTCTAATAATTGAACCTTTTTTTTTATACAGCTGTACAATAGATCTTTCAGGTCTCAGTAGATTTTCACATTACAAATCTATTTCCTTTTTTTCCGACCATTGCACGACGTAAAAGCAAATCGTCGCTAACGGAACGACCCGAAGGAAAGGAATGAGTAGAAGACAATGTTGCCATATGCTATTTTATTTTCAAGTCTATACGGATCAAGAAAAACCTCATGAAAGGAATTACCACGCGTGATCTATTCTAAGTCGGCAGCGTATTGAACGAGTCGCATTGAAATGCCAGCTCGCATTCGGTAGGGAAACAGAATACGCCGTCATGTTTTTCTTCTTCTTTAAAATTACTGTTAAATATTAGAACATTACAAATAAAATTTTTTCCCTAAAACAATTCCGGGCATTTATTTGAAAACGTGTATCTTCAAATGAAATCAAGGTGAAATAAAACTGGAAGATGGCGAAAAGGATGGTCTTTTAGATAAACTGAGCGTGAACTCTACAAATTTCCCGAACTGTTCCACAGGATGAAAAGAAATTGAGCTACAATACTTACATGATTTTTTATTCTCTGTATAAATGAACTATCAACATTTTTGGGAAACTTTTTGAGTTTGTTTAGATACCAAAGAGTTTATCTACAATTTGACGTAGAAACAATTAAAATCGATGAAAAATTACTAAAGTTATGGAACCACAAAATTCAGAAACATTTTTGGTGTCACTGATGAAACAGCTGGTATCTGATGTTCAGCAGGGACTCCCTTGCAACTGAAATATCATTCACCAAACAACTAATCGGTTTTGACAAGAAGCTGAATTTGTTTGGTGAAATCTAAATAGGTATAAGCCACAATATACTCTTATGAGTCGCAGTGGAGGATCTTTGGGGATCAGAATACACTCTATTCAACCTTATCCACTTGCCTAGGCCATTCAATATTCACGTGATTTTATTTTCGTGCGGTTTGTCTGGTTTCAAACTGACTTTTAAATAAATTTATGGAGTTGGGAAGATCAAAATTTGTATACTGATACTGATAATGATAATGATATTCATTATGATACAGATTTTTAAGCCAATAGGAATGCGACATTCGCACAATATTTAGTATAGCCTTGGATACCTGGTTGACATTTCTGAAATTAGTTATATTAGGTTTGTGTTCCCTGCAGTAAAAGTGTAGCACTGAGGTATACAATTTTATTTATTTTAATTATGTTTTAATGCTCCTTGCAGTATACAAATGCAATATACATAGATATTCCCAAATGTAGTAATTTTACACGTATTTTTTCACAGATAGACCTGAATTTTTCAAAATTACATAGCTCAGTGCTACACTTTTATTGCAGGCGAACAGACCTATAAAGTGACACTTAATTTGATAGCTGTCAAATAATTTTGATTTTCAAAAGTAACTATATTTAAAATTGATTTAACTAATAATTATTGATTAAATAATTTTTATTAATCGGAGTAGAAAAAATATTGTATGCAACTTTCATGTAATGGCCATTAATACACTCGCATATTATATACGAAACTCGCCTGCAGCTCGTTTCGTATCCTACAATATGCTCGTGTCTTAATTGCTATCATTACATGTTCGTTGCATAAAATACTATTTATAAATTTCCTTCTGATATAGCATGTGCTACCGTTAGCTAATTTATTGTAATATTGATAATAATTCATCTAAAAAAAAAGCATCTCGGTACGTTATCCACAATTTTTAAATTCATTAAAACCTAACTACATGAAACATACGAGCGTACAAACTTAATATCCCGCATCTCGATTAAATGAAATGGAAAAAAAAGAATCTCCAACAGAGTTAATTGATATTATTAATTGATTATACTTAAAACGTTTTGTCTTTCAAGAAATAACGTCCGACGGCAGTGCGGTAGGTTTAATGAGTTGAGCAAAAAAAAATTATTTATCGTAAATGTACTTTTGATTGAATTATTTACAACGTGAATGGAACTGCTGCGAGCACACGTGAATTTGCATAAATCGTCAGCGTATGTTTCTTGAGGATATAACAAGGTTGAACTCGAAGATGCTAACTGGTTCCAGAGATAGGTTCATTAAAATACAGCATATCGCACATTTACATAATATAATAACATTGGAATAATTCGACAAGCTTCAAAAATTGTTAAATTCAGTGTAAATTATTATTGAATCTACACCACTCTAAAATTAGTTCCACAGAACAACCTACAGACAAAAGGAACACCATCTTGACCGATCCATAAGTAATAATGTATTGAAGCTAGAATAAGTGATTTTGTTTTGACACAGGTTAGGTTAGCTATTGTGGCTCACACGTATTCAGATGTCACCAAACAAATCCAGATTCTTAACAAAGCCGATTAGTTTATTTAGTGAATGATATTTCAGGTCCGAGTGCAAAAGAGAGACCCTGCCAAACATCAGAAGCCTGATTCGAGCCGCGGTGGGGCAGGCACAAATTATATGCTCTGCTGTTTCATCATCATCCAGACAAGGACGATAAGTCGGATCTTACGACAGCCCAAGTTTTAGCATATGATGATTCAGTTGACAATGGCCTGTTAAAAGGCCTCTTGAACAACGTAGGTCATGCTTGGTATAGTCTAACAATTTTTTGAAGACATTCTTCTAAGGATGTATAAAAAGCTTTAAATGAACCAATCCTGGTAAATTATGCCAGAAGTCTAAGCCCTTCTTAATGTCCAGGTATTTAGTGTTTATTTGGAAAACTTATGCGATGCCAATAGTAGGCTCGGGTCCGATAAAAACACATGCGGTACCCTCCCTTCCAAGAGAGTCTGCCTTCTCGGCCAGTAATCCAGACCAGCAATACTTTATTAAGTTCTTCTATTGAGGAGAGTCTTTTTTGGCAGCCTAAAACCAATTTCGACGTAACACGATAAAAGCTAAGTGCTTAGAATGTCGCTTGGGTGTTCGAGAAATCGTTAATTGTTCTATGTTTGACATTGTGCTGCTCCAATCTCTCCAAAAATTAAACAATGGTGTAAATTTTCGCCTGAAATACGGTTGCATAGGATCCTAGAGAAGTTGAAATTTCTGTCCTAGGTCTACGCCCGTATACACCTGCACCAGAGCCTGAGGGAGTTATTGAGCCGTCTGTGTACCAGTAGCTGTCTGCTCTCAATACGGAGGGCCCATTCATCTTTATTTAAAATTAGTACGGTGTAAGGCATTATGTCATTTCCAGAATACTGTGATTTTCAGTGTCCATTAGGATTCTGCTTCGTTCTGTATAAGCCTGATTTGTGCGTTTAAAAATATGCTGTTTGCATAAGCTACGTTAGTTATTTGCATGACAGAGGCGATAGATTTTTTGTCACGTGATCACAGATTAATCTGAGCAAATTGCTAGTAACAAACGGCCCGACCAATCATACCTATAAACCATCTTCTAGCCTTGTTTTCTTTTGTATATTAAGGTACGGATTGTTAGGACAGTGCGCAGCGCATAACGACGCAAAAAGATGCTCAAATCAATGTAATGGAATTAAGTTATGTTGGATTGTTAGAACTACGCCGAGCTAAGCGCACTCTCGACACATGCTTGTGCGTCGGCCGTTTAAGCTGATACCAAATTGATATAGTTTGATTTTGACACAAACGTTCAGCAGAGCAGAATTGACTGTGGGCTTTGACTTGTTGAATTGTTTTTTTTTAAAGTTAATTATGGCAGAATTTTCCCCTGCGGAAAAAGAAACATAAATGGATTTGTTCAGGGAACATCCTTATCCTTTGCTAGAGACATTTTTAAAAAAGTACATACAACGAAGTAAGTCCCCAGTCGTCAGTCGGAATATCTATCCTAGTTCACAGTTTTGAAGTGGTGGTTTTTTTGGCAGGTTTTTATTCTTAAGGAACTTTTCAAAGCAATTCAATCTAATTCTAATTTACTTGCAGAGATCGTTACAGCTGAGCATGATAACCTCATCAAACTAGCTACATGGAAACACGCTTGGTTTCTAAAAAAATCCATATATATTAGTTACTATGCAACTATAACTTTGCCGGTTACTGTAGCTACAGGGCCACCCTCTAATGGGAAGTAACTTTTAAACAGTGTCGCCGCTAATACATTCACCATCCGATTTCAAGTATGTGCATTTCAGTGGAGGCCTCAACCTCAACACATAATTGAAATTTCTGCTAGTGGGGACTAAGGTGGTTGCCATTATCGAACTATATCTCCACTGCTAGAAGCCTCTACATTGAAATGAAAATAGTTTTTAAAACTGGCGTGTTAGAACCAATAACGCTGATTTTCTAACAGTATCTTATTTAACACTGAAGTTGCTCACAGGAGTTTTCTACGGTTATTAATGTACAAAAAAAACGTTAAAAAGCACCAAGGTTACATTGGATCTATTTGATTGTACCAATAAATATTTAATAAGTTTATAAAAACGAATTTTAACTTAACTTTTAACTGGTCGTTAAAATGCCTTCTTCTGCTTTATTGAAATTTTGTTATTCTTTAATAAAGTTTGTTGCGTAATAAAGACGACGGCATGAAATTTGAATAACAAGTATGGCCTGAATTTCTATATTTACAGCGTGATATAATGAAAATGCTAATATGATAGAAAAAAATGATAAACTTCACGGTATATTAAGCGGAGAAATTAGAATTAATACATTCAGAATGATGCAAAATTATAAATATTAAGTAGGTATGTATTTTTTAAACAATTTACTGAAATTAAACTTACTTATTTCTAGCTAGACCGTATTTTTATTATTTTCCAGAGGACGTACCTGTAAAAGAAAAAAAAATTAATACTTCGTTCCACTATATTAATTAAAAAGCAGTATTAGTCACAAATCAAGAGAAGCATGGTATTTGAGAAAATAGGATATCACATTAGATTATTTTCGTGGGATCCCTCTCCGGATACGGTCCTGTATGTATGTATGTAAGCAACTCCTTTGGACTCGATTTTCACCCACTTTAAGCGATCAGATTGATTCGAAAATTTGCACACTCGTCAATAACTGATAACTATATAATATAGTATTAAAATATGGGGTGTTCCATTTATAACGCAAGCATCAAACTCGATTTTAACCCACTTTAAATGAGTAGATTTTATTAAAAAATGTACACTTGTCAAGGACCGATAACAATACAAAATAGTAATAAAATAAAGTGTGTTCCATTTTTAACGCAACTCTTCAACTCGATTTTGATCCACTATAAAACGCTCAAATATCCAAAAATTGTTTGCAAACTTGTCACGGACCGATGACAATACAATATGGTAGTAAAATATAGGGTGTTCCATTTATACTACAAGCTTTAAACTCGATTTTGACCCACAGATTTAATCCAAACTTTGTATACTTGTCAAGGACCGATGAAAATACAAAATAGTAATAAAATAAAGGGTGTTCCATTTATAACGCAACCTCCAAACTCGATTCAATGTCTTCAAACGCCCAGATATCAAATTTTTTTTG
Source organism: Galerucella nymphaeae (assembly GCA_963978555.1). Lineage (NCBI taxonomy): Eukaryota > Metazoa > Arthropoda > Insecta > Coleoptera > Chrysomelidae > Galerucella > Galerucella nymphaeae. The sequence continues at coordinate 10,565,070 of OZ021707.1, read as the reverse complement.
CAGACTTGGTAAAGAACGTTGATAATACAATGTAGCAATAAAATATAGGGTGTTCCATTTATACCACAAGCTTTAAACTCGATTTTGACCCACATATTTAATCCAAACTTTGTATACTTGTCAAGGACCGATGAAAATACAAAATAGTAATAAAATATGGGGTGTTCCATTTATAACGCAGCCTTCAAATTCGATTTTCACCGACTTTAAACGGTGAGATATTCAAATTTTTTTCCAGACTTGTTAAAGACCGTGAACAATTGAATATCGTGATAAAATATAGGGTGTTCCATTTATAACGCAGCCTTTAAACTCTCTAATTACCTACTTTATACACTTAGATCAATCCGAAATTTTGTACACTCGTCAAGAAGAGATGACTACACCATATAATAGTACAATACAGGGCGTTCTATTAAAAAAAACATAGCTTTGATCTGGTATCGAGTTTGAAAAATCACACTTTATCGAAACAAAGAATAAAAAACGATTTATTGAAAGAAAAATAAAAAACACGCTTAGTAGGTAGGTAATCGAAATAGGTTAGGTAAGTGGAAATAATTCCTAATTTAGAGAAAATAATCAACAAGAAAATTAACGTCATTATGGTAATAGCGTGGGGGGCTCGATATCAATTATTATAATTTCTTATTACTAAATGTAGAGTTGGTGTATTAATATAGTTCGAAACACCCCACGCTATTACCATAGTGACATTAATTTTCCCGTTAATCTTTTCACTCTTAAATTAAGGATTATTTTTACTTTACAGTTCGAATTCCTATAATGCGTGTTTTTAATTTTTTTTTCAACTATAATTTATTGTAATTAACGGCCTGTCTAAATGAACGACTCGGCGACGCTGAGAAAGTTAACACATAAAAAATACCCAGCTATACAGATGGCAAAAACCGAGAAGAAGCTGGAATCCAAAGAGTGGAGCCAAAGACAGGAGTCTCACTGTGCTTAGAAAAATTTGCACTGTGTAGGAGAGCTATTAAGGCAAGTTTGAGAAAAATACTATTACCATATGCTCCAAAAACGGCTATAAAAGCAATCAGTTCCAAGTAAATAAATTCCATACTCGGTTGGAACTGCTTGGAAACGCTACAAGAACTAGGAAATCAAAAAAGATTGTCCATAGCTTCGGTACCAGGCCGCACAAATCAAAAGGGCAATTAAGGATCAGACGTGGGCCCAAGCGCTGCAAAAAACAAAAAGCAGTCTGGAGAATGGTAGGACAAGTTACCTAGAACAAGTTCATCAAATAACTATCGTTAAAATTCACGTAGTTAGCCAGAATAGGAGAACGATCAAGACCTTGATTGGACTTTTGACAAGACATTGTAGATTTAAGAAATACATGGATAACATCGGATTGGCAGACACAGCCATATTATGCTGGTTTTGCCAAGAAGATTAGGAAGCCTCAGCATTTAACCTGTGGTACTGAGAAGGTTTCATTAGATCAACATTTCTGAAAATAGGGGAGGAAGCACCACAACCCTTCCAACATATGAACTATTCATATAAGTTTTCATATTATTCATAGTTGGAATTATTGTTGACAAATATGTGTAATGTGTAATTATGAATTTCGGTAAATCACAATCATGAGATTTTGAATATACTTCATACTTTCGACTTTTGGCCACTCAAATTATCCTTCGGAGATTTCATATTGTTTATAGGTTTATTAAATGTCTGCTATACATTCACTTAGACCCTTTAATTGGGTTTTGCGAAAGTTTTATTTCGTTTGCGTCAATATTAATTACGAAACTCTGTTTAATGGAGTTACCTAAATTCAATTTTCCACAATAAGTTACACTTCGAATTTGAAAAGTCCAGCTGTCTAGATTTCAGTTACAAAGAAAAATTCAATTTGGTATAAACTGAAATAAGTGAAATAGAAATAGTGTGGCTGTGTACAAATAAAATAATTACAAACGAAGCTTTAAGGCGGGAGAAAAAAATGTCCAATATTGAGCGGTGATCAGTAAATACCGATAGAATGCATTTCATTGCGGAATATGACCGGACAGGATCCTATGCAACCATACTTCAGGCGGAAATTTTGACCATTGCAACAGTAAAACTTTTCTCGGGCAGCCAAGCGGCTTTGTAAACACTTGGATTTCACCGGGTAACGTAGAAATTTGTATTTAATTGCTTCGAAATTAGAACTGGTCTGACTACGATGTCTAATCAGGTATTAAATGTTTGGCAAAGTATCTCTCCCCTCGGACCTAAAATATCACCCAATAACTGAATCGGATTTGTTTGGTGGAATCTGAATAAGCATGAGCCTCAATAGACTACTCACTTCTAATCTAAGCATGATCAAACGTCTTTGAAATGTTGTACGAAGTTTTGAAAATTACGCCAGGATCAACTATACTATGAACCTTCCACCCAAAAATCATTGGGGACAAGAGCAGGTATCCAAAAGCAACAAGACACAAGCAATATATGGGATAACAACAGTATAAGACAAATATTGAAATTAAACAAATGTTCAACATGGCTTGGGCGACGACCCAGCACTGTAGTGGAACGCATGTTGATGCGATAATTACAGTCAAGCTATGTCGGACATGGTTAGTATTTGGATGGGTGACCGTCGAGGGAAAACCATCGTATAGGGCCCGTACAGCTTGCAGCGAAACACTTTAGACTACTAGGGGAGTAGCATATCACAGCTCGCAGGCATTATACCAATGAGCACGAGGTATAATGTAGATATGCCGTCTTTCGGATGAGACGTAATACCGAGGTCCCGAGTCCATGGATGTTGGGCTCGTTAAAGAACGCTACCACTGGTTGGAACACTAGTGAGTTCGCCAAAATTTCCGGTTGGGGGTAGAAGTGCTCCCGGCGTCGGTGATTAGCCTCAGTCGCAGAAATAGGCCGATGTTAAAAAACTGAGAAAAAAAAATGGCTTGTATGTCCTTTTTCATCTGCGTAGTGAGTTTGAAAGAGCTAAAGGATTCTATATCTATATCAATAGAAATCTTGGAGAGAAATAGATTCTAGACCATGGAAGTATCTAGTGTTGAAATGCACCGTAAGGAGAGGAATACAAAAAATTAGGGCCACTCTATAATCTGTACAGTCCCAAGAAAAACCACCAAATACCACGCGGGATCTATTCTAAGTTGGCTGCTGAAAGACAACTCGCTTTAAAATATTAGTAGTACAGGAACAGAAGATTTTATAGGTTCGTTCAAGCTGACTGTGTTAGTATTTAAATTAATTATTATTGGATAAAGGATCAATTCACTTAATTTGTGTTTTGAGTGTTTTTTCTGTTTCTTTTTTATTTTGATTAAGGTTATTGATATTTATTCATTTGTGATTATCAATTATTGCGTCAATACTATACATAATACATCACAGGGTTCTCAATACGCCCTCATCCACATGCCTATGTCATTTAACAGGCATGTAATTTTTTTACGTGCGGTTTTTCTTGGGGGCGAACCGACTTTAGGGACAACACTCACGTTTTCAGGTGGAAATGTAGACTATCTTACGCTGCGGGAAGGTCCATAGGTCTGTTCCAACCGCAATCAGAAACTGTCAGAAACGATCAGAGAATAGTCGATTATTTCAATTGGTGATAGGATTAACTCGAAAGTAAACTCGCTGTTTTATATGACCAGTTATTCTCTGATAAAAACTATCAGAAACGATATGCTGTTGGAACAGACCTCATGTTAATGCAGACAGGTAACAAAGATGGTAGATGATTTATGTGCGAGTGTATGGCATAATTACATAGCAATGTGAAACATCAAAAGCTAAGCAAAATATTTTCTAAGAATTAAGTGGACTTTGTCCCATTTTTTATGAATAAAATTAACTCTGGAAAAAATGGGGCAAAGCTAACTGAAAGATAAGTAATTGAATGCTTGCCGCTGAAAAAATTCCTCCGTTACTTCATTTGTCGACAAGTTTAACTATAACGGAAAGATTAATGGTGTACTTATGGATTCTTATTCTGTTTTGTCTGAATTGCTTGGTCTTTGACGTTTTTTACTGATAATACTTTTCACTACATAAATTGGTTAAATTTACTGTTTTTCTACATATAATAGTATCCAAAGATATCTGCAGTAAAGGGAATAAATCTTAGTAATGACCACTACAACAGTTGCTCTCTATAAAAGATGAAAGGAAATAAACAGCATTGAATTGGACATAAATAAATAATATTTTTCCAGATACTTCAGGAGTTGATAGAAAAATACGTAGGCTTGGCGGCAGACTTTAGTTAATTATTAATAAAATTATTAGTTGGACCAGGACGTATAATATTAAATAATTAAGGTAAATTATTTTTATATTAATTCCAAATTCAAAGATATAATAATATACATTTAACAATAAATAATTCCTTAATAGCATATTTTGGAGATCCAAATTTTGTGAATAATTGTACTGTTAATATTTATAAATTATAATATACCAGGAATATCAATCGGGAGAAATTACATCATTCAAAATAGGTTGCAAACGTACCTTTCGTATTGGGAATGTGTCTTGCGTCTTTTTATAATATCCCTCGTTAGATCTGAACTTTGTTGTTTACGGTCAATTGTAATTTATAAAAAGTGAATATTAATCTTCTTGTTATATTCATTTAAATAATACAAAAATATGCCTAGATACATTTTCATAGCCTTTTCGAATTTGGCTGAATACAATCTTGATGATTTCGCTGGCCCTTATTTCACCTGAAATGTATTTTGGTAAGAACATTCTCCCTTAAGAAATACTCTTAACTAACATAAATATTAAGGTTAGCCCTGTATATTTAAAAAAAAATAGTAGACGAACTCTCCTCTTCTTCAATTAGTTTTCGAGATGATTAACCGAATCGAAAACTAATATTGACAGACGAGAGCGATGGGGAGTGTAGATAAGAGAACGTTTTGAGTTCGGAAATAATTAGCAGTGTTATTACCGTTCTCCAATTACGAACATTTTCAATTGGTGATGAACTGGAATCCTGGCTAATATACTAAATAATTGTGCCGAAAATGAAAAGCAAAGCGTTGGAGAAATGGTGAAACTTCCATTAACTATGTCGGGAATGTTGAAATTATTTCGAGAGCTGTATTAAACATCACAGTATTAATTTATAATTCGTTCACAATTCTGTTCAACCACAACAATATATTTGAGTACCTACTTGGGATAGTGAAGTAGGGAAACATGTTGTTGAATGGTTATAGATCATAATATTATTTCCAACAATATGAAGTACTACAAAGTAATACCAGGTATTGGAAACGATAGTACCTGTTTACAGGGTGTTCCAGGAGTTCATAACAAAAACTTGAGAGATGATAGAGGGGTTGAGAATAATGATAATAGTTCATGTCTCCCGCGACTGCACGATTTTTGTGTTCGATTGCATCCAACATTTTCTATAGTTTTTTCCATAAAATATGGGCAGAATCCTACATTTTAATTTAAACATTCGCAAAGCAAATGAAGGAACATGAATCGAATCAGCAGGACAACAATTTGGGGCAATCAAGTGAAAAGATCAAGAAAATTGTTACAGTCGAAAGATACGTAAAACTCGCGTGATACAACTAGCTTCTGTCGAAAAACTCCAAGAATCACAATGTTTTATCTTGCTTGGTGGGGTCGGGAATAAGTTTTTTTTCATAGTAGAAGTATTTAGCCATTCAATAAAATTTATTATGGCACAATTTCAGGTGGCAGCAAAAAGTGGAGAACGGTCAAACTCCTAAATCGTGCAGCTTCGCGATAATCATGAATAAAAGAGTTTTCCACAGTCTGGCTGACCCGGGAGTGGATTTTTCACATTCAACACACCTTTGATTATTTCTTGAAACATATTTCGGCACCAATCGAGGTAGTAGCTGCATGCAATCAAAATACAAAATTCGAGAGGCGGCGCGAGTTTTGGGCAGAAAATTCAACGATACAACCTTTTCTCGCAGTCTGTCGGAGGGTTGGGTAGTTTTTCCTAATAAATATTTCTTTAGCTACGTGTGAAAAATGATAAAGCATATTTCCAGGTGTCAGGAAAAAGTTCGGGGCGATCGAAAACAAGAGTTGCGAGTTATGACGGGAAAAGTCAGTGATAAAAAGTTTTCCGCTGCCCGACAGGGTTGGGTGTGGGTTTTCTTCTCAATCTATATTATTTTTTTATATTAGAGCATGATAAGAGGTAGCAGGAGAAAGTTGGGGGCAATAAAATCGTTTATTAAATTATGCGACACCGTGTACTATACGACTTTGGAGTAATTTTCGCGATTATAATTTTTGGCATCACAATTTTTCCTAGAAAAATCTTGATTATACATTTTTTATCTATTCTTAATTATTTTAACCAGTCAGGATTAAGAATTTTCAAGGTCATGTGCCCCAGGTAAGTTCATCCGTGCTTTTTTTTCCAAACGTGGCCAACTTCATCAACATCGATTTACACAAGTAAGACAAGGAAAATATGACAAAAACTACTTAAAAGAGAGAGAAGAATAAATGTGCGTCATCACCGTTGGGCGTGTGTTCAGTTCCAGCTACCAATCTGATGTCATGCAAAGCAGCGTTGCTAGTGGGAGAAAATCGAGATTGGTAATATTATTGACTTATGAAAAATAAGTAAGATCAACACAAAAAAGAATATAGTTCAAGAAAAAGTTTGGAAAAATTACAACTTGTGATAAATAAAATCTATACAGTGCTTTCGAATTAACAATTATTCTTGTTTAACATTTTTGTCGACAAAAATTGGGAAAAACCATTACAGATAAGTACATTTGACAACAGGCACTGAACACTCCCAGTTTTCCTCATATTTTCCCTGTCGTACTTGTGTAAATCGTATGTCGCCGAGGGAAAAACCGCTGACCCAAATTTGCACACTAAAATACCATATTTGGCAAATAATACCAAAATTACCAACTTAAAATACCAGAAAATACCAACATTACCTCAAATATTACTCTATCTGCGTTGACACGCGAGCCGACGCGGTTATATCAATTGTATAGGACGTATGAGACAAAGCGAGAAGATTTTGAAAAGTGTAAAAAGCCGAATGCAGAGCATGAAAATCGTCGAAGAGATGATGTGGTTGTAACAAGGGTTGCGTCGAGGTCTTTTCTCATCGTCTGCCGTCAATACTACAACTGTGCAGTAATCCATATAAAATTTCAACATCAATTTCATATAAGAACAAATAGTTGCTGCCGTTATCGCTTCAGTATCTGGATTACTGCACAGTTCCTAGGAGAAACAGTTCCTCAGATGTAAAAGTTACTGAGAAACAACAATCCCACGCTGAGTAACAGTTCCTGGTAGTCCAATATTTCCTTACAGTAACAGTTCCTTGGAGTAACGGTTCCTTGGAGTAACTATAATAGTTCCCAGCATGGTACACTGGCTATACAAAATGGTTGTCATTCCCAGGATCACATATGCATCTTTGGTATGGTGGCCAAAGACCAGACAATCCTTTGCTATGCTAAAACTAAGCAAGGTGCAAAGACTTGCATGCACTGGCATTACAGGGGCAATGAGGACTACTCCTACAGCGGCGCTGGAAACAATGCTAGACCTTCCTCCACTACATTATGTCATAATGTGTGAAGCAAGGGCAGCACTAACCCGACTGGAAAAAGCACTTGACCATGATGTGGCACATGGGAGAGGACACACAGAGATAAGGCAGGTGGGTGATGACATTTTCAAAATGCCAACAGACCAAATGACTACCAAATATATCTTTCGCAAGAACTTCGAGATTTTCATCAAAGATCGAAAGGAGCTTGAAGAAGAGAACGCACCACCACTTAGTAGAGCGAATGAACTGATCTGGTATACAGACGGATCTAAAAATGAACTCGGCACCGGAGCGGGCATATACAGCAAGACGAGCAAATATGAAGGAATCGTCTCGCTAGGAAAATACGCCTCTGTATTCCAAGCAGAGGTTTATGCAATACTTGCGTGTGCAAGGGCTAACAGTATGAGAGACCACAACAACAGGCAGATCAGGATCTACAGCGACAGCCAAGCCGCCCTTAAAGCACTTCAGAGCTATAGGGTGACATCTCGGCTAGTATGGGAATGCGGCGAAGAACTTAGAAGATTGGCGATTCGGAACAGTGTAACACTGGAGTGGGTACCAGGTTATAAAGGAATCGCAGGCAATGAAAAAGCTGACGAACTCGCAAGAGTAGGATCGTCAACTCTAATGAACGGACCCGTACCTGCTGTGGGCATCCCCAGATGCTTAACGAGGTCATGGTTAAAAGGGTGGTTGAAAGAACAACACAAGAAATACTGGAAGAATACGACTGGGCAAATACATGGGAAGAAATTCATAAAAGAACCATCAGAAAAAGTAGCGAAAGAACTGCTCTCAATGAGCAGGAACAAACTGCGCACCACTACGGGGCTACTTACGGGACACTTTCCCACAAAGGAGCACCTAAACAAAATAGGGCTGTACAACGGAGACCTTACATGCAGAAGATGCAAAAAGGATACCGAAACAGCTCTGCATATACTATGCAACTGTGAGTCGCTGGACCACAGAAGGCAGAAACTTTATGGTAGAACCTAAATGACTCCAGAAGACTTCTACAATCAACCAGCTAAGAACCTGTATGAGCTAATACAGGGAACGGATTGGCTGAATAGGTTGTAGTCAGAACACTAGGAGTATCCACAATAAGCCCAGGAGGCTGAGGTGGTACCGGCGAAAGGACGGCTCCAAAGGGGAAAAAAAAAACTATAATAGTTCCTGGAAGTAACAGTTCCTGGAAGCAAAGTTCCTCTGGTATCGGGAAGTTTCGTGGATGGAATGTTGAACATACAGAGTTTCCGAGAGGTACATGAACTTGTGAATGGATTTCCTACATCGACTGCAGCTACTCCTAGACTTCAAAATTTTTCTAGTTCAAGTATTTTTCTTATAATTTACTAATCCATTTTATTTGTAATTTCAAGATATTATATACATTTTTTTCACTTCTATAGTTTTATTTACTATACAGAACGTTAAGTTCTTTTTTTATTCTTCTTATTAAGAGATTAAAAGTTAGCTAGACATTAAATTTTATTTTCTTTCTAATTTTCTTTTAGGAAGGAAAATTAGTGGCGCCCTAAAATTGTTTCTTCTTTTTTCAGTTTTGCTGAATTTTTCTTCTCATAATTTTAATGTTCAATTGTCGACTTTACTGCGCACGCGTACATTGAAAAAGTATCCTGAAAACTTTACGATATTACCATGAAATTACTATAAAAATACCAATAATACCAAATATTTCCAAATAATACGTATCGTGCTACCATATTTTCCATTTCGGTGAAAAGTGTATCATCACTCTCTATGTGTAATAAATTTTTTTTTTTCGGAAGAGCACTTTTCCACTTTTCTTTGTTAGTTTCCAGTAGAATATTTATTCAGGTGAGTGTACGTAATCAAAATACATCAAAAACACTTTTACGAGTCACCAAATTGTATTCTATCAAGGCATTGTTTCTAGAATCGAGAAGAAATAACTATTTCCACAAACAACGACCTTAATAAAACCCACCTAATATTAAGATAACCAAGGGCGCTTTTACGACCGCTGGTCACTCTCAGACTCATTCAATTGATAATAAAATTGACCCTAGTTAATAAATCACTGATAAACGCGAAAGTTGAGTAATAAAAAAAAGGGAGAAAATGGAAATGGACCAGAAATGTTGATACTTATATAATATTAATAGACCAGCTATTACGTCGGGAATTTTAAAAACATTAATCGTAAACTTTCAACACAATCGTATTAAAAAACCCATTTCCTCAAACCAGACGAAATTATTCATAAAGCTTTCTAGCAGGTTTTTGAACTTTTGTGATACATATATACGAAACGATTCCGAGTACCAATATATATTTTATTAATGAACACTTCATGGAATAACCAATTGCATTTAAAATCAATATTTGCTTTCCATCAAATCACACTGCCATAACGAAATGTAAATGCCACATCGGAAATGTTCTGGTGTTCTTGGATTATTGATGTTTGTACCTTCTTTTAAAAAAAGTAGTTTTTTCAAACCATTATGTATGATCAAGTCTGTTTTATACAGATTGTCCCGTAATTAAGTACCGTAAATTAGAGGCATGATAGATCGTTTAGAAATATTTAAAATACCCAAATGAAACTTTTCTCTAACCTTCTTAGTTTGTGAGATACAGGCTGTTAAAAGGTGCAGAAGATATACAAATTTTATTTCATATCTTCTCGAAGTATTGAAGTACAAATTTAAAAATTTTTGTAGGGTATTGTCTCTAAAAAACACATCGACAGTATTAAATATGTCAAATTCTAATAGGCCAGGATGTGGTACGAGGAGTTCGTCAATTTTTATTGCTCCATATTTTTGAAACACCTTATATTTACCCCAAAAAACTTTTATTTGCAATTATTTCCTACACATAAGGTACTTTTTATACTAGAAAAAACACTCTATTTTTAGGAATTTTTATTTTTTATCGAAGTAAGACCACAGATTATAAAAGAGAAATTTGGTTACCAATGTTAGAAAGATAAATTTCCAATAATCAATTACCTGCGTTATCAGGATAGCATAAGTTTTTTATGATTTATAATTTGAACAGTTGTTAATCTATATAACACATTTCAATACACAAAATGACAAAACTGAGTATATACATATTTTGAAAACAAAAATAATCATAAACAAAAAAAGTAACAAGAAACGCGTTTTATCAACAACATTTTCAATATAAACGAAAAAAACACGCTATCCCAATAAAAACCGTTCCTGGAACGTGCACTTCACTGGATTCCATTACTAGTAGACTATCATATCGTTGGATAAAATGAAATATTTTATTTTACATTTTGCCAGAGATATGATCTACTATGAATGGACCTTAATAAAAATTTTCATAACAAAGTTTTGCAGTCTTGAACTTCAAAATATTTTTGATTGTCTAGTTATCAAATTTTTTTCGTTGTGTCAAATAGGGATAAAAAATTAATTTCTACTTAGTTTATTCTGACAACGGTAGCTGGAACGCTACCGAAACGTTGAAATAAATACTTCATAAATTATTGTGGTTCAATTCCCCAAAAAATAAGAAAGTAAAAAAAATTAATAATATACCACAAAGAACATACTTACAAAAGATATAAAAAAGTGTCTAATTACAAAAAAAAATTTTTAAATGTAGAAAATGGAGTGTTCTTTCGGGTTTAACAAAAGGTACCTTTTATGTAGGAAATTCAATAAAGAAAAGTATACAGGGCGTTGAAGTCATCACGATTCACAGGAACAAGTGATCAGAACTTTTTAAATACGCTGTATAACCCATCACAATATTATATCATTGTAACAGCGAAGTAAAGCAGAATTCAAATTTGAAGTGAAATATAGGGTGTCCCATTTAAAAAAATATCTTTGATATGGAACGGCGTTCTGGAATCGGTCATGACTTCATTCAAATATCTCCTACCATCCACAAGATATTGGACTTTAACGCACTAATGAATCACCCTGTAGAATCAAATGGAACAGTGAAGAAACTAAGTTCATTCATGCATTCAGTCGTTTATACGTCCTTCAAACCAAATAATAACAAGATTTAGAGACGTTTTGTTGAGTTTTTTGTGTCTTGTTCAGATAGTTGTGATGGCTTGGTTCGGTTAATATAGTTGGGTAATAATAAGCTAAAAAATTTTGATTTTCTGCTAATAAGCACCAAAATATTTGAATGTATATTACTGAAATTTGTTTTCCAAAGTATGTGAATATTCCCAAAGTACTTTATAAAATAAAAGAGCCACGAGCATCTTAAAATAATTTGAGAAGTGTCTCAAAGGGTGTTAGTTTAAAATATAATCACGGTAAAAATGACTCAAGAAAGTCTTCGATACCAAATATGGCTTTTTAGTCAGTGTTAACAACTCCAATACTTAATCCAACGTGAATGATGATTGTAAAATGTTCAAAATATCTTTCACGTCCATTAAAGCACCATATATATTCATACCTTTTCCCATAGAAATCTTTTAATCTGATTATGTTCTCTAATCTACACGAATGATTTATTGACTTTTATAATCTGTTACCGCCGATGGTATTGAAAATATATATCCCCATTTGTTCAATTCAAAAGTTTTTTAAAACCTTGAGAAAACTTCCTTTAACTCGCCAATCCTATAATCCACATAATACGCTTCTGATTGGTTAGTCTGCAAACTTATACTTTAAACTTTGACAGTAAAGAAATATCCCATATCTTAAGGAAAGTGATAAATGTTTTCATCTTCATGAAGAAAATTTTTACTCTTTCATTTTTATATGTGCGAGCCAAGCCAAGAACTGAAAAATTACCAAATGGCGTTAAAAACGCAAAAGGAAATCTAAAGACGCGTCCACATTATGTCGAATGGTGTCGATCGACAAGGTCGATCGACAATGTCGATCCAGTGTGGACGGTCGCCCGACATTGTCGATCCATGTCGGGTCGAATCGAATGCAAACCCGTACCAAGTCGGTACGGATAAAAGGAAGTCGAATCGACATGGCTAGTTTGGACGTGTCGAAGCATGTTGCTCAACATTTCCTAAACGTACCTATTCATTTTGGTTAGTTTTGTGCGCTGTGTAGTATCTCAATATGGATTGGAATGAGGAGCAGCCTCATCTAGCAGTAAATCCTTTATAACTTCCTTTGTATGATATTTTTTCCTACCATTGACAAGGCTGGGTCGTACCCAAAATCTTCCAGGTCGACGAAAACGCTGTTGCTGGTTTCCAGCAACTGCAAAAATAATTGTAACGGCAGCTGCCACTACAGCATCTTCTTCATCACTCATAATTGAAAATTCTAATGACGCAAAACGAATTCAAAGTATTTTCAGTTTTGATGTCGGCGATGTATGTCGGTCAACACGTCCACATATACTGACGATGTGGACGAGTTGAAAGTCGAACATGTCAAATGAGATTTGTCGATCGACCTTGTCGATCAACACCATTCGACATAATGTGGACGCGGCTTTATATACAACATGTGTCGAGAAACACTGGTTGTTACTCGTAAATTTTTTTTAAAGGAGCCGTCCCTTCGCCGGTAACACATCAGCTTCCTGGGGTTATTGTGAATCCTACTAGTGTTCTGACTACAGTCTATTCAGCCAATCCGTTCATTGTATTAGCTCATGCAAGTTCTTTGTTGGTTGGTTGTAGAAGTCTTCTGGAGTCATTTGGGGTCTTCCATACAGTTTCTGCTCCTGTGGTCCAGCATCTCGCAGTTGCATAGCATGTGCAGAGCTGTTTCAGTGTCCTTATTTGCACCTTCATACAGAACTATTTTGTTCAGGTGCTCCTTTGTGGAAAAGTCCCGTGAGTAGACCCGATATGGTGCGTAGATTGTTCCTGGCCATTGAGAGTAGTTTTTTCGCTACTTTTTTTGATGTTTCTTTCAAACAAATTTTCCCATTGGTTTTCTTTCCCTTCCCTTTTTCTTCCAGTGTTCATTGTGTTGTTCTTTAACCACCCTTTCAACTATGACCTAATGGAGCATCTGGAAATGCCCTCAGCTGGTTCGGGTCTGTTCATCAAGGTTGACGATCCTGCTCTTATAAACGAATATAAAAAAAATATTATTTTCTGCAATTTCCACGCGGAGGCCAAATAATTTCTTTTTACTTTTTTCATTTGTTTTTTTATTGATATTTACAGTATGGCTGTGTAAATATATTTATACTCATATCTATATTTACGATACAAAAAATGTTCCTTAAGAGGCCTGTGTACCATCAGCCATATTGCTGATAACGCGGTTAGGATTTGACGCTTTATTATGTGAAGCTAATGACTATTTTTTCATTTAACCAATAACAAATGTTACCAAGAATGTGGGAACTTCATTTTTATGCAAATGCATAGCATGTCAAATTGACATAATCACAATTAACGATTTAAATTGAAAAACTTTGAAGTTCCCACATTTGGAATGATACAAAAGGTAACTTTTTCAAGAAAAAAAATTCTTGGTAGAGTCTAGTTTTTCCATAATTCCTAACCGCGATTTGAATAAAACATTTCTTGTCAAGTGCTGACACGGCATTTTAGATAACTAAAATTTATAGATGCGGCAACATCGGGAATCGTCAGTCTTTTAAGTATGTTATCTGTGGTTAAGATCATGTTTGTATCATGTTATCAGGGGTCTCCGATTTAATACACATCTGTAGTTTTATAGATAAATTATATTCTTTACCTGATTGTTGGCAATTTTGACCCTTTTCTTAGTGAAATGATTCTTAGATAAAAACAGGATTTTAGTTTTTTTTTTTGTGAAATGGGTAAAAGGCAAAGCTATAATTGCCGCAACATATAAAGATAAAGTATCTTCTAATTAGAAATTCCAAATAAATTGTAAAAATAATAATGTGTTTTATATATTTATCTGAACCTGTAATTTATTCAATTCTTTAGATAAATTGAGAGACTATGAAAGATGTTTTCGAGATATGTGGCTGTCATAATATATACTTTTTTGCAGTAGTGATTAGAATTAAGTATCTAAAAAAATAAGTCATCAATGACAAAAAAGTCAATGGATATAGCAGGGAAAAAGAAGTCGACATGCTCAATTAGTAAATATTTGGAATATAAAATAAGGAAAATTTTAAATAGGTAGTCAACAGTTCCAAGAATCTTCGCCATTTCAGATAGGTAAAGGTATACAATATATTATTTGTAAAAAAGAGTTATAATGACAATTCTTAAATGAAAATATTTAATTCTTTCATTCCATGAAATTGATAGCAGTCTGAACATTAATATAATCAGTTTCACGCAATTATCTAAAACATATTTACACCTAATATTTGTAAATCAATGTAATAGGTGAGTTCAGTGAAAAAACAAATCTCAATAACCGAAATAATAAAGTATTTAGGTAGTTTACATTTAATGCTCGGGCTAGATCCTCCCGGCGATAGAGATTAGATATCTAGCGGTGTTGCCACCCATTCCTTTCATAAAATGATGGTGCCCACAAACTACGACCTGAAGTGGTAGGAAGAGGGAGGTACTTTTGACAGTTTGCCGTGACGTCATGAACTACTCAGGCCTCTTAAAAAAACGCCCAATTTGAAATAAAATCGATATTCGAAGAACATCAACGAACCCAGCCGATGTGTTTTATAGCAAAAAGAAATTAGTTAGACATTCAATTTACTTTGTCCTCGAGAAAACGTTGCGTCTTCATAAATTTCGCAATAAACTAGAATTCGAATCAAGATTTTTTTTCATTTTTTCTAAAATGAAAATGGAAGTTTAATGGATGGTTGTTGTTATAGTTTTATTGCATTTCAATATCGAAAAGCACTTTCCTGATTATATACCTACAACTAACGTTCCACAACAAAATGTATTTTAAATTTCTCATTTTTAAGCGATATTTATCATTTTAAAGTAGAAAGTTGTTAGGCATATACCACTTTAGTCAGCTTCGAAAGACGGAAACAAGAAAGAATATGGTTTTAAAAATATAATACAGTAGGAGAAAAACTTTGCTTGATTTATGGAAGTTTTGATGTTTTCAAGAGGTTTATCTCATTTCTCGTTGATCTTGAACACATTTTTAACCAATTTGACGCGTTATTTTGATGTTATCCAAATAGAGATGGGAGATGGAGCTGTTTTAGTGTCGTTGAGAATTAATTTATTGCAAAAACAAAACCAACATTTTCAATATTCAAATTATTGATAAATATTTTCCATCCAGCAATAGGTTAGATAAGGTGAGTGGGTCTACTGCACCGAGAGAAGAGTTATTTCTAGCCAAATAAACTGATTTGTTTGACCCCCCTTTGTTTAATACTAACATTGCTTATTCATTATTAAGAAGTCATATTAACGTGAAAATATTGTGAAATTTTGATATAAAAAAATGATTTATTCGAGTGTAATTTCTTTAATGTAAAGAAATTTGTTCTTCTTTATGCGCACCTTTATACAATTGTTTTTCAGAAACTATCCAAAGTTTATGAAGCACAATATAATATTTTGTTATAAAATATAACGATGCTATTTGGGTAAAAATTCTTTTCATTTCCCTGAAAAGATTATAACATCTTGAATAATATTTCATCACTTTAGAACAAAAAATTAAATATTCATAGTAAATCATTTCAAAGTTTTGACAGAAATTTACATTTTTTAAATAAGCCTATAGATTATTAGCCTCAAATAAGATCTACTTTATACCGAAAAAATAAGTATTTGAGTATAATTGTACATTTATTGTTACGAGAAAAAAATTTACTTACTCCGAATCACATATTTCTTCACCTGTAACAAATCATATTAGCCCACAAATTATGAGGCAATTAATACAAATAACTCTCACCCCACCCTGCCCTATTATTCAGAATCATACCGATCGTTTGGCGTGAGTCAGTGAAATTAAATGAGTTGTGGATGAGTTTGTGCAATTTCAATGATTATTTTGTTTTTGTAAAGTTTGTGGTTAAAGTGTTCTGGACAAAAATGACTTGATAATAGAAATGAATGAATTGTTAAACTCATGGCGATTACAAGAATTGTGAGATTTCTTTTTTAAGGTAAGGAAATTGATGATGTTAATTATATTCAAGTAGGTAGGAATGGAAAGCAAGCAAAATGTACGTCAAACAATTATACCTGTCAAATCTACTCCAAAATACTATGGGAAAATTATCAATGAACACACTTAAGGCTGTCTTGTGGATACCATTTTTGGTTATGTTTTAGATCATGCCTATGTAGGTATGTTAAATTTTAAAAATGTATGGTTTCCATTTTATAAATGTACGGTTCCTATTTTAAAAATGTGAAGTTTTCAATTCAATAGATCAAAATATTCAGCAGCAAGTTTTTTATTTATATCCTGCTTTTATACTAACCAGTTTTATGCATAAATAGAGAACCGAATGGAAGTTACATTTGTTTCCAGAAAAAAAATGTAATTTGCTGGGATGATACATTTTTTACAAATAAAAAACATATCGGTAACCCAAACAATATATTTTTTCATAGTAAAGAAATATATTTTAACGAGATGATACATTTTTTTATGATGAACAAATGTTATTCTGCTATAAAATAATCTTTTTATAATAAAACAATACAGTTAGCCTGCAAAAATAAGTATTTGTTATTGGAAAACTACTTTATTTAATTTAAATGCTTCCAAAGATTAATATAACTATTTTGTTATTCTACCTTAATAAATCATGTTCAAAACAAATATGATGCATTTTTACAAGAATAATAGTTATTTATGCAACAAGTGCAAAAAGTGAGTGTTTTTTGCACGCGACGTGAAATTGTCAAGTGCAAAAAACACGTTTTGCAAGAGTTGCATACAATATTTTTTCTAAATTCATGCAAAAACTGGAAAATTAGAATATAAATATGTTAATATTTAGTGTTCAAAATGTTCACCATTTCGACGCAAACAAGCTTCATATCGATTTTGTAAGTTAATAAACATATTTATAAAAAGTGGTTGATGTAACTGCCGAAAAATATTTTGTATTCTATCCCGTAGTTCGGCAATATTCGCCGGCGGATTTTCCGAGTGAAGTATTTTGTCCTTCATTATGCCCCAAATGTATGCGTCAGGTGGCGTCAGATCAGGTGAATGAGAAGGATATTCGAAGTCTGTTCCCCGAGCAATTATTCTATTATCGAAATGCTGACGGAGTAAGTCTAAGGTGCGCACAGCTGTATGGCTCGTTGCACCACCTGTTGGAACCATTGTGTGCGAAACTGTAGATTTCGTGCACGGCAAAAGTTATTTAGATCTCTCACAAAAGGTATAATAATTTTCTCTCTATAACGCTCTTGGTTGACAGTAAGTGGATTCTGATTATCATCTTCAACGAAATAAGCATCAATCATTCCATGACCAGATACCGCGCATCAAACGGTAACTCGAAGACTGTGGAGTGGTTTCTCTACAATGACATCAGGACGTTCAAATCCAAGGAATCTGGTTGTTTGTCGATTAATATAGCCGCTAAGATGAACGTGACTCTCGTCTGAAAACCATATGTTTTTCAAAAATTAGGGATCTTCGTAAATTAAACTCAACATGCGACCACAGTAAATTTCTCTTGCACGTTTGTCCGCAGCATTTAGTCGTTGTCCAACTTGAATACGGTATGGATAACCACCACTTGATTTGAACATGCGACGTAAAGACGTTCACTAATGTTGAGTTTACATGCAGTTCTTACAAGACTTCTTTGAGGTGATTGCACAACTTGGTTAAAAATACGTCCTTCATTTTCGTTAGTGCATACTGTATTTCGACGACCTGATGAACCTTTACGTTGACACAATACACTACCAGTGCGGCGAAATTTTTCAACAAACAGCTAACATCACACTTTTACTAGGAGCTGCTTTATTAAATTTTTGTTGATATTTTATTGACACCTGTTCTAAGCTTGGACCATCATTACGACCTTTTCCGTATGAACGAAAATAATGCTCTACCAAAAAAACTTTTTCTTCCGTTGTTAGAACAATTTTTAAATCAAATTCTCAACTGCAGCGTACTATTAATATATCAACTAATGACAATTAAGTCAAATATGACAAATTTATATTACATAAACAACTCCACAGCACTCTCTGTTTCGGTACTGTTTATTTTGGCGGATACCGTACTTTGAAGTAGATCTTTAAATTTGTAGTCGAGTTTGTAGTATTAGCATGTACTTCGTTTTTATTCATACCACCCGTAGTATTTGCTCAACGTTAGCGAAATTGGTATAATAGCAACTTTTGAAAATGGATGGAATACGTAGAAGAAAAATATACAGTGCAAGACGACACGTTAATGATGATATTTTGTATCATAAAATGTTCCGGTAACAGAAAAAGTCTGTCTCTGTAAACCAGAGAGCTTTGCTTGCACTACCAACGATTTTAACAAGATATTTTAAAATATAAAAAAAAACAAGAAAACAAGGCGTATGACAAAAAAATTCAGAAGAGATATTAAATAAAACAATTTTTTCTAAAAAGGATTTAAAATTCAATCGAAAATAAATCCTATCATCAACCAAACTAAGCAACGTTACAATCGAAGAGTGGAATAAAAGGTCCTGGCAGATAACCATTAAATAGGTATTTGTCAACGATATCGCCCACACTACTACGACCTAGGAAGTCACTACGTAGGTGTTGACAATCAAAAGTGAATAATTTATTGTAAATTCTACCACGTGTCTCGTATTTCAGTATCAGTATTAAGGAATACAAAAAGACTGATTTGCATATGCCATCAATCGAATCGATATTCCCATGGGATAATAATTTTAAAATCATAAATAAGGAAAATTGAAAACCAAATGGTTTATATCGTTATAAACGGAGTCAGACAGCTGGAAACAATTACATTCAACTTATGTAAAAGGTTTTATATTGTGCATTTTTTGGGATAATTAGTAAGTTTTTCTACATTCATGCAAAAAACAACACTTTTGTGAATCACATTTAATGGAAAAAGTGGTACTTTATTGCACTAGTGCAATAATAGTATTTTATGCAACGAACATGTAATGATAGCCATTAAGACACGAGCATATTGTAGGATACGAAACGAGCCGCAGGCGAGTTTCGTATATAATATGCGAGTGTATTAATGGCCATTACATGAAAGTGGCATACAATATTTTTTCTACTCCGGTTAATAAAAATTATTTAATCAATAATTATTAGTTAAATCAATTTTAAATATAGTTACTTTGAAAATCAAAATTATTTGACAGCTATCAAATTGAGTGTCACTTAATATGTCTGTTCGCCTGCAAAAAAAGTGTAGCACTGAGCTATATAATTTTGAAGAATTCAGGTCTATCTGTGAAAAAATACGTATAAAATTACTAAATTTAGGATTATCTATGTATATTGCATTTGTAAACTGCAAGAAGCATTAAAACATAATTAAAATAAATAAAATCGTATAGCTCAGTGCTACACTTTTATTGCAGGCCACAGACCTAATATAATTAATTTCAGAAATGTCAACCAGATATCCATGGCTATATACTAAATATTGTGCGAATGTCGCATTCCTATTGGCTTAAAAATCTGTATCATAATGAAAATCTGTATCATAATGAATTTCATTATGATACAGATTTTAGTCTTCTAATAAGTATATTATAAAACAGGAGTAGAAAAAATATTTTATTGCACTCATCTGTCATTCTTGTGTCAGTTTTGTGATGGTTAATGACAAACATAAACATTTAAATTAAATAAAAATCCATAGCAAGTATCTGATCCTGCTTTAATACAACAATAATATATGTATATCTTACTATTTAGTCTTAACGAGTTACAATTATTGCAAAAATCTTTAATTATTTAAAATTTAAATGGTTAAGGCGAAAACCAGCTATGATTGAGTGCTGACAAGGTGGAGGCCATAAAGATACAAAAAAAGAAGAACGGTTTGAATTTGATTAGGTTAGGTTAGGTTCCCAACATATTATATTCTAATTTTCCAGTTTTTGCATGAATATAGAAAAAATATTGTATGCAACTCTTGCAAAACGTGTTTTTTGCACTCGACGTGCTGTCCAGCTCGGCCTTAAGACTTCGTTGGACAATTTCACGTCGCGTGCAAAAAACACTCACTTTTTGCACTTGTTGCATAAATAACTATTTATGGATATTTCCTCGGATATTTCTAGAAAAGTAGGGTAGATTGTTTCAATTGTACGTAAAAAAT
The DNA here is from genome assembly GCA_963978555.1 of Galerucella nymphaeae. Lineage (NCBI taxonomy): Eukaryota > Metazoa > Arthropoda > Insecta > Coleoptera > Chrysomelidae > Galerucella > Galerucella nymphaeae. The sequence goes on along the minus strand of OZ021707.1, from coordinate 10,544,244 downwards.
TTTCTTTGTGAAGGGTGGTTACTATTCATTTCTAGTTTTGCTAACCTAACCTAACCTAACCTAACTGAACATCTATTTATTTTATATTAATCATTAAATTTATATAAAACTGTTAAAGTCATTAGTCATTTGACTTTATTTTTAAATCGTTAATTCTCCTAGGAAATTCGGTGGTACAACTCTACGGTGTGAATATACCTACCTGATATCTTGTGGTACAAATTGTACCGTACAATTCGGCGATCCCGGAATTTTCAACAACGGTTGTCCCAATTACCAACACTCTATTGGGGATTCAAATTAAGATCGCAGTGCCATCTGAACTATTTCTTTGTACATTGTGTATAACCTCAAATATCTTTTTCTTGACATTTCCATTGTTTGATTGTAGTTTAGACGTTGCCTTTGGCTTTTTTCCCTTTTTTTATTATATTCACAGTTTTAAAAGTATTGTTATTTGAATTTATTATACAATTTTATGTCAAGGTTATAAAATAATGTACGAAGAAATAGTTCCTTTTCTGCCACCAGATAGAGTATCGCGTATATTGAATTCCCAATATCAAGCTTCCCAATAATTCCTTTTATGTATGTTTGGTCCACGTAGATTAACCGAGCGAGAACAAACAGTTTTTCGATCATTTTGGTCAGTTGAAACATACTATAATGAATTTTTAAAGTAGTTAAAGTTTTCAACGAATGTTGGCTCAACAAGAACAAGATTTTTGTGTTTGGCAATGAAGCATGAAAAATTTAAGCGAAGATGGATTAATCTTAGCGAGAAAAGGTCCACCAGCAACTTCAGTCAACCTGGAAAACATAAATGCTGTACGTGAATAAGATTCCACATCTCAGATAATTGAGCAATTCAAAAACCAGAATTCAAAAAATTTCTCATGAAAAATTATAATCTATGAAAATAGTATATTGTTTTAGGAGTGACCAAAGTAACATTTTTTTAAGCGAGACACCCAGTATATGGACAATCATAAATCTTAATATACCCAAAGTTGTTTTTTTGTATGTATGTATTTTAGTCATATTTATATAAAAATTTTACCCTGCTCCTTGTATTTTGTGCAAGCTCTGTCCTATCCTTTACAGCTCTTGTTATTTTTCCCAGGATACCAGCAATTACATCATCCCATTTCATTCCTAGACCTGACTCTAGATCTTCTATTTTTTTATTTGGTTTGCCATATCGACTTGACTTGTCTCGAGTTGTCCATTCTTATCCTCGTTCTTATCATATGTCCAAACAACTTCAGTTGTTGACGTTCTATACTGTTTATGATCGGCTCCACCTCTAATTCCTTTCTAATTACCTCATTTCTCTCTTTGTCTTTTTTGTAATGCCCTTTATGTCACTTAGAAATGTAAAATATTGAAGACAACCCCCGTAGTTACACTACTATCATATTTACATTTCAAAAGTTTATTCCAATTTCCTTATTGCTTCTTATGACAAGTGCACGTGTCAGTTCCCTTAACAAAATTACAATAGATTGTTGTAAGCCTGACAATTAATAGTATTTTATGCAACGAACATGTATTGATAGCCATTAAGACACGAGCATATTGTAGGATACGAAACGAGCCGTAGGTGAGTTTCGCATATAATATGCGAGTGTATTAATGGCCATTACATGAAAGTGGCATACAATATTTTTTCTACTCCGGTTAATAAAAATTATTTAATCAATAATTATTAGTTAAATCAATTTTAAATATAGTTAATTTGAAAATCAAAATTATTTGACAGCTATCAAATTAAGTGTCACTTAATATGTCTGTTCGCCTGCAATAAAAGTGTAGCACTGAGCTATCTAATTTTGAAGAATTCAGGTCTATCTGTGAAAAAATACGTATAAAATTACTAAATTTGGGAATATCTATGTATATTGCATTTGTATACTACTAGAAGCATTAAAACATAATTAAAATGAATAAAATCGTATAGCTCAGTCCTACACTTCCATTGCAGGAAACAGACCTAATAAAAGGCGTTTTCGATTATTTGCTTTTGGCTGCTAGTAACAGCTCGTAGTGACTGAATTTCGTTCGTTTATTACCGGGCGTGACGCCTAATCTTACCTTCCCCTTGCCCCTTGAGCACATACCGAAAAATATGGGCTTCAAGCCATGGACAATGTTTGACGTTTGTCAGGTTTGACGTTAATTTAAAGGTTAAAATTGTGCCGATTACGATTTAAATCTTACTGAAAATATTTAAATATGCAAAATTATATTATCAATAACATCATAGTCGAAAACTGTTCTTCTAAAAACACAGGAAATTCATAAATAATATCAGATGATAGTTTGGATGATGACATGATGACAAGTGGCTTTGAAGATCCTAAAAATCGTGTTCGTTTTTCTCAAAAGTCTTCACGACTGAGGCGTCACGCACAAATGCTTGAAGCCCAAATAAACGAAAGCAACAATAATTAATTTCAGAAATGTCAACCAGGTATCCATGGCTATATACTAAATATTGTGCGAATGTCGCATTCCTATTGGCTTAAAAATCTGTATCATAATGAATTTCATTATGATACAGATTTTAGTCTTTTAATAAGTATATTATAAAACAGAAGTAGAAAAAAAATAAGCTGTATTTTCTACATACATCAAATGAGGTTCAACTCCCAAATGAACAAAACACAACCCATGGAGCCAACCAGGTCCACAGGCGACTATTTCCAAATTTACTTTAGAAGTTAAAAAACCATAGAATGAGTTTTACACTCCCAGCTTTGTTTCACAGCGTAATATAGTTAGAGCCGTTGGGAATAGATAAATATACTGACCAATTAAACATTCTACAGGTACGATAAAGTAAACACAGCTCACATAGCAGTGTTTTCATATCGATATGGAACATTTAAACATTTAACAAAACAAGTTTGACATTTTTCGGTGTAAACATTTGAAATAAAAAATTCATCCATGAAACTACCCCACTGATAGCGGGTGAATAAGCTTAATTAATCAACTGAATGATGATTTGAAATACTAGCCAATTAGAAACAGTGAAGACTCTGTATATTTATTACTTTCCCAAATTTTTTTTAGGTGGGATTAATTCTTAAAGTTTTTTCTATTCGTACTTTCCTATCCTGGCCTGCATAATTTAAAAAAAAAATTAATAGCGTCGGGGGATATGGCAGAGTCATTTGCCGAACTTGATTTTACATAATTAATGTCCATGATGGTGCAAAAAGATCTTTGCCTTGCCCTTTGGGAGCACTAACGGATTTAAACGAATTTACTGGCACGTTAAGATTGACAGTTTCAATGGATACAGTCAGAAAATCGAGTCCATGTTGTCAATTTGTCGTAACAATCGCGGTCTTATCTATTTACGAAATAATACTTCCCAATTTCAGAATAGGTCATGAAGAAATGACTAACAAAAGTTGTAGAATATGAACAGATTTCGGGTAATATTTAGTAAGTGACAGATTGCGCACCTAACGTGTAATAATTTTCAATGGATAGTGATTAATTGGCAACATCACAAGGTAAATGCAAGTGAAAAAGTTCTGAGGTTAAAAATTGCGTCATAAGTACGGACGTGAAGAAGAGAGAAAAGTTGGTTTTGGATGATAATGCCACCACTATATATCCTTACTATCCACATCTTCATTGCTGTGCCAAAGGTTTGAAATACTATATTATACACAAGAGTGGTGAAGACTATTATTATTGACTGAGCACCAAAATTATTTCGCGAGAGGCTTTGCCTCGAGCAAAATAAGGTATGAAGTTTATAAATGTTTTCATCACCGTGGTGTATATACATTTTTTTGCCACTACCAGCCAAATTTGGGTTAGGTTAAGCTCCAAACAACAATTTTTCTCGTTTTATTAGTAATGGGTATAATATATTTTGCATTATTTTAGTTTGATGAGAAAGAGGGAGGTTCTGTTGCTGTGGTACGCTACACTGTCTGTTTTCGCACCATAGATTATGAACGTACTTCTTATGTCATTTTTAATTGAGCGCGAATTTCAAACTAATGGCATTTAAATTCAAATAATTGTATCTTAATAGATAACTTCAAGCAGCAAATACGTTAAAAACAATCTCCTAGGTACACAACATTATGTTGCACAAGATTTTGTTGTACTACTATCCCTAGATTCTCAAAATATCTTCCTCCCCAACCAAAGGAGAAATTCTGATGAAAAAAATAGTAGATCGAATCTCGTATCAAATTAAATGGTAATAATTGAAAATACCGTCAGACAAAAATATTAAACCGAAACTTTTTCGCAATTTGTAAATATCCCTAATCGCTCGGTGCATGTTCACGTTTTATTTTACTTATTTCAGTTTATTTAACTGAAAAAACTTTCATATTGAAGTTGCACGAACAAGCAATGATAACGCCAGTTGTCGCAAGTAACCGAATGTTCGATTAAAGTGTTGGAAAATGTTTTATAAATCCAATTTTATATCTCCGCACAGTTTGGTCAGATGGCATGTTGGTCGTAAATCCAATATAATAAACTCCAAGGAAATGGCATTTACACTGTTAATCTAAAGCTCTGGTTATAGTTTTGCAGGATGTTTATAATTAAATCTTACGCAGGAAGGCGTTCCACATCTGGATAGTTTTAATCTAAGAAGCACGTGTAATCTCCTATAAAAATATTACATATACAATAAAACATGTTGAAACTAAATAGTATTGGAAACTAGATACAAGAAGAACAGACTTGTATAGAAGATATATGGTGAAACAGAGTTCCAGCGGTGAACACTGATACTTAGGTAGATAACAGATGAAGACTAGATGGCGCCAGCGTAAGAAAATATGTTGTTAACAGAGTGAAGTACTCATGAGCGGCTAATTGTAACAAGGCTCTCACCAATCAAAGTGCATTGGAAGTCCGGCTATAATAATAGAACTGTTCACATTCTATTTGTAATTTGAATTATTTAAAAGATTTAAAGACAATAAATGGTGAAAATCTGGGAAGGAGAAGGACAATGAATTATTTGATATATTTTCGAGAAGGGGGAGGAAAATGATTGAAATTTAGACAATATTATAAATAAAAAGATACGAAAACATACTCTAGAACAAGTATTTCCCTCTGATTAAAAAATAAATAGCCAATTCAGAAGCTTAACATGCTTTGGAATACCATCCTTCAAAATCAAATCATTTTTAGAAACTTTAGACTTGAATATTTGCTTCAAAACCGATAACAATTTATCCAAATTCATTAAAAACAACAAATCCAAATCTCCAAAACTAAATAAATCAGCAGTTTATAAATTAATATGTGGTAATGACAACTGTAACAAAATTTATATAGGTAGAACTTTTAGGAATTTTAAAACTAGAATTTCAGAACACAAACGTAGTTATGACAACCAAGAATCACATTCCAACTGCTCAAATCATTTATTAGCAAACTAATACTCTTTCGATTCAAATTTTGAAATTCTGCATATAGGACCTAAATCCTTCAAATTAAATATTTTAGGAGCCCTTGAGATAAATAAAAACAAATATTCGGAAAATCTTCTTAACGACCGAATAGATATCAACAATTCTCAATTATTGAACCTTTTTACCTAGAAATGTTCCTGTAGGATTGTTGTGAATGAATTTCCAGGTTAACTTGTTAAATACTTTAGTTAATCCCATATTTAGACACATTTTTTCCCTTTTTTAAATTTTTTTGCATGTAAATATATAACATATAATAATTCTATTGTTAATATTTGTAAAATTTAGTAAGGCACTGTATAAATTGAAAATTTCTCATTATACCTCCATTTGTTAGTTACAGCACAGCTACTGTGTTAGCGAAACGCGTCACAATTTTAAAATTTAAATATTATGTAGATTTTAACAAATACCTAATTGAGGTTTATCGAGAAGGGCAAGGAAAATGATTGAGATTGATAAATGAATAGAGCTAAAAATCGGAGAAGAGAAAGGACATAAGTAATTAGAAATTTTTTGAGAAAAGGAAGGAAAATCGTTACATTTACAGAGAATGGCAAAGGAAATTATTCAGATTTATAAAGAAATGGAGCTGAAAAGAAAAGGGAAGTAAATTGAATATTTTTTATATATAGAAGCGGAAGGAAAATGAGCTATTTGAAATTTTTTTCAAGAAGGGGAAGGAAAATTATTGACAATCACCGAGAAGGGTGAGGAAAATGAACTATTTGACATATTTTTGAAAAGGGGAGGGAAAATGATTGAGATTTATCGAGATGGGCAAGGAAAGGGATTAATATTTATATTATAGAAATAGAGCTTAGAATCAGAGGAGGGGAAAGAGGGCGACTCCTCTGGGTTATGGGCCCAGCACGCTATGGTGTTATTATTAAAGCTCGACTCAGTCCGTTCGGAGGTATATGCACTAGCTCGATTTGATGGGAGTCACTCGTGAAGAACGCCAACCGATTCAACAGAACTTACATACATTTGTATACGCGTATTTTTATTATCTATAATTATTTATTGCTTGACCTAAAAAAAATGGGCAGAATTTGTTTGATTGATAGAAGTTATACCGTACAGAGGAGTTTTTATTATTTGGCTATTAAAAAAATCAGTAAATCAAAAATTAAATTACAGAAATATAATCATAAATCACTATACCATAACTATAGAAATTGATATTTATTATGTAATTATTTTATTTTACGTATAAGCAGTTTGATCTGAAGAAGATAACTTGCCTAAATATCGCAATACTTTAGAGTTTAGAGGTTATTGACTTCCAGCATACTCCAAGCAAATCGTTTTTCTAGAAATTAATTTATTTTATTCAGTCTTGAAAACAAATTATCTACGAAACTTCCCAATAAACAACAAATGTTTTAGTTAAATTTCTATAGTGGGATAACTGTGTAAACATTTATAGATGACCTTGTAATCCTTGGGAATTAGAAGTTATTCTAATACCATAAGCGCCACAATCTTTCCTTGATAATTGATTATGATTAATTTGTCTATCGGGATAAAACAAAGGAATGAAGCTTTATACGATATCGACCTTGATGGAGTGCTATCAATTATTCTACAACTTTTTGTTATGTAACACAACGTCTGTTTTAGATTTGCAAATGCGGGTGTTCATTAATTACGTCCAATTTATAGTTAGTACTTGGTATGAACAAGTTGAAAATTTTAAACTATGAACTGCTCGTTTACAAAGTTTGATTATTACGGATTTTTTCAAACCAAGCAGCAGTCAATCAACACATTCTATGAAATGAATTTCCTTTGTTGGTGTATCTTTTTTTTTTCTTTACAAAAGATACATTTAAAAAAAACTATACAATTTTTGTAATTCAAATTACACTCACAATGAACTCTTTACAAAATGAATCGTTGGTGTTGATGTTGACAGGGAAAAAAATTGATATTTCTATCATTGTGTTAGTGTTGAAGCAAAACACGAGTGGTTTGGGAGTTTTTTTGTATTTATAAAAAATAGAGCAGTAGGTACGTGAATTGGATTATGCTGTCATCTGCTATGTTTCCTCAGCCTGAAATGTCCGGTCAGTTTTCCAACCAAAATTCTCGTGGTTTCTCGACTTTAAACATCATGAATAAGGCACATGCTTTAACCAAAATAGAAGTCAGGAAGGAGAAACATTACCACCCACTGTGATTATTGTTGTTTTTGACAACACGATGTAAAAAACCGAAAATGACAGGCAGAGAATTGAGCAGCCAATTTGAAATGTTAATGTTAGAATTTTATTTGACCTGTAGAGAAACAGCTCGTCGTTTTTTGCTTACAAGTGAACACAAGCGAATAATATTGATAACTGGAAAAATATATTATATTATTCTGAAATCACTTGATGGACGTGACAGTATAGAAGAGACCCGTGGAAAAATTAAGTAAGTACCATTTTTATCATGAATGCTTTTGGAAGAAGCGGTTCGAAAATGTTTTCGGCAGGAGTTCGTTATGACGCACGTACTGATGTGGTAGCCAGTCTATGAACGTAGAGTATTTTTAGGAGAATATTATTTGAAAACACGTTAAAAACACCATAAAGGAGATAACTGTTACAAGTGACTTGCCAAGCCCTTGAAATAGTATATCTATTAAATGACAAATGAAGCTATCAAATATTCTTCTCTTAATTTAGCCATAGTTTGAGGTCATTGCTTGTAAATAAATTTTAACATATTTCAGTTCGTTCTCAAGAAATCTTCGAAAAAGAAGTCACGTGCATTTTGAATGAGGCAAGCGGATAAGGATAAGGTATTATGTTCCTCTACTGCTACAATTAGGTAAATTCATCCTGAAAGTGTGAGATTCACACATGCGCGTACCGTAGAGAGAGAACGATTTAAGAACGAGAATAATTAGAAAAATTCGATTGCAAATATAAATTGTCTAATTAAAACAAACAAATAGATGAAATAGGTGAAATTACCGTTTTTAACTCTGAGATCCGATGGTGAACTTTTCCAAGGTTAACCAGTTGGCGAATGTCTAGAATTTCGTGTTACATGAAAAAATGTTGTGGCTTGATTTTCCCAAGATAAATAACTGGAAGAATAGTTAATATACCACAAGAATCAGCCGACACGCAGCCCTAATTCATCCTTTTATCCTCATAAATCAAGGATAAACTTTTAAGAAGTACGGCTCTGTTCAGCTTTTACTTCCATACATCAAAAGGAGTTTGAGAAAGACATTTTAAAGTAGAACTCTCGAGCCGTAATAAAGTTGGAGCTCTAATTCATAAAAATGTCTTTTCTAGCGGTAATAGACATTTAGAAAATACAAACACACGTCCGTGAGTATATTTATGTGAAATTCACGATTCAATATGTATAACATTTCCTCCATAATGTCCAATATTGGAACGGTGTCTTGATTGAAATCTTCCACGTAGTGTACATATTTCTAACAAATACGTCACATGTGTTTTATGGCGAAAGATCAAGGGACGAAATGGTTGAAGTTTTTTTATTAGATTTTAACATTTATGAGGAATAGAATCAGCATTACAGCGGTTAATATGCGAAAAGCAATGTTCAATGTTACGAAAATTGCGAAACTCGATTCATTCAACGAATATGTTTTTAACTTGATTATGAGGTGAATTTAAAAAAATAATTATACAACTAGCTCGTGGAACGTGCTCACATTTCATGGCTTAATTCCATTTTTCGACTTACTTATCAACTTTAAAAATTTATTATAGATACAGCTTTAAGCTGGGAACACATTGCTCTGATGCTACACCACGTCACGCCATCCAACGCAACATCAGAAGGATCTCACACCGTGTATTTTAATGCATATTTATATATTGTGTGTTCAGTGTTCTGATGTAATCCCATTCCACGCCACACGACGTCATCCGACATAGTACGAATCACTTCTTGCCTAATTTTCATCATATTTATATCACGTCACGTAGCAGCGCGTTTTAAGGTGTAGTAACAGTGAGCACGCGAAGGTGGCATCATATGTATAGAATGGCGGAAAAAATCGATGAAGTTTTCTTCTTTGTTTCCGTTCCAATCACAGTAAAGTTGCTGCTACACATTCTAGTTCCCCCTCCTACTCATCTGAGGAGCTACTAAGATACTTGCCACAGTGTCTGAACTCAAACTGGTCTCATTTTCTATCATTATGTAACGTAGCGTCGCGTCGTATCGGATGGCGTGGGAACAGTGTGCGCAAAATACATGTCTGACGCATTATGTCGGATGGCGTGGCATGGTGTAGCATTAGAACAATGTATTCCCGGCTTTAGGCAGTCTTACACTTTCAGGTTAAGCTAACCCAACAGTTAATTTTAATTGCTATGCTATTTATATTGCTACATATTCTTTATAGGAACTTTCTATTTTTTATACAATCATATTTTCGTATTATTCAACAAGTTTATGATTTTTTGTACTGGCAAAACAATATTTAAAAGATACTGCCTACGGCAGCAATATATGTGTGGATTTTGTGAAAATAAACTAGAAGCAGCAATGTGGGTCATGTTTGTTCAATGTTTGAGAGTAAACAGTTTGTTGCATATTTATTATATTATATAATTTGTATTAAAACTTTACAGGAAAAATACAATGAAAGTTTAATCATGAATAAATACAACATACAGTTGTCGTATAAAATTCGCTAAAAAAACTAGTGGGAGAAATTTGTGTTAATATAATTTCAAAATAAATAAAACTTCTTCCGTTCTTCTTTTTTTGTATCTCTATGGCCTCCACCTTGTCAGTACTCAATCATAGCTGGTTTTCGCCTTGACCATTTAAATTTTAAAAAATTAAAGATTTTTGCAAAAATTGTAACTCGTTGAGACTAAGTAGTAAGATATACATATATTATTCTTGTATTAAAGCAGGATCAGATACTCGCTATGGATTTTTATTTAATTTAAATGTTTATGTTTGTCATTAATCATCACAAAACTGACACAAGAATGACAGATGAGTGCAATAAAGTACCACTTTTTGCATTAAATGTGGTTCACAAAAGTGTTGTTTTTTGCATGAATGTAGAAAAAAATTATTAACCACTAATAGAGAATAGAGAAACTTTCTCAGTTGGCTAGGAGAATCAATAATTGTTAAATTCACAGCTAGTAGTGAAAAAATTTAATGCGTCATTTTAATTTTTTTTGAATCGGGTAATTAGTGTGTTTTAGTGAATTGATGTAAGAGTTAGGATCATAATATGTTATTTATGCAAAAAAGGATCTGGTAAGGAGAAACCAATCTATTGTAATTGATTTAAAACCCTACCAACGTACCTTAGGATAAAATATAATAGATCAGTTTACCGGATTTGTGACATCCCGGAAAGATATTTTATATGGTTTCTTATATAAGATGTCGATTTATATAAAGAATTATGATGTATTGCTCATTGAAAGTCACTTCGAAATTTTTATTTCATATTCGAAGAAAGTTTATAAGCGAAATTGCGGTATAGCTCAAAAAAAGTAAATTGGTGTAATAAATGGATCTAAAATTGTTATTTGAGAACTTGGTTCTTACTTTTCTGACAAACACGTGAGTAGGTACTGAAATATATTGAACATTGTAAAAGTTTGAATAGGAAAAAATATGAGATTTATGTCATGTTGTTATCAGATATAAATACCTATAAGAAGCATTTTTCTGATGATGCGTGAAATATGGAACGAATACACATCGAATCGAATGAAATTTGTATAGTTCAGAAACAAATATTAGTATTGTAGATGTGAGTTTGTGTTCCGTTTGAAATGGGTAGTTTGTGGAAAAAGGCTATAGATGTGAATAAATCATAAGATAACAATGATGATATATGAGCTGTCAAAATATCAGCAGGGACAGTGTAACACACTTTTTCAGCTTCATCTGTATGTGTGTAAGTATATTTGTAGCATACTCCTTTGGACTCGATTTTGAACTACTTTCAACGGATACATTTGATTCCAACTTTGTACACTTGTCAAAGACTGATGACAATACAATACTTTGTATTCCACATGAAAGCGCGCCGGGTCGACGTTTCGCAATTCGCGCGGTCCCACGACGAGTTAAAACTATATGTATATGGCAAAATACTTATAGTAAAATCATGAAATTTTCTACGTTTGGATTTTCGGATACGATATTTTTAACTAAAATATTTTTAAATATTTTAAATATGACTGTAACTTTGGTGCCAAAAAAAATCTAAAGAAGCTTACGACATGGAATACGAAAAATTGGAAATTGGATGCAAGCAAACTTCGTAGAAGATGTTGATGACAAATTATTTCTCTTTATGCCTACGCGGGCCATAAAGTGAACTTTATGCCCGCACGAGTATAAAGTACGACATTAGATAGTTGGTAACGTAACTCAAAAAGTGTGCATTTTTCAAAAAAAAGTTTTCAGACAAAAGTATACCTACTAGAGATTTAAGTAGATTTTAAAAATGTACACCCTTTATAGTACTGAAGTATAGGAAGTTCCATTTTAAATTTGTTTGAACTATAATGAAGTGAACTGTAATTTTGTCCATTATGATATCGTACAAATTAAATATAGTTTAATAGTTTAAGTAATTCTTGCTTTATCGAATGGTGAAAAATGATGCTTACAGCTATGCCTAAAGACTTTTTTAGATAATTTTCCTTTTGTAGATTTGGCCTATTTTATTGGAAAACCCGTAGCAGTCGCTTAGGAGTTGAGAATTAGAATCGATCACAGCGCTACCAAGTTCAATAATTGGAATCTGAACAATTCTGGAACTTGTGTTCGCAATGCCAAGACGTTCGAGATACCAAAATCTCATTTATTTTGACCGGGACCGGATTTGCACTTAAAAAAGTGCGAGGTCCATTAGTTTCCAGTTCACACACGCCAACCAAATGTAACAATAATAATCTAGGTAGACTTGAAGACGCTAAAAAATACGATATTCGAACTTTTTTATCCGGATAACTTATAAATCTAATTTTTTCCGTCGACATAATCCTAATTTTTCTTTTCCCTCTTTTCTTTTGATTGTCATAACGTTTGTTCTACTGTCACATGGAACATTATACGCTATCGTGAGAAAAGTTGCGTCTAAATATAGTACAGGGAATGGAAATAAAAAATCTCGAAAAAACTTTGTATTTGAAGAAAATTTATAGACCGCTATCCAATGACAATTGTAAGCTTTATTATTTGAAATGCCATTTTCACTGTCGCGCGAGTTCCATGTGAAACACAAGTAGAAAAAGGCTATTCCCCAGTATCCTAACTTAATGATCGACGCTACAGTGGACATTGAAAATCTTAGAATTTTCACGAAACCGGAACAATTGAATAATGGATGCCGTGTACTTGGATGCAATCCTTGGGGTGTCGGCCGTTTTGCGCTCCTATAATTTTCACTGTGAAGTCAACCCTATCCTTTTACCAGAGGTCGGACGGTTTGCGCCCCAATAAGTAGGTAACTACTAGGTTTTCGTGTATGTACAATATTTCGAGAATTTAAGCAGGTGGAAGAGAAAATAAATTTTAGTTTTTGATAAATAGTGTTAGTAGAGCTATTAAAGGATTTTGGCTCGCAAGGACTAACTTGAAATTATTACAGGAGGTAGGAAATGGATTATTTTCTATATCATGACCGAGTCATGACGATGTACTTTAAACCCTTGGGGGTGGACACTTTTCATAATATTTTAAGTACAGGAATCAATGGAAAAACTAGTTCCCAACATATTTTCCGTAAAACTAATAATTTGCGAGTTATTCACAGCTGAAAGTAATCGACGTTTTTAAAGGTTTTTTTTTGCGAATAACTCGAAAAATATGACTTTCAGCGAAAAAACTGTGAATAGCGAAATTGTAGCTTTTAAAAAAACAAACAAAATTGTTATGTTGAAAACATTAGTGGCCTACATTTAACGGCGATACTTCATTTGTTAATAATTTTTCGAGTAATTTTCCAAATATTTTCAATGTTCCCTTAAAGCGTCGATTAGCAAATTTGGTTCGTGCACAACAGCTCTAATTCTACTTGTTTTTCACATTGAACTCGATGGTGGAAGCGGCTTCCATTTAAAATAATAAAGCCTGAATATTTACACTTACATGACATCAAACAAAATGAAAGCATATTACTATCCGTTGAAGCAGCACCCAAAAATGTAAGTAGGCACAGATCGAGATTAACGATACCTGTGATAAGGGAAATGTATCAATCAAGCTCAGCTCCACAGTTCATGTATGCCTAATTGCCTAAGGCTTCATTGGCTATTTTTCTTCATACTCTTTTATGTTTTGTCACCTCTTCTCATCTGCGTGTTCAACAGCTCTAGGTCCTTTTCTACTGCTTTCATCCACTTCAGTTTTAGTCTTCTCCTCTTTCTTTTACATCCATCCATCCTTTTTATTGCTCTGCTACTTGCAAGACTTTCCATGGGTCCTGAGAGACTTATATTATGTTATACGTTGCGACCCTAGTACCGCCGATATCAGAGGGCTTTCATATAATTCCATGAACTTTTGTTCTTCTGATCCCAGATATCTTCTACTTTTCTTCCCCCATATATAATCAATAAATCAAGTGATTGGTATTAATACATTTCGATGATATATTCCTAGAAAATTACACCCTGTATCTCGAAAACTAAACCTCCAACGACCCATGTCGACAGGAAATTTTTGCATTTTCTACACACTCTTTCAGTTTGTAGCACCTATTCATCAACACCTGTATAATGACCCATTCAATAATTCTAAATTCGATATTTCCACCGCACTTCGTCTGATTTTTATATACTTCCACATACTTCCACTTCGCTGTACACCTACTTCAACTTGCGGTTTTTCCCTCACCTCTTTGTAACTCAATTTTATTTTTAAATGTCACTGAAAGCTACCGATCTTGAGTTTCAATTTCATACCAACTACTTTATTCATTATTGAATTATAAAGGAATTTGATACTTTCAAGAAACTAGCTTCTCGAAATTACAAACTATAGTTGCTTTAACTTAGGAGCGGATAAATATAATACAGTTAAGTGCTTGTATAATAATAAAGGTTAAAAGGAAGACTTTGCATGCTACGTACAAGTCTTTCAATTAATCTAAAATCGATATGATTATTATTTGTAATTATACCTTATTTAAAAACCAGGAGGAGTAATTTGAAATTAAGTTGGCAATTCTGCAGACCTCTGATTGTTCAGATTCCGCCCAGTTTCACACAATACTTTCTATTTTTAACATAAGCTGATAATTTCCATTTTTGATAGTTCTGACAGATGAATATAATCAATTTTGTCATCGCATCCGCTTTTGTTATTTCATTATTTTCACTCAGTTTCGTTGAAACTGTTCCTTCAAAAACTACAGTAAACAATTGGATATCTGCAATTATGGATCCTTCTACTTCGAGTACCAGCTCTTTGCTCCGTCCGGTAGAACGATTTAAGGTCATTTAGAACCGTCAGAAATCGAATACATTCATCTTATATCTACAATAAACATATCTAAATAATCTACTCTGAACAGACGAGAAATCGACTTATGGCTATGGGTGGCTGATTTCTTCGTCAATCAAGGCATATTTAATAGATTTGGAACGCGACTGTTGACTACTTTTTTCGGAACACACCCTCTAGTAATTAATGTGTAACTTTTAGTGGTGTGATTAACCTCCTGGTTATTAAATGGACAATAGTATGTAATTTTTATTATACTGTGTTATTTATAAGATGCGACATAGAAATTTACTTGAAATTGTTTTCTCTATAAGTAGAAGAGCACTTGCTTAAATTTTTGTTCTACGCTGTCATTTACTATTAAATTTCAAAAAAAAACTGTATGCTACATACCTTTGAAGCAGGAAATTACCTTTCCAATT
Organism: Galerucella nymphaeae; assembly: GCA_963978555.1. Classification (NCBI taxonomy): domain Eukaryota; kingdom Metazoa; phylum Arthropoda; class Insecta; order Coleoptera; family Chrysomelidae; genus Galerucella; species Galerucella nymphaeae. The sequence goes on along the minus strand of OZ021707.1, from coordinate 10,528,877 downwards.
AGAAACATTTTTTTAAATAAAATACAGTTTATTTACTAGCAATAACAGTAAGTACGCATAAGGTAATTATTTTTTTACAGTAATGGAAAAATTGGAAATAATTAGTTTTGTCTTCAGGTTAATAATGTAAAATTATTATAAAAGTGCGGTTGAAACAGAAGTCGTAAATATTATACAGTTTTATCCGTGTGTTATTTATTATTAATAAATATCCTTTGAAAAAATGTCAGTTTTGGATGTTTCAAGAGCAAACTCCAATGGACAGCTCAAAAAAATGGATGCGCTTCAAATTTTTTTAAATGTCAAAAACTGAAAAAACTGAAGAATTGTTTATTATTTTAATATTTTTTCCTGTTACGGTATAGTTTTATCTCGAGTTTTATAGACAAAAAAAAGTTTCTAAAAGTTCAAGTTCAAAATTTAACTATGGTCTTGGCAGAATAGGGCTGGTCAAAAATTCCAAATGCAGTTCATTGCCTAGAGGACAATGATTTGGTGGAACACATTATGTACCACTTTGTGGCTGTGAACGACTCAGATCACAAACTGCCTTTGTGCGATCGAGAATGTAGATAGACCTTCCCAGATCAACAGGTTTCTTCGGTGAATTAAACATAAAGTTTGGATTGGGGGGCACTAATGAAAAAACACTAATCCTTAACTTATCAGAAATAAAAATATGTTACTTTTTATACACTCTTTTCATCCACTGTTCATGACAAATGAATGTTGATACAAGAATCATTCTCCTACTTTATTTATTTCTCTAATTTTTTTGTAGACTTTCCATCATACAGAAAAGTCAAGCCACCGACATCAAGGCTTTTTCTCGGCTCTTTTTACAACCCTTATACATTTTTTGACACGAAATAAATCCACTGTTTATCTCACCCAGAATTTTATTTAAAGGCATTACGTGAAAGACTTAGTATTTTTTGTTTGGAGGCAAAAAGTAGTAGTAATGAAAAACGTGGTCAGCTGAACGTTATACACTTTTTAGTCCAGTCTAGTTTTTCCGGAAGCGAAGAAACGCGAAGAAAAGAGATTAGAGAACTCCCAAATAATTTACGGAGCTCGATCATATTTTTTTTCGTTTTGTAAAAGTGTGTTTAAAGGTTAGTCTGTATAATTAGAAGCTGGGTGATGAAATATAAATTTTCAGTGACTCATAAAAAGACCGTGCACTATCTGGGCAACAGTGATAAGTTTAACTAGGAAAGAACTAATTTCTTTCTAGTTATTGTAATCATTGTAATAGCGAAGTCAAGCAGAATTCAAATTTGAAGTAAAATTTATTAAAATTTAAAAAAAACATAACTTTGATCTGGCATGTCGTTCTGGAAGACGCTGTATAATTGCGACTAATTTTAAAATATGAGCCTCTAGGCTGACTACAATCGGTCAAAATTTAATTCCAATGTCTTCAAACATTCACAAGATATTGGACGTTATCGCACTAATGAATCACCCTCTGTCTATTTGATCTTCACATTTTTATTAATAAATAATATGCTCTATCTATAGCCTAGTGCTAGAAATAGTCGACTCTGGCGCGAACGAACGGGGTTCGGTCCCCACTGGAAGTTTTTTCTGTCTAGTCTTTACTTGTGTTGTTTGGCCATTATTCACTCGGATGATTACAAAACTCGCTGCGCTCGTTCGTTTTGGAAACTTCATCCTCGTGAATAATAGCCATAATTCTGCACTCGTTGAAGAGTTTACTATTATAATTGTAGCATTATTATTCATATAAAGAAATGAGATGCACATGCGTTGTTGAGCACAAAGAGAAAAAAGCCATAGTCAATACAATATTCTTGTAAAGAGTTTAACGTCAAATAAAATTTTGCATTTATTGATGACAGACAATTAAATTTCTCACTAATAATATTGCGAAAAAAATACATGAGGAAATAATTGCAAAGAGACAGTGACAAACATCCCGTTGTACATCAACTTCAAATTCAATTGAAATTTTCTAATGAAGTCGACTGTAGGCTGATGCCATTGTTGTCGTGTAAAAAACTCACATAAAGTTGTTTTGAAAAGGGTGTTTTGAGGAATTTGAATGAAGTTTCAATGGAATTTAAATGTTGAAGGAAAACGAAATTGCAAAGGATCTGCTCAAAAAATCACCATATTCCCATTTCCTTCCTTTATCGAGGTGGTTTTAACCCTCATTATTGGTATTTCCTTTCAATTCTCCCAAGTTTGAATTGAATAGTTATCATAATACTATGAATCCACGCAAGAAAGGAGGAGATAATTACAAAATTTGTAACAGAAATTAAAGATTTTCTTATCGTCACAAAATAAACGACACCACATTCGTTTTTATTCAAAACAACATCCATGAACGGGTGCCGATATGTCATTTTAGGGGTCATTTTATTATAAAACGAGGTTTCCCAGGAACACCGTTCTCTGGTTCGGTACAAAGCTGTCAATGTAGATGTAAAAGGGCGACCGAGAATCGTAGCAGTCAGACTAGCGAGGAATTGACTCGGGGGGAAGGATATTGACCTGTTTGAATAAACCTGTCCACGCTGAAGGTTTTGAAAATCCAGAACCCGTTAGTGTGCGAAAGATATCAACTGTCGTACTCTCCTGAATCTCCTGTCACTAAGGTACTGACTTAGGGTTACTTCACCGAGCTCAATGTATTGTCTTCAGCGTGTTATCACAAACACCATAGAGTGCGGAAGGTGTTGACTGTCGTATTCCCCTGAAGCCCATGTTCCCAAGGTTTTGATTCAAGAATACTTTGTTGCGTTTACTCTACGAACCATTGAACATTCATAAGCAGAATACGGTATCTACGATGATGATCAACTGTAGAAGAATTAATTTCAAACTAGCTGTTGAATCCACCTTGTAAATAGCATCTGTGAATAGTATTTTTGAGAATAAACTTTTATTTCATACAGGAGTCCTGTCTTACCGTACGACCCTTCCCGGCAATACGTAACTACCCTTACAGATGGTACGAATTACCATCATAAATGTTACAAACGATCCAATTCGGATCTTCAGTGTGAAAGTATTAAATATAACCTTGAATCTTCCTTTTTACTAAAATTTTACTTCAAAATTGTTATTGCAAACATGCAGAGTTATATTGAAATAAATGGGCTGCAAATATATCAACTATAAGTTGCGAGGGTTATACAAATATTTGTCACAATTTCATAAAATAAAAACCAACGTAAATATCCAGATAAATATCGGATAACCCCCAATATTTTGACCGTTTATCGACTCCTTGAATTTTACTATATTATTTATAGCGAAACGGCAAACAAAATTTTATTTATGCTCTTTTCAAGATGATAAATTGCTTTCAAGTTACCCGTTTTTGATGGAATAGGAACCAAACATGAACGTTCGCGTGCGGATAACAATATAGTATGAAGTGCCCTGAAAATATTTTGAAACAACCTGCTAATACACCTAATAATAATTTCGTATTCACCGACGGTTATTTCATCCGAATATTTCTTGGTGGAAGACAAAAACTTTCCAATTTCCTTGTTCGGTAAATATAGGCATGATTCTCTAGCCGACTTTAGCAGTAAAAGTGGTTGAAATTTTTTTGCAGATAAATTGAAGACACATTTTTTTGGAAATTGGTATGGAAACCAATGGAAGTCAATTTCAGCACCTTACATTTTTGGTATCCATTAAAATGCTATGTATATAGAGAGGAAGAAGTTATAATTTCTGACTTAACTGCTGGGTCTAAAATAGTTATTTATGCAACAAGTGCAAAAAGTGAGTGTTTTTTGCACGCGACGTGAAATTGTCCAACAAGGTCTCTTGGCCGATTTGGACAACACGTCGAGTGCAAAAAACACGTTTTGCAAGAGTTGCATACAATATTTTTTCTATATTCATGCAAAAACTGGAAAATTAGAATATAATATGTTGGGAACCTAACCTAACCTAATCAAATTCAAACCGTTCTTCTTTTTTTGTATCTTTATGGCCTCCACCTTGTCAGTACTCAATCATAGCCAGTTTTCGCCTTGACCATTTAAATTTTAAATAATTAAAGATTTTTGTAATAATTGTAACTCGATGAGACTAAGTAGTAAGATATACATATATTATTGTTGTATTAGAGCAGGATCAGACACTTGCTCTGGATTTTTATTTTATTTAAATGTTTATGTTTGTCATAAATCATCACAAAACTGACACAAGAATTTTTGTTGCACTAGTGCAAAAAAGAACCACTTTTTCCATTAAATGTGTTTCACAAAAGTGTTGTTTTTTGCATGAATATAGAAAAATATATTTTGAATATAATTGTACCTAAGACAAATTTCATTGGAAATTGGTTTGGAAACCAATGGAAGTCAATTTGAGCACCTCACATTTTTGTTATCCATTGAAATACTCTGTTTAAGAAGGAACCTATCTGTAGGTTGTGAATGGTAAAGGAGGAAACAACCTCTCACATTATTTTTGAATGTGAAGCAGTCTTATTGGAGTTAAGGACTCTTTGGTCTAGACTCTAGAGTACCCAATGGAGGATTTCCCTAAGAAGGAAAAGTGAATCGAAGTGAAAAGACTCTGTTGAGCTTTATAAGAGCAGCTTATTTCTTCACAAAAACGGTATCCCCAAGAGCACAAACAACCTAAAGAAGTTTTTCTGGAAATAACATGGACTTTGTGTCTGTGTGTGTGAAAGCAGGGATGGTCTCAGCCGAAGGAGGTTTTTTTTATTGAATGTGTCTAGTTTAAAGATCTATATATTCTTGCATGCTTAGTGAAGTTTATTATAGAATCCTAAGTAGCTTTTTCTGTGAATGCCAGGAGAGAACTAATATTCAGAGGAAGAGGAAAGTTATGGTCTATTGAAGAGATATATATATTCGATATAGCCGCTTCATTTTTCTTACACTCTAGAATACTCAATTCATGAAGATGCTCCGGAAAACAACCATGGTTTAGTTTTAGTCGCATTATAGTTTCTGTGTATTTTTTACTATAATCAAACTTTGTTATATGTGGTATATTATTTGGTAGATTTGTGAGAAGCTGGAAGTAGAAGCTTTTTGATGTTTTGCTTAGGTTATTGTAAGCTTCTCTACATCTGATTCTAATAAATTTTTGATGCTTGCTGATTACATCACTTTGATAGGAAAAGTTTAATTATTTTTCAATTTTCAAGCTTCTTATGCCTCCTGATCTGCTCCGTTACCTATAATGCCTATAATGGACTTTATTTCAAATGGTTCACCCACTATACACTGTGTTATTCATAAAATGCGACTTAGGGATTCATGTACAAAACTGTCAAACGCGAAGTTCATAAAAAATAATAACAGATATAAGTTCGAAATCACTTTTATTTTTTTTTAATTCACTTTGGTTTAATTAAAAAGAATGGATAGTTATATTATACAATTAAAAAAAGTCGAACTCTATCTTTATACCACTTTCGGATCATAATAATTGATTAGAAGATGGCTAGCAGGGTAGTGCACGGGAAATTTAAAAGATAAACCAAAGTATGGCGGTTTCGGTGGTATAAAAATAGACTTCGATTTTTTAAACACAACTATCCATTTTTTCATTAAACCTATTTGGTGAAAAGTTAGCTTACGTTTGACAGTTTTGTACAGGAATCCCTATGTCGCATCTCATAAATAACACAGTGTATATTTTTTTATTTTGAAATCCTTGTAGATTGTAGAGTATGAGAAGGTCGATTAGACTGGTTGGGTTTATTCACGGGCTTATTATGACTTGAAAATAATAGCAGCGCACCACTGTATACCTACGGATCGAAATCTAGATAATCTACAATCGCGTTCTAATAGCTTATTAACGATTAGTCCGTGCATATAGAGCTAACATGTATGATCCCATTAGTAGGTCCTTTATACCTATACCTACATGTAAATAGATACCTATTGGTAATAATTTATAATCCTGTCAAACAAAAATATTTAGTATAATCTCTTGAGATTATATACGGTAATACAGAAATATATCTCTACATTACGATCAATTAATGAATGAAATTGAGAGAGAAATTGATCTCATTCCATCTATAAAGTGTTGAAATGAGAGGATTGGGAAATTATGTTGCATGGCAACAAACAATTTATACCTTCCCGAAACGCTTACATCTTCTGAACGGCTCAAGATATTAATGTGCGCTTAATTTGGAATGTTTCAAATTAACACACGATTTACTTAGTATTAAACCGTTTTTCTCACATGATAAACACGTTTTTTGACACTTTTTTGACGTAGCTTCTGAAATGACTGGAACTTGTTTCTGAATGATGCCAAAAGTTTATTTAAGCTCCTAATTGTTTACTGTTGCAGCAATAAAAGTTCCTATAAGTTGCTTGTTTTCATATTTAGCGGCAAAGATCGAAGGAAATATAGAAACAATGGTAAACATTTTTTTCTCAACAGTATTTTTATCAGTGTGGACATGTTGTTGCTTACATCAGAGAAGTATATGAATCTCCCGCTGCAAGAAATCAAAGTGTTCACAGTAGGCGTTCCAATGCAGATATAGCAGCTCTATCGTTCGTATCTCCTTTTTGAATTGAAGGTGGAATTTTGCTCAGTAAGCATTCCAAATCAGTACTACTCATACGACAATTTTTTTTCAAATATTCATTTCTAATACATTCTGATATTATATTATCTTTTTTTATGAACTTAGAAGACGTATGACACCATGTGAATTTCTGTCTAGAATACTTGGTCTAGTCCTAGTCCAACATTTACGGACTTTTGTGAAATAATTACAATTGCAGCTGCTGCTGCCTGTAAATCTTCGTCGCCTAACAATGTTCACAAACTAGGATCACACACTGCACTAGTGTAGACACAAAGTTTTCTGTTGCAGCAACACAACGAAATATATTATTCTCAAGCAAAAATGATTTACTTTGATGTAGACATGTTTACGGAACTTTTGCTGTTGTTTCTGTTTCCATAAACAGGTTGGCTTTAGACCTTCGAGAAATATGTCCATCAAGTCCAATTTTTTTTTAAATTAAAATTTTTACCCAGAATACAAAAAATTGTTTTCCTGACTTAGTTCACATATAGCAGAAGCCGCTCCACCGATAGCTTATAATTAGTTTCCTAGCAAGTGATACTTTTCCGTACGCGAACACAATTGTCCAAATGACGCTGTTGACGTGTTTATTGTGAAAAAAAATCACGCAAATAGCTAACCAGTCAGATTTTTTTGAAATTAACCAGAAAAATTGTTAATACAAAAGTTGTAGAGCTTTTTATTACTCACAACTTTGCCATTAAACTTTTTTCCATGGGACTTGTAGTTTTGCCGGAAATCGAGATTAACCATTTTTTACCGTTAATAATATCAATAGAAACACCAAGTGTAATTCGGTAGGACAATTCAATAAATCGGCTCATTGTTAGTGTTTAGAAATTCAATAAGTTATTGACCAACATGTCAAACTATATATTATGGTAACCAGCACTGCGATAATTGATAAGCAATGGCATAAGTGCATTTATCAACAGTAAAAACACAAGTGCTTTCTTTTTATCGGATAAATTTCTCTTTGCAACGAAACAGTTTTGCCAATCACAAATTTTACGAGAAAAACTGACATGATAAAATCGCGACACCGAAGGTGGAGTTGGAGAGAATGTGATAAAAGGAAAGCTCGAGTGTTTTTTGGCAAGATAAATTAACGACAGAATTTATCAAAGGTAATACCACGAGTGCTTCAAATTTTATCGATAATTTTTTCTGATGAAAATAAAAAATTATGTGATAAAATTTGAAGAGCGAGTTGTATTTGGGGAGATTATTTTTTTCAACAATTTAAAAGGATTTTTGAAAGCTCTTTTAGTTGTCAATAATGACAAATTCAAAGTAAAATTTTGACGTTTCGATGTAAACAAGGTTTTATCGATGAGGAAGCATAATTATCAGTATAATACCGAATGATTGGCTAGAATAATGTATTGCTATTGGTTAAAACCACCAAAATGTCAGATTTTGACAAGTGAAAAAAATAATCGATGAACAACAACAATTATTATCTCATTGTCATTGTGTAAAAATGACGTCCACTCACTAGATATTGAGGAAGAGACGTTTTTATCGCGATAAAGAAGGATGCACCTTTTCTATCGATGTCAAAGTGACAATAACATTTCCAGGTATATGACATTTTAACATTGGAGTAAATTTATCAACAGTAAAAACACAAGAGCTTTTTTTTTATCGGATAAATTTCTCTTTGCAACGAAACAGTTTTGCCAATCACTAATTTTACGAGAAAAACTGACATGATAAAATCGCGACACCGAAGGTGGAGCGATTTTATCTAATGTCAGTTTTTCGAGCAGATTTAGTGATTGGCAAAACTTTGAGTTGAAGAGAAATTTATCTGGATAAAAGAAAAGCTCGAGTGTTTTTTGGCAAGATAAATTAACGACAGAATATATCGATGAACAACAACAATAATTATCTCATTGTCATTGTGTAAAAGTGACGTCCGCATACTAGAATTGAGGAAGAGAGGTTTTTATCGCGATAAAAAAGGATGCACCTTTTTTATCGATGTCAAAGTGACAATAACATTTCCAGGTATAGACATTTTAACATTGAAGTTAATTTATCAACAGTAAAAACACAAGAGCTTTTTTTTTATCGGATAAATTTCTCTTTGCAACGAAACAGTTTTGCCAATCACTAATTTTACGAGAAAAACTGACATGATAAAATCGCGACACCGAAGGTGGAGTGATTTTATCTAATGTCAGTTTTTCGAGCCAAATTAGTGATTGGCAAAACTTTGAGTTGAAGAGAAATTTATCTGATAAAAGAAAAGCTCGAGTGTTTTTTGGCAAGATAAATTAACGACAGAATATATCGATGAACAACAACAATAATTATCTCATTGTCATTGTGTAAAAGTGACGTCCGCTTATTAGAAATTGAGGAAGAGAGGTTTTTATCGCGATAAAAAAGGATGCACCTTTTTTATCGATGTCAAAGTGACAATAACTTTTCCAGGTATATGACATTTCAACATTGAAGTTAATTTATCTGGATAAAAGAAAAGCTCGAGTGTTTTTTGGCAAGATAAATTAACGACAGAATATATCGATGAACAACAACAATAATTATCTCATTGTCATTGTGTAAAAGTGATGTCCGCTTACTAGAATTGAGGAAGAGAGGTTTTTATCGCGATAAAAAAGGATGCACCTTTTTTATCGATGTCAAAGTGACAATAAAATTTCCAGGTATATGACATTTTAACATTGAAGTTAATTTATCAAAGGTAATACCACGAGTGCTTCAAATTTTATCGATAATTTTTTCTTTTCCACGAAAACTTGTTTATTTGGCAAAAATATGAAAACAAACCGATTTGATAAAATCACGACTCCGTTAGGAGGAGTGATTTTATCTAAATTCGGTTTGTTTGAATGTTTTTGCCTCAAATAAACAAGTTTGAGTGATGAAAATAAAAAATTATGTGATAAAATTTGAAGAGCGAGTTGTATTTGGGAAGATTATTTTTTTCAACAATTTAAAAGGATTTTTGAAAGCGCTTTTAGTTGTCAATAATGACAAATTCAAAGTAAAATTTTGACGTTTCGATGTAAACAAGGTTTTATCGATGAGGAAGCATAATTATCAGTATAATACCGAATGATTGGCTAGAATAATGTATTGCTATTGGTTAAAACCACCAAAATGTCAGATTTTGACAAGTGAAAAAAATAATCGCTGTAAAAGTTTCAGCTAACTTTTGCCGCTGTCAAAGTGACATTTGCACTGGCAGATGCGATTTTTTATACATTAGTTGAATTGTCAAAAATATTTACCTATTGCTTGGGGTATATATGTTTGTTCAAAGTAGGTTATATACTTACATATCCCAGGTGTACTAAATAGTATATGGCCCAACTAACCTAAAACAAAAAATAACGATATTTTAAAAAAGAAAACTATCGATATGACGAGGATAATAGTACATTACAAACATAGGTGGAAAGAGTTTATTTTCTATAGATACAGACCAAATTGATAGAGCATAAAAATAGTGAGTGTTTGATAAAAATCGTGGGACTGTGTCACCACGTTGTATGAACTTGATATATTTTCTATTTGCAAATGTTGCTAGATCTACTAAAGTGGAAAATTATACAGGCAACAGTCGCTTTTAACGGTGAAGGTTATAAAATTACGATTTCTCGATAGTTGGGAATAAACAGGAAATTATGGTGCCGAGAGTGAAATATCGATATTTTAATAAGCAGGGTGCAACATTCAGTTCCGGCTACATCGTAAACCTCGGCGGGATCTATAGTTTAATGAGAATATAGAGAGCACGCAGCGTATGAGACGAACTATGATATATTCAAGTTTTTAGCACGAAACAGCACAGCACGAAATTACGTTAAGAGATTAAAATTGAACATTTCCCACTTTTGTATCCCATTTTCCAGTAGACTTGGACGTTGCCAGTGTTGGAAAAAACCCAAACCACTGGGCTATTTTGGGTTTTATAAGTGGGTATTATTAGGATCTTTAAATATTTTTTAAAATTATATCAAGATTTTAGTGAAAAAATAGTTATTTATGCAACAAATGCAAAAAGTGAGTGTTTTTTGCACGTGACAACACGTCGAGTGCAAAAAACACGTTTTGCAAGAGTTGCATACAATATTTTTTCTACATTCATACATAAAACTGAAAAATTAGAATATAATACGTTGGGAACTTAAACCGTTCTTCTTTTTTGTATCTTTATGACTTCCACCTTGTCAGTACTCAATAGCTGGTTTTCGCCTTGGCCATTTAAATTTTAAATAATTAAAAATATTTGCAATTTATAACTCGTTGATACTAAGTAGTAAGATATACATATATTATTGTTGTATTAAAGCAGGATCAGACACTTGCTCTGGATTTTTATTTTATTTAAATGTTAATGTTTGTCATAAATCATCACAAAACTGACACAAGAATGACAGATGAGTGCAACAAAAATTTTGTTGCACTAGTGCAAAAAAGAACCACTTTTTCCATTCAATGTGTTTCACAAAAGTGTTGTTTTTTGCATGAATGTAGGAAAGATCATTTAAAAAGAATTACTTTTCATAAGAATAGTATGCATTTAAATGACCTTCTACTTTACAACTTTACAACTATTCTATTCAATGGGTTTTTTCAAGTGGTTGTTACCCACAAAACTCAGTTGGCTTTTTTGCTCGCTTTTTTGGGTTACCTATTGGGCAGCCAACTCTGGACGTTGCATTCAAAAGATGGTGGTTGGACAACCTTATATCGATTGTTCACTAAACTTTATTATTCTAAGCAATAGAAAATAGTAAAACGAAGGGCTGTTAGTGATCTCAGTGAAATCAATTCACAAAGAATTGATGGAATCAGATTCAAAGACAATAACGACTGAAGATGTGATACGTGTAACAAAAAATGTACATCAAGGAAGATAGGAGAAGCAGCCAAAGTTACCGAAATATTATTGAAGCCACTTAACGTGTAAAGGTCGATTCCCACCTAAGCGTCGCCTAAGTGGTATTATCAACGCGTCAAAAACCTTACTCAAAATATATTGTGAACCCAATATTGTCGCTTCTTCTCAGTTCATGTTCGTTACATACTGCAGCAACAAACATGAAATCGTCCGACGATGAGGATGTTGAATCACCAAACATGTCCGCACTATTGATACACCAACACTCAAACGCACCTGTTTCGTTTCTGCTGCTTCCAAATGGCGCAGGCGCACGCTTTGCTCGGTTTAGATGGGAATAGCCTGTATAAAATGAAAATGGAAATCGACCTTGAAGGAAAAGATTTCATCATTTGAAAACTACGAAGTAAACAATAGGTACCTATGATGATTTTTTCGGGTAAAACTGGAAATGTGACCATTTTTGTAACAGAAGTGAGAAGCTACATTTCAAAGAAATGCGATCGGTTCTGCAATCGCTGGACTTTGATTTGAACACCCACAATGTGAACATAATCCATCGATTTCTTAAAATCATTGATCAATTAAATTTCTGTTTTTTCTATGAGTTTTGAAGCAAGTTATTTTAATTATTCAATTGTATTGCCTTTCTCCATTTTCGAAATGTCTTGAGAAGTATTATTACAGTTTCCTGTGATAATGTCGTATTTAATAAAGCGCATTATCAATAGATATCGTAATACAATATCCGTTGGTGCCTTTAGACCGGGAAGTAGTTGCTTCTTAGTTGAACGGTCGCTGAAGCGTTAACGTAATTATTATTTCGCGATATCTAAATGAATTTTGTCTGTTTCATTCAAATTATCCACCGCCATATAAAATTTTTGGTATAAACACAATAACCCTTTTAGGCTGTCAGTTGCCACATGCAGACCTTAACGGATAATATTTATTGAACATCCTTCGGGATATCCTGTTTGCCAAGTAGTTTTATGCGAGAAATTGAAATTTTAACAGAATTTCAAGTTTTAAAATGAAATATAAAGGTTTACAAGCTATTTTAAGTGTATACTGACGTGAAACAATAAAATATGTTTCCGCTTTTTCCATAGAAATGCGAAATGCAGTAGGTGAAAACTCATAATATGGCGGAAACCTTACCAGTGTTCAAGAGCGAGGTAAATTTAGTGTATTTGTTCAACGAAACGTAAATGTGGGGGAGTATGAAACAACTATTCGGTGTAGATTAAAAAAAACTCAATCCTAATTTTAAACTCCGGAATTTCAAGTTCAAAAAAACAGTCTGAATGTATTTTTCTATTTTGACTGTTGAAACGTTAACTTTGTTAAGACCAAGAGACACATAAAGACTGGAAAAAATGGTCCGTAGATCTAGTATGAGGTTTTAAAAGTTATATCACTAGATGTAAACCTCATCAAGGCATTAACACTTGTGAGCAAATTAACCCATAGAATGTAATTTTAAAAAAATATAAATAACATAATAATTACTAGCTTTATTTAATAATTCTGAGCTCCCTGTAGATAGAAAATAAAACATCACTCCAAAATTACTTTCCTTTACTGTATTGAACGATGGAAATAAACTTTTCTCATTTGATATTGACAGACACAATCACATTTATGTGATGTAGTATCATTCGTCTAGAAAACGGTTTTTCCCACTTCGCAAATACCTCTCAATGCAATTCTGGGTCATGTATGACATTTAGATAATTCATTGCTGCTGTCAGGATCTCGATCATCCTATCATTGTCTGCCTTGAACATCTACGTATATGGTCGAAGGTACATGTTTAAACATAATTCTCCTGTTTGTAACAAGTTACATAGAGCGTAGGTATGCATAGAAAAACGGGGTGTATACAATGTGGGAGTTTTTGCGAAAATTGGTGAAAAAGTGTTTTTTTTAAGGAGCCGTCCATTGGCCGGCACCACCTCAGCCTCTTGGGCTTATCCTCCTAGTATTCTTGCTACAGCCTATTCAGCCAGTCCGTTCCCTGTATTGGCTCATACAGGTTCTTAGCCGGTTGGTTGTAGAAGTCTTCGTCTTCTCCATTTGAGTCAGAGTTCCATGTTTAGCCAGTTCCCAATTTCCCTTCCTTTCTGGACCTATAAAGTCTTCTTCAAAACCTTCTTCAACTATTTAGTCCGCTAAATAAATCTCCATATGTGCCGGCACCCATATTAGAAACACTTTGTTGTCAAACTCTATGGAAGTCTAGGGAAAACCCCAAACCTTTTTTACAGTATTATAAGAAATTCAGTCATTGAAGCACTCAGTTCTTGTGTAATCAGCTCTAAAATGGTATGGGAATGCCTAGACAAACTCAATGAACTAACGGGACATTGTCGCCTGAATGGGCACCTGAAAAAAATAGTGGAGGAAGAGAAGAATTCAGATATTGTGGCATGGAAGAAGAAACCTCCATCCACATACTTTCCAACTGCAGAGCACTCCAGAATCCAAGAGCACAGTACCTGGGAGATTATTGGATAGAAGAGGAACACTTACTAAGTTGAAGCCTGCAGATGTCCTAAAATTCCTCCGGGAAATAGGACGAAAGGAGCTACTAGTTTCATAGACTCTTCTCAGAAATTAGGTAAAATTAAGGGGGCACAATAGATCTTTCAGGTCTCAGTGAATGTTACCCCAAAAACACATACATACATACATCTATTTGGTTTCAGCTCGAGTGAAATATTGGAAGAAACAGGCAAAAGAGGAAGAGAAGATCAGATCAATTTAAAATACATATTAACCAAAGTAATGATGAGTGCCACAACCGAGGCTACAACATTACCCTTGGATTGGTTACCTCTAAAAGCTCAAAAAACTATTGGGTAAAAAAGTATACAAAATCCATGGATTGGAAGATGTGACCTCCACTCATAATCTTCTGTAATCCCATTGTTAAACTCCTCAGAGACTATTGTAGTGAGAAACTGAGTAGAGTAGAGTAAAGTAAACTGAAACCTAATATCCTGAAATTCCGTCATTAATTTGTACTGACTTTCCTCAGAAGGTGAGTAAATGCCTAATGGATCCCATACAAACATTTGTCACATGTTTATTCCAACAATAACAAAATAGCCCAATTTTTGGAATTTGTTCCATCACCATTTTATTATCCAGATTTGACCCTTAAGCTAGGAATGTTAAAGAAGCGTTGGAATTGAAGGTCAATGTGTCGGAAAATATCCAGCATTTTGTCCTTATTTAGGTCAAAAGACTATAAACCTTCCACAAAACTAAATCTTAACGCATTAATTATACTCATAAAATATACAACTTACTTGAATGGAGATAAAAATAAATGCTTGTAATTTATAATTTTAATCCAAATCAATTTTGGTTCCGCAAAATTACAGTCAGCTGAATTATGTTTCGTTTATCAAATCAATTATGGAATTGGAGGTGCAATGTCAAAATGAGTAATTAATCTTGATAAGAGTTGGTCGATATGGCGGGTATCGAGAAAGGATTGGAAATTATACCTCAGCACCAACGTAATTACCGAAATATTTTGAGTGATCGTATCCAAATTGCTCTTGCAAGAGGTGAAACTTACAAGGAAGTTGTGTCAGATAAAGGAAATGGAATAGCATTGAGCGGTTAGAAAAATAGATTTATTTTTATTTCAATAATTGTTGGTAAAACTATTGAAAAATATTAACAATATTTTTAATGACAATTTCGACTTGCTCTATTCTTATAAGCCATTAAAGTGAGTAGCTTTATATCTGCTGTTTATACTAGTGACTTTATATTGTGTGATTTATTTCCAAGCTTCCAGAGTGTTTCGTCGTCTCTCAAGTTTGATCTACAAGCTACCTATCTATCTTCACCCACTGCACTTGTTCAAGTCATCTCTACCTTTATCTACAAGCTATCTATGTATCTTCACCCACTGCACTTGTTCAAGTCATCTCTACCTTTATCTACAAGCTATCTATCTTCACCTCTCGAGCTAGATCAAGTCATCTCAACTTTCATCTATATAATATAATTATCTTCTTGAGCACTTGCTCAAGTCATCTCAACTTTCATCTACAATATATCTATCTTCACCCACTGCACTTGTTCAAGTCATCTCAATCTTCATCTACAAACTATCTATTTTTACCCACCGTACTTACTCAAGTCATCTCAAGTTTGATCTACAAGCTATCTATTTTCACCCACTGCACTTGTTCCAGTCATGTCAACCTTCATTCACAAGCTATCTATCTTCACCTACCACACTTGCTCAAGTCATCTCAACTTTCATCTACAAGCTATCTCTCTTCACTTACCTAACTTGCTCAAGTCATCTCAATCTTCATCTACAAACTATCTATTTTCACCTACCGTACTTGTTCAAGTCATATTAACTTTTATCTACAAGCTACCTATCTATCTTCACCCACTGCACTTGTTCAAGTCATCTCTACCTTCATCTACAAGCTATCTATCTTCATCCTATCGAGCTAGATCAAGTCATCTCAACTTTCATCAACAATATATCCATCTTCGCCCACTGCACTTGCTCAAGCCATCTCAACTTTCATCTACAAGATACCTATCTTCACCCACTGCACTTGTTCAAGTCATCTCAACCTTCATCCACAAGCTACCTATCTTCACCACACTTGCTCAAGTCATCTCAACTTTCATCCACAAACTATCTCTCTTCACTTACCTAACTTGCTCAAGTCATCTCAACCTTTATTTACAAGCTATCTATCTTCACCTACCACATTTTCTCAAGTCATCTCAACTTTGATCTACAAGCTATCTATTTTCACCCACCGAATCAGCTGAAGTCGTTTTTACCTTCGTCTGCAAAGATAAAAACCTACCATAAAAGGTGCAGGCCTTCTTTTCTTTCCTGAATACAGGCAAAATAGAGTTGATATTTTGAATTTCTTTTTTTTTTATTTCGAATTTACCCAGCTATAAAAGCTGTAGGGTCCGTGCCCAGGTTAACGGTAGTTTTAACTTTTAATCTTTTTCTTGTTTCTACAAGGTGTTTCTACCTTAGTTGTACACCGCTCTTGAGAGGAGTCTTTTGTCGGGCATCTGTCTCTAGTCTTCGAGAAAGTGAGGTTACAAATTGTAACTTTTACTGTAGTAGTTCGGAAGAATTTATTATTAAATCACATTTAAATTCCACGAATATGTTCCTACTTTATCCCGTATATTAAGAAAATTCATTTTATCCGGTTGACATGCAGAAACAAGTTATCATATCCAACATGCATATATTAAATTATCATCTTAAGTTAGTTTTGGGAGTTCCGAGGAAATAATTCTGGCTCTCAGTGGTACGCATATGATAATATAAAATGAGGTTAGTCCCTATTCACAGTCTGTTTGTTGCTGACAGTTTCATGCATGAGATATTCATTTGTAAGTCAAGTATGGCAGAGCTGGAGATATTTGAGAATAGTTCTACTTTATGGATAATAGACTTACTACAATAATATGCTTTATATATTACGTATTAATACCATCAATCAACGATACCAATCCCTTTAAGCTACAGGCGGTATTTTGTGTTCCGTTCGAGCGTAAAATCAATTCTTGAAAGTCGACCGGAAATATTAAATGCTATTTAACTTGTAATTATTTTTATCGACAAGGGAAAATATTACATTGTGTTCAGATTTTTATAAGGATGGAAATATCGAGCTAATAATCTGCGTAAAATTTTGCATTACAAATGGAACTTCGTGTATAGGAGCACTTAAAAATGATAAGTGTATTTTGTTGTTTATCCTTTTTGAAATAAAACTGTCACATGTTTTAAACTGTATAAAGAATACACGTTATTTCATTTTACTAAAACTCACAAAATTAACATAGATATGAAATTATTAAAATATTGATTATAGTCATAGAAAATAAACTTTTTGTCTGTATTGTGTATTGATGAGTTCTTTTGTGCAGCTTCTTTTTGAAAAACCACTGGTTTTTCGGTGGTGAATGTTTAATGCCGACAGTCAGTCGCCAGCGAAGGGTCAGCAGGAGGTTGGAAACCGTTAGAAGCTTTGACGGCGTTGCCAGAGTTCCTTTTTTGTCAATGAATTAGAATTTAAGTTGGTGGTAACAATAAGGCTTATGGGGAATCGATTCTATAAAAAACATGTGCATATGAATAGTAGGTATAGAACATTTAAAAATGGACGAGATGTGGTGGAAGATTAGAACTAAAACTAAGTTCATCTCTGAGGGGAATCAGTCAATCAATATGTGTCATAAAATACTCTTAAAAGAAAACTGAGTAAAGAGAGCCATAAGTTCGTGCAGCATTTCAACGGCTACACTCTTTTCGTAGCCGCGGTCGTTTTCAACAACAAACGTAAGCTAAATCATAGATAATTTATAAACGGATAGATGGGATTCAATAATATTCTCTGTATAATGCTCTTGGTTGACAGTAAGTGGATTCTGATTATTGTTTTCAACTAAATGAGAACCAATAGTTCCATTCCCAGATATCGCACACCAAACGGTAACTCGAAGACTATGAAGTGGTTTCTCAACAATAGCATCAGGACGTTCAAATCCACTAAATATGTTTGTTGATTAATATAGCCGCTATGATGAAAGTGACTTTCGTCTGAAAAGTATATTTTTTCAAGAATTCCGGATCCTCGTAAATTATGCTTAACATTCGACCAACACTTAGTCGTTGTTCAACTAGAATGGATAACCACAAATTCTAGACCTTTGACTGATCTTAATTTTTCAGCAATTCTCACAAAACTTATTTGAAATGAATGCACAGCTTGGTCAAAAACACGTCCTCCGTTTTCGTTGGTATATACTGTTTTTCATGACCTGGAGAACCTTTACGTTGACAAAATACAAATCCGAAGAAATATCACACTTTATTCAATTTCAATTTTGATTCATATAAGCTTGAACCATTATTGAGACCATTTCTGCACGATCGGAAATAATGTTTTATCAAAATAGTAATATTATAAACCAGGTGGTGAAGACTATTATTGTTGACCGAGCACCAAGGCTTATAAATATCTTCACCACCGTATATACATTTTTTTCCATTACTAGCTAAATTTGTGACAAAAATTGAAAATAATTGACATTATACCACTTTTTCAATGATATAATATTACAACAGTATTACGTATTCAACACACCTTGAGTGTAAGAGCTATACTTATACACCACAGCACTCACAAACGCAACACGAGATACGTTTACCTCGTCGTCTGACCGAGGAGTACACAGTTTGTTTTCGGTCCATAGATTATGAACGTACTCCTTATGTCATCAGTCATTTTTAATTTAGCGCGAATGTCAAACTAATGACATTTTTATCCAAATAATTTCATCTTCATAGGTAATTTCCAGCAGCAAATATGTTAAAGACTATCTTCCGAGCTATCTTCTGAGTATACAAATTTATATGTTGTACAAGTCTTTGTTAAACTATTATCTCTGGATTCTCAAAATTATACGAAACCAATTATACTGCCACATCCAAAAGTTTTACAAAACTTTGAGCTTTGAACACATGCGCAATTGAATAAAAAACAAATGACAGCAATATTGCGTTCCCAACACAACACCTTGAGTGTGAGAGTTATACTTGGATACAAAGTGAGCGTACCTAAGACATTTTAGTATATTTTTGTACAATATACACCACAGTATTCATAAACGCACCACGAAAAGTGATTAGAGTCCGTTTCATTGGAGAACGGACTACTCTCGCCTCATAAAACAGAAATAAAAAAAGCTGAAGTGACAACCCAATAACCCAAACAAAGCGCACGACGCCACTGAACGAGGTGAAAATGGACGACAGCGCCCTTGTTGCTCAGCAGCTCAGCAACTATCGAGAACTCATCTCTGCGCATGTAAACAAGCTTTCTATTCTCTAATAAAACGGACTCTATCTTGTAGTCTAACTGACAAGTACACGCCCACTATATCGCTAGAACTTTCTCAAACACTTCAACTATTACTTTGAAAAGTTCCATCCAAAAACCAACATTATTTTATTCCGGAACAATGATAGCAACAGGTATCCTCCATATTAACCAAAAAGAAATCAATTTTTTTGACTAATTATTGTCTTTAGTGAAAATCCTTTTTTTTTAATCATCTTATATATATCATTTTAATAAAGTTCGTCCCATATCTAGTCGAAAATATTTCGAATTAATCTAAATTCCCACTTATCGGGTTAAATATCTCTCTGGTGCTGTGAAAAATTAACTGTCTTCAACAATTTCCGGTTCTTTTATATACCTACCAAGACAAATCTCGTTTGTCACTTCGTGCTGGAAATCATCAGATTAATAAAAATTTTTCATTCAATCGAAAAAATAGCATCCCACGATATCGGGAGGAGTAGTTTGATATCAAACAATATTTTTAAATCAATGAAAAGCAATTTCTATCTGTTATAACTCGTGATTGCACAGATTTGTTGCTGTTGGGTTCATTTAGGTTCATTGGCCAAGATGTGCGCCTCTATTAATTTGGAATTTAGCCGAGAGACTTTCAAATATTTCCAATTGATAATATTCATGTTGTACTTTGATATTTTTATATACAACTAACTGTAGTTTAATTTATTCATAAAAGCAAAAATTATGAATAGCAAAGAAGTGTTCAAGATTCTTTTCATATCGCACTGAAGTCAAGTCAAGAACGTTCTCATTAGTTTCTGATTGATCTCGCTAGTTATATATCAAATCATACAAGATACAAACTGAGATTTCCTTCTTTTCTACCAGTAATTACCGACAGTTCAAAGAATAGCGCCTTAGAGATTTTAACTTTGTAACGCCCATATTTTCTTCGATGATCTCCATGTACCGTGACCGAGTTAACAGTTAATAGAAATTAGAATGCTTGTTGAGCTTTTCCAACCAAAATAAAAGCTATAGGTAATAGTGTAAGCGGTTATTTCTATAAAAAGGACACACTAACCAAGAGGTCATTTATAACTTTATACAAAAATTGGCTCTAAAATAGCAATTCATAGTTCAAACATTCAGAGCGCGGTACAAAACTTTTCCTGGCTTGTCCGACGTCAGCTGCTTGCTTCATAGCAGCTTCAACTTCTACTCGAAGTGTAATACATGAACCAAGATATGAACGCCTTCGAGTGAGAGAGCCCCGGTAAGTATGCCCAGTACCTACGTCTAGGTTTTCCTCTCCGCCCAGGTAGCTATGGCTGATCTAGCAGTGATTTCCGCTATGCCAAAAAAATGGTTCAGGTCCGATAAATAAAGTCTCTGATCCCTTTTTGTTAGAATGTCGGCCTCCTCCTTGCCCTCCACTCCTCGATGTATCAATTCGACTCTGTTTTCCTTGCCTGGTATTTCAAGGGATTGTAGACTTTATCTTTGTAGATTTTATCCTGTTCGAGATCAGTGCTCCAAGAACAGCCTGGCTTTCTGACAGGATGTGTACCTGTTTTTTTTACAACAGATTGATTCATCAGCTCTCTTACAGCCAGTTCAATGCCGTATACTCCAGCCTGAAAGACGGTAGCGTAGGTACCTGCACAGGCTGGCTGTGATTTCAAATCTGGGTTTCCTGCTGACGACCGCTGCTCCAGCCCCGATTCCGGTTTTGGATCCGTCAGTTTAAATAAAGTAATCCGCTTCTAGGAAGAAGATTTCTTCGCTATCATATTGGTTTCTCGTGAGATTAAGAACCTTAAATGGCTTGTCCACGTGAAGTTTTGTGGAAGAAAGATCCGATGGCATCCCAAGAATTTAGTGATTTTGTATTTCCTTCATCAATCCCGATTGATCCCAATCTCTCAAAGTCTCTCCATTTATTTGCCTCTCCACTGACAGCATTCACTGAACGAAAAAGGTACGTTATATTAATAAAAAAGTACATCAAATCAATGAACATCAACATTAATTTTCAGCCGATGAGCTATATCGTTAATACAATGAACGTTCGTACGTTAACTTTTTTATTCATCAAGTTATTTTTAATGTACATTGAATCAATGAATAAAGAACATGGATCTATGACTTCCTGTTATTAATATAACGAACCACATACATTAACACAATAAACGAGAAGCATGGATCCATGACCACCGGTCATTAGTTTATGATTGTTGTACGTTAAATCAATGTACAATAAACATTGATACAATAAACGAAAAGCATGGATCCATGACCACCGGCCATTAGTTTATGATTGCTGTACGTTAAATCAATGTACAATAAACATTGATCGATGTTCACCGGTTATTAATATTTCGAACATAAAAATAATGTGGTAGTACAATGCAATTTTTTTTTTAGTTTTAAGGTGCAACATTGGCTGAAAATTATTTTATATGTCCATTGATTTGATGTAAGAACCAGTATCTGCAAATAAGAATACAAAGAAGTAAAACAGTCCCAAAAATAGCTTTTAATTATATAATAAGTACTTATTTTTCCCCCAAGAGGGTTTCATGATAATTTGCTTCTTTAATTCTGTCTTTAAACAAAAGTTACTACTAGGTGTAACATGTTATATTGACAAACAATTTTTGTATTTTCAATATATTTCCGCTGTATAATAAATATAATATACCTACCTAGAGAGTGAAAATGTTAACTACTTTTCGCATTTTCTATTCACTTACTACAAATTCACACATTTTATGAACTTTTGGCTTTCTAGTGGTACATCATGTCTACAAAATGACTTTTCTAGAAAGTTCCAAAACATTTTGCTTTCCAAAGGAAAGTCAAAGTTATATAAGAAAAATAATCTCAAAACATAATAATATGTCTACTGCCTTAAGAATATGGAGAAATTTATATCCAATGTCTTCAAAGTAGACGAAAATATTTGGAATTGTGTTAATGTCTTCACCAGTACACAATATAAAAAGCTGAATAGACATTTTTCAAATCTTCAGGTTAGCAATATGGTCCTCTACTTCTTGTTGAGTCTTCGTACAAAACAAAAATGACTCCTGGGAATCTTTGATTGTGTATTTTGTGTGAGTGGATTTCCCCCCAATATGTACCTAAATGAATATTTGAAATAAGTTCACTACAAAAAGAAAACTAAAAGAGTACTCACAATTGCAATATGAAGATATTGTCTATTCGTTGAAAAAATAGTAAATAGTCTATCCTCAATAAAATGGCACAATTTTACCCACTAAAAAACTCAAATCACACAAAATTCACAACGGAGCACAACAAGACTGTGGATAACCCTCTCGAGAAACAAAAAGACTGAAATATTAGGCGCGAAAATGGTCACGTATTTTGTTTTCTATGTACGCCTTTACGTAATATTAATGATTACAATCATGGATCTATGAACGGTTTACATTAACTTTCGCGCGCTATTCTGAGTCCATGTAAGCTGTTCGTAATATTAATGTTTTTAGTTATGGATCTATGAACAAGTATCATTGATTTTAGCGCCTTATTAGAAGTTAATGTTCAAGTTCGTAATATTAACGTTTAGCAAACATTGAAACAATGAATACCGTTTATGGTGTTTATATGTATTCTGTTCGTAAATCCATAACAAAAATTTATTGTTTTAAAGACGAGCAACATCAATTTAATAATTCTCAAACGTTGATTCAATGAACTTTTTCATTGCACCAATGAAAAAAATAATCAATTTTTGATGTTTTTCGTTTATTGCTTAATGTTAGGTAATTCATTGTTTCAGTGTACTAAAACATTAATCCATGATCAGAAATCATTGTAACAATCACCGATTCATAATATTAATGTTCAAAATATTGACGACCGGTGTTCATTAATTTTACGTACAAAATTTCTTTCTGTGTTCTATCAGCAGCTCTCCTGGCTTCCTTTTCAAAATGTGGAGAGGAGTTAGTTGCAGAAGGGCTTCCATAGCCGCCGTTGGTGTGGATTACATTGTTCCGATAATGGCCAAGCATGCTGTTCGCTGCAAGCCTTGCAGCTTTGCTCTAGCTGTCTTTTGCAGACCTTTGGTCCACCGGACTGCTGAGCCATACGTGACCATTGTTCGATAAATACTATATTAAGTTAGAACACTTCGAGGGTCTCTACAGGATGCCTATTTCTTACTTCAAGTCAATGGTGAAGTATGAAGATTAGACCAACACTAATGGTGACCGTATCTTTATGCGCATGCATTTATCGCGTGGCTGTGCTAGCACCAATCTGTCTGCGCTAGCACCAATCAGTCTGCGCAGGTGCGTGGCGAAGTAGGACTGTTTATGTCCCAATTTGAACAGTGCAAACGAATTAGCCGGTGTAGCGTCCGTTAGATGTGCAAATTCTAAAGAAGTTTTTGACTTAATTAAAAGCTATAAAGGAATATCACCTTTTTTTATTTGACTTTTACTCTTAATTAATTACAGATGATACATGACGCATGTAAAACGTGTTTTCTTTTCAATTTTCCTAGTGATGTGTCGCCTGCGTATTCGACATGATGTAATTTATAACAATTGTTGGTAATTTAAGTGGTTTTGTAAATGAATAATTCATAATTCATAACAACCTTATCGTGACTTGTATACTTTTAACACATATCCATATAATTTTGTTTTCAAATTATGCCCTCATTATTTCTGGAAGTATTAAACACTGAGAGGTTTTCGTGTTATGTCTGACATTTTGCTCTATTTCTTCCTACAACAGATGTTGAACACATTGCGAAATTTCATATTGGAAATAGTTTGAATGAATTTAAAACGTTAAACATCGATATTATGAGTAGAAAACCATTTGTGAAAAGATTTATTTACGTAGGTGATGAAATATCTAATGAAAGTAAAGAAAGAATGGAAATTTCTGTCTCATACCATTTGAAATAAAATAAAAAAAGACAATTTCAGGATAGATTCTCAAGAAAAAATCTGGGAAAGTACAGAACAGACCACTAAATGCAAAGGTAGAAATGCCTTGCCGAAAAAGATCTTAGACCAATAAAAGAAAGCATATAAGAGCATTGTTCCTTTTATGTAGCCAATCACATGGCTTCGTCTTTCCATTAACTTTGCGTGCCTAGCATATTTCTTCGTGTTTTACCAATAAAAACACTTTACAGATGGGAAAGGATACATTCTAGAATATTCAGTATATGAAGATCAATCATAGGATCAAAACGTCTCCGCAGTTTTGGAAAATTTGCGAATAATTTTATCCAGAAATGAATGGTGCTTTGAAATTGGATAAAATACTTGGAATACCATGGAAGCGTATTAAGGTTGGGATGTCAAACTTGATTTAATTGTTGGTGTTCTCGGGAGTAAAATGATAAGTGATGATGAATTTTCTGGGACTGACTCCTCCCAAGCTGGTTGAGGATGTAGAGCTGCTTCTTCAGAATTATTTCCAGAGAAATAAGGGAAAAGTATGAATATTCAAATATACAACTTTGAGGAAATCGCATTCCTCCACAGCAAGGATATATAGACATTTTCCTCAATAAATTTCCTCAAGAAAACATTTCCTAGTGACAGAGCAGCCGATAATTCTGAAATTTTTGCTGGATTTGTTAGAGTAGTCGAAAAAATGATTTTTTTAAGGAGCCGTCCCTTTGCCTGCATAATCCTAGGCTCCTGGGCTTATTATGGATCCTCCTATTGTTTTAAACAATCCGATCAGCTCATACAGGTTCTTTGCTGGTTGGTTGTAGAAGTCTTCTGGGGTCTACCATAGAGTTGCCTCCTGTGGTCCAGCGTCTCATAGTTTCATAATATGTGCAAAGCTATTTCGGTGACCTTTTCGCATATTCTGCATGTAAGATCTTCGTTATACAGCTCTATTTTGTTCAAGTGCTTCTTTGTGGAAAAGTATTCCGTAAGAAACCTCGTTATGGTATGCGTAGTTTAGGTTATTGCTGCTCACTGAGAGCAGTTCTTCAGCTACTTTCACTGATTAGTTTTTTATGAAATTTTTCCCATGTTTTTGCCTGGTCGTATTCTTTCAGTGTTTGCTGTGATAGACAATAGAACCTTTTTTTGCTTTTTACAGATACAGATAATGCCCGTCTGTCAGTTTCAGCGTCAATTTCTATTACTTGTTCATTTTCAAGTATTTTAAATATTTTTTATAGTTTAAATGGTTTTTTCATGGCTATAATTTCCTGCTATTGCCCCATACCTAGATTCTATGCTTTTGATAAAAATCGTGTCTATCCGGTGTGATTATGGATGAATTGAATCAGTGCAAACGTTTCTACCCGATCGATAATCGTCTATACTATAACATCAGTTACTAGCTTCAAGGGATATGTAGGAGCAGTTAATTATGGTGACTAGATTCCCACAACACCAGAAAAAATCCGCAAAACAAAACGAACACGAAGTATAATGTGTAACTGTAAATTCTGTAACAGTATTTTCCATTTTTTTCAACGTTGAATCGTCCAGGAGCGTCGACGTTTTGGATAACTTCTATTTGTGAAAATTTTTATGGAAATAATTTTAAAAAAACCCGATCATAAAGTCTGTTCATACTTATAGTGATTTGACTGAAACAAACTAGTAATGAAATGATATTTACGAACTGATTTTCGTAGTTGAAAACAACTAAAAACAAAAACAGCACAGTGGTGAATCGAACCGCTATAAATTTCACCTGATTCTCCCCGTCTGGCTATCTCCTACGCAGTTAAAAGTTTTCGAAAGTAGTATGAAAATGGTGTTCGATTTAATTAAACAATACTCAATTTTTTTATTGTGTCCCTATGTTGCAGCTTATTAATAAGACAGTATATAATTATTACACTATTAATTATTATTGCAAACACACACACCTCAAGTCTCGAAACGTTCTACTGAATATGAAGTATACAAGTTGTTACAAGTAACAGTCGTTGAGCTTCTTAAAATATTATCTGCCTACATTGATAAGTGAAGTCATATAAATTTTCGTGGACCCTTGCTTACGAGTTGTGAACCCCCATATTTTGTTACACCAACTTAGGACCCCGTCGAGTGTCCCGTGGACCCCTGGTGTCTATATGGACCACATTGAGAATAAATGATTTAAAACCACATGTTATTCAATGACATTTATTTTCACTAAGATTTGTTACTTGATAACCATTGGATTGTTATCAGTTTTATCAAACAATCTTTATGATATATTTTCTTGAAAGTTTATTAATTGGCGCAGTCAGTAGGATCATAGCCGTTAATTGCTTTTTTACGTTGGAAATCCTTGATAAAGTTGGAGTAACAGTAATTTTAATTAACAAGGGAATTATTGGATTGTAAATATGCAAAATCGTGGAAAACAAAAAGTAAGTTTAGCCATAATAGCTCGGTTTTCTTGAGTATCATCTATAATTTATTTGGCTGCACAATGAAGAGGAGGACTAACGAAATGGTTTTATAGGGATTAAAAAACTTTGGCGTTTTCCAAACTCAAGTCGTCAAAAAGTTCTTATGCAATATAAAGTATGGAACAATAGGGTTAGCGGGCAATATACTTTTTATTACTTAAATGCGAGGGTTGTGGAATTTATTACTATTATTTTTAGTTCTATTTTACGTAACACGATGGATTTTGCAGGAATTACACGGCTGTGCTACAAAATAAAAAAAAAATTAATATTTCACTATGATGACGAAAATCAAGTTATAATTTTCATTTATCTATAATTTGATTCTTTGTCTAATGACTTGGATGGAATTTGGCGCCCGTCTAACCTAAGCCTAAGAGAGAGTGGGTTAAGAGTGTTGAGTGGAAAAATGTTAGAGCTTAACTTTCTTATTTGTAAAGTTTATATTATTTAAATAAAATATATTTACATTGACATAATTCTTCAAAGAATGTATGACAAAAAAATGACTTTCAGCACATGCTAAAACACACATTCTTCAACTTCAAGTGATCGCTTGTCCTCCAGAACAATATGTTAAAGTCACTTGTTCCGGAATGGTCTACTGAATTTTATTCACAACACTGTACAATGGTTCCAAAGCACGTTAGAAAGAGTCTTGAACTAGGTACCGCACTTTTTACAGATTCACCTCTTCGCGTATAAAGCTTGCTTTCTGCATCCGTAAGAGAGAGTGAGTTGAGTGTTGAGTGAAAAAATGTTAAAGCTTAACTTTCTTTTTGAATTCAAGAGTACAATTCGGGATGTTGTCTTTTTGGATTTCGTTTTTAGACTCCCTGGTTTTTAGTATAAAAAGGGCAAGTGGCTAACTTGAGATGGATCGATTCCAGCCGGGGAAAAGGACGGGTCGACCTAAGAACCTACATCTGGTGAATTTCTTCAGTTACAGAGTTGTTACGTTTAAGTTAAAATAATACAAATAAATCTGTTGGATTGTTTTCCATGAAAATTAACTACTCACTCTTCGGTATTCAGGTTATGCAGAATATATTTACCTGAAACAAAAAAAAATATTAATTATCATCTCAAGATTGATTCTAAGTACGAGTATTATTTGGGGATAAAGTAAACAAGTTAAATTATCGCCGGTGTCTGATTTTGCATATAAACACATAATACAATTGCATCTAAAGGCAGAAAAATAAGAATTGGGAAAAAATAAAAAGAATGTTTTATATAAGATTTTGTTATGAGATGATATTGAAGATATTGATTTCGCATAATTCATAATAAAAATTTAATTTTTCAGTTATATATAATCATATTAATTTCCAAGCGTTTCCAAGTTACCATGAATATCTATAAAAGGAGTCTAAACTTCATGTATAACATTTTTTGAAAATTGAGAGGGACCTGTAATAGATACTAAATAATGTTGCTCCTATAAGAGATTCTACATACGGTACTTAAATTAGAAATAAGCGGTATGAAAAGCAGAACATGCACTTTTTCAGTTGACTGCCGTCAGGTGTCGGGATTAAGGCAGAGGCAAAAAAGTTTTGCACATACGTGGCCTATGTGGCGCCCTCTACAAAATGAATCGTAATAGGTACAAAATTATGATTTCTTATATCCAATAACCCTAAACCTCAAATTTTGTGCATATACGTCAGAAAGTTATTGTTAAAAACGAAAATTAAAAATTTCATGTTCAGCACCCTGTATCTCTATTAATATAAACATTTTATCGAGGCTAGTTGATTTAAATCGCATTATTTTGAAGTGAAGATTGTACTATACTTCTATGTACAATTACTTAAGGACCACTCTGTATATACAGTGTGGAAACCATTTATGGAATAAAATTATTTATGTCCTTATTTGAGAAAATTATAAAAAAGGCCGAGATACGTCAACTTTTAAATTGGGTTGTGCCTTATGTTGACATAAATTAAAATGTACAGGGTGATTCACGCAAGTATGTCATAGTCGGAGTTGTTTTTTTTTATGAAACACCATGTATATTTGCATATTTTTGAAATCCTCTTAATGAACCGATTCCAACAAACTCAATAATGTTATGTAATGTAAAATAATGGTCAATTATGAATTACACACGGTCAAATTTTTAAATTAATAATTTATTACACATGAAATATTGGTACTTTTTTAAATTAGCTAAATATTGATTTGTCAAAAATCTAAACTAACTAATTTTTTTTTATTTACAAATCCGCATCATCCTCAAGGGCTATTAGCGGTCTGTAGCTATTTATTATGTTTGTTTAATATTATGGATAGATATAGACATGTCACATGATTTAAAGTACTTTTAGATTTTATGGTAAAAATTTGAGATTTGCAGATATTTAATAAGGTTTTTCACATTACTGCTGTTGTTTAGAGTATTTTCCAGGGATTCACTTATGTTGCATGCTAGTCTGTTGGTATCATGGTATGATATAGCGGACACTCAACTAAAATAGGTTTCACTGTTAACAGCTGCTCACAAATAACACATACTGGTCTTGGTGTTCGGGAAAGTAAGTATTCATGAGTAGCTAACTAATTATTAGACGATTTGTATGTTAAACAAAACCTGCTATGCATGAATTTTATGATAAATACCTAAAAATTGCCTAAAAACGCCAATAATTAGACAAGATCGGTAAATAATGTGGATTGTTTTCTATTCTGTCGATGTGTTGACAGTTTTTATACTGAAAAAGTAAAATCTTTGTCAAACACTCTTTCCTTGTCGACATAACAATGAAATTTTTTCTGACAAATCAACGTTCTCATTGAATGGAGAGGTAAACCGACAGATCTGCAGATATTGGTCAGTAGATAATCCTAATTGGATGCGTGAGACACATACTCAGTACCCTCAAAAGGTGAACGTTTGGGCCGGTATCATAGGCGACCATATTATTGATCCTATATTTATAGATGGAAATTTGACAACTGAAAAATATTTGAATATGCTTAGAAATGAAGTTATTCCTGCGTTGGCAAGCTTATATTCCAACGCAATAGATCCTAGCTTACGGAATGAAAATGTTTGGTTCCAGCAAGACGGGGCCACACTCCATTATGCTTTAATGGTAAGAGCTTATTAAGATCCCCTTCTCCAATAAATGGATTGGACGAAGAAGTGCTATTGAGTGGCCAGCTAGATTGCCAAACCTTACGCCGGATAACTACAG
The DNA here is from genome assembly GCA_963978555.1 of Galerucella nymphaeae. Taxonomy (NCBI): domain Eukaryota; kingdom Metazoa; phylum Arthropoda; class Insecta; order Coleoptera; family Chrysomelidae; genus Galerucella; species Galerucella nymphaeae. The sequence continues at coordinate 10,498,879 of OZ021707.1, read as the reverse complement.
AAATACGGAATATTTCACCTCAAAAAAAAGTTAAGGAGGAGTTCTATAGGAGTCTGTGCTATCGCCAACAACTAGGTAGAGAACATTTTGAGCATTTATTTCAATGTATTGAAGTCAAATACATCAGGTATTTTATGTATGTGTTCAATACTACTACTGAATGTGCAGGCGAGCCTTGTCCTGGACAAACTCAAGCCAAGGTTCCGGCACTGAGGCATCCATGAAGCCGAGCCCTTCAATAAAGGCCACAACCTTTTTCATTGTTGTGGCTTTTATGTATTTAATAACTGTAAAAATAAAAAATTAACCCTGTATCATTCATAACTATGGCAAACTTGCGTGAATCATCCTGTACATTTAAATTTATGTTAATATAACGCACAAATCAATTCAAAAGTTGACGTGTCTCGGCATTTTCTATAATTTTCTGAAATAATGACATAAAGAATTTTATTCTATAAGTGGTTCCACACTGTATACATTTTTCAAATATTTTCCCTCAGGGGATTTTTACAATTTTGACATCCATAACTTGTGCTGATAATAACAAAAATATGTACAGAATATTCGGAGATACATTTTTCTTATACACATTAATATTATCAACAGCAAAAACTCGAATAATAAATCTGTAGTTAAAATGTGGTTTGAGTGAATTGTCTGACACAGCCAGTACAAACGTACATTTTAAGTTGTGGGAAACAACAAACTTTGTACTGATATAAATAATATTCAGCGCAAACGAACACAAATGTATTTTGTAGGTTTTATACGCTCATACTCAAAATGATTTCTCACGTTAAACATAAAGTTACTAAGAAGAGAATAAACAAAAAGGAACGACCGATTTATTGAGGCGAGATTTGAATAGCAGTAAATGTAGAGTTTTTAAATTGAAGCGAAAATTCCACAAAATAATGTTTAATAGTCCACGGATAGAACGTATACTGCCGGATGTTTTTTTGTATAGAGGGCGTCTTTTTGTAGTGTGAGCAAATACAAATTTATAAAATTAAAAAAAAAAAGGTTCCGCATTAATCTTGTGAGTGTCAATTCAATCAAAACAAACAAAGTAAATTCAAAATCAAAGCTTACCATTAATTAAAAATTAACTAATATTTTCAGAGTAATGAAATAAATATAGATCAATTTTGCCATTGGCGTACGGTTTGGGTGAGTAATACTTTGAAACTATCGAATCACAATTACTGTCAAACCTAACCTCAATCGTCTGAGCTGCGTAATGTTTCTAATATACCATTTCAGAATGACGTCATTGACAGGTTGGCCATATTGTTTTGGGTCCTCATATCCTATTCTAATTAGTTTCAATTGTTTACTGGTGAACAGCATGTGATGGTAAGACTTTAATTTAAAATTAGTTCTCAAAACTATCTAAAATGTCATCGTTTTGTAGCGTCGAGTGTGGAATGCGGGGAGGTAGAGATGAGGTTTTTTATTCGATTTCCGGCTGTCTAAACCAAGCGTGGAGACTATTTATTTGAATCTGTTGCTCTGTACGGTTTGGGTGAGTAATACTTTGAAACTATCGAATCACAATTACTGTCAAACCTAACCTCAATCGTCTGAGCTGCGTAATGTTTCTAATATACCATTTCAGAATGACGTCATTGACAGGTTGGCCATATTGTTTTGGGTCCTCATATCCTATTCTAATTAGTTTCAATTGTTTACTGGTGAACAGCATGTGATGGTAAGACTTTAATTTAAAATTAGTTCTCAAAACTATCTAAAATGTCATCGTTTTGTAGCGTCGAGTGTGGAATGCGGGGAGGTAGAGATGAGGTTTTTTATTCGATTTCCGGCTGTCTAAACCAAGCGTGGAGACTATTTATTTGAATCTGTTGCTCTTGACTTTCATTGAAATTTCATAACTTCTCTGTTGATTGATTTTTTCGTCTTCTGCCATTTCAATTACCATAATTCAATTCAAAGGCAGTTTACAGACTGAGCCATGTGTTATTTTAAATAAAATATATTTACATTGACATAATTCTACAAAGACTGTATGACAAAAAAAATAACTTTCAGCACATGCTAAAACAAAAATTCTTCAACTTCAAGTGATCGCTTGTCTTCCAGAACAATATGGGCCGTCCTGCTAAAATCAGGTGTTCCAGAATAGTCTACTGATCTGACGATGTCTTGAAGTTTTGCCAACACTCAAAATCTTAAGTATCTTGAGCGTTAAATATAAATTTTATTAACGGTTGGTGAATTTATATATATTCTGTTGGCTATAAAAGTAATTAAAAATTTAGTTACCGTCTTCTATGGGCATGAGAGAATATTAGTTCGGTCTGGAATCAGTGCGTCCCCTATTAAGGATATCGACGACATTGTTGTGAAAGCGACAAATTACGGTACTATTAGAAATATAAGTACATAAACGAGATAATTGTTCCAATAATGTGAGAGTACTTATTGTAAATATAATCACAAACAAGAATTCTCTATTAAATCATGTCGAAAACTCAACTATCCACAAAGATAACTGTTTTCTTCAATAACAAAGAAAATGATGAAATACGTATCGTACAAAATAAGGCCAGAATGCAGCACATTATAACAGTATTCCTCGGAACAATTAATAGCATTGACCTGGGATGACCATACCCGCCCCTACTGAAATATTTCTTGGCACGCCCCCGATGTTATCAGTGCGGTATTGACTATGGTTGCCATTGATAGCTGGGTTATTGCCTATATAATTATCTTTATCACTTTTAAGCCAGATATTAAGTGACTCGAATGACACCAATATGATATGTGAATGTAAAGGAGTTTTAATATCTCTCACAAATACGGGGGGATGCTATAGAAATTTTTTAGGAAGAGAAAAAGAGTTGCAGATGCGAGACTTATAGCCGGGGGTTGTAGTCCGTAGTTGATCACAATTTTCTCCGCTCCAACTGATCGATTCTAAATTTTTTTTTCAAAATACCTGGTTTTTGGAGGCAAACATTTTCAAAATGTCAATGAATGCATTAATCATATTTTTCAACGTTAGATTTAAGAAAAACGGAAAGAAAAAATTGTTCTACAGAAACTCGTAGAAAATAACTTTAATTTTTTTTATTTTCTTTTTACTGTTCATAAAACTACAACTTTTTATCTATCGATTTTTGCAGTAAACCGCGTATCGATAGCGTTAATGTTCATGAAGTGAGACAAGATTGAAATAAATATAAATTGTGAAATTTTGCAGGGCCGCTATTTTGAATTTTCAAAATCTAAAAACACCAACGTTTTTAGATGCCGGACTGCTGCTGTTCAATACTTCGCTATTTAAGTTGAGTTTTATTTATTTCTCTATGATTTCTGGTGAATTTTCGTTTTTATGGTTTGAAATAACGTATTAAAAGTCAATTCTTTGAAAACCAAAGGAATTTATTCTTGTTTTTTAAATAAGAAAATTGTTTACAATGGAAAACACAGTAAAAAATAAGAAAATCAGATTGGCAAATTATACAGGTCATCAGGAAAAAGAATTACTGATATTTTTATCCAATTCTTCATAATAATTATCACGGTTATACTGAAATCCATTTTCGAGAATATTCAATCCTCCATAAACATCCTTTTTCAAAAATTAAAAGAAACTCACCTGAAATTGACAGAAAACGAAAAACGAAAACCCGTAAAGAGGAAAAACATTGACATATATCAATCAAAACACAAGAATGTTAGGTTAGAAATCTCCACTTTGAGGATAAATGGAGAATAAGCGAGCGATTTTCTAAGATTAGCTAGGTGCAGCTTGAAATGACGAGTTGTTTATGGTGCATAACAAAATGTTCTTAAAGCGCCAATTAACTTAAATCGGTTTAAATATCAATTGGTGCAAGCGGCCATTAGTCGCTTAAAAAATAATTTTGCAAAAATTATTCCAGTTTTCCAAAAAAAAAGGTTTTTTATATTGTATCACGTCATCTTATAGGGTATACAATTCCCTACAATTTTGATTCCCACAATTTTTTTGTACAATCAAATCTAAAAAAGTTATGGACGAATTCCAAGCTTTGCTTGCAAGCTGCATCGGAAGCTCGAGCGGAATCTTATCTCAAATCTACGAAATATACATTCGTTTAAAAACTCTGGTGCAAATCTTATCGATTGTATATTCTTACTTACCCGGACTATTATAACATTTTGAGATACTGCGTTTTTTTTTGCTAAAGACTTAGCCGAATTTCGCGGTATTTTCGTTTTAATTTGCAAAAATGTAATTTAAATGGTTCGCAAAGGCAGTGGCGTAGTTTTAGGTTTTATTTTTTATTATTGAACGATAAATGAATATAAATCATTACAGAAAATATATTTTTATACAGAGACCATCACGGCAGCATTGCAGATGTTTCTATTCATATTGTTGATTTTTACAGATGTATGTACAGTCTGTTCGCTGAATCTTTTCCCATGTATGAAATGATTCACATACTACTTTTTGTATTACGTCTCTTTCCTACTCACAGAATCTCAACCCCCGAAATGAAACCGTTTGTTCCATTACAGCGTAATATAACAAACAGAGATGGCCATATGATGAATGTCGGCGATAGGTTAAACGCGAATCTGTACGTTGACGTCGTTGACAGACCAAAGACTTTGTTTACAACTACGACCTACGTGTTATTTAATGTATTGATGTATTGCGTTTGTATATTAATGATGACGCATGGGAAAAGATCCAACGAACCAACTGTATGTATGTATTTTTGGGGTAACATTCACTGAGACCTACAAGATCTATTGTGCCCCTTACTTCTACCTCGACTTCTACTTAGTTTCTGAGGAAAGTCTCTGAAACTAGTATAGCTCCTTTAGTCCTATTTCCCGGAGGATATCTGCAGGCTTCAGCTTAGATAAATGTTCCTCTTCTATCCAGTAATCTCCCAGGTACTGTGCTCTAGGATGGTGCTGTGCGGTTGGAAAGTATGTGGATGGAGGTTCCTTCTTCCACGCCACAAAATCTGCATTCTTCTACCTCCACTATTTTTCTCAGGTGCCCATTCAGGCCACAATGTCCCGTTAGAATCCATGTTAAAACTCTAAGCGCAGTTTTGACTTGACTTACGCCTTCATTTGATCTCGACAGGTTGTAGTCACCCAGAAGAATTTTTGATTGACTAAGCCCCATTAGATTTTTCCAATGGTCCTTCTTTCGGCTTCACCTATTTCTCACAATATTAGATTTGGGCTGATTTCCCAAAAATAGTTCAGGCCCTAGAAAGGTATTTCAGTCCCCATATTTGCTAGTTTATCCGCTATTTCATTTGCTTCTATTCCAGTGTGTCCTGGAATCCATAGTAGGGTAATTATATTGATCCTGCCTAGTTCATTGAGTGTGTCTAGGCATTCCCACATCATTTTGGAACTGATTACACAAGAGCCCAGTGCTTTGATGGCTGCTTGACTATCTGTCATTATGATAATCCTTTGTCCTTTGTATCCATTATCAATATGGAACTGGGCACACTTTCTTATGGCGTGAATTTCCCTTTGAAAGATACTTTTTCCCAAGCTCTCAGAGTGTTTGGTTCCTGGCCCAAACACTTCTATCCCAGTTCCTGTTTTTTAGCTGTATGTGTATCATTTAATGGCATTTTTTCCCACTCTGGTAATAGTATTAGGATCCCATTACTTCTTGTTGCTTAATTCCTCAAAATATTTCATCGAAAAGTTATACTTTTTCATCATACCGTCTTGTAGCATGTCCCAGGTCAATTTTTACAGATAAAATGATCATTTTAAAAATTATAACACGAGTTTGTATTCTTATAATGAGGAGACGCTCCATTTACAAAAAATATCTATGATGTATAGTAACATTACTAGGGGCTCACCTCCACGCTTCCCATTTTTCAAGAGAAATTCTGAATTTTGTACTTTATGTGCACGCGTATTGATTGATCTGGGCATTGCTATTCGATAATAATTGGAAACGATGTGATTACGTAAATAAATTAATTCCATTGCCACCGAACATTATGTCAAAACTTCATGTTCTGGTAAACATCAACCAACCGTAACCGAAGCAACGTATTGTTGTTCTCAAAACACGACAGGTCGATAAAATACTACCGAAACCTTGAAATAACTTCACAGCGAAAAAAATAATTTTTTTTCAAGCCATCTTCCATGTTATTGTGTCATATACATTGTTGCCAGATATTTCTTTTTGTCGGAATAATAATGAACTTCAAGTGGAACACTCTGTATATTTTTTATTTTTTGAAATCCTTCAGTAATACTGGTTATTTTTCATGTAGTTTTTCCTATACCTAAATGTCATCATTCCAGAGCTATATATACATTCACAGTATCTCCATTAACAAGGGATATAAGAAATGTCAAATGAGGTATACAAAAGAGTGACGTCACATGCTTCGTATCGGTGTTTAAGATAAGCCAGTGAATTTTTTTTCACATTGACATTTCTGATGAAATGGATATAATTGCACAATTGAATTGATGTGTCAAGACTTATCTATGTACCTTGAAAATGTGATAAAAGCTTGTATATTAACTTAGTTAGAACTGGTGAAAGTTAAGTACTTGTTCAAAGATCAAAATGCTAGGTAGTCGGTCAATAATTTATTGGAAAAACGTGGGTAGGTACCTATATCGCATTAATTTTCATTAAAACCGTAATTTATAGTTGAAAACAGTATTGAAGATTTGGGTTCTTGTACAGAATTCATGAAATCCTGGAAACGAAAGGAGAAGCTAGTTAAATACACTCCGAAGAAAGAAAAGAAAATATTATGCGTAAAAAGTTTTTATATAAAAGGCACTAGGCTTGCTCTAATTGTTACAAAATTCTTCAACTATTCAATCTGTATTTAGTTGTCCACAAAACTTTGCTTAATTATGAAGTATTTTTTGGTTCATCGTGGCAAAACACAAATTTCAGCGCCTAAATGCAGTTCTCTAACGTTGCTCTGTTTCAAAAGTGAATAGTGCATGGAATGCTATAAAGGAAAAAGTAAGTAAGTTCCAAATAATTCCTAATAGTTGTGAGTTTTATTATTATAATAAATAGTGGTTATTATCTCAATTTTTAAATATATTCGGATATGGAAATTATTTTTGTTTCATCAAAAGACTCCCACCGACTTTGTATATTCGGGTAGCTGGTTCATATCATTTTCGAACGAATGAGAAAATTCAAGTCGGATCATGTGAACGTACAACCGTCATAAGGAAAATTGAAAATGATATTCCCTATGGTTCGATATGGATTCCCAGTCCTCAGGCGCTAACAATTTTTCTGATTCTTCCATCTAAGTAAATGGGAGCGAAAGATGAAATATTAATTTTCAATGGTAAATGTTTCTGTGTTGAATTAACATTTAATCAACAGTTTTGAAAATATACAGTGTTTCAAAATAAATACATAAACCTTATAGTGCAAAATTACTTCAAATATTGAAATTATTTAGGATATTCCCAATTTTTGGACTTCACGATATCTTCCAAATTTTAAATTCAATAATATACCAGGTGCCCCAATACAAATATCTCAGAAATTAATTGTTTACTGTGGGAAAACATGTTCATAATTAAAGTGGTGTCAATGAAAATTTGGGGATATTTACTTCTAAAACGGATAAATTTTCCTAAAAGTAGCCTCATTGGAAAACTCAATTCAAATTCAACTAGTTTGCTCTTTTGAATACATTTAATGTATTGTCTTTATTAAAAGATCTCTTCTCCTTCTTGTTAATGTTACACATCTAAATCTATCTCTATGATACAAAGCTATATAGGTACCTTCCAATATCTCAAAGGTTTAATATGCTACGCCCGGCTACGTCCAAGTTATATCATGAAAACTCTTAATTCATAATAGTAATTAACACCTCTTAGTAAGTTTACTAGTATTTGGAACTCGATTTGGAACTATGTAATAGGTATTGGCGTATAGACGAAGAAGGTTGGTGGAGTGAAATTAAGTGGTGAGGAAGAAGAAAGGTTGATGAGGAAGAATTGATCAATAGACCCATCACCTAACATTTTGTATGCCATCTTTTTCTGGTCAAGTACTGAGTTGTTTTCTTGTTACATAGTGAACAATAAAGAATTTGTTATTATTATTATTATTAAATTTGAAAAAAAAACAGCTTCTTGGTTATTTTTCAACAGATTTAATAACAGTGATTAATTTTAGTACCAACTAAGTTGTGGAAAAGCTATTAAAGCGACTCGTATATGTACAAATTTCGATCGTGCCATTTCCATCGTGCCTAGAATACAAATATAATGATGAAAACTTGAATCGGCAACAACGACACAATTAGATCTAACACAAATGTTAGTTAGTTAGAACGACAGTAGTGAATATTCGGTTCTATTTGTTTATTAAGTACGCTCTAACTGTGTAGTCATAGGCGGCACAAGCGACGGCAGGAGATTGTTGAGCTAAATTGTGGTTTTCATTAATTTGTACAGAATGTTTGATTGATAGAGGTGAGCTGCTGTATTTCAGAAGGTATTTTTCGTACAGCTTGAATATTTCGCAGAAAATTCAAAAAATTTCTTAAGACTGTAAAAAATAAAGCACGAGTTCTCCCTTGTTGTCTTTTTTCTTTTATTAAGCATATACAGTGCAGGAAACAAAGGGAAACAATCAATTGATCTCGAATTATACAATTAAAATGTATTAAAAACGATCAAAATATTTATTTCAGTCTCAGTCAACGTCACTGACTACTATATTAATTCTCTTTGCAATAGAAAAGATCCTAACCTCGTCCTGATACGGGAGAAGCTACCTATACGACACAAAAATGGGAAAAAATTAATGTAGGGGAGCGAGGGGCTTGTTGTAACAGGGGTAAGTAGTAACAGGCCCTTTTCACTAGGATCTTAAACGCTATTAAAGTATTTTTTTGACTCGATTTAACCTATAAACCGCGCCGCATCATGTTGCCATAGCCTATGTCCTGCCGGCCGGTGCATTGAGGGGAAGTGTGCAGTGCATGTGCTTCATTTCTGCCAAGTAATATAAAATTGTACTATCGTAAAATTTCGGTTTGCGTATTTAATATTGACTTATTTCAAACTTTCTATATCTTATTTCCATTCAAATTTATCTATCTCTGATAATGTGTATAACAGTTTTTATGATTGCTAAATTGTTTAAATAGTTATCTTGATAAATGTTGAAAATCATACCAACGGGTTAGTTGTAACAAAATCCCGGGGCTTGTTGTAACGTGTTACTACATGCCACCAAATGTTGATTCTTACATAAGTATAATAATTTGTTAGATAGCTGTTAAGAAGAGATAATTACGAGCATACCTTGAATAATTTAATTACTTACTGTGATTTAAAAGTACCATGATGATTATAAGTAGTGTTGAACTAAATAAAACTGTTAATTACTTAATTTTTAAGTGTCGATTACTAAAAAAATGTATTTGAGTTGATTTTTGATAAGAATTACGTAATACTTACTTTAGAGAGATGTCAATTTAAAAATACAACAAAGAATAAATGATTAGAGGTATTATTGTCGTTTTTTTTGTCGTTACTACTTGCCCCGGTAGATGTTACAACTTGCCCCAAGCACGAGGTAAGTTGTAACACCGCACTTCTTCTAGAAAATAATTGATTGTAAAATAATGACCAATAGGTATGGTATTATTTTTACTTGATTTGGTAGAGGAAGAGTTACAGTATTCATCCATCTTTATTTAGTAGAAATTTAATCAATAGATTTCAAGATATTATATTTTTAATGAAAACTGTTACAACAAGCCCCTCGCTCCCCTACACGAATTATAACTTGTATTGGTTTCGCTAAATTTATTATTTTACCACATTTATGATTAACCATTGAATACTTAGACGGTATTACACTTTTTTTGGAGGGTAATATCTCGGGTAATATTAAAAAAAGTGGTAAATCGAACTATTGAAGAAATAGTTTGAAATTAGACTACTAATATTTTTACTCTACTTTTGTTAGAATTTTGAATCGAAAACTGGAAGATTTATGTTAGTGTAGATGTTTGTTATCTCTCGCTCTTTTCTTTCCTTGATTTCTCTTCCCAATTATAGGCCGAATTAGCAACACTTCTATTACAAGTAGAAGTAGCAGTATGAAAGTGGCGAATAATTTGTAAGAATAACGATTATTTCATGTTCTTCTTGATCCCACATTAGCATTGCTAATTCCGCCCTCTGACGGCGAAATTTTAGAACTAAAACTAGCTGTTTCTCTCGGTATAATTTTCTTATTCTCCTGTTGTACAACTATCAAGTTTCACTGACAGAAATAGTTCGGTCAAAAATATTGTGCACAACGACGAAAGTTCAAATAATAGTGATGAAAGTGATAATTTTAGTAATAGTGCAAGAAGTGAAAACATGGTTCGACGAAATTTTTTTTAATGTTTTAATGTACATAAGTATCTACGAGAAAAGTTTGGATTCGATGAAGAAACGGAAGTAATACAAGCAGTGTCTGATTTAACAGAAACTCCCCTGTCAACTATACAAAAAATAGTTGAATGGGCCTTAGACGCAAGAAGCGATGTGATAAGGGTTTTATATGTGTCTAGGATCATATTATTAAAAGCCACTATATATGACTGTTACATGAGTAATGAGTTACCTACCGTTGAAATAATAAGAAATAAGTTGATAAAATGCTGGCCATAACATCTATAAACTGCTGTAAGAAAACCATTGAAAACTGGATTAAAAAACTGGATTCAATTTTGTTCATGGTTTTTTAAGAATTGTTTTATTCTTGTTATACAATATGTCTCAGTAAGCTGGAACCATATGGGAAACTTTTTTATTATTGATTTTAGGAAAAAAATGTATTCTTCATAAAAAGTTCTGCATATTCTAAAATCTGAAATATAATCAAGAGATAACAATTTTTTTCAGTCGTGTACGAGGTATGTCAAAAAAATGAATTTTACTCAAGAGTAAAAAATGCTAACGGTCGCTAGGTGGCGGTGATTGAACCGCATTTTGGGGAATCTTCAAATATAATGCTATATTCTTCAATTATTCTCTTGAAAAAGAAGAGTTAAAAAAACGGTGAGAAACCTCATCCCAATATCTATTTCCCAAGCAAAGTTGAAAGAAGAAGATGATAGAAGAAAAAATAAGTTTGTTTTAAACGTTTGGTCAAATTTTTAAATGATCTGCAACAATGTTGCCGCGAGGAATATCTTAATGCATATTCTCTTGCCGTTATCGTAGCATTCTCAAAACATTCAAAATACACTCTTAACATATCATTACATATTTTTAAATTACTAACCATTACAGGTTCACTCTACACTCCAAATTAGGGAGTGTTGTAACGCGATATGTTAAACCATTGTTATAGTTACACGAAATTTTAGACGTTCGCCAACTGGTTAACCTTCGATAAGTTTACCATCAGATCTCAGAGAGTTAATATATGGTCAAACACGGAACAATGCAATTTTACTTGTTCTATCTGATGGACGGGTTCTATACAAGAGAATTGCTGCCAACATAACGAACAAAAAATACTGAAAAAGGTTAGTCGTATTAGGAAGTGGTTTTTTTCATGTTTTGAGTCCCTTTACCAACCATTTTGTACCCGAAAAGTTTGGACTTTTACCCTAAAAGTTTGCAGGTCTATTTAGCGATTATTTCACAGACCAAATACAATCAAGAACAGTCTAAAATGAACTGAATTACTAAATATAAATGACAATAACTGAAACGAGAGGTTTAAATTTTTTGTTTCAACCATTATGCCAACTGAAATCTCTTACGTGACCTTGATTGACAATTCGTGTTACAAGAGTTACAACACACCCTTAATTCCATATTCAGGTTGTCAAAACTGTATGACATCTGGACATCTACTACATTGTGTAGAATTTCCAATTTACTGAATTTTTATCATTTTTTTTTAATTCCGTCCTATTTCAAGTGAATAGTTAAAAAATATAGCATCGCATTGAAGATTCAAAAACCAAAAATTAAAACAACAATTGTACAATCATCGCCACCTAGCTACCGTTAAATCCATTGGAATGAAACGATAATATAGTATTTAATTTGGCGATGAATTCCCTTCCAAATTATACTAAATTTGTCAAAATCTATCGAGCAGAACCTTTCACAATATGGAGGAAAAAGTACTGGAGCAAACTCACGTGAAAAGATCCAATGATTACTTACATATTTGAATTTTATAGTAGGTACTATATCGGTTCACTTATTATAGAAAAATGATGTTCAAGTGTTATTATTGTGAATTACGCACTCTAGAGGTTGGGTAAGAAACTTGAAAATAATTTCCAGCAGTTTGAGAGTTTTTGATATTGAATATTTTTGTTAAAATCTACATTATATTCAAACTTTAAGATTGTGACGCGTTTCGCTAGCTTTATCAAACGAATGGAGGTATAATGAGACATTTTTAATTTATACAGTGCCTTAATACTAAACTTTACGGATATTAACAATAAAATTGTGATCTATTTACAAGGATAAAAATTAAAAAAAAGGGAAAAAATGTGTCTAAATATGGTATTGACTAAAGTATTCAACAAGTTTACTTGGAAATTCATTCACAACAATCCTACGGGAACATTTCTGAGTAAAAAGGTTTAATAAAGGAGAATTGTTGATATCTATTTGGTCGTTAAGAAGATTATATGAATATTTGTTTTTATTTATTTCAAGGGTATCTAAAAGATTTAATTTGAAGGATTTAGGTTCTGTATGCAAAATTTGAATCGAAAGAGTGTTGGTTTGCTAATAAATGATTAGTTAATACCATATTTAGACACATTTTTACCCATTTTTATTTTATTCCCATGTAAATAGATCATAATTTTATTGTTAAAATCCGTAAAATTTAGTATTAAGTCACTGTATAAATTGAAAATGTCTCATTATTTCTCCATTCATTTGATAAAGTTACTGTGTTAGCGAAACGCGTTACAAATTTTAAGTTTAAATATTATGTAGATTTTAACAAATTAAATTGTTTTAATTCATCATTCAGTATGGGTCTACATCAAGTAAAAGCCTCATCTAATCAATTTTCGAATTTTTTGGCTAAGCTGAAGGATAAATAGAAATAGTTTCGGAGATACAGTCGGTTACCTATATATACCTACTACATCTTAATAAGACACCCGGTACATTGTCAGATAGAACTATTTATCGCATAGTGAAGAAGGGATACCAGGTGCAAGCCTGGCGTAATGCGGTTGGCGGCGGATTTTGAATAAATTAAGACAAGTACAGGAGATGTGATGTTAAAAACTCGGTTAAAATACTAGTTTTTAGGACTGCGGAAAAATAAATCTGAAGTGTTGCCACACGTTGAGGAGATTAATAGTATGTTATACATCAAGGTGGTGGAGACTATTTTTATTGATCAAGCACCAAAATTATTTCGCGAGTGGCTTTGTCCCAAGCAGAATATAGTAATAGAAAAATTATTAACCATTAATAGAGAAATGGCTAGAAGTAGCAATAATTGTCAACTTCACAGCTAGTAGTGGAAAAAAGAAATTTTAGGTTTCACATGGACGATTATGAGAATGTCCCAGATTTTAAAAAGTAAAAAAGTTTGAGATTTGTTCCATTATAAATTTTGAATGTATATGGCGTGTGTAAAATATTATTTGTTCACCGAATCCTATTGATCAATACGATCCACTATAGTGCCAAATTTCACTCTTAGGAAGTGGTTACACGATCAATTCAATATTTCAGTAACTTTTATCCAAACAACGTTTGATCGAAAATAAATTTGTCGATAATTCTTCGATATAAGGGACATTCAGTCGCTCTCTCACTCTCTCTATCTCTAGATTATTACTTTGTTCAACAATTTTCTCGGAAATATAGTATTATCAAGATAAACTCTTTAATGTAGCGAAACTGCTATCCATACCGTTTTTATAGCCAATAAAAACCTAAAGTAAGTGTGGTGTTTGCATCTCCAACGGATACGATCAAACTAATTGGTTTTAAAATATATTTCTACCGGTTAAAAGGTAACTAACTACATATTTCTAAGCCATTTTCCATAATAAAATTTTGTTGAAACTCTAGACGGCAACATGCTATGAGATTTCCGGCAGTAGATCAAAATTTTAATGGAAGTGGAAAGTTTTGTATTCCCCGCGTTTTATATATGCAATAAAGCAATTTTTATATGTCATATCATATGTATACAAAGTCGTAGATGAAGGGTTTAAAATATTAAAAGAACTGCGGGTGGATGTAGTCACTATTCATGTAAAAGATTTTTATCGCCAACCGTCAGTAAAGTCGTCGATTATCAGATTGATTTCCGGAAGTAAACAAACAGTTTACCTTATCCTTATACCAATAATGTACTATTATCTGCCTTGCGGCAGGTAAAGTGATATATGAGTCAGGTAAAGTGACATAAGAGTCAGGTAAAGTGACATATGAGTCAGGTAAAGTGTTTTGATTTGACATTACTCGAAAATTATTATCTGCCAGTGTCACGATTCTCTCTATTATGAAATATACCTCAGCTTCTTTTATATTCCGAATTCTGAATAGTTGGCGATAAAATTTTGTATGCACCACGCCAGAAAAGTGTCTTTATCGGACTCGCCTGTTATTCGCCTCGCTTCGCCCGTCTCATAATTTCAGACTCGTCCGATAAAGAATCACTTTACTGCCTTGGTACATAAATAACTCTTATATATATGCCAGAAAAATGCTTGCACCATGACTTCGGGGATACCCTGTGGATCACTAAAATCCAAAAACCAGCCAAATTTTTCACTTGTGAAATTTGTTTCAACAATAATTATTAGCAAAAAAGCGAGGCGTAAGCCACTGATGAAAAATCTGTACACTATTTCCTGTATTTTCCTGGTATTGTCCAAGTATTTTTTTCAGGAACATTTTTATTTCTTTTTACATAAAAAAATATGCGATTAGGAAATGTTTCAACAGGAATTTTCTGTATTTTCCACTGCATTTTTCATGTATTTTCAGGAGTATTTTCTAATGATACCAGTATCTTCTATATTTCCAATTTATTTTCTCTAATTTGTACACTATTTTCTTGTGGTTTACCCCCCGCAAAAAAGCTTTATTTTAGTTTTTTGCAAATATAATGAAAAGTACTGGAATTATCTCGTTACAGTCGTTATTCATAAGAGGCGGTTTGTAGAGAATGCGAAAACCTACAAAATGGTTTTCGAAAAATTCCGATCCGAGCAATTTTCGTCGAGAAAAGACGGAAAAACGCTCAAAATTGACCTTAATTCAAAAATTCGTTAATACCGCTTAGTTTCAATAGCAAGGACGTCTATAAAGTTAGCACAGCCAAATGAGCACAATCGATTCTAATAAGCAAAACGATCTAGTGCTTTTTTGTGCTAATTGATTGCGAAATTTTTAATTTCAGTCGCTTAAATCGATGGCTCTATCAGCTTCAAAAGAAGAGCACAGTCATATATGAAAAATTGTTTATTTCGATTTTTTCTGGCACATCCATTTTATAGAGCTAATTATGTGCGTTCAGAAACAAATTTCGGGTCATGATTCATAAAAAAACCACCCCCAGTCCGACGAGGCGGCAGGCGCAAGAGTAAAGTCCTCGAAATTCTCAGCACAATCGAACTTGAATAGTCGATTTCTGACGCATTAATAATGGGATTGTGCTAATTAAAATCGATTGTGCTCATTTGGCTGTGCTAACTTCATTGATATCCGAGGCAGTACTGGAGGGTGTATCGGGAAGCGAATGCCGAGAATTTTCGCGCGACCTGCTATGTATGAAATAATATTAGGGAGTCCAAAACACAAGCATTTTTTCAGATGATTTTATAGTAAGGTTTCAATAACAAAGCAAATTAGCAGTTTGAATTGGGCAGACACGATCAAGTATTTCCGAGCATTTTTATCGAGCTTCTGAGTTAGTAGGCAACCTATGTACTTCAGGGACCTTGATGCGTGCCTATTAGCCTGGAAAAGACCTACAGCGTTGCCAGAAGGCATTCATGCAATTGCTCGTGGCCTCAATTAAATAAAAATACCCACTGACATTTTCTTTTTGGAAAATTATTATGATATTTTGACCCCAATTGGTTTCACTAATAAAAAAGTTTGTCATTTGGTTCTCTAGTTTCTGTTAAGAACATTGAACAAGTTATAATTCGAAGAGAGGGATCTAAAAATATTTTTATACCAATCTAAAATGAATATTTCAATAGAACCTCTTGCTGGAAACAGATTATTGAGAACAAAAGCAGGTAAAATAAATCCCAAGTACTTAAAAGTCATTAAAGGTATTGTTTGCATGGCTTTTCGGACGATTAGGTCAACAAGTTTCTGAAAGTCCATTTGAAATTTCTGAGAAATATTTCCGGATTAAGTACCCGGTTATTACTAAATATTTGCTTTATGTATAAAAATGCCAAATGTCTTGCTTTTCCTTTGTATTGCGACAACTGAAAGTTGTGTAACGGAGAGCCCATAAAAACCATAAAAAAAGGGTTACAAATAAAAGTTTATACAATATAACGAAACCAGAAGTCACCTGCAGTACTTCAAGAGTAACAGAAAACTTGATTAGAGATTGAGGAGTTATGGAGAACATTCCATATAAATTGAGGAAAAACGAGAAAACATATTTATATAAATAAATGAGATACAAATTGGCATGGTAGTATACAGTTCCAAAATGGTGTGGGAATGCCTAGACAAACGAGACAAACTCAATGAACTATAGGCCAGAAAAATATAGTTACCTTACTATGGATTCCAGGACACACTGGAATAGAAGGGAATAAAATAGCAGACGAGCTAGCAAAGAGGAGGACTAAAATACCTTTCTGAGGGCCTGAACCCTTTTGCGGAATCAGCCCCAATGTAATATTGGAAGAAATAGATGAAGCCGAAAGAAAGAGAAGATCTGACCATTGGAAAGATCTAGTAGGGCTTAGACAATCAAAGATTCTTCTGGGTGACTACAACCTGTCGAGATCAAATAAATGCATAAGTCAAAGTAAAACTGAGTTTCAACAGGGATCCCAGCGGGACATTGTCGCCTGAATGGACAACTGAAAAAGCTCAAAATAGTGGAGGAAGAAGAATGCATATATTGTGACATGGAAGAAGGAACTTCCATCAACATACTTTCCAACTGCACAGCACTCCAGAATCCTATAGCACAGTACCTGGGAGATTACTGGATAGAAGAGGAACATTTACCTAAGTTGAAGCCTGCAGATATCCTAAAAGAGATATCCTAAAGGAGCTACCAGTTTCAGACTCTCAGAAACTAAGTAGAAATAAGGGGGCACAATAGATCTTCCAGGTCTAATAACTAAGCTGTATAAAACCCTTCGTCAAGGCAATCGTTACCTTTTTAGTAATTGTTACTTGCGACCTCGCTTGCGACCTTCCAACCAGTGTCAAAATGAGTAAATAGGGAGGAGAAAAATTATTACTAATTAATAACACAACTGCTTTTTTCATTGCTATTTATCCCTACAAGTTCCATTGCTCAATTGTATACATATTCAATGAATTAAAATAAAATGCAAGCTTATGTATGATGGAATTTGATTCATTTTTAAATAGTTTAAAATTAGAGCTGTGGGTAACCCGCCGCCTATGGATAATTTCCATTTTTAAAATAACTGATATTAAAATTTTGATTTTTCACATTTAATATTATCGATTAATAAATGAATTATTAATCGTAACCTATCTTACCCAGACGTATCTCAACATCTGCACGTTTGTGTAGCTCGTTAAAAAAACTTGCTCGGTCGGCTGAAGAGAAACGAACACGTCAGAAACGTAGCTGCGTTTTCTTATAAGGAAGCCAGATGCATTAAAACTAGTACTGGTACAACAACAAAGCGCTTGTTGTCGTCAAAAACTTGACCCAAGGAGATAACCAAAATAAAACTACCTATTTATATGCGTTGAATATAAATATTTTTCATTTTAATTATAATTATGTGAATGTTGTGTTTAATTTTTTTAATGTAAGTTTTCTATGAAGATTAATTTGTATATTATTCAATAGCTATCGGGGCATATAGCCTGGTAAGTAGTTGTTGCTCCTTTGTTGCGAACGGTCACTGTTTTTGAATAGTTATTTATGCAACAAGTTCAAAAAGTGAGTGTTTTTTGCACGCGACGTGAAATTGTCCAACGAGGCCTTTAGGCTGAGTTGGACAGCACGTTTTGCAAGAGTTGCATACAATATTTTTTCTACATTCATGCAAAAACTGGAAAATTAGAATATAACATGTTGGGAACTCAAACTCAAACCGTTCTTCTTTTTTTGTATCTTCATGGCCTTCACCTTGTCAGTCCTCAATTATTGCTGGTTTTTGCCTTGACCATTTAAATTTTAAATAATTAAAGATTTTTGCAATATTTATAACTCGTTGATACTAAGTAGTAAGATATACATATATTATTGTTGTATTAAAGCAAGATCAGACACTTGCTCTGGATTTTTATTTTATTTAAATGTTTATGTTTGTCATAAATTATCACAAAACTGACACAAGAATGACAGATGAGCGCAACAAAAATTTTGTTGCACTAGTGCAAAAAAGAACCACTTTTTCCATTAAATGTGTTTCACAAAAGTGTTGTTTTTTGCATGAATGTAGAAAAAAAATTTTTTTCAATACATAAGCTTAAGTTTTAATCTTTTATTGAAATTTTATGGCTACAGATGCTCATTTCTCTAAATCGTGTTTTTCAATTCTTCTTAAAGCTGTTGTTACTGAAGCTTTCATGAAAAAAAAGATGAGCATAATTTTCCTAATAGCAGCAGCACATTTAAAAAACGAAAAGAGCCATTTTGTATCTATGGAGATCTCTGTAGACGTCAATTAAATCTGGTCCACCCTGTATACAACACAAAATAAATTTTAATCCTAAAAAATATTTTTTTCTCCGATTGGCAGCAAATATTAATTTTGCTGACTGATATCAATCAGCAAAGTATTACTTTTCCTGCCTAGGCAGCAAAGTGGTTACTTTGCTGCCTATTTAAACAAATAACTATTCTTTTATTTACACACGTAACATTTTTCATTTCACAATAAATCCGTAGTAATCTCATAAATCGTATAAAACAAAACGCCAAGTCAACTGGTCATTAGGGCCAGCCAGTGGTTACTAAAAATTTATTTATCATCTCAGCTTATTGTTCTCGGAAAACGGAAAATCAATATACCTAATATAGCATCCGTCCATAATCTGGCAATTTAGTTTCCGAGCCGAATAATACCAAACATAAAAAAGAATAATTAAAACTCGAAAGAGTAGGATTTGATATGACTCACTTGACTCGGCATTATTATAACAGTAGACAATTCCCTCACAGCCATTCTCAATAACGAGTTAAAAATACACACAGCCAACTAATGAAACTAATTAGTGAGCACGCTGTTAAGGTTTCGGCATTCGGTTTTTAATCACTAATATTATTGTTGTTGATTCATTCGTGAGTTTGTTGGGCTTTCAATTACTTGTTGCTATTTTCGATTTAGAAAATTGAATTGCATACGAGGGCTTGTAGCTTTTTGCACAGCAATAGGATTCTTAAAATTTGCTATAAACTATAAAAATTATACCTCTTTAAAACTGGCAACGGAAATATTATTAGTTGTTTTATGAATTTCACTTCTGGCTCTCTAGAACTCTACATATTGTCTTGTATTAATATCTGTCAAATAAAAACTAAAAAATTGGCAGTACGGAATTTTTTAGTTATTTAGTAGCAGGTAAACTGGCAAAAGAAATCTAGTGGGGGTTAGAGAATAAAATATTCTACAGGAGGAGTTTTAACAGGGATCCAAAATAGTTGAAAGAAAAATTCCTAGGAGATTGTTGGATAGAAGAGGGACATTTACGTGAGAGTGAGAGCCTGCAGATATCCTAAAATTCCTCCGGGAAATAGGACTAAAGGAGCTACTAGTATCTGATACTTTCCTCAGAAACTAAGTAGAAGTAGAAGTGAGGGGACACAATCGATGCCATGCCAGATCAAAGTTATATTTTTTCAAATAGGACACCTTGTATTTTACTTCAAATTTGAATTCTGCTTGACTTCACTATTACAATAATATAACATTATAATGGGTTAGACAGCGTATTTAAAAAATTCGGACCACTTGTTCCTGTAAATCGTAATGACTTCAACGCCCTGTATACTTTAAAATGCACAATGTTTAATTAATCTTTTATAGCCACACGTCTGTGGTAGTCGTCGAATATTACAACTCAATCGAACTGATTCGATATCTAGGAAACCGTATACAGGGCGAATCCAAACTCGAACACATTGGTTTCAAATTTTTTTTAAATAGATCACTCTGTATTTTATATTAATGAATAGTTTTTGTGATATTTCTATTTTGTTAAACATTTTATTTCCAATAAAGAAATCAATAAAAAGCAGATAATAAAATTAATTCACAACAATTAACATGTTAGGAAATTAGTGTGTTACTTGGAAAAAGGTTTTAAAAGGTCGATAACAGTACCGCCACACGTGCAGATAGATCAGGTTTCTTAGGTAGCTCTTCTAAATAGTTAAAACCATATATCATTAGCGTTCTTAGTAATTAGAAATGTAAGTCGATCTTTTCAAGACCGTCTCCAAGCCTGTATAAATGTGGAGTGTGGTCAATTTGAGCATCTAAAACTTTGTTGTTGATTTTTTCATAAATTTTAGTATAGCTGTTAATAAATAAGTATGAGTAAATTTCTACCATAACGAAGTAATTAGCAAATATCAAGACAAATATGCATGAATTGGTACAATACTTCCAATTTACATAGGTGTTGTTTACAGAGAATGAATAATATTAATATTTTGAAGGAACGTAATTAAGTTCATGACATACAGGAGTCTCCTAACAGTTCTATCGCTGAAATTACATACTTTGCGCTCATAATAATATTTAGGGCACCCAAAAAAATGTTTGATACTCAACTGCACCTGACACACACTACATATTCTTCTTTCTTCTTTCTCCAGGAGATATTGGTGTGTGTATTTCGTGTGACCTATCTTAAGCCCTGATAATATTACTATTATTATGCTTTCGTGTGAAACTAAGGTTCCTCTATGGGGAAACAACAAGCTTTATTTGTTTGAGTTTAGCCTTAGATCCAATCCACAATTTTTGCCAAACATCTCTTGTTGATTTTTTGAAAAAAGCTCTCAAGTCACTTTGACTAGTCAGCTGTTTATTTACTATTGTGGTATTGTTTAGGTGAGCTTCTTTGGCGGCTTGATCGACTGCTTAATTGCCTGTAATTTGTGTGCGGGAAGGGACCCACAAAAAGTTGATAATGTTTGTTTCCGTTGAATGCATATTTTCTTTGATGTTCGTTACAAGCGTTAAATCTGGGTAGATTTGAGTTATGCTTTGAAGAGCACTCAACGAATCTGCCATTATGAGAAACTTTTTTTGACGGGAGCTTGCAAAATTCTGTTGCCTTAAATATTGCCAACAGTTCCCCTGTATACACGCTCCACGTACCTATGCGGTAAAGCAAAAGATTACGTCTCGTGTGTAGTAGTAGTGATATCTTGAGATTTGAAGGCACCCGTGTAAAGTCTTCATAGTGGGCAGAAATTCTTTTTCAATCAGCGCATGAGAAGTTTGTTGTATGGGGTTGTAGGCAAAAATTACAATGAGGAGGTTTAAGTGACCAGGGATTATATTTAGGGGAACGTATCTCAACCTTTGGGAAGTTTATAGCTACTACAGATTACATTGATGCGTTGGTAGAAAAGGAATGACAAATAAGGTTTTTGAAGATATATATTTCTGAAGCGAAGGCAAATGTATCATTGTAAATTGTGTTTTTTGGGTTGAAAAGTACTTTAAGGGGCGTATGATATGCTAAGATATTCTCTCCTTAATTCAAGTGGTTAGGTTCTCCAGCTTCACATAGTGAGTTTTCAACAGGACTGGTAGGATATGCTTCTAAAGAAACTCGAACCTTTTTATTTGATTACATTGGAATATTTTCGTTTTAAGCCGTTTTTAACGACACCTACACACAATAACTTTAATTCAATTACTATCGCGGTTTAAGTTCAATCTAGTTGTATAAAGTTGAAATAACCGAAGCCGAAGTCAAAAATTTGCATCTGCTTTCCTGGTTCATTTTATTAATTAAGAGCAATTGGTAGATGAAGTACGTCCCGATTATGTCCCCTTCGTTGGTGATGTCACTTATATCGTCCTAAATAGCGTTTTAATCGCTTGCAGGCGACTAAACTTTAACTTTCAAAATGGTTGTTACGTCGATGAATATATAAAACTTTAGAACATAACTTTTGAATCCGGGATTTAATTGGAACAGCAATAACATTTCGAATTGAATTAATGCATAAGTTACCATGATAGTTGAGTGTAAGGAATTGAAAATTACTTGAAATTAAAAATAAAGGCAGAATAAATAAAAACAGATTTTTATAGGAATAATAATAATAGTATATTTTCCACCGAGTTTTCCACCACCTGCTGTGAAGTTACAATTATTGCTTCTTCTTACCCACTGAGAAGTTGAATTTCTCTATTTTCTAGGTCAATAATAATAAACTAATTCAAACATTTCGAGAATTTAGAGATAGTAGTTCAACAAAAACTTCTGCAACATATCCAACATTTCGTTGAAGAGATTCACTGGTAGTCTAAATTCAAAAAGTTGGGGTACCAGACTACATCAGCCATCTGATTTGACATGTTATTTTTTGTCTCTCTTGTTTATTTTCAATTTTATACGGAAAATAGTACAAATATTGTATAAAATTAAATTTCCTGCAATTTTGATCTACATAAAGCTTTCCTAGGAGCCATATTTTTCGATTTTTACCTTAGAAGAATGGGGGTGAAATCTTATCATTGTATCATCACGTTTCTTTTCAACTTTAGAAGAAACATTGTTATGAACAAAGTTGTTGGAAATTGAACGAGAACAAGAAGGACTCCGCTTTTCCTGAATAACGGATACACATTCAACCTAACTGCTCCAGCCCCCACTCTTCTCAGGTTATAAATCGAATAATATTGATCCCACGAAAAATTGATTGGGATTAAAATTGTAGGAAACTTAATTTTAAACAACTTTTGTAATAACTATTTTCCGAGAGGTGAACCACTGAAGAAAAATCTGTACACTATTTTCTGTATTTTCCAGGTATTGTTCAAGTATTATCTTTGAGAAAGTCTTTATTTCTACTACTATAAGATTAAGAAATGTTTCAACAAAATTTTTCTGTATTTTCCACTGCATTTCCCTTGTATTCTCAGGAGTATTTTCTATTGATAGTATTTCTAATGATACTAGTATTTTTTAGAGTATTTTCTGTATTTTCAATGTATTTTTTTCAATTTGTACACTATTTTCTTCAGTGGTTCACCCCTCTCTATTTTCCGTGTGAAATTAAAAATAAACCAGTTTTATTACGAAGTTATTAAAGAGGCAAAAAATTACAAATTGATATGGCGGATGCAGCCAAAAGTTTGGTACCCCAACTGTTTGAATTTGGACTACCAGTAACACCCTTCAAGGAATTCCGAAGGAAAATTGCAGCTCAAAACTTATATATATCAAAAATACCAATTCGATTGGATAAATGTTATTCTTATTTAGCTTTCAAAACGGCTTATGACACTCTTAACATAATCCAACATTTAAATATAAGGAGATAGTGTTCATCGGTATTCATAGCGAATTGAAACGAAAATTACAGAATTTCAAGTTTCTAAACTAAAATTTTTAGAAAAAAAAATTAGAATTTAATTTTAGTCACCACCAGGGTGGTATCTCGGAAAGGGGTGGGAGGAGGAACTATTAATATTAACATTTTATTGAGGCTACTTCTCGGGCTACTTGGTTTAAATTGCAATATTTTGAAGTGAAAATTGTACTGTACTTTTATGTACAATTACTTGAGGAAGATCCTGTATAATGCACAATTACATATACATGGTGTAACAAAAAGGCAGGTCATAAATATTACCACATATTCTGGGGCTATGTGCATTCGAAAAAAGTTACAACCCTTCGAAGTTACCAAATGAAAATTGATTTTTTCAAATATTTCGGCAGTTGTTGGACATATTATAATGAAAGTTGATAAGTGGCTTTCTTATGATAAGAGTACTAGGGTAACTTGTATTGGATCGAGTTATTTTTAGCCTCAGAATATGTGGTATGATTTATGACCTACCTTTTTGTTACACCCTATATTGACTGTAACATAAATAAATTCTAATTCCAGTTAAATTTGTACATATATTGACAATTAATTATTGTGTTTCAGCTTTACAACCTTAAACTCATAAAGAAAAGTTAAAATATCTATTTATTTCATTCTGTTCAGTAATATTTCACACGATAACGATAAAACACTTTTATTATACATCGAAATTTATTTGCAACGCACATTTTATAATACAAAATTGATTTTATTGGAGCTGTTTTGGTTCGTTGAAAACAAAATTAACGGAGAATTTTAATCAACAAACAATTTCACGTAATTGTTCAATCATTTTTGATAGATTTTATCGAATGGATATCTGTAATACCTAATTGAAATGATATGTTTGCATTTTTCACAGATAAATAAATATTGAGTTTGAATTTGTAACAAAAATATAAGCGAATGATGAAAAATAAGGTATTTATTGCCAATAAAATAGTTACTTTCCCAGATTTGTGAGATGAGCTTGCGATGAAGCTTGCAAGATTAATTTGGAGCACGTGAAATGCAATAGTTTTTCGTCCATAACTTTTTTAGATTTGATTATACAAAAAAATTGTGGGCATCAAAATTGAAGGATATTTTATACCCTGTAAGATGACGGAATGCAGAATTAGAAAAAAAAATGTTTCTCAACCCTTTTCGAAAAATTGAAATAATTTTTGCAAAATGGTTTTTGAGCGACACTAATAACAATAAGGATTTCGTAATATATGGAAATATAGTAGTCTGGCACCTAGAAACATCGTTTCCAGATTCTACCCACCGGTTTCACAATTATAGTTATTATAGAGTTAAAAAATAAATATTTACAATGGGGCTTCCTTGGGCAATATCGAGTTCGAACAAAAATATTTTGTGTAACAAAGTGATAATTTTTATAATAGTGCAAGTAGTAAAAACAGGATTCGACATTTAAATTTGGAAGCATAGAAAACATGATACAAAGTGTATAAGAATCTACGAGAAAAGTTTGGATTCTATGAAGAAACTGAATTAATACAAGCAGTGTCTGATTTAACAGAAACTCCCCTATAAAAATAGTTGAATGGGCCTCATTGTCGCAAGAAGCGATGTGATAAGGGATTGGTCAAACCTTTAGATGTGTCTGATCAAATTATTAAAAACCTCCAATATGACTGTTACAAAAGAAATGACTCACTTACGGTTTAAATAATAGATAAATTGATAAAAGCTGGTCATAATATAAATTGCCGAGTAAATTGCTGTAAGAAAACCATTGTAAACTGGATTTAAAAACTGGGATTTAATTTTGTTTATTCTTGTTATAGAATTTCTTTCTTTTTTAATAAAATTCAATTTTGTTTATGGTTTTTGCTTTGAAATTTTGTTTACCCTAAAAAATCGAATGGAATACAAAAAAGGTACAGTTCACGTCTGGAATTACATGAGATAAAATATAGAATCATGTTTGGTTATTAGACAAAAATAATATTGATACCGATCAAAGTTTAGATATACGATTAGATAGCTACACAATAAGTGTGGATTTATGCAGACACAATTAACAATTATCAATTAGCATTTAACAATTAACAATTATCAATTATAAGTTGAACTACCCATTTCACTATGACTCTATTTATGCACACAATTAACAATTATCATTTATCAATTAACAATAGCGAAGTTGGCCAACTTTTAACTTCTTGAATTAATTGTACCGAATTTTCATCTAGTGCGCAACTAGTACGCAGGTCCTGAAATTTAACGGAAAAAGTTGTAGATTTAGGATTATGTTGTGTGTCAACATCATTATTAAAAGCAAAAAAGTCTCATCTTTTTTTTAATTGTTCCATTAGACATGAAAATGTATGGTTATTGTAAATGTAAATAACCAGAATCTCGGGCTTGTGCGCGTGCTTACTATTTTCTCCTAATTTATAATTGTTTCTGCATAAACTATGGTAGTTTTACTAATTGTTAAATGATAATTGTTAATTGTTCATTGCTAATCGATAATTGTTAATTGTGTCTGCATAAATCCTGCGTCAATTACACCAAATTGTATAAATGAATGCCACAATAATTATTTATGTGTTGTCTAACTCGGCCTAAAGGCCTCTTTGGACATTTTACACGTCGCGTGCAATAAACACGTTTTGCAAGAGTTGCATACAATATTTTTTCTACATTCATGCAAAAACTGGGTAATTAGAATTTAATATGTTGAGAACTCAAACCCAACTGCTCTTCTTTTTTTGTATCTTTATGGCCTCCACCTTGTCAGTACTCAATCATAGCTGGTTTTCGCCTTGACCATTTAAATTTTGAATAATTAAAGATTTTTGCAATAATTGTAACTCGTTGAGAATAAGTAGTAAGATATACATATATTATTGTTGTATTAAAGCAGGATCAGATACTTGCTCTGGATTTTTATTTTATTTAAATATTTATGTTTGTCATAAATCAACACAAAACTGACACAAGAATGACAGATGAGTGCAACAAAAATTTTGTTGCACTAGTGCAAAAAAGAACCACTTTTTCCATTAAATGTGTTTCACAAAAGTATTGTTTTTTGCATGAATGTAGAAAAAATCTTTGTTCACACCCCGTATTCCATTACCATTTTTCTTTTTGGATTTTACGTAAAAACGAGTATTCTCAAATGAACTCTCTCTCTCTGAAACATTCCGTTTTCTATATGCATGGGATGACCCGCTTTCAGCTTGAATGCTTTTAGGTACAGGTTTCTTATAAAAAAATGCTATTAACGATAATGAATATTTATATTTATTTTAAAAATGAGTGTAGATGATATACTTGCTGTTAAAAAAAGTATTTAGGTAATACGATGTAGGTGTATAAAGGATGTGAGGTAACATTTGGATGGAAAACAAAAATTTTGACCGGAAATTGGTTAAATTTATTGTTAAATGCTTGGTTAAATGTGATATATCAGTTTTTGAGTTTTACGAACGAAAACTAGTCAGCATTTCTCTCTGGTGAGGATCTGAAATTTATTTTCGTTTCACCCAGTATAATAAATAGTCAAATTAATTTTCACAAAAATTCAAAATGCTTGTGACAATTCAACTCATGTGTAAAAAACCGCATATGCCACAGTGCAATTGTCACTTTGACAGGGACAAAAATTAGCTTGAATTTTTTAGCGATAAATGCACTTGTCGTTTTTTCACTTATGCATTTGTTTATCAATTATCGCAGTACTGGTAACCATAATAAATAGTTTGACATGTTTGTCAACAACTTATTGAATTTCTAAATACTAACAATGAGCCGATGAATTTCAATGACTGCGTGTTCAATAAATGTACATTCAAATAAAAATGTGTTTATTTTTGATATTTTGCATTGATATCTTTCTAAATTTCTCATTCATTGAATCGTCCTGCCGAATTACACTAGATGTTTGTATTAATATCGGGTAAATTTGTGTTGTTCAACTTTCCTTTAGCAATTTGACTCGAAAAACTGTCAATCTAAAAACGCTCCACATTCGATGTCGCGTTTTTAATAGTTGACAGTTCTTCTCATCTAATTGCTATGCAACAGTTTCTCATTAAACAATCTAAATTTACCCGATAAAATACATACCTCTCGTGCAATATAATATTTTTTCTAAATTCATGCAAAAAACAACACTTTTGGGAAAAACACATTTAATGGAAAAAGTGGTTCTTTTTTGCACTAGTACGATAAAATCTTTATTGCACTCATCTGTCATTCTTGTGTCAGTTTTGTGATGATTTATGACAAACATGGAATTTTAAATTAAATAAAAATCCAGAGCAAGTGTCTGATCCTGCTTTAATACAACAATAATATATGTATATCTTACTACTTAGTCTCAACGAATTACAATTATTGCAAAAATCTTTAATTATTTAAAATTTAAATGGTCAAGGCGAAAACCACCTATGATTGAGTACTGACAAGGTGGAGGCCATAAAGATACAAAAAAGAAGAACGGTTTAAGTTTGATTAGGTTAGGTTAGGTTCCCAACATATTATATTCTAATTTTCCAGTTTTTGCATGAACTTTTTGCACTTGTTGCATAATAGTTATTTATGATGTAAGTGTTAAAAGTACATTTTTAAGGCACGCATGTGAAGGTTTGCAGAATGAGCGAAGCGAATTCTGCAATGATATGAGTAGGTAAGTACAAAAATAACGATTTACTCAATTGAAACGAGCGATCTGCCAACGCATCCGTGAATAAGAGACATAAAACATATGACCTATCTGGAATATCTCCGATAACCACCCCTCCACTTTATTTCCGACTCAAATCCAACTGATACCCCCTTACAACACATTCAGCATCGGTGAAGGGGGAGGGAAAATCTCAGCTTACTTCGAAGTGAGTAGATAAAAAAGTACGCGCACATTACCGATGTGAGCTGAGATTAACTGAGATCTCAGTCAAAAAGAACAAACCTAATGTACTATTACTGACTACCCATATTTTTACTGTATGAGGTATTTATGAACATTTTTTAAAAAATCCTCAAGCCAAAATGCTGAGCAACCAAAATATGGCGAATCTCTTCCGCTTGAAGAAATTTTTTGATATAAAGATACAAAACAAAAGCAAGCTCACAAGTAAAAAGGTTTTTTTTTATTTAAATTGTGATGTAGATTTAAATCGTGTGAGTCAAAACCATGTTTCAACTAAATTATAGTAGATTTGACGTTCTTTATTCCTTCGTTTGAATAACAGGCAGCTTTTCATTTCCGTTTATCTTTTGTTCATTATTTTATCTTTATAAGTAACATGAAAATCGTTTTTTTTTCCAGCAAGTTAAAGCTATGGATGAAAATAAGGATGCTTATAATATTAGAACCACGCGATTTTTCTTCGGTATTCTTTTTTTTGTTTATTTTTCTATGCGTCAGTCTATATTGGGAAAATATATACAGGGTGATTCATTATTAAGAATGTCCAATCTCTGAACTGTAGATTCTAGACCTCGAAATATGATGATTCTGCTCAACATGCCTTATGCAAATATTGCTAGTTTCCGAGAGATAATTTGATATTAAGAGATCTTTACGAAAGCGGATCATAAAGTGTATTGAAGTAAATGGTGGGCATTTTGAGCATTTTCTTTGAAGTTTTTTATTTTTGTTTACAAATTTGTTATTGTTACATATTTAAGGAATAATAAAATTTTTTTATGAAAAAATTAAAATTTATTGAACTTTATAGAAGCAAATAACTCGATAACCGATTGATTTACACGAATCAAAGAAGAGTAGCTTTTTTTTGTAGCATTTAACGCTTTTTAATATTTTTTTATTATCTTAGTTGTAAGCTTAGCCCAAAAAAATTTTACTTTGATTTAATTAACACAAACAAGTGTAACTAGCGCCCTCTATGTTGAATTAGAGTGCAAATTATGATTCCCCATGCCAAAAAACGTAAAATTGCCAATTTTCAAAGAGAAATTGTGAAAATATAAAAAATTATTGCGAAAATCAAAATTTAAATTTAAACTTTGAACACCCCGTATCTCGGAAACTAGCAATATTTGCATAAGGCATGTTGAGCAGAATCATCATATTTTGAGGTCTAGAATCTACAGTTCAGAGATTGGACATTCTTAATGAATCACCCTGTATAAAGGGGATCACACTGTATAAAATAGTTTCAGTTGTATAGTTTTGATATTTGTTGTCCTTTGAAACCATTGAATTGTGTTATAAATACACTTTTTCTAATTTTTACATATAAAGTGACACTTTTTAAAACTGATTGACATTATGAAACGTCTTACTTTTTGTAACTAGTTGCATAGAGTAAAATTTTATGCAATTTCAAAATTAGTGACAAAAAGAATTATTCTATTTATTATCATAAACTGCCTTTGACTTTTTGGGAATTACTGATAATAGAGCATTACCTGCTGCCTCTTCAATATCGCTTGGTAGCTCTTCAGAACTTGAATCACTCATTTTTTAAAAATAGAACTGAAAATATATAAATCTCGCTTAAAACTTTCCGTCTAGACAAAATGTCAAACTGACAACTAGCATGAAGTAACAGCAACAAAATAAATTTGTTTTCCAAATTTTTATCAATTACCTATATTAAATTCTATTTTTTTATTACTTTCTTCAAAATTAGAAAAAATCTTGTATGCAATACGTTACGAAATAAAATTTTGTGTAACTGATGGCATAAATAGCTTTTTAAAATTTGCATACTTAATAGTTATTTCAAAAAGAGAAATCCCAGTTTGGAATGGGAGTGTCCAGAAGGAGAAAAGAAATGTGTGATATTTGCGAGGATATTTGCTTCGAACTCATAGTATACGCATAGGTCCGTAAAACTCGAGGTAAAACTGACAATGTAAAATCAGCGGAAATCTAAGAAAACACGCCAAAATTTGTTGCTTCTTAGTTGCTAATTAGTTGCCAAAACAACGATTTTTTTGCTCGAACAGATCGTGGCAACAGTTCTAGCTTTTCGTTAAGTTAGCGTGAAAAAAATCAATAAACGTATAATAAATTGGATAAATGTGAATTAATTTGTTACTGCAGGAAAAGGTAGAAATCTAAAAAAAAATACTGGAAGAATACACCCAGGCCAACACATGAAAAGATATTTATAAAAGAACCATCAGAAAAAGTTGTGAAAGAACTGCTCTCAATGGCAAGGAACAAGCAACGCACCATAACGGAGCACCTGAACAAAATAGGGCTGCTGTATAACGGAGACTTTACATGCAGAAGATGCAAAAAGGACACCGAAACAGCTCTGCACATATTCTGCAACTGTGAGACGCTGGACCACAGGAGGCGAAACTGCATGGAACACTCTAAATGACTCCAAAAAACCAACCAGCAAAGAACCTGAATGAGCTAATACAGAGAACGGATTGGCTGATTATACTGAAATTGGAATTAAACTTGCAACCTTACCTTTATTATCAATGGAGAATATTCCAATTCCATCACCGCCTCTAATAGAGAACTCGATACTGCTATCACCTCCTGGTGGATCCAAATCTGTAGCATTAACTTGCATCACAAAACTGCCTACCGGTAAATTTTCAGTCACTTTTCCCGCCAGCACGAAATCACTAAATATCGGAACGTACATATTCTCATTCACATCCACCACGTTGATAGTAACACTAGCTTCCGATGACAATGAAGGATTTCCTTTGTCTTTGGCATACACTACCAAACTATGGACTTGTCGTTCTTCAAAATCCAACAATTTAGTCGTACGAATAGTACCTGATAAGTTGTCTATTTTAAAAGCTTCGTCACTATCGCTGTCTTCGAGAGAGTATAGTACTTCTCCTTCAAGACCCAAATCAGGATCAGACGCTGTTATAACGGCTACTACAGTACCTTTAGGTACGTCCTCGCGAATCTTAACCACGTAATTGGGTAGGCTGAATTTAGGTGGGTTGTCGTTAATATCATCTATCGATATTCTTACTAAAGCTTCTGAATATAAAGGAGGATTGTCAGGACCTTTTCCTCCTCCATCTGTTGCTCTTATTTTTAGCTCGTATAAACCCTGTCGTTCTCTATCTAAGCTGTTCGATACTATAAGTACTCCAGTCGTTGGATCTATGTGGAAATCTTTAGTGTCTGTTATTAACGAGTATGTTATTTTTGCGTTATCGCCTTCGTCTGCGTCAGTCGCGTTTACTCGAAATATCGCTGTACCGTTTAAAGCGTTTTCAGTGACGCGAAAACTGGCTAAAGTTTTTTCAAATTTCGGAGGATTGTCATTTACGTCTAATACAGTTATCGGAAGGATGCGCGAGATGGATTTTTGCGGTTTTCCTAAATCGTATACTGATATATTCAGGAAATATTCAGTGTCACGTTCTCTATCTAAAAACCCGATAACTTTCAATTCCGATGTTTCCATGTCGATACAGAATTGTGAACGTGGGTCACCGTTGGAAATTCCATAGAGCAATTTTCCATTGTATCCTAAATCTCTATCTCGAGCTCGTAACCTAATTAACGTAGTGCCTAGAGCAACTGATTCGTTCACTTTAATTTCCACGGGAAAATCTAAGAATTCAGGAGAATGCACGTTAAGCCCGTATCGTGTGGGCATCATTGGAAATTCCTCTTGCGTCGAAGGCTTGTTGTTATTTTCCGCATCCGCAAGAATCTCGGTTAATTTTCTAGCCACTCCGGTATCTTTGCAGTCGAATTGCTCGGTTTCGTCGTCAAAGGATTTTCCGTTAGGTAAAACTTTCTTCTTACCGCTAATTAATTTGAATCGTACTCTACTTATATCGGCAAAATGCGTGTTATCGGTAGCAGTCACATTCAGTTCTCTTTCGGTTGCTTTGATATCGTTTAAATCGCAACTAACTGTTATAGTTCCCGAAGTGGCGTCGATGGAGAAACAACCGTCTTCGTTACCAGATACTATTCGATAACTGATGATGTTTCCGGCGTCGAAATCTATAGCCGAAAGCGTTATTATTTCAGAACCGATCGGGAAACTTCTCGGTACGTGGCCGAAACAATCAATTTTTTCGAATTGAGGTCGATTGTCGTTGACGTCTTTAACTTTCACGGTTAACTGCATTTCCGTTTGTCGCCGGTACGGAAGACCCCAATCGGAAGCTCGAACTCGCAAAATGTACTCCCGTCTCATGCTTTCGTAATCCAGCAGCATTGTTGTTTTAACGATCCCGGAAAAATGGTCGATTTCAAAAGGAACTTTATTAAGATTGGCGATTAGATATGATATATAAGCATTCTCGCCTCTATCTTTATCTTTAGCGTGTACAGTTGTAACTGAAGCTCCGGCCGGTAAATTTTCGTCTATCCATACGACAGCTTCAGATTTTTCGAAAATTGGGTCATTATCGTTTGTGTCTTCGACGTAAATTTTTATTTTAGCCGACGATTGTTTCCGTGTAGCAACGTTTCCTTGGTCAATAGCGGATACAGTGAGGCTGTAAAATTGTTTATTTTCAGCGTCCAACGGTACTGCGGTGTACAACATTCCAGTTTCGGAATTGATGGTGAATTCACCTCCTTCGTTTCCACCGACGATTTCCAAGTATACTTGTGCGTTTTTTCCTTCGTCAGCGTCTGTTACTTTCAGTCGTATTAACGGGGTGTTTACTGGAGCTGATTCTGAGACTTTTATATCGTAAATTTCTTTGTTAAACACTGGAGCGTTATCGTTAAAGTCAGCTAGTTGTACATGTACTGATTTGTAGCTTTCTTTCGGTGGTATACCTTTATCTACAGCTCTTAATTGTAAAACGTATCCGTCAGGAGCGGTTTCTCTGTCTAACAGTTTTAAAACTTCGATATTATATTCCCCAGGTTGTTTAGTGGGTTTAATTCTAAAATGTCCATCAGGATCTCCGTCTACTATTTCCAAGCTAGCTATTTCCCCATGTACACCGCTATCTTTATCTGATACGTTTACAATAGCGTAAATGTCGGCGTTTGAATTTTCAACAATTTGCGGATGGCTTCTGACTTTTATTTCCGGTGCGTGAAAATTAACTTTTTGTACGCGAATTCTTACTTTCGCTTTGCTGAACATTCCCGATCCGCTTTTTGTCGATATTCCTCTGTCTTGAGCGTAAACGGTGAGTTCGTGGTAGGATCCTTCGTTATATCTAAGAGAGCGAGTTAAAGATATTACACCAGTGATAGGATGTATCATAAATTTATCCGTATCTTCGATGAAACTGTAATAAATTTCACCGTTTCTACCCAAATCGGCATCTTCGGCGACTACTTTTAAAATACTGCGATGCACTGGGGTATCCTCGGGAACGGTAGCGTTGTATTCAGTCGGATAAAATAACGGATTTAAATCGTTCGTATCTAACACATTAACAATGACTGTCGTATCCGTAGTGTATTGAACTTTTTGCTTTCCTTCCTTGAGGGAGGCGTACGCGCGTACTTGGAGGATATATTTATCTCGGCGTTCACGGTTAAGGACATCGTTATTTCCAGTTTTTATCCTTATGAAGAGAAAACAAAAATCCCCCACGATTCTATGTTCTGCTTTGAAAAATTTATCCTTGTCTCCTTCCACTATCTTATACCGAATGTCGTAGAAAGTGTCCGGTGTTAAACGTATGCCCATGAGATCGGAGCCGGGCGTTTGACTGGCGTACGATTTGGCAATGCTGTTTTCGGGAATGCTGACATTATAATGGTGTTTAGTAAACTGAAAATTACCGCTACCGTCGGCGAACGCAGATTTTAAGTTCGAATGAGAAAGCGCGATAACCAGTAGGCAGTTCACGAAGGTGCACTGATTCATCATTTCAGCTCATCACAACAAAACCTGAAATGAAAATAAAAAGACGATTAATGACAGGGGTATTGAAATTGTCTGAGTCAAAACATACTGGGTTCAACACGACGAGTTAAAACTATCTGTATATGGAAAAATACTTATACATAGTAAAATCATGAAAATTTCTACATTTGGGTTTTTGGATACGATCTTTTTAAAAAAATATTTTCAAAGTTCTACCGGAGGTCGGTCATATTTGAAAATATTTTAGTTAAAAAGATCGTATTCGAAAACCCAAACATAAAAATTTCCATGATTTTACTGTAGGGTGTTTTCAAATGGCACTTACAACGTTTGCATGTACTCGTAGATATTTCTCGTAAAATTGGACAAAATGACATAAGGATTAAGGAGTACAGCTTACTTTTCGAAATACGAGGTGTTGAAGTTATGAAAATTTAAATGTTTTAATTTGATAACTTTAAAACGGAGTCGTCTAGTTCCTCGCACATTAACAGGTAGGTACAAAATTTGTGTTCAGTTCCTCGCAGCATACGAAGGGTAAGGGATTAGGTATCAGGTAGCAAGGTCCACAATGACAGTGCGAGGGATTTTGATTAAGTAATATTTACATATTCCTAGTAAATGTTTCAATATGAAATTATGGACGCTGGACACTTGAGCGAAAATTCTCAGAAATCAACATGGCTTCTCTAATAATACAGGACAGTTGAGCGAAAATTTATTTTCGATGTTGGGTCAGTCAAGCGAAGACTGCATCCCTGTTTTCAGTATTAAAATTTGAAAACATTAGTACTAATTTCATGTAAGTATTTGTGAGAAAGGGTGCATCCTTGTTTTCCGTATTATATTTGCATGGATAAGTAGTAGTTTGATGTACGTATTTGTGAGAAAGGCGGCATCCTTGTTTTACGTATTAAATTTGGATAAGTAAGTAGTAGTTTGATGTACGTATTTGTGAGAAAGGCGGCATCCTTGTTTTACGATTAAATTTTAATCCCTCGTTTTCGCTCAAGTGACCAGTACCCTTTTAGTGGGAATGAATATACCTGAGAGGATTTCTACAACGTTCGCTCAAGTGACCGGACCCGGAAATTATATTTTTGTCAAATAATAACAATAAAATACAAAATAGAAAAGAAACAAACAGAACAAATACATATGAAAAAACAAACAGAAACACACCGCAGCAGAAGAAATACCGCTAGTAAATATTAAATATGAACAAATATAAGTAAAATAAAAAACAGAAACACAACATTAAATCAATGATTTTCGTTAGGTTAGGTTAGGTTAGGTTAGGTTAGGTTAGGTTAGGTTAGAAATTGAAACTGAAGAAATTGAAACTGAAGACAAATTATTATAAACAGGTGCATTATTGTGCTACCCTACAAACAATAGTGTGAGGAACTGCAGACCTGTCTTAATCCTACCCTCCGTTCGAAAAGGGATTAACGCAGGTAGATGCGAGGAACTGCATAACGTCCCTTTAAAATGGATGAATAAATTGATTTGACATTTGGCTATTTTCCATGTATTTTCAGGAGTATTTTCTAATGATGCTAGTATTTTTTAGAGTATTTTCTGTACTTTCAATGTATTTTCTTCAATTTGTATACTATTTTCTTCAGTGGTTTACCCCTCGATTTCTGTTAAAAATTATAAATTGTCCAAAATCGATATCAGGAGCCATACTCGACGAGGACTAAAGTGCTTTTGCAATTAATTTTAAATAAATATAGTTTAAAAAAAAAACTAAAAAACAGGCTTTTATAATAGGATAAACTAAAAAGAAGAAAATAATTTTAATGTAGGTAGGTATAAATTAATAAACAACAAATAGTATTATTGTGGAACAAATGTGGGGTAATTTTTTAAGAACAGATATATGGAGCACATCATGCTTTTTCAACATTTATACTGTTTATTGTTTGTTAATTTATACATTATAAAATTATAATTGCTATGCAACAGTTTCTCATTAAACAATCTAAAATTACCCGATAAAATACATACCTCTCGTGCAATATAATATTTTTTCTACATTCATTCAAAAAACAACACTTTTGTGAAACATATTGGAAAAAGTGGTTCTTTTTTGCACTAGTGCAATAAAATCTTTATTGCACTCGTCTGTCATTCTTGTGTCAGTTTTGTGATGATTTATGACAAACATAAACATTTAAATAAAATAAAAATCCAGACCAAGTGTCTGATCCTGCTCTAATACAACAATAATATATGTATATCTTACTACTTAGTCTCAACGAATTACAATTAAGTATTGCAAGAATCTTTAATTATTTAAAATTTAAATGGTCAAGGCGAAAACCACCTATGATTGAGTACTGACAAGGTGGAGGCCATAAAGATACAAAAAAAGAAGAACGGTTTGAGTTTGATTAGGTTAAGTTAGGTTCCCAATATTTTATATTCTAATTTTCCAGTTTTTGCATGAATGTAGGAAAAATATTGTATGCAACTCTTGCAAAACGTGTTTTTTGCACGCGACGTGAAATTGTCCAACGAGGTCTTTGGGCCGAGTTGCACTCACTTTTTGCACTTGTTGCATAAATAACTATTCTACTTTCTAGTTTATCCTATTATAAAAGTGTGTTTTTTAGTCTTTTTTTCATCTATATTCATTTTCCACTTTTTAGATTTCGATAATAAAATTTTAAAGTGATACTGAAGTAGGTAGTATAGAGACTCCCCAACAGAGGGCAGTAGTAAAAGTTGTTTCGAGCTAAAGAGAAAATTAGCAGTGATAAATTCTAAAATCAATCTAGACTTTAAGCTTTTATTTCGAAGTTGAATTTAAAATTCATTTAAGTTGAATTTAATATTAATTCAATTAGAATAGATAACTAAATACTTCGTCAGCACAAAATTACACTATCGCTATAATTTTTGTCTCCAAGTATAATTCGTGTGAGGAGTCCGACTCCGACAGACTCCGAAAAAATAGTTGCGACGATGCCACAGAATGACATCATAAAAATATCGTAAGAGAAGGCGGGGTTGAGAGTGATTCTTGTTGATTATTCGGTGCTATACTATAGATACGCCCAACGTAGTGGGGTGTAGCGAGTTGCCACAGCAGCTGCCAGATGAGAGTTACAAACATACAAACAAACATACAAGTGAAGCTGATAAAAGCATGTTAAAAAACTTCAGCTTGATACTCGGTTTGATACCTCTGAAAATTCCGGAGATATTTTTTTGGTTAAACGCAGTGGCGTATCACTGTGTATTGACCAAGTGAAATAATGATTAAAATGTATTTTTAGAAGCATTAATCATTTCTCAAAAAGATTAAATGATAAAGATTACCTCATATATTTTAAAAAAGTATACATTGGAGATAAAAAAAATACAATTACAGATTGTTACGTATTTATTGGAATGATGTAACTGCTTTTTTTATACGCAATTTTGGGAAGAGTTCCTGTTCGCACGGAAAGTTTTTAATTTAAACTTTTTTATACAAAGCGCATTCTCCCTTTATTAAATGAATTTATTATTAACTCGATGTCGTCGGTATTACGATTTCAACGAATTTTGGTATACTTACATTATAATAGGATTTTTTTTATAGAAGTAAATACCTCAACAAAATTTTCAATTAAAATTCACTCAAGTAGAGAGTTCTAAAGATTATTAAACAAGGCAGAACGGATTGATTACCCAATGAAAAAACACGTTGTGATTTTGTTTTATGATAAGGTGCTTTCAAGTGGTAACACCTATTCATTGAAACCCTTTATAATGACTCATTCAATAATTCTAAATTTGTTATTTCACTTCGTCTGATTTCTATATTAAAATTCCACATACTTTTTCCAAACTTCCACATACTTCCACTGCGGCGTAAACCTACTTCCACTTGCGGTTTATCCTCGTGTTCACCCCTCGGATCAAGAAGAAAAAGTTTTTGAAAGTTACGACTCTGGCGATTAGGTAATTTGAATATCTGCTAATATCCATTATTTTGCAAATGTTTCAAATTAAACAGAATCACAACTGACCCGTAGAACAGGCCTACTGGGAAAACCACGTTAAAAAAGACGAACTAAGTACAGGGTGATCAGTTAGGGGTAGCTAGATATACGTCGTATAGATTTAGAAAAAAAAAACAATTCATGATAAAAGTAGACAAGAGAAATTTCTGGAAACTATTTTAGAGTTTGTCAAACGTCCGCTAGAGGGCATAACAACCAACACACTAAGTAAAAAATGGAATTTTTATAGAATTTTGCTAATGAAAGTATATCGATGATATCATTTTCATATTTACTGATTATGCACCTGCCCTTTTGGCTAGAATGTGGAAATATGTTTGTTTTTTTAAACAAACCAAGATTTCTTCTGTTTCGCCGACCGATTTTAACAAATTTTGGCTCATATGAAAGAACATAATTTACACCACAAAACGGTTACTTGGTTTTGACTTTTTCACTTTTATATTCGCCGCTA
Organism: Galerucella nymphaeae; assembly: GCA_963978555.1. Lineage (NCBI taxonomy): Eukaryota > Metazoa > Arthropoda > Insecta > Coleoptera > Chrysomelidae > Galerucella > Galerucella nymphaeae. The sequence continues at coordinate 10,459,828 of OZ021707.1, read as the reverse complement.
GATGGCGTTAACTGAAATTGTAGCAAATTTTTCAATTGAAAGAAAAAACAAATGATATGGTATATACATTTATACATATTTTAAGAGAGGATACATTTCTCCAAGATTTAATGATTTATTGAACAAAATATAATTTTATCACATTAACAAATAGCATGCCACTACTTTTTATCAAAATAATAACCATTTTCTTTATCACTCATTAGTTGGTAACAAAAAGAACCCTTTGACTTTTTTTCGGTGGATGAACGATTTTGGATCGCGAACAGCTTATTTTTTTGACATTTGACCTAGGATAAAAATTGTTCCATACAGGGGAAAATGAGGAAATTTTTAAATTTATTCTCAATCATATTTTAAGCAATCTTATTGATATTCACTTTGGTGGGAATTTAAGTCCCTTCGAAGACATAAAAGAGATGGTTACTAGTACCGTGTCCACCTTCCCGGGAAGAGCAGGAGGACCTAGGAGGACAACTCCTAGGGAGGATGTACAATGTGTCTAAGTGAGCCTATATTCACCCTCCCCACTTTACAGATACAATATCTAAATTGACTGGACTAAGAAAGTTGAATTTGCTTTCCCATTGAAATAAATTTAATTCAATGGTAAATAGTTTGCCCGAAAAAAAAAATTGCAATAAAAAAACTTTCAGTGAAAATTATCTCCTTCTTAAACAAAATGTTGTTTAATCAAGTTTATTGACAAATAATAATAAAATAGTAAAGCAAACAAACTGAATAATATATAGTAGGTACCTATATTTAAAAATGATTGATATAAAGTGTTTATGACATCAGTTAAGAAAATAAATATTTTACTCGGTTGTTTCATAGCAGAAAAGTATAATTATTTGACCAACTTATATTTCAGATTACAAAAATTTTGAGGGGAATAGTCTGTTGACCGTGTTTTGTAAGTAATAGTATATTATTAAACGAGCAATTTATGATAGCCAATATTCACGACGGGTGACGTTTGCGCCACGAGCCGCAGGCGAGGGTAGCAAGTCATCCGAGTGAATATTGGCTATCATAAATTGCGAGTCAAATACTATACTTTGTCCACGACCATTAATTTCTTTTATTAAATAAAAGTCTGTAACGATTTGGTATTGCTGATATTGTACAACTAGTGCGCAAAGCGTCACTTTTCCCACGAGCGCAGAATCTAGCGAGTGGGAAAAGTGATTTGCGTACAAGTTGTACACAATATTTTTTCTACAACCACATTTCTTAATGAAAGAAATACAGTAACTTGGAGTATTTTCAATGTCCCAATTGGACAACTCAAAAGATAAATTATTTTCATCTGGGTTCATGACTCCAAAATAATGCTTAATAGGTTAATGTTTTAATAATTAATAAATTAAAATAAATAATGATATAGATAGTTTACTTACTTTTAGTCTAAATTTAAAAATTGTACACCAATAAGAAATTCAATTAAATTGAATTGTCAAAAAAAGTTGACAAGTCATAGCTAGCTTTGTTTGACATTTCGGTGCGGAAAAGTGCCATAGCGTGTACTTTTCGCATTACTTTCACAACGGTTATCAAAAGAATTGAGAAAAGGCCTGCTTTGCGTATAAAAATTTGTGTAGAAGAGCGTGTTTTGCATAGTGGTTGTAGGAAAAATATAATTTGACATATACAGGGTGTCCCACGACGTTTTGACAGTCCAATTTCTCGGAAACTGTTCATATGACATGTATGAAATTTGGCAGATATAAACAGTCGAAACTGATGCTTATATTTATTATAAAATGACTTCCGTTTTTCCTGTCATTTTGGGTCACGTGACCTCAACATAACTTTTTCAAATGGGACAACCGGTATAATATCACAATTTTGGATATATAATTCGAAAACAAATTCAACGATACCACACTTGTCATCACTGTATTGTGCAGTAATTATAATAGGAGCTATTTATTTTTATTAAATTTATCAAAGTAATATTTTGCACTCAAAAATTTAGGTGGCTTTGAAACAATAGTATCAACAACATAGGCTGTCATTCATTATTGTTAGGTGAATTTCTTTAATTACTTGTACTTTTTAATTCCCTATGTTACGTTTTTTAATAAAATAATTCATACAGATGTTCATTTAATTGCCCATATTATCATTACTGCACAATACAGTGATGACAAGTGTGGTATCGTTGAATTTGTTTTTGAGTTATATATCCAAAATTGTGATATTATACCGGTTGTCCCATTTAAAAAAGTTATGTTGAGGTCACGTGACCCGAAATGACAGGAAAAACGGAAGTCATTTTATAATAAATATAAGCATCAGTTTCGACTGTTTATACCTATCTGCCAAATTTCATACATGTCATATGAACAGTTTTCGAGAAATTGGACTGTCAAAACGTCGTGGGACACCCTGTATAGAGATGGGCGATACTGTGTAAAGTATCAATACAACGTACTGTTATATACTGTTTTAAAATACTTGGTATTAGAAAATATCGTTATGAAAAGTATCAATACTAAAAATTACAATATTTTATCGATACCATATATTTCAGAAACAAATTTCCTGAACAAAATACACGGATTAAATAGTTTATCTCATATTGTACCCCATCTCTAGTCGTGAATTATGAACCATAATACACTACAGTGTATTATGAAGCATAATTCACGACAGTTGATATATGGGTACCATTTATACCTTTTGTAAGGAGGCAAAATATTTACTTATTATTAGGTGGTCGTGGACAAAGATAATTATTTCAACCAAAATATAACAAATTTTATATTTTTCATTGTTTGATGATAATGAGTAATGAATGAAGGTAGAGATGAAGGTAGAATAACAGTATGGACATGAGTGAAAAACATACCAAAAGCTAGATAGATGGACCAAATAGAGAAAATGGGAGGAATGAAGAAATATTGAGGAAATAGAAAAAAGACATGCCAAACTATTAATTCAAGCAAGAAAACTATGTGGGTGGACAAAAATGTGTCTAAAAGTCAACTGCACTGTCAACTAGGAAACACCTCCATACAATGGGGCTAGTCACTCATGTCCTATGCGAGTGCTCGGAGTTATCGTCAATGAGAGACTGTGGGTCAGTAGAATCTAGACCTACATCTGCCGATATTTAGGAGATGTCTCCTAGTAACCTGTCCACTTTCCTGGAAAGGGCATGATGGATGATGACATACCTGGTATTGAATGGGCTTCCAAATGCACGCCAAAAAGGTAATTATTTGAACCCTATCAAAGTTTTAGCTCATTCTGCGATTTTCTGTGATTTTAGATTTGAAAATAGCAGTAACACCCCCAGGGAAAAAATTTTGAGGTGGAAAACTTTTCCTATTAATATTTTTCCGTACAACCTTGCACAAATATTTTCCGATACACAGCCTGTTACCTCGCTTAATAGACCACCCTGTACACAACGGCAACTCTACCTGGTCAAAGGGATGAATTTTGAAACGATTAATCGCTTTGTCCAGCCGGTCATGGCGATATATGCACATTGACCGGTAGTTTTGCACAATGCTCGTATTCATAGCTTTGTTCATAGCGAATATACCACAAGGAACATACAGAAGTTTATTTTTAAATATTTAGATTTCCACTGTAACAAATTTGATGAATAAACAACCCGGCATTCTGATGAAGCTCCAATGAGTTTATTTAGGTATATTCCTCCAGCAAATGTACGAACAAACCAATCACAAAATACCTCGAGCTTAAACATTTTAAACGAATTTCGAAGCCAAGCTGTTATATATCGATAACAATGAAAGTAATTAAAATATACGAAAACTTATGTCAGCATTTCATTTATAAATTGGAAATGTTCAACTTTCACGATGACATACTGACAGAGAGAATTACGAGGAATTTTCATTTTCTTTTAGTTTATACAAGATTTTCCTGTCTCAATGTGTTGTTTTTTTAATTGTTCACTTGTCACTAACACATGTGAAGTTGATTTATCTAGAATATTAATCATAGAGGTAGTCGAAACTATTTTTATCCATTCAACGTGCGTATCTATACAAGTTCAGTCACGTTCTAGCCGATATCTTATCTATATCTTTATCAATCGTTTTTCTAGAAAATTTAATGAAATGTGTAATTTTTCTAAGTACGATCAAAATAATTTGACATTATGTACAGATATGTGGGTAACAAAATTTTATTATCTGGAAAGTAGATAGTTTTAATGCTGATAAGTCGGAACATTTCTACATGGTTTAGAAAAAAAGTAAAAAGTCGAGTAGGAACGAGGATATATAATGTTCTTAGACTCAAGCAAACCAGCAAAAAAATCTTATTTCCATTCTTAAGTTCATAAGTGAATCGTCTAGATATTCAAGAATGCTTCTAGGCAGAGTAGTAAGTCGTTCAAGTGGGAACTAGGTGATGTAATGTTTTCAAACTCAAGAAAACCACAAAAAAATCCTATTTTCATTCTCTAGTTCACAAGTGAATGTTTTAGATATTCTATAAGGCTTTTAGGGAGAGTTAAAAGTCATTAAACTGAGAGCGAAGATATGTAATGTTTTGAAGCTCAATAAAACCACAAAAAATTCTCGTTTTATTCTTTCTCTCTATTCTTTTATTTTAAGTTCACAAGTGAATAGTCTAAACATTCTAGATTGCTTTTAGGGAGAGTGAAAAGTCATTCAAGTTAGAACAAAGACAGATAATGGTTTTAAACTCAAGATAACCCCGAACAAATTATTATTTTTATCCTCAAGTTCACAAGTAAATCGTCTAGGTATTCTAGAATGCTTCTAGCCCTTCTAGGTAGAGTTTAAAGTAATTCAAGTGGGAACGAGGATATATAATGTTTTAAACTCAAGAAAACTGCAAAAAATCTTATTTCCATTCTCAAGTTCACAAGTGAATCGTCTAGATATTCTAGAATGCTCCTAGGAAGAGTCAAAAGTCATTTAAGTGGAAATGAGGATATATAACGTTCCTAAACAGAAGAAACCACCAAACATTTTTTTATTCTCAAGTTCCCAAGTGAATCGTCTAGATATTCTAGAATGCTTCTAGAGGGGGAAAAAAGTGAGGTAAAAAGTAACTCAAGTTGGTACAAAGATATATGATGTTTTTAAACTCAAAAAAGCACACACAAAATTCTTATTTTCATTCTCAAGTTCACAAGTGAATGGAAAAGATATTCTAGGATGCTTTTAGGGGGAGTAAGAGTCAACTGAGAACTAAAATATGTAATGTATTTAAGCTCGAGAAAACCACAATAAATTCTCATTTTATTCTCAAGTTCACAAGTGAATTGTTTAGATATTTTCGAGGATATTTTAGAATGCTTCTAGGTTGAGTTAAAAGTCATTTAAGTGTGAACGAGGTATATTATGTTTTGAACTCAAGAAAACCGCGAAAAATTCTTATTTTTATTATCAAGTTCACAATTGAATCGTAAAGATTTTCTAGAATGCTTCTAGGTAGAGAGAGTCATTTAACTGAGAACGAAGATATGTAATGTTTTTGAGCTCGAGAAAACCACAAAAAATTCTTATTTTATTCTTAAGTTCACAAGTGAATCGTCTAGATATTCTAGAATGCTCCTAGGTGTAGTAAAAAGTAATTCAAGAGGGAACAAGGATATATGATGTCTTAAGCCCAAGAAAACCGCAAAGAAATTCTCATTTCTATTCTCAATTCTTAAGCGAATCGTCTAGATACTCCCGAGAAGCATTCTAGAATATCTAGATTCCAGATATTCTAGAATGCTTCTCGGGAGTATGGGAATTAATAAAAATCAAATAATAAATTTTGCAGGGAGAAGAAAAAATCTAAACACTTCACGAGATGAAAGTATATTTACTAGTCAGGAAGTTTATTGCCAGCCCTTGTCGCTATTAATTATATTCTTTGTTGTTTACTCTTTAGTTCGATTTACTGATGAATAGAAACTATATGGAAGGTTATTCATATCACGAAAATGTCACAATATAACAAATGAATAAAAAAAAAACTCAAATCACCGAGCCGAGACCGTTAAAATTCCCAGCCGACCTAATTTATTATTCTAATGCTTTCCAGTGATGAAGAATAAATGAACTTACGCAGACTATTTCTGTGCTAATAACCTTGACGGTAAATTTACCATTACACGTTCAAGGTTACAAATGTCCCTAAGAATAAATTCTAATATTAACGCCAGGATATTTCTGAGAGAATAAACTCGATGACAGCTTAAATAAACATCAGAATGTAATGTATGCTTTAGGTTGTTTACCTAGAAAGTGTTATCTATATCTTTAACATTTTTATATTCCGTGCATGTAGTTAGAAGAAACTTTTTTTAATGTTTCAACGCTGTTCAAACGAGTTTTTGTTTAACTCGTAGGTAGATATTGTTTTTGTTATCATTAAAAGTTCCGTTTAAACAACAATAATTGTAAGATACTTTTTATTGGGATATTGAGAGTTAATACCAAAAAGTAATTTTTTTGTAAGTATTTCGAAAAAAATTATTTGGAATTAGAATTACTTTTTTTATCCATCAAAAACGTGAAAATAAGATGAGCGTTACCTTTTAAATTAGGAAACTGCAAAAAGCGATCACTTTCTACATAAAATATTGAAACTTTCTCTCAGTATTATATACATATAACAATTAAAAGATATTTTCGGAAAGGATAATGCCTGAGTTGTCTCCCATTCAATCTATGTATACTTTCTTCAATCCCATCATTTTTTAAATTCCAAAAATTAATTAAATATATATTAAATTAAGACAAAAAAAAATTAAAAAGTTCATAAATAAGTTAATAATTAATTGCGACGGCGAGGAATATTATACGTTAAAAAATCAATACTTCTGCAAGTAATATGGGTTACTTTTTTTTCGAGAATTTTCTTTTCTGAATCCCACTTAGGTTTCGCCGAGGGTTCTGTCTGCAGGTACCTAAAAACTGCCCAAACGAGAACTATATAATATTTCCTGTCCAGTATCAATTACCAAGGTACAGGTAGGTACACTGTAAAATATAAATGTGAATATTTCATACTTTATACACTGCAAATTTTTTCAAAAACTTTTAAATGCGAGAAATTTTCGAATAATGTAATTTAACCAGTTATAACTTGTTTTAAAATACAGAAAATCAAAGCAACAACTTAAATAGAGATCAACAGGAAACAACCAAAGGTGAGGTGATCAAGCTAGCCAATTTATTGGAGAAGATTAAGTTCAAATGAGCTCTTACTATTAAAGATTTTTGTTTTTCTACTACTATGGCTAAGAAGTTGACAATTTTCGCTTCTTCTAGCCAACTGAGAAGTATTAGTGGTTAATAATTCTTCTATTAACCTAGCTCAATAATGGACAAATTCAAATATTTTGAGAATTCAGGGATAGTAGTTCAACAAAAAACGACAAAAACTTGTGCAACTTAATTTTGTTTACCAAGGAGATTGTCTTTAACATATTTGCTGCTTGAAATTATTTGTATAAAAATGCCATAAATTTAAAATTCGCGCACAACCAAAAATTACTGATGTCATAACGAGTTCGTTCATAATATATGGAGCTAAAGCTGACAGTGTTGCGTTTGTGAGTGGTATATAAGTATAGCTCTTACACTCAAGGTATTGTGTTTTTAGCATCAAAATAGTGTATAATGTCAATTAGGTATTTTTAATTTGGCAAGTTGTGGAAAAAATTGTATATATACAACTTTTTGGGCAAGACATCACCTTGGTGTATAATATATTATTTTTCCATAAAACACAAAAACATGTTATGCAAAATTCTATTACAGCCTCCACAGTGAGTCAAAATAAAATTATGTTTTAGCAATTCCAAAGTTTCAGATATTTACATTATTCAGCCAGCAGTTTTTGTTTCGTCTTGTTCAGTCTGCATACACATTAGTAATCCCTTATGAAAGAAGGCATTCGAACTGCCGGATGTTTATTCCATGTAAACGGATAAGTACGGAAGATAAAAATGTTTTACCTTCGAATTTTGGAAATGAAATAAATAGAGCTTAGGAATAAAGTGAAAAGTAGTTTGCTTGTTTTAATGTGGATTATAATCATGTACTTCGACCACACTCTGGCAGATATTTGGAAAACATGAATACAATATTGTTTCGAATTGACTGTTGAACTTGCTCATTAATTAAAGGTTAAATATTATTAGGATTTATCACTAGGCAAACGCCTGGGGCCGCAAGGGAAGACATTGGGAGTGATTTTGCTGAAGAATGTGTACACTTTTTTGGAGGACTTTGAAAAAACTCTTTAAAGAAGATAAAAGTAAAAGAGAAAAAGAAAAGGCAAAGCATAGAAATTCATTTTTGGAGTTCCTATAACTTATTCGTGACAATTAACTACACTCATCCCAAACTTGGCACGACCCTGCGATTTTTACTTTGTATGATGACTTAAAACGCGCCTGGAGAAAGATTTCTTCGCATTTTAAAAAGGAAAAAAAATTCACGAAATGCTTGTTTCTGACGCAAGATTGTCTAGTTTAGCAAGCTTTGTAGCTTAAGATGAATTTTTCAATAACTTGGACTTTGTTAAACTGATTAAAAAGTTTACAGCTCAAAAAGCAAGAAAATTTTGGAGTTTAGGTATAAAATTATATGATTCATTTGTATTTTGCTGAACATAATACAACATTGTAGTTCATTTTATCATAGTGTGTTAATCTCGGTATTAAGGCTGCCACACCGCCCTCAAATTTCATAACATGAAACTGTGGCTTATAATGTATATACATAGATGGCAATATGTGTCTAGACGGCAATAAAATATTTTACAATGCGCTGTTGTCAATTGCTCGGACAAAAACAAAACTTTTACAATAAGCAGGTAGATAGTTACCCTACCCTTTCTAAATATAGCCCTACACATTTTATCTCAACTAAAGTGATATTTTCTTCAACAAACCCATACTCGTAATCGGTTTATTATTTATTTCCTTTCGCATTGTGTTGTGGTACGTTATAGATTGAAGTTGTGTGTAGCCTGTATTATAGCGTTTGGTAATTAGTACTTATATTAATGTTGTTTATAAAAAAATACCAAGGTGAATCTGGAAGGAAGAAAACTTTTAAGAAATTGCAAAGCAGCTTCAACATTCTCCACAAAGGGCAATTTATGTCAACAATATTGTCAAGAGTTTGAAAACTTGTTGAATGGCCCAAATCATGTATTTGGGGATCACACCAAAAGCCAAAGTGAAGATTGTGAAAAGTCCGGTACTTTAATAAATAACAAATTGCCATTCCCTGAAGAATTGGGAATTTTATACCATGTTAGGGGTAAGTGATAGATATGTATATGTAGTTCTTTGTAGCAAATTTTTCTGATGACCTATGTACAATAATGGTTCTTTTTAGCTGAATTGGATTGGGTTGTGATGTTGGCAATAAAACCAGCAACAAAGCCGAGAAGTTTATGTCCCTACTAGCCAAATACAATTGTGGGAAACGGTTGAATCTAACAACAAGGGGATCATTTGAAACAAGGGCTTATTTAGCTGCTCTACGTTATAATAAAGGAATTGCGTGGCATGAAGACTCTTGGACAAACATTACTGGTACTGAATGTGCTCAGCATTTTAAAAGTGCATGCAAAGGCTTGTGACAGCTGAAAGACGTCGTAAAGAAAAAATATCTACAAAACAAAAAAGTATAGATTATGGACCATCAGTACCAGCAATAGATTTTGATTCACAAAGTTATAATGAAAAGTCTCAAAGAATTGTACAGCGCTTACAGGTGAATGTACTTTTATGATGTTACCTTCTAAGAAATATAAGTTCGTAAAAAGTATATATAAATTTTCGTCAGTATACTATATTACATGTGAGATCAGTCACAATGGCTCTTTATAATAGAGATACGTACTAGCGAACAATGGATATAAGTAGTTTCTGTATAAATTTTAAAAGTATTTGTTACAATCAACTTCAAAAATATATTAATGCAAACATTTTTTTATAGGTAACACCTGTTGAAATTTAAAACCTGGAAGTTTGTACAGTTGGTCAATGGAACAATCCAAGGTACAAATAGATAGAAATTAAATGCCTTCCATCTGTACGTACATGACAGATGAATGAGTTTATTGGAATTGGTAAAATCAATGAAAAATATCTGTTTACAATTAGTAAATAATAAGCTGCAACTGAAGAGGAACCACAATTATTATTACCAAGTGCAAAATCAGTTGAATGTCTGTAAAAAGGACCTATGTTTTTTTCGAGGGGCAAACAACTCTATAAATATGGTGTACACTACGAATTTTTAAATACTTAATTACATTTGCAAGTCCTTTAATTATTTTAATTCCCTGTCAATTACTTTTCCATTCTTTTCAGTACCTCCGATTATTTTTAAAGTATTTTAATTATTTTTTCAATATTTTAAATACTTTTTAAGTGTTTTCAATACTTTTTAAGTATTTTGAATACTTTTCAAATATCTCAATTATTTTTAAAGTATTTTAATTATGTTAAAATTATATTAATTACTATTTCATTACTTTGATTATTTCTTCATTACTTCAAATGCTTTCCAAAGAACAGAAAAAAATATCTCGTCGGCATGAATATAAGTGGATTCCTATGGACACCGGAACAAGAAATGTTTGCCGTGTAGAGCGACGGATTTTTGAACATTAAACAAACGTTAACGTAGACGAAACTCTGCAGAAAGGCTTCCACCAATAAGAGAGAAGAGTTTAGATTATATTTGTAATTTGAACTTTGCATGCGTAATTATTATACGTATTGAATATCGTACGTTGAATCTGAGAAAGTTAAAAATTGTAATAATTATAGTAAATACAGGTGTTCATTATCGAAACCGAACATTTGGTGTTCGGGGTGATATTTGTCAAAGTTCTTATTTCTTTGGCATTTATCCACCCTTGAATTCTTATTTCCTTTCCTTCTTTTATTCACATTATTTTGTTTGAGATTTCACATAATCCTTCATGGAACTAGCCATAAAAAATAGATATATGATTTCATTATAACCATAACCACGGGGCGCCCTTTAAATTGTCGAGTTACTTTTTTATATGTATGTTATTAACTCGTTGACTTTCTAACCACCAAAGACAGAATAAAAATATAAGATATTTCACTTGTTCAAATTTATGGATCAAAGAATTGATGCGGCTGGTAACTGTCTGATAACTTGGAGGCTGGCACAATGGTACAGTATGTCACTACGTCCTTACTTTCATTTAATTTGGCATATTATACGGGACGTCGCCCTCCAAGCACTGTTATTTTAGAACGGTGTTCATTTCTAGTTGAACATTATTATATTGGCCGCATATTAAATGCAAATGAAGTAGAATAAAAACTCAAATTTTTAAAATTTGATCTTGACAGGTATATCTGGCCGCAACGGGAAGATATACAGTTAGTTAAAAACATTTTCATTTTTGATGGGCCTATAAAGCTGTCGGGTATATGTCCTTTCACCATTACTGCGGAAACGAAAAGAGTAATAGATCTCAAATATAAAAGTTTGAGAAAATCACAAGAAAATGATGAGTATTTGTGGGTATATAGTACATTTTATTATTATGTATATTATTTTTGTTATTATTTTTATTACTTATCATATTTTATCATAGAAGACTGCTTTGTTTGAGTTCCTATTTGTATGTTTGTGTTATTGATGATTTTTTCAATATACCATACTTTCCGTCTCATATTTTGTATTTTTTCATATGCATGAAACACTTGACTGCAGAATATTAAACGGTCGCTATCCAGTTCGCGAATGATTATGACAATTTATAAGTAATAATCAAGGTAATCATTATCAGTTTCAATTCGGAATTAAGTATTCTTGTATTACTACAATATTTTCAATAACCTGAAGAGAATGTGAAGGCATTTTACTTAGTTTATGACTTACAATAATTATTATCTTATTGGTGATAAATATTTCTGCTGGTTTCAGTTATTTTAAAATATTCTCATTATTTAAATTAACATATTGTAAAGTTTATTTTACCCCGCGTAGGGTATGATTCTAGAAATCTCTCGTTCTGCCGAAGACGCTAGATAGACTAAAACAAGTTGGAGGGCGGGGGGTAGGTAGTCTCTGGATTGTTCTCGGCTAGTGGCTAGAGGAGTTATAGTCGTCTCATGGGGTAATTTCACTGGGGCATTCGCGTAACAATATGTTAGGTACCTCTAATCAGAGGCATTGCTTCAATAATAGCGATGCTAGTAGTTATTGGTGAAAAAAAATTTTTTGTCCACGACTATTTGATAATTTACTTGTGCTCCTTCAAGTATAATAACGTACATAATTCACCCATGGATAATAGGTGTGTATAATGAAAAGGTCACATGACATATTGACATATTGAAGATTATACCTACAAACGACACAATATATTAGTTGAAAATTTTCATCAAGAGTAAGATCCGAATTCGAACCTGCGACCTCGCTTTCCCAAGTCAGATCACCAAACCATCAGGCCATAGAGACACACCATATGTCAAGGTTTTGTATATATAGGAGTGGCTCTTTGTCCTATCCCACTGATCTATTGTGGTCTTGTATATATAGGAGTAGATCGTATTATTTTATCTAGTGTGTATGATGTATGTCAAAAGCAGAAGTGACGTTTTGAATAATTTATTGCTAATTGCAAAAATTCAAATAACTTTACTGGTGTTTCATTGATATTACTAGAAAATTTAGTATGGAAAGTGAATTAGACAATGAATTGAATACTGATTCAATATATAATTTGTTCAATAACGTAAGAAGTTATAAGCTATATGAATGTAATAAACTATATTGTTTCAGTTTGACAAAAAATGCATATGGTTCATACAACAGCCTTTTTGGTGTGCGTCATCGTTTGTTAATGTCTTTCTAACACATAACGTGGAAAGAAATGCAAAAAAAGTCAGGTCTTTGATTAATCCTAATCAAAATATCGCAATAATGAACCGTTCAAATTTATTGCAAACGTCAATCCTAATCATTGACTTACCAAAATTTGATCGCAAGCGCGACCTATCAATCGGGAGAAGTTTCTTTATTTAAAATAGGCATGCAGATATACTTTTCGTATTGTCAATGTGTCTGACATCTTTTTCTACTGTCCCGCTGACAGTTCTTGTTAGGTCTGTACTTTGTTGTTCACGGTCAATTATTATTTATGAAAAGAAATAACAATAATATTTATTGTTATATTTATTCGAATAATACAAAAATATGCCTAGATACACGGAAAAACATTAGCATTTTGAAAGTTCTCAAGTATTTTCAGTTTAGAAAAAGAAGCTGGTAACTATTAATTTCATAGCCTTGTCGAATTTTGCTGAATGCGATCCTGATGATTTTATTTATCAAATTTAGGGTTAGATATGTGTCAAAATGGCAAATAAAATAAACGACATACCCAAAACCCGAATCTACGTCACAAACGATGACGCACACCAAAAAGGCTGTTGTATGAACCATACCTAAACAGGTAATTCATAGTCGTGGACAAAGTATAGTATTCTACTCGCATATAATGGCTATTATTCACTTAGGTGTTTATGTCACTCGTCTGCTAGGTGAATAATATACTATTATCTACCCCTAAATTCATATTTTAAATACTTTAATTATCTTTAAATAAATTTTAATTACTTTACAAATATTTAACTACCTCTTAATTACTTTAAATATGTTCAAATACTTCTCAATTCCTTCCAAGTATCTTATATATAATTTAATTATTCCTAAGTGTTCCGATTACTTTTTAAATATCCTAATTACTCCTCATTACTTTTTAATTACTTTAAATACTTTCAAATATTTTGATTACTTGCAAGTATCAAATATTTTAAATATGGTGTACACTTTTATGCGAGTTGTTTGCCCCTCGGTTTTTTTATAGTCTACATAGATGATAAACAACCTTTGCATGTCGAAAAGTGATTCTGCGTTATGAAAGATTCTGGAAAGATAAAATGTTACCTTCATTAACAAAATTCTATAAGGAATGTATTATCCCAGAAGTTATTTATAGGGATATTCCAAAAGGATTGAAAGCGAGAGGTCCGAAAGAATTTGAAGAGGGTTTAGTTTTGTAGTTCAAAATCTTATAAATAAAATGTTATTGTAATATTATTTAAATAAACTACAACTATATTAAGTACCACTATAAAATCCTAAGTGTTTAATGTATATTCAGACTTAGGAATGTAGATATAGGTGGAAGAAATTGATTTTATTTTAAAAAAATTCACCTTTCCCCAAATTTCCTATCCATTATCATATTCGAAAGCTGTATCTCTGTTCCGAAACTGTACCCAAAACAATAATTTTTCTAATAAAAACGGCAACTATTAGGTAAGTTTGTAATGGTAAAATAAAAGTAAGTATAGGTAATGTAGACAATGAACTATTATGAAAGGTGGACAAATTCAAATAATCACTAAACGAATTAGATTGCGAGCATAGAAAAACATTAGAAAATCAATTTCTGAACAATTCAATTAATCTTCTTAACATAATTTAATGTACATGTTGTGTACATATACGTGAATGGAACAGATATATTTAACGAGGCGACAACTTTTTTTAAACTGATGGTTGTCCACTTTATAGTAGCAAAATTTTAAAATAAAATGTAGGTTTTCGTTAAATTATTGATAATATTTTGAGCGTGGCAACGCTGCTTTGAAAAATTTGCTGTCAATTTAAGCTGATTTACAATTTATCTGCAGTAATTTGATTCGGACACCGCATTGGTTGATAATTTTATTTTGAAAATTACTTAATGCAAGTTTTGAACTAATATGATTAATTGACTCTTAAGATTTATAGAAAACATGTTGTTAAAAGATAATGTTGCATACTCAAACAGTAAATATAACAAATTCAATATATTATAGTCTCATGTGAAATTACCTTTAGAGATGACATCTGGTAAAATACTCGATGAACTACAATTGAAATATGGCGTGAGTAGGAAATTCAAAAAATGAATGATTTCGTTTCATACCTTTTCGACAAAATAACAGACGAATATTACTTTTTATTGAACGAATGTCCACAAATTTTTATGTAGAATGTGACCTGTATATAGGTTTTCCAAGTGCTTACAGTAAAATAATTAGGGTTAATGTGATTCAATCCACTGTTAATACTACTACATTTGTATATGCAGGTTATAATCTGTGGGTCTAACTTATTCTCTTACATATCTTTTTTACATTATATGATTCTTCCATTATGAATAAGGTGTGAATTAAGAAATTGATATTCAAAAGTTCCGCCATTGCCAAATTGTGCAGCCTTAATACTTCACAAATCCACATTCTAAATTGAAAAAAATAATTTTTTCTGTTCTGTAAGAGTAAGAGTTCCGTTTTTTCACTTCAACTTCTTAACTGGCAAGGTTATAAAAACTTTTTTTCAAACCATCTAGTATACCTGTACATGGAATCATTATTTCAAGGAAAGTCAACCGCAAATCAATTTTCCTGTTGGTTTTTGAGGTTTCATTTGTTTCAAAAACTTCAAATCTTGCCATTTCCGGTTGAATTTTAGAAAATACATTCCGGTTGTAGGGGCGGCGCGAAAAGCCTTTCCCGGCCTTGCCTAGGGCCTCCAGTATCTTGAATCCGCCACTCCATTCCAACTTGGTTTCTATGGATAAATGACACTCGGGAGGACTTAGGTAGTACCGTAAAACACTAAAAACACAATTAACCAAAGTTTGCGGAATATAAAATCGTAACTTCATCAAACCTTCAAATCTAAGAGATTGTGGCTAACATTAATGCGATTTTAAATCCATTTATTAGGGTGGATTTCTGGCTTCAAAAGTTATTTTCTTCCATTCTGCTCTTTTGGTGCATTTTTCTCTCCACTCTCTGATTCCCATCCTTTTTGTACTTGTATCCTCTTCTATTTGAGTCCTCCAACTTTCTCTGGGTCCTTCCCTTCTTCTCGGCCGAGTTCTCGACCATTCTTCTTATCATTTTTCCAGGCTTTCGTCTCATAATATGTCCTGCCCATTTTAGGCGTTTTGCTTTTATATATTTCACGATTGTCTCATTGCTTATCTTTATTTCTATTCCTTTGTTAGTTTTAAGTCTCCTTTCCCCAGCTGTTGTTATGTTCGGCAACAGTATCATAAAAATAAAATCGTATAAAATAGAAATAAGCCAATAAGTAGTTTCGTTTTTAATCTATCGTGCAATTAAAAAAAAATGACAATCAATATGTTTGATAATGGACATTTTCTAATAAAGTAATTAAAATGGTTAACAGTTAAAATACACATACTCACAAAACAGAAAACAAAGAATTATTCAAGAAAATTTATAAATAATAACCCAAGATATTCGAAATGTCCACCATTATTGTTAATGCATAATTGATAGCACCTCCTTATATTATTTATAATAACATTGCAGATGACTTCATTAGTTTGTTAATTCCAAGTTGAATCCTTTCTTCAATAACTTGTACCTATATTATTATTATTATTAATAACATCTTTCACCTTACTGCTCGACTTACTATGAACCATTTTCATTACTATATTAGAAAAATTTCAATTACCAAACATACGTAACCTTAAATTAGCTCGCTACTGAACTTTTGAAAGCGTATCAAGAAAATTCAGATGTAACCGAGGATGTAACTAAACAACTTCTATATATAAGACTTTTTTTCTAAAAGCAATAATAACGACGACAGGGGGTGGGTATTTTATACCTAATGAATAACCCAAGAATAACCTTGTACCTTTAAAAAAAATATGTTATAATATTCATGTCCAAACGTTTATTAGTTATGATACAAAGGAAATGAAAATATACAAGAGTAAAAAGTGAAGGACCTAGATAAAAATTGTTGATCATGTACAGGGTTTCCCATTATATTTTGACCCCCACTTATTTTCATTGATTACTTACGGGAATCCAAAAAAAATTTCAATTAAAAGTTTTACCTATACCGACCAAAAATGTGACAACTGACTGAATTTTGTATACAGGGAGTGTCCAATAAAATTAATCTTCAATATTTTAAATGAATAACTGACGAACAGCAGATATGTGAAAATACTCGTGAAAATACTAGAATGTATCATGCGAGTCAGCGCAGTCTGTTAGTCCTGACACGGAACAATATAACAATTGGAAGGGTCTCTTACCGAGTCTCTTACCATAGAACAATAAGTACGGGCAACTTCCGATTGTTATAGTATTCCGTGGTCCTGGTCCTGGTCAACAGTAGCATAGACATACGTTCCATAAAAAGCAGCACTTATTCAGACCAATAATTTTCAATAAACTATAGAGCTATTGTTAAGTACTTTTTAAATTTATAAAAGACGAATGGAAACATAAAACTTTCAACTTTTCAGATATATATAAGAGTAAAAAATCATCATATGAATTGCAGTGTATTATCGGATAGTTGGGAAAGCTACGACTGAACGAACGGTTGATTAAGATTCTTGGAAGCACCTTTTTAGAAAATTACCAGTCAGCAATGAATAATAGTAGAAGTTATATTTCGCTTATACTTCCAAAAATTTTAAATTAATGATAAACTCGTTTGTTCGCTCGTTTGCAGTTTAATGCTGATGACAAATTAATATTAAAAAATATCTCGGATTAAAATGCCAAATTGAATACCTGTATCATTGTTTTAAGTTTCCGCAATGCCGTAATATGCTTAGAAAACTCAACTCAACTCAAGTTACTGAAAATGTGCAACAAACTAACATGTCAGATTTAGCTAGGACAGCTGTAGTTATGGTGGAAGGATTTACATTTTACCTCGCATTTCACTCCTCTTTGTTCCCGTTCATAGAAGTCATAGGTACCTACTTTGTACCCGAGTTTGTACCTATAACACAAATATAAATTTCATTCGGACACATGTGGACAAACCGAACAAGCTTTAATGACCTTGTTATAAACCATCGAGTAAACCATATAATATGAAGCAGAAAATATTGTACAAATTAGAAAAAATTCATTGAAAATAAAAAAAATTAAAAGATACACATATAATACATTATCCTCAAACACTACTGAAAATACAAAAAATACATGGAAAATGGAAAAATACAGAAAATGTAGCTGAAAATAGGAAGAAAATACAATTAGGAAACAAAAATATTCCTAAAAATACATAGAATCGCAAATATTGAGAAAAATACTTGGACAATACTGGAAATACCTGGAAAATACTCAAAAATGAATGCGCAGTACAGAAAATAGTGTTACAGATTTTTCATCAGTGGTTTACCCCACGTACCTCGGTACTGATTAATTAATTTTAAAGCTCGTTTCAAAGCTGTTTTTATAAATTTACATGTCTTGATCATTTTCAAACCCGTTTTTGTATATTCAAGAACCTGTATATTAAAAACCTCGTTAAAAACTACATTTAAGATGGTTTTGTTTGAACTTTTGTTTAAAATTCAAAAATTTGAGAATTTTCAACATTTTCATTCAAGACCAAAACTTTGTAACACCCTGTATAACTAAATATCCTTGTATACACAAATACCGATAACAATAGTGTCCAAAGATAAAGTCGAAAATTGGCAGTTTAATCAACGGATTACTCTAAATTTCTAAGTAAACTTCTCAGAAACTTGAATAAGATTAAATTTTCCGAGTAAACAAGTAATTGTACGCCTATGTTTTGTTTGTAAGGTTCTTGGAAATTTATTTTACCTTACTTAGTAAAACACTTACAAATTATAAAATAATTAAAAATAATTGCAGGCATGTATGAGATACGTTTCCTATTATGTAAACTTTCGCTTACTAGAATTACCATAACTATAAAATTGGTTCTTATGCCATCAATTTAATCTAGCATCATGTCAATCAATTCACCTACCGACCTATCATAAAAGAAAACCGGTCAGTGACCTTATGACTTCTTAGTACGTCGTTGTTACAGTGCATACCTGTGTAGGTACCTAACAAATTAGTTTCGCAAGTCATTTACTCAACCTTTTTAAAGGGAGAGCATTATGACATCTGTTGAAAAACTTGCTAGTATAAAGGAGTGAGGTTAGTTTAGGCAATTTCTACACAGATGCATGTTTTAAATTACTGAAAAGAACAGGTGGTACCAACTAACTAGTTTCTTCGACATACTATTAATTAGTTTCACCAGATCGTTAAATTATAAAAAAAATTATAATGATTTGTTTTTTTTTGTTTAAATTTATTGTTCAATTTTAAATTTCTAGTTTAAGAATACGGAAAGTAAGTAATGTTAAAAAAACCAAATTGAAGTGTATAATTTACAGAAGGTTTCTGTTACTACTCATAATAAATGCACGTCAAGAGTGTTTATCGCTTAAATCTAAACAAGTTTTTGAAGGGATCTGTTCAACAACTTACTTAAAAACAAGCTGTGACCATCACCAAAGGCCATTGCTCAAAATAAATTCCTCGCTATAAACAAACAAGTCACATAACATACACTATAAACTCGCGAATATCACGCACAAAAAAATCTCTAATAAAAAATTAACTTTATTTACAAATATGATAGAACAGTACGAACCGGTTTTGTCCGAAATATGTCGACATTGCCTGTCTCATGCCGCCGCCACACAGCACACTGTTCCTTCACAGTGTTTACAGCTTTGGTTTCCACCACTCCAGGTCTTCGTTGCCGTGAGTTAGGTTAGTCACAGCTTGGAGCACAGGCGTACTTACTGGAGGGCCCTATTAAGGCAACATACCGTTATCAAGCTCATTTACTTACTTTACTTTTATCATTTATTTTAATCAACATAAAATTACTCAATTAAAGATGCTCTCAGTGAAGATTAGAAGAATTTATCTTTACTTTTATGTTTGTTTGTAAATTATTTTTTTTTACTTTTATGTGTCACGTCACTGCAGCTTCCATAGAGATGGTCCAAGTAACCGAAATAAAATGTCAAGGGTACCATAATGGGGATTGCAAAGTAGGTATATACTAAGAAAATAGTTCAATACGTGATTAGAACATACAGGGACATGTGGAAAGTTTTATGTACAGTTCGGGAACAAAATTTTTCAGATCGTTTATTTTAAGACAATTTGAAATAAAAATTTTGATCATTTCAGAATAAGTTTATGTCCTTGAGGGGATAATATTTAACAATAACCGAAAATGATGGTCTGGTATTCTAAATTAAGAAAAAATGCCTAGTTATTTGCAAATGGGTGATAGATGATATATTGGACCTAAGCCCACGGAAGGTGTGTGATGAAACCCTTGGTTACAAGAGGTGGCCAGAAACAGAGGCTTGCTTTTTCGAGGGGTAAGCCGCAAGTGGAAGTAGATGTACCGCAGTTGGAAGTATTTGGAAGTTTGGTGTGAGTATGTGGAAGTTGAATGGTTATTATACAGGGAGATAATGAAACAAAGGATAAATTCAATGAATTTTGTAAATACGCCCAAAGAAGTCGAAAAATGAAAATATTAAGCATCACTTGGGTTTGATTGGAAATGTATACATTGTTCTAGACAAATTTTTTTGACCTAAACTAGTGCTTCTCGAATTTCACAATAATTTATGGTTCATATAATACCCTTCTTGGGGTGCGTCATCGATTGTGATGTATATCCGGGTTTTGGGTTTATTTTATTTGCTTTTTTGACATATTAGTAATCTTAAGTTTGACAATTCAACTCATGTATACAAAATCGCAAATGCCACAGTGCAATTGTCACTTTGACAGCAGCAAAAGTTAGCTGAAACAGCGATAAATGCACTTGTGGTTTTTTCCATGTTTTTTTACTTGTGCATTTGTTTATCAATTATCGCAGTGCTGGTTACCATGATAAATCGTTTGACATGTTTGTCAACAACTTATTGAATTTCTAAACACTAACAATGAGCCGATTCAGTGAATTGTCCTGCCGAATTACACTCGATGTTTGTATTGATATCGGGTAAATTTGTGTTGTTCAACTTCTAAACTTTAGCAATTCGACTCGAAAAACTGTCAACCTAAAAACTAATTGCTAGGCAACAGTTTCTCATTAAA
Source organism: Galerucella nymphaeae (assembly GCA_963978555.1). NCBI lineage: Eukaryota > Metazoa > Arthropoda > Insecta > Coleoptera > Chrysomelidae > Galerucella > Galerucella nymphaeae. The sequence goes on along the minus strand of OZ021707.1, from coordinate 10,438,791 downwards.
CAATCCAAATTTACCCGATAAAATACAAACCTCTCGTGCAATTATAAGTGATGAATAAAATCATCAGGATGGTATTCAGCTAAATTCGAAAAGGCATCTTTTTCCAACTGAAAATAGTTGAGAACTTTCAAAATGCTGTTTTTTCCGCGTATCCAATATTCTTGTATTATTTAAATAAATATTTAACAATAAGATTAATATTCACTTTTCATAAATAATAATTGACCGTAAACAACAAAGTACAGACCTTTCCAGAACAGTCAGTGGGGCGTTAGAAAGAGACGTGATACACATTGCCGCTACGAAAGGTACATACGTCTGCATCCAATTTTGAATGGTGTCATTTCTCTCGATTGATAGGTCGCGCGCGTAATCTGAACATCAACCAATCAAATGTTTTATGTCAAATACTAGGGTTAACGTTTGTAATACATTTAAACGATTCATGATTGTGATACATATTTTGATTGGGATTAATCACAGACCTTATAATATTTTCTCCATTTCTTCCAACGTAATGTTTTAGAAGGACATCCGCAAACGTTGACGCACTAAAAAGGTTATTATATGAACTCCAATGCAAATCTGATATAATAACCTACAAACTAGAATCTGGCAACGTCTTCTTGATCAATATTAGTAAGATTATCATCTCGTAGTGAATAATTTGGTCTTGGGCTATCTCCGACTTACCCACTTACTACTGAATTACATCGTATTGAACTTTAGTCCGTTACTAATTAATCTCATTAAGAGAAATTTGTATGCGTGGGATTGATCAAATTTGAAGTACCTATCTCTTATTATCATATTTCTCAGTACGCGGAATGGAAATTCGAGTAACAGGGAAATGAAATTTAATATAGGGTGTCCCAGTATAAAGTAACACAATTTGACGGATTATTACTCGAGAATGGAAAAAAGATATCGACGTGCAGTAATTGCTGAACTTATATTTCCTTCAAATTTTTATTTTCATAGTTGCCAAATATACATTTTTTCCCGAACGAGCCGAATAAAAATGACCATTTTTTAAACGAAATTATCGCTTTATTTTAAATACAACACACTATATTTTTTTATACCATAATGAAAGTCCCTTTCTCCCAGCTTGGAAACGTCTAAAATGAGACAAGGAATTAATGAGCGGCTTTCACTGAAACTCTTAAAAATGTTTAAATCTTTCATGACACCGTTTGCCGTTATAGTGGGACACCCTGTATTTCGGTTAGAAAATCATCAAGCTTTTGATTTAATTTCGTTGCGAATATTTTTAAAATCAATATATAGTGCAGGAAGCTAACTTTGATTAAATTCGATATTCGTAAAGAAAATTTTAAAGATGTGCATGATTTTATAGGTTGGTACAATAGTTATTTGTGTATCAAGGAAGTAGTACTTTGGCAGTCTGAAGAGAAAGTTGCGGCAATCGCAAAGCACTTTCTGCTCAAATTCCACATACGATTTTTCCTACGATCACACAAAAATAAATTGTACTAAGCCAGATTGCAGTTTCGTGAAGACATGTATGTAGGCAACACTTATTACATTAATGTCAGATATTTTTTAGATTTCCCTATTTCTCATTAAATTATTACGGAAAATTCTATTGGATGCTTTAGCATATTAGAAAATCAACTGAAATATTTATTCATTCTACAGTTTATATTATAGTTATTTATGCAACAAGTGCAAAAAGTGAGTGTTTTTTGCACGCGACGTGAAATTGTCCAACGAGGTCTTTAGGCCGAGTTGGACAACACGTCGAGTTCAAAAAACACGTTTTGCAAGAGTTGCATGCAATATTTTTTCTAAATTCATGCAAAAACTGGAAAATTAGAATATAATATGTCAAGAACCTAACCTAACCTAATTAAACTCAACCCGTTCTTCTTTTTTTGTATCTTCATGGCCTCCACCTTGTCAGTACTCAATCATAGCTGGTTCTCGCCTTGACCATTTAAATTTTAAATAATTAAAGATTTTTGCAATAATTGTAACTTGTTGAGACTAAGTAGTAAGATATACATATATTATTGTTGTATTAAAGCAGGATCAGATACTTGCTATGGATTTTTATTCAATTTAAATGTTTATGTTTGTCATTAATCATCACAAAACTGACACAAGAATGACAGATGAGTGCAATAATAGTATTTTATGCAACGAACATGTAATGATAGCCATTAAGACACGAGCATATTGTAGGATACGAAACGAGCCGCAGGCGAGTTTCGTATGTAATATGCGAGTGTATTAATGGCCATTACATGAAAGTAGCATACAATATTTTTTCTACTCTGGTTAATAAAAATTATTTAATCAATAATTATTAGTTAAATCAATTTTAAATATAGTTATTTTGAAAACCAAAATTATTTGACAGCTATCAAATTAAGTGTCACTTAATATGTCTGTTCGCCTGCAATAAAAGTGTAGCAATGAGCTATATAATTTTGAAGAATTCAGGTCTATCCGTGAAAAAATACGTATAAAATTACTAAATTTGGGAATATCTATGTATATTGCATTTGTAAACTGCAAGAAGCATTAAAACATAATTAAAATAAATAAAATCGTATAGCTCAGTGCTACACTTTTATTGCAGGCCACAGACCTGATATAATTAATTTCAGAAATGTCAACCAGGTATCCATGGCTATATACTAAATATTGTGCGAATGTCGCATTCCTATTGGCTTAAAAATCTGTATCATAATGAAAATCTGTATCATAATGAATTTCATTATGATACAGATTTTAGTCTTTTAATAAGTATATTATAAAACAGGAGTAGAAAAAATATTTTATCTGATGGCATGTCATAATGACAACGTTATGTCACTCAATTTTGATGACATAAGGAAGCTCATTATGGGACTAAGTACCATAATGGGATTATGGGACTAAGTACCATAATGAATTCATTATGGTACTAAGTACCATAATGAAATTCTATAAGGAAAACATGTAATGGTTTGATCAAAAAAGTTTATTCAAAATGCATAACTATGTACAAAACTATTTATTATAAATGGTAAAAGAACAATTACTACAATTTGTAATATTAATTCCAATGGATTCTACAGTTTTTACATCAGTAGTTGATGATTGTTGGCAAACTTGTAATCCTATTTGGTTGTTGGCACCAAAAATTGCTTCTGATATTTTGCAGTTTTTAATTTTTCGGAAATGTATTGATATAAATGCCATCAGATAAAATTTTGTATGTAATGCGAATCATAAACAATCATTATGGCACACGCCGTGTTATAACATTTACGACTTGTACCATAATGATCGTCTTTATGATCCTTATTACATAAATAACTATTATTGCACTAGTGCAATAAAGTACCACTTTTTCCATTAAATATGGTTCACAAAACTGTTGTTTTTTGCATGAATGTAGAAAAAAATAATTACTAGCTCTCATTTATCCATAAATAAACTAATTAGTGTTTATTTTGTGATTGTTGATTATTCATGTTGATTTATTTACTGATTTTGTTTATGTTGACTGGAAATAGAATCTGGGTACCTACTATTACCGATTGAAATCGTGTTTCTATTATCGATGCCGGGAACTGCTCACATATTGCCAAAAAGGCACGATTTCATAGGAATTTACATACCTTTTTCTACAAACGTCAAAAAATGATAAGGTTCGCGTTCATTTTCCTTTGTTAGTAAAAAATGAGTGCGGGAAAGTAAAATTATGCAAATTTTGACCTTATTAGCTGATAGTTTTTTACTTCGGAAGTTATAACTATTGTGACTACAGGTGAATAAATATTCACAAAATAGTCCATAAAAAAAACTTTTCTAGCTTTTTGCTGCATTTTTTATTTTTTGGAAATATAAAATAATGAAGATATTTTTATATAACCCTAACACCAAATAACTCCACTGAACCGGCAATTTCAAGTGATTTGGAGAATGCAAAAAATTGTGTTTTAATATTAATATTTATAATAATTAGTAGTTCTTAGTAAAAGTTTTGTTTATGTACTTTGAAAGGAAGTAATTTTTGAAAAATGTGTTGGTATACTTTTTTGTAGGTATATACGTTCGTAGAAAAAATAATGTTCCTAACTCATGCGTAAAGTGTCTTTCCCGCACTTGACCGCTTGCCCGAACTCCGCTCCGCGTCGTTCGGGTCAACTACAGTCGCGTGCGGGAAAGTATCACTTTGCCCACTTGTTAGGAAAATAACTATTTCCACTTCTATTATAGCTGTGAAGTTGACAATTATTGCTTTTTCTAGTCAACTGAGAAATTGGATTTTTCTATTAGTGGTTAATAATTTTTGTCCACGACCACCTAATAATAAGCCGATATTTTACCTCCTAACAAACATACATACGTACATACATACATACCCATATATCAACTGTCGTGAAGTATGAACCATAATACACTACAGTGTATTATGAACTAGAGATGGGGGTACCTACAATATGAAATGAACTATTAAATATGTGTATTTTGTCCAGGAAATTTTGTTTCTGACATATATCGTATCGATAAAATATTGTAATTTTAGTATTGATACTTTTCATAGCGATATTTTCTAATATTAAGTATTTTAAAACAATATGTTTATAACGGTACGTTGTATTGATACTTTCTACAGTATCGCCCATCTCTATATATGTCAAATTATATTTTTATGTAGCTGTCAGAACATTTTGAGGTTATTATAATACCAAATCGTTACTGACTTTTATTTAATAAAGAAATCAAGTGTTGTGTACAAAGTATAGTATTCTACTCGAAATTTATGGCCATAATTCACCCATCGTGAATTATGGCTATCATAAATTGCTCGTTTAATAATATACTATTTTATAATTGTTCAATAATGGACAAATTCAAATATTTTGAGAATTGAGGGATAGTAGTTCAACAAAAACTTGAGCAATATAATTTTGTATACCCAGGAGATTATTTTTAACGTGTTCGCTGCTTGAAATTACCTGTCAGGATGAAATTATTTGAATAAAAATGCCATCAATTCAAAATTCGCGCTTAACAAAAAATAACTGATAACATAAGGAGTACGTTCAAAATATATCGAAAACTGACACACGACGGGATAAACGTTTCTCGTGGTGCGCGTTTGGGAATTATTTTTAATTTTTGTCTTAAATTTGGTTAGTAGTGGAAAAAATTGTATACACCACATGGTGTAAAGCATACCATTATTAATGATAAAAATAGACGAAATATATTCCGAAATAAAAAAATGAAATCGCGTTTCAACTAAATCATTCTATAGAAGCAGCAGTAACCTATATTGGAAACTGTCGACCGGTATCTATGTTTTTTTATGGTCCTACGAGCCGCATTGTGTAAATTACGAGATATTTTCATCATTGTTTATTTCCCAATCAATATATTTTTGTCCAACAGAAACTTTATCACACAAACAATACATAATAAAAAGCTATGCTCTGTATTAGTATCATATGGTCAAATCAAAGAGCAAAAACCATTTGTTTCACTCGACATAATGGGGGAAAGTTAGGGAATGCACAAAAGGGTCGCCGTGGCCATTATAATATATTAATTGTTAAACGGTTGTGAATCCCATTATTTTTATTAGGTAAAACCAATTTAATGGAAATCCGCATTCGTATAAATTTCGAAATTTAAACGCAATCCATCAAATGGAATTGGGTAGGTGAATTGCTTCAACTAGATCAATTGATTACTGGTTCTTCGATTTATAGTGAATTTTTATCATATTGATAGCTGTAGAGCTAATTATAAATTCCAAAACGTATCTGAAACACTTCAGGGTGATTCAAAAGAATAAATGTTAAGTTAGGATCTTCCTATATAGTGAACAGCAGATAGCGAGTACGATAGAACCCTGATACAATTACCATTCAAATATATTTAGAAGTGACAAATTTGCCGTGACACCACAGATTATAAAAGAGAACAGATACGAATCCCGGCAAAACATCAAAGGATTTTCAATTCCGACTTCAATGACCTTGGACCTTTAACTCGGTATGGCCGCGATGTTGCCAGTTTAAAATATTTTCAGAATTTCTTACCAAATTGCAATGTTGACTTGAGGACAATAAAGGGAAATATTATGCAAATTGATAATCCTGTTGGAAAGTTTCGTGAATCTGCCCGAACGGAGTCGACATACGACGATGGACCTTTAAATGGGTATGTCCACCCATCTCTCTCTTTTCTTACTGTTCTCTGTAAAGCTTTCGCATCTGTTCTCTTTTATAATCTGTGGTGACACCGCAGTGTAGTTGGGTAAGAATAAGATCCTGGATTATTCAATGTTATAAATTAATTTTTATAAATGTAAGATTGATTTGTAGTTCTAAAAAGGGCTGATTTGTTAAAAACTTGTCAATGATGTACCTAAACAAAATTCCATTCCATCAGAATCTGATGAATCTTCAACTCCAACATTAATATTTATAGATTCAACGGTTCCATATGATATAGTCCAGTTACCACATCTGTTTTCCCTTTCTGCGTATGACTCCCAGCTGTTTCTTTTTCCTCTACAGACAATTTATTCGCTTTCGGACAATTCATTTATTTCATCCTGCCTAAATTCCAATGCCCGCCTATGGTATATTGCGTTTTTAGGGTCTCTTACCTATCAATATGACAAAAATATATTATAATTGGTTCTACAAAACACGCGAATTAAATCAAATGTTTAAATTTGAAGCTTAAGTATTCCTCACCTCTGGAAATAATATGAGTTGAAGTTCATTTTTCCACTACTATCTTGTGAAGTTGAAAATTATTGCTCCTTTTAGCGAACTGAGGAGTGAACTGAATTTCTCTCAGTGGTTAATATTTTTTTCTATTAATGGACAAGTTCGAATATTTTGAGAATTCAGAGATAGTAGTTGAACAAAAACCTGTGCATAATAATTTTGTATACCCGGAGATTGTCTTCAATATATTTTCAGCTTCAAATTATACCTCTATCAAGTAGAAATTATTTGAATAAAAATGCGATCAGTTTATAATTCGCGCTCAACTGAAAATGACTTATGACATAACGAGTACGATTATGTAGAAAACTGACAGAGTAATAATAATTGTCAGTCAGACAACGGGGTAAACGTTTCTCGTGACGTTTATAAATTATTTTCAATATTTGTCTCAAATTTGACTAGTACTGAGAAAAGTAGTTTATACACCATGGTGGTGAAGTCATTTATAAACCACGCACCTTATATAATTTAGGTATTCGGTCAATAATAATTGTGTATAATATACTATTATTAAGTTCCCTAAATTGGAAGATTTCTTGAATACTCTTCAAGGGTGCCTCGATTGACGTTCAATAAGGAAGCACCATCAATAACCATCCCATTATGTCGCCGAGTATTATTTTCATAAGAACTCCATAATTTCAGAACCTGGAGTGCGTTCATAAACGTTACAGTTTACACATTTCTCACACTTTTTTGACAACCATCGTTCATAAATGAAATTTTTATTACTCTGCAACTATTTTCCTAGCGTTCATAAATATACTTTGACATTTCCAATGTACACATTTCTAGACCGCGGTATGGAGCGTGGTAATATTTTATCCGAGTTTGCAGTCTCCAAAAATGTCAAATAAGTCGTAGTTTTTGTGACCGGTTAGAAATACAAAGTTTTTAAAAGAACTCAAGAATAATCAATATGTATCAGTACATTTTTTTTACTATATTCTCAGGATAATTCTTTATTGATATATCTTAAAGAAGAAGTAGCAAAAAGAGAAGAGGCAAGAAAGAAGATACACGAAGAAATTATAGATGTAAGGAACAGATCCATTGAGGTATTTTCTGAAAAAATGGATAAACTAATAGAAAAATTCTAGCATTTATTAGTTCAATATGTTCTACATTGTTAAAAGTAATTTAGGAATTATAACAATAAATAGTATAAAAATTTTGTTTTGTACATTTAAAATACTTTAACTGTTTCTGATCTTACTTGGTTGAAATATAATATAATTTCAAGAGAATTTAACAAATTTATATAAAATTATCCAAGTTCTCACAATTTATTTTAATTAGTACTATTTATTTTTTAAAAAGAAACCATTAACATTTCTTCTTCGTCATCACTATCGCTCTCATCGTCAATATCATCAAATAAAAGATATTTTGCACCGAGTGCAGCTGCCAATGTTACAATTTTACTTTGGTTCTTCATCAAATTTTAAAACTCGACGACAGTTGAAATTTGACAGTGAATATGTTACCATAATGCGTTCATAAATCACGGGTTACAATGTGCTCCATTTCAAATGTCAACCAATTCCATTCCAGAGTAAAGTGTACATTTGTTTATGAATGCACTCCAAGGTGAACATTTTTTTGGTAACCTTGGAACTGCTCTCTTAATCAAATTGTGAATTGTTTTCAAACGAAGAGTTGAGATTTCCGTATCTTTTTAAATAGAGATGTCAAGACATCATTATATGCACTGACAGACAACGAATTACACTGACAGACAACAATCTCAAGTTGGGGTTCCAACCATTCTGGCTTGTTATTAGAAGGACAATATCAACTATATAGAAAGTTTGTGTCTTGCTTCCTTTAAGAGCTTTCAATTCATCGGAAAATCACTCTGTTTGAACCTGTTGTACTAGTATTTTTGAAGAATTTTCCAGCTCTGTAACGGTTGAAACTCCATTTTGTTTGTGATTCTAGACCGAGCGCACCGAACCGCGCCGAGCCTCGCTGAGTATTTGTGAACGTTGCAGCAATGTTAGCGAACATAATTTGGACTTTGCGCGAGAAACGTTCAAACCGGCTGCTCCGCTCTGCAACATACAGTTGTTCGTCAGTGTTACAACCCGAACGATGAGTTTTTTTTACTTTCGTGGTGAATACTGCTCGTTAAACGTTTTGTCAACAGTTCACTTAAAAAACTTTGTTCAAACTTGAAACTAACCTCGCCAAAACTCGCAGAGGCCTTGGTTTTTTTACGTAGGTACCGTTAACACTGAATGCCATACAATGTTGCAAAACGTTTTGCGCCTCAGCGTGACCCTTAACCTTTAAAATTGTTAGAAAAACGTAAAAACCAAGCTGAGCTCGTTGTAATTTGATTAAAGTAGAAAATAGTGATTAAATCTGATGCAAATGTTGAATCTACATGTAATACTGAGGGCTTCTTTTTTTTTAATCAAATAACTCTGAATCTTCAATCATAAAATTGTCCAAAATAATATGCTATAAAGAATTAATTTTTCCAGAGACGGTTGGATGGGGTTGAATCTTTGACTCACGTTTTGCAACGAAAACTTGTAAATCAAAGGGTTGAGTGCATATATAACCAAAAGCAACTTGTGAAACTGTTCACAAATGGATAGTAATAACAACTTTAAGTGCATCGACTTAATGTTTGGTTAATTGTTCATCTAAGAGACAATCACAAAGTTCTAATTCAGGAATAGTTATAGCCTTCAAATGAGATACTCTAGATTTTAAAAAAAGTATGTTAATATAGTATAGTTGATTGAAACTGCCAGACTATTTTGAAATTGCAACCAGTTCTTGAGATTGTGTGGGTGGAACATCCCAAGAAATGTGAAGAGAGCAAAGAATATAGGTACTCCCACGGGGTAGTAAATGTGAGCAGTCACGGATAAAATGGATCATTAAGTATAAAAAGTTTGGTAGGGATCCAGCAAGACATTAATTAATTAATGGGTAGCTGAATAGGTTTAAAATAGTGAAGGAAGGAGTATAGATACAGGTGAAGATGATAAAACTTATAATAATAATGATAATGAAAATAAATAAAAGTATTCAGGGCTCTCATGACTTCAGTTGGAAACTTGATAGACAAGAGCAATTAATTATGTCAAACTTTTGCATAATGCAAATCGTATTTCATAATGGCAAATGGCCAACATCAAATATACAAATGACCTAATAAACAGAACGTAATGGATCCATTACATATAATAAACATTAATTAATGATATTAAATATACAATTATTGCTCTTGCATTCACAAAGCGCACTCTTGCATGGGATAAAGACATCTGATTTAATTTTAATAACACAAAAGTATCAAACAAGGAGATATTATATTTTTAGAGTGAGTGGGCTTAAATTTGTTCCCGAGCAGGTAGCAACCGTCTGTATTAGCCATTATATCCATTCCATATTGAAAACTTTTATTTAATTGGACCCCTTAAGAGAAATCGGTTATTCTTAGAAATTAACAGTGTGATTCAAGAAATTATTGAAATGTTCGAGAACAGCTACTTCAAAATATCAATTGATTAATTTCTAAACTTTTCAATATTCCTACGAACGTAGCTAACAGAAACAGCGGTGTCTATTGCCTACCTTCCAGGGTACCAATTTTTGAGAACCGGTAAGAAAGAGAATAAACGGTATTCTTGAGCGTCATTAGAGATGATTAGAGAGATATTGCTCGCTGAAAAATGGTCTGCGGTAATTACGTTTGCGGTATTTTGACGTTTATTAAATGCGCGATTCACTGTCTTACGTCTCTAACGCTAATAACGTTAGCGCTTCTCGTAATTTACGGTTACGTACTGTTGAATGTTATTGTAAAACGGCAAATAATTTTCCTGCTCAGTTGGAAAAATAGAACAAATCGCATCGGATTTTTGAGGTTAAAGTTATTGTTTATCTTTGTTGTTATTGTTAAATTTTTGTGTTCTTGCTTGCGTTTGAATCTTGCATGATTTTTTGTAGCCTATACTGTTTATAACAATTATGTCACTTCCTACAGCGCTACGTTATTAAATTATAGTGATGGCAATAGCTCTCATTTCCAAATAAATTTTAGGTAGACCGTTATTGAAATAGTGCTACGTAAATACCGCATTTTATGCGCTATTGCAAAGTATTACTCATGTTTCTACTGTATAACGTGAAGGCATCAACCGGGAAATTCAACAATTTTGTGAGTTCATTTGATATTGCAGACCATTAATATCACTTTTGTATACTCTGCGATTCAATTTATATAATTATTTAAAAGTATATTTTAATTTATATTTACAATTACTTAATTTATATTTACAGATTTATATGTAATACTGTCCTTATTTAATAATTTGTATCACTAAACACACTAACTATAATTTATATGAGCACTTGATAAACACTTTATCGATGCGCGATTGCTTTCCTTCAGTATAAACACTAACTGTCTATCTATATGACTATATCATGTGCAGCGATGCTCGTCTACACTCAACGTCAAAAGTCTTGGACCCCCACATAGTTTTGTTAAAGAAATATTTTGATAGAAAAACAAAATATATTTAAAATAGTATATTGTTTTCTGAATTTATTTTTTGTGAAAGGAGTATTTTCCACAAACTGGGATACTTAGAAAATTAAAAACAAACTAATGTGTGAATTTGTTGACAAAATGTATTGAATTAAAAAAAGTAATGAAACATGTTGTATACTGACTAATAGTCGGTATGTCTTCCTCGACGTTGCAATAACATATTGACACGTCTGTGCATTGAAATAATCAAGCGGTTGTTAGTGTCTTGTGGAATATTGTTCCATTCCTCTACCGCCGCTATGACTAACTCATCTGCAGTCTGAGGTGGGTTGATTCGATTGTGAATGGCTCTAGCAATGTAATCCCACATGTTCTCAATAGGATTCATATCAGGCGAGTTGGCTGGCCAATTCAATCTATTGATATGTCCTGCTTCAAGTGAATCCTGAACCCTTCTTGCGCGATGTGGTCGGGCGTTGTCGTCCATAAACACAAAATTTTTGCCTAATTCGTATCGTATGGGATAGATAATGGGTGTAATAACTTGATCGACGTAAATTTGGCTGGTCATATTCTGTGGAATTCGAATTAATGCGGTACGGCGGTTAAACATTATTCCCCCCAAAACATTACGGTACCTCCTTGGTAGGGAGCAACTTCGCGGACGAAATTAAGTCATCGCTGTTGACGACCTGGTTCTCTCCATACTCTTTGCCGATTGTCATCACTCACCAGTCCAATTCTGGTTTCGTCTGTAAATAACACCCACCTCCACTGTTGCAAAAGCCAACCCCTGTGCTCTCGCGCCCACTGAAGACGTGCTGCACGATGTCGTGGAAGTAGAGTGGGGACCCTTAATGGTCTTCTAGCACGTAAATTTGTATTATGGAGTCGTCTTCGAATTGTAGGTGTCGATATAACACGGCGAAAGGTACACTGAAAATGACTCCGAAGAGCTGAAGCTGAAGCTGAGCGGTGTCTGCGGGCATATTGCACCAAATTACGATCCTCCCTTTCGCTAGACACTCGAGGACGTCCACTACGTGGTCTGTTTTCCACTGTATCAAATTCTTGATATCTGTGTACTATTCGCACAACAGATGATCTAGGAATGCCCAAGATTTCCGATATTTCATGATTAGAGTGTCGTGCATCATGTAAAGCAGTAATTCTTGCTCGAATAAACTGAGAAATTTCACGTCCTGGCATTATAATCCATAAAAATGAAAAGAAATAATACACTAGTCACTTGGATGAATATGCTATCGCTGCCAATATTTCTAAAAACATTGATAATAAAGTAAGGATTAGTTATCGACATCTTTTTATTGCCTTTTTTGTTACTTAAATACATCTACTTTTTTACCACAGTAAGAAAAATAACTGGGTTTAATTAAATCATTTGATATACAGGGGGTTCAAGACTTTTGATGTTGTGTGTATTTATACTCACGCGTGGGGTATAATTCTAGAAATCTCTCGTTCTGCTGAAGGCGCTGCATAGCCTAGAAATTCCTCAACTTGGGGGAGGGCGCAAGGTAAGTAGTCTCTAGTGAGCGGAGGAGTCATAGTCGTCTCATAATGGAATATCACTGGGGCACACACGTAGCAATATGTTCAATAAAATAGTAATAAACAACAATCTTCGCGAAGATTTTTTGATGTGAGAAAAAATAATGGATAATAATGCATAATCGTTATTACATCTCCAGCACTGATGGGTTGTTGATAAAAATTGAAAATTTCAATTTATAAACTAATGAAAATTGACATGACAAATTCAAATACGCGGATGGTGTCTATAAAAAATTCAAATAATGATAAGTACCATTCCGGTTCTGTGAGAAAAAAACTGCAGGTATTATTTTTGTTCTCTTTATGAAGAGAAATTGGTAAAATTGCAAAAAATCGTATATGACGGTGGTTATATCACTATTGCGATCACCGGATTGAACAGCTATCAGTTTATTTACGACAAAAAGACGATGACCATAGGCGTGCCTACATGTAACGCTGGGTGGGCAATGGCTCATCCTAACGGTCCACCCCAATTCCTCAAAATATCAATCTATTGAAAACATTCTATCATTATTATTAATATTTCAATGATACGAGTTTTTTATTCTTGAAATGAATTGCGAGAAATTGAAGGGCGGCAATATGCAAAAGCATTGTGCGGAGGGCACGGCTCTGTTCTTGCATCAAAAGATTCAGATTTGATATTTGCGATCCCCATAAAGAAGTCAGTGTACGCCTATGCTCTAAATCTTTATATTATTTGGTCAAGCATTCTTTGCAAGCTTATTTTTTTTACTGCATGGGTTTAATATTTGCATGCTTAAGCTTGAGTGTGGTGGGGGTTGGTATGTATATGCTGCGTAATTTTAATATTTTTGTTGAAAAATTGTAATCAATATAAACAGATATTGACATTTGACATTGTAAATATTGAATTTATTTGTTCCTGTTTATATATTTTCATTACTGCACTTTGCTAGTGGAGACAAACTTCCGGCAGGGTGCATTTGGTAGAAAACATCATGTAAGCCGGTGGGGAATATTTTCCGTCGGCTGTAGATTTTTTCACCGATTGATTACATTTTCTACTGGCTGTGGTCATCTTCCAGCTATGGGGGACAAGTTTCCATGTTCAAGGGGTGAAGTACCTTAATTACGTAACTCTTTAAAAGAAAATGGTTCCTAATTTTTCCAAATGCTCCCCTCTTTCACGAGTTGGTTTTTTTTCCAAAAGATATACCTATATCACATAGGCGATCTGTGTCGTTTCCCATTTTTTCAATATTGTCCCTCATTTCTTTTAGGAGCTTACTATTTTTTCAGAGACATAGGTAAGCGATAACGTTCTTTATTATTCTAAATATTGTATCTTCCTCTCGTATACGAGCTGGTTATTTTTTCAAAATATATAAGTTAGCTATGTCGTTCCCCATTTTCTTTCACACTTTCGTTCTTTCACAAACATTGGTTATTCTTCCTATTTCCCCTGTTGAGTACGCTGACATGTACCAGATTGCTTGTTATTGACTTCCTCCTCGGGAGCACCTATTACCACACTGTGAAAAAGTACTTGTTCCTAGGTTGTCGGTGAGCCTCGCTTACAAAACAAGCAGTCATCTCGATGGTGCGAGTAAGCCTAAGTGTTTTTCGTTTGTTGAAGGGTGTGGGTTCAAAGTTCTTGCTCAATATTCCTCCCTCATTATTCTAAATACTATTCTCCTCTTCTTTTACTAGCTGGCCATTTTCAAAAGACATAGGTGGGCTAAGCCGTTCCCCATTTTCCTAAATATTGTCATGCCTTTTTTCACACCTTCGTTCTCTCTCCAACAAACATAGGTAATCATTTCTATTTCACCTGTTAAGTACGCTTACATGTACCATCTTGCTTGTTATATTGACTTCCTTCACGGAAGTACCTATTATCACACTGTGGCAAAGTACTTGCTCCTAGGTTGTCGGTAAGCCTCGCTTACAAAACGAGCAGTCATCCCGATGGGGCGAGTGCGCCTAAGTGTTTTCCGTTTGTTGAAGGGTATGGGTTCAAAGACATAGGTAGGCTATGTCCTTCCACATTATTCCAAATATAACTCTCATCCTTGTACAAGTTTGCTTTCCTCATTTTAAGAATATTGTCCTCCATTTCTTTTACTATGGCTATTTTATAAAAGACAAGACGTTTTTCATTTTTTATGAATTTGCGAGAAATTGAAGGGCGGCAATATACAAAAGCAATGTGCGGAGGGCACGGCTTTCTGTTTCTTTAAAAGATTCAGATTCAATATGTGCCCCCCCCAATAAAAAAGTCTGCGCACGCCTATGACGATAAAGTTGCAAAACAAAATATTGTGATGTTGCCAAGCTGTAGTAACGCTAAGTTGTAGAGCTTTTGCAACTCTCTAAAATATAATTATTTCAATTTATGAAAGAATAATATATCAACTTTTATCAACCCAATCTAACATCAAGAACTTTCAATCATCAACATTCGAATATGTACCCAAAAATAATATTAATCATAATTAATACAAATAGCGAATACTATTACTCACGTCTCTTACAGCATTAAGCATAGAAGCGGGCCCCCATTTCGCCATTCTCGCTCAAAATAGATTAACAAAGATGTTACCATCTCTTGACATTCACTGTTCAGCTGCTTCGGGCATTCTATTAACTACACACTGTAGATTTGCTTGAGTAATTAGTTATGAATTTAACTGTTTTTTTAATCTTGAAGAAACAATGAATTTAAAAGCACCAAAAAAATGCGAGTGTCCGGAGTTATCGTCGATAAGAGAGTGTGTGTTCGGTGAGTCTTGGCCTACACCTGCCGATATAAAGGAGATGTCTCCTGGTGACCTGTTCACCTTCCTGAGAAGGACAGGATGGACGATGACCTAGGAGGACAACTCCTCGGGAGGATGTACAATGGGTCATATGTGGCCTAAGTGCTGTGAGCCTACACTCACCCTCCCTACTCTACAGATACAGACAAATAAATTAAAATAAACGTTACAATATATTTTGGTTAACCGTTGACATTTGACGGGGGCGAAAGCTGTCACTCGATACAATAAGTTAAATCTGAAAAGTATCCAGATATATTTTCTCAGTGCTGCCATGCATACAATGCGTTAAGCGGTTCTTTACCAGGTAATACTCCAGCTGTAGCGGCGAAGCACGCTAGGAACTTTTTAAGTGATTATTATAGTTAAGAGCAGCTCACTAAAGACGTGCATGAATTCCAAACGATGCCGATGGGCATTAATGCATCATTGATCAGTAGCGTAGAATATTTCAAATCTAATGAAAAGAAATTTAAAATGGAAAAAAAATTAACGCGACCAATTTTCACAGAAACGTCAAATATTAATTCATTAGAACATTTTTAGACGTAATAATATTGTCGATAAACACCATCAACTCAGGACTTGCTGACGAATGTTGAGAACGACAGAATGGATTCTAGCCCACTCTGGTTTTGAAGGCAACGAGATGGCGGATGCATTGGCTGCGGAAGAGGTGGCCCGACCCAGGACCTAACAAAACAAACAATACGCAAGGAGACGAAAAAGTGGCTGAGGAACCAGCGCCTCGCTCATTGGAATGCTCTGCAGGATCCTAGACAATCCAAACTTCCACTGAAGGGATGGACACGCTTGGGCAACTATTGAACTACCAAGGAGTAGGTTGAGGAAGATAGCAGGACTCCTAATAGGGCACTGCTGCATCTCTACAATCTAGGAGTAGAGGAAAGTTTCTTATGTAGGAGTTGTGGCATGACTAACGCAACGTCAGTCCATGTTCTCACACTGGGCTGTACTACGCAGGCGAATCTTCGGATTCCGGAGTCCCTGTTATGGCCCCTGGAGAAACAAGTAGGCATCCACTGAAAAAGGTTGTGGCCTTTATTGAAGGGCACGGCTTCATGGACGTCTAGGTAGCAGGAATGGCACAATGGGCCCGCCAGTGGCCTTAGTGCCGGAACCTTGGCTTGAGTTTTTCTAGGTCAAGGTACAAATAGGAGTAGAAGTATTGTTGATAAACAAGCTAGTCATAGTTTCCCGAAAGTAATTTCGTATTTTTCAAATTATTTATAGTTAACGATAACTCTCCACATACGAGCACGTACTACGTACTATGCGGCTCAGAATGAGAAATGGTGACATTCTTCTCATGTATCGCTGCAAATCTGGAGTATTTTCAGCTACTACAAACCAATCACGTACACTGTTAGAACCGACAGTCCCCTAACGGGATTTTCCCAGTCGTTTCTGGAAAGATAAATTAACTTTTGTTTAAATCTCTTTGGATTTAACCCCGAACAATATTCAAATAGACAATTCATGCAACAAATGATTCAAAATTATTATAAATTAGGTAGCTATATATCTGACAAAGTATGTACATTAGAACATAATCTCAAGCAAAAGTTGTAGAGAATAAATTTAAAATTAGATGGATTCATTTTATGGATAGAGATAGAAGTGCTCATTGAATAGGTCATAAATCGTTAGCGGTAAGTTTTATAAAAAAATTTAAAAAAACAAAATGTGCAGAATTGTATTTTCTCTAATAAAGGGTTAAATGACTGCTGCCTTAAAGTGCATAGTTTAGTGTAAGGTTGAATTTTTTGTTTATACTGGCCACATAGTATAGGAAAGGAGCTGGTACGCAATTTCCCATCCCGTTTGTCCTGTCCCTGACCATAGAGATACTACAGATAGAGGCAACAAGTCATAGTTCAAAAATAACTTCATCCCTAACCTTTCCAAGTCAAGCGGTCAACATTTGCATATGCTGGCATCACGTTATACGCAGTCAATATCAAATTCAAATGAATCGTCCTGACTCTTCGAACTAGTTCCTGTTCTATACTGTTAATTTAAATGTGCAGAATAACAACCAAAACAAAAAAAAAACATTATTGTATTATTATCATTTTCAATTTATAATTTTAATGTCTATTTAGATCTTCTTACAGGTGCCGCTCATGTTCTTTTAGACCTGGTACTAAACGGTAATTATAATTTAACTTGAAGGTATTGTATAACTTTTAAGTGATCACAAATTTTCAAATAAGAATATTTCTATTCAATGTAAGCTGTAGGGACACCTATCGACAAAGTTACAATACTCAAACTATGCGCTACAGATAACAGTAATAGATATACAATCAAGTTCGGCTTTTGTCGGACAGATGGAGTGTTAAAAAAAAGATAGTTTATTCAATAATTGATCCAATAATAAATTGTTGTTGTAGCTAGATAGCTGCTTTTTTATTTTATTCATTCATTTACTGACAAAATTTGGAGTTTCCTACCTCTTACAAAATAAACTTTTAATGTACCCTCTTCGTTTAGATACTTGTTCGTAGATGGAGCTACGGAATAATATTTAGAAAATTCTTCAATGTTTCTGTCGAAATGTTTGGTAATGTCAGTTTCAGATTCAAAGATATTTTTTCTGTCGACCGTGTATTAACATATACAGGGTGAATCACGACTAACGGGACGGAGGTTTATGGCGAAACGGTAAAAAATTTGAAATGTTTGTCACTTTAGTAGTTTGTACATCCATATAGGCTACATTTTAAAATTATTTTGAAATATACATGATGTTCCAATAAAGTGTGGCGTATCAAAGTTATATTTTTAGAATACTCTCCAGTGCCAAATTAAATAAAGTTGCAGGGGAGATCGGGTCTCCTTGTTTGACTCCCTTGTTTACGAAGAGGAGGGCCAATTTATCAAAAAAGCTCTGATTCAACCCCGCTTGGTAGCAAGAGGCCTATCCGCGAATAATAATGATAACAATCGACATAATTTTATAATAAACTTTATTCAAATATAAAAAAAAAATAATAAATTAGGGTTTTGTACAAGGCGCTGTTCGAATAGGAACCATAATAAATTTCTCAATAAATGTATTCTTCTCGCTGACCTCCATTCCAGTCATTCCAATGAAGAGATGCACCGATATATAAGCAATTAAAACAAAATAACCTATAGCTAGTATACATATTAATATAATAGCATATAATGGTAACTGTATTTCATTGAGCTTTTCTGTTACGAAATATATATTTATTGATATCACCACTACGGCCAGGAATAACGATAAACTGTTCAAGATTCTAAAACAAAAATTAAAAATTAAACTTGAATAAGTACACTAAGTGAAGAATTATGTATCGACAGTCTTTCATACAAATATAACTTTTGTTAATTTTAATTATAAACTATAAGACCAAGTTGAATGAAGTAATGTGTGCTCTTCAACGACCCTCAACTTTCTGTGAAAATTATTAACTAGGTTTAAAATTAACTGCTATTCATTTGCAGCTTGCTCCCTCCATCAAACACCTTAGAAGGTGAAAGCTCCTAGACGAGCCTGTGGTAGGTTAGAGGTTCAAAAGCATAAGAAGGGACTAGCAACATAAGCCTATAGCTCCGAAAGCTTGGGAAAACAAACCCCGAGTATCTTTCAAGCGGAAATTCATGCCATCTGCATAGATCACTATTGATGAAGGATATAGAAGGCAAATGATTATCATCATATGTCGGATAGACTAGCTTGTATTGAAGCCTTGAGTTTTTGTGTAATTAGTTCCAGGGGGTGTATTTTCGTTCTCAGTCGAAATATTTCCTGTTCGAATGATTTCGAATAAAACAATTCGATTGATATTGGTCTAACGTATTTTCGAGACGTAATCGAATTAAAATTCGTATGCGGAATTAAAATTCGAATGACCATACGTGACAACGTCTCAATTTATACCGTACCAACTGTAGAGTTCTAATATCCCTGCAATATTTCTGCCTTGTGTTTAAAGTTTGAAGTTTTGAAGTGTCAGTTTCAATAATTAGCAAAATATACATTTCACTGCAAATCAAAAGGAACATCTTGTTGCCTTCCTCTTAGATCACCCAGAGCTAAAAAGTGGAAAATTTACTAAAGAATTCAAAACGGCACAAACATTGTGGGAAGAAGTAAGCAATTCCCTAAATTCTGTTGCTTTGTTTAATCTATAAATTTTTATGAATTTATTTTCTACAAGTCTTTCAAATGGGTCAATTCGCTCGTTTAATACTCGACCGTGTTGTGCCAAGTTTTCGGCCTCTTCAAGTGCTCCTATAGCCGCCAAATTAATAATCGCATCATCCATTATTAATATATAACATATATCAAAATTATAATATCAACAAACAACAATCATAATATTACCAAAGTAAAAGTCAAAATTGAAAGTCGGAAAAGTCAGAGAATCGCTTTTGCGCATGCTCAAAACTCAAATTCGAGCACGTATTTTAAATTCGATTGGTTCCAACTCAGTCAAAATGAATCGATCGAAAAATTTTGCATACGGGCCAATTTCTATTACACGAAAATACACTTTTTGCATTTCATTCGAAAATTTGACGTAAGGTCGCATTCGAATCAAATAGTATGGGCACTCAATAAACTAGACGCGAACAGTATTGTGGATTCCGGGACACACTCTAATGAGGACACAGTCGCCTAATGGTGCATATAGTGAAGCTAATGCCGGATCCAGACCAAGCAGACAAAACGAAAACACAATTCTGAAATAAAAACACGACAAACTAGCGACAAAATTTGTCGTCGAAAAACAAAACAAAATTGAGATAACTGTCCCCACAAGAACGACAAAATATAATAACAAAATTCTGCCGGTGAAGTTGTTGTGATTAGTGGCGTATTAATAAAAAAAAAATTGAAACTGGAGATTTATTGATAGACGTTGTTTTTTTTGCTCTCATCGTCAAACCAGGTTGTTAAAACAGAGCGCAAACGTTTTAGGAGTAGACCAAGTCCAAAAATACACCCTCGCTGACCCCCCACAATTTCTCTCTCTTTCAAGCTGTTTTTCTTATAATTCCTTTGTCGAACTTGTGTAAATTTCATGGTTCGATAAGCTTTTTCGCAATCTGTATATCTTTCAAAAGTATCAAAGCAATCAATATCTGTAATAATACCTTGTCTTACTGCACTTCTAGTTTTGTCTTGCAGACCCGTCTACACTGCGCCGACAACTTGTCGTCAAATATACAGACAAAGCACATACCTTTAGATCTTTAGCGACCTGAGACGGGACTTGGAAAAATTTTCAAATTTACAAACAAAACAAAATTGTGGAAGAAATGTCCCACAAATGTTTTCAATTACTGCAGATAGGCCACTGTAAAACCTTTCTAACAGGACTTAATTTGTTTATTTCCGTTGAGACTGGATAGTCTCAGCTTGCAAGGCATATCGGCGTACATAATTTCTAAAATTAAACTGTCAGTGCAGAGATAATTAATAAAGATAAGTTAGTTCCGAATTCGCCTATCTTAACCCGATTGAGGAATGAACAAGTTTTTAGTATTTCAATAAATGTTGTTAATAAATGTTACATTAGCTAAGAAATTTTGAAACTGTGATCTTAAGAAAAATCAAAGAAGAGATCAACTATATCAATACTTACATTCCATTAACAAACTCTCCCATAATTTTCCTGTTACTTGTAAATGCAATGGTGGGTATTAAAGCAAAAGGTAATTGCAAACTCATCACTGCATTGAGATAGTCATTTAAACTGGTGAGATCTGACATGGAAGTGAAAAAAGCGGTACAAAAAGTAGGAACCATGGCAATGGATCTAGTGAGGAGAACTCTCTTCCATTTTGGCCATCTGAGATCCAAAAAACCTTCCATCGCGAATTGACCAGCGTATGTTCCAGTCATGGTGGAACTTTGACCTGCTGCAAGAATTCCAACAGCCCAAATATACATAGCAGCTGTTCCAAAGGCGCAGCCGAGGAAAATTCCACCTTTGTAAATATCGGCATCTACGTAGTCCGAGTTTTCCTGAAAATAGAAAAATTGATAATATGATGATAATATTTAGGACCTTTTGATAATCCTTTGTCTTATATATCCTCTATCTTGAACAGGGCATACTTTCCTGAGGAGTGTATATCCGACTGGAAGATATCTGAGGGTTTCCTGAGATTTGGAACTGTTTGGTTCCTGGCTGATCCTCTACTATAACAGTTCCTTCTACTGCTTTAGAGCGGAGGTAGTTGTCGACTGTCACCAAGGTAAAACTTTTCCTAAATCTTGCATCTGTATCTGTAGAGTAGGGAGGGTGAGTGTAGGTTCACAGCACTCACGCCAAATGTGACCCATTGTATATCCTCCCGAGGAGTTGTCCTCCTAGGTCATCGTCCATCCTGTTCTTCTCAGGAAGGTGTACAGGTCACTGGGAGACATTTCCTTTATATCGGCAGGTGTAGACCAAGACTCACCGAACACACACGCTCTTATTGACAATAACTCCGGACACTCGCAAAAGACATGCCAGACAATTTCATTTACCTGTTCACACATCCTGCATAGAGTAGCCCCCTATAATGGAGGTGTTTCCTTAGTCAACAGTAACCAGTTAAAAATCCTACTGTTAAACGTAGGTTTTTCCTGGTCATCGTCAAATATATCTGAGACGCCAGCTTCCCAGGGTCGCCCAGGGTGATCCTGGCAAGACTACATCCTTTTATTCCATCCAATCTCTTAAGGGGTTGGGTATGGGTGTAACATTTGGCTAGTTCCGCAATTGTCAAACTCGTAGATGTCACTGGGTCCTGAAATTTTCAGTACAGCCGCTTCCTGGCTGAAGAATCGGCAATGCGATTACCTTTTCTCCTGTCGTGCTCCTTAACCCACCTCAGGATAATATTGTTATCTGTCGACGCGTTAGTTATTCTTGGTGGTACTGTAGTACTAGTCCCGATATAACACCTTGTCTGTTCAAGGCTAAATCTTACAATAAATATTTTCACTGGCAGAGACAAGAAATGTACTTACCCCAAACTCTTCAACGGCCAAATCAATCAAATACGAATTATTTGTGTTCTTACATTGGTCAATCTAGAATTAAAGCAATCAAAACAAAGCTGATAAGCTTATTTTTATGGTTTCTTACCAAATCAGAATTTCTTTTTTCGAATAATCCATAAGCAAATACAGAAACGACGAAAATATTGATAATCAAACTACATAAAAGAGCTACTGCGCTTTCAATGTAGTAGTACATATTGGCTTCTTTCACTTTGTTTGGTTTCGTTCTATCGATATCTCTGCTTTTCACCAAAGCTGAGTGTAGATATAAATTATGAGGCATAATAACTGCACCAATAACACCAACTGCTTGAAGTAAAACCGCTGAGTCACAATCTTTGCACATTGGGATGAACAGTCCTTTGAGTACTTCACCGGATGGTGGCGATGCAACTATGTATTCGTAACCAAAAGTTATTCCCATTATACCTATCAAGATTCCAAATAGAAGCTCTAATTTTCTTAAGCCGTATTTGTCGAGAAATAAAAATGTGAAAGTGTCGATGATAGTTATCAGGCAACCAAGCCATAGTGGAATACTAAAATGAAAAAATATTGTATTGAGACAAAGCGATTAGCAACTGAATGATATACACGGTGTTACATAGTTAAACCACCATAGGTTAACTGCAAGTAGAGGACACTTTGGAGATTCCAAATATAGACTTGGTTAATTGGTCTAACATAATTATTAACAGAGATACAGGGTGTTTTATTCATTTAGTGCAATATTTTAAAGATAGTCGTAACCTATAAACGTGGTAAGCTTTTTTTAATTATTATACTTACAATTTATTCGTTAGTAAATAGAGAGCAATGGCGGTTCCTATAACTTCTTGCATATCAGATCCAATGACTGCTATTTCAATCATGATCCACAAAATCAATCTTGGAAACTTCTTATATTGTCTAAAACACATTTCTGATAGGTGAAGACCGGTTACAACACCTGGAAAGAAAATTAATTGAAAATTTCATTCGATCATGGAAGAAAAAAGTGAACAGGGCAATTTTTGAGATAAAAGAGAAATTATTGATTATTAAAATTATTAATAAACCGCATTTGAGTATAGCATGCTAGGTTTGCAATGTTTTTGTACAAAATAACCACTAAAATAATAGCAAATTTTTCACTACTTTTTGAATTGTTGTTCCCTCCAACTATCCAATCACTTCGTTAGAAAAATCGAGTCGAAAATATATCATTTTCATACTATATGTCTTTCACTAGATGGGGCAGTCAGATTTCTGCTAGGATTTTTGTCAAAAACTCACTATTTTGACGCTCTATTGCTTGGTGGGTATGTGTTACGCCCAAACATCGTTAACGTCCACAGAGCGAAAAAAACGACCGCAACGCGCTGTGGACGGTGCTAACGACCAAATACCGAAATGACATACCCCTTGTTCGTTTGTGTCCAGTTGCCACATGAGCAGCTTCAATAATGCCAAAAAGATCCTCCGTTTTATAGTAATATCGAGAATTTCCATCCTATGTTCCTTTGAACTTTTCAATTAACTTTTTATATGCCGAATTGTTATGATATCATACCTCTTTAGTTCTTCTATTTTGTTTGGACGACAAGGGCAGTTCCTTCGTAAAATAATAACTCCGATCATTGCTGTTATCAACGACTCTAGACAAGAAAGACCGGTTTATAAACTCTCTGTCGTAGGCATAATGTAAAACAAAACGCGAGCATAAAATACATATAATAATTGGATTCACCTTATGCCTTGTCCTCAAAAGATATTCAAGAAGGGGAAGGGTGAATCCAACCAAAAATGCATTTTGTTTTGCTGGTGTTTGATTCCACTTAAGGACCATTTATTTTAGTTTGCACAATAAATCATAACTAGTTAGAAACGGAATATTTTACTCAAATATAAAAACAACATTACAATAGTTATTGGTTAAGTACGAAGTGAAGGGTATGAAAGTCTCTATGAATCTGGTTCTTCTTTCTCCCTTGGCGCCAATCTCGTTGCAGGTGTTCCTTCTTAACAGTGTTGCCAAGTTGAGGAAGAAATACAAAAAAAGAGCGAAGCAACATAGCCGCCCGCCTTGAAGGCTTAAGAGCCTTTAAGAGCAAGGAAGGACACTTAGTTTTGCGACTGGTCGATACAGAGTATTCGTAGAAGTCTTTATTTTTGCACTACGCACTACACCATCAGTTCCAGTTATAACCTCCTGTACACGACCGACGGACCACTTCAGTGGTGGGAGACCATCTTCTTTTATTAAGACAAGCTCTTCGAGTTTTAAGGTTGAAGAACAAGGAGTTTTCCATTTCTTGCGGGGTTGGAGCTGTGAAACGTATTCCACGGACCACCTCTTCCAAAACTGTTGAAGTCTCTTCTGAATGAGTTCGTATCGGTTGAGGCGATTTTCGACCAAATCAGTAATATCAGCATCAGGTATAGACATCAAAGGACTGCCTATCAAAAAATGCGCGGGGGTCAAAGGAGCAGGATCGTTTGGGTCATCTGACAAGGGACATAAGGGGCGGGAGTTTAAGCAAGCTTCTATTTGTACTAATAAGGTTGAAAACTCTTCAAAAGTTAAACGAGTATCACCGATTGTCCGGCGTAAATGGTGTTTAACTGACTTGACCCCGGCCTCCCATAGCCCACCAAAGTGGGGAGAATTTGGAGGAATGAAGGTCCACCTTATTCCATCGTTACTTAATCTATTCTGGATTTCGTTTGAGTTTTGTTTGAAAAATCGATTTAGCTCGTTATGGGCACCTTGGAAATTCGTACCATGATCAGAGAATATTTTACGACAAAGGCCCCTTCTGGCCATGAAACGCCTTAAGGAAGCTAAAAAACAATCAGTTGTGAGATCACTGACCAATTCTAAATGTAAGGATTTTGTGCTAAAACAAACAAAAAGGCAAATGTAGGCCTTGAAAAGTTTATAGTTTCGAGTTTTTCTATCCTTTAGATAGAAAGGGCCTGCATAATCAGTACCGCATACAGAAAATGGCCTGGAGGGTTGCAATCTATCGGCTGGCATATCAGCCATCAAGTATTTAACCGTTTTTGCGTTAAAACGAAAACATAGCACGCAATTATGAACTACGCCTTTTGTTAGATTTCTACCATCTATGGGCCAAAAGGTTTCGCGGATAGTTGCCAGCAATAGCGTAGGACCCGCGTGCATTAGATGAAAATGTTTAAATCTAGCATATAGTTTACTAAATACGTGGTTTTTAGGGAGCACTGCGGGATGTTTTTTGCTATAATCGAAATCGGAGTTCCTTAGGCGACCACCGACTCTTAAAATTCCCAAATCGTCAATAAATGGATTTAGACCTAATAAAGAACTTTTTGAATCAATGATACCGTTATTCTTCAAAGATTTGATTTCTAGAGGGAAAGCCTCCCGCTGAACCATGAGTGTCAAGTGATGTAGAGAGTATTCCATTTCGTTAGGTGTGAGAGGGCCATATGATTTATGAGAATTTGGGCGACAATTTTGTATAAAGCGTAAGACGTAGGAGAATATTCTTTGAAGGCGTTTAAAGGAAGAGCAGTCATTTAATTTGGGCAATTCTAGGAATTTTGTGGTGCAGACGAAAGTACATGCCAAGGTTTTAGGTTTAGTTTCTGGCAAGTCATCGAGAGGAGAGGGAGTAAATACCCTGTCACGATTTTCAATAGGAGATAAGAGAAACTTAGGACCTTGCCACCACAACTCAGAGCTTATTAAGTTTACAATGGAAATTCCTCTGGTCAAAAGATCAGCAGGATTGTCATGAGTACTAACATGATGCCAATCGGCAGCATTGGTCAACGATTTAATTTGGGATATACGATTTGCGACGAAGATCTTGAGAGTATGAGGAGAAGTATGTATCCAGGAGAGGGTGATGGTGGAGTCAGAGTAGTAAGTTATCTTGTTCAGTTTTAGATGCAGGGATGATTTGACCTTGGACATGAGCTCTGCCAACAAAAGTGCTGCACACAACTCTAGGCGTGGTATAGTTATAACCTTTAGGGGAGCAACTCTACTCTTGGCACAGAGCAAATGAGAGTGATAATTTCCAGAGGAGTCTAAAGATATAATATAGATGCAGCAACCATATGCCGTTTGTGAAGCATCAGCAAAGCCGCAAAGTTCAATGAACGATGGTTTTTCGCAGAGAACGTGTCTTGGTATTTTCAATTCAGGAATTTGTTTCAAGTCATTTTGGAAGTTAAACCATTTTGTTTGCATAGAGAGTGGAACGGACTCATCCCAAGATGCGCGCAGCTGCCACAACTCTTGGATCATTGTTTTAGCAACTATAATGACTGGAGATAATAATCCTAATGGGTCGAAAAGCTGTGAAATGGAACTGAGTATTGATCTTTTTGTTATTTTATTGTTGATAGGCAATTGTGGCATAGAATAAGTAAGGGTGTCAACAATAGGATTCCAGTTTAATCCTAAGGCTCTATTATTTTCAGAATCACCTATTTCGATACAATTGGAGGAGTCGAGTTCGGACAATATGCCGTGACAATTGGAATTCCACTTACGCAAGGGTAAACCATAGGAATCAAAGAGTTTCACAAGATTATTTTTGATTTCTAGAACATCTTCAAGAGTATCTCCACCAGACAGAAGGTCGTCAACATAAAAGTCATTTTGTATAACAAAACTAAGCGTAGGGTTGGAGTCTTTGATATCATCGCCTATCTGATTGAGACATCTTGTTGATAAAAATGCACTAGAAGCCAGGCCATAGGTTACTGTGTTTAATTGGTATGCGGACAAAGTATCAGTGGGATTAAAACGCCAAATTATCTTTTGAAATTGACGTTGATCATCTTTAATCAGAATCTGCCGGTACATTTTGGCCACGTCGGCAGATATAACGATTGGGTGCTTTCGAAACCTAATGACTATAGAAAAAAGATCGTTCTGAATGATTGGTCCCACCATCATAAGGTCGTTGATGGAAAAACCAGACGTGGATTTAGACGAACCGTCAAAGACGACGCGTATTTTCGTGGTCGTACTAGTTGCCTTAAAGACAGGGTGATGTGGTAAATAGAAACCACTAGAATCCTCATCGTTTGGTAGTTTTGTCATGTGCCCGAGTTTCCTTAAAATTTCGTTTTTGATCATTTTTCTCTCTAAAGAATAGAATCTGTTTTTTGCAGTGTTTATAGAATCTCCCAACTTCGATAAGTCGGACTTAAAAGGAATTGAGACTACAAAGCGACCAGCGTTATCTCTAAAGGTATTGGTTTGAAAATGCTGCTCGCAAAATATCTCCTCTGGAGATAGGTGAGTTTTTTCTGCAACACCTTCAAGCCTCCAAAATTTTTCTAATTGCTGACTTAGATCTGTATTATTAAAAGTATTCAAGTTACATAAAGTATTGGAGTATATTGAATTGGGAAGCGCCAAGGGACCGGATACTACCCAACCGAAATGTGTCTTTTGTAAGTATGGGCCATTGAGACCAATTTTATGCTGACCGACACACAATAACTCCCAAAATGTTTCCACTCCAATTAACAAATCGATTGGAGAGGCTACGTCGAAACTAGGATCCGCTAAATTAAGATTAGTTGGTATATTCAAATTGTTTTTGTCGAAAGTTTTACATGGCACCGATCCGGTGATCGTGTCTAGAACTAGGCAATCTAAAATAACAGAAAAGGAATTTAAGCGCGACTGAAGTGTGGCCCTAGTTCTCGAGCGAATTTTAGAATTTGATTCGTTGATACCTGTTATGGAAGCTTGAATTTTTGTTTGTTTTAGGCTTAATTTATCGCATAAAGCAGTCGTAATAAGATTACATTGCGAACCACTATCTAAAAGAACTCTACAAGTATGTGTTTTTCCTGAGAAATCTAAAATATTTACAACCGCAGTTGATAAAAGCATACAAGTTTCTGAGAATAAGGAACAATGCGATTTTGTTTGCAAACCGGCAACGCCGCTCAAATCGATTTTCGGAGAAGTATTATCCGTACTAACCACCCTACTTGAGCTTGCGTTGGCGCTCGAATTTCCTATCGGTGAAGCTGCGTTCACGCTATCATCATTAAAATGTAAAAGAGTATTGTGTGCCCGTCCGCACTTTCTACATTTGCTTGCATTACAATCTTTTATAGTATGATTTTTTCGTAAACAATTAAGGCAAAGTTTAAGACGTTTTGTTTCGTTATATCTTTCATTTATGTCCAATTGTAAAAAGGAACTGCAATTGTATACCGTGTGGTTCTTTTCGCATATCACACATTTTGGAGTATAATGATTAGCATTGTTTGAATTGTTGGAGTTATCGGTTGTTAGAGTTGTTAGAGATTTTACGAAATTGTTCTTTTTAGGATTCGAATAGTTACTATTTGATGAAGTTTGTTGATTTTGTACGGATTTGTTGTCTTCCATTGACTCAAATACATCGCAACGATCGTTTAGAAAATTCAAGAATATTTTTAGGTTAGGTTTCTCACGTTTCGGCTTTTTAGCTTCCCATGCGTCCCTACCCGAATTGCTGAGTTTTGTTGTTAATAAGTGAACTAACAAGGTGTCCCAGTAATCAACAGGTTCATGGAGAGCTCTTAAAGCCTTTAGGATTCGATTTGTGCTATCAAATAGCCGACTTAGAGAGGCATGATTTTCCTTTTGTATTACTGGGAGATTGAACAACTCCTTAACCTGATTGTTAATAAGTTTTTCAGTGTTTTCATATTTGTCTGTCAGACAAGCCCATGCTATATCGTAACTTGCGTCACAAATTTCTAAAGATTCAATCAGGTTAAAGGGTTCACCTTTCAAAGATAATCTTAAATAGTTTAATTTTTGTGACTTTGGCATCGATGGGTGATTATCGATAACTGACATAAAGGTTTCACGAAAGAATACCCAAGTTTTGTAAGAACCTTCAAATGTCGGAAGCTTTATGTCAGGTAGCTTAATGTGATTAAAAGTGTTACTATGGTTTTGAATAATATCTAAGTTATTACCAACAGGTATAGAGCTATTACTTGCAATACTTTGAGCTTTTTGATCGGCTAAAAATCTTTTTACTTTACTTGTTACGTCAAAATAGCTTGTTTCAAAGGCATTTCTAGTTTCATTGTCTATGGTACTATTCTGATCGTTATAGCTTAAAGAATCTATTTCTAATTGATTTTTCTCGAATTCTTCCAGTAGTGTTAAAGTATGAGCAAGGCGCGATTCCAAGGCGTCTACATCGGGTTGAGCTTGATTAATTTGACCTTCAAAGTATGTTTTAAATCTAGTAAGAGAGCTTTTAATAGATTTTCTAGTTAGTTTAAGAGTTTTTAGTTTTTCGTCTGCCATTTTTCAAGTCAAATCAAATACCAAATACGATAAAGTGTGAGCGTAGCTTAAGCGTCGAGATTTTTTTGAGAATATTAACGTAACCTATTTTCAACTACTAAAAACAAATGTATTTTTGCAAACAAGAATAAAGTATGCGAGCATGGATACTACAAAATAATGTTGTCAAAGAATCTTGCTTAAATAGAATAGGAAGATGAATTAAAGGAATGCGCTTACCGGTTTTAACCGCCAAACCATAACCATATCTATAACCACAAGTTATCCAGCGACGAAGGACCAAATTTATGTTTGATTCCACTTAAGGACCATTTATTTTAGTTTGCACAATAAATCATAACTAGTTAGAAACGGAATATTTTACTCAAATATAAAAACAACATTACAATAGTTATTGGTTAAGTACGAAGTGAAGGGTATGAAAGTCTCTATGAATCTGGTTCTTCTTTCTCCCTTGGCGCCAATCTCGTTGCAGGTGTTCCTTCTTAACAGTGTTGCCAAGTTGAGGAAGAAATACAAAAAAAGAGCGAAGCAACAGCTGGTTTTTTGTAAAATGCTCACGACATCTCTAAATCATCCAGAACGCATCGTGGACGTTTGTCCACAACGCGTAGTGGTCAACAAGAACGGACACAAAGCAAAAAATCTTGTCATTTCGGTATTTGGTCATTTGGCACTGTCCACAACGCGTTGCGGTCTTTTTTTTCGCCCAATGAGTGTTTTCGATGTTTGGGTGTAACATATACTGATGTGATTTACGATGTAGTAAGTAATGCTTTAATAATTTATATCTCTATGGGCTGGTCCCCTCTACAGCACCTGGCTTTTAGATCTCTTGAATAAGTAAAAAGAATCAGGTGATGAGAATAATCCATTTCGTAGTTTGTTGAAAAGCTATTAGGTAGTTGTTATGCCGGCTTTTAGAAAAAAAGTATCATTATGCCGCGTTACAAAGGAAAGAATAGAGGAGTTCAGTCTAAGGTCAGTATGGCCAACAGTGGTTTTTTCTTACAAGAATGACAGTTAAGTCTACTATTCAAAACATAAGATTTCGCATGTTTTTTGTCATTGCAAACATCTACATTGCTTTATTAAAATAACGAATACACCCCCGAAGCGTATATCTTGAAATTTAAAATGATTTTTCAGCTGAACACTCAATATATCGGTGGCCAATAATTCTGGGAACTCTTGATATGTCACTATTTCATTATTCAGTCAAATGTCGGTTATATTTATTTTTGTTGTTATTCGTTTAATTGTGTATGTTTATTTTCGTTTAGATTTTTGTAGCATTTCTAGTTGGATGTATCTCTATTCTTCAAATTTTTCCACTGACATTTGACCTAACTAGTGACTGGATAACAGAAATTAATAGTGACATGCCATTTAAATTTCAAGCTATACGCTTCATGGGTGTATTTAATATTTTAATGAAGCAATATAGATGTTCGCAATGATTAAAAACATGCGAAAACCTTATGTTTTGGATGGTAGACCTTAACTGTCAATCTTGTCAGTGAAAACCACTTTTTGTTGGCGACACTGACCTTAGACTGAACTCCTCTATCGCTTACTATTTTGCAGCTGGAAATAAGGAGCGGTGAAGGACACTAAACATGGAGTCGGGACGAGTGAGAGAGATAAAGTGAATGAACTTTATTGTTTCGGAAAGTATTTTGGGACAGGAGAACGAAGAAAAATGGCATTAGATATATCAAGTTGATCGAAGAGGTCGTAGGAGAGAGGTTTAACAGAAATTATTCCAAAATTCACTATAAAAGACATAATATACACCTTGTATCACATCTATATAAGAATATGTTTGACCTAATGGTAAAATTTGTCAAGAAATTTAATATCGATATTTGATATACCTACATCAGGAGCCAGCTCCTCTGCCCTCATTTATTTGTAATAATAATAATAATAATAATAATCAAATAGTATGTGGCAAATAGCGAGAGCTGATGCCATTGCTACCATCACACACACACAAACGATAGATATTCTAATAATTTCTTGAAGGGTCTTGTAAATTTCTTCAATTTAGTGGTAACCATGTGAAAAATATATATTGTAACTGTAGTCCTAATTTCCCATTATTCGTTCTAAAGAGAATTTCTGCCAGTATATATTTGTTAATTTTATGGTATACTGATTTTTTTGCACGTAATAATATATTTAAAACGGATTTTAATTAGTAACGCTTGTTTGCTTGTTTAATTATTATTCATAGAATGTATTGAAATAATTAAAGATAATGTATAACTAATATAGTAATGAGCTATTTATAGGAAAATGTGATGTACAGACTTGGAAATCCCATAAATAAAAATTATCAAAAAAAAATTATGCAGCGTATGGAAATTTAGGTGGTTTTATTTCTGAAGTTTCTCGGAACTTCAGTTATCAATTTCAGTTACTCACATTATATGTTACACCCAATCAAAATATATATTATTATAGTGAGAAGAATTTATGTGCCTACTCACATTTTTCTAACGAGAATTATATAATGTACAAGGTTTTAGTTGGATGACAATCACATGACAACGTATTTTTCCCACTACTAGTTGTGAAATTAACAATTATTACATCTTCTAGCTAACTGAGAAGTTGAATTTCTCTTTTAGTGGTTAATAATTTGTTCCATAATCAACCCTGGTCAATAATGGACATATTCAAATATTTTGAGAATCCAGCAATAGTAGCTCAATAAAAACTGCCCTGTAGTCTTTTTTATAAACTGATATCAAAACTAGGCGACAATATTACTCCATTATTACCGTTCTTGAAACCAAATCGACACTGGAGAAATAAATACAATAAATGGATGAACTGTATCTGCTGCAGAAGCATTTGGCTTGATTGTAAATGACAAAAATATGACAAATCACTCGAACTGATCAACTGCTTTTAGCGGATTGATAAACAGTGGTGTTGAAGAACAAAAATTGCTAAAAATTACTGGTCGATGAAATCATAATTTTATATAACTCAAATCTCCATCAAGAACACCACAAAATATCATAAATATTACGCGTGGTAATAGATCTTATATAATAGAGATCTTTCACACATCTAATGTTACATTAAATTTTAATTATTGTACCAATACTAGCTGTACTTCGAATAAATGATTGTTTCGTCCTCTTGTTTTAGAAATTTTTCTTTCAAAATCTCTTCCACCGAATATTTCTTGGACCTAAATGCCTCATAATTTATAAAATTGTCTCGTTCCTTATCAATTTCCCAAGGATATTACTACTGATTATCGTAATTTAGTTTATTTTATAAAAGTTGATAATACATTTTTCATTGAATATTGGGAAATCACATAGTAATTGAAAATATCACCCAAATTGAAAGCGACAAGGACGAATCTCGCTTGTTTATACAATATGTTTTGAAGATAATTTATAAATTAGACGAAAATAATAGTAAAAACAACTTCTATCTTATCTGATTGTGATGCATTGGATGATTTTCGGAGAAGTCAATGTGAAACCTGAAAGATATGGTACACAGAGAACCTATAACGTCCAAAGGTATAGGGATAGCTGGGCAGGTGGACAAAATGTGAGAGTACAATAGGACAATAGGCTGCTGTGGTCCTTGCATGAGAATGGCTTCCAAGAGAAATGGAAAAAATAAGTTTTTTCCAGTAAAATATACAGGGTGTAGCAAAAAGGCTGGTCATAAGTCATACCACATATTCTTGGGCTAAAAATAACTCGATTCAACCCAAGTTACCCTAGTAAAAATGTGCATGCGAAAAAAGTTACAGCCTGGCTGCAATTAGATATCGTCAGAAGCCATTGCTTTTCCAGAATACTCGGTTTTCGTTAGTAAAACGGTGCCGACTGTGTATTCAAGAGAATGGGTGCCATATCGACCTCTAATAAAAAACTACACATTTGTAAATAAATAAGATTCAATAAAAAATTTGGACCCTCGAAAAACTTGAAAATTCATTGACTTTAATTTTTGTTAATCGAAATTTCGAAATATCTGAAAAAATCAATTTTCACTTGGTAACAAAGGGTTGTAACTTTTTTCACATGCATATTTGTACTAGGGTAACTCGAGTAGGATCGAATTATTTTTAGCCCTATTACTACTACTACAGGCGAGCCTTGCCCTGGACAAACTCAAGCCAAGGTTCCGGCACTGAGGCCACTGGCGGGCCCTTTGTGCCATTCCTGCTACCTAGACATCAATGAAGCCGAGCCCTTCAATAAAGGCCACAACTTTTTTCAATGGATGCCTGCTTGTGTCTCCAGGGGCCATAACAGGGACTCCGAAGATTCGCCTGCGTAATACAGCCCAGTGTGGACACTTTAAGAGAACATGGACTGACGTTTCGTCAGTCATGCCGCAACCCCTAAATAGGGAACCTTCCTCTATTCCTAAGTTGTGGAGGTGTCTCATCATACAGCAGTGCCCTGTTAGGAGTCCTGCTATCTTCCTTAGCCTACTCCTTGGTAGCTCAGTAGCTGCCCTAGCGTGTCCATCAGTCCATCCCTTCAGTAGAAGTTTGGATTGTCTAGGACCCTGCAGAGCATTCCAATGAGCGAGGTGCTGATTCCTCAGCAACTTATTCGTCTCCTTGCGTATTTTTTGTTTTGTTAGGCCCGGGCCGCAGAAAGGAGCTACCGCCCCTTCCGCAGCCAGTGCATCCGCCATCTCGTTGCCTTCAAAACCAGAGTGGGCTGGAATCCATTCTAGCCGCACCACGTTCCGCCTTGCAAGTCCTGAATTGCTGGTATACCCACTCAGGGCTTTAATGGCTGCCTGACTGTCGGAGTATATGGTTATGCGTCGATCCACATAACCTCTGTCTAGGTTTATCTTCGCACATTCCAAGATAGCATATATCTCGTCCTGATATGCAGATACACCATCACCCAATGGTACACAAACGTGTGTTCTTGGGTTCCTGGATTAAATTCCAGCCCCTGCTCTATCACCGGAGCATGAGCCATCTTTGTACCAGACGGTCCCATTAGGCTGTGTATTCCTCTCTTTTTCCCAAGATTCTCAATCTCGGATCATGGCCCTGTACGGGGTTGCGGA
The DNA here is from genome assembly GCA_963978555.1 of Galerucella nymphaeae. Classification (NCBI taxonomy): domain Eukaryota; kingdom Metazoa; phylum Arthropoda; class Insecta; order Coleoptera; family Chrysomelidae; genus Galerucella; species Galerucella nymphaeae. Next base: position 10,403,696 of record OZ021707.1, on the reverse strand, counting down.
GTAGTACTTACGCAGGTATTCGTCAGCTGCTCGAGTCAGAAGTGGAATATCTTCCATCTTCTTGACGTGCCTGCACTCTTCCCCTCTTCGCACGTATCCCAGCCGTTTCAAGCGCAGAAAAGCCTTCCCCGCCTCAGCCTCGATCACATGGTGAAGAGACCGAAGACCAAGGATCACTTCCATCGCAACAGTTGGTGTAGTTCTCATGCAACCAGTTGCCCCAAACTGATCACCCTTTGGAGGCGTGTCAGTGTCAGCGATCTAGCCGTGACCAAGGTTACCCTCGGCCACCAGACCAGAGCCGCATATGTGAGCATAGGCATCATGATCACTCTATAGAACCATATGATCGTTTTGGGGGTCGGGCCCCACCTCGGACCAATGGCTCTCCTACAGGCCCAATACGTGTTTGTCACCTTGCTTAGGCGACTATCAAGATGAGCCTTCCATGTCAGTGATTTATCAAGGATCACTCCTAGATACTTCACCTATTTTTAGCCCTAGAATATGTGCAATAAATTTTTCTATGGCCCATGACAGTGGATAGTAATAAAATTAGTCAACGACAGTTCTGTTGCCAGATAATCAACTCAGCCCGAGAGATTTTTTGTTGTCAATAGTTCTACCATAGTGTTTTCAAGACGCAGCCTAAACAAACATATAAAAAGCCTTCCGACAATCTCCTGATTGATTCTTATCAACTGCTAAAGTACACATAAAACCCCACAAGAAATACAAAAAACAAAGTGTTCAACTTTACGATGTTAGAATTCTTGTTTTTGTTTTTCGCTGTAATTGCTTAAATAATGGATGCACAGAAAAACTTCGAGATCATAATTTGTAGCTGATGCTTTTATCTACAAATTTTGTCGAAAGAGTTTTTCTGTAAATTGAAAAGTTGACGAGATAAAATTAATGTCAGTGGTAGTCAATTCGCTAAACCAAATTTATTAACCGTTTCACTTAAAATTGATAATTATGGGCTTATAACATACTGAAAAAATAAATACTTACAAATTTGGAAAAGTAGATTTTCTAAGTGTAAAATCGGTTTATTTATAAAAAAATAAAGTTAAGATTACAATAAACAATTTTAATTCCTATTCAATTAATACTTATCCCACCGAAAATTCTTTTTTATTGCAAATGAGCATAGAACATCAATATTCATAATTTCGAATATATTATTGATGTATTAATACACAGCAACCAATATTAGACGATCTTAACAAAGTTCTTACGAGATATAAAAGAAAATATAAAAGCAACCTGACGAATGGCTATACACATTTTTTCCTCCCAAATATCTAAATTTTAAATATATTTCTAGCAATTCCAATGTATTCTGCAATCCAATAAATAAAATTTTAATTCGCTCGCACTAGATACTCTCATTACCATCCTCAATATATATACATACATTATGTAATATTACGTAAAGTACTTTTATTAATTATATTTCAAGGTAAATCTGTAACTAGCGAAACAACATAGCAAATTGAATTTAATACGGATGATAAATTGATAATATATTATAAATCGTTTTATTTAGATACTAACCTAATTTGGTGGCTAAAGTTTGCATTAAAAATCCTAAAACTGTGGCACCGAACAGTACCCATAGTAGTCTATAGTTGCCAACTGTTCCAGATTGAAGATCGCTTTCGATATTACCGGGATCTAGGTATGCTATTGACATCAAAAACCCGGGTCCGGTGAATGCCCATAATTTTTTGAAACTAAAACGACTCTGTAAAAAAAGAAGATAGTATGTAAGTATATTATAAGTAGACCTAAATTTTTATATAAACATGTCTCTGCTACAATGGAAATTATTAAAATCTTGCCTTGAAATCGATTATGATCATGTAATTGTTCACTTGAATTGATATACATTCTAAATATTGTGCTGATATCAATGTCCGTTTGAGATAGAGCATAGACATCTCTTGTCATTAGCCCAATAACGAGTCATTTGGGGTCCACCATACAGTTTCTGCCTCCTGTGGCTCAGCGTCTCACAGCTGCAGATTTTGTCCATGTGCTGCTTTGTGAGGAAGTGTCCCGTAAGTAGTCCTGCTATGTGTGTAGTTTGTTCCTGCTCATTAAGAGCTCTTCTTACGCTACTTTTTCTGATGATTCTTTTATAAATTTCTCCCCATGTGTTCACCTGGATATATTTTTCCAGTGTTTATGGTGTTGTTCTTTTACCCACCCTTTTAACCATGACCTAGTTGAGTACCTAGGAATACCCACAACTGGTTCGGGTCCGATCATCATGGTTGACGATGCTGCTCTTACAAGTTCGTCACCTTTTTTATTGCCAGCGATATCTTTGTGACCTATGACCCACTCCAGTGTTACACTGTTCAGAGTAGTCAGTCTTTTAAGCTCTTCGTTTTACTCCCATACCGGTCAATATGTTACCTTACAGCTCTGAAGTGCTTTGAGGGCAGCTTGACTGTCACTATAGATCCTGATCTGCCTGGTATTGTCATGTTACATGCCCTTGCAGCAGGACCTCTGCTTGAAATACCGAGGCGTATTTACCAAGCGAGACGATCCCTTCATATTTGCTCTACTTGCTGTACATGCCCGCTCCGGTGCTGAGCTCATTTCTTGATACTTCTGCGTACCAGATCAGTTCATTCGCTCTAATGAGTGGTGGTACGTTCTCTTCCTCAAGCTCCTTTCGATGCAGATACACTTACCTCTTCACAAATCAATAGGATCAATGGGAGTATGGAGGAGTAATTGAGATCCAATGTACAGAATTGACGCAGTGAAACCTAACTAATATTTGATGGACTCCACTATTATTTTGGCGATTTTATAGACAAAGCCGTGAAATAATATTTTTCTGCAATTAATCAACCAATCCAAAAAAAAACTTTTATTGATGCCATAAACACTGATAAAATCAAATTATTTTAGGTTTCTTTGTAAAAATATGGAATTTTTATAAAAATTGTGCAGATAAATTTCTCCGAACTTACTCTAATTCAAAAGTCATGAAAACAGGAACTTGCGAAACTATATATCTAGATTTTATCAAATCGAAGTAAATATTATGGGTTTATAATGCGTAGATAGTTGATCACAAAAATTCCTGATCAATTTTTGTGATGAATTACCATTGATTGATCGGTTTGGAACCATCAGTAAGAGGCTTAGAATAACCGGCACCTTATCCATAAGGCTTTTTGTGCTCCTGGTTGTGCCATTTGTGTGGAGAGATCAGTAGCCCTTATCAGGCTCAATAGTGTTTTCACTAGGTCCTGCCTTGGATGCTCCAGTCCTAGGAGTCTATATCTTCAATATGATAATGCTGCACAATGGAACATATTGTGAGAGGTTGTTTCCTGCTCTCCCATGCACAAACGACAGATACTTTCCTTCTTATATATGCCGATGCTATGCATGTCATTGTTGATTAAGGTGATTAAGCCCGTCACTTTTCTTATTTGGCCCTGCTGGAGTTTAATATTTACTCCTGCTAAAAAATTTAACGCAGCGTAGGTACTATAAGCGGATTCTGATATGAAATATAGAGTCATTTTTATTGGGGCATCTGGTACATAATTTTTAAGCTTGCTGGTAGTGGTGAGTAATATGTGGAATGTCGTCGAATGTGGAAGATTTTAAGCGTGGGCAAGTGTACTATGATACGTTTTAGAATTCCTCTCATTTCTGCAAACATCTAATATAATAGTATATTGTTTCACGAGTGACGAAAGTAACAATTTTTGAAGAGATTAGAACAGTTTGCCGAGGATGGTAATGTTCACGAGCATAGTATATTGTTTTACTAGTGACCAAAATAACATTTTCTACCTTCACGAGCTTCAAGAAATGTTTTCGACTAGTGAAGCGCTATACTTTTCTGCAACCCTGTTTATATCATAAAAATAGGCAGGCAGCACATTTTCCGAAAATGAATTAATATAATTGTTCACTTCCCAATACATGATTTTTTATATATATTTTTGGATTTTAATGGTGATAAATACAAAGAGGTCTGCTCAGATTGATTTTCTATTTCTGGTGCTGTATTTGGAAAATCTAAATCACTTTCCGATTCGAAAATCATGATAATTTACTCAAAAACCTAACAACGCTTTCACAATTAAAAATAAATGACAAACTTATGAAACCTGGTAACTATATATAAATTGTTTTTAAATCTCACGGTATTTTCACAATTTTATTTTGCTTTTTAATTAACCAAAAACAAAAAAAATGCACTCTTTTTAAAAATAATAATTCCTATCTTTGTTTATTAATAAGAAAAAGTCGTCAAAATATTATATACAAGGGCGGCAAATAATGGAAAATATAAATTTAACTTTTGTCACTAGAGCCGAAAGTTAACGTTATGACACTTTCTCTCACTGGTGACGGAAATCACGTTTTCGCTGAAAGTATTCTAATACAAAATTACGACTTTATGTATTGGGTTGTAGAAAAAGCTGCACATTTTATTTTATAACTAGGCACTATAATATACCGTTTTCTTTGAACAGTTTTGAAACCTTCACTTTTACATACTGTGCACTGTGCAGTGTACACTCGGGCTTGAGACCGTCTCTGCACATACGTACTTTTCAACTTTGTGTGAATTTCGACATAATTTAGATGGATTAGTATTTTTATTCGCAGTCGAATGAGAACAGTATGTATATAATTACATACATTTGTTTGCAAGACTATATTTACGACAAACCTTGATTGTTTATTGCATAACCAACCTCAAATATTTCAAGATATATTGAAATCTTGAATAATCAAAATAAAAGTAAATAACATTTATTTTTTTATCCAGCTGTTCAGTGGTATTTGATGAGTGTATTGGATAATTATTTTTCATTCAAATACTTTTTCTGCAAATCACTAGGAAATTTTGATTTACAGACAAATTTTTTTTAATAAAAAGTCAAGATTTCCTATTCACTTCCTTACTGTGAAAAATTGATATTTTCTCACAGTTGTATATTACATTAATATTCGTACTTTTCTCTTGACTTCTTTGGAAATAATTCCAATGGAGCAGTATTAAATTTACTGCTTTATCCAGATATGGAGAAGTCCCAGAAATGTAAATCATTTTTCTTCCTGAAACACCAGCAATTGAAATAGAGTTCAGTCTAAGATCAGTATGATCAACAAAAAGTGGATTTTTCTGACAAGAATTACAGTTGAGGTCTACCGTTCAAAACATAAGATTTTGCATGTTTTTTATCATTGCGAACATCTTTATTGCTTTACTAAAATAATAAATACACCCCCAAAGCGTATATCTTAAAATTTGAAATTACTTTTAGGCCTAATACTCAACATCAGTGGCCAATAATTCTAAGAACTCTTGGCATGTTACCATTTGATTTCTGTTATTCAGTCACTAGCTCTGTCAAAATGTCAGTGAAAAAACTAATTGGAAGAATATAGATACAGCTATAAATGCTACAAAAATCTAATCAAAAATGGACATACACAATTAAACGAATATCAACAAAAATAAATATAACTGACATTTGTCATAACTAGTGACTGAATACGGGTAGGGGATCTCTGAAGGCGCGTGGGTGCTTCCACATAAAAAGTCCCGTCAGTACTAAAATTTGTAATTTAATGGAAGCTGTAACGCCGTTAGTAGTAGCTGCATATTCTTCCACATATATTAGCGCTGACATCCTAACCTGACAACCATTGACAACTGCTTATTTGTGTGTGTTGAGTATTCGTATTTGGTTTTTATTGTTTATAGTGGAGCTTTTACTTTAAGAGACAATGTCAAGAATATGTTTTGTGAAAGACTGTAATGTGAGGTGCATACGGTAAGCTTTATCTTCATTGAAAAACATGTTCCATTAAATAGAAAGTGACAGAAGTAGTAGTTATTCTTCCATACAACTTTGAACTTCCCAGCATTGCTGTTGACTTCCTAACATTTTTTTTTATGTTTGTCATTGAAATATGTAAAAAAACGTTGTCATTTATTGTATACTTTTTTAAACAATAAAATATATGAACTTGTTGATTATTACTTTATTTTTCCCAATTCAGGCATTATATGATCCATTTTTGACATTTCATTTAATTTTACTTGACTTTTCATTGTTATTATTGTTATATCAATCTAATGTTGAGTAATTTTAAATGAAATATCAAAAAATGGACCGTAAATGTCCTTTTGCAATAAAAGTTAAATTACAGTAATTTTGAATATACCGCAAAAAACTGTAAAATTACAGGAATCTTCTTTTTCGGCTGTTTGCGAAGTTCACAACCTGATTTGTGCCGGAGGCACTGACGGGACTCTCAAGGTAGCGCCACCAGTATGAATGGAGGGCGCCACGGGTCAGTTTCCCATCTATAAGTATTTTTTTATCTATGACTGAATAACAGAATTGGAATGGTGACTTGCCAGAACTCCTAGAATTATTGGCCACCGATATGTTGAGTATTCAGCTAAAAAGTTATGTTATGTGATATACGCTTTGGGGGTGTAAGCATTATTTTAATAAAGCAATATAGATGTTCGCAATGATCAAAAAACATGCAAAATCTTATGTTTTGAATAATAGACCTTAACTGTAATTGAAAAACCACTTTTTGTTGGCCACACTGACTCTAGACTGAACTCTTCTATTCAATCTTTTAATTGTAACGTCAAAAAATAATCTATCTATTGCCTGATTTTCAAAAACTTTCAAACTATTTTCAATTTACTCCTCACTCTCTTGTGATATTAAAGCGGAAAAATTTTTGCACCAGTAGAAATCCAATTACTAGATCAGTTTTTCACGTTCACATGGAAACATTTTGAATTTTTTAGATGTTGACATTTCAAATATTTAATATTTAAAATGAAATGATTTGGTCATGATACTAACGAGAATATTAATGAGATTATAGAAGCAAATCGATAGAAAACACTTCTGCTTTGTATTCTTCCCTATAAAAAGCAAATGATTTTTATTTGAATAACCCTTGAAAATTTTAAAATAACTTCCCTAAATTTGTTGCCTATATTCCAAATAAAAAACTTTCGAAAATTGTTATCCAATTTTTTCGAAAAATTATCAATGTTCTTGGGTTATTAGTAATGAAAAACATAATATGTAAATAGGAAATACCCATAAGATTTGCAGAAATAACTTGTGTTAAAAAACATACACAAAAGAATCGGAGAAATCTTTTTTGATAACCTTTCGTGGCAATGACTGATATTTATTTTCATTTAAAATTAGATTGGCTACTCCAATTCCCATAACAGAATAGATTTACGAAAATAATGTTCAAATTTCAATTTAAATCAATCTATCCTGCAGACAAATAGAAGTTGATTGACAAACTCATTACCATTAGACATACATGGTTTTCAGATAGAATAAAACTGAGAACTGCAACTAGCATTGGAAATCACACCTCTTCATTTCAGACGAAATTATACACTCTTTTGAAATGCGCGAGAAAAGACAATAGGAAAACTGTTGATGGCATCTGAGACAGGAGATGGATTTGGCAGCGAGAAGCCTACATACCTACCGTTCGGTATAAGTCTGTTTTTCTTCTCTCCAACGAAACCAAAATCAAAAAGAACACCATCTCAGCAACCACATGCCAAAAATTAGCAGAGGAGAAGATAGAAATTTTTCCCAAAAAACATGAATTAAAAAATTCAACAGAATACAAGTGCTGACCCTTTACGGAAAAAACAATTTTCGAAAATAAAGAGTGATAATAACAATTATTATTATCCGCCCCAAAATCCCGACGTGATGTGATCGAAAACACACCGGGAATTATAGCCTCAGAAGCTTTGGCTGAGACTGCTATTCTCAGAGAATGTGGTAGCAGATATGACCATCAGCGACACCAAAGGAGAGCGTGAGCCATCGAATATCGTCATGGCAAACATGTCTAAGAAGGTAGGTATCTGTTTGTCCCGTATATCATGTAAGACAGTCAGGCGACTTTAGACAATGCCTAGACTAGTATGGATTTCGGAGAACTAACGACCAAGCGTAATAAAATCAAGCTGACCTTAGTACCAGGTCATAAGAAGCGGTGAAAAATAATACGAATAAGCGAGGAACTGGTCAAAGAAGATACAGTCTAGGCCAGGAAGAGAGCTTGGTATAGCATTCCTAGTCTAGGAATTACTTAGGAAGTTTCTAAATGACAAGTTTCAGGTCTTCGAGTGAACGTTTATCAAACCTAATCTTTTCTGATTGACAAAAAATGAGGGATCGATTTGAAAAAAAAACCCAAAATTAATTTCCATTGTAAAAATGCTGGAGAATGTTATAGTATATGATTAAACGAGCAGTTTATGATAGCCAATATTCACGATGCAGGCGAGGGGCGCAAGTCACCCGAGTGAATATTGGCCATAAATTGCGAGTAAAATACTATACTTTGTCCACGACCCTTAATTTCTTTTATTAAATAAAAGTTAGTAACGATTTGGTATTACTAACCTCAAAATGTTGTGACAGCTACATGAAATAATTTGACATATATAGAGATGGGCAATACTGTGTAAACTATCAATACAACGTACCGTTATAAATATATTGTTTTAAAATACTTAATAGGTACTAAAATATATCGTTACGAAAAGTATCAATACTAAAAAGTACAATATTTTATCGATACGATATATTTCAGAAACAAATTTCCTGAACAAAATACACAGATTCAATAGTTTATTTCATATTGTACCCCAATCTATAGTCGTGAATTATGAACCATAATACACTACAGTAGATATACGGGTACCATATACCTTTTGTAAGGAGGTAAAATATTGACTTATTATTAGGTGGTCGTGGACAAAGATTGTTGAGGCCACAATACATTCTGGTACGATGTGATGATGATTTTGACAGATCAGTCGAAATATTTTTTTTGTCAAATCAGTTATTGAATTTTTATTCAATAGTCACAATGGAATAGGCGGAAAGAGCTAATTTATTTAATATTCAGCAAAAAATGTGAATCTATCAGCAAGTCACTTACATTAGCGTCATCTTCAGGAATAACGACTTTATCATTGGTAAAATATGTGTTAAGGTCGGTATTTTCATAAAAATAGGACGGATCTTCTTTCCGCGAACGTTCACCTGTATCGTTATCTGTACCAACCATATTAATTTATATTATTATCAATCCACTAACACTCTCAACACCTCACATTAAACAATATAATTCAAATCATATGGTTTATCCACTTAACCAATTTCCCTCACCACATCAAATGAAAAAAAATGTAATGTACAATTTTCTGACGATTATTTCGCAATTGTGTTTGTACATTAAAATTCTAAGCGAGTCTAATACTGAAATTTTATACCATACAGAGTGGCCCGATGTTAAAAGAAATCCTAAAAATTTAAAGAATTTTTTGTGAATCAATAAAAAGCAAAGTTTGAAGCAAAAAGCAGCTGCTTTTGTTGGGATATTTCTTTAATAACTTTCTAAACTGGCTTCGCAGGTATTTTCAACTTGCACTCTTAATATTTACAAAACTATAAATTAAATTAAAATTGAAATATATTTATGTTCCTACCTTAGTTTAGTAAGTAAAATTGTTATTTCATAAACATGCTTGTTCAATCACCTCCGGGGACCCAAACAAATGGTAAAAAGAAATATTTTGGACATTTGTGAATAACAAATAGTTATTCATGTACCAAGGATATAAATAGATGTTCAAGCTCTGAGGGCGATGTCTTACGAAACCGAGGGCCTTTGGCCCGAGGGTTTTTAAGTTGCCCGAGGGTATACACATCAATACACATCTGTATGCTCTTTATAGGTACATATAAACAAACTTTTATGTCATACTAGTTCGTTATTGCGATGCAATCTCGATGCAAATCAGTTTTTTTTTAAATCTGCTGCTAGGTGAATGTTGACAAACGTAAATGTCACAAAATCACAATAATTTTCATTTGTGTCAAAGTAAGAAGTCAAAATGAACGGACAAAATTATTCAAAAAGCAAAGAATGCAACTAAAAATCTGTTGCCAAAAAAGTCTAAAGAAGCTCACGGCTTGGAATACGAGAAATTTTTAAATTGGATGCAATTTTTCTTGTAAACGTAATAGTATATTAAAGTATAAGTGGATAGTAAGGTGTTTAAAACAAGCGCGATTATTTGAGCTCGAAATAGAGCGAGTGTTTTAGAGACCAGTTATCCACGAATACTTTACGCAATTTTTTTCATTGGTGCACTTTGAAATTATAAATACTGGTATTTATTACTACTAGGAGAAAAAGGAATGGAAATGAGATCTGATATTGTAAAATGGTGATGACATTAGTATTAGGTATTAGTATTAGTATACCTTGCGTTGTCATGGGAATGTTCATAGTATCAATTTGAATACCATTTTTTCCAATTTACTTTACAATGTACATTCTATTTTTATACATAAAATTGAAATTGTTGAATATCGTTCAAATAAAGGTTTTGACGTTACAAAGTAGGTACTGTCAGATCAATAATAGAAACGTCATTTAAACCATTATAGCTGTTTTCATGCTGTTTTCGCGGAGCACATCCTGAACGTATTCGGAGGGACTACGCATGCTCAATTCAAATTTGAGTGTTCGTGGAGTGCTGCAGAATGTGTTCAGGATAAAAAATCCCGTGTTCGAGAAAGACAATTTCGAGCATGCTCGGAACGCGCTCGATTAATCCTAGGATGATAGCTGGGATTTTTTGTTCCGAACAGATTATAACCTCAAAATTTTGGTTGTATGCGGTTGTATGACTTTATAGTGGTTTGATTACTTTTCAATTTGCATTCGAAACTAAAAAAATTTTGGATTGTAAATATATTTTAATGTTAAACAGTGTTTGTTGAGTTGTTTGGTTTTTTTAGTTTTACTTTATTATAGACTTCGTTTTTAGGTTTTATTTTATAAACAAATCTGCTAAAAGGTAGGGTTTTTATTCATAATTAGCCTCCAATAAGGGGTTATTCTTCTTTTTTGCACATTTTGTGTTAACTCAACTTCATGTCACTTCAAATTCGCGTTCGCGATACCTTTAAAATTCGGAATGAGTCTGTAGGCACTCTTGCGCATTAAAGAAATCCAGTATGCACTCGGTTTGTGCTCTGGATTTTGGATGTGTTCAGGATTTGCTCCGCTATTACACTTCGTTTCTCGAGATGTTGAAGTCATAGATAAAAAACAACTTATAGATGGGAAACTGACCCGTGGCGCCCTCTATTCATACGGGTGGCGCTACCTTGAGAGTCCCGTCAGTACCTCTGGCACAAATCAGGTTGTGAACTTCGCTAACAGCCGAAAAAGAAGATTCCTGTAATTTTACAGTTTTTTGCGGTATATTCAAAATTACTGTAATTTTACTTTTATTCCAAAATGACATTCACGATCCATTTTTTGATATTTCATTTAAAATTACTCAACATTAGATTAATATTACAATAATAATAATGAAAAGTCAAGTAAAATTAAATGAAATGTCAAAAAATGAATCATATAATGCCTGAATTGCGAAAAATAAAGCAATAATCATCAAGTTTACATATTTTATTGAATAAAAAAAGTATACAATAAATGAAACATATCTCAATGACAAACAGTAAAAAAAATGTTAGGAATTCAACAATAATGCTGGGAAGTTCAAAGTTGTGTGGAAGAATAACTGCTACTTCTGTTACTTTCTATTTGATGGAACATGTTTTGAAATGGAGATAAAGCTTACCGTATGCACCTCACATTACAGTCTTTCACAAAACATATTCTTGAAATTGTCTCTTCAAGTAAAAGTCCCACTATGAACAATAAAATCTAAATACGAATACTCAACACACACACAAATAAGCAGTTGTTAGTGGTTGTCAGGCAGTTGTCAGGTTAGGATGTCAGCGCTAATATGTATGTGGAAGAATCTGCAACTACCATTAATGGCGTTACAGTTTTCATCAAATTACAAATTTTAGTACTGACGGGACTTTTTATGTGGCAGCACCCGTGCGCCTTCAGAGATCCCCTACCCTGGTTGAAGTTGCCATGGTAACTTTAAAAATGTGCCTTTTTGAAAGTTCGATTTAAACACGCTGGGCGTGCTTCAAATAGGTAAAAGAGTTAACCAATAAAAAAAATATTTTGAACACGAGAACCAACGTTTGGGTCTCGGAACCGCAGGCAGCATAGCATAGCATAGATTTTCATAAATGTTATAAAAAGTTTATTTTACTTTTTCTGATTTTTTGGTTTTTGTCTAGTTCACTTGATAGTAGTAGTTTACAAAAAATAATAATTCCGAATTTGGGACCATCAGATCCAACATTTAAATATCCCAAATGCGGCAATAGAATGTGAGAACCAAACTTCGGTTCACAGAGCTGAAGGGTATAGCTTTAAACTATTTGTGTAAACTGCAATGCTTACACAATAAACCTGTTCCCCGACGCTGTATTAACAAATTCTCCGAATTTGCTTTCTGCCTACCCATGGAGGTCTATTATATTCTGAATCTAATAACAAGGTGAACATTGAACATACAATACCGAGTCTTACTAACCGAACCTGTATTTCTAATGTTGAAACGACGATTAATATGATTTATTTGATTTATCCAACAAGTGTACTGTCAATAATATCTATAGACAGCAGTATTGTTAGTATTGAATATTATATAATATGAATGGAATTTGGAAAATATGTAAGTGATGAGTTACCTACAAATAATGGCATGGAATTTATATTAGAAAAAATCAAGGCAAAGTGAATAAAAATTAAAATGTTTGTGAGAAATATGGAATAAAGGTATAAACTATTTCTCACAACACTAAGAATAGCATTTCTTTATTGCTATAACAATGTCACTCTGTACATTGTGGTGATTTACTGGATAATATAATAACAAAAATAAAAGTGTTAAGTGTCAATATTAGACTAGACACGGAAAAAAAATGTTTATCAAAGATATATGAGATTAAGGTAAATGATTTAAGTGGAGCTATTCAGGTGAATAACATTAAAATAATTCATGTACATTCCCAGCCAAAAAAAAAGTACCAATTCAGATCGCAGTACTGAATTACCTCATTTTGGAAGATCTTAATAATGATAGTTTTCATTAGATAATCATAACTTATTTCTGTGCCTATGACGTCTTTCTGATCATAATACCTATAGTACAGTATTTAACGAGTCGGGAAAGCCTAACATTCCTGGACGACTTTGAAGATTGCTACAAGATAAGACTCATCAACACAGAGTCCGGAAATGTGAATATACTATTTATAGTTGAAAATTTAACAGATATTAATTAATTTTGAAAAAATCGAAAATAATTTTGTCCACAAATGAATGATTATTTGAAATTTGGAATAAAATTTCCCGCGTTAAATTGTTTCTTGACGCTATGAGTATAATACAAAATGCAAAATACATTTTATGAAGGTCGCTTTTTATTAACAATATACTAACAACAAATGCTTTATCATTAACCTTGCAAAAAATATGAATCGTGAACTCAGGGGATTTTTTAGTTTTAAAATTTCCATTGATTTTTTTTATAACAATAACATTGCTGTTACGTGATGAAAATCAGAAATTCAAGTGAATTTCACCAATGATATGATTAATGATGTTTATACATATATTTTGCAGTACAGGGACAATTATTATAATACCGTGAACAAGTTGTTGCGAACAGTTCCTCTCTGTTCACGAAGCAATAAACAGCTTTTGAATCGAGTGCGCAAATTCAATCAAATAACCAGTTATTAGACAAAATAATATAGTGTAAAGTTAGTTATAGCATTAAGAACAATCCACAATATCATAATCGAGTGAGTACAAAACATAATCTACAGTGGTTTGAATAATATCATTTATTCCATACCATATATACTGATAAGGACAACAAATCTTTATTTGTCAAGTAAATTCCAAGCAGCAAAAACAATCTGCTAATTGATTGGAATTAACTGACAGGGCCGTATTCAGAAATAATGTCCCGAAAACTATTTAAAACAAAATATGGATAACAACAACATGAATAAAAACTCTACATCACCTAATTCACCATCAACTACTTCAACACAATCTTACTCTCAAATGCTCAAACAACCAACTCAACCAATATATCCAGCAAAAGACCAGGGAATCATCTTTAGTGCAATCAATGATGCAAAAATTCAAGACTATCTTCTGAGTTTAGGCCCAATAGTTCAACCACGCAACATCATTTTCTGCTCGAGGATATCTAATAATAGAGTGTGTATTTATTTATCGACAAAAGCTGCAGTTGATCAATTTATAGAAAATGGAGGAGAAATCGAAGTTTTGGGACAAAAATTAAAAGCACGTCATTTAGTCACCCCTTCAGACAGACTAGTCATTTCTAATGTTAGTCCGACAATACCACACGACACACTTAAAACTATGCTAGAAGGATTAGGTCTAAAATTATTATCCCCAATTACATTTCTACGAATAGGTGCAACAGATCCCGCATATAGCCACATAATGAGTTTCAGACGCCAAGTTTACATTTCCCCTCTAGACTCTCTCACTTTAGCGGAATCTCTAGAAATTACTCACGACAACCTCTCTTATCGTATTTTTCTCTCCTTAGATAGTCAGAAATGTTTTAATTGCAAACTATCGGGTCACGTTGTTGCCAATTGTCCTACCTTACAAAACCCAAAGTCTCCTGTCCAATCGAACACAATAAATCATGACACCCCCCAAGCATCACATGAGCAAACAAAACCAACAAACTTATCTCAACCAACTCCGATAGATATGTTCTCCACCCAATCAAATCTGTCAGTAAACACTCCCACAGCTGAAGTAAGCAACATATCACAAAAAACTACAACTTTTCCCAATTCTACCAATAAACGATTCCTATCATCAGAATCCTCTCCGGACGCATCCATTATGTCAGAACCAGCTTTCTCAACATTAGAAAATCCAAAAAAGAAAAAACACTTTGCAATCAGCTCCACTCCTGCCTACTCCATCCCAGAAGAAGCAACTAGCCATTTAAAACCAATAATTGAAAATCAAGCACCCGCTTATCCTCTGAACTATGACGAATTTAAAAGGCTACTGGAGCACACACACGGAGCTCAGAATGCATATACCGTTGCAAAATACTATACATCAGATATAAAAAGCCTCATTGAAATGTTACTTACACTTTATCCTCTGTTGAAAGAAAAGTCTCTAAAAACTCGATTCACCAAATTGAGGAAAAAGCTGGAAAAGCAAACAGATGATACCGGCAGCGAATCCTCCATACAATCCCGTTAATCACCTCAAAATATCAATTTAAATAACAAAATTCAATAGTATCCTACAATGGAACCTGAATGGATACTATCTCCATTTAGGAATGCTACAAAAGCTCATATCGGAACATCTACCAGACATTATATGCTTACAGGAAACTCACTTCCATGAACACAAAACACATATTCCTAAACATTACAATGGATTCTTTAAAAATCGAAATCGAGCAACGGCCAGTGGAGGTGTAGCCATATTCGCGAAATCAATAATAGTAGCGGAAGAAATAAACATCACCACCAACATTGAAGCGGTAGCCATTAAAATTAAAGCTCCAACTGAAATATATATATGCAATTTATACCTCCCGCCTAACATACATATAGATCCCAAGGAACTGGATGAGTTATTCAAACAAATCCCCTCTCCCAGGCTAATTATAGGCGATTTCAACAGGCACAACATTGCTTGGGGATCCAAATCAAACGATTCAAGAGGTAAGCAGATATATGAGGCATTCAACTGCGCTAACTTAGCTATATTGAATGACGGCAGTGGTACCAGATTCAACATAACAGCTGGCACTTCTTCAGCAATTGATCTCAGCCTATGTACGCCTAATCTCCTACCCCAACTCTCTTGGCAAATTAATAAAGACTTATACGACAGCGATCACTTCCCAATAATAATTACCAACACCACTAAATGCTCCTATGATACGATACCCTTACAACGTTGGAGATTAAATAAAGCAAATTGGACTGATTTCTCAAAACACATTGACGACAATATACATCTGGCAAAACTGCAAGACGATATTACGGCTACAGTAGAAGACTTTAACAAAATAATAATAGATGCAGCATACCACGCTATTGGTAAGACAGTGCATATAAAAAAGTACAATGCAGTACCCTGGTGGAACGAAGAATGTGAGTCAGCAGTAAAGGCAAGTAAACAATCTTTAAATAAATATAAAAGATATAAGACTCCTGAAAACTGTATAGAATACAAAAAGAGACGAGCGTTTGCTAGACTAACCATCAAACAAAATAAAAGAAAATCTTGGCATCAATATGTTCAAAAAATCAATAGTTCAACACCAATAACAAATGTCTGGAAAAAAATCAGGAGCATAGCAGGTAAAAGCTCACATATGGAAATTGTAGCTTTACAAAAAAATGATTCAAGTATGATAACAAATAACAACGAGATAGCTGAAGAGCTCGCAAATGCTTATTGTCTACATTCTAAAAATGATAACTACGACCCAGACTTCCTAGCATTTAAGCAGGAGCAAGAAAAGAACATCATTATGATACAAGAAAATGCAGACCCTATTAACACTCCTATTAGTCTACACGAATTTAACGATGCACTCCACGAACTTAAGAACACATCTCCCGGACCTGATGATATCCCGCCCATATTTTTAAAAAATCTGCCTTCATCTGCGAAACATTACCTCTTGCAAATATACAACAGAGTCTGGAGCCAACATTTATATCCTAGCACATGGAGAGAGGCAATCACAATCCCCATCTTAAAACCTTCTAAATCACCCCTTCTAGCAGACTCTTATAGACCATTTCTTTAACCAGCGCCCTATGCAAACTGCTCGAGAAAATAATAAATAAAAGACTACTTTGGGACCTAGAAAATAAAGGACATCTAACACCAGAACAATCTGGATTTAGACCAAATAGATCAACATTAGACAACATAATTGATTTAGAAACTCATATTAAAGAAGCATTTTTAAATAAAGAACACTGCATGGCCATCTATTTTGATGTAAATAAAGCATTCGAAACAGCTTGGAAATACAACATACTATCAAAGCTAAGTAACCTAGGATATCAAGGCAACATTCTAGCTTTCATACAGAACTTTTTATGTGACAGAACATTTCAGGTTAGAGTCAATGGAACAACTTCTTCTATCCAAAAACAAGAAAATGGAACACCCCAAGGATCAATTATTAGTCCAACTTTATTTCTCCTAGCTATGAACGATATAACTAAAGATATAGAAAAACCAATACAGATCCGAATGTATGCTGATGACGTGATCATTTTTGTAAAAAACAAGACAGTATCTGCATGTGCAACGATACTACAAAAACAACTCAAAACGATGGAAAAATGGTCAAGAGCGACAGGCTTTCATTTCTCGCCTAGCAAGTCACGGTGCATAATATTTTCAAAACAACCAATTAACCACAAACCTCATATGGAAATCTACAATACCACTCTCAAGTACACCAATGAGATAAAATACCTGGGACTCATATTCGACGAGAAACTAAGTTGGAAAGCCCATATAACACAACTAATTAAAGACTGCCAAAGAGGACTTAATTTATTGAAATGTTTATCAAACAAACATTGGGGAGCCGAAGGCAGAGTACTCTTAAACATCTATCGAACACTTGTCAGATCAAAAATTGATTATGGCTGTATTGCTTATGCATCAGCAAAAGCTACAATACTTAAACAATTAGATGTATTGCACAATACAGCACTACGTATTATCCTAGGAGCTTTCAGAACCACACCAGTAGACAGCCTATACTGTGAAGCCGGAGAAGCCCCACTTAAACTTAGAAGACAAATCCTAAGTCTCTCATATGCCTCAAAATAACAGCTAATCCTCTTATTTTAACTCACCACCACACATTTGATAAAAATGTAAATCCAGTCTCACCTAACATTCAAACAGAGCCATTTTACGTTAGAATCCAGCACTATAAAAACAGTCTTAATATATCCAACATTTCTTCTCTAAAAATCGAAACTTATAACTTCACTCCACCCTGGCAAATTAAGCCACCACATATAAACACTTATCTTTCATGTTTCAACAAACAAGGCACAAGTATACAAACCTTCATCCAACATTTTAGCGAGACTATGCAAAAATATGCCAATTATACAGAAATATACACTGACGCATCCAAACAAAATGACGGAGTAGGCGCAGCCATTGTAACACCTACAAACAACGCACAATTCAAACTTTCGAAATATGCAACAATTCTAACGGGAGAACTTTATGCAATATTAGAAGCAGTGAAGTACGTAAAAGCATCGAACTACGAAAAGACAGTTATACTGACAGACTCTTTAAACTCCTTAAAATTATTGAGAAGCACCTATTCAAAAAACTTCATCGTACTGATGATCAAACAAGAACTTCATCATCTTCAATCGATAGGAAAAACCATACATTTCCTATGGGTTCCTGCACACATAGGCATAAAAGGTAATGAGATAGCCGATCAATTTGCCAAAAAAGCAGCACTTCTTAATACCACACCAATCATTAAGCCCTTATACACCGACCTAAAAATATTTATTAGCAATAAAGCAAAACAAAAATGGAATGACACTTGGAGGAGCTCACACACAAAACTCAGGGAAATCAAACCCTACATAGCACCCTGGCTAACTTTTACCGAAGATCGAAGACACCAAATCATCATCACAAGGTTACGTCTAGGTCATACTCGAGCTACTCATGAATATTTACTTTCCCGAACACCAAGACCAGAATGTGTTATTTGTGAGCAGCTGTTAACAGTGAAACATTTTTTAGTTGAGTGTCCGCTATATCATACCAACAGACTAGCATGCAACATAAGTGAATCCCTGGAAAATACTTTAAACAACAGCAGTAATGTGAAAAACCTTATTAAATATCTACAAATCTCAAACTTTTACCATAAAATTTAAAAGTACTTTAAAACATGTGACATGTCTATATGTATCTGTCGTGGCCATATCGAAGATTTGCTCACTTCATGAAATGCTCGAGAATTTCATGAAATGGTCGCAATTTATGATGTGGGCAACTTACTTTGACCAGATCATTAAATCGTCAACGTTTCATGATTTTGTCGTCCACATTTGGCCGGATCGTGTAAATAGGGTATCCATAAAATATTAAATAAAAATCCACAATATGTAAAGAACTTGTTTATTGTCATTTATGTCCTACTGCGACATTATATTTGAATAAATTAGTAACATCATTAAAAACAAAATACAACATACCTAATTTGAAATGTTTGAATAAAACTTGAAAACTTAAAAATAAGACCATGAAATTTGACAAAAATAATCAGTGTTCCTGATACACATTTATTTTCAGAAATCAAACAAATATTTAGGAATAAGTAAATATTTCTGTGTATAGTTACGAAAAGTAATATAAAATTCACATGGAATGCCCAAAAAATAAATAAATCTTAAAAAAGTCAGTCTTCAGTAATTTCAGTCATTTTTTAACGCATGTTAAACTTTGATGACACTTTGAGGTACAAAGTGTTTTGTTCTTGAAACATGCGCATCTCTTTGTACGGCACTGATTTTTTGCTGGCTTGCAAAAACATTTTTTAGCCTTGAACTCCATATAAAGATTGGAAATTCACAGCCTCCCTCAATGATATTGGCGATTCCTATATAACTTCGAAATCATCTTTGTGAGTGATTCTTCCTCATTTAATAATGAATTATTCACTTTTTCACTGCGGAAAACTATATTGTTGTAAGCGGCTGCCATCTTAACACGTAAACAAAGCGCTTGCATCGCCTCTGTCGGAATTAATTCAACTATTTCACGATATGATCATATAATCTTAACCATTTCATGAAATTGCCGCGCGTTTAATTGTCCACATCGAGAAACGATTTCTTATCATTGATCTGACCAAACCACATCATGATGTGGCTGATAGACAGTGGAACATTTCATGAAATGCGACCATTTCATGAAATTCTCGAGCATTTCATGAAGTGAGCAAATCTTCGATATGGCCACGACATATCCAAATGATTGAACAAACACAATAAATAGCTACAGACCGCTAATAGCCCTTGAGGTTGATGCGGATTCGTAAAAAAAAAAAAAAAAAAAGTTGCGAATTTAAAATAGTTATTTATGTAACAAGTGTCTGAAATAGCCTTTTTTTTTGACAAATGTGAATATCACATGAGTCGAAAAAAAGACCTAGGTATATTTTTATAAGACTGGAGCCCTATAGCTACATACATATTGGAATTATTCCTTCACGCACTAGTTCGTAAAATTAAGTTTTATTCACTCGACAGTGTGTATAAAGTACGTAATTACACACGGTGTTGTCCAGCTCAGCCTGAAGGCATCGTTGGACAATTTCACGTCGCGTGCAAAAAACACTCACTTTTTGCACTTGTTGCATAAATAACTATTTTCTACTAAAGGACCCTGCACCATTTCATAGGTAATCCTGGTTTTCGTAGGATTTTCGATTTTTTTTGATATGTTGTAGTCTTAATGATAACTAAAAGATCGTGATGGGTTAAAACTGTGCAGACCCTCTGGTTTGGCGGTGATGGGGTCTTGAAGTTGCGTCCTGAGCATAACATTTTGCCTCCTAGCACTATAAATCTCGCAATAATAGCAAATGTATTGTATGTCGGGGGCTCATGAGGAGGTCTGCTACCCTTCTGTGCCATCAGAATTGCAATTTATCCAGACGGTGCCTTCGCAATAGCCAATTTGTTAGGCCGATGTTTCAACAGCAAGCGGAAGCAATGAAACCGAACAAAATCATCAACAATCACGTTATGTAGGTTAGTTGAATCTATCTAACTTCTACATTCCTCACGAGTGGGCCCCAAAAGACTTTTTAACATCGTCTGCATACCACACACCCATCCACAAACCACATTGCACCCATCTCTAGAGCCATCACCCGCGACAGACGTCAGTCGGAAATTGTCAGACATTTTCTTGTTGTTTTTCATGCGCATTTTAATTTTTTCCTTTCAACATAAGCAAGCAGAACCACCTACCTCAGTTGTGTATATCTCAAGTAGGTCTACTTTCGATTGTCTGTGTTGTGGAGCTTGTTTCGACTGACGTCTGTCACGGGTGATGGCTTTTTTGACAGATATATATCTAAACTACCGGATTTTTCATCTACTACTAGAGATGGGTGCGTGGGATCAAGAAAATGTTAAGAAGTTTTTTGTGGCCCACTCGTGAGGTATTTAGAAGTTAGATGGATCCAACTAACCTACAAAACGTGATTATTGATGATTTTGTTCGGTTTCATTGCTTCCGCTTGCTGTTGAAACATCGGCATAAAAAATTGGCCACTGGAGGCACCCTCTGGAGAAATTGTGATTCTGATGGCACAGAAGTGTGGCAGACCTCTCCATGAGCCCCTGACATACTATACATTTGCTATTATTGCGAAACTTATAGTGCTAGGAGGCAAAACCTAATGCTCAGGACGCAACTTCAAGATGCCACCAACGCCAAACCTACTCCAAAGCTACTCCCAGCGCGATGTCTATCTCATTCAATCTCTGTGTCCGACTTTTAAATAGAAGATATTCAAATAATTCAATATAAAGATAATCAACTTAAAAATTAATCAGTTTTTCAATTCCAAAGTCAGATACTTTAGATAACATCGATAAAATAATCAACCTGTTTCCGAAATTAACAACAGATAAAAATTGTCATGGAAGACTTTAAAAATTTTATCTTGGAATTTTTCAAATTTATACAATAATTATCTACACGTAAATTTTTGACTAGAATACTGAGTGTAACAGGTTAATTACATTCAGTATACAGTGTGGAGTGAACACATTATTTCACAAAATAAAATATGACATACTTTTTTCTACGATCACATAGGAAAGTGACATATATCGCACTGTCTAGTTCTATGGAAAGTGGCTTTTATTCATACGCGTACAGAAATAGTATATTACGTAACGTGTGCGGAAAGTGACATTTTTCACACGAGTGGGAAGTATTGTCTCACGAGCGCAAGGCGAGTGAGACAATCCCACGAGTGTGAAAAATCACTTTCGCACAAGTTATGTACACTATTTTTCCTACGACCACGCGATATACTTTCACCAGGCATGTACAATCTTGCGTTTTTATGTAGATGTGAGAGGTGTATTTGTAATTACAATAATTATAGTTTTGATTACTAACCTTTGGAAGTAGCCCAGAAAATTGTGATTTTTATTTTGCCTTTATTTTTTATTCTGCCTTTAGGAAATATTTAGAATAAATAATGGCACACAAAATATTACGAACATTTATTTTGACAACTAAAAACGATTAGAAACAGAATATCAGAAATAAAACTGTTTCTGTTGCATAATATTGCGATTCAGAATTAATTATTTATTTAAATCACTGTAAAAATTAAAAGTAATAAATTATATCATGTGGACAAATCAACTTAGAAAATACGCATTTGACATATAATAAATTTGCGGGGTAAATTGACAAGCATTTTAACAACACTCAATTTGACAGCTTTTTATCCGTACACGTACGAATACGTTTTTTTTCCGTACGCGTACGAATAAAGGCCACTTTCCATAGAGCTAGACAGTGCGATATATGTCACTTTCCTATGTGGTCGTAGGAAAATAGTATATGTTGTATTAGGAGTAAAAGAGTATAATTTCAGACGAGCCACAAAAAGTGCTTGTGCTCCGAATGAAACATGCTATTTTTTCCGCAAACGGCATCCAGACTATAGAACTAATTAATATTTAAATAAAAATTCAAAACGATTGCAACGAAGTTGATAAATTCAGAGAATAATAATTATAAAACTGCGCACTACATTTCCGTGGTTACTGGCTTTGTGATTGCCAAGTCACAAGCAAATTTGACAGTTAAATAATATTTTATAATGTCAGAAATATTGTAAATGATTTAAAGCAACAATGGGCTTGTTCGCAATGAAATATTTTTTCGGTTTTTTTCACGTTTTTTTGTAAAACTGAGTCATCAAAATAACAGGTAAAATTTTCAGCTCTTAAACTTTCTCCATTACTTAGATATTAAAGGTTGAAAATGGAGCTCCCTTAAAAAGCGCCAGAGCGGACTGTGACGTCACATCGCACGTCGGGGTATGATATTCGGCATTACACCGCTGCGTTTTACATGAGAAAGTTGGTTCCAGCTGCAATATTTTTAAATTTTGAAAGTGTTAAGTGGTTTTTGATATTAAAAATGTATTCAGTAGATACTGGATTTATTAAAGCAGATTCTGCAAATTTACCTGAGGTCGATATTTTTATGGTGATGGACTACTTTAATAAAAACAAAGACTTTATAAGTGTGGAAATGCGAGGAATAAAATTGCAGAGGTAAGTGAAATGAATTAAATATTTTAACTTATGGTTTTTACGGTCACGCAGAGTCGAATGAAACATCTTATCACTTTTTTTTATTAAAATACACTGAAAAACATGGCAATAAGTAATCCTATGGGAACGAGTCACTTAAATTAACTAATATTTTGGTGCTTGTGTTGCTATTCAAACACCTGAAAACAAAATTATTTCAACTCAAAAAGTCGGGGAGTTTTCGCTATACATGGCGTTAAAGTTAAACAATAATGCTTTACTTAAAATTCCGTATTTTAATAAGAAGTTATTTAGTTACTCTTGCTAGTTCGTTCGTTAGTTGTGTTCTAATCTTTACCGACTTCTAGTTTGGCAGGTGTTTATAATGTCTGTGATAATGCATTATAATATTAAATTTTTTAACAAAAACTGTAATCATAATCTTAAATTTGTTGGAAAAACGTAGCGAAATAGGTGTAAAAACTATATTTCTTCAAGGCACTGAATTCTTTTTTCTTAATTTTTTCTTAATATTTTCTTTCAGATCTGGTAGACAAAGTTATGGTGATAACGCCATTGGTTACGTTCAGTTGAAGCAGCAAGGAGCACTTTGTGAACTGAAAGCGAAAATCACGCCAGGGCATAAAATAAAATCATTTTTGGATGTGTTGGGGCAGTCAGGAACCAAACAGTATTTATACACCACTTTTTTCCCACTCATTATATAATAAAATAACAAAACAGTTAAGTCAACAGTTAGCGTTTTGTTTCTTACACAACGCAATATAAACAATATACAAAGTACACTGACACAGCTCTCGAGTCTCGTCTCTCGACGGCGTTCAAACGTTGAGTTTACCACATGCGTTGTGACGTCACAGGTAACCACGCCCCGTTTTCGTTGAATCCAATTTCTTTAATTAATTTGAGGGCTTAAACGTTCGCGGAAAAATCTAAAATTTTGGGAATATGTTTAAAATGTATTCTAGTTTGAATTTTTTAAATAAAATTTTTTTCATAAACAAGCCCATTGGACTGTGCATTTTTGGTAAGTACTTGAGCATCAAAATTTCGTTTGTTGTTGTAAAGTGTACTGAAATTTTCTTTTAGATTATATTATGTCGGATTCAGAACCCAACTGTACACCGCCCGACGTTGTTGACACTGCTAAGGCAGCTACGAATGATTTAATTCCAACTAAGTCAAGTAGAGTTTATAATCATGCTTACGAAAGATTTCTCACATGGTGCAATGATAAAAACATTTCAAACTATTCGGAAAATGTGCTACTAGCTTATTTTTTTGAAATGACAACTGAATTAAAAATGAAGAGCTCAACAGTGGTCTCAGTATTAAACATGGATTACATATTAGCAAATATATGAAACTACATAATTATTATCGTTAATAAAGTTTAAAAGTTCAACTAATAATTATTTTCCCTGTTAAAAATTCTACTTTTTTGTACGGCCGTCAGCGTACAAAAATAGTTATTTCTGTGACACACCGGATTTGAGACCAAGTACATCAACGGGAGTTGATGACAGAAAAAAATATAATTTCAACACAAGAAAATTCGTCTGTTGCACCGAATGGTTTAAGGAACGTGTCTTTCATGCAATGCACATTTAATAATTGTACTTTTGATATAAAGGAAATGTAACTTTATTGTATAATAAAATATCCAAAAATTTAATTATTATGTGTTTATATCCGGAAAAAAAGTACTCATTTTTTTCCCGTGGGAAAAAAGTAATTTCATAAAAAGTGACATTTTGTGACCTGTCAACAGATATAAAATGTCAAACTTTTTTCCCGTCACAGAAAAAAGTACTTTTTTGTCCGCTTACGGCCGTACAAAAAAGTGGCGTCTGTTAAATCATACTTCAACATCATGAATTGACGATAATAATGTCTACTTGTTTTGACGTTTGCGGAAAAAAAACCTCATCCGTACGTGTACGTGTACAGGGTGTACCAATCTTACGACAAACTTCGGTATGTGGGTTATTTCATGGGACATCAAAAAATGTTATCAACAAAAATAGTAGATGTCATATTTTGAAATTATACAGTACTATACAGGGGGGAACACCCTGGGGGAACACCCTGTATTTTTTTGCGCAAATAAAATATTCGATTATGGAACTTAAAGCAAAATTATTTTGTAATATCGATTGTAAACCATAATTATTAATCCATTATGTGAAAGCAATAAACGTTGAATGTAACAAAAGATCCTAATTAATATCAAATTTTAATAAATTATTTATTCTAAACAAAACAAGCCACCAAAAGTATCATCCTTACCGTAATATTCAAGTGAATGTTCAGAGCGTTCACCGCGCTTTTACATAATAGGTTATTAATTATGGTTTACAATATAGATATATATTACAAAATAACTCTGTTTCCATTAACTTTGGGTATGGGGAATACTTCACTAGTGGCATAAATAACTGATTGATGTGTTAAATAGTTATTTATGCAGCTCGCGCAAAACGTGTTTTCTGCAACATTCATAAAATACTGGAAAACTAGAATATAATATGTTAGGAGCCCAAACTTAAACCGTTAATTTTTTTTTTGTATCTTTATGGCCTCCACCTTGTCAGTATTTAATTATAGCTGGTTTTCGCTTTAAATAATCAACGATTTTTGCAATGATTGTAACTCGTTGAGATTTAGAAGTAAGATATTATATTATCACTGTTTGTATTTTTACACCGAGAGAAGAGTTATTTCTAGACAAATAAACTGATTTGTTTGACCCCCCTTTGTTTAATACTAACATTGCTTATTCAATATTAAGAAGCCATATTAACGTGAAAATATTGGGAAATTTTGATATAAAAAAATGATTTATTCGAGTGTGATTTCTTTAATGTAAAGAAATTTGTTCTTCTTTAGGTATGCGCACCTTTATACAATTGTTCTTCAGAAACTATCCAAAGTTTATGAAGCACAATATAATATTTTGTTATAAAATATAACGATGCTATTTGGGTAAAAATTCTTTTCATTTCCCTGAAAAAAATATAACATCTTGAATAATATTTCATCACTTTAGAACAAAAAATTAAATACTCATAGTAAATCATTTCAAAATTTTGACAGAAATTTATATTTTTTAAATAAGCCTATAGATTATTAGCCTCAAATAAGATCTACTTTATATCGAAAAAATAAGTATTTGAGTATAATTGTACATTTATTGTTACGAGAAAAAAATTTACTTATTCCGAATCACATATTTCTTCACCTGTAAGAAATCACATTAGCCCACAAATTATGTAGCAATTAATACAAATAACTCTCACCCCACCCTGCCCTATTATTCAGAATCGTACCGATCGTTTGGCGTGAGTCAGTGAAATTAGATGAGTTTGTGCAATTTTAATGATTATTTTGTTTTTGTAAAGTTTGTGGTTTAAGTGTTCTGGACAAAAATGACTTGATAATAGAAATGAATGAATTGTTAAACTCATGGTGATTACAAGAATTTTGAGATCTCTTTGAAGGTAAAGAAATTGATGATGTTAATTATATTCAAGTAGGTAGGAATGGAAAGCAAGCAAAATGTACGTCAAACATACACATTTCTCAATTATACCTGTCAAATCTACTCCAAAATACTATGGGAAAAGCATCAATGAACACACTTAAGGCTGGACAAGGCTGTCTTGTGGATACCATTTTTGGTTATGTTTTAGATCATGTACTATGTAGGTATGTTTAATTTTAAAATTGTATGGTTTCCATTTTATAAATGTACGGTTCATATTTTAAAAATGTAAAGTTTTCAATTTAATAGATCGAAATATTCAGCAGCAAGTTTTTTATTTCTATACTGCTTTTATACTAACCAGTTTGATGCATAAATAGAGAACCGAATGGAAGTTACATTTGTTTCCAGCAAAAAAATCTAATTTGCTGGGACGATACATTTTTTACAAATAAAAAACATATCGGTAACCCAAACAATATATTTTTTCATAGTAAAGAAATATATTTTAACGAGATAATACATTTTTTTATGATGAAGAAATGTTATTCTGCTATAAAATAATTTTTTTTATAATAAAACAATACAATTAGCCTGCAAAAATGAGTATTTGTTATTGGAAAACTACTTTATTCAATTTAAATGCTTCCAAAGATTAATATAACTATTTTGTCATTCTACCTTAATAAATCATGTTCAAAACAAATATGATGCATTTTTACAAGAATAAATATAATTTTCAATATATAATTCATTTTATTATTGACAATGAATATGTTTTTATTCATCAGCAATATTACTTTCCGAACTTGGAACAAATCCTTTCTTAAATACAAATGAAATATTAGTTAGGCCATATGGAAAATCATATTTATTTTACATAATGAGATTTTAATTGTCACAAAGAAATCTTTTTCTCGGTGTAGGCGCTCGATTCTTCTCAGACACTAGTAGCTGGCCACAAAGCGTCTCGCCTGAAAGTGCTCTTAGAACAGAACACATACTATACTTCATTTAAAAACCAGAAGGAGTAATTTGTATTAAAGTTGGCAATTCTGTGGACCTCTTATTGGTCCATAGAGATAGTATAAAGGAAGGAGACGAAATCACGTGATCTAAAGCGTATTCGGTCAGCCATTTTCGTACCACACTAATGTCAAAGTTGATTAATGAATATTTTTAAGTGTTATCTGTGTCGAAAATTACATTTTTGACAATACTTTTCTTTTAATTGATTGACTAAAATGGTGTCTTGTGCTGTTAAAAGTTGTACCAGTCGAGACGGCGTGGATACTAAGAAATCTTCTGGAATAACGTACCACAGGTGAAATAAATAATGTGCAGGAGTGTATTACAAATATTTCAAACATGAATCTGTTACACAGTAATAGTTGTAGACTATTGCAGTAATTTAATCAGCCTCTGTACGTTGCGTACCACACTTAGCCACGCCCACTGATTCCACGTGTACATATGGAACCTAACACTGGATGTCGTCTCCTTCCTTATATTCTATCTCTATGGATTGGTCAGATACCGTCCAGTTTCACACAACACTCTCTAGTATTGACATCAGCTGATAATTTCTATTTTTGATATTTCTGACAGATAAATATAATTGATTCTTTAATCACATTCTCTCTTGTTATTTTATTATTTTCACTCAGTTTCGTTGAAACTGGTCCCTTAAAAACTTCAGTAAGCAATTGTATTGAATATCTGCAATTATAGATCCATCTACTTCGAGTACCTACCAGCTCTTCGCTTAGTTCGGTAAAACTATGAAAGGTCATTTAGGACCGTCAAACGTAAAATACATTCATCTTCTATCTACATTAAAAATCTAAATAATATACTGAACAGACGAGAAATCGACTTATGGCTATGGGTGGCTGATTTCTTCATCAATCAAGGCATTTGATAGATTTGGAACACGACTGTTGACTACTTTTTTTCGGAACACACCCTATAGTAACTAATCTGGTAAATATCTTCTGTATGTTCCTTGTGGTATATTATTTATTCTTTTTTTAATTTCTTGGGAAATTAAACCACAATATTTTTGAATTCTTTATTTCAACGTTTCGGTAGCGTTCCAGCTACCGTTGTCAAGAAAAATTAGTAAAAATTGATTTTTATCCCTAACTGACACAACGGAAAAAATTTGACAACTAGATAATCAAAAAAATTTTGAAGTTTAAGACTGCAAAATTTTTGTTATCAAATTTTTATTAAGGTCCATTCATAGTAGATCATATCTCCGGTAAAATGTTAAATGAAATATTTCATTTTATGACATTCCAACGATATGATAGTCTACTAGAAATGGAATCCAGTGAAGTACGCGTTCCAGGAACGGTTTTTTTATTGAGATAGCGCGTGTTTTTCGCTTATATTTGAAATGTTGTTAATAAAACGCGTTTCTTGATACTTTTTTTGTGTATGAATATTTAAGTTTTCAAAATATGTATATTCAGTTTTGTGATTTTGTGTATTGAAATGTGTATCGATTAACAACTATTCAAATTATAAATCATAAGAAAACCTGGATAAAAACTTATGATGCTATCCTGATAACGCAGGTAATTGATTATTGGAAATTTCTCTTTCTAACATTGGTAACCAAATTTGACTACATTCGGCTGAAATACTAGCTACACATTTATCTGCATTTAGTTGTATCAAAGCACTTTCTTTGATTTTTCGTCTTTTATTATTGGGTTCTTTTAATATTATTTTTGACGAATCCCATTGAATTTGATGACCCTCTTCCCAAGCATGTTTGCAAATAGCTGACTTAAAGAATTCGCTACCGAAACGTTGAAATAAAGAATTTAAAAATATTGTGGTTTAATTTGCCAAGAAATTAAAAAAAGAATGAATGATCTGGTAACTTTCATTGGTTTGAGTAATTCTTTTCAAATTACTTCTCCTAATTATTAAAAGGACTATAATAGTTATTTATGCAACAAGTGCAAAAAGTGAGTGTTTTTTGCACGCGACGTGAAATTGTCCAACGAGGTCTTTAGGCCGAGTTGGACAACACGTCAAGTGCAAAAAACACGTTTTGCAAGAGTTGCATACAATATTTTTTCTAAATTCATGCAAAGACTGGAAAATTACAATATAAATATGTCAAAAACCTAATCTAACCTAATAAAACTCAACCCGTTCTTCTTTTTTGTATCTTTATGGCCTCCACCTTGTCAGTACTCAGTCATAGCTGGTTTTCGCCTTGACCATTTATATTTTAAATAATTAAAGATTTTTGAAATAATTGTAACTCGTTGAGACTAAGTAGTAAGATATACATATATTATTGTTGTATTAAAGCAGGATCAGGTACTTGCTATGGATTTTTATTTAATTTAAATGTTTATGTTTGTCATTAATCATCACAAAACTGACACAAGAATGACAGATGAGTGCAATAAAATATTTTATTGCACTAGTGCAATAAAGTACCACTTTTTCCATTAAATGTGGTGCACAAAAGTGTTGTTTTTTGCATGAATGTAGAAAATAGTTATTTATGCAACAAGTGCAAAAAGTGAGTGTTTTTTGCACGCGACGTGAAATTGTCCAACGAGGTCTTTAGGCCGAGTTGGACAACACGTCAAGTGCAAAAAACACGTTTTGCAAGAGTTGCATACAATATTTTTTCTAAATTCATGCAAAAACTGGAAAATTAGAATATAAATATGTCAAGAGCCTATCCTACCTAATCAAAGTCAACCCGTTCTTCTTTTTTTGTATCTTTATGGCCTCCACCTTGTCAGCACTCAATCATAGCTGGTTTTCGCCTTGACCATTTAAATTTTAAATAATTAAAGATTTTTGCAATAATTGTAACTCGTTGAGACTAAGTAGTAAGATATACATATATTATTGTTGTATTAAAGCAGGATCAGATACTTGCTATGGATTTTTATTTAATTTAAATGTTTATGTTTGTCATTAATCATCACAAAACTGACACAAGAATGACAGATGAGTGCAATAAAATATTTTTTCTAATTTTGACATATAAAGTGACACTTTTTAAAACTGATTGACATTATGAAACGTCTTACTTTTTGTAACTAGTTGCATAAAGTAAAATTTTATGCAACTGGTGACGAAAAATGTATTTCAAAATTAGTGACAAAAAGAATTATTCTATTTTTCGTATGCCAAATCATAAACTGCCTTTGACTTTTTGGGAATTACCGATAATAGAGCATTACCTGCTGCCTCTTCAATATCACTTGGTAGCTCTTCAGAACTTGAATCATTCATTTAAAAAAAATGGAACTAAAAATATATCAATCTCGCTAAAAAACTCCCGTCTAGACTTTTTTAGAAAATGTCAAACTGACAACTAACATGAAGTAACAGCAACAACCTAAATTCATGTTTTCCAAATTTTTATCAATTATATTAAATTTTATTTTTTTGTTACTTTCTTCAAAATTAGAAAAAATCTTGTATGCAATACGTTACGAAATGAAATTTTGTGTAACTTGTGAGTTTTTGCGAAACTCACTTCGTTCGTTCCGCAAAAATCTCACGCGTTACACAAAATTAGGCATTTCGTAACTGATGGCATAAATAGCTATTATTGCACTAGTGCAATAAAGTACCACTTTTTGCATTAAATGTGGTTCACAAAAGTGTTGTTTTTTGCATGAATGTAGAAAAACATATTTAAGACCTAATATTAACTTGTTGATGTTTTTTCTACAATTTCCTTTGTTAAAAAGATTTATCACTTATAATTGCACAAGAGGTTTGTATTTTACCGGGTAAATTTGGATTGTTTAATGAGAAACTGTTTCCTAGCAATTAGACGAGAACAACTGTCAACTATTAAAAACGCGACACCGAAGGTGGAGCGTTTTTAGGTTGACAGTTTTTCGAGTCTAATTGCTGAAGGAAACAGTTTAGAAGTTGAACAACACAAATTTACCCGATATCAATACAAACATCGAGTGTAATTCGGCAGGACAATTCAATGAATCGGCGCATTGTTAGTGTTTAGAAATTCAATAAGCTGTTGACAAACATGTCAAATTATTTATCATGGTAACAAATGCATAAGTGAAAAAACCACAAGTGCATTTATCAAAGGTAATACCACGAGTGCTTCAAATTTTATCGATAATTTTTTCTTTTCCACGAAAACTTGTTTATTTGGCAAAAATATGAAAACAAACCGATTTGATAAAATCACGACTCCGTTAGGAGGAGTGATTTTATCTAAATTCGGTTTGTTTGAATGTTTTTGCCTCAAATAAACAAGTTTGAGTGATGAAAATAAAAAATTATGTGATAAAATTTGAAGAGCGAGTTGTATTTGGGAAGATTATTTTTTTCAACAATTTAAAAGGATTTTTGAAAGCGCTATTAGTTGTCAATCATGACAAATTCAAAGTAAAATTTTGACGTTTCGATGTAAACAAGGTTTTATCGATGAGGAAGCATAATTATCAGTATAATACCGAATGATTGGCTAGAATAATGTATTGCTATTGGTTAAAACCACCAAAATGTCAGATTTTGACAAGTGAAAAAAATAATCGCTGAAAAAGTTAAAGCTAACTTTTGCCGGTGTCAAAGTGACAATTACACTGAAGCATATGCGATTTTTTATACATGAGTTGAATTGTCATATTAAAATACGATTAGCAAGCAATTTTTAAAAAAAGGATTCATGTAAAAATAAAAAACAACATAGTTATCACAACATTCAATGTTGTTGTTCATCGTTATCGAGTTGTAATTCTTATTTTTGTTAGGGTAACCGCACACAGTCGATTTTTAATTGTACAACAATTTAGTCGGCTTTCTAATGGTATTAGCTGATGTAAGTACGCACACAGTACAACCGGGGACCAACTCAATTTTTAAATCAAAAGCAGTCGTCGCACCCTTTTGATTAGAAAGCCGACTACATTGTTGTACAATTAAAAATCGACTGTGTGCGGTTACCCTTATTTAAATTGACCATGATTCATTAAAGTATCTTGAGGTCAAAGATACAATTTAACAATAAAAAATAATCGTTATATATAATATATATAT
Organism: Galerucella nymphaeae; assembly: GCA_963978555.1. NCBI lineage: Eukaryota > Metazoa > Arthropoda > Insecta > Coleoptera > Chrysomelidae > Galerucella > Galerucella nymphaeae. The sequence goes on along the minus strand of OZ021707.1, from coordinate 10,370,681 downwards.
ATATATATTCCTTTTATTTTCAAGCTACCGTGTACCTACATAAATTAATTTGAAGCACCCTGTACATTGGGTTTTAAAAGGTTAACAATAAACTGGCAGTAATGGAAACGAAAATACTGTTAAAATGTATGGAAATAGCTATTTGTATTACTAGGGAGGAAAGTGCCATTTTTCCTCCCGCAGGATGTAGTTTACTGCACGACGCGAAGCGGAGGGCAGTAAACATCCAAGGGAGGAAAAGGCACTTTACTCCCATGTGATACATATGATTTTTCCTCCTACACACTTTTTTTTGAAAATTTATTCACGACACAAATAGGTAACGAATATAATTCAGCCCATTGCTTATATTGTGTATATTGTTTTTCATACCTATCTTTAGATTTTTGTGGTAGTAAGGTTAATGACGCTATGTTAGTATGTTTTTTAATATTAGGTGGTGTATTTGGAAATTCAAAATCACTTGAACCGCTCTCCATTTTTCAAAAATTCAACTAAGTTTAATGAATGTAGCGACTTTGCACCTCAAAAGTCAATCGCTGTGTTTACTGTCAGTGAGCCACAGCATACTATGCTTTTCTTATTCTGAACTCAAAAAACGTATACCTATCTAAGATTCCTGAAGCTGAAATTTGTATTGAAGAACTACGTTGAAGTACCATTAATGTTTGATTTTCACCAAAAAACAGGATATACAGGATGTTCTAGAAATTATGGAAACAATATGAATATAATGAATTCACAAGTTTCATCGTTTACAACTTACTTGAAATGAGAGGGAGGAAAAATACTTTCCTCCCTAGGGAGGAAAGTACTTTTCCTCCCTGGGAGAAAAAGTATGAGTTTCCTCCCTGATTTGAGGGAGGAAAGTGTGTACTTTCTATAGGGGTAGGAGGAAAAATATTTTCTTTTGGTATAGTCATTAAAATAGGAATTTCCATATTTTATTATTGTTGAATCATTTCACTTTTTCCAAATTTTATTTGACAAATATTTTAATACGACTATTTCACTAGAGTAAATTGATAACTGACAAAATATAATAATTTATTCCGGCTTAAGAATATTACTATTCTACAACCGATAAATAAACACAATTCAAAATTTTATTAAGCGTTGAATGAAATAAAAGTAATAAAACTCACGGTTTTCTCGTCTGGAATTATAATTTTGTTATCAGAAAAGTATGTGTCGATGTCGTTATTCTCATAATAATAAGTCGAGGGTTCTTCGAATGGAAATTTTTCTCTACTATTCTCTACGTTCACCATTTTCAAAACAATAAGTTTACAATTCCACTTAACATAACTACATTCACCGTCCCATCGTACTATTGAATAATTTACAAATATATATCAACGCTTAAGTGATTTCCCTCACCACATACACAATTTACAGAACTTATCATTTTAATTAACAAGAGCACGTTTACAGATAAAAGAGTTCAAGTTAAGTTTATAGTACCGGTGTGAGGTATAAAAAATATGAAATGATGAACTTTATTAATCAAGGTATTAGAACAGTGCAGATAGACCAAAATTGAATAAAAAAGGGGGACAATACTAATAACAGAAAAAGAATGATGAGGAAAGCTTCTGCCCGGAACTCAGGAAACAAAAATCTAGCAACGTTAAACATACCGGGGCTGCAGGGAGGCGCGTTTTAAGGGCTTAGGTTTTTCGTTATTTTCGGCGAAATTTGGCTTCCAATCAAAAAATGTTCTATGGCAAAACTGTAGGTATTGAAGAGCTCTGAAACTTTTATTTATATAATTTTCCACATAACCTCAAAGATTCTGAGAAAATCCGAAAGATAGCCGAGCGTAGCGAGGCTAGGAATTAAGCCAAGGCAGTCAATCTACTTTGCTGCCAAGTTGAACATATAATTTTTTCTCCGATTGTCATGAGGATATTGTATTTGCAAATTATTACATTTCCAACAATCTCTTTATTTTGGTTGGTTGCTATGGAAATGTATAATCACAGGCAGCAAAGTAATCACTTTCGTGCCTAGGCAGCAAAGTAACCACTGAATTCAGCCTCGACAGTCAATCTACTACTTTGCTGCCTAGTTAAACAAATAACTATTTTTATTATGGACCCTTTTACCTATTTGGAGCACTCCCAAGCGTGCTTGAAACAAACTTTAAAACAGTCGTGTTTTTTAAAGTTACCATGGAAACATCAACATCTCGAGAAATTAAGTGTCTAATGGTCTAAAATCTAAATCATGTCTAAATGACAATTTTTACTATTATTATTGATCTGACAGGAGTACCTACTTTATAACGTCAAAGCTTTATTTTAACAATATTTAAAAATTTCAATTTCATAAATGAAAATGGAAAGTGAAGGTGATATTATTTTGAGATATTAATATTTCGATTTTTCAAATCGGAGGAAATGGTATTTAATTTGATACTATTGAGATTTCCATGGCAAAGCAAGGTAAACTAATGTCATCACGAATTATCTTACATTATCAGTTATTTCCACTTCTTTTCCTTGTAGTAGTAATAAATGCCAGTATTTTTGATTTCAAAGTGCACCAATAAAAAAAAAGCGTAAAGTATTCGTGGATAACTGGTCTCTAAAACACTTTCTATTTCGAGCGTGTTTTAAAGACCTTAATATCAACTTATACTTTAATATACTATCTCATAAGCTTAAATAATAACTTCAACAGGAAAATTGATGTGAAAATTCCCGATAACCTGAATTTACAGTTTCTTTATTGAAACGTCTTATATCAGATGCCAAAAAAATTGCCAAAGACGCTGAAAATATAAATAATTCCAATTTTGAAATTCAACTTTCATCCTCATTTTTGTCATGACCGTAGTCGTGTTCACCTTCATAAGCTTTTCGAGTTTTCATGAATTTTTTGAAAAATTAATTAAAAACGAAAAAAATGGTTCTTTCGACTTTTCTCAGATTCTTTGGTACTATGTGACAAATTATATGTACGAAAGTTTTAGATTTTCTTAATACTTACATTGCCATACAATATTTTTCAATTGAATGTCAACTTTCGATGAAAATGATAAAAAACCTTGTTTAACCCATAAAACGCATCTCTTCCAACCCCAGTAAATTCCACGTGGTTGAATTTTTGTTTCTTCTATTCATGACGACAGTTTCTTCCCATCCTCATCATTAGTTTTCTATTATTAATTTCGTGCACGAACAAAGTGATCTGCACTGGTCTAAGGTATCAAATGATATGTACATTTTCACACATAGGTAATTTGTAATGAAGTTTACTCACGTGTCAAATGTAAAATTTATTCTATAACTCACAGGAATAGAAAATAATTTAGGCAGAAAAATATTATCCATTGAAATGAAATAGCTGATAAGCACAATAATAATATTCAATTACTAATTTTCGACCTTGAGAGTTCATTTTTTGAAACAAAATATATGCCGGTAGTAGAGTTGATTTCATTATTATATTTATCGGCATTAAGGGGAACTAATACTTTTGTTCTAATGTTTAATTTGTCATAGTATACTCATGATTGCGTCGAAAATATAGGGCCAACCATTTTTTTTCAATTTAATTATCTGTAGTAATAATCCAAAGAAATTGATAATTGCCGTTGGCGGAGGTATGGCGAAGGTCTTTTGCCTACAAGCAGCAATCTTGAGAAAGTTATAAAATTTTTGAGCATATATCAATGTACGAGGGTTATTCGGATAGAAATTTTTTTGCTACTTGTAAAAAAAATACAGAGCTGAAACAATTTACAAGTTTCTTACTGTAAACGGTGGTTTTTGGTATGTTAAATTCTGTAATTTCATTAATATTTTCCTCAGTATTACAACGATTACAATAACCAAATAATGACATTTTGAAATATTAAATATTTGGAACTTCAAAATGGAGATGAATCAATATGTGTCCATAGCAACGTGGTCTGTTATCAGTGCAATGTTGACATGATTGGGTGAAATTGTCCATATGATAAAAAATTAGGAAATTTGATTGGTTCTTGAAACTCTCTGAACATTTTTAATGAAAAGAGCACTAAATATATCACATTACTGATTAACTGGGGCTCTGAGAGAGAAATTTGGATGCCTACTACCAACGATACCAACACTACCAACGATACCAACACTACCAACGATCCAAAGTCCATTGAACTATGGTTTTATTTTCTATAACTCCTGTTTAAATCGTAGCGCTAAGACTAGCCACTGGTGCCTTCAGAACAAGCTCCACAATAGAAGCGCAATTTGATGCCTAGATCTGGATCATTTATGAATAAAAAAGTTCTCTTGCAAGTTAGAGTTCTGCTGTTCGGAGAGAAAGACATATTTCCCTTGAATTTTAATAGCGTGGCACAGAAGAACATATTCACTGAGCAAATGAACATTATCATCCCATTCAGTGGACAAGTGAAGCATCCAGGTAATTTTGGAAATCATCTGGTTCTCCGATTGTTCTAAAACAAACCATGGTACTTAGGCTGGTATAAATGGACTTGGGAAGGAAATGTTCTCCAGCCTCGGTCGATATACGTTTGTGTTTCAAGCAGACACGATTGCCGCTATAGCCTGCACTATAGAAAATATCAGAAGAGGACGTACCAAACAAAAAATTGGAATATTCACTTACAGCCAGGTTCTGCTTGAAGATATCAATAATTCCTAATCATATCCCTATTATATAATAATGAGTTTTCGAGTAGACTAACATCATCAAGACACTCGTGTCCACGATGCATACAGGAACATACATAAAATATTTTTATCGACTTTTACTCTACTATTACGATTATTTTCAAGTGTATTATCTTCAATTTTGAATAACATTGAATTAAACTTAAATCGTTGAGTGCAGACAAAACCCACGCATAATACACTATTAATCTACACTCTACTAAACTATATTCAACATTCACATTATAAAGGATGTCTTCTGAGAAATATTTTAAATAACAATTGTCTGTTACGTTGGGGTTACAATGGCTCTGATCGGTTTATGAACCAGTTTTTAAATATCCAAAATGTACAGAGCGTTTTAATGGAAATGATCCACCCTACAAAGATCATGCAGTCATTTGCTCCCAAGAGCCTTTACAGCGCTTTCGCTATACCAGAAAGTTTCTGGTCTAATGGGAGCACATCTTGCCTTTTCTCATGCTAGTGAGCCTGCCAATTCATTGCCTTGTGATATGAGTCCCCTAATATCAAGGCTAATACAATCTATTACGACTACCCAGCTTTTGTAGTATCTCCAAGCAGTACCAAACATTTTAATGGATAGTAATATTGTATTATCTTTTTTCCACACTGTCATATACTTGTACCCGTCTTTTATATAATTTGTATGCTTGATAATAATTCAAAACCTGACTGCAGCTTATCGGTTTATTTCCAACATTCGGAAAATGTAAATTTTTTAAATTCCACAAAATATAATTAATTTATAATTATCTGTCAATCATAAGAAGGTATTTATATTGGGAAAATTTTTACAAAAATCTACAAGTCACCTACCATTAGGTAAGCAAATAATAACTAGGTTAAAATAGAACTTTGATTAGAATTTTGCAAGTATTTATCGGAAATTAGTTACTGATTTGAATTGTATGAAACCATTCCGAATATAATCAGTAACCTCTTATTTAAGGTTTTAAATAACGCAACAATTTCCATTGACGTTCGTAGAAATATTTATTTGAATAGAATTGCCATGAGAAGTTTAACAGTATGTTATTTATTGCAATATTGAGTGAATTAAAAATGTATGGGAACCATATTGAAAGCACTTAATCGAAACATGTGAAAAATGATATGGAAGATGATAAGAAGATAAAAGACTACTGTGATTTAATGCTAGAAATACTTTTAATTAATAAATAATATACTGGTTCTCATTTTAATGCTTTAAATTCAGTAGGTAAATGTCATGCTGTACTCTTTCTATTGGAAGAGAATTAGAGAACATCCTTGATAAAATTTGTAACAACAATCGTTTGGCAGAACAAGTAATATCAATTTTCTTTGTGGTATCACTCTTCTTTCGAGTTGATCACCTTGTTTATATCCAAAATTATTCGTTATGTCCCAACCACACTTTCTTACACTTACTTTGTGTATGTGCTCTAACCTAATTCAGCTTTATCTGGCATTGTTGTAGATTTGCCGTCTTTCGGAGGAGACGTGAAACCGAGGAGGAGGAGTCCATGTATGTTGGGCTCGTTAAAGAACGCTACCACTGGTTGGAAAACTAGTGAGTTTGCAAAAATTTCCGGTTAGGGGTAGAGTGCTCCCGGCGTCGGTGAACCGCCTCAGTCGCAGAAATAGGCCGGCGTTAAATAACCGAATAAAAAAAATAGAAAATAGTTTTATCTGGCATTCTTCTAACAGTCTGGATATTACCTTCTGTCTCTGTATCTGTGAAGTAGGAAAGTGGAGTGTAGCCTCCGAGGAGTTGTCCTTCTAGGTCATTGTCCATCCTGTACTGTCCAGGAAGGTGGACAGGTCACTAGAAGACATCTCCTTTGTAACTCTCTCCGCATAAGATATGCCTGACAGTTTCATCTTCCTGTTCATATATCCTGCATAGAGGTGTGCTCCATAGCATGGAGGTGCTTCCTTAGTTGACATTGGCCAGAAATCCTACAGTTGAAGGGAAGTTTTTTCTGGTCATCGCCAAATATTTCATCGACAGCTTCCCAAGGTCGCCCAGGGTGATCCTGGCAAGACTGCATTCTTTGATTCCATCCTATCTCTTAAGGGATTGATCACGGGTGTAACGTTTGGCTAGCTCCGCAATTGTCGAAGTCGTTATGCCGAAGGTGTCACTGAGTGCTGAAATTTTTATTCCAGCCGCAGAATCAGCAATGCGATGATATTTACTCCTGTCGTGCCCTTTAATCCAACTAGACCCGATATAACACGTTGTCTGTTTAAGGCTCATAGGGCTTGTCTACTGTCAGTGCAGGTTGTTTTTAACAGAAATTCCTTTTCTGGTTAGTTCTTTCGTGGCAAGGTGGATGTTACCTTGAGACTATTTAAAGCAGCAAAGTGCTACCTGGATATCAGTTAATATGGAAATCGTGTATTTGTTTATTCTGGCATATTGTAGAATATGACAAATCTCTCCTTGCAATACAAAGGAGGGGAAATCTTATGTTCTTTATTTCACTGTTGGTCCTGTCCCATGTACAGTCTTTGATCCGTCTGCTTACTGGATCTCACCTTCGGAAAGCATCAGTTCACTTGTATCTTTTCTGTGAGTTATTTCAAATTCATAAATAGTCATAGAGCATGAAGAGGTTAAGTAGCCTCATATCTAAAATGTCTAGATGGATGTTTGTATGTAGTTGAAAGATTTGAAAATTTAGAATACAAATAATCAGATTTTGATCTAAAGATACCTACGCCACAGACAAGCAATTTGTTTGTGTATCACATTGCACCAAACCACAAACCAATTCAAAATTCTATAATAAAAATTATGTAACGGTTAACCGCATCTGATACAATCTTTCCACTGTAAAAATGACGAACAAACGAAAGGTTTATAAATAAGTCTTAAATCTGCACTTTAAAGCCAAATTATCACGTCGCGTTTAAACTGTGAGGTTTTACCAAATTTAGATATTTTTTTTTTTGAAAAATGTTCCAAATGTGTGGGTTGAGCAGTTTTGTGTTAGTGGCGTTTTTGATAAGTTCAACTGTAAGTTATAATTTGCCTAATGATAATTTAATGCAAGAACAAACTGATGATACTGCCTTGGTAGAAAGTACTATAAGAGAAGCTAGAGCAGTCAGACCACAAACGATACACGATCTTTTGAAACCCGGTAAGTTAATGAACATTTCTCCGCATAAAAATCCTAATAAAAGCTGCTTGGAATGTTTTAATAAAACTTTGGATACTTTATTGTCACATTTTTATTTAAATCCTCCTAAATCTGAAATTATATTTTTAATCTTTGGAGTTAGAGATCTAAGAATTTCATAATCCTTGGCGATACTTGGCACTGAACATTGTTTACACTACCACTACACCAACATTAACACTTTACACGATCTCATATGCGTCTTTCGATAACCAAGCTATCTTCTTCAGAGACTTAAGGTCACTCATGAATTACTTTGAGAGAGCTTATAAAATGTTATATTCAGAACTACTTAACGGCTATTGGAAAATAGAAATTTGACCATCTGCAAAGTTATAGAGCTTCAAAATTTTCACAAAACATTTACACTCAATATTCGAAACGTGGGAATTTTTCCAGTCAATCTACTTTGCTGCCGAGTTGAACATATAATTTTTTCTCCGATTGTTTATAATGAGGATATTGTATTTGCAAATTATTACTATTCCCACAATCTCTTTATTTTAGTTGGTTGCTATGAAAATGTATAATCACAGGCAGCAAAGTAATCACTTTCGTGGTTACTTTGCTGTCTAGGCAGGAAAAGTAATACTTTGCTGATTGATATCAGTCAGCAAAATTAATATTTGCTGCCAATCGGAGAAAAACATTTTTTTCTTTGTCTCTCGTTTGCTTTTCATATTCTTATACAGAATTCAACGCTCTACAAAAAAGGTTTCCAAACATTTTTCGATACATTCACTCTAACAAAAGTTATTCAAAGTCAAAGTTAACCTCTGGGTAAATTCTTAAATTTTTAAAAATTTATCATTATTTTTGTTAAATTTTTCGTTTCTTTTAAATTATAATTCTAATAGTGTTAGGTTAAAAAATCAAAATATTTTATATCTTTGTATCTTCTCCTCATCGATCGATTTGTTGATATATTTTCTTGAGTGATAATACAGTATTATAGTTACAGTTATTATAGAAAATAATTGAAAGTTTCATAAATTCTGGTCCTTATCTCTTACTATTAGAAATTAGACAACTACTTAGATTTTAAAAAGTGGCCAAATTTTTTGTAATTTTAATGGAAAATGTATCGCCTTCGGGTAATGGTTTATAATGATTAATAAGGGCTTATGATCTGATATTTTTCCCAAAAACTAAAAATTAAAGAGCGCTGCAAGATACATAACCAGTTAAATCAGTAAATAACTGACACCTTAATATACAAAGATGGACCTATTTGTTATTTGTGTATGGAAAACACATTATTTCTCATGGCAAAGCATTGATTTGTTGGAGATATAAATTCATGAGACTAGAGCGCTCAAGGAGAGATTTTTCCAACAACTGATTGCTAGACCTGATAAGGATAACTATGTAGTCTCTCTGGATAAACAAAGCTACAAAGAGAACAAAAAGACTGAGGTGCCAAGGACTTGGAACCTTGACTGGGCTCACTGAACTAATCAGTCAATCAGTCTTCAGAAAGATAGAATGTGTGGAGTGTAATAGTGATTCAGATGAACGTTGGCTTTATACTGTACATAAAAGGTTATATCATTGTGAGTGTTGCAAATGTGTCTCCAATTTTTTCTTTCAAACGTTTTGTATGTATTTTATATCTTCAAAGCTTTTTTTAATTGTAAAAAATTCCTCTGATTAATAGGAGTGAAAGAAGCCTATCTTCATACGTACGGAGACGAACCTGGAGCGGATGGGAACGTTCAAGGATTTTTGAAAAAAACTAACGACAAGGGAGATGATGGTTACAAACACTTCGACACTTTCCACAAAAAAGATTCGGATAAATATGGATTTGAAGTTCATTCGGAATATGGACAATTAAACAAAGCTGAAGTTGATACAGATGAAGGTAAACAGGAAGCCGAAAGCCAAAATGGTAATAACAATTATAATTAAAAAATAAAATGAATGGAGTTGTTATTTATTGTTTTAGATGGAGGAGATGAAACTAAAAAAACGTATAAAGTAGTAGAGGATCCAGAAAGGTAAGAAGTTCATAATATTTTCAAATAATTTCTTGCATCTACCTTCTACTGGCTTCAATTCAGAAATGAAACGAGAACATTTTTGTAATTTACTCAAAATTTCAACTACCGTTATGGAAATTTTTTTTCTGCTGCTCCAACTTGAATTATTGTTAAAAATCTTTTCCCACAGCAAAAGTCTGCTTTTAAGAAAACACATGGTTATTCATATGTTTATAGATACTTCTTTGTATGCAACCAACATTTATAAAATGTTAATAGTTATTTATGCAACAAGTGCAAAAAGTGAGTGTTTTTTGCACGCGACGTGAAATTGTCCAACGAGGTCTTTAGGCCGAGTTGGACAACACGTCAAGTGCAAGAAACACGTTTTGAAAGAGTTGCATACAATATTTTTTCTAAATTCATGCAAAAACTGGAAAATTATAATATAAATATGTTAAGAACATAACCTACCCTAATTAAACTCGACCCGTTATTCTTTTTTTGTATCTTTATGGCCTCCACCTTGTCGGTACTCAATCATAGCTGGTTTTCGCCTTGACCATTTAAATTTTAAATAATTAGATTTTGCAATAATTGTAACTCGTTGAGACTAAGTAGTAAGATATACATATTTTATTGTTGTATTAAAGCAGGATCAGATACTTGCTATGGATTTTTATTTAATTTAAATGTTTATGTTTGTCATTAATCATCACAAAACTGACACAAGAGTGACAGATGAGTGCAATAAAATATTTTTTCTACTCCTGTTTTATAATATACTTATTAAAAGACCAAAATCTGTATCATAATGAAATTCATTATGATACAGATTTTCATTATGATACAGATTTTTAAGCCAATAGGAATGCGACATTCGCACAATATTTAATATAGCCATGGATACCAGGTTGACATTTCAGAAATTAATTATATTAGGTCTCTTCTCTGCAATAAAAGTGTAGCACAGCTATACGATTTTATTTATTTTAATTATGTTTCAATGCTTTTTGCAGTATACAAATGCAATTTTATACATAGATAGTCCCAAATTTAGCAATTTTACACGCATTTTTTCACAGATAGACCTGAATTTTTCAAAATTATATAGCTCAGTGCTACACTTTTATTGCAGGCGAACAGGTCTAAGTGACACTTAATTTGACAGCTGCCAAATAATTTTGATTTTCAAAAGTAACTATATTTAAAATTAATTAAACTAAACAATTATTAATGGAATAATTCTTATTAAGCGGAGTAGAAAAATTATTGTATGAAACTTTCATGTAATGGCCATTAATACACTCGCATATTATATACGAAACTCGCCTGCGGCTCGTTTCGTATCCTACAACATGCTCGTGTCTTAATGGCTATCATTACATGATCGTTGCATAAAATACTATTATTGCACTAGTGCAATAAAGCACCACTTTTTCCATTAAATGTGGTTCACAAAAGTGTTGTTTTTTGCATGAATGTAGAAAAAAGTATTTGAGATATCAAAAAATGCAGCATCTCGCTGGACTCAAACTAAACATTTGTCATGGAGACACATGTCAAAACAGGAGCACATCAAACTCTTGGTCAAAAAACCCTCGAAGACCCTAATTAACGAAATATTAAACTTCATGAGAGGCCAGATAAGAATAGTGACGGGTTTACTCTACATCTCCATTCACTGTACCCTAAGGAAGCACACGCATACATAGGGAAGATCCTATCTGTAAATGGAAGAGGAGGAAACAGCATGATCTCATTGAAGATATTCACTCCTAGCACTAGAGTACCCAAAGGAGGATTTGTCCAAAAAGAACCTAGTGAAAAGACTGTTAAACCAGATAAGTGCTACTAGTCTCTTTGCGGCACAACGGCACAACGGCACAACCAAGAGCACAAAAAGCATAAAGGCTGAGGTGTCCAAGACTTTAAGCCTCAATAATGTTAATGGCTTCATAACCAATGACCATGTAGTGGACATTATTCTTGATTTCGCTGAAACACTGTGACAGAGTTGAACGTTAATTTAACTTTGTAAAAATGGACAGACTCTTATTGGTCTTTGAAGTTGAAAATAGTATATTATTCAACAAGCATATACCTAATGATGACAATTAATTATTTGTGAATAAACCACTACCTATCATCCACTGGTGAATAATGTACGTCATTATACTAGAAAAAGCACAGCACAGCTTGTTACAGCTGAAAAGTCTATCTTAGGTTTTTTCCATATTTCTTACCAAATATATCTAAACTTTTTTCACCAAAAACTCTCGATTTTACGTAAGCTCAGCCAAATTCCCATTTCCTTCAGATTTCATTCACACAACTTTCTAAAGTAAGTATATTTTTTAGCGGCAAAAGTAGCTACTATGATGGCGAATTTGAAGGAGAATCTCAACAATACGCTGATAATGACTCAAATGCTGAAGCTGAATCTGAAGCTGAAGAAGAAGAAGAAAGTAGTCCATATTCAAGTATGTAATAGCTTATGTTAACTTTTATACAGGGTGTTTTGATATTCGACCGAGAACGCTCCAAATCAGAGAACTTTCTTTAATCGATGATGAATTTTGATATTGGTATTAACATCGACCCTCAGTTAGCAAATGAGAAGGTGTTTGTCAAGATTATATTAACTGATTTTGTGTTTTCAAGTGTGTATTAATCGATACCACTCCTAACAATTAATCATGAAAAAATTTTGATAACATTCCGATGAATTTTTTGTGGTCATTATCTCTAAAGCACTTGATTTTGGTTCTACCGTTTGCATTCCACTATCTCATTTTCTAAGTTCGTAGAATTCAAATACCAAATAGTGTATGATGGTTGTACACTTTGGTCATACAACCCTGTGGATGTGAATAAAAACATCTAAAGATTATGAATAATTCCAATTTTAACTTAAGAGTTTATGAATTTTTCTCCTTTATTTATCTTTGCCATGATATCATATCAAACTGACCATTCCAGTTAAATATTTCAATATAGATCAGCGACAAATACAAGCTAGAATTTCGATGAATTATCTGATTAAAATTATCAATTTATTTTAAGCAATTATAAAATAAAAACGTTTTCAAAACAAATTCACTAAAATTTGGTATTTTTTAAGGTTATAGTGAAAGTGAAGCAGAAGATGGTGACGGAGAAAATGCCGAGAACGAAGAAAAATCATCTTACACTTCTAGTGCTGATGATGGTGATGAAGAATCGGAAAGTTACAGTAGCGACGATGATGAAGAATGAGGCTAATTTTCACGTTGAAATTATTTTAAGATTTAATGTTATACGTATACTAAGTTCAGTAAATTTATTTTTTGATGTTTTGTCTTTTACTAGTACAACACGTATCATTGATAAGATTATTTTATAATTTGCTTTTATAAAACAAACTTAATCATTCCAATCGGTCATAGCGAATTTAAACACATACTTCGAAATCAAACCTTGATTTTATCAAAACTATGTTTAACACAATTTTTTCGAAATCAATAAAACTTCAGTTTTGATAGCTATACATTAATCTAAATAATTTATTTCTGTTTTTCATTTACTCCAATCGCTGGTGTAATTTTCTCGAATTTGTGCTAGGAATTGAGTTTACTAGAAAGTATCCTGTGCTGCTATCCCTTCTCAAGACTGTGGGTTTTAGGCACGTACCTATAGTCCCTACTCAATCTCCGACTTGAGACGTCCTTCGCTAAGCCAGACTTCGTCTCAAGTTTAGCTGCTATACTATAGTCCCGACTTCGTGAATTCTTGGGCAAGTTGAGATCTGGCTTGGTTGTTTTGGTAACTTTGGTATTTTTATCAAAATTTGAGTGATTTTAATAAATTCACATTTCCAGCATTTTTATGACTGACCTTGCTAGGGACGTTAAGGACTGAATTAATGGAGAAAAAGGTAGTCCTCTGTTGTTAAATGTTCTTAAATTGGTAAGCTGGTACAATAGGAAAAATAACGATTCTAATTATATATTTTTGAGAATCCATTCCAAATTCTAAAATTTTCCTCACTATAAAATTCCATAGGATTAGCCACATATCGAGTATACCGTTTTGGAAAGCGAATGTATGGCTTTTCCTCAGGAATGTATATAAACTCTAAGAAAATTTCAAAATCTTCAATATCTCACCCAACCCTCTTTCATATTGTTATAAAAGATGACAGTTGATGCACTTAAACGATTTTTGTCGATAAAAACCGAAGACATGAAGTCGTGCTCAAATTTGGTCTCTTCCAGACTTGGGCCTGTATCTAGTCACGCAAACGCTGTAATCTTGATTTCTGTCCGAGCCGAGATTTGTCAAAATTTTCAGTACGAATATTTTTTGCGAATAGTAAACCAGATTTCTTAAGACTTTCCTTTATGATCGTGGTCAAATCTTACCTTATTATCGCTGGCTACCCGAGTTCGTGATCAAATTCGGTAACTTCCTAGTACTCTATGGCTCAGAACCCTGAAGCCGGGAACACATTGTTCTGATGCTACACCACTAAATCCGACATAATGCGTTAGAGATGTACTTGTCATCCGATACGACGCAACGCTAATTTACATAATGCTCCAAAACTTCATCGATTTTTGCCGCCATTCTATACATTTGATGCCACCTTCGCGTGCACACTGCTGCTGCACCTTACAACGCGGTGCCACGTGACGTGATATCTTATGATGAAAATCAGGCGAAAGGTGATCCGTACCATGTTGGATGGCGTAGAGTCGTGTGGAATTGGATTGCATCAGAACAGTATACATACAATGCATTGCATTAAAATCGACAGTGTCGGATATTTTGATTAGGATTAATCACAGACCTGCCTTTTTTTCCATTTCTTCCGACATAATGTGTTAGGAAGACATTAACAATCGATGACGCACACCAAATAAGCTATTGAATGAACCATGTCTCCAAACTATAATATTTGTCCACGACCACCTAATAATAAGTCAATATTTTACCTCCTAACAAAAGGTATATGGTAGCCATATATCAAATGTCGTGAATTATGGTTCATAATACTCTGTAGTGTATTATGGTTCATAATTCACGACTATAGATTGGGGTACAATATGAAATAAACTATTGAATCTTTGTATTTTGTTCAGGAAATTTGTTTCTGAAATATATCGCATCGATAAAATATTGTAATGTTTACTATTGATACTTTTCAAAACGATATTTTTTATATTAAGTATTTTAAAACAATATATTTATAACGGTACGTTGTATTGATACTTTCTACAGTATCGCCCATCTCTATATATGTCAAATTATTTGATGTAGCTGCCACAACATTTTGAGGTTAGTAATCGTTACTGACCTTTATTTAATAATAAATAAATTAAGTGTCGTGGACAAAGTATAGTATTCTACTCGCAATTTATGGCCATAATTCACTTTGGAGACTTCACCCATCGTGAATTATGGCTATCATAAATTGCTCGTTCAATAATATACTATTATATCATGTTTTTAACATAAATGACAGTTAATGTATCATCAATCGGTAGCGTGTAGCGTATTCTAGTTCTTATTGAAAAAATGGCGACTCAATCTAATCAGTTGACAAATCACGCGTTAAGCAGGAAATTTATGATCGCTTCGGTAGCGCTACGTTGTGGTGAACGCGACCAATCTTTCTATCGGAGCGTAGACTGAGCGATGATATTTTCCCATTTTTAAAAATTGTTCCCCCTTTCTAAAACTAATGTTTTTGAACTCACCATTTTCCAAATAATATTAGAGATATATTGCAAATTCCGATAGCACATGCTGTTATTTACTCCGCGTTAAAAATTACATTTACGTCTTAACAATGTTTGGGACGGTATACGTATTGCCTTCTTAGTTTCATTTACGCGCTTTATTTTAAAACTAACCTCTAAATGTTGAAACCAGTGTTACCAGTAATCTGTGTTTGATTTTGTTTGTCCTGTTTATGGCATAATTTCTTCTGAGGAACTTCTGAACAGGAATTAGAAGCAGTATCTAATTTTATACAAACATTCCACACCACTATCATAACAAACAACAACTTGACTTCGAAAGGTTTCCGCTCCTACCGGATCTATACGATTCTGTTCGAAGTAGAATAACGCAACGAATAACGATATTACCGCAACGTGTCTCTCGAACTCATTCTGCGCATGCTCAACTGTCACTATAACGTCTGCAGTAAAACGTCGCGCAGGATTTGTCACAGCAATATCTCTCTATTACATCGTATTGAGAATATAATTCATATGTCACGTGACATGTTTTCCACCAATCAATATTGAGAATCTCCCTAGATACATGTCTATCACAGCGATGATAAAAAACAAAGAAATTATCACCTTATTTTGGTTCGTTGCTAAGGGTAATTTGTCACATTGACAGTTCATATTGAAAGTATAAAAATGTGTTCTAATCGTTTCATATAATATAATTTTATAAATTCATTATATTCTCTCATTAAATATAAGCTCGTGATATGATTAATAATCGAAGATATATCTCGTAAAACCGAAGCAGCACATTTAACTCGTCCTTCGGACTCGTTAAATCTGCAGCTCGGTTTCACTCGAAAATATCATCGATGATAATCATATCACTTTGTTATATTACGTATGAGAATATAATTCATAAGTCACGTGACATGTTTTCCACCAATCAATATTGAGAATCTCCCTAGATACACGTCTATCACAGCGATGATAAAAAACAAAGAAATTATCAAAGGTAATACCACGAGTGCTTCAAATTTTATCGATAATTTTTTCTTTTCCACGAAAACTTGTTTATTTGGCAAAAATATGAAAACAAACCGATTTGATAAAATCCCGACTCCGTTAGGAGGAGTGATTTTATCTAAATTCGGTTTGTTTGAATGTTTTTGCCTCAAATAAACAAGTTTGAGTGATGAAAATAAAAAATTATGTGATAAAATTTGAAGAGCGAGTTGTATTTGGGAAGATTATTTTTTTCAACAATTTAAAAGGATTTTTGAAAGCGCTTTTAGTTGTCAATAATGACAAATTCAAAGTAAAATTTTGACGTTTCGATGTAAACAAGGTTTTATCGATGAGGAAGCATAATTATCAGTATAATACCGAATGATTGGCTAGAATAATGTATTGCTATTGGTTAAAACCACCAAAATGTCAGATTTTGACAAGTGAAAAAAATAATCACCTTATTTTGGTTCGTTGCTAAGGGTAATTTGTCACATTGACAGTTCATATTGAAAGTATAAAAATGTGTTCTAATCGTTTCATATAATATAATTCTATAAATTCATTATATTCTCTCATTGAATATAAAATCGTGATATGATTAATAATCGAAGATATATCTCGTAAAACCGAAGCAGCACATTTAACTCGTCCTTCGGACTCGTTAAATCTGCAGCTCGGTTTCACTCGAAAATATCATCGATGATAATCATATCACTTGTTATATTACGTATGATCATATTTACCTTATGGGCTAAAGTTAATTTACCCTATATAATAGGAAGATTGGACATATCTCTACTAAATCTGAATTGTATTCCCACGAGAATGAATTATATAATGTATGTATTGAATATTATGTAAGGTTTAAAAAAAAGTTAATCGATGTTAAACACAAAAACTCAAACCATTTATTCAAGTTGGTTAAAATCGGTCGAGCAAAAACTTCCAGCTTAGCTAATTCCGTTTTTCTATTTATATTTCCGTTAGAAAGTTGATAGATATTATAAAAGAGACACAGTTTGTGCGTTTCAAATTTAGTATAAAATGATCATCAGTCTAAGTGTATTTGTGGTTTTAGTAACAAGTTCAGTTGGTCCTTTTGTTTCATCTTTTCCATTAAACAATACAACAAAGAATGTTTTTTCACAGGTAGAAGATCTGTTTGGTAGTGGCGCTTTTGTACAAGAAGGTGTGTATATTTGAAGGATATTGCCATTATTGTAAAAAACTCTTAGTACTTTCATTAAGTTGCAAGCACTTATATTTGCGAAATTAATTAATGATAATAATAATACATTCATTCCTCACCATACAAGTTACATGGGAGAGCTGTTAGAGAACAGATACGAATCCCGGCAAAACATCAAAGGATTTTCAACTCCGATTTGAATGACCTTGGACCTTTAACTCGGTATGGCCGCGATGTTGCCAGTTTAAAATATTTTCAGAATTTCTTACCAAATTGCAATGTTGACTAGGGGACAATAACAGTTTCCAGTGCCGGTCCTTCACTTTTCTTTCTGAATGAAATTTATTTGGACAGTCTCTGTATAGACAATACACTCCCCTGTGATGTTTATTCATTTTATGCAAATAATATACTAATCTACACTATTTTCAGTTAATATTCCCACAACCTATGGTTCATACAACAGCCTTTTTGGTGTGCGTCATCGTTTGTTAATGTCTTTCTAACACATTACGTAGAAAGAAATGGAAAAAAAGTCAGGTCTTTGATTAATCCTAATCAAAATATCGCAATAATGAACCGTTCAAATGTATTACAAACGTTAACCCTAATCACTGACTTACAAAAATTTGATTGGTTGATGCTTAAATTACGCGCAAGCGCAGCCTATCAATTGGGGACTTAAAGCACAATGATACGTTCCTTTCGTAGCGGCAATATGTCTGTCGTCTTTTTCTGATGTCTCACTGACAGTTTTTGTCAGGGCTGTACTTTATTTTTGACGGTAAATCATTATCGATTCAAAGTGATTATTAATCTTATTAAATTGAGCATTTTATCCATTTAAATAATACAAACATATGCCCAGATACACGGAAAAACATCAGCATTTTGAAAGTTCTTAAATATCTTCAGTTAGAAAAAGAAGCTAGTAACTATTAACTTCATAGCCTTTTCGAATTTTGCTGAATGCGATCCTGATGATTTTATTTATCAAATTTAAGGTTAGATATGTGTCAAAATAGCGAATAAAATAAACGACATACCCAAAACGCGAATATACGTCACAAACGATGACGCACACCAAAAAGGCTGTTGTATGAACCATACAATCGATTAGTCAAATAACACAAATAATATCGCGGATTGACAACCTTCAAACTGAAGTGTCAAAATGGCGTTTTGTATTTTGATTTTTGGGCCAAGCCGTCATGGTAATTGTGCATGTGCATGGTTGTCAAAGATGGTTTGTGAAAAATAGTATATATTTATGGTATGATTTTTATACATTATATTTGTCGAATATTTGTATGTGTATAACTATCACACTAAAAATAACGCATAACATATTCGACCTATGATCTTGAATTGAGGGAAATATTATGTAAATTGATAACCCTGTTGGAAAGTCTCGCGAAGCAGCCCGAACGGAGTCGACATACGACGATGGACCTTTAAATGGGTATCAATGGGTATAATGGGTATGTCCACCCATCTCTCTCTTTTTTACTGTTCTCTGTCAAGCTTTCGCATCTGTTCTCTTTTATAATCTGTGGTTAGGCCATAAATATGTGGAGTCCTTTTTATTAGAGAATAAGCCACTGATGTCACAGCAACATAGTTAAAGCCACATAGAAAAATTGGAGTTGGACCTTCAAATCATAGGCGTAACAATTTTATTGTTATTGGATATCAGATGAGACAAAAATTTAATTTTGTAATTAAATTTCATATCAAAGCAACCTCCACATTAAAATATTGTGTGTAAAAGAAGTGACTGAACTTGGGAGACAGAATTTCACAATAATAATTTGATGAACTCTCCAATCCTTTCTCCATCTCTTAAAGTATCTTGAACATGCCTCAAAGCTCAAAAAGATGTTCATGCTTCTTTGTCAATATTCAAGCCCTACTTTCTAATTTTACCCTTGGTTTTCGCAAATAACAACAACAATTACAATTATTTGCTCCATTACAGTTGCCTGTAACAATTGTCATATTCAAATAGAGCTTGTTATCAATAGATGTCAAAAGAAATTGTTCATACAAAACCTTACCTCCCTATCGTTTCTGCAGGTAAAAACTTCTGGGACATCCGCTATGATATCAATAAATTCGCCGGACTATAATCAATAACGTGAATACTAGAGGGCGCAGGTTAATTATTTCTATAGAGTTTAATTTTTTAATTTATCTGTTTTCTAGTTACAGCGAAGGTGACCCCTCTAAAGAAATTGAAAACAATAGTTCCTGAAGAAAAACTGGAATATGACAGCAACGCTGAAGCTAGTGAGCTAGACAATCAAAATGCTAGTGATGACAAAAATATCGAAAATATAACACAGCTACAGAAACAATACAAAGGCAAGAAAGGTCACAAATCAGCGAAATTTGGTGAGAAAAAAGGTCACAAGAAAGGTCATAAAACTAAAGGCTACAACAACCGATTTCACAAGGATGAATACGTGAAAGAACACAAATTGTATGGCGATGGTTATGGAAGGAATCACAGAAGTAACTATAAGGATGCTCATGATGTGCGGGCGAAACAGAGTAGCGAGTCCGGAAGAGCTACTAAGCATAGCCATGGTCATAGCGAAAATAAATTTGGTAAAAAAGGCGTTGATGATGTTGGAAAATTTGATAAAAGTCACAAAGATTTCGAAAAGGATTCCAAACGTCAACAGTACAATAACCATAGAACTAAAACTACAAACATAAAAGAAGCTGCTAATCCCTATCCAAATCATCGACCGTATTGAATATTAAATGTTATTAAAAATGTATATTTTCATTGAATTGTTTATTCCACAAAGTTCTTAGAATGTGAAAAATAATAAAAGTCCCATGCTTGTAGCTACTAACCCATTATAAATGATTTAAATACACTGAAATCTACAGTCATTTTTGAGACAGAATAGGTAGGTATGCCATAGATGTGAGCGTAAGTGATAACTATGGAGGGCTGTAAGAAGGAGTTAAATCGCAATGCTTACGAAATGGTACTGAAATATGGCTCGTAATTGAAATTTCTGAAACCACCGCTAGAGGCGCAAGTGATCGAAGTGATTCCTAAAAAGTATGGTTTCTTATGAGAATTATGAGCGCAAATGAAAATTATCATGAATAGGTTGTTGATACTAGAGTATTCTTTGTGTTTATAAAATAAAAGCCTGGCAGCTGCAATGAATCATTTTTGACGTTGTGCATTAAGACAATATAATATTAAAAAATGATGGTAGAGAGTAGTTTTTATTATTTCCACATCACAAATTGTGCTATTTAAGCCTAAAATGTCCCAAAACGTGTGAAAAAACTACTTTAATCGAGTAGAAAAATTTCTCGATAGTTCTCTCGAGAACTTATCAAATTTTGAATGAATTGAGCTTTTAACTGAAAATTGCTACATGGGTGATTATATACAATATACTTGTTAAAAAATCGAGTAATATGTCGTTTTACGGCTTTTTTTGGTAAACAGAATTCGATTTGACGGTCTATGTAGAAAATATACGTGGGATGTGGTGGGATAGTGCCAGTTTGGAAGTATTGACTTTATATTCTGTCTTTTCGCCAGTTTGTTTCAATGTCTGTATAGCATTAAATACTTATTTTAAACCAATTATATATTTTAGTAAACCATAATAGTTACAACGAAAATTAATAACTAACATCTTTAAGTTTAAATAAGTTTTGATATTTAGACCCCCTCAGTGAAAATCATAATAAAACAATCGTAAAACTCGTAAAAATTATTATGATTACAAAAAAATCTTCCTAATGCTAATAACATACTATGGGGTCTATTCTGTAACCAGTCCTTTAAAATTTAGAGGCCGTTAAAAATCTAACAGGCGCTAAAATCACATCTACCTACTTGTAGATGTGATTTCAGCGTCTGTTAAATTTTTAACGGCCTCTAAATTTTAAAGGAATGGTTACAGAATAGACCCCTATTTCTAAAAAAGCATAACATACAGAAGATATATACATAACATACAGAAAATTTATATATTTTGTTGGTTTTTTATTGGAAGAATAACCCGTCTACATCCCGGAACAAAACAAACTCTGTCTTTATTCACTTTTTCATCACTCATTGCTTATAAATATTACTAAAAGATTCAAATATTCACCAGATTTTATTTAAAAAAATCTCAAAAATCATCAAACTTTCAATACAACACAACGATAAAGTAGCATCACATCGAACTATGCGCCACCTACGTTTTCATGTTAAGTTCAACTTTTCGATAATTTAGTTCGACATTTATGATGTGACACAATGTGACATACATAACCTAGAAAGGAAGTGAGTATTTTTTTATCTATAAAGAAAACTACATAATGGTTGATATAGGAACATAATAGGGCATGTCCACGTGACGTCACAAACAATGACAACAAGCTGGTGGCAAAACAATAAACAAAGCTTTCAGAACACGTGGTACTTAATAGTGAGGTTATGCTGATTTATAATGATATATGTGTTTAGGAATTTGAGTTTAGTTGGTTTCACTTCAGTGTACCTACTTTTAAAGTTATTTTAATTGTTGAGCTTGCATATTATTTAATAGTATATAATATACTCGTTCGTTGTTTGATAATTTTTCATCGTGTCTATTGTTTATTGTTTTACCACCGGGGTATTGTTAATGTCAACTGTCGTGGACATGCCCTATTGGGTTGTCTCCTTTTTTTAAATCGTAATGAAGTATAGGTAATGTTTTTTGCATTGTTTTTATAATAAATGCCTTAGGAGAGTGGACTAAAGTTACTTACTTGTATCTGTAGTGAAAGTTGCAAACATTCAGGAATTCTGTATCTCCAGGATTCTTCTGAAATATTGGGAATAAAAGATTTTTGAATTAATTTTTTCAAAGAAGATCTTCAAAATGTGCATAATTTTATTCTATATGAAACAACAAAAGGGAGCGAAGTTTTTAATAAAGATAACAAAATGGAACTTTCAACTTATTTTACTGTAAAGTAGGTAGAGTTTGTTCAGCCATCCTTTGCCGTTACGTCATAATCTGTGACGTATTCTGCTAGTTTACGTTTGTCCTATATTTTTCAAATGTTATTTTAAACTTAAAATCATAATCATGTATGGTTTTTTAAATAGCCTTTTTGGTGAGCGTCATCGTTTGTGACATATAACCGAGTTTTTGGTATGTCTTTTATTTTATTTGCTACTTTGACACATATCTAACCTTAAGTTTAATAAATGAAATCATCAGGATCACATTCAGCAAAATTCGAAAAAGCTATGAAATTAATAGTTACTAGCTTTTATTTCTAACTGAAAATATTTGAGAACTTTCAAAATGCTGATGTTTTCCCGTGTATCTAGGCATATTTTTGTATTATTCAAGTAAATATAACAAGATTCATATTCACTTTTCATGGATAATAATTGACCGTAAACAACAAAGTACCAACCCACAAAACAGTCTAGGCACGTCTAGGTTAGACTGTTTTGTGGTACAAACCTGACAAGAACTGTCAGTGGGACAGTAGAAAAAGATGTAAGACACATTGCCAATACGAAAGGTATATTTCATCCTGTTTTAAACAGAGAAATTTCTCCCAATCGATAGGTCGCGCTTGCGCTTAATATAAACATCAACCAATCAAATGTTGGTAAGTCAATGATTAGGGTTGACGTTTGTAATACATTTAAACGGCTCATTAATGTGATATTTTGATAAGGATTAATCATAAACCTGCCTTTTTTTCCATTTCTTCTTTCGACGTAATGTGTTAGATAGACATTAACAATAGATGACGCACACCAAAAAGGCTATTGAATGAACCGTATAATGAATGTTGAATTGTTTACAAATTATGACAACTGAACTGTCAAAAGTAACATAAAATTTATGTCGACATTAGTTAAGAAATACGTCAAAATTCCGTCTAATCCATTTCATGAATAAGAGATCAAGATGGACAATATATGAGCAACGGCAAAGGATGGTTGAACAAACTCTATTTATCATGTAAATGACACTCAATGTCCTTGAGAAACTTCACTTAAGAAGTAACTACTTAATTGACGTTTAAAGGAAAAGGCATTTATTGGATTCAGCTGCAAATTGGTTAGGCTAATGGAACCGCAAGGATCCGCAGTCAATGGTCGCGTTCATCCCAACAAAGTTGATCAGGTAGCGATGTTTAGAGTGATCCATCAGATCGTAATTCTGCTGAACGGGCTAATAAAACTATCTCTATAAATGTCAACAAATGTCATAAATACAACAACAACAACTCAATTTTATTTGATATATACGTCAATAGTTATGGAATAAGTATTCTAAACATTAAAAAATGGGAGTTAATCGCAATAAATTAAGCTTACACCACTTTGGAGCTAGGGGTAAACCACTGAATGAAACTATGTAGACTATTTTCTGTATATTCCAGGTATTGTTCAAGTATTTTCTTCGAGAAAATCTTTATTTCTATTATTATATGATTAAGAAATGTTTCAACAGAAATTTTCTGTATTTTCCACTGCATTTTCCTTGTATTTTCAGGAGTATTTTCTAATGATACTAGTATTTTTTAGATTATTTTCTGTATTTTCAATGTATTTTCTCTAATTTGTACACTATTTTCTTCAGTGGTTTACCCATCGGAGTGGAACTTCCTGACACACTATAGAATCTATTATTAAAATCATAAGTCACCACCATCTGTTCATCCATTTTCACTGAAATACAAACTAAAATATCTCCAAACAAAAATATTTTTATGTTTTTAACATTATGTCGTAAATGACAGTTAATGCATCATCAATCGGTAGCATGTAGCGCATTTTAATTCTGATTAAAAAAATGGCGACTGATACCACAGCGCTCAATCTGATCAGTCAACAAAACACGCGTTCAGCAGAAAATTAATGATCGCTACGGTAGCGCTATGTTGTGATGAACGCGACCAATATCACAACCTCACACACACAGCTGCAAATAAGGAACATGGGCATCCTGTGAATAGAGGCTTTAGTGATGATTACTTTGACAGACGATAGTTTGTATCCAAGTGACATCGCCCTTCGCCATGTTTTCAGCTGATCACGACCAACCTTCAGGAAGATGTACTGATTTTAATATTGACAATAAAAGTTGATTGGGTTTCGTTGATTTGTGTATTGATCGGATATTATAATAATTTGGGAACGTAAAACAGCAACTGTTCAGACTTTCACCGTGTAGTTTAATTCGTTTTGAGGTTATATTAGAATTCAGTGTAAAGATGAGTACGATAATTACGCACTTTTCTAAGTTTTCAACCCGAAGCGTCTTTCAATTTAGAAAAGTGTAGGAAGTTCTGAATTAAAAGACGCTTCGGGTTGAAAAGTTAGAAAAGTGCGTAATTATCAAAGGTAATACCACGAGTGCTTCAAATTTTATCGATAATTTTTTCTTTTCCACGAAAACTTGTTTATTTGGCAAAAATATGAAAACAAACCGATTTGATAAAATCACGACTCCGTTAGGAGGAGTGATTTTATCTAAATTCGGTTTGTTTGAATGTTTTTGCCTCAAATAAACAAGTTTGAGTGATGAAAATAAAAAATTATGTGATAAAATTTGAAGAGCGAGTTGTATTTGGGAAGATTATTTTTTTCAACAATTTAAAAGGATTTTTGAAAGCGCTTTTAGTTGTCAATAATGACAAATTCAAAGTAAAATTTTGACGTTTCGATGTAAACAAGGTTTTATCGATGAGGAAGCATAATTATCAGTATAATACCGAATGATTGGCTAGAATAATGTATTGCTATTGGTTAAAACCACCAAAATGTCAGATTTTGACAAGTGAAAAAAATAATCGTACTCATCTTTTATATTGACCAGTGACAGAAATTCACTACGATGACATACTCGAGAATGGTAAATATATCGATTGATTTCGAGTTCATCGAATTAAGCATACGTCACACCTCAAGAAATCAACTTGATTTAAAAAAAATGAATGTAGGTGACGTGGGCAACTGATAAACAAGCTTCCTGTCTTCAATTTTCTTTTCAAAAATTTCTCGTAAACATGAACGAATTAAGTCATTAAATTAAGTAAGAAAAAAAATTAGTAATGTTTCCTTTGGCAATTTTAAGAAATTTCAGCAAATTTAGATCAAGAGTCAGCCGAGTGGGTCTTCGAAGCTTCTGTTCAGATGATTGCGGCGAAGAAAGAGTAAGTTAACTTTTTTTATTATATAAATGTCAACCGATTTCTGATTGATTGGAATTCGCTGTTGCAAAAGTTGATAATTCTAATATCTTAATATTTTTTATTATGTCAAAATTTATTTCAATGTGACAGTTAAACAGTTAAGCATGTAGCATTGAATTTTCTTTAAACCTCCTATGAAAGGATTGAGACCTTAAGTGGAAAATGAAATGTCTTCAGTCCCACAGCTTTTCGATTATACGATTTTTCAATTTTACATGTATTACCCAGGCCCACGACAGAATCTTATTGGATATTCATTATTATTCCTCATTTTATTTATATATTCGATTGAAGGTATTTATTGAAAAACTTTTTTCATTTTCCATTTTTTCAATCACATTAACCTCATGGAATCAACTCCACTCAAAATGTTATTTGTTACAACTGAAAAGAGAAAATACTTCTTATTTAGATTAAGATATTCCCAGCATTTGAACCACGTTTTCAATTTAATTCAATTGATAACTTTGTTCCCTTTTTATTTCAGAAAGGATTAATATTAGGCGTATACGAAGGTGAAAACAATGAGACCATCTTTACGAAAGCGGCAGCAAAATTCAATGATCATTTAGGCGGAAAATTATACGAGCTATTAAAAAAGTGAGTATGATAAATGTCATATTGACATTTCGAAAAGAATAAATCACTTATATGAGCGTATACTATTAAGGGCGAGTTGTATCAAACGCCTAAACTCGGTTTAATGTTGACTGATGTTTAGACTGATGTAATTGTTGATTATAAATACATCAATCAGACACAGTCTAAACATAAGTTATCATTAAACCGAGCTTAGGTGTTTGATACAACTCGCCCTAAAGGTAATTCATTACAGATGCTGTTATGATCGCATAACCAGATATAAACATTGCCGATCTTCTTTCAAATTTTTTCATCAGTTATCTTATTGATTTTCTTTGTTATATTTATTGAAGCTTGGAATAAACTAATAACAAGGATGGATAAACTCATATCCAACTTTAACGTCCAAAACTCATTAATTTTTTTTTCTTTTACATTCTTTTCAGTTCACTACGTGTTCTTATGGTTCTGAAATCCAATCCTTAGTATCTAGCATTTCGAAAATTTCTTCCCTAAGTGGACTTTCTCGTTCACCTCCTCTAGTCTTCAGCTTGAGTGATTAGCTTGGAACCAAAAGTCAGAGGCTTCGAGAACTCAGCCTTTTTGTGCTTTTGGTTGTAATGTTTATGTGAAGAGACCAGTAGTCACAGACTCAAAAGTTTTTTGTTAGGTCCTTGGGAAAATATTCTATTAGGTACTCTTGTCCTAGAATAGTCTATATCTCCATTGAGACAGTTTTAAATAAGACTCCCCCACAGAATCTCAAGGATGCCGTTGCTGTCCTGTTGAGAGTCTTTGGCTTAAGTTGAGTTGAGTTAATAAGAACAAAAATAAAACAAACTAAAATAGAACAAAAATGTTAATCTTTTCACTCCACTTCACTGAATAGTTTTTTTCTATATTGCATCAATTTAAATTTGTATTAATGGAAAAATGTTTCTTTTTTAGAGCTGGTAGCGATATTCGGAAAGGCCAAGCCAAAGTCTTCAATAACATCGACAAGGAGTTTTGGAGCGTTGCGGTAGTTGGCTTGGGAAAAGAAAAACTTGGTTACAATGAATTGGAAGCGATTGATGAAGGCTTGGAAGCTGTTCGGGAGGCATCGGGAATGGGTGCTCAGCTTTTAAAACAGCATGGAGTAACGAGGATTCTAGTGGAAGGATTGGGGCATCCCGAACAAGCGGCGGAAGGTACTGCTTTAGCTTTATGGCGCTACCAAGAGAACAGATCTCGTCAGTACTGGCAAATAATACCAACTTTGGAGCTTTTTGACGATTGTGACGCTGAAAGCTTCCAGCGAGGTTTATTTAAAGCTGAATCTCAAAATTTAGCTAGGCGTTTATCAGATACACCAGCCAATCAGATGACACCGTTACATTTTGCTCAAGAAACAGTCAACGAATTATGTCCTTGTGGAATAAAAGTTATGGTGCACGATAAGGATTGGATAGAGACGAAACGAATGAACGCGTTCTTAGCCGTTGCTAGAGGATCTTGTGAACCACCTGTTTTCTTGGAGATAACTTACTGTGGAGCACCTGCCGATCAAAAACCAGTTCTACTAATCGGTAAGGGTATTACATTCGATGCCGGTGGTTTATGTCTGAAGCGATGTGAAGGTATGGAACGATTTAGAGCCGATATGTCAGGAGCAGCGGTTATTGTGGCAGCTATTCGTGCAGCTTCAGCATTAAGTCTTCCCATAAACATTGATGCGGTAATTCCTTTATGCGAAAATATGCCCAGCGGCATGGCAATGAAAGTGGGCGATGTTATAATGGGCCTCAACCATAAATCTATAATGATAACCGATACCGATAACGAAGGTAGACTTGTTTTAGCCGATGCTTTTATGTACGGCCAAGCTGCTTATCATCCTCGATTAATCATCGATGTCGCTAGCTTAACTCCAGGAGTACGAGCTGCACTAGGTTCAGCAGCATCGGGAGTTTTTACGAACTCGCAAACAATGTGGTCGCAAGTTCGTAAAGCTGGCATCATAACAGGCGATAGATGTTGGAGGTTGCCTCTTTGGAAATATTTTTCAAAAAAAGTAAATCGTTTCAAATCGCACGATGTCGATAATAAAGGTTTGGGACATGGTTCTAGTTGTTTGGGTGCCGCGTTTTTAAACGAATTTGTCGATTGCGTTGACTGGATTCATTTTGACACCACAGGTGTCGGATTCCATAGCGAGCATAAAGTGTATTCTTATCTAACCAAAGGACGAATGACCGGTCGACCTACTCGAACCTTAATTCAACTCCTTTATCAATTGTCCTGTCCATCAGAGGGACAGCGAAAAATTGAATAAATCTTCACAAATCAATGTTAAAAAACAATTTTCTCAACGTTTAGCGAACCATTATAATTGAAAACCTATCTTGGTACGGTGGCATGTATACATTTGGAAGAAAAATTTTGTTTTTCCCAAATTATTCCTTTAAAAATATGCTTATGTAATTAGGTAGGGAAGTGGGATAATCAAGGGGAATCATTATTGTTACAAACAATATTTCGATTTCGATTTTTAATTGGGATGACTTAATAAAAAGACAGTTGGTCACTGTCAACTGATAGAAACGTTTTAATCTTATTGATTCTTCAATATCTTATAGGTTTTACAGTCCCTCTGACTAAATATTAGGCACTTCTAAACAATCTAAATAATGTCCCGCAATCATTTTTACAAATTATGTCGTTTAGTAAATTAGTTGTAACCGAGTGGGTAAATAATATGTGACTGTTGTCTCTGTCGAGCTTGTATTGTTTGTTGCTACCTACAACTACGGGTTGTGAATTTTAAACTTTTGCAAATAAATTTTTTGATTGTAATCGCTTTTTATTTCTCTGTATAAGTGTATGGGGTGAGTGGATTTCTAATGAAAATATGTTTGAGGAGAAATTAACTGACAATGACTAGACGAAAGAAAATTAAACTCGAGGTAAGTAGGAGCTCCAATGTAATTCGAAGAAATAGGTGAAGCCGAGAAAAAGAGATCTGACCATTGGAAAAATCTAGTAGAGCAATGATTTTTATGAGTGATTACAATCTGTTGAGATCAAATGAATGCATAGGTAAGTCATGGTAAAACCACGCTAAGAGTTTTAACAGGGATCCTACGGGACATTGTCGCCTGAATGAGCACTTGAAAAAGCTCAAAACAGTGGAGGAAGAATGTAGATTTTGTGGCATAGAGGAAGTAACCTCCATCTGCATACTTTTTAGCTGCATAGCACTTCAGAATCGTAGGATACAGCACCTGGGAAATTACTGAATAGAAGAGCTGAAGCCTGCAGATATGATAAAATTCTACCTGGAAATAAAAGAGCTAGTTTTTGAGACTCTTTTTAGAAACTGAGTAAAAGTAAGGGGGCACAATAGATCTTTCAGGTTTCAGTGAATGTCACCCCAAAATATATACATCTAAGTGTAATTTGAAAACGAAGATGCTGTTTAGTGGTTGAAAGTGATTTTCCTTAGAAGATATCCTTTCAGTTACAAAATTTCACTTGTAATCTCTTTAGCTTTTGAATTATTTTCGAAATTAACTGTAAGCTGTTGTTTTTCCTCTCGAGACTAAGAAAAGAGCTTACGCATATTATTCTATTTCTCCGGACAAGTGATATTATAATCTATTTTAAACTCCGAGACAATTGTTCATTAAACGTTGTCTCAATATCAATTCCAAATATTTTGAAAGAATTAAATTTGGAAAAAAATTGATAAACAGAGTGATTCATTAGTGAGAAAAAGTAGGTACAATATCAAAATCCAAGATGAAATTCAGAAAAATTTCGATCGATTCTGGCTAGCCCAGATTGTATACCTAGTTTATTCAAAAGCTCAAACCATTTTTTTCTAAAAACCTCAATGAGTTCAACACCCCTTATACCTACGTTAAACAACACAATACAAAATTGATATTTCAGTCATACGTCTCTGATAGTCGTCTAGTATCATTCACTAGACCTCGCTTCACACACCCTGTATAAATTATTGCAATTAACATTTTATTTAATGCAATAAGGATGTTTTTGTAATTTGTCTATTAATTTTAAATTATTTAGTTTCAATATAAAATTAAAATTTTATTGTTCCTGTATTATAATTTAAATTCTATAGGTTAATGAATAAGCAAAAGTAATTAATGTGGATGGATCGTTTGAAAAAAATTCAGAAACTCAAAATATTTCGAAAATGGTTGAATTTAGTATGTCAATATTTTTTATGCGGAAATTGAAGGTGATTCCAAAAGTGAAGGAGAATGTTAAACGCTGTGTTGAGATACGACATAGATGTACAAAAAACAATTCAAAATAATGCGGAGTTTTTCCTTTCAAAGCTATTCCCCACACGGTTAAAAGTATTCGAAAGTAATGTCGAACTCCTTTTTCAAACACAACTATCCATTTTTTCATTAAGCCAGAGCGAATTTAATAAAATTAAAAGTGCATTTGAACTTATTTTTCAACGACCTTTCCAAATCTGTTACTTATTATTTCTCATGAACGAGTTTGAAAGTTTTCTACAGGAATACTTCGTCACTTTGATACTATGTCGCATCTTATAAATAACTCAGTTTATTATCCATTCGAAATAACAAAGATGACATTGTCAATAGTTTTTTCATACAGAATTTTAAGGTGATTTCAAAAATAAATACAAATGTTGTATCCTACATTCAAAATAACAAAGTTGACAGTTAGATTAGCTTAGTTTTTATGTGAGTTGGACATTCTCTCTTTTCTTCCTGTTATATATCTTACTAGACGGAGATGATAACGTTTGGCTCTGCCAGTACCAAAAACGTAGAAAAAAAAGAGCTTGTATTGTTTAGCTTTCACTAGTTTGTACGGAGAAGACCCGGATCCAATACCAGCTGCTGACAATATGATTTTTCTCAACTAAATATTTACTATCTAGAATTACTTTATTTGTATCTGTAAAGTTAAGAGGGTGAGTGTAGGTTTACACATGTGACCCACTGTTCATCCTCCCGAGGAATTGTCCTCCTAGATCATCGTCCATCCTAGCTGTCCTTCCCAGAAAGGTGAACAGGTCACTAGGAGACATCTCCCTTGTATTGGCAGGTGTAGGCCAAGTCTCACCAAACACACACTCTCTTATTAACGATAACTCCGGACACTCGCATAAGGCATGCCTGACAATTTCATCTTCCTGTTTACACATCCTGCATGGAGGTGAGTCCATTAGTCCCATAGTATGAAGATGTTTCCTTAGTTGACAGTGGCCAGTCAGAAATCCTATTGTTAAACGTAGGTTTTTCCTGGTTATCGCCAAATATTTTTTTGGTGCCAGCTTCCCAGGGTTGTGATCCTGGCAGGACTGCAACCTTTGATTGCATCCCATCTCTTAAGTGATTGAGCATGTATGTAGGTGTAGAGTCATTTTATTTACACTAAATAATCTTCGTTTTCATAAAAAACAGGATTCTTGATTTAAGGTTAAAAAACAAATAAGTGTTAAGGAAAACGTGCCAGTTACTTTTATTTAAGAGGGTTGTTGATCGTAAAACCGGTCAAGTTGTTGACAATTTAACGAATTTCCAAGAATACTCAGAATAAAATTATTTAAAAGTTCGTATTACCCAAGAATAAAATAAGCTGACCTTCAAATTTACAGATTTTTATCAACAGCGGCTTCGTTGGTATTCACAAGTTGTTTTAACTCAACCTAACAGTAACATATTACAACTAGCTAATACTGATTTATAAAATTTTACAGAGTGTATGCATAAAAGGTCATGAGTCTAAAATATTGTTATTTCAACCACATATTACTTCGAATGTGGATGTGCTGTTAGAAAGCTGTAAACTGTCGAAACTCAAAAATTTAATTTCTCAGAAGTCAATATCATTTTAAAAATACATTCTCCTATTTAAAGAGTGGAAAATTTTTACCGTGACCGTTTGGAGCACGACAAAAATAATTTTAAAAGATGCACACTTTAACCCTTTAAGATTGGTTAAAAGTTTCATGTTTTCTTCAATGGTACCGTTCTTAATGACCTTTTTCGCATAAATCATAAGATCTTTTTTCAAGAATATTTACATATAATATCCATATTTGGTTTTCGAGTTATTTGATTATAAAAAATTTTAATTTTAATAACAATATTATGTTATTCTGAAATTTCAGGCACGGCTAGAATTCTTATTTAATGCCCAATATTTGGAATTATCAAAATGCTACTTTGGAAAAGGAGTGCGGAATCAAAAAAGGAGATTTTCCAAAGATGAAACGTCAAGTATGCTATATAATAATATGTTGAAAATCTAGAATCGATTGCAAAAAAAATACAGGTCCTTATTCAAAAAAATTAAGTCAATGGTGACCCTGTAAAGACGAAACGTCGTAATGGAGTAATTTATATAAAAACTCGTTTATTAGTCGAGATATTTCAAATTTTCCTGAACCATCTAATACCCCATTTAATAGGTATTGTCTCTAAATTGCGGTCTAGGAGATCTTTGTTTATGTCAAATAAATTCAGTCCACCCTGTATAGACTTACAGGATAAATTGAATTTATAGTTTGGACTCACCAACTAACTAACTTACTATTAGTATTTCTCATCAATTTCACTATTAAGAAAATTTTAAGAAATTGTCAATATTTTAGAATTTTCATTAATTTTTTTATCAAATAGTGAAATAAATTCAGTCCAGTAAACGAGAACTGAAAGAGGGTATAACCTACGAGTTTAAGCTTGGTCGACTAATTTTTATGAAAATTTGGAATAAGGTTAATTATTTCTCCATCTAGATGAAATTCTACTTATACGGTTTTAGGGGGCTCATGCTTAAGAATTAGGAAACTATAAAAATTAATATTTTTGGACCAGGATCATACTATTGTGTTACTGTTTGAGCTACGATTTCCATTTTATTTGTTAAGTTTCAACTCCTAAAATACACCTCTAATGAAAAAATTACAAGAAAAAATCTATAACTTCAAAAATGTATGCTTTATGGGCAAAAATAATACGTGAATGTATAGAATAAATATTGTGGTTCCTTTATGGTTTACGATTTATATTTTGTGTATCACATTTCGCAATAAAAAATATCTAGTATAATAACTATATTGTTCTCGCCTAGTTCATTGAGTTTGTCTAGGCATTCTCACACCATTTTGGAACTGATCACAGAAGAGCTCAGTACTTTAATGGCTGCTTGACTATCTGTCATTATGATGATCCTTTGTCTTCTGTATCCTTCATCAATATTGAACTAGGCGCACTTTATTATGGCGTAGATTTCGTCTTGAAAGATACTTGGGGTTTTTCCCTAGCTTTCAGAGTGTTTGGTTCCTAGCCCGAAGTCTCCTATCCCAGTTCCTCCTATTGCTTTTGAGCCGTCTCTGCACCATTGAATGGCATTTTTTCCAAGTCTGATAATGGTATTTGGATCCCATTCATTCTCGTAGCTCATTTCTCTAACGAGTTTCTTTGTTATACATTTTCATCATACCTTGTGGCATGTCCCAGAGGCTGTCAGATTTTTAAGAAGTGAGGAGGTGGTTTGAAAGCTTGGGAAACATGATTTTCATTCACAATCTCAAACTTCTAGCAGCAATTAATATTTTTATCTCCAATTTTTCTCGTGTCTTTCATATTTCTTGAGATATTTCCGAATAATACATATTTTTTTAAATTATTGAAAATAAAGGTATTGAGAAAAATATGCATTGAATAACTCACAACGTATCGCCTTTTTGGATAACTGTTTGCTCAAAATTTCTTCCTTCATCTATTTTTGCATTTGTTTTCAAGACTATACTTTTCACACCCTAGAAGGGGTGGCTCTGGTCAACGGCGATTATAAGCACCATAATATAGGATTATATAATTGAGTTGTTTTTCACGAATTGTCTAAATAAAGTACCCAGAGAGTAAACCAGTCAGTTCCGATTGAAAACAACAACACCAAACAATCAACTAATCCAACTAAAATGAAATAATATAAAAAATATCATCACCTACATTTTTGAATTTGGTAACCCGCACAATCCATACATATGAGAAAAATGTAATTTTTTTATTGAACGTCCAATAGTATTATTTGCAGAGTTATATAATCTAAATGATATTTTCAAAGATTCAACTTTTAATTTTACAACCCATCATTTGAATCTAGTAATTCACGTTGGTTCTAATTGCTGTGGGTTGAGTTAGGCAACAAAGAAACACTAGAAAAAAATTAAAAAGAAATCACAAAACGTTACATGACTGTATCTAACCCCGTGTATCAATAATATAAATATATATTTCTTCATCTTCATTTCGCCTTTCGTTAAAATTATTACTGCTACTTCTTTTACTGAAGAACGTGGCAGACACGTACTTTCTACGTCCTCGAATGTGAGTGGTTAGTTAACTTTCAGTCTCGTTCGAACTTCAGTATTTGTTACCACTTGCAACACGCTCAATTTATTTTATTCTTTTAAGATGAAATTTATAGTATTTATATGTGTCTGTGTAGCAGCTGCCAGTAAGTATATTATTATTTTGATTTTATACAAGTAGATTCTGCTCTAATATTAAATACATTCCAAAAGTTGTTATCCTACAGTTTTTTTTACTCTTATTACTTCAAATGATCCTGAAGAGCGGGTGACTAAAACAAGCGTATTTTCTCTCAAAAAAAAGTCGAGGAAGTAAAATAATTTACATCGAGATATTTTGGAAACGTTGCTTGGTAACATTTTTGCCCAAAGTGCTTTAGTAACTTTTTGAGGTAAATTAATCTTTAATATAAGGATATTTTTGGTACTCTGCCGGGGGACCATGCAGATACAGGTAATATCCAATATTGCAACTATTTAGTATATCGATAACGTTTTGATAATTTTAGTTTGGAAATGTGTGATTTTCTTAACAGACTCAAACATAGCTTTCATTTCCAAAAAGTCCTTAGCTGATACTATGATGGTACCAATAATAATTTCTTTGATTTTTGCTTTGAAATGATTATATAGTCCAATTTATTCATGCCATCATCTTAAAATTGCCCTGCTGATTATATAAGTGAATGTTGCCGTGTCATATTATTTAATCATTTGCAAGAAAGTGTTATTTCCCAGACTAACCAAATTTTTTATATTCTTTATTGAAATACAAATGGAGGACTCATGACTTTACACGATTTTGAAAGATATGAATTTTCAAAGGTTCGAAGAATCTACATTTGGAAGAAACATATAGGTTTAAAATTGGTATATCTTACATAAAATGGCTAGACACTCCTTGTGGGATTATTCATTGGCGTCAGTGTTTATTTGCACTAAAAAGAATATTTCTCATTATTTTCCTTTCTAATATCCTCAACTCCTCTTTATCTCTTTTTGTCATTGTTATCGTTCCTGCTCCATACATTATCAAATTCTTCATCTAAATGGTAATATTTCCAAGTATATTTATTGAAATATAGCGGAAATAGAAGCTAATTACCCGGAAAAGATAACAAAGAACCAGACAATTTATTATTTGCTGAATTTAAGCAACATATAAACATATAAAAACGTATTTGCCGGTCCAATAAACTTTCGGTGTCAATATTTAACTAGTTTTAAATTCGTCATCATTGTTATGTAAAAGTAATACTTTCTTTATTTAGACATATTCGATTATTCTTGGATTTTAAAGTTGAATGCCTATTAGAATTGCTAATTGGGTGTTTTACAAAGTCGTTAACAGTAAGTAGAAAAGCTATTCAATGAATTAATATTTAATGGCGATAGAAAGTTGGGCTTCTAAAATACAGAGTGGGCTAGAGAAAACAGTTCACCCCGATTTTTGTCAGTATCATTTTTATTCTAGGGGGGACACATTTTTACAATACAGAAATCATTTGTAAACCCCCTTCCTTTCACTTCACCAGTCCCTCATTTTTAAATAGGAATTATACATCATCAAAAAAAGTCTTATTCAATTTAAGCTAGCCCTTTAAAATGAAGCACTACGCCATGACTACGCCCATGGTCTGCTAATATGTCAATTTTTCTGCCACATCAAAAGTACCTATATTAAAATAAATATAGTTTTATGATGATTAATGTATAATGAAAATTAACTGAATTATAATAATATTGGACTGATGAATCCTTACTCATCCTTACTTTATTTTCTACATCTACAAATAGTGAACAACCCTCAATCTTTTTTCGTATATTTATAAATAATATATTAAGTTATTAAGACTTGGGTAGATAATTCGAATGAGTTAAGCCCATAGAACAGAAGAGAAGTTATAAGGACAAAAAATGTTACATCGTTGATTAACTTTGAAGTGTAATTCAATGTCCTGGATGTCATATGGCCAGTAAAGTAGTTTTTCTATGACTGTTGAGAAATGGACCCTTTTTATGTAACATTTTTGTTGAGTAACTGGATGCATTACACAAAACAAGCCACGCCCCGTGTGTAATGATCCATTACACACGACTATCTGGCCAATCACCGTCAAAGGTGTAATGTTCGGTGTAATGTTTGAATCAGACTCGCCATGAAATGTCATAATTTTACTTTGACAGTACCTACCTATACCTACCTACCGAAGGTGATTTAGAGCTGATTTTTTATAAGAATGGATACAGAAAATGAAAACAAATTCAACTGCTCAAATTTCACCATTAATATTGTAAGCAATAAATAAATTTTCATTGTAGTTTCCAAAATGGAATTGTTTGACATAAAGCATTAAGTTCATTCAATAATATATTCTCTAAATATCTCGTTCGTTTGGATTGATAGGTAAACACTCAGTCATAGAAAAAGTATAGTATTCTACTTTCGTGTAAGGGCTATTACTCACTCGAATGATTACGACGTTCGCCTGCGGCTCACGTCGCAAACTTCATTCTCATGAGTAATA
This sequence comes from Galerucella nymphaeae, assembly GCA_963978555.1. Taxonomy (NCBI): domain Eukaryota; kingdom Metazoa; phylum Arthropoda; class Insecta; order Coleoptera; family Chrysomelidae; genus Galerucella; species Galerucella nymphaeae. The sequence continues at coordinate 10,333,193 of OZ021707.1, read as the reverse complement.
GCCATCATTACACGCTCGTTGAATAATATACTATTTTGATTCTCATTAGATGGTCTTTGTTCTGATTTTCAAAAAATCTGTAAGGCGTTATAATAGTACTATTACCACAGATTACTATTACCTTTGATATATTTAGTTAGAAATTAGTTTTTCCAAGTACTTTGATCCTAACAATATTCTTCATTATTTTTACTATTACTGTTATTTTACTATTTGTCACTTTAATAGCAGAAGTGATGAATAGTTTTCAATCGACCTTCAAATTTTGACCTAAAATAACCAGTTCCTTGGCTGTAATATAAATTAATACTATCTCGTTTTGATAAGACATTGAAATTAAAAAAAATTCTTTAAATGAACAGGATTTCACTTATTCAATACCAGCAATATAAAACTGTGGATTAGTTGATTACTTTCGAAACAATCAAGAATTATCAAGAAAATTATAAAAGACCTTCACGATTGCTGCACCCTTCATAGCTTTCGTTTTAATTTTGTCATTTATAAGATATAAAGAGATAAAAACCCGTTCGCGGTGTACAATCCTTAATTGACCTTTATTCAATAACTGAAAACAACATACCTAACTCCAGTCAGTATTAGTAATTTGACCTCTACAAGTTTTTCAGAAGTGAGGTTATTTATAAAATGACCATCCCACAAGTTTTAATTTTTTGACTTAAAATATATATTGTCAAGGTAACAAGGTGAAAAGAATAGGCCTCTTGCATAGATTTTTATTTTTACCTTAAAGTATTCTAAAAACCTCTCAAAGTATAATAAATATCCTTTCCCCTTTTTTGTTTCCAAAAAGTACTTGAAATTATCTCATAAATTCCCTGAGAAAGTTTTACGAAGTCCTTTAAATTTGACGTCACACGAAAACGGTTAGTGACGTCACAAGGTACAAACTTCATATCTGGATTATTTTGTGTTGCGGATCCTTTATTTGAACAAAATAATGAGGTGACACTAATTCATGTTAGATATAATGAACACTTTTTAAAGCCCATTATAGAAAAATTTGTAAAACAAACATTTATAATGCACTCAATGAAGATGAGTAAAAATTGATAATTTACTGCTGTTTCATTGTAACCTTTAATTCTAAGTGCAAAACAAAAATAGGATTAATAGAATAAACATATTTATATTCAAATGATATTTAACCCTAGAACCACAACGTGGGGTCGCCCGTGACCCAAGCGTTTGGTTTTTCCCGAATACGATTGCGCGCGTTTTAGTCTCCGAGCTGTGGGTCCATGTAGCTTCAGCTCGATAGCTTTTGATGTGCATATGTGTTTTTCGACCAAAATTTCATTATCGCCGGCTATAAGCTATTCCGTGTGTTTTGACCCTGACGAACTCCCGCCTCAAGAACCCCAAAACAGTTCACGTCGTTGTTACTTTTGCCCAAGATCTCGAGACCGAAAAGGACGTCATATTTGCGTTCATTGTAAAAAAAATATGTGCGCAGAACACCAATTTAGCATTTGTGAAGACTGTAATTGTAATCTTACTTGATCTTCTATTTTTTATTAAGAATTTGTTTTTTAGTTTCCTTATGTATTAAATATGTTTATTTTATCGTTTATTTGTTTATCATAGTTTTTCATAGTAATATATTACTTTTATATCCTATATTAAACGCATATCTTTTCTTCGTGCCACATTAAAAGCAATTTCAAAAAGGGTCACCGGCGACCCCACGTTGTGGTCTTTGTTTCAGTTACGTTACGTTGTGGTTCTAGGGTTAAATATATTTTATTAGGACATTTGCAAGCTTCAACTTAGGTAAATGTTTCCCTTCTATCCAGTAATCTTCCAGACACTGTGCTCTAGGATACTGGAGTGCTGTGTAGCTAGAAAGTATGTGGATGGAGGTTTCTTTTACCATGCCACAATATCTGCATTCTTCTTCCTCCACTATTTTGAGCTTTTTCGGGAGCCCATTCAGGTCTTCGCATAGATAAACATGGCATTTTGATGAAAAATCTTAAGGCTTACGTCTCATGGCGTTGAGCCAAATTTTTCGGAGTTTTTCTTCAATGAGTAGCTTAATGAATGTTTTTCCAAGAGTGGAGATAGTTGTACTTTCACTACCAGGCACGATACAGTAACCATAAACCATTTTTTCTGGAAAAATCACCAAAAACTTCGTCGGAAAATATTTACTTTGATAGACGTCAAAACTTGTCAAACCAATAGTACCTTGTGACGTCACTGTTGCATGAAATGTGTTTTGGCGGCATTTTATCCCGTTTGAATTTCAATTATTTATTACGACTTTAATATCACACAAAATTTGAAAATGTTCCTGTGGGATGATATTTACGTATAATTGATCATTTTAATGCAATAAAAAAATTATCTGCAAGGGGCCTATTGGAACCAATGTTTGGGAAGGCTTTAAAATTGTATTAAATTTCACTTAATCTTGTATTTACAAATAAAAATAAAATTGATATGTCCACAAGTTGAATTTCTTTTGAATATGGACATGTTTGCCAGTTTTAACTAGACAAATCGGCAAGGGTGTATTCTTGAAAGATATTCTTTCCAGATTTGTTCTTTAAGATAATATATTTAAATATTGTTCCTTAAATTAGGGGATGAAATAACGAAAAAAAGAAAAATACGTGATTCTACTTGATATGTAAAAAGCTCTAGGACATTCAGACCCAAAATGGACGTCTAGTGCTATATGGGCTATCTCTTCAAACTACCCTTCCTCACTACCTGTGAGCTCACAGCTGTAATATTTGTCAACGATATTAGATAAGGCTGTCATGTCTGTCAACGTGACATCCATCATCCTTACTATGTAGAGCACACAAAATTAATGCAATGCTCTGTGCCCTTTAGTGCGCCTCTTAGCTCGAAACTCCAACTACTTGGTGTTCTTTCTTGTGAGGATAATGAGTTTATTGAGGTGGGTGAGATGGTGACTTGGAAATATTTATCTAGCAGTTCTTGAAGTTGAATTGTAAGCTATTTGGGAGTACAAGAAAAAAGTAGTGAATGGAAAACTGTATTATTAAGGGGTATTGGTTCTGGAAACAGGAAATTGGTACCTAATTAATTGGAATACATTTCATACTCTTGGCAAAGACTATCAAATAATCAGTATGGTTAACCATCTAGATTCTAGAAAATAATGTAGATTGCAGAGAATTCACTAAAACCCATATACTGTGATAGAATAGGATTTTAGAAAAGAGTACTTTGTGGAATGTTCTGGTGAAATTATTTTATAATTTATTCATATACTCAAATTCTGGTTGATGTACAGTAAGTTTGGAAGGTTCATTCCATATCTTATTACAGAGTATAATAATTTCCATGTCTTGATGAAAAATATACTAGCATGGAGATGTGAAATATTTGAAGATTGTAATTATTGAAGCAGTTCCGAGAAGATCTTGATTTTTATAACGCATACATTTCTCTGACATTAAGCAATCGACAACAATCACGGTAAATGTTAATTAACTATAATTTCATGCATGAATTTTAATGTAAGAATCCATTGGGGCGACAAATCTGACATTCCTAAGAATATTATGTAACTATAATTCTGTAGAAAGCACACGTAACAAGCGTTGAATAAAAATTTACACCTACATAATTAATCTTATAGGTTTATCGAGTTGATTTTTGTTTTTACATTTATGGTTGGTCCATGTTAATTCCACAGAAACGCTTTCAGTCTTTTGATTCAATTACAGGCTCCAATAAATACATCAGAGAATTTTTTGTTTGTTATTATTGATAAAATTGCAAAATAGCAAGGAGCTGACAAATAAATAACGGAGACACGTTTATTATGCAGAATTAATATAAAGTATGGAACGCCCTAAGTATCTCCTCTACGGTTTGAATATTTAAAAAAAATTGCTCATCTTCGTTTAAGAAGATTCAAGGAATTCAAAAATGCTATCAAATTTAACGTACCATTTCCGGTTAAAACGGAAATGCGTATCAACTTTGTTGTTTTAAATAGTGCTCCCTGTATATTTTAACATTTTTAAATTCCACTATATTTTCAATTTTCCGATGCAGAAATGGATATAGACAACGAAAGTGACGAGGAAATAATTATTCCATATGAATCAGTGCAAGTTGCTAATTGTACATTCAATGTACATATAAGTAATATTTATAGGATCTGTCTCAATTATTTTCAATAATTTATTCAATAAACGGCTGCAGAAAATAGTCTCTGATACTAATAAAGCTTTTTGAACTTGGAGGTCTTAAATTAATCGATGAGAGTTGTCATTTTATGCTAATTTTTTTTATTCTACGCTGACTGACACAAAAGCAAGAAAAAATTACAACTTTTCCAGTAGTAAAAATCTCAGCGAGTTATTTGAAACCCGAAAATTTCAAAAATCTTCGTTAGAAGCCAAAATTCACGATTTTAAATAGTTTTTCGATCTTAAATCGCCCGTAAAAAGTCAGAAGTTTTCGAAAAAGAGAAAAGTACAAAAATGTTTGAAACTAAATTATTCTCGGTATATACATATTTAACTCCTTGCTGTTTTGCAAATTATTTATTAATAACAAATTACTAACCACTTATGGAAAAAAGTGTTTTTTGGCCAGATAGGTCACCAGATTTTAAGCCGTTATATTATTTCTTTTGGGGTTACTTGAAAGAGAATGTATACAAACAAGGGCCGTTTGCAAACCTCCAGGATTTGGAAAGGGTTATTACGGAAGTCATTTAACTATACCTAACTACGAATATGATAAGAAATGTGTTGAGAGAAGTTTTTTGTAGAACTGAGACTTTTATTGGAAGAGTAGGTTGAAGCAATGGTGGTTTCAGAGAAAAAAGAGTATTACGTGATATTTAATATTTAATAATACTTCTTACAACTTATTGCATAATTATTATCTAGCATTTTATCCAGGTTAAATTGTAAAGTCAATAATCTTCTTATGTGCATAAATTATTTATGAACTTCAATAAAATGCTTTAACAGAGCTGTAAGGAAACTAAAAGGTTATCATTTTTTTGATAGCAAATTGGTTGAATGCTTATTAGATATAAGTTTACAATTTAAAATACATTTTTTTGATAACAACTTTCTATATAAAAAAAAAATCGAGTAAAATTGTAGTAAAACGAAGTAAAACTTATATTTTTTCATCGTATCTCGTATACAACAAAACAATATTGATATCTGATGATTGTATTCCAGTTTTCACACCAAGAGAAATAAGTTTTTTCAATAAAATTGATAATAAAAAAGTTTCCCACATGGTGCACAGAAAATATTTCTATATAATGTAATTAATAATAATATTAATATATGTATAATGTAATTTTTATTCAATTAATTTTTTTTTCTACATTCATGCAAAAAACAACACTTTTGTGAACCACATTTAATGGAAAAATAATTTATTGCACTCATCTGTCATTCTTGTGTCAGTTTTGTGATGATTGATGACAAACATAAACATTTAAATTAAATAAAAATCCATAGCAAGTATCTGATCCTGTTTTAATACAACAATAATATATGTATATCTTACTACTTAGTCTCAACGAGTTACAATTATTGCAAAAATCTTTAATTATTGAAAATTTAAATGGTCAAGGCGAAAACCAGCTATGATTGAGTGCTGACAAGGTGGAGGCCATAAAGATACAAAAAAAGAAGAACGGGTTGACTTTGATTAGGTTTGACTAGGCTCTTAACATATTTATATTCTAATTTTCCAGCTTTTGCATGAATTTAAAAAAAATATTTTATTCAACTCTTGCAAAACGTGTTTTTTGCACTTGACGTGTTGTCCAGCTCGGCCTAAAGACCTCGTTGGACAATTTCACGTCGTGTGCAAAAAACACTCACTTTTTGCACTAGTTGCATAAATAACTATTATATGCAAAGAACATCGTGTTATGCATTACAGGCCCATAGTTTCTACTTTTTGTTGTTATATTTCTCCATTTCATTCGATCTCATGCAATCCTATTCCAGTCCTTTATTCCTAACCCCCTCAAGACTTCATTCACAGTATCCATCAATTTCTTTTTCGTACCTCCTTCACCTCAAAGAAGCATTTTCCCACATCTCATTGCATAACCAAGCCGCTATGCTTGAATCTTACTTGTCACACTTGGTGCCTTATAAATGTCTTGGAATTTCTTTGTACGTTCTTCTTCATCACTCTGCTCTGCTTGCTTTCATTATCCTTCTGTCCATTTCCAAAGAAATGCATCAAGAACAAGGCGTCCATAGGTTACATTTTCCAGTTTCGTGAAAATTTTCAATGTCTACTGACGCGTTTGTGCCTTGAGGGAATAGCCTTATTCTACTTTCTTGTTTTCCACATGAAACCTGATGGTTATTATTGAAAATAATGCAGCCTACATTTGTTTTGGCCTACCGATATACAGAATGCGAAAATTACATTGGAACCCTCGGATTACGCAAGAACGACAGAAGAACAGCTGAATGAGAGAGAAAGAATAATTATGCGCGGTCATCGAGGCGTGTACTTATTCCATCTAGGGTGTATACTTATTTCCCGAGACTAGCCGAATGCTCATTGCGCATAATTATTCTTTCTCTCTCTTTATACCCTTGTCGTACTTGTGTAATCCGAGGCTTGGGTTCCATAAGGATTTTCGCAATCTGTATATGCGTTTATGGTTTATAGCACATTTTGGCAAGTCGTGATGTCTGTGTGTGAAGCTGTCATATTGTCTGCCAATTCAAGCTTAAATGTCGCATACATCAAAAGTTTCTATTATACCCTGCAGCCTTTGCATTAAATGGAAATTATTGGAAACTGTGAACAAGCGGAAGTCACCAAGATCATCTACTTAAATAGTAATTTTCCTAACTAGTGCGGAAAGTGGTACTTTCCAGCACGCGACTGCAGTTGACCCAAAGGACGCGGTGCGGAGTTCGGGCAAGCGGTCAAGTGCGGGAAAGACACTTTACGCATGTGTTAGGAACATTATTTTTTCTACGACCGTATATATCTACAAAAAAGTATACCAACCCATTTTTCAAAAATTATCTCCTTTCAACATACATATACTTACAAAACTTCTACTAAAAACTACTAATTATTATAAATATTAATATTAAAACACAATTTTTTGCATTCTGTAAATTACTTAAAATTGCCGGTCCAGTGAAGTTATTTGCTGTTAGAGTTATATAAAAATATTTTCATTATTTTATATTTCCAAAAAATTAAAAAACGCTAGAAAAGATTTTTTTGATGGACTATTGTGTGAATATTTATTCACCTGTAGTAACAATTATAATAGTTATAACTTCCGAAGTTAAAAACAAAATGTTCATTATTTCACTTTCCCACACTCATTTTACTTTCTCGCACGCATTTATTACTTGACACTTTCAAAACTAAAATGCGTGCGGGAAAGTGGGTTAAAACGTACGGTCGTAGAAAAAACTGCTATCCCATTTTTTATCTTTCCTTTATTCTATTCTATTTTATGGATTTTCTCTACCTTCCATGTGCCTTTTCTATTTTTTCATCAACATCTTACAGTGTCCAATAATTTTATTTTGTTTCAGATGCTCAATTTAAATGTCCTCCAAAAGATGGTCAATATCCCGATCCTATTCAATGTGATAAATTCTACGAATGTACTGATGGTATAGCCAAAACGAAACTTTGTCCTGACGGATTGGTATTCGATCCAGAAATTAGGAAAAGGAATAAATGCGATCAACCCTTCAATGTTGATTGTGGAGACAGAGAAGAATTACGTAAGTACTTTTCTCCTAGAAATAATTTGTTCTGGCTAAATATTATTTTTATGATTTAGAACCTCCTCAGCCCAAAGGAGTGTGTCCAAGATTGAATGGCTTCTTTGCCCACGAAGATCCTACTGTGTGCAATAAGTTCCAGAACTGCATACAGGGAGAGAATACTGAAATGACATGCACGTCAGGATTATACTTCGATGAGTTCACTGGTCTTTGCGTTTGGCCAGAAACTATTGATAGGAAAGGATGCACTAACCAAGGAAGTGAGTATATTTTTTAACTTTAACTATCCAGTATCTGTTTTTCAAACGTTGAATTCCATTGAACATGGATTGACAAATAAACTTAATCCAGACTGGTTAAGAGCACAGGTGATTTCTGTCGGTTTTTAATTGCAAAATTCAAAAAATCTCAAAACGGTTGAGGTTTAATTTCCAAAAATAATCAACAAAAAAACAATAATTCTTTTTATGTTCAGTTCAACCTTCTAGTGAATGATTTTTTTCTAATTCTATAAATTTCTAGATACCCTGAAGGATGGTTTCCAATGCCCCAAAGAAAGTCAAAAAGACGCTAACGGAAATCTCGTCGTACATCCCAAATATCCTCACGCTACCGATTGCCAAAGATTTTATGTTTGCTTGAACGGTGTCGAACCAAGAGATTTGGGATGTCAAGTAGGAGAAGTATACAATGATGTTAGTCAACGATGTGATGCTCCCGAAAATGTTCCTGGATGGTAAGAGATGATTAATTTGAATATTAGTAGATGTTTTGACACGGGGCTCCAGTACGTCTGATGTTTAGTTTGAATACGCCGAGATTCACAACCAACCTTGCTAGGGTGTGTGCCGTTTCGTTGCCAACAATACTCTTCTACCCTGGAGCCCACTTAGGACTCTTAGGAGTGACTCTATTATGGTTTGCCAGGGTTGACAGTTTTTAAAGGTAGTCTAGTCAGTCTAGATCTGGATGGACAAAGTTAGTGAGCCTATGAGCGGAAATTTTGATCTCCATGATGAACTCACATACTCTGCGTCTGTGAAAACTTACAAGGACTTAGACGGAAGCTCTTTGGAGTGGAAATAATACAACCATAACAATCACCTAACTTTCCTCCAGATAAACTGATGGCCTATATAGAAGACACAAAGCTTCTGGAATGGAAGACGGAGGATAACATGCTACAAAGATTCAGTTCAAGTGATTCAAAAATGACTGTAGGAACTAGCCTACTAAGTAGCAGCCTGTATGCTGCCATTCTCGCTTCCGCCTTAACATGCAAGGCAAGAAGCGGAAGATTGAGAATGGATTTCATTGCCGCAGTCGATCTTACATGTCAAAATTTTAAACGTCACACTTTCCGATCTTGTTGCAAATGCCACTCTCGTAAAAAATGGTTCATATTATACTATTATTTGGCCGTATAGGTACCAATTTATTGAAATGTAATGGTTCTTTTTTTTACAGCGAAGACTGGTACCAAAGCGAGGAAGGACCTGCATCACCTAAATCTACAAAATCTAAGTCTAATTAATTAATTTAATTCGTTATTTTATGTTTTTATTTAAGTATTTTCCGTATTAAATAAAAGTTTATAATAAACTTGAATTCCATTATTATTATTCACGCATGAGCCTTTCGGACCCCGCCAGGTACTACCTACAATCAGTGCTTGTTTCTCCTTGCAAAGACTTGTTTTATTTACAACGATTACTCTCTTTTATCATATATATATATATATATATATATATATATATATATATATATATATATATATATATATTTGACCTTTACAGAGTATCCTGATCAGTTAAAAAACTCCCACCCATTCCTTGTTCCTTGCGTTTTTGAGTGAATATTGCTCTAAGTAGAACACTATTTTGGGACGAATGTGTTTTTTTATCGACTAGTAGTTGGTGTTGTATAATAAATAATGTTCCACGCATAACATGATATAAGTTTTGTTCCAACCGCAGTCAGAAACCGTCAGAAACGATCAGAGAATAGTCGACCATTGCAATCAGTGATAGGAATTACGCGAAAATAACTCATTGTTTGCTATGACCAGTTATTCTCTGATCGTTTCTGACGGTTTCTGACTGCGGTTGGAACAAACCTATAATCGAGCCTCAAATGAGTTTCGAATATTGCGTAACATTTCTCAGGTTATTTGTCGACATACTAAAGTAATTCTCTTACGTAAATCATACATAGATCCTGGCTTAGGGGCAAACATTTTGGTTTTCAATACTTATTAATTCCTATGAAAAATTCTAGTGAATTTAAATCGGGTGACCTAGGAGACCATTCCAACATTGAGAGCAGGAGATGGTTCGTTTTAAACCGTCTTACATCTTGTTGAAATGGTGCAAATCTTTTGGCATGATAGATAAGCGTCAAAATATATACATACTGAACAGGAAGGTATTATCTGCAAAATAAAGCACGATTTTTTATAAAATGTCTTATTTCCTTACAATAATCTAACGTGACCCAGCTGTACACAGAAATTTTTAAAAACAGATTATTCCTAATATTATAATAATAATAGTAATAATAATAATTTGTTAAAGTCTCTTTTATATAAAAACACTGAATAATACATACTCTCATGGAGTATTAAGCAAATGCTAGCACCAGTCATCTTCGTCTGATTCGGAGTGTCCAGATCCAGTTGGCTTAGGCTTGTACCTTCAACAAAAAATAATACAATGTGATTAAAAAGACTTCTGCAGCCTTTCAAACTCAACAATAACTATACAAAATATTCAAATTCGATCATTTTTCCTTGTCTCCATATTGACGGTGCCCCGGTCTGTATATGTAAACTATTTAACAAAAAAATGATCCTCTGATTGTTTTGCATCAAATCTGTACTTGAGCAGCTTGATCCTTACACTGTTTCAACAGCTTACTATTGTTTGTTCGAATCGCACCTTCGCTAAGGATTGCCTTTAAGGAGGTCTTGTGATTTGCACCTCTTCGAATAAATATTAAAGTTACAACCCAATCTAACCAAAAAATTATTTAATCAGCTACGTCTAGATTCAAAATTGTCAAAAATATTTAACAAATTCCGAAGATTGACAAAGAATTTATTATTCAGTAGCAGAATTCTACAATCTACCCCAAACTTTTGACAATAAAGCTTCTCCCTCCTCTGATAAATACTTTTACGTTCTTTAAAGCGGCAAATGGGTCCTACAATTTGGGCACCCACAATTTGTTTGCCGTTTCTTCATAATCACTTCGAGAAGGAATTAATAGAAAAATAGGTAATGCAGAAAAAAGTAAAGAGGACTAGGACGCTTAAAAAAAGAGAAGTTGAAATGGACAATGGACGTAGTACGTGATTATACACATGAAACTGGAAAGCTATGAAGCCACCACAATTGAAGGAAAAGAAAAAAATTAAAACAACTAGCAAAGACCAAGGAAAACTTCTAAATTGCTTTAGTTCATGGCATTTGTAAGGTGTGGTCACAAATGAATATTGAAGATAAAATTGGCTGGTAAGCTTAGTATAAAGATCTACCGATGTGGAGTTGGTAGAAGTTAGAAGCTATAATTTGACAAACTTTCTATAGCAAAATTTTGTATCCATCCGTAGGTTTCCAATAGTATTTTGTTGATATTATTTGTTCCTATTGCAGCTAATCTGATTAATTTACTTTTTTATCTTATTCTGCTTTTTCTTTCACATCTCCAATACTTATCCTAATCATCTATAATATGAAATTAAATTTATTAATTTAACGCAAATGAGTTTGAAAAAGTAACTAGTTTGCTAAAATGGTACTAAACATAATAACAAAAGTAGATGATTGAATAATATTTACCCATTTGGTAAAGGACTTGGTAATACTCTGCCACCTCTTCCCATCGCTACAGCCTGTTCGAAACTCAAAGGAGTTTGATTTGAGTCTCTCACTCCGGGATTTATGCTCAAATTTACGTTGCTAATATTACCAGTCTCTGGAGGTGAAATTTCCCGTAAAGGCTCTCGTTCCAGCGGGAAGCTGTGTGGGTGATTGTGTGGGGTTACGTGCGCCGAATGAGATTGAAAATGTTGCTGGAATAAAAAGAAAATAGAGACAAAGTAATAAGATGTTTTGTCGTTACTCACGTGCGTAGGAGATGCATTAAGCTTCGGGAAATTAATGGATCCTGGTCGTAGTTGTAGCGTGGAAGGTTTGCATGGAGTCGGAGGCAGTCTTCTTCCTTGTCCTTTGCGTCCTCCCAATGTCGGATGACTGTGCTGGACGTTGCCTTGATGAGCGGCAGACTTTTGCATCGGAATACCTACCACAGCACCAGCTGTAATAAACCAATCACATTTTTTTGAAAAATAATCTACTTCGTATACCTTTGTCACACCAAAACACCTATAAAGGGTTAACGGATTCTCACCGTTGGAATAATGAGAATTCGATTTTTATAATTTAGACTGATAAAATCATAGAAACAGTGATTAAAGTGCAATTAAAATAAAATTGTAATAATGCCAGATTAGAACTTTCCCTTTCCTTTCATCTTTTGCGAAACGACCTAACAAAGAAAATTGATGCTTACTTCTGACTTGAATATATTTGTCAAAATACAATATTGTGTTGAGTGGTTGATATAGTGTATTATGTAGGGCATTATGTGATTGTTTTTCAATACATAATATTAATATGATTTTATCCAGTCTTGGTAGACAGATAGGTGCACAACACTTTTCACACTGCAAGTCACAACATTTCATCGAGAATCTCACCAATGAACGGTGGGCCTTGATGATGTGGCAATGATGAATTAGTCGGACTAGGCGATCTGGATCTTTGACACAAACTGGTGGTTCCGTAATCCATTTTTCTGGAAAAGCTAAATCCGCCGAATTTTGAATTATGTCGTCCTCCGGTCGGTGAAGGGGATCGTGTTGGGCTTGTTGATGCCGACCAGGATCCTTTCAAAACAAAATAGAGGTTACTAGTCAAATCTTGATATTACAAAGAAAGATAAACATCAAAGATATTCGCTTAAGCGCTTCTCTTAGTATCGGATGATGATGAATCCACTAATTTTAATATTAAAGAAATCTTGCTTTAACTACCCACAGTCATAACCTATAACATTATTCACTATTAGGTGTAAGGTGAAGATATTTTATTGAGTATCAAGTATAGAATGTTGGGTTTGATAGTTACATCCCTATTCACTTCCCTTCCATACCTACCATGGTTATGATAATGTTTCACAGGATAAAAAGAATTTTCACACCAACATAAAACATATTTTGGGAAAAACAAGACAATCCTATGGGAAAATTGCTACCAGTGTAGTGCCAAATTTATTTTTATTGCAAGCTAGTTGCAATTGAATGTAGTTGTTTAATTAGTGTGGTCTTAGCACAGGTGAATATTGGACCATTCTAGTAAACAAGGCGATAAGCTAACCAGGACATGAACCACTTTATGGGAGTGGCTTAATTGTATATAGGATAAAACAAAAAATGAGACAGAGGACGAAAAAAAGCAAGACTACACCTTCAAATGTGAAACAGGACTAAACCAGTCGAAAATATACCTCAGTAGCTTCACCTGGAAGAGTACCAAAGGCACTGTTGAGTTTTATCCAAAAACCAATAAAAGGGTTTTTCTCATATTGCTGTCTGAATCAAGATCTGGCTTTGGTCTCGTTGAAGAGACTTCCATCTGTGATAATCCCAAATAAAAGAAGGAGGGATTTCTTCTATGAAATGGGACCAGGAGATGTATGAGTACGATAGACCTAATTTGGTTGCAGTGATACAACACACAATAAAATATCTCCTTGTTGTAACGTGAAGCCCTTTTCTTAAGCAAGCTCTGGCGTTCTATCCTCCACTGTTCACGACTTTCAAATTAAATTTTTATATTTCCCTTCCCTACTTGTCAAAAAAATTCAAAAATTCTGGTATTTCCCCCAATATCTGACATTATTTTTGACACTGTTTCTGCTTTTGGTCCTACTTTTTCTCACAAATAAACGATTAATCTAAAAATTTTATATTATCTGATTATAAGACGGTTGTGGACTTTAAAGTATACGAAATTTATATTTTTCATATATATATATATATATAATCGGAAACCCTATTTACCAAATAATTGGTGTTAGGGTTCATATTTTTCATACAATGGCTAACTTTCAAATATACGTATCAATGATTACTAATTTTTACCTCTGGGAAATCGATGCCTTTGAGATGCCATTTGATGTTCTTGTTTGACAATTTCAACCACATTGGAAACAGTATCCGAGAATCCTATGTCATGATGCAGATGATGCTGATATCGTCTACGAGGTGACGGACTTCTTTGGAACGATGGCGAATTTTGCCTGAAACAATTTTGTTATTAAATAATAAAGTGTAAGTAGAATGTAGAGAACTAAGAAAAGTAGTTTATTCACCAAACTTCGTGGAAGAATGGTCGCAACATATAGCAGGATTGCAGGTAATGACATGGCAGACCACTTAGCTAGGGAAGGTTCTGAAGGAGACTTCGCAGAACCAGAACCGTTTTGTGGAACCATAAGGATTATAAAAAAGGGCAAATCGGAAACTAGCCATTTTAGGAACACCAACTAAAATGGAGGCTGACACAAGGACACCTCGAAACAAAAAGTTTACTGAATGAGGTAGACAATGAACTCTTATGCAGACATTGAATAGATGAGGCTTTTACTTTTACTGGCACCGATATGTAGATGATATTTTAGCTTGCTTCACTGTTACTAAGAGACAATTAGATAACTTCATTACTTATATTAACTCAATACATAAAAATATCAAATTTACTGTAGAAATTGAACAAAATAAGTCCAAAAACATTCTAGATCTTACAATTTCAAATATAAATAATAGACATGACTTTTCAATATTTCACAAAACCATCACATACAGATATAACAATTCATAATAGTTCAGTCCACCCAGTCAGTCATATGTATGATACATAGACTTTTAACAGTTCCATTTAATATTGACAATTACAGTAAAAAACTAAATATAATAAAAGTTATCACAGCACCGGCAGTGGAATGGGCAATCAAATCTTTTCAGCCCTTCAAATCTCCCGGTGAGGATGGTATATTCCCAGCTCTGCTTCAAAATGGACTGGAGCTACTTTTACCCATCCTCATTAAACTGTTTAGAGCTAGTCTGGCGTGGAATTACATACCACCCAGCTGGTTGGCGACTAGGGTGGTATATATACCAAAGGTGGGCCGCACAGACCCACACACTAAATCAGTCAGACCAATTAGCCTAACATCTTTCCTTCTTAAAGGACTTGAAAAAGCACTAGATTGTTACATCAGGCGGGTTGCTTTATATAATTCCCCCTGAGCATCCATCAGTATGCTTATCAAACTGGCAAATCAACAGATTTAGCGTTACACAACCTTGTTGAGAAAATCACACTATCACACAATCCCTTAACAACAAGGAGATTGCGGTGGCCATATTTCTGGACATTGAAGGAGCATTTAACAATGCACTACCGACCTCCATTGGTTCAGTTTTGACTGAAAAGGGGATCAAACCAACCATTACTGGTTGGATATATGCCATGCTCACAAATAGGACAGCCACTACATCTCTTCAGCGAGACCATCAGCTTTGTGCCTGCCCCGCCGCGGCTAGAATCAGGTATCTGATGTTTGGCAGGGTCTCTCTCTCGCCCTCGGACCTGAAATATCATTCGCCAAATAAAATAATCGGCTTTGTTAAGAAGCTGAATCTATTTGATGAAATTTGAATAGGTGTGAGCCACAATAGACTCTTGTGAGTCGCAGTGGAGGGCCTTATTAACCCACTCACCACAAACCTAACCTAACCTAAATATAATAAAACAAATAGCTGTTGATAATAATCACGATCCAAATATAATTGACAATATCATAAATAAAAAGATATGAAAACAACAAATCCAAATCTTCAAAACTAAATAAATCAGGAGTTTATAAATGAATATGTGGTAATGACAATAGTGATAAAATTTATATAGGTAGAACTTTTAGGTCTTTTGAAACTAGAATTGCAGAACACGAATGTAGCTATGACAACCAGAAATCAGATTCCAGCTATTCAAATCATTTATTAGCAAACCAACACTCTTTCAACTCAAATTTTGAAAATTTGCATATAGAAGCTAAATATTTAGATAATCCTAACGACCAGCTTGATATTAACAATTCTCCCCAGGTAAACTTGTTGAATAGTTTAGTTAATCCCATATTTAGACAAATTCTTTTCTCTTTTTTATTTAATTTCCTTGTAAATAAATTATAATTTTATTGTTAATATCCGTATAATTTAGTATTAGTATTGATTGAAATTGTCTCATTATATCTCCATTCGTTTGAAAAAGCTACTGTGTAGATTTTAACAAATTAAAATTGTTTTATTTCATAATTCTTATCCAGACTGTTGAAACTGGGTGAGAGACATTTGCAGACAGTTACCGACCTGGTGACTGGAGACTGCACTCTGAGGAAACATCTGCACAAGATGGACAAAGTTGGTGAACCAGCTATTATGAGACACTCTTTGCAGCATATGAGAGTAGATCACGCAAGAGTCACAATTTCACTTAAATAACCTAGAAGTATCAACATGTACAAGCGGTTCTGATGAATCCCGCTTAACGCTATAAATATGCTCCTTCGTAAAAATAAGCTTTTAACGGAAATATTATTATTTTGAATACAAGTTTTCTACGCAGAATAGAGGTAAATTGTACATACCGATGAGTTGGACTCCTCCTGTGATGGTTGATGAAACTTCCAGGTCGTAACAAAGCCTGCTCTCCACCGCTATCACAAGACGGTCTTCTAGATCCACCGACAATATCCTGAAATTCCATTGCCTGTAGAAATGTAACATTCTAACTAAAACTGCTAAACCTAATGCTCTATATAAAAGTCTAAGGAAGTGTACTAACGTGGAAAGGTAAATACGAAAAATAGGTTTTCATTTATAGAACAAGTCCTGAACGAAAATATGCAGTATCAAAAATTCTAAACATGCAAATAAAAATCATGCAGTAATAATTTAAAAGTGCAAATTATTATACTTAAAAAACATCTAACAGTGTGGTGATAAACCACATTTCTTAAATCCTGATTTAGTTCGATTTTGTTTAAATGTAAATTGTAAAATTAAAAGATAAATTGTGTTCAATAACTTAAACAAATTAAAATTGTAAAAGGGGTAATACTTCGTATAAAAAATTAGGATAAACAACAATTTTGATACGTTGAGTTGGATTAACAACAGTTAGAGGATGATGCCGTTTGCGTTTAATAGTAAAAGTCAAAATAATCGAGAACCTTTAACGCAACAGATATTGCAAGGGTGTATTTTCATGCCTTTTTATAACTACCCTAGAATTGTGGTAAATTACATTGTTATCGTGCACGAAGATGAAAATATAGTAATTCAGTGAAATAATCAGATTTGCTATGTGACAGTATGTGATATAAAAAAATTACTAGCTATGTTATTGTGCTATATTTACATTTATGTTTGGTATTTATTTAGGTTTTAAATGAAAATGTATACACATTATAAGATAAATCTGATTTCCAGACAGTTTTTTATATTTGGTACATAAATAATTATTAGATCCACAGCACAATACCTAATTGAAGTTCTACAGAATTCATCAATTGTCGAATATTGGTTAGCTACATTTTATAAAAAGGTAGTACCAATGAAAATCTTATTTCCACAATTTATAGTCACTGCTGAAATCATACAATAATGTTTCCATATAAATTACTAGCAGCCAAAGAGCTATTAGTCCGGGAAAGTTAGGTCGGAAGTTTGAAAGTTGTTGTGAAATGGGAAAGAAAGTAATTGAGTCTGAAATTATCTTTCTCAATTTATGTGGTTTTTGGAGACAAACATTTTCAAAATATCAATTAATCCATGAATCATATTTTTCGACGTCAATTTTGAGAAAAACGGGGAAAAAATTTAATTTCCAAAAAAACTCGTAAAAAATAAAGTACAGTCTTTTTTTCAATTCTCTTGTTGTTGTTCATGGAACTACAACTTATTATCTATCGATTGCAGTAAACCGCGTATCGATAGCGTTAATGTTCATAAGATTAAAAAAAATGTATATTGTGGAATTTTGTAGGGCCGCTATTTTGAATTCTCAAAATCTTAAAACACCAACGTTTTCAGTTGCTGCACTACTATATTTTCATGCATTAGAATAATTATTGTTATTCTAATTAAGTTTGTCGCTTGAAAACCATATTGCAAAAACTATTTCAATTTTTCAATACAAAGAGTTTAAAAAAGTTGTTTTTCTCCGATTGGCAGCAAATATCAAGTTTGCTGACACATATCAATTACCAAAGTATTACTTCTCCTGCCTAGGCAGCAAAGTGGGTACTTTTCTGCCTAGGCAGCAAAGTGATTGGAATAAAACATTTGACGTAAACAATAATTACCAATTATTACATAACACTTTTAACAAGAATTTAAAAACATATGTTTAGTTGTTATTAACATTGATGGTAAAATTACTACAATTTTGAACGAAACGGCCACCTTTTCTTTCCTCAGATACCGTTCTCTCTATATCATTATGAACAATCGGAGAAAAAATTATATGTTCAGCTCGGCAGCAAAGTAGATTGACTACTACTTTGCTGCCCAGTTAAGCGAATAACTATTTCCAAATATTGCATCACGTCAGCTTATAGGGTATAAAATTCCCTACAATTTTGATTGCTACAATTTTTTTGTACAATAAAATCTAAGAAAGTTATGGACGAAAAATTGTTGCATTTCACGTGCTCTAAGCTTTTCTTGCAAGCTGCATCGGTAGCTCGAGCGAAATCTTCTCAAAAATCTAGGATAGTAGTCTATACTACATATACTTCCCTTTGGAAAAGTAAAATCTCTGGTGAAAATCTTTACCATTTTATATTCTTACTTCCCCGGACTATATTAGCAGATTAGTACATCAGACGTGAGAAGCGTATTTATTGACGTTGATAAAATATTGTTATTCATTTAAAATCACTGTTTTTCCTATAATTACAAAATTCCGCTCTCCCCAGTTCTTTTTAATGGGAAAATGAAAAATATTTTTCTATATTTGAAAAATTCAAAAATCATATAAACTCTAGTAGGAACTCATTTTCAGCAGATGGTTGGTAGTAGAATTGGTTACTCATCAACAGAAATAATATACTTTTTTCGTTAAGCCCTTAAGCTTTGGGATCGCATGAAAGGCTCTTCATTTATTCGTAATTTTTCAATTCGGAGGAGAAAGTACCTCCAGCAGATCATTTTAAGACAAAGATCAGATGCAAACATCTATAGTGCTCCCTTACATCTATTTAGTTTTTAAGGAGAGTTTCAGAGTACGATTTGTAGTCCATTAGTCCTATTTCCCGAAGGAATTTTAGGTTAACTGTAGGCTTCAAGTCAGGAAAATGTGGATGGAGGTTTCTTCTTCCATGCCACAAAATATACATTATTCTTCCTTCACTATTTTGAGGCTAGGATTCCTGTAAAAACTCTCAGCACAGTTTCACTCATGCATTCATTTGATCTCAACAGTTTGTAGTGACCCAGAAGAATCATCGATTGTCTGAGCCTTACTAAATTTTTTTGACGGCCAGATCTCCTAGATCACGTGAGAATATAGTTTAAACTTTAGTCCCAATATTTCTGGAAAAAACATAACAATCTGCACCAACAGTAGACAAGCCCTATAAGCCTAGCTAACAACGTGTTATATCGGGGCTAGTACTAGAGTGCCTCCAAGATTTAGCTAACACCTCGGTAGATAACAATATTATCCTGAGGTGAGTTAAAGGACCTGACAGAAGTGCAGGTAATCTTATTGCCAATTCTTCATCCAGGGAAGCGGTTTGACTGAAAATCTCGTGACATCTATGGCTTGCCACATCGACAATTGCGGAGCTAGCCGAGCGTTACACCCATGCTCAATCCCTCAGGAGATGAGATGGAATCAAAGGCTGCAGTTTTGCCAGAATTACCCTGGCCCACCCTGGAAAGCTGGTGTAGAAGAAATATTTAGCGATGACCAGGAAAAGCCTACGTTTAACAGTAGGATTTCTGACTGGCCACTGTCAACTAAGGAAGCATCTCAATAATATGGAGATAGTGAATCTCTAGGCAGAATGTGTGAACTGTGATAAAACTGTCAATAATGTCTAACGCGAGTGTGTATCACTGTATCACAGTATGAGCATGTCTTAGTAGTATTTTTATAGCTCACGGATTGTTCTTTAACAAACCTGCATTCTCTTCAGTTTACTATATTTCCATCCTATTGTCGTTTGACCTTCTCTTGGAACTTCCATAATATACCGAATTCCATGTGATTTAGATAAAATAGTTAAGTAGGTACTTGAAATAATAAAAATCTATTTAAAACTATTCTACTGATTATACCTTAAGGACGATTTCTAAGACTATTTTTATCATATTAAAATCTCCATCTGTAAATGAATATTAATAAAAAAATTAAAAAACCCAACTAGATGAGGTTCTAGGTATTTTTCTGACCTAACTATTCTAATACACATATTTATACCACCTAAACAGAGGGTCTTTTTCACCTTTTTGTTCCTGAAACAAAAAAAAACCAGTCAAGTGTTGTAAATTGTATATAAATGTTACTTATGAACAGGGTTATTCATCATAAATTACCCACCTCCAGTCACTGTTATAATTTCTTTTGGGAAAAAAAGTATTATAGGTATAAAAGTTGTTTGGTTACAGCTAAATTTTCTTAATATTCTTTCAGTGGCGTTCAAATTTGCGGAGATACAAAATAGTTCTTATAAATGGAAAACCCTTCATATTTTCACATTTTTGGAATGGTATTTTTCTTCAATAACGAAATTATGACGAAAAACAAATTTCCATTTATAACAATAAAGCCTAAAGGCATATGAACCTTTCTTACCTAATCGATCGATTCCTCTTTGTGTTCCTTCTTGCAAGCGTAATAAGGGAACTATCTTCTGGTAAATTGAGATGTGTATCAGAATGATCTTGTCCCCCCATGAGGGGGGCCACTTCCAAGCTAAAAGACCCAGCCCTGCTGCCTCCACCACCGAGGTGTCCAGCCATGTCCATCAAGCAGTCGAAAAATGATGCTTTCTGTTTTGTACAAATAACTTTTACTTGAAGCATTTCAAAACTATGATGAAAATTTCCTTTATTTTTATAACAATTCAAAAAAATTTCCTCGATTTCTAGCAATAACTTTCTAAATTCAAATAAGCTCACTAGAAATAATTATCTAACGTCTTTAATATATTCTATATATTTTTAGAATTAAATACTCAGCTATTTATAAAAGAATTCCATGCAGTAGATCGTCGCCTCATAAAAAAAATCATGTTATAAAAAAAGCAAAACATTTTATCCAGAACTGTCTGAAGTTACCTACTATTCCTATATTATAAGTGTATTTATGGTTCATACAACAGCCTTTTTGGTGTGCGTCATCGTTTGGTAATGTCTTTCTAACACATTACATAGAAAGAAATGCGAAAAAAGTCAGGTCTTTGATTAATCCTAATCAAAATATCGCAATAATAAACCGTTCAAATTTATTACAAACGTCAATCCTAATCATTGACTTACCAAAATTTGATTGGTTGATATTCAGATTAAGCGCAAGCGCGACCTATCAATCGGGAGAAATTTCTTTGTTCAAAATTGGCATGCAGATATACCTTTCGTATTGTCAATATGTCTGACATCTTTTTCTACTGTCTCACTGACAGTTCTTGTCAGGTCTGTACTTTGTTGTTCACGGTCAATTATTATTTTATAAAAAGTTAATTTGAATATTATTGTTTTATTTATTCGAATAATACAAAAATATGCCTAGATACATGGAAAAACATTAGCATTTTGAAAGTTCTCAAGTATTTTCAGTTAGAAAAAGAAGCTGGTAACTATTAATTTAATAGCCTTGTCGAATTTTGCTGAATGCGATCCTGATGATTTTATTTATCAAATTTAGGGTTAGATATGTGTCAAAATAGCAAATAAAATAAACGACATACCCAAAACCCGAATATACGTCACAAACGATGACGCACACCAAAAAGGCTGTTGTAAGAACCATACATGGTTACTAAGGTTTTAAAAATGTGCTGAATATTTTGAATTAATAATTATTGTGAAATATATTTTGGTGCTAGAAAGAGTTATAAAATTCACCTGAAAAATTTCTGTACACAATTTTTTTTAATCAACATAATACGGATGGGGAAATACAGTTTGTTTTAGGATAAATCATAACAAATGCGCTAAAAACATTATTTTCCAACAAATAAGTTGAACAGATTCACAAAAGGTAGGAATTGGAAACATGAATAAGGAAAAACTGTAGGAGTTTGAAAAGTTTTGAATTTACACATGTATATACATTTAGTTTAGGTATGAATATAATTATATGAAAAACGACATGCTACAACACGTAGAAATATTGGAAAATATTATATTTGCGCCATGCCAACAGAGTAAAAATTCTATATTTGTATATTTATACAGCTCCTTACGCATGCATGAAGATATTTAAGAGACAAGTTTAAGAAGTAAGCAGTAGTAAAGTTGAAAAAGTTTTTAAACCAAGTGCACTTTGCAGAAGGTTACGAGAAATCTATAATACTGTGGACTAGGCTCAGAGATATTATTAACAGGTTTCTGAATTTGTTGAAGCTCGAGTTGACTTTTTACGCGAATACTTTTACCTGGTTTTAATTCATAAAGCGAAAATTTTAGACTAATAAGTTTCTAGTACAATGCTTCCATTTCAAAAATTTAGAAAGGACTATATCACGTCGATAGCAAGAGATGTCAAGAAAATTCCTAAAATGGTGTCTGGTATATATTGACATAAATAGATCAATGTCAAGAAAACTCCTAAAATGGTGTCTGGTATATATTGACATAAATAGATCATGCCACATATACTCTACCTATAAAAATTTGAAACCTTCTATTTGTGATAAGTCGTTATACAGGGTGTCCCATAAATTAGAAGCATGATGAATCGTTGATAAATATTTAGAATACCCAAATGCAACTTTTCTCTAGCCTTCTTAGTTTGTGAGATACAGATTATTGTCTTTCAAAAACACATCGACAGTATTAATTATAAATTCTAATAAGCTAGTGGCGTGGTGCGAGGACTTCGTAAACTTTCATTGTGCCATATTTTTGGAACACCTTGTATTGAGAGCTAAAGACCTTTGTCTGCAATTCTTTATTTAATTTTCTACATAAGAGTTACTCTTTGTTAAACTCGTTAGAAAACTCAATTTCCACTATTTTTAACTTCTTATTGCAGTAAAACACTTTTTTGTTGTAATATTTTCAAACAATAAATTTGTAGTAGTCGTGAATGTTTTCCTAACACTTCATCTTCCCTTTAATAATTATGAATTTTAAACCCATGAGGAGCGTTTGTATTCAAATTATTGTGATCTTCAAGTAGGTACTACAAATTTATTTAAGATAAAGAAACTTAAAAAGTGTCTTACTTTAATAAAAAGTGAAAAATCTTGAAAATAGAGTGTTCTATCGAGTTCAACAAAGAGTAAACAATTCAATAAAGAATTGCGTACAAAAGTCTTCAGGTCTAAATTCGAGGTATTTCAAGAATAAAAGTTTAGGAACCCTTCGTACCACGCTACCGACTTATTAGAATTTGACATAACTAATACTGTTGATGTGTTTTGAAAAGACAATAGCCAACAAAAAATTTTAAATTTCTACTTCCATCCCCGGATGATGAAATGTGTATTTTTTTCATACCTTTTACAGCCTGTATCTCACAAACTAAGAAGATTAGAGAAAAGTTGCATTCAGGTATTTAGAATATTTTTTAACGAACTATCATACCTCTAATTCACGTTACTTATTTACGGGACACCCTGTATAACATATTAAGGCTGTTGGAAAACATGTTTTAGGTTCATCACATGTAGAAGTTTGATGGGATACAGTGGGGCTGCATTATATCTTATGCCGTTTTAATTTCCCTTTTTTTATCCCAGGAACGATATAAAAATGTTCCTGACATCTCTTTCCGTATATTGTCTATAGTAAGTTTTAAAATGGACACACTGTATATTGAAATAAATAGCGCTTCCGTATTTGTGACAGGATTATCATATCACAATGTGTTGCATATTTGTCGACTTTAATATTTTTATCTGATGGCATGTCATAATGACAACGTTATGTCACTCAATTCTGATGACATAAGGAAGCTCATTATGGGACTAAGTACCATAATGAAATTCTATAAGGAAAACATGTAATGGTTTAATCAAAAAAGTTTATTCAAAACGCATAGCTATGTACAAAACTATTTATTATAAATGGTAAAAGAACAATTACTACAATTTGTAATATTAATTCCAATGGATTCTACACAATACTTACTCCTTTAAAAATAGTTGTCATTGTGACATGTCGAAAATGCACTTTTTAAATTTTTCGAAAATGTATTGATATAAATGCCATCAGATAAAATTTTGTATGTAATACGAATCATAAACAATCATTATGGCACACGCCGTGTTATAACATTCACGACTTGTACCATAATGATCGTCTTTATGATCCTTATTACATAAATAACTATTATGTCATACTAGATCATTATTGTGTTTTTATGTCGTACTTTATACCCGTGCGGGCATAAAGTTCACTTTATGGACAACGCGGGCATAAGGAGAAATAATTTTTCAACAACTTCTACGTAGTTTTCTTGCATCCAATTTCCAATTTTTCGTATTCCATGTCGTAAGCTTCAGTTGCTTTCTTTGCTTTTTTGATAATTTTGTCAGGAATTCCGTTCATTTTGACTAACTTTGACACATGAAAATTATTGTGATACTATGACATTTACGTTTATCAACATTCACCTAGCAACGATAGTGTCTACTTACTATCATAAAATGACCATGTTATTAATTCTAACCAGAATTTTTTAAATACTGATTTGTATTAAAATTGGATTGCAATAACGAACTAGCATGACATAAAAGTTTGTATGTACCAAGGGCATAAACAGATGTGTATACCCTCATGTGACTTACAAACCCTCGGGCCAGAGGGGTATTTTTATACCCTTGGTACATAAATAACTATAAAAACCCTGGTCCATCTTTTTGTTGCTAGAAATTCAGGTCTTCCTCAACTTTCCTTTTCTCAACTTTTTTTTTGAATTTTACAGTGGACAATATTCCCAAACAATTTTAAAAAATGTTTTGATAATATTTTCGCATTTCGCAAAGAACATTTTCAACAAATTCAGACAAACGACTATTGAAGAATACACATACTGTCTCTATCAAAAAATAACACTATTCGACTAAAAACCTAGTTCTACTTGCAGGACTGTACTATGAATGAGTATTCCTCGATTGAAATGTAATAAAGAATTGGAGTGAAAAGGCAAAAAAAGATGCGAAAATGATATACTACCGCGGTATTGGCTGAAGGACTGTTTCCAAATCCCTGAAAATAATTTATAAAGTTATAATGTACCATTTTTTATTTTCTGTCTTCTACTTATTTGCTGTGACTGTTTGTTTGCTAAAATGCAGTGGTGATTTTTTGCCAAACGGGTTTCCTGAATATATATAGGTATATATATAAATTTTGTTTTTAATATTTTTTTAAAACACATTCAATCCAAAACTTATTGTTTAGAAATATTTTTCCACTTTCGTCACTAAAACCGCATCTGAAACACGGACAGGGCATTTGCAAAGTCACATCTTTTGTTTCTTAAACTTCACATGGTATGTATCCTCTGTAATTAATATTCTGTGATAATTTTGTAGATCCGTGTCATTTGATTTCCCAAGTACCCGTCAGTCATTATCTGTCATGTTGTGGATATAATCAAAATTATGTAATGTATTTATGTTTTGCAAGCGTCGAAAAATGTAGTATTCTCATTGTGTCAAAAACATCTTTCCGCTTCACTCCACTTGTACCTCAGAAATTTGTGACTGGAATCACTTGTTACTCAATATACTATTTTTAAATTATTGTTAGCCACCATTTTAATATAACAGCTACGAAACTCGAGATTGTTGTAAAGCCCTTTGGCTATAAAAATTATAATCATCTCATCAAGGCTTATGTTCAAAATATGAATCTCTCCGGACGCGATGCTTTTAAACATATATCAACGATATTCCAGACAGAAGCTGCAGCGGAGTTATTGAAGAAAGATCCTTCACCATTCATCCCGACAGTGAAGCGACTATTAAAGCAATCAGATTTTTGCAGATTGACTTGTTTGTTATTGCTCAGGAATCCTACAACAGCCACACCATTGAAAGGAGTTGTTAGCTCGAAAGAAAGCGTGGCAACCGTAAGAGCACTTTCAGACGAGACACTTTATGGCCGGCAACTATAGTGTCTGAAAAGAATCGCGGGGCTAAAAATACAATAGGAGTGCCTTAAGACGAGACACTTTGTCAGGCAACTAGTGTCTGAAAAAAATTGCGTTGCAAAAAATACATTAAACACCACGTATTCCTTATCTGTGTCTTGTGTGAATGCGTCTACTTTATTTTTTTTCTTAGCAGCGCGATTCTTTCCAGACACTAGTAGTCGGCCACAAAGTGCTTCGTCTGAAAGCGCTCTAAGCTCCACGTATTCCCTACCTGTGTCTCGTGAGAGTGCGTCTATTTATTTAAATTCATTTTTAGCCACGTGATTCTTCTCAGACACTAGTCGCTGGCCACAAAGTGTCTCTTTTGAAAGCGCTCTAATATTTAAATTATCCTTCGGAAATTATTTCTGGGTAGATGCTGGTATTTGAATTTTAATGAAAATTTTTGACATATGAGCACCAAAAGTGGTTGTGTCACTTTTTCCTGAGTACTTACGTCAATTTTCCGATCTGGACCGACAATGACACAATTTCCGAGTTAAAAAATGATCGGGAAAATGCATTTTCCAAAGTGACGGTATGAAAAAATATTTCTGAACATTTTTTGGACAACTGTAATGAATATTATTTTTCTACATTCATGTAAAAAACAACACTTTTGTGAAACACATTTAATGGAAAAAGTGGTTTTTTTTTGCTCTAGTGCAACAAAATTCTTGTTGCATTTTTGTTGCACTCCTCTGTCATTCTTGTCAGTTTTGTGATGATTTATGACAAACATAAACATTTAAATAAAATAAAAATCCAGAGCAAGTGTCTGATCCTTTTCTTATACAGCAATAATATATGTATATCTTACTACTTAATATCAACGAGTTACAATTATTGCAAAAATCTTTAATTATTTAGATTTTATGGTCAAAGCAAAAACCAGCTACTGACAAGGTGGAGGCCATTAAGATACAAAAAAAAAGAACAGTTTGAGATTGAGTTCCTAACATATTATATTCTAATTTTCCAGTTTTTGCATGAATGTAGAATAAATATTGTATGCAACTCGTGCAAAACGTGTTTTTTGCACTCGACATGTTGTCCAAACTCTCACTTTTAAATTAATGAATATTTTCCATAAATTTTTTTATTATTTCATTAAATTTTATGATAAAGAAAAAATAATGATTTGTCTGATATTTGTCACCGATAAGGTTATTCAGTGAAAACTTGAAATAAAGAGACTCGTTGCTATTGAAGAATTTCTAGATAATTGTTTGAAATACAATTGATTAAAATCCAACGATCACACGGGTAAGGGATGCAGATAACGTATACTTGTGGTATGTGTAAAATATTCTGATAGTTCTTGATTTTATCTTTACGTGAGAAAATCAGGTTTGTTTGCCGTCGATTTGATTTTCTTATCAATTTACGTGACTTTATTTTGATTCTTAGATTGGATAAATCGATGTGGTGTTTTAACTTATTGATTGTAGACAAAAACAATTTTAAGTAGCAAAAAAATTCCATCAGTATTCAAAGTATAATTAAGAATTTCATGAGACTTTCATAACCGATTTTACCGACCTGGTTATACCAGTGGTGATCATAGGGGAAACCGTGTGGGTCATGCCCCTCCTAGCTCAACCATTTTCGTTTTTTCTTTTTTCTTTGTTTTATTCAGTTTCTTATTATTTTGGGAATGTTGTTTTTGTTTATTATGTGGATGATTTATTTTGTTTTATATATTATTAATAAAGTTATGAAAACTATAGTTCATTTAATAACCAGGAGGAGTAATTTGGAAAGCCTTACTCACACCACTGAAAGTTACCAGATTACTTACTAGAGGGTGTGTTCTGAAAAAGTAGTCAATAGTCGTGTTCCAAATCTCTTAAATATGCCTTGATTGATGAAGAAATCAGGGACCCACAGCCATAAGTTGATTTCTTGTCTGTTCAGTAGATTATTTAGATGTTTATTGTAGATATAACATGAATGTATTTGATTTCCTAAATGACCTTACATTGTTCTACCGGACTAAGTGAAGAGCTGATACTCGAAGTGGAAGGATCCATAATTGCATATATTCAATACAATTACTAACTGAGGTTTTTAAAGAAGCAGCTTCAACGAAACTAAGTGAAAATAATAAAATAACAAGAGCGGATGCGATGACAAAACTAATTATATGTATCTGTCAGAACTATCACAAATGAAAATTATCAGCTGATGCCAATATTAGAGAGTGTTGTGTGAAACTGGACGGTATATGACCAATGAGAGGTCTACAGAATTGCCAACTTAAATTCAAATTACTCCTCCTGGTTTTTAAATGAGGTATAGCTGTGTAGGTATATATTTTAATTTGGGAAATGCTGGTACCTACTCCTTTTCCAAACTACACATATATTTTTTATCATTTTTTGCCTCAATGTCCCATTTTCAGTATTTAGGTACTGCTCACTTTAAGCCCAATTTGAATGCCTTGAACGCCACTGGGTGATACCTTGGATTGGAAGACTCCTAAATGCATTTCCATCAATTGAAGTATGGTCGGAGAAGTTTTACTTTCACTGGATGCACAGGTTCTGTTTGTAAAGAATATTTAAGTACAAATTTAATATACAGCGCGCCCATAAAGTGAAGCAAAAATTCATTCTTATCTAAGTAAACAATAAAAATACAATCTTTTTTTCATTAGTAACGCGATTTTTACGAAAAAAGGGCCTTTTTGGTTAATAATTATCGTTGAAACAAATTTCACAAGTAAAAAGTTTGGCTGGTTTTTGAATTCTAGTAATCTACAGGGCATCCCCGTAATCATGTTGCGAGCAGTTTTCTGTAGAACTTTATAGCAACAAAAAATCTTCATTTATTGGGCTATATCAACAAATTTATCTAATAAATTACCTATGAATTATAAAATATAGGTTAAAACACCACATCTGCTATAATACAAAATCTTTTCAGTATCTACTGTCGTATTAATTAATTGCATTTCGTATCCGAGAAAAATACAGCTATGTTGGCACGTACATAAACTAGAAAAAAAGGGACTTTAGCAATTCAAGAAACCTATTTGTAGATATTTTTTAAAAACATATACAGGGTGTCCCAGGAGTTCGTACAAAAATTTGGGAGGTGATAGACAAATAATGATGGTATTTTATATAAAATTTTCTCTTTACGTCCTTCGTTAACGAACTATAGGGCTCTAAAGTTGGGAATGAAAAATAGTTGTTTATTTGCAATTATTAAATAGCTGATTGGAAATTAGTAATATTTTTAACAGTTAATAAACACCATAATTGCACATTTGGCGTGATATACATACTTGTGTAAGTAAAACTTTTTCCAGTTATAAATGCAACAACTAGGTGTGAGAACATTTTTAGAGACATCACGTCCTCTTGTGACATATCGATAACATTAACAATTTAAGAGATAGGTACGTGCAATTTTATGTCCAACTGCACACCTATTGGCGCATTCAGATTTTTTATGAATGTACGATCACAAGAAGCATAGTACTGTATTATTAGTGAATTATCAATAAATGGGTACAGTCTACATCTATAAAAATAAACTTTTACTTTATTTAACCATAAAAAAGACTATTGAAAACGAACATTACATTAATAAAAGTCTTAGCCCATATTGAACATTTATTGTAATTTTTTTGAACTGTTTTGACTATTGTGATCACTTGGTTACTCGTTCTTTCTGATCTGTTAATGTAATGTAGCTCATTTTTCAGGGTTTTGTTACTATTGTCACTGTAATGTTAGTTTTCAAATTTTTCATGGTTAAACAAAGTAGAAGTTAGTATTTATAAAATGTATACTGCACCAATTTATTGATAATTCACTAATAATACAGGATGCTTCCTGTAGTTGTGAATTCAAAATAAATGTGAATGTGCCAATAGGTGTGCAGTGTGACATAAAATTGCTCGTATCTCTTAAACCGTTAATGTTATCGAGGTGTCACAAGAGGACTTGATATCTCCCGTTCACAATGTTCACAAAAGCCAATGGCTGCATTTATAACTGAAAAAAGTTTTAATTAACAAAAAAAATAGCGCATTCACCATTAAACTTAGTCGGTACCTGAGTTCACAAGTAGGTACATATGTTGTAGACTTATCCCACCAAAGAGTGTGCAATTATGGTGTTTATTAACAGTTGAAATATTATTAAATTCCAATCAGCCATTTAATAATTGTAAATAAAAAACCATATTTCATTCCCAATTTTAGAGCCCTATAGAGCGGAGAGCGTAAAGGAAAAATTTTATATAAAATAC
The DNA here is from genome assembly GCA_963978555.1 of Galerucella nymphaeae. Taxonomy (NCBI): domain Eukaryota; kingdom Metazoa; phylum Arthropoda; class Insecta; order Coleoptera; family Chrysomelidae; genus Galerucella; species Galerucella nymphaeae. Next base: position 10,302,658 of record OZ021707.1, on the reverse strand, counting down.
CATCATTAATGTTAGTATTTCTATCACCTTCCAAATTTTTGGTACGAACTCCTGGAACACCCTTTATATTTGTGTAACTCACTTCTCCTAAATTGAAATACGTGTGGAATTAAGATATAATAACTTTCTGTTTTAACTACGTTACGTTTGTGTGAATTAGTGTTACTCATTGTGTACTTCTACAACATAAACTATATATAACATCAATTATGTCCTATATATACTATTTTTATTTCATGGACTTAATGTGCAATTGGTATGCATTTTTTTTAAACAAAATAGACTGACTGCAAAAATCGGAAATATCTCACAGGTTATCCACTTTGGAAAATAAGAATTTTCGTATGAGCTTCTGATTAATCTTTTTTATCAGTAATTTCCACTCATTGGGGAAATAGTTATAGTCAATGGATGAAAAGGTGCGCTCACGAGATTTTATGAAAAAAACCGAGATTGCGAATTTGCTAAAAAACAAATTTGGTGCCTAATAATATATTCTTCAAGGATCTAATATTCTGACAAAAATTAGCTTACCAAAAATACAACTGTTGGCGCGCTATAATATTGTTGAAAAGTAAAGAACGTTTCCTTCAAAGAACACAATAATAAATAACTTTGATGTGGGTTCCAGGACACTGTGGTAATGAATATCCTAGAGCTCGCACTCATGGCGTCTGCGGATGTACACGCGACTGGGTCGAACGAAAACAAAAAGAGAGTACCTTACGAGTGAAAAATAATGTATTGAAGAACACAAAACTGAATGGCTACTCAAGTTAAATGGGAATTGAATCAGAACAATAACGAGTCTCCTAACTGGCCGATTTTACAACAGAAAACTTTCCCTCCTAAAATGTGTTGTTTTTCATTTGGTCCAATTCTGCGACTAAGTCGAATCATCGACGCTGAAAGCACAGCTAGCTACATCCAACCGGAAATTTTGCCAATCCGCTAGTATTCCAATCAGTGGTGAGCTTGGGACCTCGGTTTTACATCTCCAGCCGAAACAAAGGAATATCTACATTATACCCCGTGCTTATTGGTATTTTGAAGAAAGATAATTGTTTAGCTTTGCTTCGAATATAAATGTCATAAAGTTTCAAAAAATATTAGACTTAATCACTGGCTTGATCTTGGACCAAGTGATTTCATAAGGTCTGTAATTATGTTGGCAGTATTTGCCAGAGTAGCTGGCTAATTGCTGTTACGGTCGAGTCCAAAACATTAAACGAAGAAAAACCTTAAGTGAATGTCATCACTACCTGGCGTCTTCCCATTTTCACATTCATTGATCATCCGTTATTTCTTCTTTTGTTGGCTTTCTCGTAATTCACTTTTTCTATTTCTATCCTTTATCTTCATTGTCTGTTTATTAATTTTTAAAATGCAATATAATGCTCCCTTCCTTCTACTTAGTTTCTGGGGAGACTCTCATAGGCTAGTAGCTTCTTTCGTCCCACTTCCTGGAGGAATTTTAAGATAATTTCAGACTTTAACTTAGGTTGAGTCCTTCTTTTATCCAGTAATCTCCCAGATGCTGTGCCGTAGGATTCTGAATTCCTGTGATTTTCGAAAGTTTTTGGATGAAATTTTCTTATTCCATTCTACAAAATTTACATTCTTTCTCCTCTATTTGGAGCTTTTTCAGGAGCTCATTCAGGCGACAATGGCCAGTGGGGATTCTTTTTAAAACTCTTAGCGCAATTTAACTTTGAATTATGAATTCATTTGATATCAACAGGTTGTGGTCCCCTAGAAAAGCTGCCCTAGAATTATTGGCATCGCATGATGCAGATTACCATTTTATATATGGACAGTATTAAAGTGTGCTCCACTGATTTGAAACAATGGCACTGATCACAAAAAGTAGACTTGTTATTTAAAATTATGCAGTGTTACGCTCAACTGCCACTCACTAGTTATGAGTTTTGTAAAGGAGCTACCATTATCAATGGTAAAAAGGTTTCAGCAGATTCGTCAGCATTTTAATTGTCTCCAATGAGATGACACTTGAATAGATTTATGATATTTCCTTGTGTCTGAAGTTATGACAATTTTGGCTTGATTTTCAGCGCAATATTATCACCCACATAAATGGCTTGAACATTCTCAGTAACACTCATTGAATCTGTGAATGGAATGGAAAGATATTTGGCATCCGCGTTTCAGGTATGCTGGAATTTTTTTATATATAAATTGTCAGCTGGTGATGGTACTTGCTCTATTTGACATTTGAAAGGACGGGGAAACAATTTTCATGATTATCAGAGATTCACTTGATTCCAATAAAACATTTCCGTGGACAGTTTTATACAAACTGCCATTGGTATCGAGGTATAAGAAAAATGATTTGGTAGTTAATCTGAACTAATAGTTAATTGGCATTATTTCTATATAGAACTAAACGAGATTATAATTTCTGTTGGCATACATGGAGAAAGGACATTGGATCGGCTTTTATGTGAATTTTCCTGTTATTATACAGACATATACCTGATGAGATTTATGAAGCCTATTATAACACTTCGAATTTTTGGAGTTTAAACGAAAAACAACCAATGGCACAGTATTGCTGGAAAATTAAAATAACCTTTGTTTCATAAATTGATAATTAATTAATCATACACATAAGATCGTGACGAAAAATTTTAGGTTATATCATCATAGAAATATTTCACAGGTTACAGGAAATAATCATTTGGTGGCTTCTCAATAATTTTTTGCTGCTAACTAAATTATTTATTTTATTCATGCTCTCCACATCTCTATAAATTATTTTCTTTGGTATTTCCATTTTTTTTCATAAATATCTCTCAATCTCAGTTGACTACAAGATACCAAAGACATTATTTTAACCTTATTATATCAGGAATTGAATTAATTTTAATTTTTTTCACAAAATTAATTGAAAAACTAGAGGTAAGAATTTAACTGGTCTCATCAGCCAGCAACTCATTCAATTGAAGAATTTAATTTTAAGGCTATTTTAATTTTTTCTGTATAAGTATTTGTTGCTACAATAAAATATTATATACAATAGCTGCAAACACACTTAACATCCACTTTTCCGACATATATCACAAGGAGTAAAGGTGTAGTCAGTCGTGAAACAATTTGACATAATATAATCATCTAATTAAATATTTTTTTAAAATTCTTACCGGTATACCAGTCGGCTCCACTTGCCCGAATCTGGTGCTACGCCAACTCTCCAAAATCAGCAGACCTGCATATATTTTACCAACACTCAATTTACCGGCGTTGAGTTGGTTGGAAGGCGGTACCAAAAGTTCCACCATATTCTTAGCTTGGATTGGCCAGATGTTTTTGATTGTCTCCTTTAATTCTGCGTCAGCCTGGTCCATTTCATCAGCTGGAAAACAAAATAAATGTAAAAGTGGGGTCTATAACTTATTTATGCTCCATTTTAGCCACACATGTAGATTCTTTGTATTTACTCCAGTCGAATTGACATCAAAGGGTGATATAAGAGCAGTAGGTGAGATTTTTGCTGGAATCCTTCAAAAATATCATGGTAAATAATAATCCGTCGCCTCTACTAGTAGTTGTGGAACGTGAAATTTTGCTATAAAATTCCCTGATGCAAAATTATAGTCCATGCAGCCTCAGCAGATGTATAAGTAAAAAATCAAAACTCGTTCCATTCAATAACAGGAGCCTTCAAGCATAATAACATAGGGTCTGATACAGAAAATTATCTACCAGTCATATCTAATGGTTTGCAGAAAGTGAAACGACTCGCTTATATGGGAATCACTGGTGAAATAATATCGCGTCCCAGTGTAGCCTTAGAGGTATTGCTAGACCTTTCTCCACTTTATCCACATAAAGATAATCACTCTGGAAAATGCCAACAGGCTAACCGATCTCAATTTACAAATTTAAAAAATATATTTGTTGCTAGAATACCTACTCACCTGTTCTCATTTTAATGCTAAGATTTTCCCTGACCAGAGCGAAGAAAGTCGAAGTGAAATTCACTTTCCCATCATCATCAACAGGCATGTTCATTCTAATGAGTTTTTTATAGGCTAATCTATTGGGGCACTTATTTCCAAAACCTAGTGGCGGATCCATGTTCTTCAACATATCGTACATCTCTGTGTAATGAATTTTCCCACTGAAACAAATATATCAAGTTAAACTTTTGCATGCAGGAAAAACTGGATTTTGTTTCGACCAATCACCACTCGTCTTGTTATCTATTAATTTTGACTGAACTTGGATCTGGAGGTGTTTGGCATGTTTTTACGGAGTTTGGAGAAGAAACTACTCACGTGGCGTTTGGATCATATTCTGCCCATATCCTTACGAACTCGTCCAAGTGGTGAGCACCTAATATGGAAGGATCTCGTGTTAAATAATCAAAATTGTCCATAATAACAGCGACGAACAAATTCAACATCTAGAAATCAAACGGGAGCATTAATATATATGATGCGTGACATGTTTTTCCTACCATACTCACCAAGAACGAACAGAAAAATATGAATGACACAAAATACGCGTAAGCTATATTGTGACCACACTGTTCTCCAGATTTTCCCGAATTAGAATCACATTTTCTTCCTTTTATGCATGACAACATTATGCTGGGCCAATTTTCACCTGTGGCACATCTGAAATTATAATTTTTTTTATAAAAACCATTAGTAGAGAATCCGAATGGGACGAGACCCTCTCCAAAGTATTTTATATCAAACTCAATATGTTAAGTGATATATGGCCATTAGGCAGGCTGACAAATTTTAGTCCAGTATATGAATTTCAAATATCAAATATTTTTTTATCGATTAAACGGCCCTTTGAAGGTCGTATACTATTCGGATCTTAACAACAACAGAATTTAAATTTGAATTTCCAATATTTGAGCTATGTTTACCTGAATAAGAGCATAAGTCCTTGTATGAAGTTGCGAAAATTATTATGTCTATCTATAGATGTATCTGGGGAAACCTCAATATTACCAAAAACCTACAAAAAACGTATTTCAAAATGTGAAGTAACTAATTTTTCGTTTTCGTATGTCTAGCATTGTTCTTAATGCTCTCTCTTCGACCTCCAAGCAGTCAAGTATGCTTTTTTAGTATTTAAATTGCTTTTTTTGCAAAAAAAAATCCACAGAGGAGATTTTGGAGGATTGAGTTTATTTTCATTGGAATACTCCACTCTGTATGAAAAAATTACTCACTTGCATTCCAATAATTGCGTAAATGAAGAAGAGCATGGCGATGAGTCCACAAACATAGGGAAGTGCTTTGAAACTTTGAACGAAAGTCCAAAGCAATATTCTTATTGTGTACCCTTGACGTAGTAGTTTTATTAATCTGGCAGCTCGGAATAGTCTCAAAAATCCAACGTTTATGAAATTTTCCTGAAACCACAAATGTCACTTAGACCAATTGATAAAAAAAGGATAGAATACTGAAACTCAATAAAAAGAAAATCAATTGTGAAAATATAACGAATGTCCCCTTCTAACCACCACAACCTGGATAGTTGATAAATCAGCTGCACAAGGATTGGAAAGACTACAGAAAACGTACAAAGGAATCAGTCATTCTCGAAACGCATGGAAAGTATCTTATTCAAGTAATTTCTTTTGCTGAGCAAAATCAATGACAACCAGCCAAATAAACTGGAATGAGATGGAAGTTACTCAGGATTGATTGCTGGTTTGGTACATCGACGAACTCAAAAGTGACAGAGGAATAGGAGCAAGAGTTCATGGTGCAAAGACCAAAAGCAATGCTCACGCATATTTGGGGTAGCACGTATCTGTATTCCAGGCTGAAATCTGAACGTTTCTGCAAATAAACATTGGGAGGAGAGTCTAGAGGCAAGCAGTTAGGCAGCAGTGGATTCCATAGCAAGTCTCCAGATTTCGAGGACTTGAAACCTAGACTTGATGTTCTGGAGTAATCAATCAACCTCAGAGTTTATTGAAACAAATCAAGGTTGATTGTATTGAGCTCTAGCTGATCTCTGAGGTCAGTAAGTCACACAAAAATACGAATGTTAAAGGGCCTACTACATCTTGGCTATATCTTTATCTCAAATGAAACTGTATTTTAACATTGTAAGCGTTAATCGTTCTTTCAAGTCATTTAAATCGAAAGGTTAAGTTTTGTACAGGATGCTCCTCTACAGAAAAAGAAATCAAATGATGTAAGATCCAGGTAATTGCGCTAACAGATCTGTTTTCGCTTCCCTACCCATCGATAGGGAAATATTGCATCGAGGTACTGTTGAACCTCGAAAAGAGTTGATAGGAATCGCATTTTCACGTTGAAGAATGTTGATTTATAATTTAGATTTGAGAAGTTTCGGGATTTCTTATAAATATGTATAGTAAACGAAATAATGAATTTATTCCCATTGGCTTGTACACACTGTATATTGGACTAAGTAAGCATCAGTACTGAGGAGAACATCATTCAAATAAGAAAGATCCAGTGAGAATGAGAGGAAACACAAAAATTGTGGTGATTTGCGGTCGAGAATTTTCAAAATTATTTCTTAGATTATGAAAACCATCAAACTACAAAATAAATTATTGAAAAGCAGTTACATACTACTTAATATTAGTGGAGAATGTGCCACTATACTATTTCATTTGGTCTATGATTATATCTATTTTTTTATTAGCAGCTAACTAGAATTCTACAACTCAGAAATAGCTGGACACTTGAATATCATTATTATCTAGGTACTATCTAAAATTATAGAAAAAAGATTTGTATTTTAATATGTAATGAATAATCAAAGAATTTTATGAGTGAGCTTCGGTAAGTCACTGGATGGTTAAGATTTACAATTAGCCACGGTAGGTGGCGCTGTAGCTATTGATCCTTAGTTTTATAAGGTTACCTGCTACTACGGCAATCCATTTTTTCCTTGGTCTCGCGCAAGTTCAATATTGAAAAAAGTAATGAAAGGTGAGAGTAGTGTGTGTACTTTTGTTGTTTCTAGGAGAGTTGCTGGCAGATTCATAAGAGCCCTGTTTAGGATAGTCTCGTTTTTGAGGGTTACAGAAAAATCATGGAAATTTTGCAACGTCCTCAGGGATAGTGGATAGTCGGAATTCCATGTTTCAGGAAAACTTTGTGAAGCAAATGTAAAGTAGATGAAATACACACAATAAAAGGCTGCTTAAATTTAAAAACGTAATGAAGAATGATCAATGACCTATCAATTGAAATATATTGTTTTTAAAAATAAAAAGGTCAGTACAACTCTAAAAATGGTCCAAAGGCGTTAATAATCGGTAGGTCCTGCTGATATTTCGTCCTTAATTATATTTTTATCAAGGACTACTACTATAACGCCTAAAGCCACGCCAATTCCGCTTCCAATTACTTTCTATAACATCTTTCCAATAGGATAGAACAGCTTATCAAGATGAAAGTTGTAACAAAGTAGTTGAAAGTTCATTTAAATTCAATTAGCTCAGTTGAATTAAATTGATTAGTTGTTGAGTTTAACTAGAGTTTATGAAAGCTCTTATTTGTAATGATATTAAAAGTTACAAACACATTTTGAAAGAAAATTAGACCTGAAATTCATTGATGAAAAGCTGAAATATATTAAAGATTTTTATGAAAATATATTATGACATTGAAAAATGTTTCAATTTCTACGCTTTCTCCATATATTTATAAAATCATATTCAAGTGTACCAATGAAATATTTTATAATATGTACATAGTACGTGTGTGTTCTTGGTGTAGTGTACGTGTCACACAGTGAAAGTACTTACCCAAAAACCCACTCACTAGATACCCTGCATGCAAGAAATACTAGTGACATTACTAGTCATCCATAGAAGGAAGAACTTTGACAATAAATGCATTAATAGTGGATTTTAGGTTGAATAACTTTAGTTAGGTTGAATAATGTTAATCCAACAACAACCTCGATTTAAAACCATTTCATATAATGAATTCATTGTTGAAAAAAACCACCAGGATATCTTCCCAAACATATTCTTTGAATTCGATTTTTTTATGCATTCTCAGTCTTTGGAAAACTTATTTTTTATCCATTTTTTTGCATTGGACGAGCTTCCAAACTTTTCATTTTGAAAATAAATACAAAGCGCATTTTGAAATATAAACCATTATTCATAACAAATAATAAGCAATGATGTAAAATGGCTTTTATTTCTGAACTTCTCTTAACCGATCAGGCTTAAAGCATATAAAGCTCATAAATGTCAGCCTCCATAATCAAACTAAGCAAAAACATTCTTCGCGTATAGGCAACTACCATAACTTTCATCAAAAGCTGTTATTTATGAATCCATGATATATCGTAACGTGACAATTCGTAGCCTCATAAACGACAACGGACAATTCATTTTTTGTTACGAATTGACGGCGTTACGAATGGTCAGTTACCATTTGTAGAGTTACGATATGTCGCGTTGCCATATATTATGTTTTGTCACTGTTATTTATATTTTAGAAATAAAGTAAATCTCATTTGTTCCGGATCTTAACTTCGATTTTATTGTTTCAATCCGATTGAGATACCTCGAGCATAGACTAAAAGAGCCACTGCTCTCCAAGACTTTTGTGAGAACTGACTAGAGAAGGGAAAACTAAAAGATCATTTGGGTCTAAGTAAATGTACATTCCAAAACATAAGAATCAGTGGCAGAAGTTTGAGAATTCATTTGAGACTCTTTTTTCCCTTTTTTCCCTGTTTTCTTTTCTTTTCTCATGCCGAGTTTTTTGTCAGAGGTCAGCTTTTATTTATGTTCATTGCGAATGAAAACAGCGTTTCAAATACTTCAATCGTTTCTTAAAGACGTCACAGTAGTACTCTAGTTAAGTTAATCGATGTTCTGCTGGTGGAATAATTTTCAAAAATTTCGAGATTATCCGAAAATTATCTCCAAAATGTAAATAACAGCCCATCATTCTTAATACTTTAAGCAAGCATTTTTTTAAGTATGGAATTATATATAGTTAAATATATATAGTGAATCGTGAAGCAATAATTCCTTATTTTTCATTTTTTTTTATCCATCTTCATCTTCACAGATGGAAATAGGACAGAGTTTACTGATAAATAGACTAAATTAATGGCTATTCAATTGTACTTCTCTGCATCTGCTCACCGATACAGCAAGTCACGATTGACATTAGACTCCATTTCCATTTGAGAAAAAAACTTCAGGCAGGCTTTATTTGAGTATATTAGTCTTTTAACTAATCAAATGCTGCGATAAATGTCATGAACAATAAGAAGTTGAAACATCCAATGCCTCTTGCAACTGGAAAAATTAATTTTTGTAACAATCAAGTTCCTCGTGATAAAAAAGCAGAAACATTTTTATGGAAATTCAAAATTTTTTAATTTCTGCTTTATCGAAAATGATATTCAACTCACTTTATATATAAACTATCAATTTAAATAACTTGCATTCAGCCATAATATTATAAATAATTATTCAATTGAAGAATTAATACTTTGATTCAATACTTGTAATTCGATTTATTTGAAATTCTAGAAGCTTTCATATTTTTCAAAGCGTCGATTAATTATTATCTCTATATATAATTAATAAAATTTCAAGTTTTCCAAAATCAGAAAATACATACCTGCATCCACTTGCCAATAGCAGCATCAAGATCAAGTACCGGTTTCTACAAAAATCAGTGCAATGATTAGAGTTTACAAAATGTAGTGCTAAACATCTAAGTAAAATCTAAATCATGCTTCAACTAACCTTTTTCATATACTATTGAGCCTAAAATCCTTCAGAATGATACGACTTCTAGCGCTAGTTACTGAGGATTGACTAATAGATTTTTCCTAATGAATTCGAAGAGTTTAGAAAAGATTTATCTGAAATTTACTTAGATGCGAACGACACTTGTTCATTTCGAAAATTGATATCAAAGGTTATAATTATTATGAATATGTTTTATTTTCAAGTGCTAAAGAGGAGCTATAAGTCTAACTTCAAAAATTAATGTTGGATAAAATATGTGAAATAATGAATAATTGCATTAAACGTCCTGTTGAATTCATCATGAAATTATTTTGGAAACGAAAGTTTTTTGTACTGCACATTTCCGTGAATCTTTTTAGGCTTAGATGAAACAGTTCTTTATCTGTAGAGTAGAGAGGGGGAGTGTAAGCTCAGAGCACTTAGGTAACATGTGACCCATTGTAGATCCTCATGAAAAGTTGTCCTCCTAGGTCATCGTCCATAATGTCCTTCCCACGAAGGTGAACAGGTCACTAGGAGACATATGACGATAACTGCGTATTTTGATTCCAACCCATCTATTGAGGGATTGAGCATGGGTATAACGTTTGGCTAGTTCCGCAATTGGCGAAGTCGTTAGTCACTTGGTCCAAAAATTTTAAGCTTCCTTGACTAGAAAATTGGCAATACGATTACCTTCACTCCTGTCGTGTCCTTTATCCTACCTCAAGACAATATTGTTACCAAGGAGCATGAAAATTGTAATAACGAAAAAATGGAGTTGCGAATACAGGTCTGGGTGTGGAAGATGAGTTATTCCATAAAAAATGCAGCTTTTTGTAAAGTTTTTTTTCGAACTGGGAAGTAAAATTTTTGACATTTATTTTGTGGTGGTCTGGAGCTCGTCTACATAAAAAGTGAGAAAATTGCAATTCATACATGAGTTGAATTATCTTTGCAAAAAATTATCTGAATATTTTAGAAGAGTATATGGTTACAAAAAACAGAAGGCACTTCAGCTACTGGGTGTCTTTAGAAAGAAGAAGCAACATGTCAGATGTGAAGTATCTTAAAATGGTAATGTTCTGGAATACTGTCAAAGCTTGATAAAGACCATGCGTCAAAGAATACTATCTTTGAGAAAATAAAGATTCCCTGGTTGAACATGGAATTCGTTTTTTTTTTTTGTTGGAATGTTAATGTTAAAACTGGTAAAGTATGAACCAATCAAGTTTTTGCTTAAAAAGTGGTAGATACCTACATGAATTATCCAGTCTCGAAGGCTACTTGGGAAGAATCTGGATTATATAATCTAGATTTAAAGGATCATGATAAATCTAGAAAGGTCGCAGTGGAATAGGCCGATTGGTCACCCCGTCAAATCTATCTAGACAAACGTATGATTATATGATTGTAGTCGGATCGGAAGGCTGCTGCTGCCTCAGCTAGATCTACCACTATCGAAGGGTGACTCTAACGCAACTTACATAGGACCTATTATTATTGATTAATTAGGAACCATCTTTGAGGTATAATTGTTGGGGATATTTTAGCAAATGTCGTATCGTAATTTTCAAATAAATATTTTCACTGTTTCAAGGAAAAAATAGTAGAGGAAATGATATTTTATTTGAAAGTTTTTCGAGACCTATTCTATAGTATCAATTGAATAAAAATGGGTCACGTTAATATCCTTACCCTTTCCTTTTGCATTTCGGCCGCTCTTTCCTTGAATAAAATAAAAATTTAATAAAAAAATTCACAAATAAATTAATCAGTGCAAATATCGAATATGCTCATGTGCACCGTTCGTGCTGTTTTTGCAATCAATTAATTTTTATTCTATACCTTCCAGATCAGACGGCGATAAATCTGTGTAAAATTGTGTTTTAAGTGGTCAAATGTTTTTTTGATATTTTAACTTTTCAACATATAAGTGTGTGAAATACTTACTCCGAATTCCACTACCATTGCGTCTACTATACTGCCGATGACAGTAACGAAATCGAACGTATTCCATGGGTCTTTGAAGAAATTCTGTTGAAAATTAAATTGAATATTATCATTTTATAAAAAATTCTTATTCATTGGATATCGAAGATAACAAAATTAATAATAACGACATAGTTTTCGGAGAATATTTATCAAAAAACAATGACTGTTCAACCGACAAGAAACAACTATTTTTTTGGCTATATGCTCCGACAGATATTGAATTACACTTCAAAGTTAATATATGTGCAAAATATTTAACACCAACCATTCTGATTTGTAGACCGTTTTCAGCGTATTTGCCCATCATCAATACAAATTATAATATATTTAATAATAATAATAATAATAATAATAACCCGTGTAGTAGGGCTACTGTGACCCACACTCATGAGGAAAACAACATCAATCCTCATCCGCCGGCTTCTGCTGTTTCTGGAGTGACGCAAGTCGGCACATCCACGACCACAAAAGCCGGAAAGCCCAGGAAGCGCATGAAGTGGACTATTGAGCTGAACTCTTTTATTATGCGCTCCTATTTCAAAATCACCAAGATGGAAACTGATATGACAACGTACAGATACGCCCTCCACCGTGCATTCATTGAACATTTCCCAGAATTCCAGCATCTCACGGAACAACGTAGTGCTGACCAGCGTCGAAGTATTGTGAAAAACAATCTACTACTCGATCCGACGTTGCAACAAATTCGAGGAGAAGTCCTTCTTGACCTACAAAATGAGGAGAATGACATAATTACCGATCATGATACACATGAACCGGAGAATGCACAAGAAGACAACAATGACAATATGAACAACATGTATTTGGATAATAATATATGGATTCACTCAGACATAAGTTGAAGGCAAAATCCAAACGTTTATCTCGATATGTCAAGTGCACGAAAAGGAAACAACAAAATTACTTATTCAATAACAATCAGAAGTTATTTTACAGGCAACTGAGCGGTACAAAAAACAATCAGAACCAAGGTCCTCCAAATAAAGATGAGCTGACGGAATACTGGTCTTCATTATGGTCGAAGCCTGTCGAACATAAATCCAACGCTCACTGGATAAGAACTGAGGAGGAAAAAATCAATATTGAACCGATGTCTTTCGTTGACTTGACAACAAGCGAGGTAACCGAAGCTATAAAGAGTACCAGTAATTGGAAGACACCAGGAGTTGACCACGTCCAAAACTTTTGGTATAAGAAGTTTGACAGTCTACATAAAGCAATGGCAACATCGTTGTCACATATTTTGCAACATCCAGAAGATACACCACCATTTCTGACACTGGGCTCGACCCACTTGCTTCCCAAAACACATCAAACTCACGATCCTTCGCAGTATAGGCCCATAACCTGCCTACCAACTATATATAAAATATTAACGGCTTGCATCACTAACCGTATTTACAGACATGTGGACCAAAACAACATCCTGTCAGAAGAACAGAAAGGTTGCAGACGAGATCACCAAGGCTGCAAAGAACAACTTATCATTGATTCAGTTATACTGAAACAGGCGCAAAAGGAAAAGCGCAACATCCACACGGCTTTCGTAGATTACAGGAAAGCATTTGATAGCGTTCCACATTACTGGCTTGTGAAAGTTCTGCAAATTTACAAAGTACATCCCACTGTTGTTACTTTTCTTGAATCAGCGATGAAGCACTGGCGAACGAACCTTCATTTACAAATAAATGGCCAATACCTCCAAACTGATGAAATTTCCATCCGTAGGGGGATCTTCCAGGGTGACTCCCTTAGGGGTCTATTCTGTAACCAATCCATTAAAATTTAGAGGCCGTTAAAAATCTAACAGGCGCTAAAATCACATCTACCTACTTGTAGATGTGATTTCAGCGCCTGTTAAATTTTTAACGGCCTCTAAATTTTAAAGGAATGGTTACAGAATAGACCCCTTAGTCCACTTTGGTTCTGTTTGGCAATGAACCCACTCTCCAATCTACTCAACGATACTGATTACGGCTATAAACTTAAAGCCAAGAACACTAGCTGCACTGTTTCCCACCTTCTATATATGGATGATATCAAAATATACGCATCCAACCAGCGTCAAATTCAAGATTTACTCAATATCACTGAAAAATTCTCCAGTGATATACAAATGGGATTTGGATTAGACAAGTGCAAAACCTTAAATATCGAGAAGGGTAAAATCGTTAACGGAGATGTGTTACTACCCAATGGGAATATTATAACTGCCATGCAAAATGGCGAGACCTACAAATATCTAGGATTTCAGCAAGCTAAGCTATTAGACCAAAAGCAAGCAAAAATCAAAATTAGGAGCCAGTTCACTCAAAGGGTAACTACTTTATTGAAATCCCAGTTGAACGCAGGAAATCTAGCAAAAGCAATTAACACCTACGCCATACCGATCCTGACAACTCATTTGGAATTCTGAAGTGGACAAAGACAGAGCTGGAGGATATTCAAAGAACAACCCGTACCATGATGACCAAACACAAATGTCACCATCCGACATCATCAGTTATCAGGACAACACTACCAAGAAGAGAGGGAGGGAGAGGTCTAGTGGACATAGTAAATTTACATAACAAACAAATATCTAGACTCCAAGAATTCTTCATTGTCAAGGCTGAAACATCTGAATTGCATGAGATGGTCACAAAAGCAGATAAAAACTATTCCCCCTTAAATCTTCTAAGCCCTGATATGAGACTTGAAATCGTTACCGATTCTGACAAACAGGTGGAGTGGGCTCAGAAAGCGCTTCATGGTCGAAATCATCACGACCTCAATCAACCTCATATCGACAAGGAAGCATCAAATAAGTGGCTATCTGATGGAACATTATTTCCAGAAACAGAAGGATTTATGACGGCAATTCAAGACCAAGTAATTAATACCAACAATTACAAGAAATTTGTCATGAAAGATCCAAACATCGCTACGGACAAGTGCAGAAGGTGCCAACAAACAACAGAGACGATACAACACATCACGTCGGGATGTTCAGCCTTAGCTAACATTGATTACCTACGCAGGCACAATCAACTTTGCAACATCATCCATCAGAAGTTGGCCAACAAATTTGGATTAGTGAACACCTACACCCCATATTACAAGTACCATCCGAATTCGGTGCTAGATAATGCTGATTTTAGACTATACTACGATAGGTCAATTATCACCGATAGACGGGTGACGAATAACCGGCCTGATATTGTAGTTGTGGATAAAAAAGCTAACTCAGTTTATCTGGTGGATGTTGCAGTACCCAATAATAACAATATTCTGGACAAATACAACGAGAAAATTGCAAAATACACCGATCTTGCAATTGAGGTAAGACAGATGTGGCATGCAGAGAAAATAGAGATGGTACCGATCATCGTTTCATCTACGGGACTAATTCCCAAAACTCTACAAGATAGCCTTACCAAACTGGGTCTTCACAAAAATACTTACATCGATCTGCAGAAGGCTGCCATCCTAAATACCTGTCACACTGTCCGTAAATTTCTAAATATGTGACTTCCGAGCCTAATCCCATTTGCGTTTACACACGCTCGGGATAGGTGAACATTACCAGCAAGTGCTGAGCAAGTGCATACTTGGAATGATAAGTTTAACTCTAAGAGTTTATTTCAACGATCACCATTACTAATAAGCATGACTATAATATGCGACTAGCAGCACTACACCTTCTTAACTTGAGAGTAAGAATCTCTCTATAAATCCAGATTAATGCTGTTTTCCACGTATGCTTGCTGAAAACATTTATGAATATTTGTTGTTGAAAAGTCATTGTTATTTGAAAAATTTAAATTTTTCAAACTTTGTAAGGCGTTAAAATTATATTAAATATATTACCTTCGATACCTATTGTTAACACGCTACACTAAATACAACAATTTTGCAGGAAACTGTAACTAAGTACCTACTTATTCATTGGATGGAAGCTGGAAGTTTATATGATGTTGGTATACACTGAACTGTTTGCTTTGTATAATTCATGTTACAAGTATTGCAAAAGTGCATTCATCGTCATCGAAAGGAGTCTGGAAAGCTCAGTAAAATATTTTATTGTAGCAAACCATTCAACTAGATATTGGAAATTGAATATTCACGCAAAAAGCGAAATATATCATCGGAAATGGAAACATCTGAGTTAAAAGATTGGATGGAATAGCTTACATGAACGACAATTTATTATCTAGACTGTTCTCCAGTAAAGAAGATAGGATCAGCAGCATACGAAGATTCTTCACTAGATTGTTATTTAGACCCTTCAGTTTTGGGAAGTAAATCTTCAAAAATCAAAAAAGTCTGCTTTCTGCTGAAACAGTTAGCAGCTGGTCACTGTTTCTCTTCTGTCCGTACTATTGTATTCTTTAAGACTTTATGTATGTTCAAATATCTCCCTCGATAGTATCTTTGAATTTCAAATTCATCAATGGTCTGAGCTCATTGTCTTGAAACTTCCTAGAGTCCAATATTTTTCTGTGTATGTTTTACCGTTTGTAACAATGAATGCCTTGTATATTTTCATCCTAGCTTTTCACTTCTCCCTAATCAATTTCAATCATACTTTCCTTATCTCTTGCAGCATAGCTATGTCATTGTTATATGCAATAATCTGTACAGATTTATTTATAATTGTTCCACTGTATTCCATTTCCTGCATTACACCTTTCAGGCTTATATTTATTGATTGAAAAGAGTTGTGAAATGTATCTCCTTGTCTTACTCCAGCTGTCATCACTGGTCACCACTGCTACCGATTTTTCCGTTGACATCAACGAATCTAACTATTAGTGTTGTAATATACATTCATTTCTCTATTAAGCTTGATTCTAATTGAGCTGCCGGAAGTTTGTTCGAAGTCGACCAATAGGATAATAGGTCTATGTTATGTTCGCAGAATGATTTAATGATGTATCGTAGAGCTGTCCTTGATGATAGTCACCGTTATGTAATTGTTTTTTCAATCTATTTTTAATCATTCAGGTTCAAATTTTGTAAGCAAGATTCAAGAGTGTTAATACCTCTGTAGTTTCCAGTTAAATCGTCCAAGAATATCTAACTTTCCATAAAATGTCATGTTATTGAATTTTCCTGGATATGCCTTTAAATTTCTAATATCCTTTGAACTAACATGAAAAGTTAGGAAGTGTAGTGAATGTTAAATGTTTGGGATAGTTTATTAATAGTTAAAGAATATGGTTTATACTTCTCCAGGTTTCTGCAGTTACTATCCATCAAGCTATGAAGCTGAATAAACTAAATTGAAAGAAAGGTGTGTTGGCTGACTAGGGGTATTGATACTAAATAAATTCTCAATTATGTCAATTGGTATATGAATAATCAATTCTAAATCACCCAAATTAATTCGTCAATATCCTTAATACAAACCCTACGCTGCTGAGAAATCTTAACATTTTTTATTCATTGAAGTTTAGTCATTGTATACATATATCAGCAATATAGGCTTATCAGGCCCTCGGCTTTGAGATTTCCCACTCTCTCTTCCCATTTCCCTATATTCCTCGCCTCGTTTTCCCAGTCCCTTATTCCCACTGTTCTCAGGTCTCTCCTAGCCTTCTCCAAAAATTTTTTTCTTGGTATTTCTTTTCCATTTCTCACCACCTCCACTTTTTAGCACTCGTATTACCTATCTTTCTTCTGTCATTCTATCTAGGTATATGTCCCAATCATCTATCTCTCGGTATACTCAGGTATACTTCTATGTTTGTCCCTCTTCTGTACATTTCATCTTCTTTAATTCCTTCAATTGTCATTATATGGTTTAACTCAAAATAAATTAATCAGGCAAGACAACAAGTCGACAACTTCAAAAATATCACATGTCACAGTTTCCAATATGTGGATAATCAAAGTAGAACAGATTCATTAGACTTCATAGCATTGTTATTGAAATAAGTTTTATTTTGATACTCACCATTGTAGAGCCTGAATCTGTGAATGTAATGGAGAAATCTCTACTTTTGGTTGAGAAAAGGAAAATATATCTTCAGGGAATCGGTATCGCACAAACAGTCCTAAATAATCAACAAAAAATGACTAAATCCATTTACAATTCACGGAATGGATTTCTTTTAATTCCATTAACGCCCCCAATACTTGTAACATGGGACTACAAGCAAATCTACCTGTGGTGTTTTATAATCTTAGGTATAATAATAAAATAAAAAGGACTTAAATAATCAAATCAAATTGCACTATTCACTAATTTCGATAAAATGTTCAACATTCACTAAATATCCTTTGTTATGACTATAACTACATAACCTTATATATACAAGGTGATACATTTTTTTTATAAAATATGAAAATTTTACCTTGATACCATAAGCGATTAACTTCAAAAGAGTTTCACCGAGGAAGAGTAATGTAAAAAGTATGTTCATTACGGCGAGGATGTCGGACAACAAAGGTGGCGAGTCGTGGTACTACAAATAACTCAAAAATATATATCTAAACTACTAAGCATCAAAAAAAAGTGACAATTTTTTTTTATAAAAAAAGTCGGCAGAACCAGATATAATCAAAACCCGTTGTATTCAATGCGTCTTCAAAATTTTCGGCAGCTGTTTCCTTCAGCTCCTTGTGTAAATAACTGTTGTTTTGAAGCTTCATGCAGTCCTAATAGCACAAAGAACGTTCTTATATAATATAGATTAAAAAAAAACAGTATTCACTTGGTTAAAGCAATATTTATCTTAGCTTTATTGCATATAGGAAAGCGGGACACCCCCAAAAAGTTTGGAACATGTTAAGCCGACCAGCCTCGTTCTATACACTTTTAATCCGAAAGCAGTATAAATTCACCCAATATAACAGTAAGGCCGGCAAAATCTGTGTGTTTATTCACTAAGAGCACTTTCAGACGAGTTACTTTGTGGCCGGCTACTGTCTCGTGTGAATGCGTCTATTTATATTAATGTATTTTTCAGACACTATTAGCCGGTCACAAAGTGTCTCGTCTCTAAGCGCTCTAACAGTGAGAGCTCCTACGAGTGTACACACTTAGGCGGGCTATCTCAATTTGAAATTTGGAAAGAGCGTGCATGCACACTTTTTAAGTGTTTACTGTCGTAGGAGCTCTCACTGTTAGTGAATAGACACCCTGAAAGTAGGTTCAAACATTCGTACCAAAAATTGATTGAATGGACGTTTAAAAACGGCGTAAACTTATTTACCGAGAATGTTATGATGGCATACTTCACTTTGGTGCTTTCACTCTATGTTGGGAGCCAAATAATATATTATAGATGATAATATAAAAATTGCAAGCTATTCCAAAACAACAAGCCTCACTGGACGATGACCCAGCACTAAAATGGAACGCTTTTGGTGCGATATTTACAGTCAAGCAGTGTCGAACGTGGTTAGTACTTGGGTAGGCTTCCATACCGAGGAAGACCGTCGTATAGGGCCCGTACGTACAGTCGAAGTAGCATATCTCAGCTCGCAGTAGAGTGCTTCCGGTGTCAGTGTTTAGCCTTAGTCGGAGAAATAACCGAATAAAAAGAATATGACGGATTTAAACCAAAAAATCCCAAATTTCAACAAATGAGAATCTCAACAATTTCCTAAAAAATGCATCAGACGATAGATATTCGTTTATAATAGTAAAATTATTGAAAACACTCATTGTCGATGGTAAAGCATAGGTAAAGTATAGTACGTAACTCGTGTAGAGAAGTATTTCACGCGCTAACGGTAATACGAACTTTCAGCTATGCGGAAAATTGTTTTTAGCGACTAGAACGAAGCTGGTCGGTGTGTGAAGAAAATCGTGTATGTTCCTTACCTCTAATACTTTTATTTAATTCCACTTTTCCTTTGTATTGTTTTGAACAAGAGTATCAGTAATGTCATCAGTAGCAGAGGACATTGACAGCAAATATTCAATGATAAACAATTTTCACCGAAAATGGTAGGGTGGCCAAGTAAAAAGGGTAAGAGGATGTATTTCGGAGAACTTTCTCTAAAATTTGCTGAATTAAAGTGCCTACATAGGTATATTAAAAATTCGTTGGAATAAATCTCACGTCTACGAAAAGTTACTTTGTGCAACTTTCCACTCAACTTCACAAATAAAATATAAGATAAACATTTATTTTTTGCATTAAGGCCTTCCCCAGATACTGAATACTTCCAAAGCTATTGTCTGTCTCACCATTACCACTTTATATTAAGAAATGAAGAAAAAGTATTTAACCAGTTCCTCTTCATAAACTTAATATCTATCAGCACATTTGTATTTTCAGTATAGGTACCTTAATTCACCAAACTTTGTAAATTGAATTGGTGCTCTGCCCCGTAGCAAGCATTCTGCAAACTTGAAAATAATGTTCAATTAATTCGTTTTTTCACTTCTATAACAGGAATTTTTTCAGAAGGTTTATTATTTCCAAAATGCAGCTCATTACCTACCTTGCTTATTTGGCTAGTGGTTGCTCTTCCTTCCATTACAAATATTCTATGAAGAGTGCTATATTCAAGGAGCAAAACATCTTTTACATTTTCAATACTTGGAAAATGTAATTTACTATACAAGAACATTCTTATATAATGATAAAATCAAGATATACACTAATATAGCCATGCAAAAACACCAACAAAACACATTCTCAAAACACCAGATCAACAATACAATCATAAAGACAATATTCAAAATGTAACTTGTTGGCAAAACAGTTCAGTGATATACTGTGTGTTGATTGAAACCATGCTTCCTGATCTTCGAAAGTGGGGAGGGGTAGTAATATTACAATAAGTTTGAATAATGAGTTGAAATGAGAATGTATTATACATTCTAGTTATAACGATAATAGGTACGTTGAAAATAGTAAATTCATGGTTATGTTCCTAATTGCAGAATGTGAAGTTTGCAACAAGTCAAATATATGTAATTGGCATACAAAGTTTTATAATCAATAGATCCTTCAGCAACAAGATTAGTGATATAACAAAATACTTCGAAGAGAAGAGATGGAAAAATTATGGGCTGCTTTCAAACATTTGAAGGTTTTACCCAAAAATGCCGTTTCCTTATTTCAATTATAATTCCACGCAATAATCAATGGTGAGTCGTAGTGGAGGGCCTTACAGACCTACCCAACATAAACCTAGCCCATCCTATTAGGTAATCGATTGAATAGAGCAAATTATATCACCATTGAGTCAATTGAACTATTATAATACCTAATTATATTTGATTCCAGCACCTTTTTTCTTCAAGTTAGTTTATATAAGTTCGTTATCAAGTATTTTATAAATGGTACAGCCACCTTTGGACTGGACAAACAGTGAGGCAGGGTGCAGATGGAGACGATACGAAAGGTACGTCTGCATCCTATGTTGATCAATGTAATTTCTCCCGATTGATAGGTCGTGCTAGCTCCCAACGTAATTTAATAGAAGGACATCAACAAGCGATGACGCACGTCCAAAAATGTTATTATATGAACTCCATCTGTTTCATACTTTTCAAAGTATTTTTATTTCCCATTTTCTAATTGCCATATTATCTAAAGATTCCAAATATTTGTCTTGTTTTATAATTTTTTTCATCAATTGCATAAAAATTTTGCGATTTTTAGAATTTTTATTTTTAAATTCATTAAAAATTTCCCAAGAAAAAACATAAGCGACTAACAATTCGTACAAAAACTATACTGATTTATTTAATGTTCTTAATTTTTCAATTATAAACAAAGCTACAGCACTTTTAGACATTCAGAGATTTGTTTAAGGTAAGGCAGAAATCTTTATTGTAAATTAACCCATTTTTAAAATTCACTACTCCACTCTACAGTTTTATCGAAATCTCTTTTCTGAAATAAGTAGTTGAACCGTATGGAAATTATTAGCCTTATCATGTTCAAAGAAATTTTCAAAAACATAAACCTGAATGTCGGAGATATAGAAAATTTGGCAACGGTGCTCCTATAATCCTTACCCTTACGCCGAAAGCGAGAATCTTCAGGATACATTCCACAGTGAACATTCCCGTAAATCCCCAGTTGAGGTACTTTAATGTACTGGTGTAGGTGTCGCCCTGCTTGTCATACTGTTAACACATAAAACAATCGCATATGGCAAGCACTAGCCACTTTTCACTCTAAATTGACTATTTTGAGTGGAGAAAATATATTCGATTCTAAGTAAGTATCTCTAAAAGATTAACAAGGTTGTTTTTTTTGTGAAATGTAAATTTATAAAACCTTCCCATCATTCATTTCTAAATAAATTCCACAGCTTCATATACAATTTCTCAAATAGAAACTTCACAAAACTGGATCTGATATAAACTTGTTTCTAAAACCTATCTCTTGCGAAATAAAATGTACCTATATCAGAAAAATTGGAGACTGTGGATGTACCGTTACATATTGAGTAGTTATACATAATGCGATTGCCTCTGATGAGGCAACATTTCAATAATTATCTCTTCTCAAATCATTTTTGGTGAAAAATTTTGCATAGTCTGGTTGGTAAGTTAATTATTGTATCGTTATTGAACTGTTTAGCTTATTCTGGTCACATTATCCACCAGGTGAAGCCGAAAGAAAAAGAAGATCTGACCATTGGAAAGATCTAGTAGGGCTTGGACAATCAAAGATTCTTCTGGGTGACTACAACCTGTTGAGATCAAATGAATGCATAAGTCAAAGTAAAAGTGCGCTTAGAGTTTTAACAGGGATCCTAACGGGACATTGTCGCCTGAATGGGCACCTAAAAAAGTTTAAAATAGTGGAGGAAGAAGATATTGTGGCATGGAAGAAGAAACCTCCATCCACATACTTTCCAACTGCACAGCACTCCAAAGTCCTAGAGCACAGTACCTGGGAGATTACTGGATAGAAAAGGAATATTTACCTAAGTTGAAGCCTGCAAATATCCTTAAATTCCTCCGGGGAATACTACTGAAGGAGCTACTAGTTTCGGAGACTCTCCTAAGAGACTAATTAGAAGTAAGGTGGCACAATATATCTTTCAGGTCTCAGTGAATGTTACCCCAAAAATACATACAGTATCCCTTATTGAACTGTTTCGCTCATTCTGGTCACATTATCTACCATTCTGGATATTTCTTTGCCACCCAACTTCATGTGTACATGTTTATTGTCTATTTTGTAACGCCTCATAATGTTTTCAGTCCAATGAATGGCATGATCATTCCATCCTCCTTATCGTTTCTCTTATGACTTTTTTACCCTGGTACTGAGGCTACCATTGTCTGCACCATCTCATTTTTGCTTAAAATTACCCTCTGGAGAATCGAGTACTATCAGTGCAGCTTGTCTGTGATGTTTCCTTCCTTTTAATTCCTTCAAAGTATTGCTAAATGGAAATGTGACGTCCTGAGGTAAGCTAATAGGGATAGCTATTCTTTGCATCAGACCTACAGTTTCGGATAGGTACCTACTACACCAATATCTGCCTTGGAACAGTTGCCTCAGTCTGTTTCTCCTCTCTGGTATAGTAATTGGAGCTTATATAGTTCTCAGTTATGGTTATTCCTCTCTTCTCGATAGTGGCAGAATGTGACTCAAACTCTAATTGAACGTGGTGATGCTAGAATGTAAATACGGCGTGAGGTTGATATAGTATATTAAATTTACTGTCCCCTACTGGCACTTACTTTGTGAAAACTACTTATACCAATGTCATAAATGAAACTGACTGTTCCAAATCCACTATTTCATGATCAAAGGAGAAATATTATAATTATAATTATTTCGATATTGACAGAAGATGTGATGCCTCATGTGTAACATTTTGGCTAGACCAAGTGATCTTGTGATTTATTTAATATTATGTGGATGACATGGAAACTATATCTACTAATGTTGACAGTTGTAACTAAAGAAGGCAGTTCAAAAGTGGAAAGCTAGGATCATCTGTTCATTGATGGCTTCATCTTGGAGAGTTGAATAGGATCCAAAAATATTAAATGCGGAAAAGCTGGCGCCTAAGGAATATTTGGCGATGACCAGGAAAAACCTACGTTTAACAGTAGGATTTCTAGCGGGCCACTGTCAAATAAGAAAACACCTCCATACTATGCTAGTGGTCACACTCTATGCAGGATGTGTAAACGTCAATATGGAGTGTGTTCGGTGAGTCTTGGCCTACACCTGCCAATATAAAGGAGATGTCTCTTGGTGACCTGCAAAGCTTCCTGGGAAGAACAGGATGGACGATGATCTAGAAGGACAACTCCTCAGGAGGATGTACAATGGGTTAGATCTGGCCTAAGTGCAATGAGCGTACACTCACCATCCCTCACAGATACAGATATTAATGCGACAGGAGAACGTTATGGAAATGTATCCAGAAGTAAGGTTTCAAATTTGAAAAAATTGAAGAAGTTCCAATATATACCAGCTGAATTCAGAAGTGGCAAATAGGAACATAGACCAATTATTCACTCAGATGCATCCTGAATTGATAAATATGATACTACAGGGATGTTCACTGCGAACGGTTTGGAATTATATTTTTTAGATCATCATGAGGACATCAATGACAAATTTCACTTTATATAAAAACGTTCAAATAAAGTAAGTAATGTGCATGGATAGTCGAGAAATTTTAAAGAATCCTCTAGATATTTCAGCTCTACTGGACTTTGAAGCTTAGGACTGCTATAAAGAGCAATTACTAATAAATGTTATACAATTTCCAGACAGGTCCCCCGGATCCCAATTGTCGTGAAGTTTCTCAAGCAACTGATATTTAATAAAATATTTTTCAACGTAGATTATTTCTTAATTCAACAAAAAGGTTTCCAAATGTACATTTCACATATAGTCCCTAATGCGTGAAGTTACAGAAAAACTTATTTGAATTAAAATAATAACAAAAATAATATTATACAGGTGATTCCTTTGAGTGGGTGAAATAATTTTTAGTAGGTACTCAAATCATGTTGAATTTAAAAAAATATATTAGTGGAATTATTATCATTTTGCACACGGTTCATTAGAACTGCAATTCTGCCCTTTTTAGCGAATAACTATGTTCATTCACGTATAGGTTGTATATTCTCAAGAACATAAAAATATCCGTAAAGATTCCCATTTTTCTTTCAAATTCAGTTGTATGAATTCTGATATGGAATGGAAATATAAATATGAACATTATTAAAACTTTCTACTGTGACCAAACTGAATGAAGGAATAAAAAATGACATAATGAATATATTATCAAAATGGGTCACTAAGCAATTCTAAAGTTTGTTTTTACGCACAATTATTTACAGATTTGGTAGATGTTCATCAATAGGTGAAAGGAAGAAATATAATCTAATAGAAAAGAACTGAACATAAATTATATCAAGGTACTACTGAATTTGAAGAATTTATCAAGATATAAATAATTATGTTACTGTGCTTTTAGATTCTCTTTTATTTGAACTTTTTTGTCTTATGTTATCAGTTCCACTCTTTCGCGTCTTATTCTATTCTGCTTTTCCATCAATTTGTCTACATGTAGTGAGAATCAAGATTCTTGTAGCACTGTACTTTTATTTCATATGTTCTGATGCTTACGGCGACATAACAGTGTGATTCCAAAAAGCATAACAGTTTTTGTGTGCAATACGGCCTCCACTATATTTACTTAATTTATGCTTTTGTAGTTCAGTGCAGTTTATCACCTTAACTTACTCATTACACGAAAATACATACATTTGATTGCACAAAGTGTTATTTAATTTGGCAGTTTTTGTTTAAAAATTATTTAAGTTTGAAGTTTCATTAAGAAAAATTATGGTTCAAAATTTCACCATAACTATTTCCACCTAATTGTTAAATTGTATGTGTTGTAGGCGTTGAGAAGAGAAAATAAGGTTCGGATGGGACTATTTAAAATAAATAATGCTCGCAAAAAATTGACCCCAAATTGGAGATCATCTACTAATCTCATTCATTTTTTCATTAAAGTCGATTTTTACATAATAATAAATTTGTAGTATGTCTATTTGCGAGTCAAAATAATGTGTTATTTGCCAAGATAAGTAACTACACAATGATAAGTCGTGCACCATGGAGATCGATGTTTTAATACCACACGTAACTGAGATCATCATGGCATGAAGATACAATCCGGAAGTATGGCTACCATAGTCGAAGTCATTCACATACCCTAGGTAGGTTAAGTATCTGACTTAACGCTAAAGCCATGCAGGTTAATGAGCCCATTCTTCTTTCCACCAAAAGGTGAGAAGAAGGAGAAACCTTTAGGCAATCGTCAATATGCCACGGATTCAGCAATAGATAATATAAACAGGCTTATCTCAAAGTTAATAGAGGTCCAATGGCCACTTTATTAGACATCGAGGGACCACGAATTTATTCAACAATGTAATTAATAGACAGAAAACATTCACAACAATATGTTGATACATAAAGGTATCTCTGGAGGATAGGACAATAATCTCCACTCTGGCGAGTTACCAGCAAGGCAAGGACGGGTCAAATATGTCCACAAGGAGGAGTGCTATCACCACTACTAAGAGCAATCTTAATAGATGACTTCCTCACAGAGGAGAAGTAATCCCATTTGACGAAGAAACAAAGTACATTTTGATCAAAGGCTTTCATGGAACACTTACCTTCAAAATACCACACAGATGTAGAAAAATGTGTGGTGAAAATTTGGGACTGTAAACTTAACAGACACACAAAGTTAATAGGGTTCGCAGACAAAGCCATGTACAGGGGATGTCACCTAAAAGAGGCGTAGAGAAGCCATACAAGAAATTACATGAGAGATTCAGTCTCGAAAGTAATTAAATTTCTGATAGTTACAGTAATGATATAGTGGAATTTTAATCTACCTATTGCAAAAATCAACCACGACCAAAAAAATAAATGTTTGGATGAAAAATATGATAGAACATGTCAACTTTGTACAATCTTAACCCAACATGCTTATTAAGTGTTTTGATTTATACAAAAAAGTCGTTTGTGCAAACAATGCATTGTATGGTTGAACAGAAGCTCTTTGACATTCTTAACATGAAACTTAACAACGAACTGCATGAGAATAATTTTTTAAAATATTTTCAAAATACAGATGGGGACAGAACGTGGTAAAATGGAATGTATATATTATATTTTAGTTAATTTGGGGAATAATGTCATGCTTTACAGTTAGATTAACCGAATTACTAGCAGATTTTGAATATTCTATTGCAAATACTATTCAGTTTTTCTTATCAAGATAAATGTTTGCATGTATATGTGAGGATTTCTCAAAAATTGGATGGATTAGTCTTTCACTTGATGAAGATCCATACTAAATGGAATAAATAATTTAATTTGTTCAAATCCTTCCCTATATTTGAACTATGTTCAAGTTTAGCAAAACGCGTCACGATATGTATTGAACTCAGTTAAAATATAATGAAGATTTGAACAAATTAAATTGCTTTATTACATCGTTTGGTAAACTAGGAGGAAAAAGCTGTCTTCTTGAGGCAGGCGCCGGACCACCTTGGTGACCATAGAAATAAATGAGGAATAAGAAGTCAGAGACTATATTTGCAGAAACCTTCAGAGATTGCACTAGTCAAAAATATCTGGTAATAATTATTGAAACAAATGGCCATAGAGGTAGATACATTCAAAACTTGTTTTGGAGGACTTGGAAAGAGCTAGGCGGTCAAAACAGACTCTTCTTAGCCTGGGCTCTAGGACACTCAGATCACCAGGACAAGGAAAAGGAGTTATCCCAGAAGCTCCGGAAAAACCCAGTAGTAGTAGCTGACCAGAGTTTTCGAATATAGGGGTAAAGAGACCACAACCTCATCAGTGGAGAACCTGAGGTCATGACTATAAAGGCTTAGACAAGAGATTCTAGCATCACTATCAGGGTCTACGCAGGTCTTAGGTCATAAGCCTCACATAGCACTGTAAACTCAATGCAATTTGCACCAATATCAAATGAATGCCAACTCCGTTGGGAGAAGGAAAAACATTTATGCACTCACTGACAGAATGTGGTCATCTCTCACTGAAGATACTTCTCCACTCAAGCAGACCACAAATAAGAGTGGGAAAATCCTTCTGCCTCGAAACCCTGCACTTGGAACAATGTGGATTCTGGGGTATGTAGTGCAGATTGCATGGCAATTCAGCGTTCTAAGGCACCTCACCTAGGAAACTGCTGGATAGAAGAGGTACATAAACTAAAGCCTGCAGATATCTTAAGATTCCACAGGAAAATTGGGCTTAAGGAGCTACTGTCCTCTGACAATTACTTCAGGAGCAAATTAGAAAGGAGGGGGCCTCTTAGATCTCTCAGGTCCCAGTGAATATCACCCCAATATACACGGATAGAGAGACATCGAATTTATTGAGGTTAAAAGTATTTGCGCAAGGGTAACTGCCATGTTTAAAAGAAGAAGTTTTAATGATTTCGTACATCGTAGAGGATTATTTAGATTATTCAATTAGATAAGATTATTTGAGGTTATATCAGTTGAAAGACGTTTCAAATGTAAAAGCTGCTAGAAATTCCATTGCCCTTACTGTATTATTTGCATTCGATTTAAAGACCTTAATTAAATAATCGAGTTTTTTTAAGATTCTTTTGAAATCAAAATTCCATTGATTGTCATTTTTGTACAAATACCAAAAATAAATTGTTGTATAATACATAATAACCACAAAGACAGATTAACATGGACTTCTAAAATCTCCATTTTGAACGGTCTAAATGGCATCTCACCTGTTCGATCAAAATTGATTTAATAGTTACTTAGAATGAATATCGATATTACTTCTACAATAGCCATGATAGTCTCCAAGGAAAAAATCCATTATGCTTCATAATTTTGAGTCCAAGATTTCAATTTTTCACATAATTTTTTTTTATGTGACTACAAACGGAACACATATGACTATGTTTCAACCCAGAAATGGGTTGGAATGAGATAAATAAGGTGTTTTTTTGAAATTACGCGAATACTATTCGAGTAACGGAAAAAGTCTCATACATAAATTTTAAAGCCTTGAATGTCTCACTAAATATCGCCCTCAATATTTTTTCGCCAAATGACATTGGGGTGGCTGAGAGTCGAGGGTGGTTTTTTGACCTCCCAATTTTTAGACAAGCTGTAGCTTTTAACTTTTGACCAGCATGATGCTATTTGGAAGAAAAATAGGATCATTCTGCTGTGAGATTCAAATCTCTACAATTTTTGGTTGAAGCTAGAAAAACCCCTTTTTCGGTGGATTGAAACATAGTCACATATGTTTCGTTTGTGGACAAGGAAATTATATTGAAAATTCTCAAAATTATGAATTGATGGAATTTCTTCTTGGACTATGAGAAGATATCACAATATACTAGATCTAATATTCAACTATATATTCATTGGGGCTCTATTGAAAATTTCTAAAGGTCCTAGATGGTCCTAAAAGTTTTATGTATAAATACTAAACTGTATTTTCTATATGATATATTCTATGTGGGTAGAACAGTTCAACAAAAACTCATCCTTAAATAATTTTTATTTTTCAAACAGTTCATTTGAAAATTGGTCACATACAAGCTCAATTAGAACCATACGCAATATTGTTCTTGGAATATTATAAAATTTGTAATGATCATAATGATAACTAAGAATGGCTGTTATACAAATGGTTATTTGTTCTTGTGGCAAGTAAAAATTGCTTAATTTTGTGTATGGGCATGTGCAGATCACCTATTCCATCAGGTAGCCAGCAATAAATAATCAGTAAGAAATTATAGATCCTGACCTATTTTTCTTGCAGCTCCGTTTTTAATCAATTTACATTCTTATGGAAATCATATATCTTAATGGCTATTATTGAAATGCAATTCCTACATATCTGATGACAAAATTTAAAAATGGGAGTGACAAAATGAATAACCAAGACCACGGCATTGCAATGAGCAGACTATTATTAAAAAATTCTTACTGTTTATTCTGAGTTAATACTGCCTTTGGTTCTTGTTAACTTGTAAGTGTAAAATAAAAAATATGGATGTCATTTAACTGTTCGAAGTTGAATTATTTGAGGGAGGAGTGGCGTGAACAAATAAAAACAGTTACCACAATATGTTGAACACAAGAACAAATACATAAAGATGCTGATTACCGGCCTCAAGCTTACGTTGTGCACAATGCTTTCAAGCATTCAGTGTGTTGTTTTTGTTTGAAAGGAAATTAATTTAAATAACCATTTAAGACTGGAAAAGCCTTTTGGTTGCCGACTTTTACAGTGGAACATTACCGAATCAAAATTCACCAGAAATTGTAAAGGAATTCACCAAAATTTAGCTGTACAAAAAGCAGCATCGAATTGTAAAAGAATGTAATATATTCGTTATTTTTTTATGAGCAGTTCAGCTACAATGTGTTCCGATGTTTTTATTTCTAAAGTTTCAGTATCTTTTCGAGTGCTCTGATATTAGATTTTTGTATTATCCCTATATGACAAAAGAATAGAGCATCTGGATAATTAATTGAAATATCTAAGATACTGCCAAAAATGACCCCATCCTATGATTCGCACACTTTGAGAGAAAATATTCAAAAGAAAATTTCAGAACTCTCTCCAAACATGTCGACTACGTTAAGCAATCCTACAATCTTTTCTCTACAATATCGTTTGGTAACTGAAATTATGACTCAAATGACAACTACAAAAATGTAGGAGGCAACTGAAGTAAGCTGTTAACTATGCTAACTCTCAACACTGTCATTTAAGTGGCAGAGACCTTTAAACCTGTTTTCATAGTCAAAGAGAACACCGAACTATTGATTGCTAACCATTTAATTCTTCGAATATTTCAGACAAGACAGTCTGGATTCTTCAGAATTCATTAAACTCTTTCAGTTAACTTTTTCCTGATATCTAAACGAAATTTCTGATCCTGCATGATATACAACCTTTGCATTCTATGAAAGTTTGTCACATACCTTGGAAACAACTAGGTTTCACATGAAGCTGTGAAGATTCACTTCCATGCGGATGCTGATTCTGATGATAATATTTTAGTGGGTGTCGCGGGTCGACCGAATTTAGGGTTGATACTAGACTTAAGAGTCGTCTCATCTGAAATTGGAATACAACTGACCTTGCTCTGCTTTCCACCATAAAGAACAAAAATCTAGCACCAGCTGAAATCTATAACACTGTGTATTGCGAATATTCAAATGGGGATCCTGGGAAGTCCAGATACCAGAAAAGAATTATGGAATGTTTAGCAATTCACTAAATAATAGAGTAAATTCCGAACTGCAAAACTTTTCAAGAACATACAGTAAATCTACTGGTTTCCAGCTTTTGGTTCTGTTCCATAGAATTAAATTCGATGTTTCAGATGCTCATTCAACGCAGAATTTAACGCAACAAGCAGAAGTTTCCGGATTCTTGATTCTCATAAGTTGAGCTCTCCTCATGGGATGGTGCAAATTCAGATTACCCTTATTTGGGACCAAAAGTACCTATTCCAATCGCTATTGAAGATCAAATCCTTGATAAATCCTAATTTGACTGGCCAAAAAATAAAAAGCAGATATATTTCCATTCAAAATTGATAAAAACTGATATTTATATTCCTGACTATTGATGACAAAAGTAAATAACTTTTTCTGGTGAATTTTGAAGCACTCTTAACTATTTGGATATCAAAAAATCACGTTGAATATAAAGGGGTGTGTAATTGGGTACGGAACTCACCTTCATCATCAGTAATAGCGTATTAAATACGATCAACATCATGATAAAATATTCAAATGGAGTTGAAACAACAATTCTCCATATTTTGTATTTGAAGCTGCTCCGTTTGCTGGGCATATACCTTTCCAGTGGTCGGGCTTGAATGGTGAAATCGATGCAAGATTTCTAAAAGGAAAATGTTTATCCAAGTTGTGAATATTTAGTAGTTCTACTTACCTGGTTCTTATCAATTTCTCCACTTTGAAGTTCTGCCTCACCTTGTTCTTGAAATGTGATGATGATCAACGCCACGAATATATTTACAAAGAAGAACGGAAACACTACGAAATATACAATATAGAAGATGGATATCTCTATTCGGAAATTTTGTATTGGGCCTTGATCCTCATAAGTGGCAGCCATGGAATTTTGCAGAATTCTGAAAAAATATTCAGTTATACACGGTACACATGATTATTATTTCTCTTAATGAACAGGCATTTACAAAGTTATATATTATAATTGGACCCCTAGAGGTACTTACTGAGGCCATCCTTCTCCAGTCTGTACAGCAAACAGCGTCAACATTGCCATAGGAACATTGTCATAATGAAACTTCTGAGGCAACCAATCTCGAGTTTGCACCTCAGGCACATCGCTGTCTTCTTCATATACAAAATATTGACCTCTGGAAAAGTATTGCAAATAACGTTATAAAATCGAGACAGGCTGGATGATATTAAGATTTAGGTGGAAGTGAAGTGAAAGAATTTAATCACCATTCATCATTAAAAACGCAAGAAAACCCAAAGACCAGTACCACCAATCATGCTGACAACACCAAACACAGGATCATGGGCAAAAAAAAACCTGAACTCTCCGCACTCCATTTTTCGAATATATTCACACAACGACGGAATAGATCACGAAATAAAATTTGCAATTAGTAAAACCTATAGAAGAGCTACAAATTCTTAGGAATTAAAAATGCTTCAAGAACCTCAAAAAGCAATAGTTTCATTAACATTATCTCTAATGGAATAATAATAATGGAGTGTTGGCCAAAAAAGCTCAAAATATCACAAATAATTGCAGTAGTTAAGCCAGCGAAAGAACCCTCAGAAGTAAACTATTATGGATATATCATTAACAGATTCTATGAAGATAGAATCTATTGCTAAGAGGTATTCTTTGACGACATTTGACTGTGTTTGACATGAGTGTGCTATACAAAATCAAGCAAATTCTTCATTCTTACTTCATCCTTAGTGATCGTAAATTTCAAATAAAAATGGGATTTGAAAGATCAACATTATCTAATAAGAGCAGGAGTTCCACAAGGAAGTCCCATTGCTATATATTTTATTCACATCTGACTTTACCAACCTCCAGACTTGAAACATTTGACGATAATACAGCTGTACTATCGGTGGGTAATAATCCTGATAGATCAGTACTGAATTTGTAAGAATACAAATACCTAAACATTGTACAAAATGGGAAATCAAGATTAATGAAAGCAAATCCAGCCATAACACTTCCACACCAAGTAAAACCCCAACGTCTGAAGAACACATCAACAACATACTAGTTCCCAAAGAAAGAAGAGGCAATATATCATGCACAGCACTCCAAAATCCTAAAGTACAGTACCTGGGAGATTACTGGATAGAAGAGGAACATTTACCTGAGTTGAAGCCTGAATATATTTTAAAATTCCTCCGGGAAATACGACTAAAGGAGCTACTAGTTTCGGAGACTCTCCTAAGAAACTAATTAGAAGTAAGGGGGCACAATAGATCTTTTAGCTCTCAGTGAATGTTGCCCCAAAATACATATATACATCATGCTAGGAATGAACTTAAACAGTAAAAATTAACATGGAAAAAACATACAGGGTGTACCTTCTCCTTCTTTTTAAATTATTGGCCTCCACCCATTAGGTACTTAGCCAGAGCAGGTTGTTATCTATAGTATCGAGAATATTCCTTACGGAATGTCATATAATAGGCAAACTGACTCAGCTACTGGTCAAATTAAATAGTTAATAGCAAGAAGAATTCATACCAATTCAGACTTCAGGCATTGAGATTTGGTGATGTGCTAGCAAATAACTACAATCCAAAGA
This sequence comes from Galerucella nymphaeae, assembly GCA_963978555.1. Lineage (NCBI taxonomy): Eukaryota > Metazoa > Arthropoda > Insecta > Coleoptera > Chrysomelidae > Galerucella > Galerucella nymphaeae. Next base: position 10,269,060 of record OZ021707.1, on the reverse strand, counting down.
TGCCAATCTAAATTCTCAAGAACAATATTAGATTTCCCAGTGCTGGTCTCCAAACAAAGAAGCAACACCCAGTGCGCAAAAATTGAGAGCTTCAAAACCCCAACCCTGAAACTCCCACTAATAAGGGTAGGAAACGGAAGGCTGAGAACCTTTTTACACGTACGAGAATTATTGCAAAATTCACTATGAAAATAATATTGATAATTTTGATATGAGTTTTGGAAACATTTCACTGCTTGACTGTTTGACACATGATATTTTTACCATTGAAAATTTCATAATAATTTATGTCATACGCCTGCGCACTGAGATTTTTTTGGAATAAGTTGTCACTATTTGATTTACCTATTGACATTTCTAAATAATAGAGACTTTTAGCTTGTCTTAAATTTCTCACGTATCCGTATACGTAACGAACTGCGCGAAATCATCATCGTTCTCGTCTAGCAGCAATGGATTGTTTAATATCACCCCCATTGTACGTTTTACAAAAATATCAAAAGGCAAAATGAAAAAACTTTGAGGTTATACAATTAAAGACAGAACGAAACGATACGCTTTCTGCTAAACAGGTTTTCTTGACATTTTCTTTGCGTCAACGTAACTCCAATACGGATACGGATAGGTGTAAAAACTTATGACAAGATAAAGTACCTAATAAGCTGTGTTCGAACCGATAATTTGATTGTTTATTTCATTATATTAATTGAGATGGGTTTTAGCTTTCACAAATGAAGAATTCATGGTTGAAAACGACAACAAATACTGACACATGATGCCATTACTGTTTCCATCCTATTTTCGGATTCTGCGTCGATTTTCGCGCAGTTTCATAAAATAGTAGTTTACCTAACTAGTGCGAAAAGTGATACTTTTGCGCACGCTATTGCAGATGGCCTAACGACGCTAGCGGAGTTCGGCCAGCAATCGCGTGCGGTAAAGTCACTTTACGCACGCTATTTTTTCTACCAACATCTGGAAAAAGCCCAAAAGATAACATAAAGAAGCATTTATTATTAAATACATATCAACAACTCAATTATTATTATTTGAAATCCATTTGGCGTAAGGCTTTTACCAGGGATATGAAAAATTATTGAAAAGAATGTTTCTTTTCATAAAAAAATTATAGCAGAATTCTAATGAATTTCTCAATTTTTCAGTCATTTGGTAGATTACAACCATACAAATACATATTATTTTAAATATTCAAATGTCAGAATACTCCCCAAAAACTCTACAAATTTACTTTCCGCACTAGTGCGAAAAAGTGACTATTTCCGCACGCTTTTTGGTGCGGAAAAGTGGATCTTTCCGCACGCTAGTAGAAAATAGTATATTACGTAACGTGTGCGGAAAGTGACATTTTTCACACGAGTGGGAAGTATTGTCTCACGAGCGCAGCCGAGTGAGACAATCCCACGAGTGTGAAAAATCACTTTCGCACAAGTTATGTACACTATTTTTCCTACGACCACGCGATATACTTTTACCGAATTAGGCATATTTAATCTTGCGTTTTTATGTAGATGTGAGAGGTTTTACATATGTGTATTTGTAAATACTTTATATGGTTTTGATTACTTACCGTTGGAAGTGGCCCAGAAAATTGTGATTTTTATGCAATGGAAAAAAGTACATACCTTTATAAAAAAGTTAGAATTAATATTGGTACACAAAATATAAAATATTACGAACATTTATTTCAACAACTTACAACAAACAGAACATCGGAAATAGTTTTACATAAATATTGCGGTTCAAAATTAGTTATTTATTTGCTGTGAAAATTAAAAGTAAAATTATTATTAGCACCACACTTAACTTGTTGCCTACCTGTAGGAGATTGAAAGTATTAACTAGCTATTTTAAGGATTCATTGTTCAAATAATTGAAAACGGATATTTATTGTTTCAATAACATGAAAGTCCAATAAATTGTGATATAAACAATTTTTATTTTGTGTGTGTATATTTCCTCAGCGCTTATTAGGATCTTGGACAAGAACAATGAGCTATAACAGTGGGATGGCCGAGCGGTCTAGGCATCCGTAGACTCGATTTTTGACAAACAGTAGGGTGGTTCGAGTCCGGGCTCGGTATTTTTTTTTAATTTTTTTTTAATTTTAAATGAAATAAATAAATTATATTATATTATTATATGGACAAATCAACTTAGGAAATAAGCATTTCACATATACATATTAATTTGCGGAGTAGAAAGACTAGCATTTCAACATTCAATTTGACAGCTTTTTTATCCGCACACGTACGGATAAGATTTTTTTCCGTACGCGTATGAATAAAGGTCACTTTCCATAGAACTAGTCAGTGCGATATATGTCACTTTCCTATGTGGTCGTAGGAAAATATTATTTTCACCTCGGAAATTTTGGAGTATAAATATTAATTTCCATGGTAAATTTCGCAATAATTCTCGTATGTATAAAACAGTAAGGAAACTGGCCAAGTTTATAGCTGTGAAGAACCTAAGGCTTCGTCAAAGTCAAAATTTTATAAATGTATTCTGCTGATTAAAGTGGAAAAAAAATACCAGAATATGTAGGTGATACTTACTTGCAGGTCACTGCGGTAAATTTACTAGCATCTGTACAGTAGAAAAATTTCCCGTTAAACAACTGAACGGCAATCACAGCAAATATGAATTGGAACAATATATACACTATAAGAATATTTATCACATTTTTTAAGGAGTTCACTAAGCAGTCAAATACTGCTTTCAGTTTCGGCACTCTTTTTATTGTTTTTAATGGTCTGAGAACACGTAACACTCGCAGAGATTTTATGGTAGACAAGTTGGCAGCTTCTGGACGCTTTCTGGAAGATTGATAATCGAAGTATATAATGATGATAATAATTTAAATGAAGGATTCACTTACGCAAAATCAAAGCCCATGGAGACTAGTGCACAAATTACAACTACAGCATCCATAATATTCCAGACTTCCCTGAGATAAGAACCGGGATGGAGGATAATGCCCAAATCGATGACTTTCAACAACATTTCCACAGCAAAAACGCTGGTGAAAGCATAATCAAATTGATCTAGAATTAAGTTACGGAAGGCATTTTCATCCACGGGATCTTCACACGCAAGTGCAATAGAACTGAGACAAATTACGATCATTATGAAAAAATCGAAGTAACGTAGATTAACTACCCAATGGGCACCTCTCCTCACTCTACAAAAATTAATAATTGAATTATCCAATAAATTATCCAATAAATTGAATTTTCATAACTCACGGATTAGTTGAAGAAAGAATAAACATGCTAGAATACGGCAGCATAGGCTTCGGACCGACAATTTCTTCCTCTTCGGCTTTTTCCTCAACCTTTTTCCTCGACGATTTCACGGGACTAGAAAGGCCTGCATCCAACTTGAGACCTCCTTCCATGTGTAGAGCCTCCATTTCTTTTTCTAGTTCCAGAGCCTGCTTTTCTTTATTTTCTTCAGCTTGCTCTTCTTCGGCCGCCGTCAACTCTTGAGCATTGGCCAAGTTATCGACGGCGATAGCAAGAAAGACGTTGAGGAGTGTGTAATTACCGAAAAGCATAAGAACGATGAAATAAAGAGAGTATATCATGGCGACATTCGGGCCGCCCAGAGCGTTTATACCATTATACATGACTTCGTTCCAGTCCTCACCAGTTAGTATCTGAAAAATTGATAAATTCTTCATCTGTTTCACTAATTTCACTATTATTTCGAAATTGCATGATTCCTAGCATTATATATTCAATCAAGAAAAAAATAGCAATTATTTTGTGAGTTTAGAACTTACCTGGAACACAGTCAGTAACGCAATGGGAAACGTATTAAAGTTGGCATTAGGAGTTCCTGATTCGAAGTTGAACTGTCCTCCAAAAAGTTGCATTCCCAATAGTGCGAAAATGAGAATGAACAAAAACAGAAGGAACAGTAACGAAATAATCGATCGCATTGAATTGAGCAACGATATTACGAGATTGCGCAGCGATGACCAATATTTCGTCACTTTGAATATCCTCAGGAGCCTCAGAGCTCTCAGCACTGATAACCCGAACGAACCACCTTTTAGTTCTGACCAAATAACTTCGAAAATGGAACCCGTAATCACTACACAATCGAATCGGTTAAAGGCTGACTCGAAGTAAATTCTTGGTCCCAAGGCATACATCTTTATGAACATTTCCGTCATAAATAGACCCAAGAAAATGAATTCGGTGTAATCTGAAATATAAATAAACTCATATCAATAATGAAAATAATATCATTGAAATGAAATCGGCAATGCTAGTTGTTGAGGATGTCTCAGGATAAAGAGGAATATATTTAACAATCTGCACTGATAGTAGACAAGCCCTATGTGCCTTAAACATCGGAGATAGTTCTAGAGTGCCACCAATATTTAGCTAACGCTTCGGCAAATAGCAATATCATCCTGAGGTTGGTTAAAGAGCACGACAGGAGTGAAGGTAATCGCACAGCCGATTCTTTGGTCAGGGAAGCGGCTGAATTGAAAATTTTTGTACCCAGTGACACCTACGGCCTAACGACTTCAACAATGGCTGAACTAGCCAAACGTTACACCCATGCTTAATCCCTTAAGAGATAGGATGGAATCAAAAGATGTAGTCTTGCTAGGATCACCCTGGGCGACCCTGGGAAGCTGGCGCCGAAAAAATCTTTGGCGATGACCAGGAAAAACCTACGTTTAACAGTAGGATTTCTGACTGGCCACTCTCAACTAAGGAAACACCTCCATAATATGGGGCTAGTGGACACACCTCTACCCAGGATGAGTGAACAGGAAGATGAAACTGTCAGGCATGTGTTATGCGAGTGTTCGGAGTTATCGTCAATAATAAAGTGTGTTTGGTAAGTCTTGGCCTACACCTGCTGATATAAAGGAGATGTCACCTTCCTGAGAAGGACATGATGGATGATGACCTATTTACAATGGGTCACATGTGAGCCTACACTCACCCTTCCTTCACTGTACAGCTACAGATGCAGAGGAAGATAACATAAATAAACATAAAATTACTATATATGTACTTACATAAAAAATTTGTGAGCCATTGTGGTTGTCCATGGAACTCTACAGCAACGCAAATTGTGTTAAACAATACCAACACAATGACGCACCAGTAAAACCATTGAGTTTTAATAACATGTCGAATACAAAATCGGAGTCTCTTTTCTGCTCTCCAAAAGCTTGCACAGCCGGTTTGTCCTTTCACTCTCGACTTCAAGTACGAAGATTTACCATAGCCTGCTAACAAAACTTTAACTTCAAAATTGAATAATGAGTTTTAGTTGTCAATAGTACTTTTTAGCGTTTTCAAGCCGTGATTATTTGTTATATACCGGGTGGTGACTCGACCTTAGGACCATAGGATTTTAACATGGGAAATCAGAAAATCCTAAATATTTGCTGACCAGCAAAAGATAACTTAACGAAATTTTGTGTGGGCGTGAAGTACATTATTTCTGACAATATTGTCATAAAATAATCACTGTTTAGTAGCAAATGAGTTTAAAAATTGGGATAATAAATTTAAAAACACAACCTGTCATTCAAGTACTTGAACTTGAGTGGAGTGGTTGGTTTATACGCGGATGGCCCGGGTTCGAAACCAGCATAATGTTACTTTTTGTAATTCTTAATAAAAATTTGCTTTTTATCGTTTTTTAAATAAAATAATTTTATAAGTTGTTGTTTTAAAACGATAAAATATGTTTAGTACAATATTATTGTAATGTTGACAGCTAGATTATCAATGTGGTTTTACTCTTTTCGTTTTTTAGTTAATTTCATTAAATCTGTTTTCTGTGATAACATGCTTAATTTATTTTATCGTTTTAAAATTTTAACAACTTATAAAATTATTTTATTTAAAAAACGATAAAAAACAAAATTTTATTAAGAATTAAAAAAAAAGTAATTTTATGCTGGTTTTGAACCTGACCCATCCTCGTAGAAACCAACTGCTACTATCTCAGTGCTATAACCGACTACGGCAGTAGTTGTCAAATTCAAGTACTTCAATACAGGTTATTTTTTTAAACTTATTTTCTCAATCCTTACACTTATTTGCTATTAAACATTGCTTATTTTATGGCAATATTGTCAGAAATAATGTACTTCACTTCCACACAAAATTTCATTAGGATCTCTTCTGCTGGGAAGCAAATATTTAGGATTTTCTGATTTCTCATGTTAAAATCCTATGGTCCTAAGGTCGAGTCACCACCCGGTATGTTTATCGAATGTTAGATTTTCCCTATTTGAAGTCACCCAATTCGACTTTTTACTGTTCAGCGGATTACTCACAAGGTTGTCATGGCGCGAGTGCTAAGCAATTATTTTCTGGCCAAGAAAAAAAGTTCTACCAAATATCTGTAAGAAAGGTAAGAAAGAAGTGGACATTTATAGTGAACTCACAGGCCGTTTTCAAAAACACATCATATTCGCGAAAACTGCACAGAGCGAAGAAAACGCTACAGCAGAAAATAGTTGACATTGAACAAGTAATGTGAAAACCAGAGTCTAGTGCTTTTACTAAAGAAGATGTTAAGTTGGGTGGAAGAACATTGAATATCAAAGCAAATCGATTGCTCTTAACTATAAAACTGTATGGAAAGAAGACAGGAATTTGGTACAAAACGTCTAGGTGCGCGGAGTATTAAAATTGATAACAAGGAGGTGAAAATAACCAATAATTCCAATTACTTCTCCGCTGTGAACAATTCGACAACATCTGGACACAACTTACAAGAATTAATTCAAATTACTGCAGAGCCTACAGAGGAGTATACCAATAAGCACTAGGTATAATGTAGATATGCCATCTTTCGGAGGAGACATAATACCGAGGCTCGATGAAGAACCCTACTGGTTGAGACACTAATGCGTTCGGCGAAATTTCCGGTTAAGGGTGAAGTTCTCCCGTCTTCGGTAATTAAACTGACGTTAAAAGACCGAATAAAAAAGAGTTTATCGACAGATAACAATGTTTCACAAACTACTCACAATATTTGTAAGGTCAACATTAATACAAAATAGATAATCGATTATCTTAGAACTTTTCGGGGTATTGTTTCACCAAGGATAAAAAAGTTACATGAAGTATAATAGTGACAGACCTACATCAAAACTGCAACCTGCAACTCAGTCACTGTTCGCAGCTCAGCTCATAATATAATGCTCAGAAACGCTGGAAATAACTGAACATGTAGAATTAGTCAAATTAGGCGCGAGCCATTATTTTTCTCAAGTAACTCTCTTTGAATCATTTCTTACATTCTTTCCACATTTTAATGGTACAAATAATTGAGATATCTTCCAAACTCTAGGATAGTAGACACAATAAACATTTGAGGCTACTTGTATGAAAACCGGCCATTTTATTCTAAAATAAGTACATATCATTATCATGATATCTTACCATCATCGCCTATTTCATCTTCTTCTTGCTCCTCCTCGGTATCTGTGCTTTTACTTTTTCCCATGCTTTTCAATTTCTTCTTCCTAGCAGCTCTCCTTCTGGCTTCCATTATGTGTAACTTTTCTTCTTCTGTAGTTCTTTCTTCGGCTAATATTACTTCCTCTGACAACGTAGAAAAAAATTTTAATAAAAGCTTCTACAGCTTCGTAATTGCTAGTGAGATATTTTTTGATAATATTCAATTGTATTATTGAAATAGAGGATCGGAAAAGCTATCGAAAACAGGCACATCCACGTCATGTCCAGCCAAGCGCCCTCATGAAAATCCCGAACCAGAACGTAATGTATAATATACAGGGTTATTTATTAGTGCGATAAAGTCCAATATCTTATGAATGGTTGAAGATACTTAAATGAAATTTTGACCGATTGTAGCCAGCTTGGAGACTTAAAATAGATATTTTAAAATTAGTCGTAATTGTACAGCGTGTTGTAGAACGCCGTGCCAGATCAAAGTTATGTTTTTTTGAATAGGACACCCTGTATTTTACTCCAAATTTGAATTCTGCTTGACTTCGCTATTACAATGATATGATATTATAATTAAATCGTAATGACTTCAACGCCCTGTATATTTTAAACTGCACCATTTGATATAAATGTTTTATAGCCACACGTCTTGATAGTCGTCTAGTACTACAATTCAATCGAACTGATTCGATATCTAAGAAACAGTCTACAGGGCGAGCGAATACATTCAATACATTTTTAAGTATAGTTAAGTAACTTCTATTTACCGCTATTAAATACAGGCTTATTCATTTAAAAAAAAAGTTGTGAAGTTTTGGGCTCGCCCTGTATACGGTTTCTTAGATATCGAATCATTTCGATTTAATTGTAGCACAAGACGATTATCACAGACGTACGGCTATAAAAGATAAAATTTAAATTGTGCGGTTTAAAGTATACAGTGCACTGAGTCATTGTGATTTACAGGAACAAGTGGTCAGAACTTTTCAAATACCTACGCTGTATAACCCATTACAATATTATATCATTGTAATAGCAAAGTCAAGCAGAATTTGTAGTAAAATACAGGGTGTCCCATTTGAAAAAACATAACTTTGATCTGGCACAGTGATCTGGAACACGCTGTACAATTGCAGATCATTTTAAAATATGAGCCTATAGGCTGGCTACAATTGGTTGAAGTTTAATTCAAATATCTTCAACCATTAACAAGATATAGGACTTCATCGCACTAATGATTCACCCTGTATATATTTACTAATATTTTTCTTTTTCACAAATAAGCTGGAAGGTTTTTCTCTGGCGTGTAAGAATAACATGTGGAAAGTTATTTTTGCTTCTTCTAATTTTTATACTGTTCAAAAGACTTACAGAGTTGAAATTGATCAGTATCGTTTGTTCCGATGTTTCTAACTTTGACTGACAAAGGACAATTGATGTATTTTCAAAAAACATCCAACTGAATTAACGATTTAAATTTAAATATCTAGCGCTAAATACCTGCTTTACAAATCCATTGCACGTAGCCGTTCAACTCTCTTTCTAATTGTGCAGCTCGTCTTAATTTTAAAAATTCTTGGCGATTTTCTACTTTTTCTCGTTCTCTGGCAAATTCACTAAATAAAAAGCAATGAATTGAGGGTTTCTAGCTTAAACTAGCTTACTAGGTACATGAATGAATGTGAGATTGTAATCTTAAGAATTTCCATTATCACACAAGATGACAAGACATATTGTATCGTGACAGTTCGTACGAATAATTCAATTGGTAACGGTTAGTTTGGTTCAAAATTTTCGGGGCTAATGGGGTACCTAACCAGCGCACAAGACTAAGAGACAAGAAGGATAGGAAATTTGTGTTGTCTTACTAACAAAATTATGTAAAAAGTACCACTAGCATTAGAGCAGGAGGAAGTTACGTTACGAGTTATCGGCGTTACAAATTTATGTCTTTACGAACTATCTGCGTTACGAATTACCGGCTTTACGAATTAATGCCGTTACGTGCTATCCGCTTCACGAATTATCGGCGTTACGAATTAATGCCGTTACGAACTATCCGCGTTACAAATTATCGGCGTTACGAATTAATGCCGTTACGAACTATCAACGTTACGAATTATCGGCGTTAAAAATTAATGCCGATATGAATTTTCGGCATTACGAGTTATCGGTGTTACGAATTATACGTTATCATCTTTGACTGTCGCGTTACGATGTTATGAATTCATTAAATGAATACTAAGATATCATCAAGGCTACTATGAATTCAGTTTTATAGCAATTCGGTATCAATTTTTGATGATTAAGAAAAAGGAAATAAATATTTATTTTTTATCTATTTATCATTGTTAAAGGGTGGAGTAAAGATTGAATTACTTAACAATTTTACATACGTCTGTGGTTTTTCTATCAAGCATAAATTATTTCTTTTTTACGTGAAAAAATAATTCTGACAAGTTTTTTTAATCCAGATATAAATAGACGTACGTGAACTATAATTATATACAACGCTTGGTTCAACCGATAATACGATAAGTGGACCGTTAACCAAAAGGGGTATTGATTTATTTCAAAACCTCATTCAAATGGAAAGTCTCGTCGTTTTGGCTACATGAAAATTCTTTGTTTTAAATGTTCACTAGACAATGCTACTTTTGTTTGGTTATACTTTCTACAATATTAAAATTATTTATCAAGAAATATGAAAAATTCGATTACCCCAACCCTTTTTTGATTCCAAAGAGGTTATTATGTAATACAGTCTATTTGCGAAGTGGAACCGTTCGGACCACAATAACTTTTTTATGAATTCTCTTTTCTATCTTCACGTCAGACCACGCTGTTCCTATAGTTTCCTTGATCGTGAAGGTATCAAGGTGTATGTTAACCATAGATAATGTCAACACAAGGTTGACTATTGTGACAGTAACGAGACAAAACATTGCTGACACTCACACTTAACATTTTGAAAAACTGCAGTAATAGATGAGAAGACATTCTTATACACATTGAAATGAAAATTAACACCGACGAGAAAAGCGATATGGTAGGTATTTCTCCACTATTTCCAAAATACAGAAGGAAAATGTGGGTACCCGAACAAGGAGAATGAAGTGCAGACTGCTGCCAGGAAGTATCCTCGGTAACAGTTAAGATGTGCGCAGAAGAATTGTCTAATGATACCCGACAAAACTTTGGCATTATTGAAACCTGTGTAACTTCAGTAAATTGGAAAATGGGCAGACTGGTTTTGTTAACGAGGACAGAAAAAAATGAGGTTGAACCGTTGTGATATCGGCCTCTATAAAACATAATTTTCTCAACATTAATGGAAAAATTAGAATGAAACCCATAGATAATAGAATGCGGGCCTGGATATTAACTGAGAACGCAGTCAAAGGCAGTATCAAACGGTAGAACCTAACCTAACCGTGTTTTTTTTGGCTTCGAATTATCTTATCAATTATCAATTTGTGTTTCATATTACCTTTGCCTTGCCCAGTGATATAATATTTATATAATTTTTATATAAATTTTTAATACAAGCTCTTAACAAAAAACAACTACCGCGTAAATAACTGTATTGTAAGTAACTCGTATTCAGTTTCATATTTAAAAGTCTCAGTACGTACTCATAAGATGCTCTGTCATGGATACCCATGCAATTAAAAACGTGTCAATGAAGCAAATTTTCAAGATTCCATCGAATCCTAGGCACTTGCGATTTTTACCGACTTGTGTAAAAAAAGGCTAAGTATGTACAATGTACAATCAGTCTCGTGCCCTTGACAATCTGGATAGAAAAATGCTGACATAGGCAAAATATAGAATAAATATCCATATTTTTGAAACATTTGTTTGTTTCAAAATAGTGTACATACATAAAACTAGTTTTTGATTTATTTTCTTTTGGCTGAATGAAGTATAATTGAAATTCTGTTTTTGGACGCCTGACGTTGTTTGTTTATGCTTGATTCACAGTCGGCTTGTGTAAAATCAGGGCTGTACCGCAAAGGAGTTGTCAATTCGAAATTTTGGCTGGCTAAACCAACATTTGTTTGAACTGATGTGTGTGATGTGAAGGTTTGTCTTAGGGTGTTTTTCTCCTAAATTGCGACATTTCTTTTCATAATAAAACTCACACAATGTTAGGAAAAGTTCAAATGATAGAAAAACGTCAAAAATCGCGTCACACAAAGGCTTCTATTTATTTATGGATTACGTCAAATGATTATAGCATAAAAATTTTCTACTGGGCTTGAATAAATTGCGGAAAATTTTTTCCCAGTGATAGCTTAAGCACTAGGAATTTGTATCTGTATCTGTAGAGTAGGGAGGGTGAGTGTAGGCTCACAGCACTTAGGCGCACCTAGGTCATCGTCCATCCTGTTCTCCACAGGAAGGTGGATAGGTCACTAGGAGACATCTCCTTTATATCGGCAGGTGTAGTCTTAGACTCATCGAACATACACTCTCTTATTGACGATAACTCCGGACGCTTGCATATGACATGTCTGACAATTTCATCTTTCTGTTCACACATCCTGCATGGAGGTGTGTCCACTAGCCCCATAGTATGGAGGTGTTTACTTAGTTGACAGTGGCCAGTTAGAAAGCCTACTACTAGGCGTAGGTTTTTTCTGGTCGTTGCAGTTATTTCTAAGACGCTAGATTCCCAGAGTCGCCCAGGGTGATCCTGGCAAGACTGCATTCTTTGATTCCATCCCATCTCTTAGGGGATTGAGCATGGGTGTAACCTTTGGCTAGTTCCGCAATTGTCGAAGTCGTCAAGCCGTAGGTGGTGTCACATTGGGTCCGAAGCTAAAATTTTCAGTCCAGCTGAGTTATCTGCCGATGTGTCTTGGTGGTACTCTACAAGCACTAGGAATTGAACAAGTGAAATTTTCCAGTTTTTTCATTTTTATAGGGGTATGATGAAGATATCGTTCATCACACGTTCCGTGTGAGCGTACCAATGTCCCGTGTGAGACCCAGCCTCACGTCCCACCTTGTGTAGCTTTAATATTTTATAATTAATCCTGTTTAGACCAGACTTTTGAATAAAAAAAATTGAAAGGGCGCAAAGTAATCTACAGCTGCTTTTGTATAATTCATATCTCGATAAATAATTTGGAATGCTAGAAGCTGTTTAACTAAATCGATTTATTCAACCTGCTTCGGTAATCCAGTTTATATACCGACTGAAACATTCGTTCACCATATTTTCATATTTAGTTCTGAAATATTTGGCTCGCCTTTCCACTCTGATTCTTTCATTAGAAAACTCTCTAGCGAAGAAATAAAAAACACAGTAACATAAAAATATCACAACCAATTTACATTGACTTTATTTTTTTATGAAAACAATTCAAAGTGAATAATTTTATAAGATCTTCAAAGAAAAAGACATATTTCAGCCCACTAAGTACTTCTGTTTGAAAAATAACAAGGACTATGTACACTTTCAGTGCAATGTCACTATAGTACCAGGAGTACGGGGAATATTATGATATAAATCCATTCCATCATTTTAATACATCCTTCAAACTATTTTGAATGGACATAGATGCCCCACGTTGTCCAATAGTCCTATTTATAGCTCTCTCAGTCATAATACAACAGGACGAATTGTATAGAAGAGTCACAATAGACCCTAATTGGTAATACATGAAGCAAACAGACTCCCTCACTTAAACTCAATTTAGTGTTACTCTCTAGCCCTTCAGCCTATTAAATCTTCCACCACGTGAATAATTTACTTTGTTGAGATGTTTTAATAGACCCAAAGTGGCGGCACAGAAGGGCTAACCCATTTCAATCTGGTGTGGGTGTTTTTTGGCACAAAATAAACATCACTTTTCTTTGGTATGTATACAAAAAAATGTGATAACACTTTTCAACGAGCTCTACATAAATGAAAATTTCATACTCACCCACTAAGAACACCAAGTACTAGATTTAACATAAAAAATGATCCCAAAACAATAAGCGGAACAAAGTATATCCAGTTGAACATACTACCAATTGCATCATTCATCTAAAAAAGACATCATAATATTAATACGATGAACTGACTGTATTTATAATTTATATAAATTGGAAAAAATTGTTCGCTTTGACTTTTCAGTCTTAGCTTGATTTTTAGAGGTTATAAAAGTTTCATTTTGTACATCTTATCCTTAAGCTGGAGTAGCACAGGTAACTGGTCTGAGTGTAGGTATCAATTTGCAACTGGCAGAAAAATCACAATTATGCTAGAAATGGATTTAAATCTCAGGAGTATACTTGCTGGAAGCTTGTTTCCTACTGAAAGTTTCATGAATCAGAAACGATAAAGATTTCGAGATGAGCCTCCGTTGATAAAACACCATTTCACTGTTTGGATTGGTCTTTCTCAACTACTTGCCGCTTTTGTCTTGATCCTGCCTCTTAAGCTAGTTACTTATGTTGTATGACAGTTTTTTACATTTAAAATAACAAATTATGCCCAAAGTATATTTTCAGTCTAGTCTTACATATTTGGTCTTGATCTTAATCCTTATTTTGATAATCTCCTTGTACATTCGAGTTTGAACTTGCATAATAACAATACCAGTGCCGATTACTACCTAAAGTGCTCAACAGAGTATATAAAAGATGCCCCATCACAGATATTTGGTTTTATTGAATACTTGATTATCTTCCATAAAAAAAAATAGACTTACCCAGTATAATATGGCAGTCCAACCTTCCATAGTAATACATTGAAACACAGTCAACATAGCAAATCCAATATTATCAAAAGAAGTAATACCATTATTAGGTCCCTGCCAACGTTCCAAGCAAACTGAATTACCGTCTCGACACCAATTACTTCCTTGAAGTCTTGCTTGCGTTTCATTATCAGTATTACAAGGTACCTCTTCGTCACCCTCTTTAATAATTTCCTCTGTAAAATTAATAAGTACATACTATTATAACTTACCATTCGCCAAATTTAACTCTAAATGTAAAATAATAATTATTCTAGCGCTATATAAAGCTTAGAAAAATATTTTCCGAAGACAGTGACCGTGCAACTAAGAGCAACAACTACTTCCCGTGCTATGGGCACCGGCGGATATAAATAGTTTCCCAACAAAAAAAACCTTGCAGAAACTGCTTTTGAATTTGATGATAGTTTATTATTAAACGAGCAATTTATTATTATTCACGATGTCACCCGAAGGAATATTGGCCATAAATTGCGAGTAGAATACTATACTTTTTCCACGACCCTTGATTGCTTTATTAGATAAAGTCAACTAAATAATGCGAATTTAGAGCGGAAACTTTTTATTGAACATAATTTGGTATTACATATTTATATAGATTTTCTTGAATAGAATTGCTAAAGACTATCGGAAGCTAACAATTTTTATTGGGCGGAGTGGAATTCAATGAGACCTCTGGCGGAAAAAATTGTAATTGTCGCAACGAGTGAAATAATTCGTTTTGCATTGTTTTTGTATTATATGCAAGTCAACGTAATTACCGTAAATTCGTACTTTATTTGTTTAATTTTGTGTCAGTGACAAGCTTAAACTGTGTTTTTCTATTCAACTCAACTGTCATCATTTCTGAGGTTATATCCTTATATAATCAAAGATATTATGAGAAAGGTTATGTAATTCTATTTTTTGTTTTCATTGTATTTTTATGGAAGTGTCACTCCTTTACTCTATATGTACCATGCAAAAATATATGGCCAGCACTTGAAACTGCCTATCCTTCATTTGTGCACCTAGAAGAAGGCTCAGCATTTACAAATTCAAATAAACTTTGAATAGTCAGTGTATACCTATCCATAGTTACAAAAACAAAGAGAAAATAAGTCGGCATTAAAAATTTGAAATATTACTCAATACAAACGTACCTTCCTTGCAACTTTTGTATTATATTAGAAAATATCGTTATGAAAAGTATCAATAATAAAAATTTCGATATTTTATCGATATGATATATTTCAGAAACCAATTTCCTGAACAAAATAGGTACACAGATTTAATAGTTTATTTCATATTGGACTCCCATCTCTAGTCACCTATGTAACAAAATATTGTGTGTTGTGTTGTCAAGGAGTGAATTATGAATCATAATACACTCCAGTGTATTATGAAACATAAATCACTCTATTAGATATATGGGTACTATACACTTTTTGTTATGAGATGAAATATTGATTTATTATCAGGTGGTCTTGGACAAATATGTTCACTACAAGCAATACAGAACAACACTCCAGAATATCCAATTAATTTTATTGCAACGATACATTTTTATCACAGAAACTTTAAACTTTAAATAAGTTTAACGTTAATAGTTTACAGCACTGAGCAGACTTTTGTAGAAACTATTATTCTTCTTGACGATGTTTTTTTTTTCTATTTTCATCGAAAAATCCTTGACCCAGAAACAAAATAATCGCATTTAGGCTGAAGCAGATTATATTTTATATAATATGGAACAGAATTTTGAAGGGTAGCAAGCAAAACATTTCAACTTTCCATAACATTAACTTAAAATTTGCATGATTAGTCTTTATATACGGAGTGTGTCTAATTTAAAATTATTTTGTCTCTATAATTTATAGAATTTAATTTCAACCTCCTTATTACTCCGGGATTCTTTATATTTCTCAAAAACTGAAGATACAATTTCCTTCAAACACGAAACTAATATAATTAACTCTTTGTCGCTCCCACGTAGTCTGTTTACAAAGGAACACGTCATAATCGAAATATTGCGTCTTATTTTAAAATACTGAAATAGTAGGCCGAGATTAGGCAATTGAGTCCTTGCCGCCGCCACGACGACGCGTCGTCGTGTCGCCCTATTTCATGGAAAGATGCTCTCATACTCGGATACGGTAGACACCACGACCGGTTCCAGCCCCACGCATATGTCAATAAGAAGAATTTGTTTACTTATTGGATATTGCCCAAAACGTTTAGTCATCCTTTCTTTGTTTAGATTGTATTTTTACGAAACCAATGAAAAATTCATCAGAAAAAAACAACGTAATAAACACCAAACTTGTATAAATAACACTTAGAGGGTGAACTATTATAGGAAGAATTATAATTATTCTTCAATTCATGTTACCGTCACATGAAAAATTATAATATCGAAGCTCCACCCTACTTTTTCTACATCTCAGTAACCTATCTTTAAGGTAATCGCATTGCCAATTATTTAGCCAGGGAAGCGGCTGGACTAAAAATCTTAGGACCCAGTGACACTTACGGTCTAAAGACGACAATTGCGGAACTAGCTAAACGTTACACCCATGCTCAATTCCTTAATAGATGGGATGGTATGGAATCAAAGAATGCAGTCTTGCTAGGATCACCCTGGGCGTTCATGGGAAGCTGGCCTTCGAAGAAATATTTGGCAAAGACAAGGAAAAACCTACGTTTAACAGTAGGATTTCGGACTGGCCACTGTGGGCATACTTTGGGGCTAGTGGACCCACCTTTATGTAGGATCTGTGAACAGGAAGATGAAACTGTCAGGCATGTCTTATACGAGTGTGCGGAGTTATCGGCAATGAAAGAATGTGTGTTCGGTCTTGGCCTACACCTGCCGATATAAATGAGATGTCTCCTAGTGACATGTCCACCTTCCTAGGAAGGACAGGATGGACGATGACCTAGGAGAAAAACTCCTCGGGAGGATGTACAATGGGTCACATGTGGCCTAATTGCTGTGAGCCTATACTCATCCTTCCTATTCTACAGATACAACCTATCTCTGACAAGTTTAACAAGCTAAGCATTACCAGGGCTAGTATAATTCTTTTCACGATCTAATAAACTGACTTGACTCGACTCAAGATGCAATACAATCATAAAACTTTTCGGATTCACCATGCAGAGCCGCTCTATAGCTGATTAAAAAGATGGAAAATGAATTATTCATAATAATAATGCCATTGTTTTTTAAATTGAGTAGACTTAGCACCACAATAGGGACATAGTTCACATTACAATTATCCATAACTCTAGCTCATGTAATATATATTTTTGTAATCCTCCTGTAGAGGAGAATCAAAGAATGTAATAATGTATAGGGTGTTCAACAATTGTTATTGTCAAGTAGTTGATGACACGGAATAAAAAAGTTTCTGACTTGAAGAAACCTTAGCAGTTAATGGATATTGAGAATTTCCTTAGAGCTTTTTGCTTCTCATTTAGGCTGTTTGCAAACAGAAATGAATCTTGGTTTGCAGTTGGAGGTGAAGATGTCGCCATTGTCACAACTTTTACACTTACCTAACCTAACCATTACTGGGAGACATGTATTTATTGTAATTCGGGTGTCTTCTTGAGTTCGGGATGAAACTCTTAGACCTCATGGACGGAGAACATATACCTTGTACTAATGAGGCGCAAATACGACGAAACCGAACTGAAAAGTTATGTTGTCCTTTCCAATTGCAAACCAGAATGGTAGATATACGAATCTTGTTTGACTTTGAAGTGTAATAGCCGTCGATGCATATAGCCCGGGAAGTAGTTGATTCTTCTTATTTGAACTGTCACTGTTTTTGGAAAATATTTTTCAAAACTTATAAAGCGTTAGAATAATTATTATTTTGCGATATCTAAGTATTTTAAATATCAACCCAGTCCCCGAATGCACTAGGTAGAACCTTCCAGATAACTTGGAAGAAGTGCTTCCAATTTTTTACATTTCACAGTTTATTATAAATTCAATTTTTTATCTGATGGGTAATTTTTTCTGGTAACTCAAATTTTGGAATTTCTTTTTGCCTGGATGTAGTAGAATATGTGATCACAGAAATCTTCTTGGGGACAATAAAATTTATAATTTAATCTCTCCTTACTTCATTAAAAATTTAAATATTTCAATGAAGTTACTTTTTGTGCCCAGATTTTTCATAGAATGAATATTTTATACTCACCTATGTTGTACAGGCTATAACAAGTTTTATGCAAGGCACCGGAATAGAACTCCAATCCTATAATGGCAAAAATAACAATGGCGAATAATACCAAAAGTCCTATTTGAAGTAATGGTGCCATAGCCTTGATGATAGACTTCAAAACTACCTGCAGGCCTGAAAAATTATATTAAAAAAGTATACATGGTTCACTCATAGTTTAAAAATAAATTAATTTGATTCTAATATAAGGACGAATTCTTAACTAATATTTTTCAATCGAAAAAAATGAAAAAACTTGTCATATTTTATTCGGTTATTTAACATTTAACGGCCTATTTCTGCGACTGATGCTAATCACCGACGCCAGGAGCACTCTCCCTAACCGGAAATTTTGCCGAACCCATTAGTTCTTTAAAGAGCCCAACATACATGGACTGTGGACCTCGAATTCATTCATTGTGGTGAAAAAATGTTAAGCAGCTTATTTTAAGTGCATAAATAAATATTTGAGTTTTGTTTTGATATTTTTCCTATATAAATAAAGAAATGGTGTAGATACAATTACTTTCTATTCTAAAATAAATTTGAACAAGCTAATTATATCAACAAACTATCAGTTGTAATATACACTGTAAATTATATAACTTCAAGCTGAAAAGTTTATATGAAACAATTAATTTGAAGCTGTGAATTCATCCTTATTTTAGGATTGATAAATTGGTTCAAATATATTTGGATACATAAATAAAAAAGGTGATTTAGTTTTAATTTTCGCTGCAATATTAATTCAGAATCAGACACTATTTTTTTCACGTTCAATTTTATTTTGACAAACATAGCATAATAATTTTGAAATAATTTCCATATGCTTCTTTCTACCCGTTTTTTCAATGATCTAGAACGTAGACAATCCATCTTCCAAGCATGCTTATAATTTATTTGATATTTATATTTATGATACTCGCATTAGATGAAATCGCACATTTACTGAATTTCTTGTTCGCCTGCGTGTTATCGACAATACCAAAATTTACCGACGATACGGGTAGAAGATTTTTTTTACAGACAATAATACTAATCTACCAGAACAGTAGTGGGTAAATTGTGAAGCAACGTATCCATTTCGCGCGGCTATACCGCGCGAAGTATGTTCGTGCGAGCTGCCGCGAGCTTGCGGGGGTTCGAAGCGAGCCTATTTTTGTCGGTGTTTTGACGCGCAACAAAGGATATTCAGTAACATAGCCGCGCGAAATCAAGACTGGTACGTGCTTGTACTACTAGGAAGTGTTTAAAAGAGAGAATTTTCATTTTATCGTATTTTAATTAAGTTATCTGAATCTAAAGAGTAGTGATGGAATTCATAATAAAAATTTAAGAGAAGATGCCTGGCGAGCAATAAGCAAAAAAATTTAATTACCTATATAATTATCAAAATGCTATGAATCAAAATAAAGCCAGCATTTGCAGTTGGACGTCCACTTTTCATTTTTGGTAAACGTTGTCATATTTCGAGCTCAACACTCAAATAGGGAAAATGAATGTGTATATTGAACATTTTTGTGAAATGTTATCAACTTTCTAACAAAAACAAGGCGAAATGGACGTGCAATATAACGTGTACCAACGAATGATTTGTAGCCTCTGTAATAATGTCAGTGAGACCTACACAGGATACTGAAATCGATGGAACTGTACGATGCTCAGTTAATTATTTAGATCCAAATAAATTTAAACTCAAAAAGGTAACGATCATTAGCTTTGTAAAGTTAATCAAAGATCAGTATTTAATTAAATTTATAAAAAACTCACGATTGTTTTGTATACCTATGTTATTGTTAATCTATTTTTCAATAATTATAAGAGTGTTTTTATATAGTATATTTCAAATCATATGAATACTATTATATGGACAAAACGTTAACTGTTATGAAGAGCATTATATATTTAGTGGACACTCTTAATTCTCGAATTAAACTGAGAAAACTATATAAGGGCTGTTTTCGGTTTTTTGAGCATGAAATTTTTTAATAAAAAAAATATAGAGAGAAGAAATATTATATCTCGATCCTCCGGGAAATATGAATAAAGGAGCAACTAGTGTATGAGACTTCCCTCAGGAACTAAGTAGAAGTGAGGGGGCACAATAGATTTAGGTTCCAGTAAATATCACCCCATATACACACATACATAGGCGTAGCTAGGGAAGTCTGGGGTACTAGGGGCAACTGGGGGCTGAGCCCCATTAAGCAGCCTCAAAGCCCTCTTAACCAGCCAACGCCAAAAGTACCTGAATAAGAAATTGAAAATACATCATGCAAAATTTAAATTAATATTGGCAAAACAAAATTAAATTTTGACATAAGCTGGGAGTGGTCCAGAATTCCTTTCTTTGCAGGTAAGAGCTGCCGACAAAGCACCTTCAGCGAGGCACCTGTGATGGCCTACTTTCTAGTTGGGGCTTCAGCCCCCCTCCCAAAAATCGTATGCTATTTGCGCTTATGCACACATACATACAGTAATTTTTCTGTTCGTCAAAAGGTACTGATAATTTACATTTATTTACCTTTTATTGTTTGTATATGTCCTTCTTTACGATTCTAATTTCATTAAAATACCAATAAATGGAAATAATTACAGTCCTGTACCTTTGGCATTCTACATTGCCTACTCGGCGAAGTGTTTGTAATTTTTTGTTGACTTCAAACAATTTAGCAAAGACTATCCCTCATCAATGACATATAAATTATAAATGATTATTGAATTATCTCATCACTAAAAAATCAATTTGTGAAAATAAGAGCTAATGATAGTTACCTTGTCATATCACCAAAATATTTTGTTATATAATAACTGGATAGGTAGGTTATGTAATGTATAAAAATTGTAAGATAACTATTTCCATTATGAATCCTTTGTATTTTGGAGAGAAGCTAGCTAGTTATTATATAAATAATTTAATATTTTCATATGACTATGGGTATCTAGTATGTTGAATTTTCAATGTACACGTAACATTTGTAATTGTTTCATTTGATTTAATTACCAGATATTTCAAATATTTTTTCATATTCACCAAAAAATACCCTTACTCAAATGAAGAAGTGAATGTTATATTTTTTCAGTTGTAATATAAGGAAGCACTGTGTATAAATTCTGTATATATCTATAGTCAAACTATTTCAAATAACATCGTAAAGAAACAGAACAAATCCATCCACAGTATAAAGAGAAGTGCGACCTATCAATCGGGAGAAATTACATCATTCAAAATAGGATGCAGACGTATCGTATCGGCATTTTGTCTTACTACCTATTTTTAACGTCCCACTGACAGCCTTTTGTCAGGTATGTTTGATGTTCACGGTAAATTATTATTTATAAAAAGTGAATATTAATCTTATTGTTATATTTATTTCAATAATACGAAAATAGGCCTAGATACACAGAAAAACATCAGCATTATAAAAGTTCTCAAGTATGTACAAGCTGGTAATTATTAATTTCATAGCGTTTTCGAACTTGGCTGAATACAATCCTGATGATTTTATTCATTAAATTTAAGGTTATCTATATGTCAAATAAAATAAACGACATACCGAAAACCCGGATATACGTCACAAATGTTGACGCACACCAAAAGAAGGCTATTGTATTCAGTATATTTTAATTTTGATTGTAGACATAGCTAACCATCCCACAGCGCTCAATCAGATCAGTTGATAAAACATACGTTCAGCGGAAAATTTATGATCGTTTCGGTAACACTACTTTAGAACGAATACTAATAGACAAATTTGCAGGATAATACCATACTTTTATGAACAAAATAAAACTTTCTGCCATTCAGTCTGTCTAGAACATTTAACAAATAATATTTCCTAGAGTTAATCTACAAAACTGTGGTATAATTTGTTCCGTGCCTTGAAACACTTCTCGTAATTTGACTCTAGCTATACCACGACGCCACTTTGGCCACATAAAAGTTTAACAGAGACGACAATTCGCTGGTAGCGGAGAAGAGTCAAGGGACTCATATTTTCCTGTTATTGGGTAGAGCAGCTCCCAACTGTACAATATTTGAGACATGGTTATTCAGAGATACATATATTTTATATTCACTGCTTAGTGTTTTCTATTCTTCTAATATTTCTAGATTTTTCATATGCAACAAACTGGGTAGGCCTAGTGTCAAAAACATCTTTAGTGGCTCGTTTCATAAGAAGATCGTAACTAAAGAAACGTTTTTGACACTTGGTACTTAATGTACTATTATTCCACCTTTTACCAAGGATATGAAAGGACCTTAGAAATTTTACAGCACATCACACCACCAGTGCACATAGTTGAATACGCTTTTGCAGTTACATTTTTAAGATTGTCATCTTTAGCGTTTTAAAACCTTTGAAAAATTTGCTTCGGACAAAAAATGGCTGTGAATTGGTTTTGAATATATCTGGTTAACTTCAACGGTTTCTGAAGATGTTTTACGTATAAATCGCCCCAAGCAGAGTACCTTCCAGATTATTTAGTTATTGAAGTGAAATTTGAAATAGATAAAAAGCACTTTGGCACTTTACTAAGAGACAGAAACCGTTTTCTTCTCACTAACAACAGTCGCATTGGTATGAAATTAGTTTCGAAAGATATTTGACAATACAAACAGAAAGTCAGGAATATTTGTTGAGCAAAATAGCAATATACAAATTTTGTACAATTTTGAAATACACTCATTTGTGGCATGAACGCCAAAAATAAGTACCTAGGTTTGTCACAAATCTCCGAATTCCGGTTAAAATAAAGCTAGTATAATATTTTGAAATTCGTTTATATCAAATGAATCGTTTTACGGCTCCTGTTAAACTTGAATGTGACAAAGTACTTCCTTAAAAAGTGTGTAGGAAAGTATTTATATATTTATTTGTGTGTATGTGTCGAATTCTAAGTTAGTATTTCATCACTAAAAACTATTTAAAATGCAGGAGTTGTGTGATTCTAAACTTGTGCTAACTATATTCTAGCATCACAACTATCTCCTCCTTATTTTTCAATTACGTAAATAAAATTGTGTCTTCAAGAAACATTTTTTAGGTATTTAAAAATTGGAATCACTGTATTGCTGTATTAAAAAAAAAGTCTACTGGTAGCAAACAAGCTTCAATATAGATAAAAAGTGTATCGATACTCACAGACGACAGTCAAAAAATAAGCCAAGAACTCTTAAATAATAAACTATTCATCTAACAAACATCAGATTTATATTTTTACAGCAATTTTTTAGTTAATGAATGATAATTGAAGTAAAAATGTGGCTTTTTTTAGATATTCTTAGCTACTGTACATACTATGTTATTCCCACTGGTTTATTTTTTGCATCCTTTTAACAAGCTGGGATCAGCGAGAGAGGAAAATGCTCTATCGAAAAATGATTAGGTGATAATTAATGAAATCAATAACAGAACATAAAATGAAATAGTGATATTTAAACCAAAAACATTAAACTATGTAGTGAAACAATAGTTATTTACGTAGCTAGTTATGAAAAGTGCGATATTGTTCAATGAGCGTAATATTTGCCAAAACGAGCGCTAGCGAGTTTGCAAATTACGCGAGTTGAACAATGTCGCTCTCTTCATAACGTGTTTACGTACAAAGTTTTACCTAATTCCGTACTTTTATAATATTTAATAAAATTTTCCATTAGAATGAAAATATTAAGGTAAAATAAAATGTTATGGAAGTGTTACTATGGAAACAGTCAGAAACAGTTATGTAAAGTTTTTACATAACTGTTTTTACTACTTTTCATAACTGTTTTATGAAGGTTATGAAAAATGTGACGTTACCTAACGTCAAAGAGTAACGTAAAGTGTCACATTTCATAGCGGAATTAGGTAAAAATATATAAACCAGTCCTGAAATTATGAAATTAATGACTCAAAATGCTCTCGTCAATCGTCAAAGCTAATGTATGTATCAACTCTAAAGGTAGTACAGTTTTTTAGCATTGATAGAGATGGAATTTTTTACTGAAGAAGCTGGGAATGTTAAATTGGGATCAAAATATAATCTTCTGGTAGCGTTAATGTGAATGAGTGGTACAATTGAATTGTGAATTTCCTTTTGAACCAAACAAATTCCAAAACGTATGAAGCAGGAAGAGTTAAATTTGGTATTTCTTGAAAAATAATTCGCAATGCGTGGGAAAGTGGAACTAGCCCATTGACGACAAAAGAAGCTATGAAGGAGGAAGGTGGTTAGAGCGATTTAAAGAGGAATTTGTTAGAAAACACATCTGAAACACTCTGGGCTTGGGAAAAACACAAGTATCTTTCAAGCGGAAATTCAGTTTAATATTGATGAAGGAATAAGGAGACAAAGTATATTAAAGTTTCTTCTGGGTGACTATAAGAGGGTTACTAACGGGACATTGGCGCCTGGCAATGTCCCACATCAGAAATGTTCAAGACTATTTCACCAAATGAGCCGTCAATGCTACTGGATCATTGTCCTGAGTGTGAGTATAGTTTACACGTATTAGAATTACCTATTGGTATTAAGAATGAAGAAATTATCAGTGTACAAATATGATCCCATATTCTAGGATGAGCTACGTGTTTTTATCTAGTTGTCGATGGCCTACGATGTTTTTAGATAGCGAAGATGAAATGCTATTGGATAACTTTATTCGGAAAACCATTCATTTCTTTAAAGATCAATTTAATTAGTGGCTAGACAGGAATAATGGAATCTGGTAGGATCAAATGAGATAGAGAAGCTTCTTCTTGGTGAACTATGCTGGAGAATTGTGAAAATAGAACCAGTTTCTGCTACCTTTGATCATATTTTTTATCCTTCATTTGAAATATATTGAAATCCACCCACCAGTTACTTTTGAAATTTTTTTTCAGTGACCTATTTTTCGAAAGCAATCAATGCTGCTCCCTTTGCGGTTTCCTACTGTAAAGTTAATAGCTGTTGATTATAAAAAGATATAGAGGCCTATCTTTCTAAAGAAGATAATTATATGAGCTCATTATTTGAGAAAGTGTACCCCTTTGAGGGCATAATTTGCGATGTATTTAATGAATTTTAATCACTCGACAAGAGCCAGTAGATTTTCCTGAATAAGTTGGAAGAATTGTACCCAGTTTTGTATTCAGTAGGAAAAAATAATAGTTTCCGAGGCATTTTAGGAAATGGGAAATTTTCTTAAACTTGAAAAGATATAACAATAATTTCTAAATGATCCGACTCCTATGGAATAGAAATATTGTGGAAAATATTAAGTAGAAATAATCCAGTTAAGGAGGTGAATTGTGGACAAATTAGCCCGGAAATGATGGAAGACGCTTAAAGTAAAATAAATCACATAACAAGGTATACAAGTTGAAAAAACGTTGACTATTTGGCGAAGTAGAATTCAATGAGACCTCTGGCGGAAAAAATTGTAATTGTCGCAACGAGTAAAACAATTCGTTTTGCATTATTTTTGTATTACATGCAAGTCAACGTAATTACCGTAAATTAGTACTTCATTTGTTTCATTTTGTGTCCGACAAACTTGAAACCGTTTTTCTATTCAACTCAACTGTCATCATTTCTGAGGTTATATTCTTATATAATGAGAGATATTATGGAAAAGGTTATGTTATTCTATTTTTTGTTTTTATTGCACTTTTATTAAAGTGTCACTTATTTCCTCTATAGGTACATACCATGCAAAAATATATGAACAGCATTTAAAACTGCCTGTCTCTCATTTATGCACTTAGAAGAAGGCTCAGCATTTACAAATTCAAATGAACTTTGAAAAGTCAGTGTATACCTTATCCATAGTTACAAAAACAAAGAGAAAATAAGTCGGTATTAAAAATTTCAAACATTACTCAATACAAACGTACCTTCCCTGTTACTTTTGTATATATAATTATTTTTTTCACTTGTCAAAATCTGACATTTTGGTGGTTTTAACCAATAGCAATACATTATTCTAGCCAATCATTCGGTATTATACTGATAATTATGCTTCCTCATCGATAAAACCTTGTTTACATCGAAACGTCAAAATTTTACTTTGAATTTGTCATTATTGACAACTAAAAGCGCTTTCAAAAATCCTTTTAAATTGTTGAAAAAAATAATCTTCCCAAATACAACTCGCTCTTCAAATTTTATCACATAATTTTTTATTTTCATCACTCAAACTTGTTTATTTGAGGCAAAAACATTCAAACAAACCGAATTTAGATAAAATCACTCCTCCTAACGGAGTCGTGATTTTATCAAATCGGTTTGTTTTCATATTTTTGCCAAATAAACAAGTTTTCGTGGAAAAGAAAAAATTTTCGATTAAATTTGAAGCACTCGTGGTATTACCCATAGATAAAAAACTACTTATAGATGGGAAACTGACCCGTGGCGCCCTCTATTCAAACGGGTGGCGCTACCTTGAGAGCCCCGTCAGTACCTCTGTCACAAATCAGGTTGTGAACTTCGCTAACAGCCGAAAAAGAAGATTCCTGTAATTTTACAGTTTTTTGCGGTATATTCAAAATTATTGTAATTTTACTTTTATTGCAAAATGACATTCACGATCCATTTTTTGATATTTCATTTAAAATTACTCAACATTAGATTGATATTACAATAATAACAATGAAAAGTCAAGTAAAATTAAATGAAATATCAAAAATGGATCATATAATGCCTGAATTGCGAAAAATAAAGCAATAATCATCAAGTTTACATATTTTATTGAATAAAAAAAGTATACAATAAATGAAACATATCTCAATGACAAACAGGAAAAAAAATAAATGTTAGGAATTCAACAATAATGCTGGGAAGTTCAAAGTTGTGTGGAAGAATAACTGCTACTTCTGTTACTTTCTATTTGATGGAACATGTTTTGAAATGAAGATAAAGCTTACCGTATGCATCTCACATTACAGTCTTTCACAAAACATATTCTTGAAATTTTCTCTTAAAGTAAAAGTCCCACTATTAACAATAAAATCTAAATACGAATACTCAACACACACACAAATAAGCAGTTGTTAGTGGTTGTCAGGCAGGTGTCAGGTTAGGATGTCAGCGCTAATATGTATGTGGAAGAATCAGCAACTACCACTAATGGCGTTACAGTTTTCATTAAATTACAAATTTCAGTACTGACGGGACTTTTTATGTGGCAGCACCCATGCGCCTTCAGAGATCCCCTACCCTGGTATTACCTTTGATTATATCAAAAATAAAATAAAAACACGGAATCATAAGCTTGTTTTATTTTTGACAAATGTCAACCATACCTATTACTCCAAAAATAAAAATATTAGAAGTCAAAATTTAGTTTAACAACACAAAATATTAAAGCAAAATCAAAAAAAGCAAGTTTCACAAAACACACACTGAAAATAACAAAAACAGCAAAATAAAACCACTTACATATCAAAGGGCTTATACGGCAGCTGATTTATTTTACTCGTTGTTAGGATGACATTAACATTTCGGAGCGCCATCTATCGAATTCTACTTTTCCCAATATCTCGAGAACTGATAATCTTATAATGTATCACACTTTTTATGTTTGAATTGTGGGTTAGGTATAGTATCCGAATAAAAAAGAATATCTAAATTTTCATTTTCCACATTATTGTTGGAATAATAGAATAAGAATAGTAATAGAATGAAGGAAGAGGAAGACACACAACTACATTTCTACTTACTAGGAATGCCAGAGACTAGCTTCAGCGGTCTAAGCACTCGAATAGCCCGCAAGGCGCGGGGATCCAAATCGATGAAATCCTGAGGAATCGTCGTTAGTAACCTGCAAAAATCTAGCCTCTAGCGATGGCACTACTCTCCTTACCAGTCTAAATCTATTAACTAATTTCTAAACCAACTATATAATACTAGTGATAATGCAAATTCTTCAGGTAATGAAAAAGATGCTGGATTTTTTTTTCCAAACCGGACGACGCTAAAAATTTTACTTCATTTCAAAAATTTGTCGCACTCTGGTTTTCTACCTTATCAGAGTGCTATTGGTAACTTGAGACAGTATGAACTTTTTTTTACATTAATTATTTTATAAAATTTCGGTATATTATTAGACCAACGTTTCGGATGTATTTTTTCAAGAAGAATACGAAGCCCATATTGAATTCAACCTGAAAAACTACGTGGAAAAGGTGAGAAAATGACATTTCGTGTTTGCAAGGTTGTATCTCTGGAAACAAAAAAGTTGGTATATTGCAGTTTGGCCTAAAAGAAAGCTCGTATATTTTAGAACAACGTATCCAAAATTTGTATTAATCGAAGTGGGCGTTTTTGAGAAATCGAATTTAGAAAAAAAACACTTTGTTCAGTTTTTCCAAGGAAGGACTGCATGTTTATATATCAAAAATATACACTATGATGTAGTTTGGAATGAATAAATCTCAAACTTAGTCAATAATTTTAGAGAAATGTATGAGACAAGTTGAATTACCACCTGTGGGTATCGACAATATTTCATATACTTTTAATTTACACATTTATTTATTCAAAAATCATACCATATAAACAGAATTCGAAACATATGTACCCTCCACTGGTACTACCCCTATGGGATCTTTTTTAAATCTTCCCAGGAATAAGAATAATTAAGTGCTTTTCTTCTTGTGTTAAAGGTAGAGATTTTGAAATGACAATATCTTCAAAGTTGTTGATTCACGCATTACTTTAAAACGCACTGTATATTGGTTAATTAGGAGTCTAAGACATAGAAAATACATAGAGTGTGCTCTTTGAAGCATTTATGGCCGGTTGCACCGTATTCGCTAACTCACTGTTTAAAATAACACACTGTTAAAATTTAACCAATCGATTAAATTACAATCACTTGCACCGTAATTTAAGGGTTGTTGGTAAAAATAAACTAATCAATCTGGGAAAGTTTTGCTAAATTACAATCGGTTGGTACTAACACCTAACTTCAGTCTGAGACTGTCTCAGTCAGATAATGATATTTTGAGGTTAGGAAAATTATTTATTTTCTGGCAGTCGCCGGTATTTCATATTTTGGTGAAATTTTTGCTTCAGGTTAGCGAAATAAAGTGTTCCTAATTTCTGGAGAACAAGGGTAGGCGTAAGTAATGATGGATTCAACCTCCACGCAGCGCGAAACGGGTGCGAACATCAAATATCTCACCAAATAAAAAATCCCATCTCATTGATATTATCAAAATACAAAAGCATTATTGAAAACAAAAAAACAGAACGGTTGGTTTCAAGAGACAAAATGTCTTGAAAAATATTAGATTATCCATGTTGTGGAAGTTGTTGGTTCTAACATATACCCTTCGTGGAAAACCTATATCAATTATATCCAATATATCCATATCATCCTCAAAGAATATGTCGGGTTCCCAAAAATCCATTTTTTAGAAACTAAAAACTAACTCGAGCGCACAGTGTACTTTTTTGAAGTTAGACACATCAGTTTTGTGTGTTTTTAGGTTAGAATTCATACTACTGTGGTTTATTATCGATTTAAGCCTCCAAAAGCAGTGGCTTAGTTTAACGGTGGTTTAGAAGAGTTTAACCGTGGCTTAAATCGCGATTCAAGCCAAAATTCAAAGTTAACTAATAGTTAAATTTTAAACCACTGTTATAATGACGGTGCAAGTGGCCATATACGTAAAATTAGTTCGAAATCGATCTGTCTCAGAAATTTCTTGGAATTTCTAGCTTAGCTAAAAATAAACTCATTCCACATTTGAGCACAGTTTATATTTAAAACCACTCTAACTAGTCACTTCTAATATCTAATACTTGAAGCCGTTATATGGAAAAAAAGACACTCCAAGTGCTTTTCATTCCTTTATTTTGGTATAGACTAGCTTGGAAATAAAATTTAGAAAATTTTGGTTGATATTGTTTTCCGTGTAATACTGTATAAAATAAATAAATTCATACTGCCTCTTGAACGTCTCAAAACAAATAAAAAAAATAAAAATACTGTTAACGAACGCAGCTTTTTGTATATTTTCACCAATCACGTTTGCGTGTCTTATGCCTTTTTAAATTTAATAGTCGATTCTGATGTTCCTAGTTTTTGAAAATGATAGTTGTTCCGTATTCCAAATATCTTAGGAAATAATAATATCCAATCCATTTTGATAGTATTATGTGTTGTCTCATCTTTTTGGAAAGAATAGTTAATTTTGATTGTTCTTTTCAGTGTCCTATCTTCTTTTTAAAAGTAATAGTTGATTTTGATAATCCTTCGTATCAGCCCATCTCATTTGAGGAATCATAGTTGATAAATATTTATGAAAGAGCCAGTGCTCACAATTCATTTTTTGGCAACCTTTTTTCACGCGACCATAAAAATGAAGACTGATGTGGGAGAAATTAAATTCTAATCTTTCGTTATTTTTTTCCTCTCATTTTTTTGAGAATCAAATCACAATAAATATTCTTTATTTCGACGTTTCGGTAGCGTACCGTTGTATTGCTTTTTAACGCTACTAGAAGGCATTTGGGTTTGACTTGCATTTTATAAGATTAAT
Source organism: Galerucella nymphaeae (assembly GCA_963978555.1). Classification (NCBI taxonomy): domain Eukaryota; kingdom Metazoa; phylum Arthropoda; class Insecta; order Coleoptera; family Chrysomelidae; genus Galerucella; species Galerucella nymphaeae. The sequence continues at coordinate 10,238,092 of OZ021707.1, read as the reverse complement.
AAAAAAGTAGATATAAATGACAAAAGATAAATACACTCAACCCCTATTTCTTGCTGGTTGAATATTTAATATACGAACTCTTAAATAAAAAATGTAACTATAAATAAATACAACAAAAAATATTAGGAAATAATAAACATAAAAAGGTCATATCCAGTCCGGTACCCTTGTTACTAATCTTATACTAAAAAACTAGTAGAAGTAATCAACTCTAAGAATCAAAGACAAAATATACTAGTCTGCTCTACGGCCAGGTGTAATTCTAAACATCAAAAGTATGTTATATGTAAATATATGTCGCAGCTTTTTTGATCCTTCTTACTTGGAATTCTGGAGACTAGTTTGAGCGGCCGCAGTACGCGGAATGATCTCAGCATCCGCAGATCAACGTCAACATTCGCTTCAGCAAATACTGTCATCGACCTTATCATTACAAAAGAATTAAATTACGCTTATCCAAAAATCTGATTTGAATTAATATTCTTTTCAAAAAATATTTTCAATATTCATTAGCTCTTTTTCCAAAAACCGGTATTATAGTAAAATGCGCTCTTATCGTGCGGGTTCAAAGGTCACTAACCATATTTATCATATCAGTGGTTGCCGAATTGCCACTTTTTCTTTCATTCTCGGAATTATCTATCAGAAAAACGGAAAATTCTTATTATTCATATTGTCGCTTTAACAAAACTGACATTTAAATAAAAACTTAGCTGGTGAAAGACTTCTAATAATTGCTGAGAACTGAATAGATATCCTTTTCTTTTTCATAAAAATTGCATAAGTCTGTATTATTTATAATACGGATTTTATTGGGAAGTTATGATTAAACACAATGAAAAAAAAATGAGACAATGTCTCTGATGAATCGTAAGACCCGCATGATAAGGATGCATTTTACTATACCTGTTTTGTAGACATACTTACACTGTGTTATTCATAAGATAACATAAACTGTACAAAACTGTTAAAAGCGAGATAACCTTTTTACTAAATTATAGTATTCATAAAAAATAATAACAGATTTGGAAAGGTTGTTGAAAAATAAGTTCAAATGAACTTAATTTCCCTAAATTCGCTCTGGTTTGCTAAACTGTGGATTCTCAATCCAAAAGGGACATTTGCAAGCATCTGTAATATCAACTGTCCCATTTCTTTTCTTATTCTCACCCATTACCTAAGATCAAAAAATAATAAAAATGGTGAAAGCAGTAGGAAGTAATCTTAGATAAAATGTCTCCTAGCGCATTAAACGTTTGATGTTTGAATGATTCGTTTTTTCAATCAACTTATATACAAATCGTTCATATTTATTTTTGACTTCAATCAAAAAGTTGTTTATGAAGTGTAAATTTGGAGGTTCGTATTACATACCTAACTTCATAAATCGTTAATATATTCCAAAATTTTTTATGGAGAACTTTTGAGGGACTATTAATAGAATAATTTACCAAAGAATTGATGGAACAATAATTATTATTGTTTGTGTTTATAGTAATGATAGAGCTAATAAATATTCAAAACATTATTCCATTGATTTTGGTCGGTTAAGAGCTGAAGTGAAGAAATTAGAACACCTTAAAAAAACTTTACAGGACGATTACTATACAGAATGTCTCAAATTAGTATGTTCCTTAAAGTATATTATATTTACATGGGTTTTTTCAACAAATTGTTTGACACACTAAAATGTCTCTGGTAGGGGTACAGAACGATCTCCCGTGGATTCGACTTGCTTTCAATCAACCTCAACTTATTTTGGGGATAGCCTATATTTTGGACACTTGTAAGTATTTTTAATTTATAGTCAGTTCAATCAAATATTTATATTTGTATAAAATACAGTCATCAAAAGCTGGTCAGTATCTAACGGTATACACGAACCAAATCTATCCCAATGGATTTTTGATAGATTTTGATTAGTTTTTTATTAGTGTGATTTACATGGTAAAAATTCGAGCGCAAGCAATTCTACTTTCTAAAATTTTTTCAAATTTCTCAAATATTAAATATAGTTTGTAGCGCATTTTTCCAAGCTTTAAGCTATTAGGAATTCAAATGGAATTGATATTTGTCGTCATTCAACATAAATTGAGATAATGCACTCCAAATATCTTAATTTGATAAATATTGTTTACCCGATCGATTTGCTCAACAACGGACCACTGAAAATAGAAACCAAACAATGTCCATATTGACCAATCACTCTACTTATTTTTATAAAATCCTTTGATATGCCGAACTAGTGTAACGGTTTCCGAATTTTTCAAGATTATCACTTGGCTCTAGCTGTTGATGAAGGTACTGGGTGTAACAATAAGAACTTCCCATTGGCATTGCATAGTACCGTAACCAACATTTGTATAACAAAAGGGTTTTCAAGAGAAGCCTGAAAATTATTGATACATAGCTTCACTAGAGAAGACGTAATTGAATACTTGCCTACACCAGCTATTTGTATGACAGTTTTCCGACCATATGGCATTAATATTTGACACATATGAGTGTATTTTTCTTCGGCGCATCCCATTTTTTACTCATTTCCATCTAACTTAACCGTTAACCAGTGATAGTTATAATAAAATTGGAATAATTGGAAGGAAAATCAATTTCAAGGACTCGAAAATGATTACAATCCATCCAGTAGAACCAGGTGAATCTGATAATCTTTGAAGGACTTAAAATGTGTATGTTTCTCAAGATATCGGTATAAATAAAAGATACATTTTATCAGTTTGTTGCTTCTTATATTTGGTTAACTTTCTAGATCCTTGAATGAAGCTAAATGTTTCTCTTCATTATTTTCCACAAAAAAAAGTACATACAAGAAATTTAAAGTGCCTCCGTCGAGAACGGTTAAGTATCTAACCTCTACATTTTTAACCAGGACCAAGCCGACTACGATCGATTAAAGTGAACCGCACAAGTATTTTCCATAAGGAGGGTCCAGTCCTTCCTTTTATTTGAAAAAAACTCTAGTTTTAGTGAAATCTGATTGGGATACTCGGTAGAGATGCTGGAAAGTTGATCACCTACTTTCCTTTTTTGATATAATTTTCAAAAACGTATTGAGTTGATAGGTATTTATTCCCAATAGATACAAATATTTTACTTATCCGTGTTTTTCATATAAAAATTCCGAAGCAAAGATTAGTTCTCATAGTTTTTTCATTATATACTATGATTATTTCAATTTTATTCGCGACAGTAGAACCAAAGTGTTACAGACTCTTTTTAATACGATAATGGACTTGTCAATTGTAATTGTAGCTTAAATTACATTTACTATTGTATGTGATATCGTCATGTGAAGTTTCCAATCACAAATGTCTGATAAATTAGCCAAAATAATTTGATAGTAAGTCGATAACTCACCCGGTCAACACGACAAAGAAATCCATGATGTTCCAGACGTTCCTTAAATAGGAACCTCTATGGAGCACAAAACCCAAAGCCAGAATTTTTAACGAAGCTTCAACACAAAAAATACCAAGAAAATAATTTTCTGTTTTTTCCTGAAATAAATAAATTGGTTACTCATATTATAAGCTTTCAGACGCGTGAGTCATGCTTAAAATTATCACTCTTCTGATGTATTTCCCAATAATTTTTTAAATATTCACGAATGCTTGGTTATGAATGTCAGTTATTGAAGGGCAGAATCACACATGAGTATTTTTTTTCGATCGAGAGAAATTTGACCTGGATCTATAAAATATAGGTATAGAAACTCCCCTGCTATGTGTAACTGGGGCGATGAGTAGCAGTCTGTTACTGGAAGAAGATCTGCATGCTGAAGATGAGATAAGAGTGTCTGGATTGCAACGGAAATCGGAACAGATTACAAACTTGCTACCTGGAAAAATTACTGATGCCAACCATACAGCCTCCACCTAACTTGAAATGGTAAGGAAGCATGCAGCCAGGAAAGAAATAAGCGGGTCGAACGCTGATGTTTCTTCAGAAAAGCTCACATCTGTGACCCAAGTCCACGCTTTCGACATATGTCTGCAAATGCACATCAAGAGGGGATATGAAGACCACAAAATTTCTGTACAGGAATAGTTTCCCTCAAATGTGTTCTGGAGCTGCCTACAAAAATTTCAAACCCTCACCCACGATATTGAGGTGAAGCTTAAGTGGGACTCGGGTCACAAAGATATGAGAGGCTATGACACAATAAGAGGCTATGAAATGACAGACATCCTAATATATAAGAAGTGGTGGAAACTGGTACCGAATCGGTACAACACAACACTATGGGGATGAACTAAAACATAATATTAGACGTACTGAAGCTCTATTCCAGAGAAGAATCACATGATACTTCTGGTTGAAAAATCTCCAAGCTGCCGACCAACGAAATACCAAACCTAAGTTGAGTTATAATGAATAAAGTGACAGAACATAGTTCACTGCAGCTTAATAAGCATACAGATAGGGATGTACTTTTTTTGTCAGTTGTACAGGGACAACATTTGCTGTTAAAATAAATATTTCTTAATAATGTTAATATACTTACGAGTTTTTGCGCCAACATGGTTTTATCGTGAAAAGGCAGATGCTCCTCCAATGCTAATACAACACAGTTAGCTATGATTGTCAGAAGCACAGCATATTCGAAAGGAGTGAACATTTTATTAAGGAAAATTGATTTTCAGGAGTAAGTATTAATAGCTATGAAATAAACCTTTCACATAATATATATTATATTTGAAAAAAAGTGTGTTTAGTGAATGTCTTGAAATATTTTTGAAAAGCATCTATTCAAATTTCGTTAAACAATCAATGAAAAAATATCAAAATAGTGTCAAGTTTAATAAGGTGAATATGTATTTATGATATTATGATAAGGATATGGCCACTCGATGATGAAGCGCGTATATCTGCGAATGGGGTTTTCCTCTGAAAAAAGAAAAAGCGAGGAGGGCCCCTGTCCAGATCCAGCTGCGCTGGCACCTCCCATTCTATCACCTGTTCCTCTGGCGACCCCCTCCTTCTGCCACTGCACCGCCTGAGCCGACAAAGCCTCTTCCGCGGTGGCCAACCTAAAACAATAAACAATCATTAAAATCAAATTCACCATTTATTATTTCTTTTATTCAATTGAAAGAGCCAGATAATTTTTGTATCGAATAACTATTCGAGGGCTTTTCAGGAAGGATATATAAAACGGCTAATGTATTGGAGTATTTGTAATACTGACCTGGGTTGAGCACAATTAGAAAAATTCTGATAATCTCAATTATAAATTTCGATAGTTTTCATTTTTGCGCACTTGTTCAAATATTTTCTCAAGAACTGTTTTCTGCTTGCAATGAAAATAATTATTATAAAATATTTTCGTCTAAAGACTTTTGCTTTTATAAACTTTTATAATTCAAAAAAGATCATGTATACCTATATGTATTTTTTGGGGTAACATTCACTGAGACCTGAAATATCTATTGTGCCCCCTTACTTCTACTTATTTTCTGAGGGAAGTCTCTGAAACCAGCAGCTCCTTCAGTCCTATTTTCAGGAGGAATTTCAGGACATCTGCAGGTCTCAACTTAGGTAAATTTTCCTCTTATATCCAGTAATCTCCCAGGTTCTGTGCTCTAGAATTCTGGAGTGCTGTGCAATTGGAAAGACACAATAACTGCATTCTTCTTCTTCCACTATTTTGAGTTTTTTCAGGTGCTCATTCAGGCGACAATTTCCCATTAGGATTGCTGTTGAAACTCTTAGTGCATTCATTATGCATTATGCATTCATTTGAACAGGTTGTAGTCACCCACAGAAGAATCTTTGATTATCTAAGCCCTGCGTCTTTCCAACGGTCGGATCTTCTCTTTTTTCGGCTTCACTTATTTCTTTCTTGGCTAGTTCATCTGCCATTTAATTTCCTTCTATTCCAGTGTGTCCTGGAATTTATATTGTTCTCGCCTGGTTCATTAAGTTTGTCTAGGAGAATGCCACACCGTTTTGGAACTGATTACACAAGAGCTCAGCGCCATAATAGCTGCCTGACTATCAGATCATACTTCACTTCGTTTTTGAGATAATATGGCGCTTAACGTATAAAAGAACATGTATTTAAAAATAGTATATTATACACAAATGTTGGGAAGACTATTATTATTGAACGAGCACCAAAATTATTTCGCGAGTGGCTTTGCCTCGAGCGAAATAAGGTGCGAGGCTTATAAATGTCGAGGTGTATATACATTTTTTCCACCATTAGCCAAATTTGAGACAAAAATTGATTATAATTGACATTATATACAATTTAAATGCTTAAATATCACAGCGGTAATGCGTTCCTAACATAATTAAGCAGCAACACGAAAAGCGTTCACCTTGACAAGTACACTGTCTGTTTTCGTTCCATAGATTATGAACGTCCTCCATATGTCATCGATCATTTTTGGCTGAGCGCGAATTTTAAATCAATAGCATTTTTATTTAAACAATTTCATCTTGCTAGGTAATTTCAAGCATCAAATACGTTGAAGACAATCACCAGGGTATACAAAATTATGTTGTACAAGTTTTTGTTGAACTCTGGATTCTCAAAATATTTGAATTACTCCAATATTGACCTAGGTAAATAATGAAAAAACTTATCAATCACTAATAGAGAAATTCAACTTCTGAGTTGGCTAGAAGAATCAATAATTGTCAACTTCACAGCTAGTAGTGGAAGAATAATATATTCTTCAACGAGTGCAGAATGATGGCTATTATTCATGCGGATGGAATCATCCATGTGAATATTAGCCATTCTACACAAGTAAAAGACTATACTTTCTCCACGACTGAAAAAAGAAAGCTTCCAGTGAGGATCGAACCCCAATCGTCCTCGCCAGAGTCAACTATTTTTACCACTAGGCTATAGAGTATGTTCAAAAAGGGATACGTAAGTTACAGTTTTAATCGAAATTCTTACATTCATAAATGATAATTGGGAGTTATAACTAAATATAACTGCTGTTGTACATCTTTCTTCTGAATAATACGCAAAATTATGATTCTATCATTATTTTGACGTTTCAAACGACGCGCTGTCAGAATCGATTTGCATTACCTATTTGGTATTTGACGTTTTGAAAGAGACGATTTGATTTATTCATTTTAATTCATATAATCGTGAACTCTGATAATAATACAATGTGATTGGCTAACTAGAGTGAATTCTTTTTCATCATTCACTGGTGTGAAGAATATATAAGTATCATTATGTAGTTAAATATGTAAAAATACTTTGTGCGTTATTATTTAGTCGTGAAGAAAAATTTTTTCCAGTAAGAGGGGTCATGATCACTAAAAAAAGATTGTTATTTTTGTTCTCATATTTAAAATGCAGTATCTAATAGATCTGGCTGGTTCTCATCTAGCCATAAACGCATAAAAAAAAATTTCTGACGAACAGAACATATCTTAATTCTCTTATCCGAAAGTGGTGAAGCGAAAGCTTTAGCAGATATTTTTTAATACGATTTGAAATTATACATGGAAACCTGAAAATGAAGTAAGAGTACAAAAGTACAGTTTCTCCATGTCACTTTTTGCCAATAATAGTATATATTGAACGGCGTTTCCCAACTCGTGCCCGTTATTACCTGGCCCCGAAAATCACTGACCAAGTCGTGCCCGTTCAAAAACCAGGTAGAAAATTAATACACCAACTCGTGCTCGGGTGCATCGGAACTGCGGTTTTTAATTCTCATTTATTATAATTAAATATTCAAGACCTACATATACAGTGGTCATTTATTTGAAATAAAACTACTATAAAACGTATTAATTAAATATATTGCACATAAAAAACTTAGAACTACTGTTCGAAAACTCCCATTTCTCACTGAGAAAATAACCTTTATTTTGTATATTCTCAATCAAATGGAAACTCTTGACAACGTCGCACTCGTTCTAACAGCGAACGCATGCACCACCAAAAATCAATATTACATACGTACTACCCATTAATTAGCCATCCCTGTTCAACGAACCAAATCTTCTAATGCATCTTCTCCTTCGCACCTTGCACAAAAGCAATATCTGGAACAGACTCTTACCACCCCTACTCTCCGATCAGCTAATCGCCCCAACCCCAAAAATCCAGTTTCTCGTCAGAACTCAAGTTAGAAGCATTGGCTTCTCCCCTATATTTCTTCACTCGTAACCCATGCCGGTTAGGTATAAGTGTTTTGCCAATAAAGAAAGAAAAGTGTCGCTCTCAGGTAGTCACCAATTGCTACCAGCTGTATATTTGTGAATAGTTTTATGTACATAGTTCAGTAAACTTAGTGAAATTAAATCCAGTGTTTCATTTCGGAATAAGTCTGGAATGAATGGTGATACAGCTCATTTTCTCAGTACGGTTTGAAGGGAAACAAAAGAAAATTCCCTCAAATCGCACATGGTCCTTCGAGCCGGATCCCAAAGGAAAATCTAACTTCTCAAATCACAAAGAAACTGACCTCGTGGCATCAAATCGACGACGGAAGTGCTTCTACAGCCATCTTGGATCCCTCCAGCGGACAGCAGACGAACTAATAGCAGTTCAAAACAGCACAAGCGCACTCTAGCTGTGCTCCACTATTCTCCCGCCTCAATCTCACTCTCTCAGCTCATCACCCGTCTCTCTCCTGGTACGAACATTGATAGGAAGGTAATCAAAACTAGTAAACATTAAAAGGTCAGTGATTTTTATACTATTTTCGAACTATTGTTGATTTTTAATTGATGCTTATTATATAAGTGATCTATAGTGATTCTTAACACTTTTATTCTGTTTTATAAACATTTTATTGTTGATTTTTAATTGATATTTATTATATAAAGTTATAGTGATTCTCAACACTTTTATTCTGTTTTTAAACATTTTATTGTCGATGTTTAATTGATGCTTATAATAAGTACATAATATATAGATTTCAAGGAAAAGTTTTCAGCACACAATGTCAGAAGACGAGAATAAATGCCATATTTTAAAACTAAAAGAAAAAATGCCAAAGCGCAAATAACCAGAATCTCTAACTGGTTTGAAAATCATAAACATATTGTAGTAGATTCAAATGAAATCAAAAACAGAATTAGATTATTAGAAACTCATTTTGACAAATACTCTAATGCCGAAGATGAAATTAATCTCTTGGACATCGACGGCACTGAGTCCGATAATAGAGAAGAATTTGAAAATAAATTTATTACTTTGTTATCGCGCTTGCAAACCAAACTAGAAACACGTTGTCAAAACATAGGTAAAATAGATAACCCATCACAAAAGAATAATATCAAATTACCCAACATACCAATTCCAACCTTCACAGGAAACGCCGAGGGAAACGCTCTAGAATTCACACCCTTTATGGACCTATTTACAGCATTAATATTGAAAAACCCGAATCTGACATCTAATGCTGAAAAGTTTTTTTATCTCAAAACATATGTTAAAGGAGAACCACTTCAAATAATTGATCAGCTACCTGTGACAGAAGCAAATTTTCAAATAGCATTACAATTGTTAGATAAACGATATAATAATAGTAAACAGCTAATTAATAATCATTTTAAGAATTTGTTAAACGCACCTGTAATAAATAAAAGTAATTGTGTGAGCTTACGGCAATTGGTAACGAACTCTAGAGCAAACACTGATGCTTTAAAAAACACAAATCACACCCCGGAAGAACTTTATGAAAATTTGTTAATTTACATATTAGAACGAAAACTTGATTTCAATTCAAAAAAAGCATACGAGGAGCATAAAAAATCATCATTATCGACTTTGGCTGAATTCTTTGAATTTTTGGAACATAGATGCCAAGTCTTAGATAACTTAAACACTACTGACTCTAACTCAGACAATAAATTTGATAAAACTCACTCTTATGGTAATTCGTCTCAAAGTGTCAATCATCATAAAAACAACAGTACTAACTATAATAATTATTCACAAAGTCATAATAGAAATAAATTCAATAATAAAGTAACACTTCACACCAGTAAGCCTCAAACTAGTGGTGATGTCTCTTTTCCCAACTCACGAAGTAGCCCCCTCAGGTCGTCTCCATCAAGCTCTCCTACGCGTAATAAAATTTGCAATTTCTGTAATTTGAGAACTCACAAAATTTACACTTGTCCTGATTTCACTTCATTGGTTCCTATAGATAGAGTGAACGCAGCCCGAAGCAAAAAACTCTGCTTCAATTGCTTAGGCAACAAACATCTGATACCACAATGTCCGTCTACACTCTCTTGCACCGTCTGTCATAAAAAGCACCACACTCTCCTACACAATGGAAATTCCAACAACCCAGAATTCGCTCCAAATCGTAATGTCTCACTTAACGACAATGCAAACAACACTACTCATACTCAACCAAGTACTTCAATGCAGAACCAACTCCCACAAGGATCTGCTTCACTCTCCGCAGTCGCTGTAAAAACTCCTTATGTACTATTAGCCACTGCGAAAGTCGCCGAGTACTCAAGACAAGGTCATCCACTAATTTTGAAAGCTTTATTAGACAATGGAAGTCAAACTTCATTTATTAAACGTTCCACAGTCATTGAATTAGGAAACATATGTTACCCTCTCAACATGCAAATTTCAGGCATTCTCACTAGTAACAGCATTGTGAATAAAATGACAGACATTGATTTTCACTCAGTCTTTGACAACCAAAAGTTCCAGGTATCGTGTGCTGTCGTGGAAAACATTACCCAAGCTTTACCCCAAATACGAATAGATCCTCAAAAACTAGAAATCCCGTCTTCTCTCTTGCATCAATTAGCAGATGATGAATATTTCTTACCGTCAGATATTGATATGCTCATTGGAGCAGATGTATATTACTCTTTGCTCAAAGGTGGTTTTGTCTCTCTAGGTAAAAACCTCCCTACCCTCGTAGACACTCATTTAGGATGGGTTTTAGCTGGTACAATCCCCTCCGCTTGTATTGATTACCCTACTCAAGAAAGCGCTCTCTCTATTGTCTCTCACACTTTCTTTTCAACTAGTGCTAGTCTCCCACCTCTCGAAGATAGATTAGATACTATGCTCGAAAAGTTTTGGTCTCAAGAAGAAATTCAAACTCATCCTCATCCTTCTCCGGAAGATGAATTGGCTGAAACAATTTTCACATCCACCACCCGAATTATGGACTCTGGAAGATACCAGGTCGATTTACATCTACTTCACCCCAACGCTCATAAGAAGCTGGGCGAATCGTTTGCTCAAGCTAAAAATAGATTTATATCTCTCGAGAAAAAGTTTGAAAAAAATCCAGAGCTTTTTAAAGAATATAAAAAGTTTATCACTGAATATGTTGAAGTAGGTCACGCTAGGTATATACCTCTTGAACTCACAAATGACACATCTGATCACAAATATTTTGTACCTCATCTGTGCATCATTAAGGAAACAAGCGCCAGTACTAAGCTGCGCATAGTTTTCGATTTTAGTTGTAAAACAAGTTCTCGTCTCAGCCTTAATGATATTACCCTGAAAGGCCCTCAAGTGCAGCCCGAGTTATACGACATCCTAGGTAGATTTCGCCTATTTGAATTTGTCCTAACTGCGGACATCAAACAGATGTACAGACAAGTATTGATGAACCCCCAATTCAACTTTCTTCAAAATGTATTATGGAGAGACTCCCCATCAGAACAATTCTCGTGTATCGAATTAAACCGGGTTTCTTTCGGACAAAAAAGTGCTCCCTACTTGGCATGTCGAGTTCTCAACGACATTGCTAATCGACATTCAAATTTAACACTTGCTTCTGATGCCCTACTAAACCAAACCTATGTCGATGACATATTAGCCGGTACAAATACACCCAATGATCTTGAAATATTACTGCAGGATTTGAAAATGATTCTAGAAAAAGCTGGTTTTCATCTGCACAAAATATGTTCAAACACTAATGAAATTTCTAATCAAAATCCACTTAATCCCGAAACCGAAATTGACTTCAATTTGTCTGACTCCCCCTGTAAGATACTAGGAATGACATGGAACCCTCATACCGACGAATTGAAAATAAATGTTTTTGCCTCTCTTGAATCTAAGGTTCTCACAAAACGAATCATTTTGTCGCACTTATGTCAATGTTTTGACCCTTTAGGTCTTATCAACCCTATTATAGTTAAGGGTAAATTAATAATGCAAAAGATATGGTTACAGCAATTGGATTGGGACGAAGAAATAAAAGATCCATTAATTATAAAAGAATGGAACAATTTTTCAAAAATGATCCTACAAGTAAAAAACTTGAAAATCCCCCGTCATTTGTTTTTAAAAAAGGAAATAGTCAAAATAGAAATTCACGGTTTCTCAGATGCTTCGCAAGAAGCCTTTGCTTGTAATATTTATATTCGCTCTCTTTATGCAGATAATTCTACACATTGCTCTCTTGTCACTTCAAAATCTCGCATTGCACCTTTGAAGAAGTCAATCACTATCCCTAAATTAGAACTCAATGCTATGCTCCTTTTGTCAAAACTAATTAAGAAGAATTTACAAGTATTTAAAAATAAAATTAGAATAGATTCAGTCAATTTATGGACTGATTCCACCATTGCATTAACATGGATAAAAAGTCCTCCCTCACGTTGGACAACCGTTGTAGGTAACAGGGTGTCTCAAATTCAAGAGCTCACCAAAAACTGTCATTGGAGACACATACGCTCGGCCTACAATCCCGCAGATATGCTATCTAGAGGTAAATTCGAAAACAAAGACTTCTCATTCTGGTTTTCTGGTCCAGAGTTCCTGAAAGATCCATTTACAGATATCAACTCACTTAATGCTTTTGCTCCAGTCTCAAATCCCCCTGAACAGAAGAAAATTGTTCTGAGTTCTTCACACACAGCCGAAAACTTTTGGCAAAACATTTTTATTAAATTCTCATCCTTTCAAAGGTTGAAAAGAACAGTGGCGTACATATTTAGATTCGTTCACAACTCAAATGCGAAACATCCAAAGATGTCAGGCCCTCTTCAAGTCAAGGAGCTTGAAAAATCTCTTAATTTTATCTTGAAAACTATCCAAAGTCAACATTTCGAATCAGAAATAAATGCAATTGCTCTGTCGAAACCGATAAAAAACAAGCAAATTCTCTCCCTCCACCCATTTGTGGATTCCGAAGGTCTTCTTCGAGTAGGTGGTCGATTATCACACGCACCGATTCCATTCGCCCAAAAACATCCTATTCTTTTGCCTTCAAAAAACCATGTAGTATCTCTTCTTCTAAAATTTGAACACCACAGGCTAGGTCACAGTGGAACACAAAATTTTCTTTCAACCATACGCTTGCGGTATTGGCCTTTAGATGGATTACGTGAGACCAAACGAATTATCCATAAATGCCTCACTTGTCACCGATTCAATTCGCAAGCAGCTCAACAAATTATGTCAGATCTCCCTAAAGATCGTATCACAATCTCCCGGCCTTTTCAAAAAGTCGGAATAGACTTTGGAGGTCCTTTTTTAGTTAAGTCGTCCCCCCTGCGTAAGGCTCCCTTGTATAAATCTTATTTAGCCCTGTTTGTGTGTAACCAAAGCCATACACATCGAATTAGTCTCAGATCTTTCTACAGATTCATTCATAGCATCGCTCAAGCGCTTCATAGCTCGCAGAGGAAACCCCACAGTTATTTACTGCGACAATGGTACGAATTTTGTTGGAGCAGCACATCAGTTGAAAGACTTATATACATTTCTTAAATCCCAGAGCACACATAATGCCATCGACAATTATCTGTCAACTAATGAAATTTCCTGGAAATTTATACCCGCACAATCGCCACACTGGGGAGGCATATGGGAAGCGGGCATAAAAAGTGCTAAAAATCACCTCGTTCGGATCGTAGGTAACTCTCAATTCACATACGAGCAATTTCTCACAATTTTAATCCAAATTGAGGCCATTCTCAACTCCAGACCTCTGTTCCCTATGTCAAACGACCCCAAGGATTTACAACCCTTGACCCCAGGCCATTTTCTCATCGGTTCATCCCTCACCGCTTACCCCGAAAAGGATATTTCTTCTCACCCTTCAAATAGACTCTCATTTTGGAACAAATGTTACCAGATTCAACAAGTTTTTTGGAAACGCTGGTCATTGGATTATATGAACCGACTTCAAAATCGCCCAAAATGGATGACTTCCCGTTCCAACATTCAGGTAAATGATATGGTTTTGGTAAAAGATAACAATTCTCCCCCTCTCAAATGGCCCCTGGCTAGAGTAATTGATACACCCGTAGGCAAAGATGGCAAAGTTCGTTGCGCCACCATCAAAACTAGTGAAGGACAATACACCAGGCCTATTACCAAACTAATACCTCTTCCCTGTGACTCCAAATAAATCATACCCCATTGTGTAACTTAAGCTCCTCTTCTCAGTTTTTAATATTATCACATTTTCTCTTCATTGTTATTCCTCTTCTCGCCCGCGGGGCAGTATGTTCGAAAACTCCCATTTCTCACTGAGAAAATAACCTTTATTTTGTATATTCTCAACCAAATGGAAACTCTTGACAACGTCGCACTCGTTCTAACAGCGAACGCATGCACCACCAAAAATCAATATTACATACGTACTACCCATTAATTAGCCATCCCTGTTCAACGAACCAAATCTTCTAATGCATCTTCTCCTTCGCACCTTGCACAAAAGCAATATCTGGAACAGACTCTTACCACCCCTACTCTCCGATCAGCTAATCGCCCCAACCCCAAAAATCCAGTTTCTCGTCAGAACTCAAGTTAGAAGCATTGGCTTCTCCCCTATATTTCTTCACTCGTAACCCATGCCGGTTAGGTATAAGTGTTTTGCCAATAAAGAAAGAAAAGTGTCGCTCTCAGGTAGTCACCAATTGCTACCAGCTGTATATTTGTGAATAGTTTTATGTACATAGTTCAGTAAACTTAGTGAAATTAAATCCAGTGTTTCATTTCGGAATAAGTCTGGAATGAATGGTGATACAGCTCATTTTCTCAGTACGGTTTGAAGGGAAACAAAAGAAAATTCCCTCAAATCGCACAACTACCTACATATTATTAATACTATTATACCATGATACTGTTTTAACGAAAGTAAATGTTAGGTTAGGTTAGGTTAGGTTAGGTTCCTATAGATGGGATGGTAATTTGAACAGGTAAATTTTTCAATCGAGCACGAGTTAGGTATACAGATTATTGAGACCTTTACTCTTGTACCTTTTAAGGGATTAGTGGGCACTAGTTGGGATGCGTCCATATTGAACAGTAATTCCAAAACTCCGAAAATTTGCAGTATTCCAAACTCCCGAGAACCCAAAAAGATTTTAAAACTTTTTTCCATCGCGCACAATGTCTTTTGGTGTGTATTTTTTAAATAGTGAGACAGTGGATTAATATTTAAAACCCATAAATTTGTGTTGTGCGAGCGAGATTACAAACAAGGATGTTCAGGATTACGAAGAACGACAAAATGGATGAAAAATAATCATTGACATTCGATTTTATTATTAAACGCCTTATTACGCATAGGGTTAGTTAACAGTAACTTTGTTACTTGCATTATAAATGAGAGACCATATAACTCCGGTGAATACTTTCAAAATAATCAAGAACAATTATTATTACATGTGGATACTGGATATGCCCTAGATATTACCACAATTATATGCAAGCCGGAACAAACGTAATATAATAAAGTCTGCACTGCACCAAACATGGATTAAATTAAATATCTCCATAATAGTTACATTATATGAATTTTATCCATAAATTTACAGATTGTCATTGGTTGAATTTAGTGAATTTAACACTACAAAATGTATGGTGAT
Source organism: Galerucella nymphaeae (assembly GCA_963978555.1). Lineage (NCBI taxonomy): Eukaryota > Metazoa > Arthropoda > Insecta > Coleoptera > Chrysomelidae > Galerucella > Galerucella nymphaeae. The sequence goes on along the minus strand of OZ021707.1, from coordinate 10,222,264 downwards.
TTGCAAATTAAATTATGGTGCAATATTGAATAGAACCATAATTAGAAAAAAATGTGTAATTGTAATTTGTCCCAAAATTTTTCTTGCGCTACATTATCTTATTCTTATTTTTATTGTCTCACTTATTTTCCAAAAGTCTATTACCAATCTCGATTTTCTCCCACTAAATACGGCGTTACCCGTGCTTAAACTCAAATGCAAAATAAGTCATTTATTTCTTAGGAAATACCAAACATTTTAAACTGGCAACGCTGTTTTCGTATCATATTGGTAGCTGTAACTGAACACACACTCAACGTTGACTGCGTACAATTAGTCTCCTCTCTCTTTCAAGTAATTTTTCCTTGTCGTACTTGTGTAAATCGTATGCCTCGAATAGACTTTTCTCAATCTGTAAACGGCCCTCCATTCATGCTATCTCTTACCCCACCAACGCAACAGAAACCAGCTCAGTAGTAAAGTATCTATCGTCTTGGTTCTTAAATCTTATATCCATTGTTGTTAAATGCGTATCTAACTATGATAGACATCCGGTAGTTTATGAAAGCACCAGAGGCGGGCTCCAGGTAAAAATAATAACATGGGTATTTCGTTTTATTGTAAATTAATCTTTTTTTGGGGGTTCATCCATTGGTATGATATAGAATATTCAGTATAGGGTGAAGCCTATTCCTAATTTTGTATTCAAATCTATACAAGAAAAATTTATTTAATGGGATAAATAATTTTTCTATTTTGAGCTCTAGCAAGGGTTGATTTTTAAGTGTTAAAACATTAAAAACTGTATTACAAAGCATAAAGTTATTTGTCCACGACAACCTAATAATAAGTCAATATTTTACCTCCTAACAAAGGGTAGGTATATGGTACTCATATATTAACTGTCGTGAATTATGGTTCATAATACACTGTAGTGTATGATGGTTCATAATTCACGACTAGAGATGAGGGTACAATATGAAATAAACTATTAAATCTGTGTATTTTGTAAAGGAAATTTGTTTCTGGAATATATCGTATTGAAAAAATATTGTAATTTTTAGTATTGATAATTTTCATAATGATATTTTCTAATATTAATTATTTTAAAACAATATATTTATAACTGTATGTTGTATTGATACTTTACACAGTATCGCCCATCTCAATATATGTCAAATTATATTTTTATGTAGATGTCAGAACATTTTGAGGTTAGTAATACCAAATCGTTACAGACTATTATTTAATAAAAGAAATCAAGGGTCGTGGACAAAGTATAGTATTTTACTCGCAATTTATGGCCAATATTTACTCGGCTGACTTGCGCCCTTCGCCTGCGGCTCGTGACGCAAACGTCACTCATCGTGAATATTGGCTATCATAAACTGCTCGTTTAATAATATACTATTATTCAACTGATCCAAACCCTATTGCAACCATTTTAATGTTAACAATATAATTGTTGATAATTAGGGGTAGTTTTTACCCTTAAAAAACAACACGACTAGAACGGCGTGATATAATATAAAATGAAATAGAGGGTGGAATGAGCGAAGAAAAAATTGCGTGGCTTTGCCATTTTTAAGATTCATTTCCTAAACCTAAAAGGAAGCGATGTACTATTGTTATCACGATCTTGTACAAAATAATTGATTTTTGAAGCCACAAACTCTGTGCTGCGGCTGGTTTCGACATATTTTCTCAAATAAGAACAGTTATAAAGTGATTCAATAACGAGAAGAGAAGAAAATGATCGAAATAAAATACGTTTTAAGTAACCACAAAACTCATAAAAACCAGTTGGAAAATGTTGAAATTTGAATGTTCTTTGGCCAACAGATACAATTTTATTAATATTAGACACCGGTTAGTTTTACTTCAACATTTAATTATCCAAATAACCATATTTACTTTAAAATCAATTAAAAAATGTTTCTTCACAGAAATATTCACATTTTTCAATATTTATTGAGCTTAAAGAGGGAAAAAATAGTTATTGACAGCAGCTGTCACCTGGAAAACGGTTTTTATAATGGGTAAGCTATAATTGCGGAATTTCAGTACACCTGCATGTGATACTACTGGATAGAAAAGTGAGACTTCCTCCAAGGAAAATAGGCACTAGTTTTTGAGATTTTCTTCAGATGCAGAGTAAAAAGTTAATATACAAGGAAAAAGTATATTTGGTGCTGGAAGTGTTTAAGGATTGAACCAGAATATGGCGCATAACAATTTTGTGTAAAAAAAAATCAAAAAACTGACTATATAGAAAATACATTTTCACATACAAATGGAAAGATCATTTTCTATCATTTATTTCAAAATTCCACACATCTATTTGATCGGCGAGTGTATATTATTGAAAAAAAAAGCTGAATCTTGGAATGCAAAAAGCGATCTCAACAAAAACTACTAGTTATTCGTTAAAAACTATAAATTCTTACATAACAATAAATTTTCGAGTAGCGTTAATAACGAAAATATTATTGAGCGACACATATAGACATTTATACCTACAACAAATACTGTTGCATACTATAGTTTGATAAAAACTTGAATCAGAAACTAAACAGTACGGTCATAAGAAAAGCCCCAACTGTTAGTACGAGCACACGCAGGCCTGACCTGCTTCCTAATTCATTCGAAGTGGGGATATTTTGATTTATTCCATTCATACATCTTTATAACATTGATATTCCTAATTAAATTTGTACAAAGAGAGTTAAAATTGAAATAAATGAATGGTATTTATTCTATATTATAATAACAAAAATATAAATCATCACTTCCTATAAATTGTTGAATTAGCTCCTAAATATCTGAGTATATATACGTCATCAATGAGTCTTTAGCTCCTTTTTTAATATTTAAACTTCATCTGTGTCGTGTGTTTTTGTATAAAATGTTTCAATATACCGCACAGGACTCGTAAGGACTCTGGCCCCTTAACGACCTATTTACAGTCCGACTTAATCAATGGGAGCCACAGTCAATTTTCCAATGTACTTGTAACAATATCCTAACCGAAGGGGAGTTATATATAGGGCTGTAGGTTGTTTAAGGTGAACGATGATCTAGGGGTGACTTAATGATTAGTAAAAGGGTAATCTTACCGTGTCTGTCAATGCGAGTTCATAAAAACATGCCTCCATTTTGTGTTCCTATGTGGAGGTACACGTCCTTTTATGAAATTTTTGGCCAGCTTTACGTATTGTAGCCATTACGATGGATCCAATAACTGGCACTTCATATTAACAACTGCACATAGTTCGAAAATTACTGCCTACGGGATCGATTCCTAGCTATTTTTCGCCGAACTCGACATTCATGAAAACATCCGCACCCGTTTAGCGCACTTTGCACCTCGGGCTTCTTTCGACAGGAATCGTTTGACGTCGACGGAAATTTTGTAGCAGGGCGTCGCAGGAAGCGCAGGACTAACAGGGGACGCAGGAGTTCCAACTATGAATGGTTCGGCGTCGAAGAATCTACGTTTTATAGATACTGAATCAGTTGTTGGGGAATTAAATTTATTTTTACGGTGGAATGTAAATGTATCTCACTGAATATATATTATTTGTCAAGTAGAATACAATAGCAAACAAATAACCTTATTTCATTCGTTCAGTCTTATAAATAAGTTGATATGAATAAAATCAATATAATGTCAATCGCGGTATGAATGTAAATATACAGGGGCAATGCCAAACATTCTACTAACATAATATTCACGTTCTATATCAATTTGGCTTGTCTCGTTTGTTATTTTTTCTGTTTGTTGTCTTGGGTCAAATTTGTTAATTTTAATTTCACACCCTTCCTGTTGACAGACTGACCTAAAATTTGGTTCACTGCTTCAGTTTAGTAGCCAAGATGGCTATTTGTTTTTCAACCCCCTCAATATGGATATCAAATTATTATTATTATTATTATTATTACAATAAATTATGAGCAGAGAACCGAGGTTCTATAGAGCTCATATAACAAAAATGAGTTAAAAAAAAAACAGATACAAAAAAAATTTATGATATCGGTAGCTCATGCTGTAAATGGGCAATAAAAACCAAAAATCAAGATACATGTACAAAATTAAGAATTAAGAATGCTGAACAAATTGGTCTTACTGGTTTTTAAAAGCATTAACAGACGGTGTACAGACCATACTGCTAGGTAAAATATTCCAGTGTTAAAATGTTCTGTTGGATAAAAAATTCTGTCTGTTTCTAGTTCTAAACAGCTCCTTCTTCAACTTATACGGATGCACCCTATATCAGGATTTAAAGTAAAAATGGGTGACATATTAGTACGAAACATGTTAAATATAGCTTTAAATAAAACTATCAAGTCGCCACGTTGTCTTCGTTCACTAAAATACATTAGTTTGGCTGAATCAAGGCGCTGCTCATTACTAGGTCGTATTCGGCCATAAGGAAGTCTTGTGGCTAACCTTTGCACATTTTCAAGTCTATTATGATCAGATGTTAAATCAAGACACCATACAGGTCCGCAGTATTCCATAAGAGGACGTACATGGAAGGTTTTGAGTGGTACACTACAAATTGACAAAGCAAGCATGTTATCAAACCAAAGAACTTTATCAATTTAGAATTGGAGTTTCTGCATGGATTTTCTACCTCAGGTGTCAAGTACTGTGTGGCGTGAGGGTGGCTAAAAATATCATGTCCTAACCGTTTTTTCCTCAAAACTCAGGCACATATTATAATTGTTGCGATTGAAACCTTGGCTCTATACTTTTTGTTACTTATGAGATGCGACAAAAATCTTAGGACCTAGTGACTCCTACACCCTGGACGACCCTAGGAAGCTGGAGCCTAAGAAATATTTGGCGATGACCGAGAAAGCCCTACGTTTGACAGTAGGATTTCTGACTGGCCACTGTAAACTAAGGATACACCTTCATACTATGGGGCTAGCGGACACACCTTTATGTAGGATGTGTGAACAGGAAACATCTCATGCAAATGTCGTCAATAAGAGAATATTCGTTGAGTTTGGCTACACCTGCCGATGTAAAGGAGTTGTCTCTTCATGATCTGTCCACTTCCTGGAAAGGACAGGATGAACGATGACCTAGGAGGGCAACTCCTCGGGGAGGATGTACAATGAATCACATGTGGCCTAAGTGCTTTGAGCCTACACTCACCCTCTCTACTCTACAGATAAAGATACAGAAGAAGCGACGTAGGGATTTCTGTACAAAATTGTTAAACGCAAGCTAATTTTTTCACCAAATAGATTTGGAAAGGCTGTTAAAAAATGTGTAAATTTAAAAATGAGCTTTTTAATTTCTTAAATTCGCTCTAGTTCGATGAAAAATAGGTTTTTATGTCTGAAAAAGTCCAATTCCATTTTCATACCACTTTCGAATACTTTTAAACGTGTGCCAAATAGCTACACGGGCAGAGTTGGACTGGCTAAATTTGACCCCATCTGTAATAGGTCCCCAATTTCCTAGATTTCATCGAATTATTGGAAACGACATTTTTATTATGGTGGTTTATCTTTAGTACTTGACCGTTGACGTTGGCTCCCAAAAGGGTTTGAACCCGTCGGTAATTGCCGACCAGGCCAGTAAGACCCTGTACACGGGTAGGTGCTCAGAAAATTTGGAAGGTAAACCGGATTAACAATGGCGATTCGATACGCTGCTCTGGTAAATTTTTTTCTTTGTTTTCAGTTGCTTTTTCACAAATTTTTGTCTAAAAAACATTAAATTCAAAATAAAGCGAAGCTATTTTTTGGACCACACACTTCATTTTATTGATCTTCCGTTGTAATTTGTACATTTTCAATGTAAGAAAATTCGTGATTGGAAAATAATGTTAAAAATCTCCATGATATAAAAAATACAGAGTTATTTCATAAATAAACACATTGAATTTTGATTATTCCATCAAACTAACCAACGTTAAAAATTTAGTGACAATATCTTGGAACAAACTACACCAGTCAACAACACTCTCCTCGTCAATCTATTCGACGATCAGACAAAAAAATTTAATCCTGGAAAGTATCATCAATTCACTAGATTGATGAAAAGGATGTTGGCTGGTACCTATAAAAACTATATATTATTTTTTAGCGTCAGTATATTATCCAAGCCATTTTATTAACTTTAATTTAAATAGAACTGTTTAACTTAAAAAACTTTGATCAATTCACTTTCTCTGGTGGAACATTTTTAGAATTACTTTATGATTTTCCGTGACTAACAAAATTAATAGAGCGACTAAAGCTCAAGTGATTGGTGGTGGAAAGTATTACAGAAAGAAGATACAGACTAAGTAGAGGTGTAATAATTAATAAAAAATCTCCCCACTTCTTAGAAATCAGACAACCTGCTGGGACATGCCACAAGACGATATTATGAAAAAGTACAACTTTTCGAAAAAATTCGTTACGGAATTATGCAACAAGAAGGAATGGAATCCAAATACCATTACCAGACTAGGAAAGAATGCCATTCAATGGCGACTCAAAACGACTCAAAAGCAATAGGAGCAACATGGGATAGGAGTGTTCGGGCCAGGAACCAAACACTTTGAAAGCTTGGGAAAAACCCCAAGTATCTTTCAAGCGAAAATCCACGCCATAATATAAAAAAGTGCGCGCAGTTCAATATTAATAAAGGATACAAGGAACAAAGGATTATCATAATGATAAATAGTCATTAAAGCACTGAGCTTAGAAAGGAAAGATCTGGCCATTGGAAAGATCTAGTAGGTCTTAGACAATCAAAGGGTGACTACAACCTGTTGAGATCAAAAGAATGCATAAGTCAAAGTAAAACTGGATCCTAACGGAACATTGTCGCTCAAATGGGCACCTGAAAAAGCTCAAAATATGAGAGGAAGAAAAATGCAGATATTGTGGGATGAAAGATGAAACCTCCATCCACATATTTTCAACTGCACAGCACTACAGAACCCTAGAGCACAGTACCTGGGAGATTACTGGATAGAAGAGGAGCATTCACCTAAGTTGAAGCCTACAGATATCCTAGAATTCCTCCGGGAAATAGGACGAAAGAAGCTGTTTCAGAGACTCTTCTCAGAAACTACCTTCCACTACCAATGGAGCGTCAGCCTGGGTAGACAGTACAAAACTGAGCAACATCCCTGGGTCCAGGGTCCTGGATTGTCCAGAAGTAGATAAAATCGAATAATATTATTTTATATCAGGAGCTTTGTTTGGAACTAAATAACTTACAAAGTATAAGATATTGAAATGGGACTTTTAAAAACAATTACACAAAATTATCAACGAAATCCTCAATTTGAATAAATTGAGCTATACGATATATTTTTGAAAATATAAAAATGAAACATAAAACACCTTATATGTATATGATATGATATTTTTAATAAATTGTTGTACATCTGAAAAAATGGTAAGTTGACAGTTGTTTACACTTAAAAGTGTATTGCTATTTACCATAAATAAATATGATAAAAAACTAAATACCTCGAAAACGGTGGAATATTGAGTTTTACAAAGGTGTAAAGGCCAGTTGACGTAAAAAGCTCTGTATATCACAAGAGATATGAGATTCTGTCCTACAGCTGTCACATAGGTGATACTTGACCTCACATCTCTTCACCCAGTGATATAGAGGGCACCTATAAGTATGTCATTAATTACTCAGAGTATTAAAATGCAATAGTCCCCTAACAGTTGTTTATCGTATATTACGAGGCTTTACTCAAAATTCACGGAATATTTTACAGCTCAATTAGTTACTTAGGTGATCATTATATTCCATTACTCTATGAACTTTTGAGAATAAAATATAGTCAATTAAACACAGTAACCTTGTGAATACCAGGACTTAATGGTGAACACGGAAATGAAATTATCTAGCCAGGAAGACTGCGGCCACCCCCTTCATTGGATTTGAGTCGTTCTACGCTATTTTCCTTTTTTTTGTTATATATTGATAATCTTCTTATTCCAAGTACACAAAATTGCCATATTGCAATTATCACCATAATCATTTTTATCTCAAATTTGATCTTTCAATTTATCCGGACTTGATAATAGAATAATTGGAAAGCATTAAAATGCTTTCGTGTTCGTAAATAGTAATATAGTTTGAAGGACTTTAATTATATCCATGGTATTTCATGAATAGTACCCAATTTATTATTTTAAGATGTAACTTTTTCTATAAAATTCGTTATTGAATGAACTTGTCTAGATATTTTCCTAATCGATGTACTCACGAGAATATTTAGCAGATGATAATAATTTAGAATGACCGATAAAGAATATACACCTTCTCAAAAAAAATTGTAAGGTTTTATGAAGTGAGAAACTTCACAAAGGGGCCTAGAGAATTTTCGGGATGTTGAGCAATAATATCCGGCCAAATTTGGTGTTCATATTATGAATCGTTTTGCTATAAGGTAGGCGAAAAATGTTCAAGTAGTAATATAGTAATAATTCAGTTTAAATAGGTTCAAATGTCAAATAAAAAATTATCAGTGTAGGTGATTTTGATGTTATTGGTCGATTTGAATTTTTTTCTTATCACGATTGGCTGACAGGATCATTTGAAAAATAATCCCTATTGTCATTGAATATCTTATGGGAATATTATGCGAAAACAGTTTTGTAACTACTTTGAAGTCTAGTGACATCTGTTAAAATTATATCAAACTATATAAATGTTATAGGTAAATTTTCTGTGGTTCACATCATCACGAATGAACAGATCGTTCGGCTTATGGTGTATAGATGGCACTACTACTTTTAAATCCGTAAGTCTTTATTCATATTTTTTTTAAACGTCTGTTTTTTAGGTTGCGTATTTGATAAAAAATATTCTTGATTAAAAATATCTTGTGTATAAATGTGGAAACAGTTTTGTAACTATTCTGAATCCTACTAACTTACATCTGTTAAAATCATTTTGAACTATATCCTTGCTATAGGTAGATTTCTGAATCTGTTGGTGGACAACTTCACGAATATATAGATCGTTCGGCTCATCAAGTATAGATGACACTACTCTTATTGAATTTATCTCATTGATATTTTTGTTCATTTGAATCCGGATCACAGTCAATTCTCTTTGACTTTTGCAGTATGCTTGAGATGTTTAAAAACCGTAGCTAAATTATTTCCACGTATCCCGGTTGTTCCTAGCTTAAATGTGGCTTAAAGTGCAGCTTATTTGATAATTCCAATCATCCATTGCATCATTAATTACGTACAATTTATTTGAATATAATAGGAGTGTTTTCAACATATTCTGTACCTATACTTCATATACTTCAAAAGAGTCAGATACCTACCTACCAATTTTTTAAATATTATTCGACTACATTGCTTAGAAATTTCGTCAAGTTAAACTTATCTAGTTCGCTGAAAATGTCAATTATGATCAAATGTTTTCAACGGTATTCAAATATACAATATTCTTTCAAATTCTAGAGTCATCAAAAGTGGCTTAATATTAATATAATCATTTGCAAATCGCTAATAGAACTGAAAAAAATTATATACCTACCGGTGGAAAAATCTCTAAATAACAGAATTATGTCGGCTTGTTAAGGACAATCTAAAAAAGAGACATTATATGAAACTTAGTGTCAAGATCAGATTTGTGAGTCTTATTAGGGTCCACTCTCTTTAATTAACTGACCTCCAAGATGCATAATTTTATTAAATATATCTTTAGAAAAGAGACCACCCTGAAAAGGCATATTATATGAAAATATGCGAAAAAATTGCTTCTGTCCATGTAAATATGTCATAAGACTTTGTGGTTTTGTCATCAAAACCTATACAGAGAGGTATCAGCCCTCATTGGACGATTTCTACAAGTAGTTTTTCTTATTAATTCTACAAGCAATTTTGTGATTGTTGAATTTCCAGTATTCAGCGAGTCCATGGTCTTTGTCTTTTATAAAAGTCAGGATCAAACCCAAGACATCGATCAGCGCCAGAACTGAAAACTCAATAATTAAGACTAGAACCTGAAAGAGTTATGGGAGACTAAAAATACAAGAGTCCTTTTTCTATTAGTTTATTTAACGTCTGTCTCTATTTCTGCGACTAATCATCGACGCCGGTAGCACTCTATCCATAACCGGAAATTTTGGCGAACCCACTAGTGTTCCAACCAGTGGTAGCGTTTTTCAACAAGTCCAATATCCATGGACTCGTGACCTCGGTTTTACGTCTCCTCCGAAAGACGGCGTATCTACATTATACCTCGTGCTCATTGGTATAATACCTGCGAGCTGGGATATGCTACTACGCTGCCCGCTGTACGTATCCTATACGACAGTCTTCCTTGGTATGGGAATCCATCCGAGTACTTGCCACGTTCGTCACTGTTTGACAGTAATTATCGCATCAAAGGCGTTCTATTACAATGCTGGATCATCGCCCTAACCACCTAGAGATATTAGCACAGAACATTTGCACGTTGCGGGACCGTTATAAAGGGCTAGACAATTCTGATCAACCAAGGCCACTATATTGGGTCAAAAAGGAAGCACGCCTTATACATTTTTAGGAAAAAGCAAATGAAATAAATTGTACTATTTATATTTATCATTTATTGCTGAATTTATTTTGAAAAATAGTATAGAAAATAGTTACAAAGCACGGGAATATTGGCAGTCATATCAGCTACATGTCGGCATGAAGGACTTTTTCCACACCTAATTGCCACTCTTCTTGATTTTCCTTCCTATTTGACGATAACTAAACGTTTTAATGATGGAATCCATTGTCTGTCAAAAGTTGGATCGACGGTCCATCCGACGTAAAGACCTCCTAACGTCCTAACCTAAAAATGGATAACGTTATTGACGTAGCATAAATTAGAAAATTGAACGGAATTGAGGATATAATTTTTTCGCAATACAACAAGCTCATGGTGCAAAACAAAACTTCCTTAAAGCACCACTTAACTTTAAGTCGACCTAAATATCAATTGGTGCAAACGGCCATAAACGTTGTTAGAACGGGGTCTAGTCACTGATTAGTCCAAGGGGACCAAAAAGGTGAAAATAGACGTTATCTTTGTAACTTATAATAGCGTTCCATGTACTGACGTCGAGTAATCCATATAACATGGGTAGTAATTGGCCCGACTTTGAGGTTCCAACATAAGATTAAGTTATGAAATGATGTTGACAATGAACAACTAAATGATACGAAAAACCAACGTTGATTAAAGTAAACGGATGTCAGAATAATACATTTATTGTGGCTTACGAGATTTGTGTATACGTCAATTAAATCCGGTCAACCCCGTAATGCCTCGAGAATAGCTCTTGGTGTGGCAGTCACTGAAAACTTGAGTTTGTGGCAATTCTTTCGACTTCATTCATTTTCTTTACCAGTTTCTATAAAAGAAGTTAACGGAGAGAAGATTGATGTGGAAGTCCTAGATCCATAACGCACACTTCACAATCGAAGGTGTGTGTGAGACTGCTGGTGGCCTGGTGATGGTGACCGTTGAGTAATCCCGTCTCTTTCCTTATTTGATCCTTGCTGAAGTTGAATATTTTGTTATTTAGCGACTCCAAGAGTCATAACTATTCATATTAAAAGCTTGCAGAAGAAACTACTGAAATACGTACACCTACCTATTGTGCTGATTCTGTCTCTGTTGAATAAATCACTAAGCAATTTTATTACAGCATCTTTTTGACGATAATTAAACGAAATCCATTCGCAACCAAGTAAAGTTATACAGAACCTCAGTAATTTGCCCCTAACGATGTAAACTTAAGTTCCCTAATTTAATTTGGTGGACAACGCCCACTGCCTTACGTTGTGTTTCTGTGTGGGGGCCAACCTACCATTATATCACAATATATTATGAGTTTGTTGGGAAATTTTTCAGTCAAGAGATTTTTTGAATTTATTTGCTACCTGCTTGAAACAACTATTCAGTAGTTTGATGAAATAGGGCCATTTGCACCGGTTATACTTAGCGAAAGATAAGTGAAGCTTAACTTTAAGGTGACCTTAATATAACAATTTGGTTTGCACGGGATATCAACTGAGGTTTAAGGTGTACCTTGAGGTGTACTTAGTTAAGCCTAAGAATTGTGCCGCTTAAAGTTCTCCTTAATGTCATCTAAACTTCAATGTGACAGTAAGTTTACTATTTGACATACGTGTTGTTGTGGTATTTTCCTTTTTTTTAGCTGTGGCTTGTCTTCATTATTTATTGAAAAAATAATTATGAATAATTTATTTGATCATGACGATGACGATTAAGACGATCTTAACTTGATCTTTCATGGAAACCCCAGAAGGATTTATCATAGAAATTAATATTTCAACAGCTGGGATGATTTGACATTCTTTTCGCGATTTGGGGTGACAAAACCTATGCCTAAACATTTTGAACCTAATTGAGGTAGAAATCGAACACGACTCTTTTGTTCGTGGTATTCCAGAGATTGGCTATTAAATAACGAAGTTATTTTAAACCGCGCGTTTTCCTTCTCACGCCAGGTAATTGCATCGGTCCTTTTATTTTCAATAATTGTTTTATGACTAAATATTAGGTTTAAAAGAGCTGTCTTCTCTCGTCCAGTGAAATTTGGAGTCCTCTTTTTTCTAATATTATTATCATTACAATTATTAATATTCATTTTTATTAAACCATCAGTAACAAGAAGAATCAACAATCAAGCTTCGTGAAATCAAACTCGATAACACAAATATCTCTTGAATGTCTGTAGCTTTCTCAGTGTTGCCATAGCTTCTCGCCACTTATCTAAGATTTCATTAAGTAGCAGATTAGCAAACCATCTAAACTTTAAGGTTCACCTTAACTTTAAGTAGACCTTAGATGAGATGAACATTTAAGGTGGACCGGTGCAAACGACCCATAGTTGTATAATTCTAAGTTATAAGTATCCACTTTCATTCAACATAATCTTTGAGTAAATTCCCTTTTTTTTTTAGAAATCTAAAGCAAAGTGTTGATGATTGGTTAACGTACCAGTTAAAAAATAATACAATTTTTACTTTTTACAACTACTAAGTAAAATCACCGAATATGATTATTGATTATTATTCGGTGATCAAATTGAATGTGATTTTGGAAAATATAGTAAATATGACCTGTTTCTCCCTATTCATAGGTCGCTTTTGCGCGTAATCTAAACATCAACTAATCAAATTTCTTAAGTCAAAGATTGGGGTTAACGTGTCTAATACATTGAAATAGTTTATTATTGTGATATTTTGATTAGGATTATTCACAGATTTGACTTTTCTCTTCCATTTCCAGCTTAATGTGTTAGAAGGACATCAACAATAGATGACGCATACCAAAAGGTTGTTATATGAACTCTACCCAGATATCTTATACCCTCACTTCTACCTTTATCGACAACGAATTTACAGAGAGAACCAAAATGTCCTAAATTACTTCGACAAATGTATGTACTCATTTTTTGTAGTCTAAATATCGCCTTCTATGGAGAAATCTCAATCTGCGTTGAAAAAATAAACAAGGGAAATATTTCGAAATAAATGAAGCCATTTCCTAACATTAACATCTTGTTCCACACTTACTCTGTTGGTTCTGTATCTGTTAAACACTGTTCAAGCAAAGACATACCAATGTTAAAAGTTTCTTCTAAATTTTGAACATTTGCTTTAAATAATCTATGAATTTTTGGATCACTTCGCAAGCCGCCAAACATTCCCTGAACAATATTTTCCTCACCGATTTTAATAAGCCCTAACTCTTCAGCGCATTTTGATGAAATATACGAACGCTGTGAGCCGGTATCTAGCAGAGCCCTTACTGTTTTAGATCTATTATTATCAGAAACAATTTTTACATTAATTGTTTGAAGCAAAGTTTCTGAATTCACCGTTGTCATCGTTTGCTCAATTTTTTCCTGCCTATTTCCGTTATTTTCTTTCTCCTTCTCATGCAGATCAGGACACATAAGAGTGTGATGGTTTCGCGCGCATTTTATACATTTAACTGTATATTTGCAAGTTCTGAAACTATGATTGGGTTTCAGACACGAGAAACAACCTCTTTTCTTTGCTACTGCTGTCTTTTTCTGTTCCAATGTCATTTTTTGTGCTCTTATGCAATCCTGACTGTTATGAGTGTTTGTATCGCAAAATATGCAAGGAAAATTGGGCTTACCTTTGGGGAAAGTATTTTTTACATGCAACATTTCTACAGAGCATCTATCCGTACCCATTTTGAATCCATTGTTCAAAGAAAAACTGGTTTGTACAAGCTTTATTCGCTCGTCTGCTTCCACTTCGGCTTTTAGGAACTGCAAAAGACCCTGTAATTCATTGATAAATTTATCATTAGTTAAACGGTTTCGTTCCCAAATTTTTAGCAATTCGTGTGGTATAGCTGTCTCAACCAATGGTAAAAGCATTGCGGCGTATTTATCACTAGTCACACCCAATGTTTCCAGCGCCCTGAGCTGTGTCTCTAATTTATCATACAAAGTAGATAAGGCCATACCTGTTTTTTCCGGTGAAATATGTTGATTTAAAACTAGGCTTAAAAGTTCTCTTACATAAACCTGAATTAAAACTTCATCTCGTGCAAACCTAGTTTTGAGTTGGTCGATGGCAAGCTTATAGTTGGTTGCTGAGGGTGGAAAACTTTCTATCAAATTTCGGGCTGGCGAGTTTTCTTCGGTGGATTGGATGAGGTACTGAAATTTGTCTTCATTTGGCAAATCTGGATCTCCATCTATTTTTCGAAATTGACCCCAAAAATTGATCCAATTCTTGACATTTCCGTCAAACTTTTTTATTTATAATTTTGGCAGGTTAAAATTTTTTGGTGTGTTCATTGTTCCTTTTTTAATCTCCACTTTTACTTCTTTCAAATTTTCTAATAAAAAATTGCATTCGCTTGTATATTTTGTTACCTCAGTGCAAAATTCCATTTCTTCTATTATTTCTTCATTAAAATCTTTGTCACTGGGTTCTTCATTACAAAGCAATTCTTTTATATTGTTGTCAAGGGAGAATACCTTTTCTGCTTTTATTAAAACTTGTTGCAGTAATTCATTTATCTTCTTCTTATCATCCGATCCTACCTTCTCAATTTCTTGGAAATGTTTTCTTGCAGCGTCTTTGATTATTTTTCTCTCTAGTTTCATAGACTGCATTTTCTTCCTTTCAAATTACCAGGGATGCCAATAATGTTGGGCTCGTGGTTCTTTTAAATGAAATAAATTCTTTGAGAAGGTGACCTTTTAAATTAACTTTTTAATTGACAACTTCTAATTAACTGACAATAATACTTAAAAAACATAAAACATAGTCTACTATGTAAAAGCGTAACAGCGTGTTCCAACAGTATATGTAGAGTAGGAAGGGTAAGTGTAGGCTCACAGCACTTAGGCCGTTGTACATCTTTCCAAGGAGTTGTCCTCCTAGGTCTTCGTCCATCCTGTCCTTCCCAGGAAGGTGCACAGGTCACTAGGATACATCTCCTTTATATCGACAGGTGTAGGCCAAGACTCAGCAAACACACACTCTCTTATTGACGATAACTCCGGACACTCGCATGAGACGTACCTGACAGTTCCCTCTTCCTGTTCACACACCCTCCTTAGAGGTGTATCCTCTATCCCCTTATTATGGAGATGTTTCCTTAGTTGACAGTGGCCAGTTAGAAATCCTACAGTTAAACGTAAGTCCTTCCTGATCATCGCCAAATATTTTTTCGGCGCCAGCTTCTCAGTGTCGCCCAGGGTGATCCTGGCAGGATCACATCCTTTTATTCCAAGGGATAGGTGTAACATTTGGCTAGTTCCACAATTGTCGAAGTCGTTAGGCTGTAGGTGTCACTGGGTCCTAAAATTTCTAGTCCAGCCGCTTCCTTTACCTTACCTTTCCTTACCTTCACTCCTTCGTGCCCTCTCACCCACCTCAGGATAATATTGTTATCTGCCGAAGCTTTAGCTAAATGTTGGTCATAGCTGTTTAAATGGAAACATGGCAAAATCCAGTAGATCTAAAATTATTTTTCCCTGTATCCACTCACGTCAAATCTAATCTTGATTTCAAAAACCGCAAAGGTACCCATTTATCACGGATCCACTATTCAGATATATCGTTTACAATAAGAACAAAAGTGAAAATATATAATTACTAAGTGGTGCTGTCTCTTAAAACAACAGTGTTATCAAACCCTGTATTTATCCGAAAAAAAGCATTAAACCTGTTAAGTCATTTAATTACAAACTACGTGCATTATGATCGGCAAATTGAAGTCATTAAAGCATATTATTATAATAAAACGTCTAAAATATTAACCAGAGTTAAAGCAACGTTAATTTTTTTTAACAGGTGTGAATTATCGAATCAACTTATCAAACTTGCAAATATATATACAACCGTTCCAGTGGCATCACATACAGCATTATCGCCAAAAGGGCTGCTACCAAAAAGCCGATTAGATAAAATGTTGCAACAGGATCGTAGAATTATTTTTTAGCAAAAAAATTAAATATTTATAAGTATACTACGTACGGAATTGATATAATAATTAATGATAACTAATTGATATTATTAACCTAAAATATCTATTGTGCTCCTAACTTCTATTTAGTTCCTGGGGACATACTAGTAGCTTCGTTAGTTTAATTTCCTGAAGGAATTTTGAAATATCTGCAGGTTTTAATTTAGGTAAATGTCCCTCTTTCATCCTGTAATATCCTAGAAGTTGTGTCCTAGGATTTGAAATTGCTGTGCAATTGACAATTATATGGATAGAGGCTTCTTCTCCCAATCCGCAGAAACTTCATTCTTTCTCTAACCTTTTTCAGGTACCCATTCAGGTAACAATGTCTCGTTAGGATCTTTAATTGTCTAAGCCCTACATGATCTTCTCTTTCATCCGGCTTTGCCTATATCTTCCAATATTACATTGGAGCTGATACCGCAAAAAAATTTCGGCCCTTAAAAGTTTAAGTCTTCCCCTTCGCTAGTTTATCTGCTATTCAATTTCCTTACAAAATCCAAGGGCGCAGCTCTAGGATACTACTGATTGGGATGGGAATTGAATATTGAATATTCCGGATAACCTGAAATTTCTCCAAAGAATAGGAATGAAGTAACCAATAGAGTAACTGACTATAAGAAGGGACTCAATAGATCTGCTAGATGTCAATGAATGTCCATCTCAATAAATATACATGCATAAGCACATAAGGCCTCTTTCGACGAAAGAAGCAAGTTGTGGTTGCTAATAACTAAATGCGTGTTTAAAACGAACTTTAAAACACGCGCGTTTTTTAAAGTTACCATGGCAACATCAACATCTCAAGAAACGAAGTGTAATGTCTAATGATAAAAATGTCTAAATGACAACTTTTTTTATTATGGATCTGACAGGAGTAGGTACTTTGTAATGTCAAAACCTTTATTTGAACAATATTTAAGTTTCAAAATTATAAATGAAAAGGGAAAGTGCAGTTGATATTATTTGAGATATTAATATTTCGATTTTTCAACTCTGGCTTCGCCGTCGTGCTCGAAAAATCGCGCGTGTCTTAAAGACCTTTATATCTACTTATACTTTAATATACTATTTCATCCTTGTTATAATAATTCCAATTCCGTAGACAAATTAGTTTTTTTGTACTGCTGAAGCACTAGCTTTCAAAATAATTTTTTTTCATTGGTGAACCCTTTTACCTATTTAAAGCACGCCCCAGCGTGTTTAAAACGAACTTTAAAACACGCGCGTTTTTTAAAGTGACCATGGCAACGTCAACATCTCGAGACACGAAGTGTAATGTCTAATGGTATAAACGTCTAAACGACAACTTTTTTATTATTGATCTGACAGCAGTAGGAACTTTGTAACGTCAAAACCTTCATTTGAACAATATATAACAATTTCAATTTTATAAATGAAAATGGAAAGTGCAGGTGATATTGTTTGAAATATTAACATTTCGATTTTTCAAATCGGAGGAAATGGTATTTAATTTGATTCTATTAACATTTCCATGACAACGCAAGGTGAACTAATGTCATCACGAATTCAACCATTTTACATTATCAGTTATTTCCATTTCTTTTTCTTGTAATAGTAATAAATACCAGTATTTTTAATTTCAAAGTGCACCAATAAAAAAAATAGCGTAAAGTATTCGTGGATAACTGGTCTCTAAAACACTCTATTTCGGCTTCGCCGTCGTGCTCGAAAAATCGCGCGTGTTTTAAAGACCTTAATATCCACTTATACTTTAATATACTATTTCGTAATTCTTCATGTAAAATATGTAGTATTCGTTCAAGTGGTTATTTACACATTTATTTATTTGCCTGTGAAATTGTTGCTTATTTCAAACGTTCACTACTAGAATCATCTTCAACGTTCGACCACCTTCAAACAATCCAGTTCAGCTTACTTATCATGCCCTCGTGAATGTTTTTAGTAGATCCTCAGGTTATATTTTGGATCAGGTGCTATTGAAACTAGTTCACTGTAGCACTCAATTGATGATTTACCTCTAATACTTCACTTGCTGACTGGACAAACATCGAATTAATAATGACTGAATGTGACTAAAGTTAATTTTTTTTTAAACCAAAACTTGCTAAAGATTCACTTGCATACATATTTAATATTCTTAAAATGATTCGCAAACTCTACTATTAATTAAAAATAAATATCTTAATTGTTATGGTACTGTTTTCAATAATACAGGGTCTCAAATTTGAAGGAACCTGAAGGAAATTTCTAGTAGTTCCTCCTATGTGCTTTTTGATACAATACAGTTATAAAAATAACCTGATCGAAATCAGCCAGAATCTTCTCTTTGTGCCTAACGTCTTAAAAAAATTGAAGGCTTTCGAAATCCACAACTCTTGACCGATAGGGCGTGGTGAAGGGATTTGATGTGGGGTCGAACGTGCCGCCAAAATTACTAAGAATTTCGATTATTTCTTTGGAACTGATTGATGGAATTACTATTTTGGACTTCTTCCTAAAGATGTATTTGACTGAAGTCAGTCGCAGTCAGATTCTCATTTAATATCTAAGCTTAGGTGTTGTGTATATAAAAGATGACTACTAGTAAACTGTCAACCACGTATTATTATAAATTTTTCGAGATAAATGTGGCGTCTGAATGACAAGTATCTCGAAGGTCCGATTCTTATAATTATAATTATAATCAAAATAATTTCAAAAGTACAGAGAAATGATTGCTGGTATTTTTAATTAATGAAGTGAATTTCTGTCTGAAACCATATTTTTGAGCTATTTTAAAAGCTAATTTTTCATTTCAAAATTGCAAGCTGCTGTAGATATAATAGATGGTAGTTTCTATTAGAGAGTCATCCCTGACTTATGATACAGTTTCGGCTTCCGCGCCTACTTTTAAATAAAGTTATAAATAAACCCAACAAATAAAGTTAATTATAGGTTAGCTAATATGAACAGACGGACTGCAATTTTTTTTGACTTATGATTATTTTAAAGGCCCAACTGAAAGTTGTGTTGACATAAATCGTGAAATATAGACATCACTTGAATATTTTATGCCACCAAAAGTAGCGATAATTTTAATGTATCCGCGTGAAACATATTCACGCGTAGTCTTACACGAAAGGAAAACAGTTAATGTAATGTAAAAGTTTAAATTCATCAAGTATGCTGCTGTTTTTTTTATGCAGAAAGAAAATTAAAGCTGTACCGTTTTGACACCGAAGGCGATTAATTTCTTCTTAAAAAATTTTCAATCTTGTTCAATAAATAACTTATACTCACAATTTATACTTTGACTTAAGATTTTACGTTAATATTGTGAAGTTATTTTTTTTTCGCTGGCATCACCTCAACCTCCTGTGCTTATTGTGGATCTTCCTAATGCTCTAACTACAGCCTATTCAGCCAATTCGTTACCTGTACTAGCTCATACAGGTTCTTTGCTGGTTGGTTGTAGAAGTCTTCTGGAGCCATTTGGGGTCTTCCATACAGTTTCTGCCTCCTGTGGTCCAGATAATATGTGCACAGCTGTATTGGTGTCCTTTTTGCATCTTCTGTTTGTAAGGTCTCCGTTATACAGCCCTATTTTGTTCAGGTGCTCCTTTGTGGGAAAGTGACATGTGAGAAGTCCCGTTATGGTATGTAGTTTGCTCCTGCTCATGGAGAGCAGTTCTTTCGATACTTTTTCTGATGATTTTTCCATGAATTTATCCACATGTGTTTGCCTGGGCGTATTCTTTCAGTGTTTATAGTGCTGTTCTTTTACCCACCCTTCTAGCCATAACCTAGTGTAGCATCTGGGAATGTATACAGCTGGTTCGGGACCGTTCATCAGGGTTATGACGAACCTGCTCTTGTCAGTTCCTCAGCTCTTTTGATGGCAGCAATTTCTTTGTGACCTGGTACCCAATCTAGTGTTACGCTGTTCCAAGTCGCTAGTATATTGTGAAGTTTGATATTTTTTCAAGAGTTACAGTAGTCAACTGGAAAGAAACCTCCAAAAATATACAATTACGACTATTTAATATTCATTCATTGATCCATGGAATCGCAGCCATTTTTATAATAATATTGTAAGGGAATATTAATTCCGCTATTTTTATTGGTACAGGAGATATTGATCTTTATCCCACTAATGGGCCACCCTGTAGTTTTATCCCCTCTCGCGGAAGCAATAAAATCATTCTCCACGATGATAAATGCATATCTGTATCCTTTGATAACAGCTCTGGAACTATTTGAGCACGTATTACACTCTAAATTTTTAGGATAGTAAGAAAGTCGTGAGAAATGTTTAGGATGTTCCAACAATTCCATGATTTCTCAATTCAAAAACTCTTGGTAGAAAAAAATTAGTCGCTATGAGTTGTTCTTTCGAAATTCAGCAAACAAATTGATATGTACTGAGTGTATCTCGTTTTATTCTGTCACTTGGAGAAAATAAAGTTTTTTTGGCTCTTTCATAAAAAACTAAATTATCTCCACAAGACTTGAAGTAGTTTCAATAACATATATGAAACGGATTCGGAAGATATCAATTATACAAACTACAATAGACACAATATTTTACACAATTAGACAACCGAACCGAAGTGTGAAGACCAATTGACAAAAACTATTTCTTGATCTTGTCTAGTTTTGAATAAAAGCGATTTGCCCCATACGGCGTCTATCTCCAAACCATGCGAACACCAACGAATTGAAACGAATTTCTCATAAAAGTGATGTGGGAGATTTGCATTGTTTTTTATGATATCCAGCAGAAACGGTTAATTTTTTTTATTGTGGCACTGAAATCGGATTCATTATTTTTATTTTGCGGTAGCCTTGACTGATTTTAAAATAATTGAATACTTATAGTAATCTTCTGGTGAGACTAATAGGAAAATTATTTTCAAATGACACCTGAGTAATTCAAAACTGCACTTGAAAAATTGATTCTTTCACGAAAAATTTAATTTTTGAACTAGAAAATATAAAGTATCATCACAGTTTCCTGTAAGATTGTCGTAGACAGATATCCAAGAATAATTTTTCTATCGCTTTTCATGTTTTGAAAAATAAAACAATATAACAAATATATGGAATATTCGGTTAAGAAAAAAATGTTTATAATGCTGTATAAGTTGGTAAAGTTCCACTTTTTTTCGGTTGATAATCGAAAAAATTTTTGATAAAATAATCTAGGAAGTTTAGTGATTGCACTTGAGCTTCTTGTATTATATGTACAAGGCCATAATATAAGAGTTCAGTCTAAGGTCAGTGTGGCCAACTAAAAGCGTTTTTTTTCTAACAAGAATGACAATTAAGGTCTACCATTCAAAACATATAAGATTTTTGCATCTTTTCTACTATTGCATTCTACTAAGCAATACAAATGTTCGCTATGATAAAAAAACAATCAAAATGTTTTGAATAGTGGACCTTAACTGTTATTCTTGTTAGAAAACACCACTTTTTATTGGCCACACTGACCATAAATTGAATTCCTCTATTCCCCTTTATCTATCCATAGTCTTATACATTGCTTTTTATTCCATTTCGAGGATATAAATAAGTATTCAAAAATCCCCATATGATTATTTAAATATTCGGAAAGTTTCCCAATCAAAAAGTAAGCGCTAATTAAAATTTAAGGTTTCGTGTATAATTAGGACTTACATCGTACACCTGCAAAAATTCTGGTGAACGACCGATTCGGAAACCCTTCGTTAAGTCTGTCTATTGCTCGGTGAAATTTCGTAATTACGTTAAGTTAATTGCGTGGGATCAAATTGGGGTGAACTAAAAGCTGGTTGTCTCAGTAATTTCAGTGCCATAGAGCACACAAAATCCATCGCGTGTCTGACTTTATAAAAGAGAAGTTAAGGCGATACATTATCAATAATTAAAATTAAATATATATATATAAGAAAGTAGTTCGTTGCCAAAACTAGATAGGTTTCAAATTTTGTGGGGAATGCGGCAATGTAAATGAAGTGTACTCTTTTTAGTTAATTCTTAGCTTTCGGTTTTTATTCAAACCATTTTCAAAGAACTACAAGAAAATATTTCATAGATATTATAAATCAAGTATAATTGAAAAAATTATTAAATAATTGCAAATCATACTTACAACTAATTGAGAGATTGATAATATCTTTGAATCTTAAACATGGAGAAAATATTCATATGTAAAAAATATTGTAAAAAATGTTATATATATGTAAAGGTATAAATTTAATGAAAAATATAAAATTGAAATGACAATTGTGAAAATTTGTCAATTTATATTAGTCATAGTAACCTATTCATATCTAGTGCAATAGTATATTTATATTTTCTTGTAGTTCTTTGAAAATGGTTTGAATAAAAACCGAAAGCTAAGAATTAACTAAAAAGAGTACACTTCATTTACATTGCCGCATTCCCCACAAAATTTGAAATATATATATATATATAAATATATATATATATATATATATGTATGTCGATTGGCAGTTTTGAGGACTTACTGCAACCCCTATATACAAACGTATACATTTGTATACATGTATTATACAATCATATTTATCCAACTTTTGTTAAAAAATATACAAAATTGAGTTATATACAGATATTTTAATAAGTATTGGTATATATAGGGACATTGATTTTGTATATACAGTGTGACCCATTTTTAATGGAAACACCCCCCTAAAATTTGTAAGTTGTAAGCATATTTGAATAATAATTTTTTTCGTAATGTCAAGTACTTGGGACAAAATTTGGAATATTTATTCCAATTTTCAGGTCATACTACGATATTTTTTCCTAGTCGAAAATCGAGATTATTTATTAGCGATTTTTTTATTGAAAAAATCACTACGCCACTAGATTCAGAATATTTGTTGTGACTGTGTGAGTTTTCGAATTTTTGAGTTGTCATAATTTTGTTATTAATGAATATTTTTCATGAAATCTTGGTCACACCTGTTTAAAGGCACTCTGAATCCAGTGGTATAGTGATTTTTTCAATAAAAAAATCGCTAATAAAAAATCTCAATTTTCGACTAAGAAAAAATATCGTTGTATGTCCTGAAAATTGGAATAGACATTCCAAATTTTCTCTCAAGGTATACCTTTCAGTACATGACATTTCAAAAAAAAGTTATAAAAATTTGTTCATATCTTTAAATTTTAGGGGGGTGTTTCCATTAAAAATGGGTCACACTGTATATAGGGTGCATTGGAATACGCATTATGGAGGATTATTCAACTTTAATACCATGTATATCGGAAACAAGTCATGGTCCCATGGACACTTTTGGCCAAGAAGTCGAGTACAAAATCACATCCAAAATTTATAACATTTTTCGGAACGCCACTTTGTCATAAGAAAAGCGCGGGATCCTTTGTTTTCAATTAATCCGTCCATTTAATAGTTGTGTTCTTTATTACTAAAAGTTTGCCGATTGGGTTGAACTCTGTTTGGATAGGTACATTTGTTGATATCTTTGAGCATGTTAATATTATTTTAAAGATTTTTGTCAATAAATTTCAATACCTTTATTTACGGATCAGAGTTTCATTTACGTATTAAATGCAATTTAATGGTCCAAAACATCGACATATTTATTACACATCAAAATTGTGCAGCTTCATGTTTAACTTAAAATATCTCGAAAAATATTGACTTCATCGTTATGAGTAAAAAGTACTTTATTCACGTTATAAGTATCGAAGAATCGAAAAATGGTGCTCAAATTTTTATTCCGCCAGTGGCGTAGAATTTGGGAACGATTAACCTGTCACTTGCCCCTGTCGTACGCCTCTGGTAATACCAGAGATGTTTGTTGAACATAATTTAGTAATTTTTACTGTGTCTCTGCCAAATATGAAATGAATAATGTGAAACAGTTTTAAAGTAACCAGCACAAATAGTTTTTAAATTTTCAAACAAAACACCCTGTAACTAAGTACCTAAGCAGTTGATTTTATTAGGTGTTTTGGATTAAATCTTCATAATTTGAAGTCAGGATTCTACTGTTAAATGATTTCAAATTAGTTATGAATCACCCTATATATACAGGGTGTTTTCAAATGACAGTTACAATGTTTGCATGTAGATACCTCTCGTAAAATTGGACAAAATGATATATGGATAGAGGGTACAGCTTATTTACTTTTCGAAATACTGAGTGTTACAGTTATAGAAAATTAAATGTTTTTATTTGATAAATTTAAAATGAATTGATATATTGATTCGACATTTGGCAGGTTGTTTTCAAACGTGAAAAGGCATAACCATCACATATCAAAAAAGTTGTTGTTTTCAAGATATTCAATCTTTTTTTGTAGTCTGCGAAATCACTGCTTAATAATGAAATAAAAAAATATTTTTGCTCAATTTTTTTATTATTACCAAACTACTAATGGTTAGAATATCTAACAGGAACTAATTTATGAAATAGCAATGCATCTAAACCATTGAGAGATAAGATAATTATAAAGTTGAATAATATCGCTTCCACATACCTATAATAATCCATATCTTGTAATTTGTTAGCTGCTTAGTGAAAAATCATGTTTGAATGGGATATTATTTAACTTTGTAATTATCTATTTTTCATTCGTCATTAATTCTTTCGCTAATAAAATCATAAGTCAGGAAAAGTTTTTCCAACTACCTTCTCTAAATGTTTTAGATGCATTGCTGTTTCACAAATTAGTTCCTATTACACATTCTAACCATTAGTAGTTTGGTAATTGATAAGAAAAATCATGAAAAATATTTTTCTTATTTCATTATTAAAAAGTAATCTTGCAAACTTCATATTAACGTTAAATATGTTGAAGTTTATGCGTTTTTCATGTGAAACCCATTGAATAACACGAAATAAAATAAAAAAAGTGCCCTTTCACATTTTAAAACAGCCTACCGAATGTCAAATCAATATGCCTATCCATTTTAAAGTTATCGAATTGAGACATTTGATTTTTCGTAAGTTTAACACCCTGTATTTCGAAAAGTAAATAGGCTGGACCCCTCAATCCTCATATCATTTTGTCAAATTTCACGAGAGGTATCTACATGCAATCGTTGTAAGTGTCATTTGGAAACATCCTGTACCTATATACAGGGTGAAAACATTGTTCCCAGTCGAATGTTTGTTTAGTCCTCAAAAGCACCTTTTCACAGTTATATATTATTCAATAATTGCATCTTTGATGACAATGATTATTTATATGATTTCAAAATATACAGGGTGCGGCATTACTGCGAGGAAGTCGAATAACTCACTTGTCGTGAGAGATATGAAAAAACTTTATCAAGATGAAAGTTAAGCCATTGAAAATATTTCCAAATATACAGGGCCATCCATATTGGTAGGATGAACCTAACTTATCTATTTTAAATAGAACACCCTGTATATTTCTACATTTTTTTATTCCCCTGTGATATGAGATATTACAATGTTATACGAGGTATTTCAGAAGATTTATTAATATACAGGGTGAAAACATTGTTTGTTGAGTCCTCAAAAGCACCTTTTCACAGTTATATATTATTCAATAATTGCATCTTTGATTACATTGATATTTTATATCTTTTCAAAATATACAGGGTGCGGCATACTACCAGGAAGTCGAATAACTCACTTGTCGTGAGAGAAATGAAAAAACTTTATCAAGAGCCATTGAAAATATTTCCAAATATACAGTGCCATCCATATTGGTACCATGAACCTTACTTATCTATTTTAAAAAGAGCACCCTGTATTTCTCCACATTTTTTTAATCCCCTATGATATGAGATATTGCAATGTTATACGAGGTATTTCAAAAGATTTATTAATTTCCCAGTATAACATCAACACCATGTACCATTGTACTTATAAAGTTGATCAAGGAATCTATTTACATTTAAAAGATTTTTGATACAGTTTACTATTGTCCAAAACCATTCACATAGCGCGATATTAGTTTTTTATATACAGAGTCGTTCATAGATCGGAATGATCATTTACTGGGTTTTCTTGAATGGAACACCCTGTATTTTAGTATCGTAATGAAATGGTATTGTATGATACTTTATTATTTCTCAAGAAATCCCTATACCTAATTGCCTTAATTTGTGAGTAATTGATGATACTTTCGGCCAAACATTATTTGAAACAAATATTTAACCAAAAATAATTTTCCCAAAAAAATAACAAAATAATCTAGTCTGATCCATAATTGATTAATATTAGATGACTTACCAAAATACTTGAGTACTTTAGATTGTTGGTGTATGAACCATTAATGAAAGCACACAATATTTTATTTGGCTATGAAAATAATAGGTTATGGTTATTGTATCAGAAGCATAAGCATCGTTATACCAAATCCAAATAACGAATACTCACAAACTTGTTACCCATTATCAAATAAAAAAAGGGAAGTAACGCTCAAATATAGTTACCTAACAAATATAACAAGAAAATCGTTGAATTTACAATAGATGTTTAAAATGACCTCCATCGACGTCGATACATAATTGCGAGAGATCTTTGGAGGAGCTACTCACACTTGTTAAGTTGTAGGAGGTGTTTTATAGAACTCATCTTTCATTCACTATATCAAAAACGTTGGAACGTATTAGAACTAAGTGGAAGCCTAATCCCTATTATATTTTAATTAAACATATTTATTTAATGTCCTCAAAAACACCAAACAGTGTAAGACCCCAAAGCAGAGCTCTTCGAAGGAGCTACTCACACTTGTTAACACATTTCTATACAAGTTAAATTCATTTCAAACTATTTCCTTTATATGTATCTTCTTTAGTTGTAGGAGGTGTTTTATAGAACTCATCTTTCATTCACTATATCAAAAACGTTGGAACGTATTAGAACTAAGTGGAAGCTCAGTCCCTATTATATTTCAATTGAAATATTTATTTAATGTCCTCAAAAACACCAAACAGTGTAAGACCCCAAAGCAGAGATCTTCGAAGGAGCTACTCACACTTGTTAACACATTTCTGTACAAGTTAAATTCATTTCAAACTATTTCCTTTATATCTTCTTTAGTTGTAGGAGGTGTTTTATAGAACTCATCTTTCATTCACTATATCAAAAACGTTGGAACGTATTAGAACTAAGTGGAAGCTCAGTCCCTATTATATTTCAATTGAAATATTTATTTAATGTCCTCAAAAACACCAAACAGTGTAAGACCCCAAAGCAGAGCTCTTCGAAGGAGCTACTCACACTTGTTAACACATTTCTGTACAAGTTAAATTCATTTCAAACTATTTCCTTTATATCTTCTTTAGTTGTAGGAGGTGTTTTATAGAACTCATCTTTCATTCACTATATCAAAAACGTTGGAACGTATTAGAACTAAGTGGAAGCTCAATCCCTATTATATTTTAATTGAAATATTTATTTAATGTCCTCAAAAACACCAAACAGTGTAAGACCCCAAAAGCAGAGTTCTTTGAAGGAGCTACTCACACTTGTTAACACATTTCTGTACAAGTTGAATTCATTTCAAATTATTTCCCTCATATCTTCTTAAGCTACTCACACTTGTTAACACATTTCTGTACAAGTTGAATTCATTTCAAATTATTTCCTTCATATCTTCTTAAGTTGTAGGAGGTGTTTTATAGAACTCATCTTTCATTCACTATATCAAAAACGTTGGAACGTATTAGAACCAAGTGAAAGCTCAATCCCTATTATATTTTAATCAAACATATTCATTTAATGTCCTCAAAAACACCAAACAGTGTAAGATCCCAAAGCAGAGATCTTCGAAGGAGCTACTTACACTTGTTAACACATTTCTGTACAAGTTAAATTCATTTCAAATTATTCCCTTCATATCTTCTTTAGTTGTAGGAGGTGTTTTATAGAACTCATCTTTCATTCACTATATCAAAAACGTTGGAACGTATTAGAACCAAATGGAAGCTCAATCCCTATTATATTTCAATCGAACATATTTATTTAATGTCCTCAAAAACACCAAACAGTGTAAGACCCCAAAGCAGAGTTCTTCGAAGGAGCTACTCACACTTGTTAACACATTTCTGTACAAGTTGAATTCGTTTCAAATTATTTCCTTCATATCTTCTTAAGTTGTAGGAGGTGTTTTATAGAACTCATCTTTCATTCACTATATCAAAAACGTTGGAACGTATTAGAACCAAGTGGAAGCTCAATCCCTATTATATTTTGATCAAACATATTTATTTAATGTCCTCAAAAACACCAAACAGTGTAAGATCCCAAAGCAGGCATCTTCGAAGGAGCTACTCACACTTGTTAACACATTTCTGTACAAGTTAAATTCATTTCAAATTATTCCCTTCATATCTTCTTTAGTTGTAGGAGGTGTTTTATAGAATTCATCTTTCATTCACTATATCAAAAACGTTGGAACGTATTAGAACTAAGTGGAAGCTCAATCCCTATCATATTTTAATTAAACATATTTATTTAATGTCCTCAAAAACACCAAACAGTGTAGGACCCCGAAGCAGGGATCTTCGAAGGAGCTGCTTACACTTGTTAACACATTTCTGTACAAGTTGAATTCATTTCAAATTATTTCCTTCATATCTTCTTAAGTTGTAGGAGGTGTTTTATAGAACTCATCTTTCATTCACTATATCAAAAACGTTGGAACGTATTAGAACCAAGTGAAAGCCAATCCCTATTATATTTTAATCAAACATATTCATTTAATGTCCTCAAAAACACCAAACAGTGTAAGATCCCAAAGCAGAGATCTTCGAAGGAGCTACTTACACTTGTTAACACATTTCTGTACAAGTTAAATTCATTTCAAATTATTCCCTTCATATCTTCTTTAGTTGTAGGAGGTGTTTTATAGAACTCATCTTTCATTCACTATATCAAAAACGTTGGAACGTATTAGAACCAAATGGAAGCTCAATCCCTATTATATTTCAATCGAACATATTTATTTAATTCCTCAAAAACACCAAACAGTGTTAGACCCCAAAGCAGAGATCTTCGAAGGAGCTACTCACACTTGTTAACACATTTCTGTACAAGCATTATAGAACTAATCTTCCATTCACTATATCAAAAACGTTGGAACGTATTAGAACTAAGTGGAAGCTCAATCCCTATTATATTTTAATTGAAATATTCATTTAATGTCCTCAAAAACACCAAACAGTGTAAGACCCCAAAGCAGAGTTCTTCGAAGGAGCTACTCATACTTGTTAACACATTTCTGTACAAGTTGAATTCATTTCAAACTATTTCCTTCATATCTTCTTAAGTTGTAGGAGGTGTTTTATAGAACTCATCTTTCATTCACTATATCAAAAACGTTGGAAAGTATTAGAACTAAGTGAAAGCTCAATCCCTATCATATTTTAATCTAAAAAAATGTCACCTAATATTTGTTTCAAATAATGTTCGTTCGAAAGTATCATCGATAACTCACAAATTAACGCAATAAGGTATGGGGAATGCTTGAAAAATAATCAAGTGCCATACAATACCATTTCATTACGATACTAAAATACAGGGCGTTCAATTTAAGAAAACCCAATAAATGATAATTCCGATTTATGACCGACTCTGTATATAAAGAACGAATATTGCGCTATGTTAATGAGTTTGGTCAGTAGTAAACCAGTTAAAAAAACGTTGGAACGTAAATGGATTTTTTGATATCAAATCTTTACAATGGTAAGAATATCAGTGGTAATGTGCTTAATTGTTCCATCGTACTATTTACAGAGTCTACACCTGGAGTCTACTTTTTCTCTGTGAATCTCCTTTTGTAAGTAGGTAGTTGGTTGGAATGTCCTGGTCTTGTGCTGCTATTATCAATGATTCAGTTCCAGCTCTCAAAATTGCTGTCAGCCCAACTAAAAGTCTGTTTCTTGTCTACGTCATTTTCGCCGCATTCCCTTTCTTTTCCATTTTGGTTCTCCTTTCCCGTTAATTTTTTTTTCACATCGCTGTTTTAGTTTTTGCATTTTTTCTGTTAATGCTGTTCCGTTCATTTCATTTACCGATTTATTTCCATATTTTTCTGTTAGGTTATTATTATCATTGTTATTCCAGTGTTTTTATTATTACTCTAAGTGGAAGCTCAATCCCTATTATATTTTAATCAAACATATTCATTTATTGTCCTCAAAAACACCAAACAGTGTAAGTCCCCAAAGCATCCTTTCCATTTATAAAATTATGAGGACAGTCCTGAAATCTGCCAAACTACATAATTTCTTATGAGGACCGACCTCGTAAGCACCAATTGTCCCTAAAACTGCCATTATTTATCAGGTTTCGTCCTCAAAACTGCCTTTTGACATATATATATATATATATATATATATATATATATATATATATATACAAGGACAGGAATGTTCGTTGCCAAAACTAGATAGGTTTCAAATTTTGTGGGGAATGCGGCAATGTAAATGAAGTGTACTCTTTTTAGTTAATTCTTAGCTTTCGGTTTTTATTCAAACCATTTTCAAAGAACTACAAGAAAATATTTCATAGATATTATAAATCAAGTATAATTGAAAAAATTATTAAATAATTGCAAATCATACTTACAACTAATTGAGATTGATAATATCTTTGAATCTTAAACATGGAGAAAATATTCATATGTAAAAAATATTGTAAAAAATGTTATATATATGTAAAGGTATAAATTTAATGAAAAATATAAAATTGAAATGACAATTGTGAAAATTTGTCAATTTATATTAGTCATAGTATCCTATTCATATCTAGTGCAATAGTATATTTATATTTTCTTGTAGTTCTTTGAAAATGGTTTGAATAAAAACCGAAAGCTAAGAATTAACTAAAAAGAGTACACTTCATTTACATTGCCGCATTCCCCACAAAATTTGAAATATATATATATATATATATATATATATATATATATATATATATACAAGGACAGGAATATTGGGGAAGCGGCAAAATTGTAAAAAGAGTACTCTTTACACTAATTTCCAAGCTTTCGGAATATCTTTATTTCCATTTTCAAGGATAGTATTTGAGATTGTATTACAAAAGTTGTTTAATATGGTAAATACATCTAACAATAATTTTGATTTGAATTTTTTAAAAAATAAATGTCTAAATGATGTCAAACAAAATCGTTTGCTTATAGAATAAGAACTAGTATAAAATTATAACTATTATAACTATCCTATATCTAAAAATATCAAGATTGGTTAGGTTATCTTCTTTTTTAAAATTTGTTTGATATTTTTTTAACCTCAAATGTTTCAAACAAACGAATTTGAAATCTTATGACACTCAGGCTCCCTATCAATAGATAAAAGGTAATAATAAATATCACTCAAATTTTTATGATCACTTTTTTTATTAATGATATTTTGTTCTTGAGATATGTGAGCCATTTCCAAAAAAAGTCTTTTTTTAGTATTAGATTGTATATCTAAAATACTGACAGCTTCAAAATCCATAAAATGGTCTTTATCGTGTATATGTTTGGCCAAAGCACATCTTTCGGGATATAATCTAGAATCACTTTTATGGAAAGAAATACGATTTTTTAATTTTTGGCTAGTGTGACCAATATATTTATCCTCGCAATTTTTACAAGGGATACAGTAAACTACATTTGAAAGATTGATGCCCGTATTCCTGAAGCATCCATAAGTCGGTCTATAACTATTGGTTCGATAAAATTTATTGGTTCCATAACTTTTAATGGTATTCCCATCGCTCATTTATGGAGTCGATAACTATTGGTCGATTTATAGAATCAATATCTATGGAGTTCATAAAATCTAGGGAAATTTCAATATCTTTGATGTGTAACAATGGAATTCAACCATTGCGCTTGCGCTTTAAACGATATACAGTAACCTCAAACTAATAATTCATTATGTCATTTCCATTCGAAAGTGGCACGAGAGTGTCATAGAAAATTAAAACCAACGGTACTTCGGTGAAAGGTGAAAAAGCCGCGTGGGACACCGTGGTAAACACGTATAACTCATTGCAGAAGACGGGAGTTAGAAATGCGGGGTAACTCCAAGCATTATATATACATTATTAAATAAATCGTCTCCGTTACTGAGTTGGCAAATATTTCTAATAATGTATACATTATTATATATATCAACTATCCGTCTAGCAGACTGCTTCGAAATTCGAAATCGGCTTCATTTGATTGCGTGAAATGATTTGGTCGCTTGTACTTTCTTGCCTTATGTTCAATCTCATATTGAGAAGATGACGAACCCTCTAATAAGCGGGTAGCATCATGGTCATATGAAATAATAATATTCTTTCTCACACTTTGATAATTAATTTATTCGGTTGATTTCAGCACAGTACCGTAAAAATCATCAAAATTGTAACTCCAACATTACCGCTAATGGTCCTATAGCGTCACTATTGGAAGATTGTTCGATCTATAACTTATGGGTCGATTTATGGAACCAATAACGCCTATTGAACGTTTGGGAATACGAAAACACACGATTCGGCCGTATTTATGGAACCAATAGCGCTATTGAACCAATAAGTTTATCGGGTCCTTTCTGAATACGGCAAACGTTTTTATTGAACCAATAGCGGATTTATGGAACCAATAACCCTTATTGGACGTTTAGGAATACGGGCATGAGGATATCAGTTTTAGATAAAACTGATATCCTCAATCAGTTTTAGAAGATGGCCGACTTCCGGTTCTACCGGAAGTCGACTGTAACTTTGTTATTTTGAATGGAACACCCTGTATATTAATACATTTTTGAAATCTACGTAATATTTCAGTACACTTTTGTCTGAAAACTTTTTGAGTTATTGATTTTTTTGTAGAAAATTTGACCGTTGAATACCCTTATAAATTATTTTTTTAAGAGGAGACCCTTGAAGATATGAAAATGGTTTCTGTTCGGTGGCCTTAAGCAAAGTCAAACGTAATCGAATCTATGTTGAAAAATTTTTCATTTTATACAGGATGTGTATAAAAAGTGTTCAAAGTTTAACTTCATAAATATCAAATTTCTTCATTTTTTTAAATAGAACCACCCTGTTTTTTCTATTTTAATGCATTCAGGGGAAAAAAATAAGGCAAGTTCATGTATACTTTCCTATACCTAAACCTTACCGTTATCCAGATATTAAATGTTTTATATAAATTTCTAGAGATGAAGGTGTGGTCTAAATTTTGATACAAGCGCTAAGAAATAAAAAAGTCTTTTTCTTAATCTGTCTAAAAAAAATCAAATCAAATTGTTTTTATTAATCCTATTCCAACTGTTAGTCGTCGTAGATATTTGAGGTTTTAAATTGTTATTATATTTTTAACAAGTTTAAATTTTTCATGTATACTTTTAGTAGGCTTTGTAATAAATGCCTCTCATTTAACTGAAATTAGTTAACATCTAGAGAAGATTGTGAGCTAAGAGTTCGAAATTCCTTCAATTCCCTTTCTGAGATGATGATTAGCCGTGCGACGAATGAAGGTATACTGAGAAGGGTTGAAAAATGCATTGAAGTTCAAGCGAGCAATTTTGAACATTTACTTGAAAACATCAGACTATTTTTCTTTGGCTTATAATTTTCCATAAAATTTTGTAGCATATCTTATTATTCTCACAAATGGTTTAACTCGATTAACTTTTGCTTAAAATGAACCGAAAAGCTTCAAATTGTTAAGTATTCTTTTAACAATGTGCGATTTCGATCGCAGTCAATCTGGATATCTTACTGCAAATAAAGCACATGTTCTTGTTAAAACTTTGTCATATTTGTCATGTAAATTCACATAATAATTTTTATTTCTTAGTGCTTGTATCAAAATTTAGACCACACCTGCATCTCTAAAAATTTATATAAAACATTTAATATCTGGATAACGGTAAGGTTTAGGTATAGGAAAGTATACATGAACTTGCCTTATTTTTTTCCCATGAATGCATTAAAATAGAAAAAACAGGGTGGTTCTATTTAAAAAAATGGAGAAATTTGATATTTATGAAGTTAAACTTTGAACACTTTTCATACACACCCTGTATAAAATGAAAAAAATTTCAACATATATTCGATTACGTTTGATCTTGCTTAAGGCAACCGACCAGAAACCATTTCCATATCTTCAAGGGTCTCCTCGTAAAAAAATAATTTATAAGGGTCTTCAACGGTCAAATTTTCTACAAAAAAATCAATAACTCAAAAAGTGTGCATTTTTCGAAAAAAGTTTTTGGACAAAAGTATACTAAAATATTACATAGATTTCAAAAATGTATTAATATACAGGGTGTTTCATTTAAAATAACAAAGTTACAGTCGACTTCCGGTAGAACCTGAAGTCGGCCATCTTTGAAAATATTTTAGTTGAAAAGATCGTATTCGAAAACCCAAACGTAGAAATTTTCATGATTTTACTATAAGTATTTTGCCATATACAGATAGTTTTCACTCGTCGTGGGACACCCTGTATATATATATTGTTATGATTTTATTTTGTGCCTCTTTGTTGTTATGTCAAATTTTAATTATTTATATTTTTTTTTTTTTTAACTTATCCAATTTATTTTATTTAATTTTTTTTTTGTTGGGCGCCAAATTGTTTATAAAGAAAAAACAATTAATAATTAGTTACCTTATTTTTTATTATGAAAGTCTTTTAACCTCAGGGTCGAATAGTTCCAATCTGACAAAACAAATTTGCAAAAAAAAATACTATTTTTTTTTTTTTTTTTTTAATAAAATATCTATGATGTTAAACAATAATATTTTATTTATTTTATGTCCAAATTTAAAAAAAAACCTTCCTTAAATAAATTTTCATTCACCTTTTGTACACTCTTATCAGTGCCTTCAGATAATTTGTAATTATTTTTATTTTTATTTTTTTTATTTTTATGAATTCTAATTATTTAAGTATTATTATTATTATTTAAGTATTATATTTTTTTTTATTTATTATTTTAAAGCTCAAACTATAATATTTCATATGTAATAAATTTAGCAGTTTAATCAATTAATCAAAATTTGTACCTAACCTAAAAATTATTATTCTTTATATATTATTTTTTTTTTATTTAACGAACTAACTATATCTTCTTTTCTTCTTATTTAATTCAACTTTACCATAATTTTATCCTTTTATATATCAGGAAATAATTAATAATCTCTTACCAAATTTTGACAATATTCACTATAAATTCTCCAAAAAAAAATCTGGTCTCAATTACCATGGAATAGAACTTTTAAATGCTTTCTTTGCCTCAGTATGTCTTATTCAATTTCAAATATTATTTCTTTACCTCCTTTCCTCAACTACAGCTTCTCTTTAACCAAAATTTTCAAATATTCTCCTCCGTCGATAGTGTCACCTTTTTTCTTCACAATTTATACTATATTTTAAGTTTTTCTTTTTTAAATTCAATGTGATTTCTAATCTCCAAAAATGTTTTTTCAAAAATTCTTGATTTTATTCTCTAATCAAATTTTTTCTCCTTTCAAAATTGAAGTTTCTTTTCATAAGCTTCTAAATTTTTTTTTTAATTGTCAAAATTTCTTACTGTCACCTATTCTATCAATAAATCAATCGTCATAAATTTTTAATACTTTCTTTCTACTTTTAAATTCATATTACCTTCTATCCCACCTCTTACAATTTATCTGATGGCTTTCACATATTTTATACATATAACAAAAAAAAAACTTTACTTTTAACATTACATTTCATTTTCTGTTCCTAATATTTTTATACTTTATACATCTTTATAATCAATTATGTTTTACTTTACAAATACACTTTCTGATATTTCTTACATATATTTTTATTGTTTACACTTTAAAATATTTTAATCTTTAATAATATTATAGCTTGAATTTTTTCTTTTTTTGTTATTGAAATTTTATTGTTATTTTTAAATTCATATTTTGTCTATTTTTTTGAAATGTTTTAAATATTGAATATTTAATTTCATTTCAATTTCCCCCTTGTTAAAATCAAAACACAATCAAACTCTGAGAAGTTGATTGTTTTTTATTTTAAAAATTTTTATTATTGCTTCAAATCATTTTTTCTAAATATAATCAATTACCAATTAATTAACTTTCTAAATATACATTCAACATCAACATCTATGAAATTCTATTTACTATTCAACTTTAATATCTAATAATTTAAAAAAAACTATAATACTACTATTGAATTAACAAATTATCAATATTATGTTTATGTTTTAAATTGTCATTCTAGAAATCTGTATATTTGCTCTATGTGAAATATCCCTCTAATTTCATCTGAATTCGGATATCATTCTCATTTTCAACTATATAAGGTCCTTCGAATGATAATAACAGTTCAGCACTTTTATTCCTTTCCTTATTAGCCACTCTTATTGTTTTTACTATTACTTCTCACCTTTTCTCTTTGTCTATATGGTATTGGATATGTTTTCATTTTAAATTCTTCTATATTTTTAACTTTTATTTTGTGTACCTAATCTTCTGTAACTCTTGATCCATTTTCTACCAATTCCTTATACTTTTTAATCATCCCTTTGACAAATTCTTTATGCTCACTATGGCATAAAAATTCTATATTTAATACATTTATTCTATTTTTTTTCATGATATATGTGCTCTATGCATTCATATTCATCTTCCTTATTATAATATAAGCTCTTTTGGCTACTCATAATATTTTTTTATTCATACATGCTCCTTCTCTTTCCTTATTCCATTCAATACTTTCTTTATCTCCTTCTTCCTTGTACACATTATATAACTTTTTATTTTCTTTTATATTATCTTCTTTCATTTTGATTTTTGTATTTCCTATTTCTATTATCCGATTCTGATAATTGATTTTAATTCCATTCATATCCAATCCATCTGAACCAATTAATATGTCTACATGCATATCTTTTACTATCAATAGTTGTT
The DNA here is from genome assembly GCA_963978555.1 of Galerucella nymphaeae. Lineage (NCBI taxonomy): Eukaryota > Metazoa > Arthropoda > Insecta > Coleoptera > Chrysomelidae > Galerucella > Galerucella nymphaeae. The sequence goes on along the minus strand of OZ021707.1, from coordinate 10,184,863 downwards.
ATTCTAAAACTTTATCTTCTATTTTAATATTTACATTTACTGCTTTGTACACCTCAGATAACTTCTTTCCATTTGTTCCAATTAGTGCTAATTTCGGAATTTTAATTATATTTTTCTTCAAAATTTCATTTTCAAAAACTATTTTCTCAGAAATCAATGATGCTTCCAAACCTGTATCTATTAATATTTTATAATTTTTATGATTTATTTGACCCTCCAAATAAATTAAACCTATTAAATCTTTTGAATCTAAGCTTTCTTTTAATTTTATAAATTCTTTTGGGTGTTCATACGAACAAAAATTAGAACAAATATACAGATCTCCGTTTGTCTCAGATGTACAATCTATGAAAAATCCCGATCATTTATATTCTCGTTATTTATCCTGTCTATCCCCCTTGATGTACTTTGTTCCTCTGGTCTATCTTCTTCCCTTCTGTCTCTATCTAAACATTGACGTCTATTTTCCCTTCTATTATAATTTATTTGTCTTTGATTCCTTTCTCTATCAGTATTTCCTAACGAGTTTCTTCTTTCTATATTTCTATTATTTTGATTATTGTCTCTATAATTGTTATTTTGTCTATAATTTCTATTTTCATTATTTGAATTTTGATTATCTCTATGGTAATTATTTGTATATTGACTTTGTCTGTGACAATTGTTTGTTGATTGGCTTTGTCTATTGTAATTGTATTCATTTTGATTTCTTCCTCTATTTGGATAATTATTTTGTATCCTATTTGTTTCATAACTATTATTGTTAGTTCTGTTCCTGTCATATTGATTGTCTCTATTGTATCGGTTGTAATTGTTATCGTTTTGTATGTTTCTATTATTTTGTTTATTTTTAATATTCCTTTCTATTCTAAGTAGATAATTACATAATTGTTCCATATTATTTATATTTTGTATTGCAATTGTTTGTCCAATTTCATATTTGAAATGTCTACTTAAAAAAATGACTAGTTCATGTTCAGGTATTTTCGGTTCTAAATATTGAGCAATTGCAAACATTTGCACGGTATAGTTATGATATGAAATACTTTTTGTTTCATCAAATACCCCAAAATATAATTTCTCCCTTATTTCTTGTTGTGCTTGTTCCCCCCAATAAAATTTTAAGAACATTGTTTCAAATTGTTGATATGATTGTATATCATTTTCCTTTGTATCAAACCAAATTGCTGCCTGATCAGTCAAATTTTCCCTGATAATTTGTTTAATTTGATCCAAATGCATATATCCCTTTATTTTGTTTTTTAACGTTTTGTTGAAAACTTTTGGATGTAATCTTTTGATGTCTCCTGAAAATTTATTGTTAAAATTTTCTCCTTGATAAATTATTTTGGCTTCTCCTGTATATTCTTGATTATTTCTGAATTGTTCCATCATTTCTTGTCTTTCTTTATTCATGTTTTGTTCCATTTTCTTTATTTCTTTTTCTAGTTCTGTTATTCTTTGTTTCTCATTTTGCCATTCCTGGTCTTCCAAATGTTTTCCTTTTATTTTCCCTTCCTCCATGTCTGTTCTTAATCTCTTTATTTGATTTTTATTATCTTCTATTTTATTTTCTATCATCATAAACTTCTCTTCATATTCTTTTTTTTCTTTGTTGGATTTATTTCTTATTTCTATTATTTCTCCATTTTGTTGAATCATTTTATTTCCTATATTATATAAGTCTTCACTTATTTCTAACTTGTTCTTTTCATAGTTTTTGTATGTATCTTCCATTTGTTTCTTGACATTATCAATTTCTTTTTGACATTGCTCTATAGACTCTCTAACTTCTACCTTAAATTGTGATTGATCTCTTCTTAATTCCTGTCTAAACTCTTCTATTACTTCTTTTATTTCTTTCTTTTGTTCTCTTAATGCTTCTGTAATTTTTTCTTGATTTCTTTTATTCTCCTCTTGGTTTCTAGTATTCTCTTCTTGGTTTTTTATTATCATGTTCATCATTTGTGTTAACATCATTTGTGTTTTGTGTATCTCCGTTTGCTCATCTGCTTGTTTTGTTATTGCTTCATTTTGTATTTCCTTTTCTTCTGTTTCTTGGATTTCCATTTCCCTAGTTTTTGTCATTTCTTCTTTGTCCACTTCTTTCTGTGAGTCTTTATTTTCTTTCTTGCTGTTTCTAGTTTCCATTTTTTTTTATAAATTATCAAATTTTTCTTTTTTTTATAGCCGTTTGTCTCTGTCTTGTCTTTATAATGTCTTGTTTTTGTTATGCCGTTATGCTTGTTATGTTTTTGTTATGCCCCACGTTGGGCGCCAAATTGTTATGATTTTATTTTGTGCCTCTTTGTTGTTATGTCAAATTTTAATTATTTATATTTTTTTTTTTTTTAACTTATCCAATTTATTTTATTTAATTTTTTTTTTGTTGGGCGCCAAATTGTTTATAAAGAAAAAACAATTAATAATTAGTTACCTTATTTTTTATTATGAAAGTCTTTTAACCTCAGGGTCGAATAGTTCCAATCTGACAAAACAAATTTGCAAAAAAAAATACTATTTTTTTTTTTTTTTTTTTTAATAAAATATCTATGATGTTAAACAATAATATTTTATTTATTTTATGTCCAAATTTAAAAAAAAACCTTCCTTAAATAAATTTTCATTCACCTTTTGTACACTCTTATCAGTGCCTTCAGATAATTTGTAATTATTTTTATTTTTATTTTTTTTATTTTTATGAATTCTAATTATTTAAGTATTATTATTATTATTTAAGTATTATATTTTTTTTTATTTATTATTTTAAAGCTCAAACTATAATATTTCATATGTAATAAATTTAGCAGTTTAATCAATTAATCAAAATTTGTACCTAACCTAAAAATTATTATTCTTTATATATTATTTTTTTTTTATTTAACGAACTAACTATATCTTCTTTTCTTCTTATTTAATTCAACTTTACCATAATTTTATCCTTTTATATATCAGGAAATAATTAATAATCTCTTACCAAATTTTGACAATATTCACTATAAATTCTCCAAAAAAAAATCTGGTCTCAATTACCATGGAATAGAACTTTTAAATGCTTTCTTTGCCTCAGTATGTCTTATTCAATTTCAAATATTATTTCTTTACCTCCTTTCCTCAACTACAGCTTCTCTTTAACCAAAATTTTCAAATATTCTCCTCCGTCGATAGTGTCACCTTTTTTCTTCACAATTTATACTATATTTTAAGTTTTTCTTTTTTAAATTCAATGTGATTTCTAATCTCCAAAAATGTTTTTTCAAAAATTCTTGATTTTATTCTCTAATCAAATTTTTTCTCCTTTCAAAATTGAAGTTTCTTTTCATAAGCTTCTAAATTTTTTTTTTAATTGTCAAAATTTCTTACTGTCACCTATTCTATCAATAAATCAATCGTCATAAATTTTTAATACTTTCTTTCTACTTTTAAATTCATATTACCTTCTATCCCACCTCTTACAATTTATCTGATGGCTTTCACATATTTTATACATATAACAAAAAAAAAACTTTACTTTTAACATTACATTTCATTTTCTGTTCCTAATATTTTTATACTTTATACATCTTTATAATCAATTATGTTTTACTTTACAAATACACTTTCTGATATTTCTTACATATATTTTTATTGTTTACACTTTAAAATATTTTAATCTTTAATAATATTATAGCTTGAATTTTTTCTTTTTTTGTTATTGAAATTTTATTGTTATTTTTAAATTCATATTTTGTCTATTTTTTTGAAATGTTTTAAATATTGAATATTTAATTTCATTTCAATATATATATATTTTGTAATGTTTTATTACTTTATATATTTTTATTTAATTATTTTTATTTTAAACCTTTAACTTACCCCTTTTTAAGCTAACTCTCTATGCGGAAACATGAAAACTCCTACTCTCTTCGGGTTCTGGCGCCATTGAATTTATTCACAGATATATATTACTTGAATCAATTCTTATTTAAAATTTATTGAAATTATTTATGAACCTTTTATATTTTTAATCTAATAATATATTATTTTAAATAAATATGTATTATTAAAATTTTGTGACGCCTATGGACACCTTTCTTATTATTTCAAAACACACTAAAATGGGAAGTAGAGGTCTCTGTCGATGAGCATGTGTAGTCACTGAGTGTGGAGAATTGCAAACAATTCAGTTCACAGTAAATTAATATCTTTGGTGTGATAGAAAAAAAATGTTTGGTTTATATCTAATAAAATGGAACTTAATTCGACAAAAACAGTTTAATAATTATGATTATCTGGTATGGCATTTACATGAAATATCCGCTCAAATTTAACTAATACTATACAAGAACGATAAACAATTACACAAATACAAGTACCTAACCTACAATTCAATGAAATAAAATCTAAATCTAAGGTGAGCTCTTATCTAATTTTAATTAAAATGAATTATTTATATATTTTGAAATTTATTTTAGAAGTACTTCGATATGCATATGATTTTGATTGAATTTTATTGGTACCAATAATTGACTAACCTTTTTTATTAAATTTTGAACTGGTTGGATGAGGATTCATAAATTTGATGAAGTAGACGCAATTGGAAGATTGAGGATTCTGATTCTCCTCTGGGACACTGGAACAACTTCTTAATGGTATTTTACTGAACCTTTCTTGGTAATTTTAAACTTTTTAACTATTTCTTTAGCTTTATTATAAATTTACTTTCTTTTTAATCCAATTTTTCAAAAATTATCTATCCTCTCGTCGTTTTTTTCTTTTTCAACAACCTCCGTTGCTATGGCCTCCTTTTCAAAGCACTTGATTTTTTTTCTTAATTGCAAAATTTCATAATTTCTTGTTCATTGTCTATTATTGTATATAAAATTTATTCTTGCAATATTGTAATTATTTCTACCTGTTATATCACTAAGAACTTTACAAATTCACCCTTTAAATTGTCCTTATTTATAAAAAAAAACTTAAAATTATGTGTACCCTTTAAATATCTAATATACAATATTCTACCATCAATAATTTTACTTTAATTCATGTAAACACATAACCAATGTTCAATACATCTTTCCAAATACATATTTTATATAAACTAATTGTAAATTTATTTTAATAAACATTTTAAATTTTGATTTTATTGCTCCAATCACAATGCAGTACACATTCTCTCCTTAACCAAGGCCTCCTACAACACTAGGCCGGAATGCTGAAATTTGGCAACTTTGTAGAGCGGGCTGATCATGTCAGACTTTTAACATGGCGAGACCGTGGAATAATATTTATTTACGTTTATAGTGCCTCTGTATTTATAATTCGTGATATGTAATAGATGATCAGAGGATTGTAATAGTGTGTACAATCTTTTTAAATTGATTTTATGAACTTGGTGCTTGTTATTCGCAGTTAACAGACTGACAACTTCAACATAGGACTTCTGTTTGCATCCGTGTTTTTTAGGTAAGATATTTAATAATATATACAAATAAAAAGATTTTAGCATCAGTATAATTTGTAAACATACTCTCTAGTATGTGGACTCATATAAAATATAAAGCAATTAAGGCATAACATGGTAATTGTATCAAATAAAGGATGTTTAAGAATTTTCTTAAACTGATTGAAATTGTTTAAAAGTGACTTGAACCAAGACTAATTTTTATATTATTACACAATTTCTGATTCTTGTTAAGCCATCAAGCCACATTAAACATACATGAAGTATATAAATTAAGCCAATAAAGTTATTTACTCATTATCTAATAACTCGACTAATAAGTAACACTTCTATTAAATATTTTATTTTGTTGTAGATGTCTGCAAAATGTTCAGTACTAAAGTTGTATAGATTTCAACAGTGAAGGATATATTACAGTAGTTTCCACCCAGTGATAAGCTGAAGAAAGGATCCTACATACAAATTGGAGACTAAGTCAAACTTCAGTGTGTATTAAACTCAGTATTAAATATTTCCCCAAAGATCAAATTTCATTCACTGATGTGTACAAGGATAAGTATGGTGATCTGAAGACATTTACAAGGAAAAGACCTGTGTTAAGGGAAAATGTAATACCACAAATATTTCCCCATCTCTCGAAATATCTTCCAGTGGAGAAGAATCCAGCTGCAAGAGGTAATCCTGGAATGGGAAGAAAAAGGACAGGAACAACAAGAAGAATGGTTAAACAGTGATGTGATAGTGAATTTTTGTGAAGATTAAATCTAAATTGAGTGCTCATTTAGAGAAGTGACTGTCAATAACAAACAAACTGTATATATTTATATTTGATTGGATTTGACAATGATGAACCATATGTCAGGTGTAGTATAAAACTATTTGAATGAATAAATGATAATCTAGGTAAGAATTGAGCATAATTTATTCAGTATTTAGTTGATTTATATTTATTTTAAGGTGATGTCTCGTCAGCTGTAGAGGCTGATTTTATTCATATTTTATATTCTTATCAATAAAATACCTTTTGCAGTATTATTTTCTTTGGTCTACCCATATATATTTCGATTTTTATTCGTTTAAAATGTTTTTTAGCCTGATTTATTTCATATTTCTCAGTCCTACGATCGTTTTCATCGGCCCTCTTTTTGAAAGTCGCGCCACGTTGCCACATCTAGGTTTCCGGCCTTGTGTTAGAGGTGGCCTTGCCTTAACAACCATCTCTGAAAATATTATTCTGTGATTCTGTCTGACTGTTCTGTCTTCGCAAAACATACTTCATCTTGACAGTGACATTCAATTATAATTTAGGTTAGAATTCAGCCAAAATATAATTTATACTGACGAGTACCTATATTGATTACAAAAAAAAAACAAACAAGCAAACTATTTTTAAATGAAGAATTATAAATTTATTTTAATTATTCCTAGATATGATAAAATATAGGATACTTTATTAATTTAAGGTAAGTCTTTCTATTTTTATTTCTGAACTTGCATTCAAATTAATTTATTATACATATTTATTTCTTGCTTTTCTGTAATCCTTTCATGAATAGAGTTGATTCAAGTAATTTAATTATCTGATACCATTACAATTCCCCTCAAATTTAAATTTAACAGATCTGGCATATCTTGAAAGAGCTGCTTAAATTTTAATTTCTAATTTTCATCCTTCAACCACCGTATTTTCCCCTCTACTATTTTATTTCCTATGTTATTTCTTTTTAATATTCCTTATATTCTCCGATTGTAGAATATTTTAATACTATAACACTACCTATCTCTATCTTATTTAATAAAAAAAAACCATTCTAAACCTACTATTTATAATTCTGTGACATAATATCATCTATTCCTCGTAATATTTATAAATGTTTTCTATATTGAAAATTCCCCTTAATATTTCTGTTCCTGGATACACCAAACGATAACTATTTTTGGCATTCTCTGTATTGACTTCATAAGGTCCTTCAAATGGAAGAAGTAATTTTGCACATTTTTCTTCTCCTCCTTGTGTTGTTCTTAAAGCTCTTATTATAACCATTTCTCCTTTTTCAAATTTAGTTTTCTTCTTTTTCTTTTTCTCTTCTTTCTTAATGTATCTTTCTGCATTTCTCAGTATTCTTTGATTTACTTTTTCTAAAACTTCCGGTAAAGTTGAATCTCTATTCACTATCCAATGACGTTTTGGTTGTGTCCCTTTCATTAGAAAAATGGGACTCTCTTCTGTCACTCCATGAGGCAATTCATTTATGAATGTTTCAATTTTTTCCAATTGTTCATCCCATTTTTTGTGTTTCTTATGGCATAATATCCTTAAATATTTTACAATTTCCTTGATGTATCTTTCCGCTGGATTGGAACTAGGTCTTCGAATACTGATAAATTGTAATCTGATTTCTTTGCTATTACAAAATTGATTTATCTTTTCATTTTCAAAATATGTAGCATGGTCAAGTATAATTTTCTCTGGACTTCCAACTTCTTCTATATAAGTTTTCAAGCATTCTATTACAATCTTTGCATTTGTACGCTTACATGGAAAAACTTTCACATATTTGCTATACACATCCACCATTACCAGTAAATGTTTATTACCTGTATTACTTTTTATTAAATTTCCTATAAAATCAATTGCTACTATTTGTAATGGTTTCTTCGTGATAATAGATTTTGCAGTTGTATAATTATGGTAATTCTTTTCCTTTGCTAATTGACAAATTTTACAATATTTACAAATTTCTTTGACTATACTTAGATCCTTCTTTGACATGTAGTTTTCCCTAAACAACATCCATAGTTTTCTTGTTCCAATATGTCCATTTTCTTCATGTAGATAATTAATAATTTCTCTAGCATATTCCTTTGTTGTCACATACACTTCTCGATCCTCTATCTTTTTATACCAAATTCCTTCAATTTCATAAGCTCCTCGTAATTTTTCATTAGTTATATGTCTTTGATCTTCTCTCACCCTTTCCAATGTAAATAATCCTTCTGTCTGATACAATTGATTCACCCCAATTTGAAATTTTCTTGGATCCTTTCCTATTTCTGTTGCTCTACTTAATGCATCTGCTACAATATTTAATTTTCCTGGTACATATTTAATTTCAAATTCATATTCTTGTAAAAGTAAAATCCATCTATGAACACGATTGTTGCTATATCTATTTTTTAACCTCACAGTCAGTGCTGAATGATCTGTTTCCAAAGTAAATTTTGCTCCCAATAAGAAAAATCTTAATTTACTCACACAAAATACTATACTAGCCATTTCCAATTCAGTAATAGAATATTTCTTTTCAGCTGCCTTTGTTACCCTAGATAGGAAACTGATCGGAACCTCTCCTTCTTCTTGGACTTGGACCAATACTCCAGCTAATCTTTCCACAGATGCATCAGTTTTTAAAATAAAAGGTTTGTCATATTGCGGATGATAAACTTTTAATCTATCTAAAAATATTCCTTTCAATTCTTGAAATGCCCTTTCTCTTCTTTCATCTCAATTCCATCTTGTTTCCTTCTTCAATAATTCTATTAACGGAATTTCTCTTCTACTAAGATCAGGTATTAATCTTTTAAAATAATTTAAAATTCCTAAAAATCCCCTCAATGTTTTGAGATTGGTGGGTGTTCGGTATTCACATATTGCTTTAACCCTTTCTGGATTCATAGTGACTCCTGTATCACTTAAGACATAACCCAAATAATCCACTTCTTTTTTGTAAAATTGGCATTTATCCAAATTTAGTTTTAATCCCGCTTCTTCCAATTCTTTTAATATTATCTTTAGGTGAGCCTGATGTTTTTCTTCTGTTTCAGAAAAAATCAAAATATCGTCAATGTAATGAAGTGTAAAATCTTCATATTGATTTAAAATAGTGTGTAATGTTCGTACCAAAGCTGCACAAGAACTTTGTAACCCAAATGGTACCACACAAATTTGATACACAACTCCATCCACCATAAAAGCAGTATATGGCCTACTTCTTGGATCTAATGGAATCAACCAGAAACTATGTTTAAGATCAATTTTGGAAAAGATATTTGCCTTTGTAATCCTTCCAAATATACCTTCTATATTTAAAGGACTTTCATATTGTTTTTTAGTATAAGTATTAATATTTCTAGCATCTAAACAAAGTCTAATATCTCCTGATTTCTTCTTTACACATGTTATAGCACTGATGTATTGAGAATTAGATCTTTCTATTATTCCATCTTGTAACATTTTTTTTATTTCTTGATAGACTTCTGTCTTTAATTTATAAGGTATTGGATACGTTTTTACCTTGAAATTTTTTATTTCAGGTGTGACTTCTAGTTTATGCACATATCTAGATGCCACACATACTTCATCATTAAATAATTTTTTATGCTTTTGTAAAATTCCTTCAATTTCCTCTTGATATTTTTCAAGACATATTTCTTCTGTATTATTTAATTTTTCTTCTCCAATTTGATTCACTTGTTCTATGTCCCTTTCTTGCTTATTAGTGTTTATTTGTTGTTTAATAAAAGGTATTAGCTGGTTGTTATATTTAAGAAATTTTTTTTCATAATCTATAATCATTTTATGTTTATTTAATTCATCTGTTCCCAAAATTAAGTCATATTTTAAGTTTTTAACCAACAATAATTGTACTGGTATACTTTCTTCATTGAGTTTTAAATTTACCATGATGGTTTGATTTGCCTCATACAATTTTCTATCATTCGCCCCTACTAATGATATTTTGTTAGTATTAATCACCGTAATATTATCTTGATTTAAGTTTTCAATGATATTTTCATTTACTATAGAAACCTCTGACCCTGTATCCAATAAAATTTTACATTTCACATTTAATAAATTACCCTCTATAAAAATTAATTTAATTACTTCATTGAATTGTGTTTCTTCTTCTATAATAAATTCTCTCGGATGTTGATAATGAGAGGAATAGACAATATTACGCACGCAGGGACGATCTAAGCAAAATTTTGCTCAGTGTTTTCGCCCTGATCAGTTTCTCGTATTATTTGATCCTGGACTATATTATTAACTTGCCTCCTATCTCCCTCTGTATAATTTTCCCGATTATAATTTCTGTCTCGGCTTTCCTGGTTATAATTTCTTCTGTCATTCTCATTATTTCTTCTATCATTATAATTATTTCTTTCTTCCCCTCTATTCTGTCTCCAATTACTATTTCCATTATAGTTACTTCTCTCAAAATTTCCATGGTTTCTTCTATTTTCATTATATCTATTACCATTATTTCTATCTCCATTTCCATAATTTCTTTCTACATTCCCTTGATATCTTCTATTATCCCCATTCCTATATCCATAATCTATGTTTCCATTTCTATCACAATTATTTCTTCTCATAAAACCATTTCCACTATCTCTTTGTCTATCATTTCTTGTTTCTTCATTTCTATTTTCTCTTTGGTATCGTTGAATACCACTTCCACTCTGTATGCTTCTTTCTACTCTCTGCAAATAACTTGATAAATTATCCATGGTTTTTATGTTGTGTAATGCTATGGTTTCTGCTACCTCAGCATTAAAATGTCTTCCAACATATAACACCAATTCCTCTTCTTTCATCGCCGGTTCCAAATATTGCGCCATATTGTAAATTTGCATAGCATATGTATTTAAATTTTTACTTTTATTGTAATCAAATTTCCCAAAATATAACCTTTCTCTAAAATTAGCTTGTTGAATCTCCCCCCAGAAATAAATTAAAAATTGCATCTCAAATTCTTCCATATCCCTAATTTGTTCCTCTTTATTACAGAACCATAGTAATGCATGGCCTGATAACATTCCCCTAATTATGATTTTCTTCTCCATCATATCCCTTATTCCTTTCATTTTACTCTTCATTATTTTCATAAAAACTTTTGGGTGAATTATATTTATATTTCCATCAAATTTTACCCCTATTTCTACATTTCCTGTATAAATCATGCCTCCTCCATTTATTTTTATTTTATCTTCTAATTCTTCTTTCGTTTCTTGCAATTTTCTATTCATTTCTTCCAATTCTTGGTTAACTTGATTTCCCATTATTTGGCTCCTGTTCACACACATTTCTGTTTGTACTGTCATTTTACCATCTAAATCCTTAATTGTCTTCTCAACATTTTCTTTGTACATTTTCATTGCTTCTTCATTTGTATTCTCACGTAACTTAATATATCCTACTTCCTTCTTCATTTCTTCCTCCATATCTTGTATACCTTTATTTGTTTTTATTATTTCTCTATCTAATTTCTCGATCTTTTCGGTATTTATTTCTATTTTCTTACTATTTCCACCTATTTCCATTTTCAATTCATTTTCGTTTTTCTTTATATTTTCCATTTCTCTGGATTGTATTTCTTCCACTTCCATCAATCTTCCTAACATTTCATTTCGAATTTCTTGTTTTGTAATTTCTAGTTTCTTCTCAACCTGTCCTAATTTTTCTTCCATTAATTTAATTATTGATTCCTTAGTTTGTTTTATTTCTTCCTTGTTTTGATCCATTTTGATGTTCATTTCCTGTTTTATTTCTTCCTTGTTTTGATCTAATTTTGTGTTCATTTCTTTGTTATTTTGATCCAATTTTTTCATCATAATCTGGAACATACTCATTACATCCATCTCCTCTTTCTTTTCCTTTGATTTTTCAGCTACTTGACTTTCTATTTGTTCCTCTATTTTAGTGTTTTGTCCTTGTTCCATGTATTGTACTTGAAAATCACCCTTTCCATGTCTCCTTTCTTCTTCCTGTTCTTTCTTTGTTTCAAAATCAAATTGTTCTGGGTCTTTTCCTTCCATTTCTAATAATTGTTTTAATCTGTCCTTTAGTTCATGTTTTGTACCAGTTGTGCTTTCTCCTCTTCTTCCTAGTTCTTCCTTTAATTCGTTAACTTTCAAGTCCATCAACCTTTTTTCCTTCTTGTCCTGAACTTTTTCTCCAGTTCCGTCCATTATAATTTTATTTATTTATCAAGTTTTTATTTTATATATGTTAAATATTTATCAAGTGAAGTTTTATTGTATTATTAAATATAGGTTTTATTTTATTATAAATTTTATGTGTAACAATGTTACAAATGTGAAAATTTTAAAATCGAGCCTTTTTCAAAAGAGCCCCACGTTGTGTGTGCCAATTTTGTAATGTTTTATTATTTTATATATTTTTATTTAATTATTTTTATTTTAAACCTTTAACTTACCCCTTTTTAAGCTAACTCTCTATGCGGAAACATGAAAACTCCTACTCTCTTCGGGTTCTGGCGCCATTGAATTTATTCACAGATATATATTACTTGAATCAATTCTTATTTAAAATTTATTGAAATTATTTATGAACCTTTTATATTTTTAATCTAATAATATATTATTTTAAATAAATATGTATTATTAAAATTTTGTGACGCCTATGGACACCTTTCTTATTATTTCAAAACACACTAAAATGGGAAGTAGAGGTCTCTGTCGATGAGCATGTGTAGTCACTGAGTGTGGAGAATTGCAAACAATTCAGTTCACAGTAAATTAATATCTTTGGTGTGATAGAAAAAAAATGTTTGGTTTATATCTAATAAAATGGAACTTAATTCGACAAAAACAGTTTAATAATTATGATTATCTGGTATGGCATTTACATGAAATATCCGCTCAAATTTAACTAATACTATACAAGAACGATAAACAATTACACAAATACAAGTACCTAACCTACAATTCAATGAAATAAAATCTAAATCTAAGGTGAGCTCTTATCTAATTTTAATTAAAATGAATTATTTATATATTTTGAAATTTATTTTAGAAGTACTTCGATATGCATATGATTTTGATTGAATTTTATTGGTACCAATAATTGACTAACCTTTTTTATTAAATTTTGAACTGGTTGGATGAGGATTCATAAATTTGATGAAGTAGACGCAATTGGAAGATTGAGGATTCTGATTCTCCTCTGGGACACTGGAACAACTTCTTAATGGTATTTTACTGAACCTTTCTTGGTAATTTTAAACTTTTTAACTATTTCTTTAGCTTTATTATAAATTTACTTTCTTTTTAATCCAATTTTTCAAAAATTATCTATCCTCTCGTCGTTTTTTTCTTTTTCAACAACCTCCGTTGCTATGGCCTCCTTTTCAAAGCACTTGATTTTTTTTCTTAATTGCAAAATTTCATAATTTCTTGTTCATTGTCTATTATTGTATATAAAATTTATTCTTGCAATATTGTAATTATTTCTACCTGTTATATCACTAAGAACTTTACAAATTCACCCTTTAAATTGTCCTTATTTATAAAAAAAAACTTAAAATTATGTGTACCCTTTAAATATCTAATATACAATATTCTACCATCAATAATTTTACTTTAATTCATGTAAACACATAACCAATGTTCAATACATCTTTCCAAATACATATTTTATATAAACTAATTGTAAATTTATTTTAATAAACATTTTAAATTTTGATTTTATTGCTCCAATCACAATGCAGTACACATTCTCTCCTTAACAACCATCTCTGAAAATATTATTCTGTGATTCTGTCTGACTGTTCTGTCTTCGCAAAACATACTTCATCTTGACAGTGACATTCAATTATAATTTAGGTTAGAATTCAGCCAAAATATAATTTATACTGACGAGTACCTATATTGATTACAAAAAAAAAACAAACAAGCAAACTATTTTTAAATGAAGAATTATAAATTTATTTTAATTATTCCTAGATATGATAAAATATAGGATACTTTATTAATTTAAGGTAAGTCTTTCTATTTTTATTTCTGAACTTGCATTCAAATTAATTTATTATACATATTTATTTCTTGCTTTTCTGTAATCCTTTCATGAATAGAGTTGATTCAAGTAATTTAATTATCTGATACCATTACAATATATATATATGTATAACCAGTTTTTTAAGTAGGTAACGAAAGAAGTTTTTAGGTTATTATATTTTATTAGCAAATCCAAATACCTATTTATGAAGATCCTAGATTATTCAATTTGATTAATTAATTAGTAAGTTCTACATAAAAGAATGATTTGTTGCCAGAAAAAGGACTGATTTATTTAAAACTTGCAGATGATGTACCTAATCAAAATTCCATTTTATCAGAATCTTCAACTCCAACATTAATTATTATAGATTCAACGGCTCCATCCATGATTATATTGTTCAGTTGCCACATCTTCTGTTCTTCTTAATGCGTATTACTCGCAGCTTTCTCTGCAGACACTTTTGACAAGTTTTTGCAGTAATTTATGTAGGTCCTCCAATTTGTAAGTTCGATTTTTTCACCCCTCACTTCGCTCATATAAGTTCAATAGAATTGAATTCGCAGTGGTATGGTGGTAATAGTAGCACAGTTATTCAATATGATAAAAATATATTACAGTCATTTCTTCCAACAAGGCCATCACGGTCATGTGCTAGAGGAGATAGTAACATTATTGTGGGATAGTTAAGAACAGTCATTTAAGTACCTCTTCAGTATATTCAATGCAGAAGACTTTTTCTTACCCACTACTTTCTGTCTTACTACTTTTTAAAATGTGCTCGAGTTCATTAGTTCGTGTTTTCCAGACATATTCCTAACAATTTTAAGTGTTTTCCTCATCTTTGTCACTCGTTACGTTTTAGACTGCCAAAAAAGACTCTCCTGAATAGGAGAACTCAATAAAATATTTCTGGTCTGGATCCCTGGCCACTGTGGCATGGAACGAAACGAGGCGGCAGACTATTTTGCAAGGGAGAGTGCTGCACGTGCTTCTATCGGACCAGAACCTACAATCGGCATCGCAATATGTTTTGCCAAACAAACACCAAATACCTGGACATCCAGAGGAGCCTTAGACTTCTTCTGGAATAATTTACGAGTATTGGGCTTTTATACATCCTTCGAAGAATGTCTCCAAGCGAATGTTTTACTACAGCAGGCATGACCTACGTTGTCTAACAAGTCTTTTAATAGGTCACTGTCATCTGAATCATCATATGTTAAAACCTGAACTGTCGGAAGATCCGATTTGCCGTCTTTGTCCGGAAGATGAGGAAACAGCAGAGCATATAATTTGCGCCTGCCCGCCGCAGCTCGAATCAGGTATCCGAGGTTTTGCAGGTTCTCTCTCTTGCCCTCGGACCTGAAATATCATTTACCAATTAAACTAATCGGCTTTGTTTAGTGAAATCTGATTACGTGTGAGCCACAATATACTCTTGCGAGTCGCAGTGGAGACTTACCATACTTCATAAACTGGTTGTGCTAAAAGATTATGGATGAAAAAAACTTGATAATTTTTTTGAGAATTAGGATAACATACCTATTTTCATAATACCATACAATTTCTACCAATACAATTAAATTGGATTTAGGATATTAAGTTTTTTGAAGAATCTCGTGCCAAAGCCTGCAATTAATGTTGCGTTTTTACAAATGTAACTTATACAGTACAAAGTCGTATACACACTGGCACTACTTATACTTTTGAAAAAAGTGCCGACATAACAAATTCGTGAGTTGAATCAGTTAAAAACTGGATTTCATTTAATGTTATAATGACGGCTTAGTTGTGGTCTTAGATTTATTTGAGTTGGTTGTGTACATTTCGTATTTTACAAGATTTTGTTATTTTTTTTTCGCAGTTTTATTTAATGGAACTTCGTGAATGCCACTAATTCAAAGCCGTTTTTTGTTGAAAAAAATTATACAGGGTGATTCACAAGTAATGGGTCAAATTGTAAATCTACGTTCAGACGGCCAGAATAATAATATTTTCATTAACAATAATGGGTCTAAGTCTGCTCCTTACTGAGGTACAGGATGTTAAGGCGAAAAAAATAAAATAGATTTTTGTTAATAGATCAGGTATTTTTCTACATAATGACTTTAAAATTGGGTATGAACTAGTTTTTGTAAGGGTAAACAAGAATGTGTGAGAGGATTTGAGTTAACTCGTAGATGTCGCCACATGCGCCATATAAATTAGATGAAATCAGCTACAAATTTTTTATCGCTTATTATTTTATCATTTACTTATTTAATTTGGATAGCCCCATCATTTCTGTAGAAAGAAGCTATACTTCTTTGATCTTTAAAATATTAACGATTTTCGAGATATTTGAATTTCACTAATTTACCACACTACATTTCATTGTGGTCGACGTAGCATTAATCTGTCAGAACACAAGCAATAAATAAGATAAATAAATAAATGTGTTTTATCACGTAATTTTTGTATGGTTTCATTTTAATATCTAGGATATCTGCAGGCTTCAACTTATGTAAATATTCCTCTTCTACCCAGTAATCTCCCAAGTACTGTGCTCTAGGATTCTGGAGTGCTGTGCAGTTGGAAAGTAGGTGGATGGAGGTTTTTCCTTCCATGCGACAGTATCTGCATTTTTCTTCCTCCACTATTTTGAGCTTTTACAGGTGCTCATTCAGGAGACAATGTCCCGTTACGATCCCTGTTAAAACTCTTAGTGCGCTTTTACTTCGACTTATGCTCATTTGATTTCAAGTACAGATGCCTTATAAATACACGATATCTTCCGACCAAGTCTCGATACATTAAACTGAATATGGATAATAAACGTTTTCACTAGTACCAGTCGCTGAGCTGCTTGAAATATCATCTGCTTACATTGATAGGTGAAGTCAAGTTAACCCTTTACTTCTTAACTATCAAAACCAGATAAATATATTGTTTTTGTTACTTTAACGTAGATCGTTCGAGTCTTCCTTGGACCAATTTAGGAATTAACGATTTTGATGAATATATTTTATAAAATAAATCAAATGAAGAACATTTTAGAATTTATAGAGCATATTATTCGCTCCAAAAGCTTAATCACTGGGTGCAATCCAGTACCCTTGAATATTACTACAAAATATATTTTTCCCAAGGCAATATTATTCCTTCCCATACACCATATCGTGATACTTCTCGCGGCTATTTATTATTATTTTTTCACTCAAACCTAGCACGCTTTCAAGCATATTTAATTATTTGAGATCCTTACCGAAAATTCGCATCTGATATAAACGATTTCCACACTAAAACTGCGTGATTATATGCAAAATTTCTAGCATCACAAGGAAGGAGAACGATGAGTATTTTAAATAAAAGGGTGTCAAGGCTCATCAAACGCTTAAAAAGGTGCGAGCATTATAATTTATTTTTGACAGCTTCCATCAGTTTTCTGGTCTATGTTAAATTTTGTGTTATTTTTATCGTTATGGGCCATTTAGCAATTATTGAAACTGTTCAGAGTTAAAGTGTAAATTTTTTTATACCCCACATCGACCATACCCAAGGGCTTTGGAAGATTAGATTTTTATCACACTGGAAAAAATAAAAAAATTTTCTTGTTCAAATTATTCCTATTTTTATAAGTGTATACGGGGTTATTATGTTGAATCTTAGTGAAAATAGACGCTAGTATTTTGCCGAAGGATGTAGGATAAAGATAAGAATGAAAATGAGAAATCATTTGCTTAGATTTCAAGGAGAGAATAAGACTTTAGACATTTTCATTAAGCATAAGAGAAATTTTTTGAAATGAAAAATTTTGTAGAGAAATCTAAAGCAGCGGAAAATGAGAAAATAGACTGGATCATTCATTTTATGGATATGTAGATATTCCAGCTGCTTTTTAAATTAACTAGTCCAGAAGATCCAAATTCTAAATCACATTCAGATATAGTAAAATTGGTTAAGGATGTATGTATGTATGTATGATTGGGGTAACATTCACTGAGACCTAAAAGATCTATTGTGCCCCCTTACTTCTACTTAGTTCCTGAGGAGAGTCTCTGAAACTAGTAGCTCCTTTAGTCCTATTTCCCGGAGGAATTTTAGGATATCTGCAGGCTTCAACTTAGGTAAATGTTCCTCTTCTATCCAGTAATCTCCCAGGTACTGTGCTCTAGGATTCTGGAGTGCTGTGCAGTTGGAAAGTATGTGGATGGAGGTCTCTTCTTCCATGCCACAGTATCTGCATTCTTCTTCCTCCACTAGTTTGAGCTTTTTCAGGTGCCCATTCAGGCGACAATGTCCCGTTAGGATCCCTGTTAAAACTCTTAGCGCAGTCTTGCTTTGACTTATGCATTCATTTAATCTCCGTAGGTTGTAGTCACCCAGGAGAATCTTTGATTGTCTAAGCCCTACTAGATCTTTCCAATGGTCAGATCTTCTTTTTCTTTCGGCTTCGCCTATTTCTTCCAATATTACCTTGGAGCTGATTCCGCAAAAGGGTTCAGACCCCCTCTTTGCTAGTCCATCTGCTATTTCATTTCCTTCTATTCCAGTGTGTCCTGGAATCCATAGTAGGGTAACTATATTGTTCTCGCCTAATTCATTTAGTTTGTCTAGGCATTCCCAAACCATTTTAGAACTGATTACACAAGAGCTCAGTGCTTTTATGGCTGCTTGACTATCTGTCATTATGATAATCCTTTGTCCTCGGTATCCTTTATCAATATTGAACTGGGCGCACTTTCTTATGGCGTGAATTTCCGCTTGAAAGATACTAGGGGTTTTTCCCAAGCTTTCGGAGTGTTTGGTTCCTGGCCCGAACACTCCTATCCCAGTTCCTCCTATTGCTTTTGAGCCATCTGTGTACCATTGAATGGCATTCTTTCCAATTCTGGTAATGGTATTCGGATCCCATTCCTTCTTGTTGGTGAATTCTGTAACGAATTTCTTCGAAAAGTTGTACTTTTTCATCATACCGTCTTGTGGCATGTCCCAGGTTGTCTGATTTCTAAGAAGTGAAGAGGTGATTTTTCTTTTAATGATTCCCTCTCTACTTAGTCTGTATCTTGTTTTTTCTGCAACACTTTCCACCACCATATGTAGAGGGGTGAGGTTGAGAATTACTTCCATTGCTGCCGTTGGGCATGTTCTCATTGCTCCTGTAATGCATATACAAGCTAGTCTTTGAATTTTGGAGAGGTTTTCTCTCGTTGTCAATAGACTAGTTCTGCTGCTCCATGCAATGGCTCCATAAGTGATAATTGGTCTCACTATGGCAGTGTACATCCAGCTTAGGATTTTTGGGTTGCAGCCCCAATTTCTCCCTGCCAGATTCCTACAGACCATTAGAGCCATTTTCGCCTTGTGAGTAATCTCCTTTTCGTGTTTGTTCCACAGGAGCTTACTGTCTAAAATCAAACCTAGATACTTGACTTCTTGTCTCCATTCAATCTCGTTACCATCAAGTTTTATGGTTTTGAGGTTGAGTTTTCTTTTCTTAGTGAAGGCAATCAAGATGGTTTTAGTGGGGTTGATGCTGAGCCCCACTTGCCTACACCAGCTATTTGTATAGTTCAGACCCTTTTGTACAATATCACAAAGGGTGTTTTCGAATTTCCCCCTGGCTGTTATGACAATATCGTCGGCATATCCTTGGCAGGATATTCCTAGATTCGTCAAACCACACAGGAGTTCGTCAACCGTCAGACTCCACATTAAAGGGGATGCTACTCCTCCCTGTGGGCATCCTCTGGTAGTGCAGATGGAGACAATGTCTTTGCTTGTCCTTGTCTCTGCTACTCTTGTGGTGAGCAGTTCCGACATC
Organism: Galerucella nymphaeae; assembly: GCA_963978555.1. Taxonomy (NCBI): domain Eukaryota; kingdom Metazoa; phylum Arthropoda; class Insecta; order Coleoptera; family Chrysomelidae; genus Galerucella; species Galerucella nymphaeae. The sequence goes on along the minus strand of OZ021707.1, from coordinate 10,164,811 downwards.
CATTTGGATGTTGTGCTGTCAACACCCCTTCTGCTTAATGCTCTTTTGACAGCCTCATGTGGAGTGTTGTCAAAAGCTCCTTCTATGTCCAAAAATGCACATACTACAGTTTCTTCCCACTGAACAAGAAACATAACAAGTCTATTTTGTGATGTTCTTTTTAGATACTTTTAGAGACTTTTCGAGATGTTTATTTAAAACGTAAAAAAGATATCTCCCAAATGTTTAAATTTTATAAACAACTTTATTAACATCCATGTTATGTAATTAAAACATATTTCAGATGTACACAATACTACTTGAATTCGCAGTGATATACACATCCTATGAACTTCTTTTCAGCAACTTCTTTTTGGAAACATCCATACGATGTTAATTTGTATAAGGTTTCACTAATGTTACATACAAAACATGACTGCAATATTACAAATTAACATGTTTCTGAGATGATCACATTTTGTAGTTACTTTTACATCTTTCGAACTACTCTTTAGTAACTTCCTGCGACTATGTTTATACGATGTTAGTTTATAAAACTCTCGGTAATATTTCATATCTACCTTTACATTAAACATCACAATAACATAATTGGGTGAGCTGTTTGAATGATGTATTCATAACATTATAAAAAAGAAGAAAACAGAAGCCGAAAAAACAATGACAAGTATGATATTTGTATGGCAGATCGTGGCATGCAAGTAGGTTATAAGTGGTGGCAGCGTGGTTTTCAGTTCCGCAGTTTTATTTCAGTGAAAGCATTTTCTTGTTATAATGGACGAACATCAGTTTTTGGTAAGTACTTATGCCAAAATCATAAACACTGAAATTGCGGGTGGAGGGACCTTGAAATAATTATACAATAGTTTACAAAATAAGAGGTTTTTTCAACTTATAGAATTATTTAGTTAGGTACTTGGTATATTTTTATAACGATTCAGAATATTCCAAATCCAAGATAATGCTCGTATTTTTGCAGATATTATGATCGAGAAGAAAATTTGTTCATTGTTCAAGATATTCCAGAAGCTACATCAATATATTTATTTTAAGGCTGGATTTGTTTTTTTTTTATTATGTTTTCTTTTTTCATTAGTTAATATACTTTTTAAATCTTTTATTGCTTTTTAATTTTAAATGTACAGGATGAACAACTAAGAACGGCAGTAGGCCACATCTCAGAAAAGAATATTGGTACAACATCTAAAAGAATATACTGTATCGATTCGGAAATGTTGCATTCAGTTCATCGGTAAGATGTTGTTTTATAGACATTGCATAAACATGCACTAGATGTTAAAAAGCATTTCTGAATGTAACAAAAATATTGCTTTCGGTTCATTATAAAGACTTCCTTTTGAGGAAGTTCTAGTAACATCACAGTAATGTAAAAAGGCAGCGCTTTAACATCGTTGAGAAGTTCAGTTGTAACATCACAAAAGTGAACAGCCCTAAGCTGGGCGTAAGCGGTTGTGTAGATGTGCATGTGATGAAAACAAGAGGAAAAATGGGAAGAACATGAGCACAATGTGATGTTAAATTGATGTGAATGTAACAATTATTTGCATAGTGGGTTGGTTGTCTAGAGCACCTCGGATATCCTCCGTCAGTTGTACCAGTGCAGTCTCCGTAGATCTGCCTGCCCGGTAAGCATGCTGACATGGGTGGAGAGGTAGTCTCTCTAGGATTTCCGTTCGAATGTAGTTGTCAATTGCTTTTTCCATCGTTTTGAGTACAAACGATGTTAGGCTAATTGGTCTAAAGGATTTGGGGTTTGTTGTGTCCCTTTTCCCAGTTTTTGGAAGGAAGGTTACTATTGCCCTTCTCCAAGCTTCTGGTATATACCCCAGTTCTAAACTACTCCGACTAATTCTAACCAGATGCGGTAGAATTTCGTCTTGAGCTTGCTGGAGCAATGCTGGGAAAATTCCATCCGCTCCCGGTGTCTTGAAAGGCGAAAAGGTGTTCATAGCCCATTTCAACCTATCGTTACTACAAATGTGTTTGGCCATTGTAATACTTGCCCTCGAAGGTCTGTTATGAGCTTCGAGAGGATTGTCTCTCCTATTTGGGATGCTCCCAGGAAAATGAGTTTCTAGTAAGAGTCGGACTCTTTCCCCCTCATTTTCGGTATAATTGCCGTCTGGCTTTCTCAAAGCCATATCTGTGTTGACCCTACTTTTCGCCATGACTTTGTAAAGTCTTGCCGCAGCAGGTGTTGCGTCTATATCTTCACAGAATTTTCTGAAGCTGCCAGTCTCCGGTGAGTTTTGCTTTATTGAAAAGGTCCCGGGTTTGAGATCTTAGTTCTGACAGATGTTTGTTCCACCAGGGTGCATCTTTGCTGCTTTGTTGTTTTTGAAGAGGGCAGCTCGATTCAAACGCATCAATTATTGCCCTGTTCAGATCCTGTAGCTCATTTTCCAGGTCGAGATGGTGCTTAGCCCTTCCTTTTCTCTGGATTTGTGCTAAATTTCTTTTTAGATTGGTGTTATAAGTGTCCCAGTCTGTTTTTCTTGGTATTCTCCTGAGGCTTGCCTCTGGTATGCCCAGTTCTAATTTGAATGTTATGATACTGTGATCGGAGAGAGACGGTTCACCCGATACTCTCCAATCTTTTACTATTTGTCTTAGATCCTGTGATGCCAGTGTAATATCTAAAACTTCTTGCCTTACCCTTGTTACAAATGTAGGTGTATTCCCTATATTGTGGATATTAAGGTTTTTATTAAGGATATATTCTAAAAGTTGCTCACCTCTTTTGTTGGTGTTGCTACTGCCCCAAACGGTGTTGTGTGCATTGGCATCACATGCTAGAAGTAGAGGTAGTCTCTTCTCTTCGCAATACTTCACCAGCTTTTGTACCTCTGGGGGTGGTGCAGGCCCATCTCCCTCAAAGTAGCATGATGCTATCACTATTTCTTTACCCTCCTTCTTGTGTTCGAGGTATGCTCGAATTGGAACGAGGTCTCGAGTCATGTATTCTGAAAGACAAAAATAGTTAATATTATTTCTTATCATAATACATGTTCTTGGTATATCACTACCCGTGTGATATACTAGTTTAGCATCTTTACATGCTAATCCTCTTACCTGGTTATTATTAACCCAAGGTTCTTGGATTAAACACATCCCCCATTGGTCCTTGGTGAACAATCTTGTGATCACCGCCGATGCTCCTTTGGCATGGTGTGCATTAACTTGAGCTAAGTTAACTCCCACCATCCTGTATGTCGTCTTCTTGGGTGTTTCCCTCCTTCGTCAGGGTGATGTCCCCTTCTGATAGAGTACTGTCCCCTTCCTCCGACACAATCTCCATTTCCTCCTCGGTCAGCGGCGACTCCTCCCCAAGGAGTTTGGAGATGTGCAGACTTTCTACACTCCCCGAGTCGTCACTGGCCTTGGAGGAAATGGAAACTTCCACAGTTTTTCTTTCCTCTTCTTTTCTGAGGCCATGTACGGGTATTTTCCCAAACCGGTAATGGATGGTGAACCCGTTGTTCTTGATTTTCTGGCAGGATAGATTGTCTATTCCTGCCCTCAAGACTAGGCCATTGCCCTCTTCCTTCAGGTTGAGAACCTTCCACTGGTTTGTTTCCAAACCCTCGTTCTGCGCTTTGATTAAGCGAAGAAGTTTTCCTTCCTCTACGCCTTTGCTTCTTGGTAGGAAGATCGTGGCGGTATGCATTTTTGGGATGTCGTCTCCCTGGCACACCGTCAGTTCTGCCCCCTTCCAGCTCTCCAGCTTTGGTACTATCAACCGGAGCCATTCTGCAGTCTGTGGTGTTTCACAGTCGATTAGAACGACTCCTGGTCTGAAATGTATGCCACTAAACTGGAGTTTGTATTCCCATCCAGCATACATTTCTTCTATTATTGCGTTCTCCAGCAAGGTTTGGTCGTCCGCACTGAGGGTAATCTCAGGGTACGCCCTTGGGAGAACTGCCATTCTTTTCAGCTTTGCTGCAGCTGCATAGCTGCCAGATGAAGAGGGGATGACTGTTCTGTCCTCCTTTTTCTTCTTCGCCTGTGCTTGCGGTGCTTGGGCTGTCGCCATTCCCCGCTTTCTCTTTTCTCCTTTAGGAGGGATGTTTTTCTCCTCTCCTTGCTTCTTGCGTTCTGTAGCCTTCTTCCTTGCTTCCTCCGGTGTGAGTCCCTGTTCAAGGAAGCGAAGATACCATCTCACCCCCGCTCCACTAAGTCCACGCCTTAGTGGATCATCCCTTCCACCGGGTTTACCCAGTTCAGGAAGAAGGGGGGGTTTCTTCTTTTTTGTCCAGGATTTCTCCCGGAGATTTCCACCAGTTGAGGAGGTTGAGGGTATAGGTGCCCCTGCCTTTCTCCTCTCCTGTTTTTCTCTAACTTCCTCTACACGAGGTCTGCTCGCGTGCGAGGAAGATGCTCCTGTATTAATGGGCACTGTGGATGTATTGCTCCTACTTGTGCCCGGTTGCGGTACATGCCCGCTTGGTTTCATTTCTTTTTTCTTATTCATGGTTGATCCCACGAGTAGCTAGGGAAGCATAAGGTCCACTCCTGCAGAGCCCCGCATGCAGGAGTAAGGGTATTGAAACTGGATGTCCCCAGGTATCCAGAGTCCGCATATTAGCGATCAAGCTTCCCCTTGACCACGCAGTCCTCGGCATATGCTGTTCCACCTTGACTTGGAGGGTTTTTATTGTGGTCTCCTTCCACTTGGCCAGCTGTTTAAGGCAAGCCCCCACATCCAGTGAATATACCTCATCAACCACCTTCCACTAGATACGGTTTATATCAGGCAGGTTTCCACAAGCAGTCTGCTGCTCCGACGATCCCGCTGACTCCGGCTATCGACCGGCTATCAGCAGACCCGTCGGGACATCAGTCCACTCTCCACGCTGAAGATCCTGATATCGGATTTCTGCATTTCACAGGAATCCGTTGAGCTGTCCTTGGTTTCACGTATTCCTTCGAGAAGGAATAGCTACTCGGCTCCCCCACCAACGACCAGGTCTCACAGCTCCTCGGGGGAGTTGGTTAAGGATCATTTATATCCTAGTCCAAGTGTAATCGTGGAACAAAAAGTATTCAAAAAGAAGCCAGGAGTTTTGCTGACTTTGTGTCAGATCTATGTTTGTATGTATATATGTATGTATTTTTGGGGTAACATTCACTGAGACCTGAAAGATCTAGTGTGCCCCCTTACTTCTACTTAGTTTTTGAGGAAAGTCTCTGAAAGTAGTAGCTCCTTTAGTCCTATTTCCCGCAGGAATTTTAGGACACCTGCAGGCTTCAACTTAGGTAAATGTTCCTCTTCTATCCAGTAATCTCCTAGGTACTGTGCTCTAGGACTCTGGAGTGCTGTGCAGTTGGAAAGTATGTGGTTGGAGATTTCTTCTTCCATGCCACAATATCTGCATTCTTCTTCCTCCACTGTTTTGAGCTTTTTCAGGTGCCCATTCAGGCGACAATGTCCCGTTAGGATCCCTGTTAAAACTCTTAGCACAGTTTTACTTTGACTTATGCATTCATTTGATCTCAACAGGTTGTGGTCACCCAAGAGAATCTTTGATTGTCTAAGCCCTACTAGATCTTTCCAATGGTCAGATCTTTTTTTTCTTGGCTTCAACTATTTCTCCCAATATTACATTGGATCTGATTCCGCAAAAAAGTTCAGGCCCCCAAAAAGGTATTTCAGACCCCCTCTTTGCTAGTTCATCTGCTATTTAATTTCCTCCTATTCCAGTGTGTCTTGGAATCCATAGTAAGGTAACTTTATTGTTCTGGCCTAGTTCGTTTAGTTTGTCTAGGCATTCCCACACCATTTTGGAACCGATTACGCAAGAGCTCAGTGCTTTAATGGCTTCTTCACTATCTGTCATTATGATAATCCTTTGTCCCCTGTATCCTTTATCAATATTAAACTGGGCGCACTTTCTTATGGCGTGGATTTCCGTTTGAAAGATACTTGGGGTTTTTCTCAAGCTTCCAGAGTGTTTAGTTCCTGGAACGAACACTCCTATCCCAGTTCCTCCTATTGTTTTTGAGCCATCTGTGTATCATTGAATGGTATTCTATCCAAGTCTGGTAATGGTATTTGGATCCCATTCCTTCTTGTTGCTCAATTCTGTAACGGATTTCTTTGAAAAGTTGTACTTTTTCATCATACCGTCTTGTGGCATGGTTGTCCAATTTCTAAAAAGTGAGGAGGTGGTTTTTTTCTAATGATTTCCTCCCTACTTAGTCTGTATCTTATTCTTTCTGCAACATTTTTACCACCATATGTAGAGGGGTGAGGTTGAGAATTACTTCCATTGCTGCCGTTGGGAATGTTCCCATTGCTCCTGTAATGCATATACAGGCTAGTCTTTGAATTTTGGAGAGGTATTCTCTCGTCGTCAATAGACTAGTTCTACTACTCAACGCAATGGCTCAATGAGTTATAATTGGTCTCACTAAGGCAGTGTACATCCAGCTTAGGATTTTTGGGTTGCATCCTCAACCCGTGCCAGATTCCTACAAACCATTAGAGCCATTTTCGCCTTGTAGGTGATCTCCTTTTCGTGTCTGTTTCACAGGAGTTTACTGTCTAAACTTGAACCTAGATACTTGACTTCTTGTCTCCGTTCAATCTCGTTCCCATCAAGTTTTATGGTTTTTAGGTTAAGTTGTGTCAGATTCAAAAAACCTCTGAAAAAAATGAGTTTACATGCTTATCATGCCGTATTTCTACCGCTAATACCCATTCAAGTCTACAATTTATTAGAGAGTTACATAATCCAGAATGGGTAAAAAAAAAAAGTTATTCCAATTCAAAGCTCCAAATAATCGTTAATAATTTCTTGTTAAACGCAAAACGTAACTGTATAATATTACTACTATATTACTACCTAAGTAATCCCTACAAAATATTTTGATATTGACACCATACTTTTCCTAATTCTCTTACGCAATTACTTGAAATTTTAATATTATAAACAATACTATATCACTCTATACCTTTTTGAAATAGACTATAGTTTGTTGAAAAATGATATGTAAGAATTTTTTTAAACAAAAATTTTTTTCAATTCCTTAACGAATCACCTTTTTTTCCATCCCTACTTGCTTATAACTTTTGAAACTTTTCATGTGATAGTAAGCACTATAGATTTTTCTAAGCTTATTCATTTTTCACCATTTTCAACTTGTCCATTAGACTATAGTCAAATGCGCTCTTATCGTGCGGGTTTAAATGTCACTAACCATATGTTTCAAATCAGAAAAAATTCAGAGGTTACCAAAATGTGAGATTACACTGGTTGACGAATTGCCACAAGTCTATCTTATTTATCTAACGGATGTTATTTGGAAATAATGATTAAACACAATGAAAGAAAACAAAAACTGAGAGTATGTCTTAGTCTTTGATGAATCGTATGACCCGCACGATAAGACTGCCTTTAACTATATGTCTCCAATATGCAATTGAACGTCAATGAGTAAAATTCTCTTCTATTTCAATTTTAAAACTAATATCAACCAAACTAAATTGTTGAATTGTTCTCAGCAAACAATGTAGGTATTTGCCTATTTATCTTTTTTTGATATTCGTTGTTAAATTTATTGTTGCTATAAAATCTACAAAGACTTTCTACCTGAATGGGTATAACTATTAAAGCAGGATACCGCCCTTATTTTAATAATTAGACAGAGAATACATTTTATGTAACTAATAAAGCATAAAAGGGTTGAGTTTTATTAATGAGCACCATTATGTTTCTGATTGATTTTTATGAGATTTTAGTGCGTTTGGGAGGTGTTAATTACCCGAACGTATTATTCAAAATCTTTTAATTTTACGTAAATCTACTTTTTTATATCAACAACTTTAAACATATTTAAGGTACGGTCGATGATCTGCCTACTTTTTTGAGATGAATCCGAGCACCGGAAGAGCGATATAACAACCCTTAAAGAGTTTTGAAAGAATAATAATTTCCTTCTTTTATGCACAGCAGTTGTTTGTATCATAGTATAAATTAGAGTTTTTTTTTGTTAATTCTTTAATGGATACCATACAGCAGCATAATAAAAATAAAATAAAAATGATGAAAAAACAGTTTTTTTGTCAGGTAAATTTGTGCTATCAATACACTTAAAAAAGCATGTTTAAATTTCAATGAAAAAAAGAGAAAGTTAGTTTTTTCATACTTAATGTCTACACTGTATATTATTATATCCAAAATATTATAAATATAGATAGATATATTATGTCGAAATATACGATTTCCACAAGTACCACAAGGAAAATAGGAAAAAAAATACTTGAAAAATAGAGAAAAGTTGTGCGCAGGGGTGCGTTCGAAAACACATAGTAGCCGTTCGAAATTGTATACAAAAATAGTACGCACAGTAATAGTTCGAAGAGATGGTGGTTGTACATACTGGTGCGCGCACCAAACATTTTAGTCCCAAATAAGGTAAAATTTGAGCTGAGAGGAATAGGTGAAGCCGAAAAATAGAGAAGATCCGACCATTCTTCTTCTGGGTGACTATAACAACCTATTGAGATCAAATGAATGCACAAGTCAAAGTAAAACTACGCTAAGAATTTTAACAGGGATCCTAACGGAACATTGTCGCCTGAATGGGCAACTGAAAAACTCAAAATAGTGGAGGAAGAAGAACGCAGATATTTTGATATGGAAGAAGAAACCTCCATCCACATACTTTCCAACTACACAACACTAACATTTACCTAAGCTGAAGCCTGCAGATATCCTGAAATTCTCTTAAGCATTAACTTAATTAACACCCTTTTAAATACCGCAAAGCTGAAACCCGAGCTTGTTTTAATAGCTACCTAATGTCCGCTCTGCTAATTCTTGTTTGATCTTCCTAACCGTTCTTAATATCTGCCATAAATTAAAGCGAATATTTTTCGGCAAAATTTATAACTTATTTTAAAGTGGGCGGCACTTGGGGCACTATCATAAGTTACGGTTGATTTCACTATTAGTAGAGGGTAACTAGCCCACTGGCTCTAATTATAGGAAGGGCACTAATTTCATTTGACTGAAATTCTTGATTTCAATTTCTACATTTTGGAAAAATTAAAAGGGCAAGGGCAGTTGTAGCTAGCGGTGAAGAATTGTGCCTCATAATTTATATTGACTAATAATATAAAAAAACTACAAGGTGTATTAAGCATAACAATATAAAAAGTACTACATGTATAACTAACTTATAGAGTTGGTTTGTGGGCGTTCTCTATATTCTTATAGACTTATGGTGGGTTTATACACTTTACTTAATTTTAGTTTAGACGTAAATTTAGTGTTAAATTTAGACTTAATCTTATCAAAGGTTAAAGTGTTTATACAGAATTTTAATTCATATTTTAATTTAATGCTACGCATGCGTATAAAATGGGATTTGGGGCTTTTTATACTTAGCATTTGACATTTGACACTAATTCTAACTTGTTTCGTGTTTATGTGTTTATTATTATCACAGAGTACATGTTATTATTGGCAAAGGCTATTTTTTATCAAAATTATAATGATACGCAAGAACAAGAGAGCGATGGTTTGCCTGGTGTGGCACTCTGTCAATCAGCGCATGTGTATATCAACAAAATTTAGTTTTATCTTTAAATTTAGTGTGAAGGTTTCAATTATTGAGCACTTTCAAGGTCAACCCTTACATTTAACACAAACACAAATTATGACTAAACCATCCCATTGAAGTATATGGTTTTTAAAATTAAGTCTAAATTTAACACTAAATTTACGTCTAAACTAAAATTAAGTAAAGTGTATAAACCCACCATTAGTGAGGTTTATTGAATCAATTGATTCAATTGAGTGGTGTGTTGATTCAAAACGTCTTTCTGTACCAGCACATTTACCAATAATATTCTTCCGATGAAGATTTGCTGAGTTTCAGGCTATTTCTTCCACAGTACCCTTCGAGAACCCCATTAGGATTCTTAGTTGGACTTTGAAAAGGCTTCGATCTTTTTGGGTTGTGCTTTTCAAGATATATATATTGAGCTTGTTCGGTCGAGTAATGTCATTCCAGAGATAAGCTTTCCTTTCCTTTCCTTTCCTTCCCTTTCCTTTCCTTTCCTTTCCTTTCCTTTCCTTTCCTTCCGTTTTCCTTTCGTTTTCTTCCTGTTTATAAATGAACAGTAAACACTAACAGATCCAGAGTAAGTAAAGTTTAAATAGTAATACTAAATATACATACAGCCAAATATTTTAGGAATATCTTGGAATGGAGTATATCCTTTTGATTTTTCGCCACTTCTCCTTTCTCGAGATGTAATTTACTACTGAAGGTGAGAATACATATCACTGCTTGTTAATATTTTATGTTCATTCGCAATTTTGATACGTTTTAACTTGGTAAGTTATCTTGAATTATTTATGATTAGAACAATAATGTTCTTCGTTTGAATAATAATTATATAGTACTTACCCTCAGCTATTAAGTATTTAAGCTACATTACAGTCCCTATACAAATATAGATTCACCCACCCTTTTGGGGTGAATATTGTTAAGTCAACTAGTGGTTTTCTCTAATGTATCCTTTCATAATTACCATATAGACCGTTTGTCAGCAGTTATAAAGTGATTTAGTTTAAACAACTTAATTTCAAAAACAAAAATCTAATTTTCATTTAAGGCGGATAACAGCGTTTAAATCAAGATTAACTAGTGGTCAATGCATAATTCATAAAAATATTTGTTAAATAAATGAGGGTTGATTGTGTATTTGGAGGTTACAGCCCTCACCGCAAAGGATTAGATGTTATAAAATAAAATAGATTTGACAGTTTTACTATTTTCGGGGTCTTTTGAGTTTAACAATTATATTAAGCTGTAATATTTGACAAATGTTTTCCAAAATTTTCAGATATATTTATATCATCATTTTTTCTATTTCAGTGTAATTTATGTAACAGTACATCAATTAATTCAAATTGAACTTTGGTGATAAAGCTTCACCTAACAAATCTAGTTCGTCCTGTTAATTTTTATTTTTCCTGATCAACATCCGTTTTTATTTTGTATTTTCAAAAAAATAATACTCCATATAAACAATTTATAGTTATATTGAGTTTCTGGAACGTACTGTATATTATTTCATTATGGTGAATCGATATAAAAAAAATTGAAAAGATCTTGTGTTAAATTTTCACACATCCTGTATAATATTTGCTTGATTCTTCTACTATCAGATATAGCCCCTGGGAAAGTAATCATAGGTCTCCGCCTACAATTTGATGACTTCATTATCGAAAAATAAAACAAACGAGAAACGCCACGTTATTGGTGGAGTTTGAACAATTTCGTTAAAACAAGGATGGAGAATTAATTCTTATTTATTTTCACTTCGCGCAAATTATGGGGTCTGCCTTTGTTTACCTAAGCTTTTTTTAAGGTAATATATTGTTCCGATCGATACTTCAACTATAAGATTTCGGAAATTAATCAGCTTCTTCCGGAACTTTTTTTTCTTGTTTTCGTTACATAAAATAAAAGGGATGGAAACTTTTATAAATGGTTTGTTTTTTCACAAAAGTTATACAGAGTGGACCTCGTAGACACTTTGAAATATTGCGATTCAAATCAACTAGACTCAATAATATGTTCATATTAAGAGAGATACAGGGTGTTAAACATGAAATTTTAATTTTCGTTTGTCATAATAACTTCAACGTTTTTTGACGTATATGCACAAAAATAGTATATTGGCGGTTTTCGGATATGATAAATCATCATTTTGTACCTATTTCGATGTATTTTGTAGAGGGCGCCCCAAAGACCACGTATGCGGCATGAATATACGCAAAACTTTTTTTTCTGTAGACGTCCCGAAAATATAACTTTCGGTATGATTCATTGAAAAGAAATTGAAACTTCACACAAATCGTACTGAAAGTAGCTATTTTCGGAATGTTTTGTTTTCTTTCGGGACGATTTTTTTTACTTTCAGGACGATTTTTTTACTTTCGGAATGATTTTCAATATCTATGTAGGCAATTTTAGCAATGACATTTACGGAAATTTCATTATGACATCGCTTGTCAAAATAAATTTGTTGATAGTTCCACAGTATTTTCGATCCAGAAATGGAAATCGACGAAAGTGACTAGGAAATAATTACACATGAAATCAGTAAGCAGTAATATTTATAGTATCTATCTACAACAACAATAATCATCTCATTGTCATTGTGTAAAAGTGACGTTCGCTTACTAGATATTGAGGAAGAGAGGTTTTTATCAAAGTCAAAGTGACAGTAACATTTCCAGGTATATGACATTTTAATATTGAAGTTAATTTATCGCTGTGAAAGTTTCAGCTAACTTTGGCCGCTGTCAAAGTGACAATTGCACTGTGGCATATGCCATTTTTTATACATGAGTTGAATTGTCAGTAGTATAATTATAGGCGTTTTCGATTATTTACTTTTGGCTGCTAGTAGCAGCTCGTAGTGACTAAATTTCGTTCGTTTATTACCGGGCGTGACGCTTAATCTTACCTTCCCCTTGCCCCTTGAGCACATACCGAAAAGTATGGGCTTCAAGCCATGGACATTAAATATTTGACGTTTGTCAGGTTTGACGTTTATTTAAAGGTTAAAATTGTGCCGATTACGATTTAAATCTTACTGGAAATATTTAAACATGCAAAATTATATTATCAATAACATCATAGTCGAAAACTGTTTTTCTAAAAACACAGGAAATTCATTAATAATATCAGATGATAGTTTGGATGATGACATGAAATGACAAGTGGCTTTGAGGATCCTAAAAATCGTGTTCGTTTTTCTCAAAAGTCTTGACGACTGAGGCGTTACGCAAAAATGCTTGAAGCCCAAATAAACGAAAGCAACAATTGATGAGTACTTCAAAATAATCAGGTTATACATCGATAACTTTTTGCATAGATATAAAGAGTGTCAGTTTGACAGTTTAAATAATCCGACCATAAATTGACCGCGAAGCGGGAGGATTATTCTGTCAAACTGACACGATTTGTAAGCAGGTATGCAGTAAGTTTGAGATGTATTTATTTTGAAGTACGTATTGTATTGTTAATACGATTATTTGTTGTGTAATTATAAACAATTCAGATATAAATTGATACAATAGAAATTACAATCCAAATCGATTCATTTTTGATAAACGTCAGAATTTGACGTTGATGTTAGTTTGTGTGTTGTTGTATATATTGATGTCGATGTGGTTACCATAAATAAGTGGTTGATTGGTTGATACCAGTTGATACTATGAAAATAAAGGCATTTTAAAATATTCGATTGATAGAGCTATGTATAATCACTTGTAAAATTTTTTATTGGTGGTAGAGCTACTCTATGAATAATCAGGTATTATCGAAATTATACGAAATAACTAAACTAAATTGATCATTCTAATTAGTTGAAAATGATACGAAAACAATAATCAGTATGAAATCAGGAGAAAATAAAATAAGTCGTAAAATTTTGAAGTTAGTTCACTTACGGACCACTTTGTATATTAAGTCAAAATATCACGAATATTTTTCTGCGAGAACGAAAAGATAGTCGAAATTCAAATGCGTTTTCTATCTGTTTGTATTTAATTAGATATATTCAGATGTATCGCGAAAGTACATTTAGAGTGAGAAACTTTTGTCAATGTAGTGAACAATGACTTAAAAATATTTAGTGGTCAATAAAGAAAGTTGAGGTTGGATATCGTGCCGGAAAAAAAATTCACGTTATAGCATAAAAAATACTCAAACATTTTCGAGAATATTACACGTGCTTGTTGCGGTTTCTTTTACCTCAGTTCCATTCACGGTATACCTATATAATTATTTTAGGTACGTATCAATATTATTTTGAAAAAGCACAATAGTGAATAACCCTTCCTGGTATAGCCCATAAAATGACTTATAAACATACACTTTGAGGTTCTAATTACTAAGACCTTCAAAAAATACAATAAAATCCCATTTTTTTAAGATAACGTTGCCGTAAAGTACATAATAATATCGATATACTTCTTTGAGATACAATAATAAGCACTCTCTATTGAATAACTCTAATCACTACCTGTTTTCTTTCTTTCACTATGGTGTGTATGTTGTGTATTTTCCTTGAAACGCCTTTCATGCCATTACTTCCTTCACAGACACGTTAACTCTGTAATATTTAATACTTATATGTAGGAAGTATCCCACACATAACTAGATATATACAAGGTGATACATTAATTACTATAGTAAGTGCTAACTTTGCAGATCTATTGTGTTTGCTCTTCAATTATTTCAGAGCTCCTTGTCTAGGCCCGTCCTATTTACTAGACTCCGAATGGCAAAGCTCAGCTCATCCATATACCTGGAATGTTGAGGATCTTCCTTCCCTATTATTGGAAATCTCAGTCTAGCAAAGCCTTCGGAATAAGACAGTATGTGTTTCCTCCTATTAGTGATTATTACTTTTTTCTATTGTTAACCTAGGAGTCCAGGAATACTACTTCACCAAAAATTTCATTAGTTTGAGATTTACAATCAAACAAAAATGACTGATGACATGTATGTATGTATGTATGTGTATGTATTTTTGGAGTAACATTCACTGCGACCTGAAATATCTATTGTGCCCCCTTAGCTATACTTAGTTTTTGAGGAGAGTCTCTAAAGCTAGTTGCTCCTTCAGTCCTATTTCCCGGAGGAATTTCAGGATATCTGCAGGCTTCAGCTTAAGTAAAGGTTCTCTTCTATCCAGTAATGTCCCAGGCTCTGTGCTCTGGGATTCTGGAGTGCTGTGCAGTTGGAAAGTATGTGGATGAAGGTTTTTTCTCCTATGCCACAATAACTGCAATCTTCTTCCTCTACTATTTCGAGCTTTTTCAGGTGCTCATTCAGGCGAATCTCAAAATATGATGATTCTGCTCAACATGCCTTATGCAAATATTGCTAGTTTCCGAGATACGAGGTGTTCAAAGTTTAAATTTAAATTTTGATTTTCGCAATAATTTTCCATGTTTTCAGAATTTCTCTCTGAAAATTGGCAATTTCACGTTTTTTGGCATGAGGAATCATAATTTGCACTCTAATTTAACATTGCTAATAGAGGGCGCTAGTTACACTTGTTTGTGTTATTTAAATCAAAGTAAACTTTTTTTGGGCTAAGCTAAACAACTAAAATAATAAAAAAATATTAAAAAGCGTTAAATGCTACAAAAAAAAGTTTGATTCGTGTTACTCAATCGGTTATCGAGTTATTTGCTTCTAGAAAGTCCAATAAATTTTAATTTTTTCATAAAAAAATTTTATTATTCCTTAAATATGTAACAATAACAAATTTGTAAACAAAAATAAAAAACTTCAAAGCAAATGCTCAAAATGCCCACCATTTACTTCAATACACTTTATGATCCGCTTTCGTAAAGATCTCTTAATATCAAATTATCAGAACACCCCGTATCTCGGAAACTAGCAATATTTGCATAAGGCATGTTGAGCAGAATCATCATATTTTGAGGTCTAGAATCTACAGTTCAGAGATTGGACATTCTTAATGAATCACCCTGTATAAAGCTATAACACATGCTCAAAATTTCAACTTTGAGTGATTTAATAATATAAGGAATGCTGTGATCAAAGTGCAATAAACTTATTACGGAAATGAAGTATTTAACAATCAAGGCTCTATCAACTATAAGCATGTTAATTACTTGGGTGGAAAGGAACTACCACAATTACCCAAAACAAATGATAAACGACATTCAATGTAAAACTTTAAAGCTCTAATACCAAGATCATAGTTATTTTTGCACTCTTATTTCTTGCATATTTATGACTGTTACCTCACAGGTAAACATAATCTATAGTTGAAACAGAAAATCTGAACGGCGACCTTAAAATGAAAATTGATGAGACAGGTATGAGATCCCACGAATATGCTACGCTCGAGTTGACATAGTGTGGCTGACACTTACTTAGGTTGTTCCTAGAAAACGAAAAGAATAGTTTGCAGGACATGATGAATATGACAAGTAACCGCGTAATTGGATTGGGGATAATAGTGTTCTCAAATTAGAAAAATGTAACAAATAATCGTATTCAGTCTCTTTCTGTTATAGGATGACAGATTGCTTATATTTCCGGTACTGCTATGATTACACCGGCTCCTAGGTACCGTCAGTTTTGTTATAAATATGAATTATTTGTTTTATGTAATTGTGTATAGAGAATAGAGTATTCCATACCAATAAAAAAATGTTAAGAAACAAAATAGTTATGCAATTTGACCCATTTTGTTTTGATGCACGCTTGTAAAATCCGCATTTTTTAACCGATTTTGATTTAATTTTTTAGTTAGATTCAGTATCAAAAACAGTATTTTGGCACAAATTTCCATAGCTTAATTATTGTTTTCAAGACCCTCCTTGTAAATTTTTCTTTGCCAAAAAGACAATAGTACACTGCTAGTCATATAAAACTGGTTTGTAGTTGTGTAAATTGATCTTTCAGAAATTGTCAATACTAAACCAGCTGTTATGGTATATTCTCTAGGGCAGTGATACTAGATCAACAAAAATGCTGGTATATGTAATGATGAAATTAAATTTTGTAAAGCAATAGAACAAATTGGAAAAAATAAAAATCTATTATATCATTTATACACAAACAGTCACTAGCTTAAATTTAGAAATAGTGTGATATTGTGATTAATGAAATAAAATTTTTATGAAAATAATTTTTTAAATAAAATTTGGTTGGTTTATTAGATGACTGACTAAAAAAGAGATGAGACAAGGATCAAACTATTGTAGGAAAAATAGGAAATGAAAGATCAGTTTTAACTAAAATAGAGCTAGACCAAGCTTCAATTGTTTATTTATAGGAAAATTCCTTTAATACGACAAGTTATGCAAATGGATGCAGAAAACTAATGCTTCAGTAACAACATGAATAAGAAAAATTAGAAAACCTGATTTGAAGAATTGTGCATTTTTTGTCATAAAATATCAAAAATAACAACATTTCAATGGAAAAGTTTACAGTTTCAGATTTGGACACGATATCCACGTAATTCAGAATTAAAACATTTCAAATTAATGAACTATCGAATAGATCATAGACCATGGTAACGTGGAAGCCATGAAAATTCACATTCAAAAATTAATAACGTGTCATACCCCCATTATTATTGATTAGCTTACTGAAAATTTTGCATATCTTACGTATGAAATGGATTTTCCCTTAAGCAATCAGTTGATGCTTCGTCTTGCTCCAGTGTAGATATAAATTAGTTCCTCTTTTTCTGCTAACAGTTTGATCGTTATTTTACTTGTTTTTAATGTTTTGAATCATGGTTTTTCTTATATAAAACTCTTGGACAAGTCGTCTAATGAACCAACCATCCTCTATTATGGAAATTATTCGCATTCTATCAAATTCATTGAAATGGGCTGACATCATGGATAATGCGCTTTGATAAATTTGACACTAGTGACTGTTTGTCATTTTGATTAGTAAAGTTTGGTTTACCTAGGGAAAAAAATGTGTACCAGTTTTTATATGACGCAGAGTGTACCTACATCAGGCATTTTTTTCTCAAATATAACTACACCACTGAATTCAGAATCATCACAAATGTGAACAATCAAAATTTTTTAGAAAAAATTTCATTAACGACAAAGTTATTACAACAGAAATTTTGAAAAAGTGATATTTTAATTAATTTCTTACGTAGAATGTAGATATACTTCAAAAATGGCAGCATGGTGAACGAAAACTAGGACTCAAACATACTGCGTAGTGAAAATTTGAAGCCGATAACTTAACTCGTTCTGGAGTTATCTATAGCTTCTGAAAGTAATGTGAAATTGTGCTCAAGAAAGGGAAACATCAAAGATAAAAAAATAATTACCCACTTCGCTCTGTATAATATCACGATTTTTATAATTTTATTGTTTGGTAGTCGCCCCTGTACGAATATACCGAGTAAAATTTGTTGTTTACCTAAAAGGATCATAATTACATTAGGTCTAAACCGATTAGCGATAAGTAATTATAGGTTAGCAATAATTCGAAAATTGGTTATTGAACTATAAAAATAACCTTCGGTGATGATAGAGGCGTCTTTAGCGGACACCTGATACCGTGTTACAGAAGAAAATCTCGACAAAGCTGCTTTTTTTAAACCGACCGCTACTTATCGAGAACCTCTGGTCTGTGGATTTTTTTTCTTGAAATTGCAGTGATAGAAAAGCTTTTTTGTACAACCCTATACAAAAAGTCGTCATTTTGTAATAAAATACTTTCAGCGAAAACATTATGTGACGAAAGTTAAATTTATATTTTCAATTATTTGCCGCCCTCGTATATGTTTTGACGACTTATGCTTATTGATAAACAAATGAATCATTTCTTCAATGACGATGCATTTTTTATTCAAATTATAAGTAATGTTTTGTAAAATTCCGTTATTTTTCATTTTAAATAAAACATTTGTTCAATGTTCTTTTTTAGTATATTATTATGATATAAATAGGGTTGTAGGAAAAGTATAGTGTTTCACTCGTCGAAAACATTTCTAGAAGCTCGTGAACATTACCAGCCTCGGCAGGTAAACTCTGTTTTAATCAACGACCTATTATTTGGTTTTAATCGCTCCAAAAAATGTTTACATCAGGTGTGTTCTTTTTGACTGAGATCTCAGCTCACTTCAGTTAAAGTGATCTGAGATAAATTGATTTAAGTAAGCACCAAAACGAACGATCTACTCAATTGAAACGAGCGATCTGCCAACGCATGCGTGAATAAGAGACAAAAAACATATGACCTATCTGGAATATCTCCTATAACCACGTTTCAATCCCTCCACTTTATTTCCGACTCAAGTCCAACTGATACACCCTTACAACACATTCAGCATCGGTGAAGGGGGAGGAAAAATCTAAGCTCACTTCCAAGTGAGTAAATAAAAAAGAACGCGCACATTACCGATGTGAGCTGAGATTAACTGAGATCTCAGTCAAAAAGAACACACCTATTGTTTACAAAATATGATAACTGAACTGTAACAAATGAAATTTTCGTCGACATTAGTTGAGAAATGCGTTGATGACGTCAATACTCCGTCTCATCCATTTCATGGATGAGAGGTCAAGATGGACAATGTATGACGTAACGGCAAAGGATGGTTACATAAAACTCTAGTGATAACCTTAACTTAAGAAAAGACAGCTGTTAAAAACCACCTTTTCCTACAATCGCTATGCAAAACGCGCTATTCTACACAAATTTTCATACGCAAAGCAGGCCTTTTCTCATTTCTTTTGATAACCGTTGGATAAATAATGCGAAAAGTACACTTCACCACACCGAAATGTCAAACAAAGCTGTCAACTTTTTTCAACCTAATAGTGACGGTCTACAAAATTTAAACCAAAAGTAAGTAACTATTGACTTCATAATTTATTTTAATTTATCAATTTTAAAAACAACCCATTAAGCATTATGTCAGGACTTATGAGAACCAAGATCGAAATAATAATATAATATAATACAAAATTATTTAAATTTCACAATTTATTATAGAATCAACTGATTTTTTTATTTATTTTCATATTGTAAGTTCTTTCTGTTTTAAGTTTAAATTACTGTATTTCTAACATTAATAAATGCGGTTGTGGGAAAAACATTGTGTACCTACAACTAGTTGTAGCACTCGCCTTACGGCTAGTGTCACAAATTTCTGCGCTCGTGGGAAATGTGACGCTTTGTGCACTAGTGTTCATGGAGGTCCTTTTGGTTACGAAGCTGTACTATACGGTACATGGAGTGTGACTCAGATCGATTCTTATTGAGGCACCCGGTACAATGATGATTTAAAAATGTATTGCTCGTTTCCCTGTAAGGTGTATATTTTTAGTAATTTTCATGAATTTGTTACTTCGATTTTTGATATACTGTCATCCTATCGGATACACTTGTTTTGTGGCTTCTTCGGTTGACTTCCTTTATTAATTAAATAACTTTTGGTATAGTCATTTATAAACGGAATTTAATATAACAGGCACATTAAACGGATGTAAAGTGCAACCCCGTTTAGTGCCTTTGCACATTTTAAATTCACGACAAAGAAAACTGATACGATCAAGGGCTACTAGATATTTAAAAATATAGGTAATTCTTCCAGCAAATATTGTGAAGAATATGATAATGTGTATTTTTTAATTTAGGTTTTCGAATATCGATTTCTGGAGGCGGAAACGTACACAAACTTGTCCAATTCTTCAACCATAATAATGTGCTGAATTGAATTTTTCCAGCTATCAATAGTCGAATTACGAATTAATTGTATAACACTTGAGGTTAATGGGGGGCAAACGTTTTTAGATATAGGTTAGGATAGGTTAGGTTAGGTGTGTGGTGAGTGGGTCTATAATGCCCTCCACAGCGACTCGCAAGAGTCTATTGTGGCTCACATTTATTCAGATTCCACCAAACAAATTCAACTTCTTCACAAATCCGATTGGTTTATTTTATCGATGATATTTCAGGTCCGAGGACGAGAGAAAGACTCTGTCAGACATCAGATACATGATTCGAGCCGCGGCGGGACAGGCATTATAGGTATGCTCTGCTGTTTCAGCATATTCCAGACAAAGACGGCAAGTCGGATCTTCCGACAGCTCAAGTTTAAGCATATGATGATTCAGACGACAACGTAGGTCATACCTACGATAGTCTAGCATTTGTTTGGAGACATTTTCAGAAGGATGTATGAAAGCATTTGATTGAACTAATTCTGGTAAATTATGCCAGAACTCTAAAGCTCTCCTTGCTGTCTAGGTAGTTAGTGATTGTTTCCTTCTCCAGGAATCCAGCAATACTTTATTGAGCACTTCCATTGAGGAAAGTTTTTTTTTGGCACTCTAAAACCAATTTATATGATGTGCTTTCAAAGCCGCTTGGCTGTCCAAGAAAATTTTTATTGTTCTATGTATGAGATTGGTTTGCACCACACATGAAACAATGAGTGAAATATTTATTACAACAAGCAGTTTTTATATCTATAGATAAGGTGATCCATCAATCATGAAAAATAATCTTGGAATGGAATATACTTAAAATGACCTTGGAAAAAATTAAAAAAACCTCCTACGACCTACCTTAACGACAATTTTATTGATGTGGCCTCTTTCGCGTTCTTGTTCTCTACGGCACTTTATCTAGTCTAGATGGCCTTCTAAATTACATGCATGCTCGACTTTTCACTCTCTACGTGTACTTGTCATCACTGTGGTGTACGATGGTAAAACAAGTATTGTATTTATGCGTAGTAGAAAGTGTTGTTTGTAAAAAAGATCCTAATGTAACAATTTAAAATTTAGTACCTATCAAATTACTATTTAGTAACATTTCCCATTGAGCAGGTACACAAACCGGAAACTGAGGTAGGTTTTAGTGGGTTTTAAACAGTAAGATTCTCATCGCTTAGTTTTGCTTTTATTTCATCTCTAGAAATGACACCTCAACACCTGCTCTACTAAATGTGCATAAATCAACACGAAATCATCACTTCTTTTCTGCTTTGTTTACATTTTTCATAGGGTGATGCGAGTAGCGAAAATGGTATGAGATTTTTTTCAATACAAATCCACGAAAACATGGAACTCTAAAATGTTCATTAAACATACTCATTTGGCTTTAATTATATTTCTAGATGTCTGAGCTCATTGGAACTGAAAATGCTAGCACCTCAGTCTAAGCTGTATAGAAGACACTAAGATTCAGGAATGAAAAAAGATGCCTTAAACAATGCTACAACGATTCAGCTCAAGTACCTTGGCTGTTGAGCACAACTCAAAGGAATTAAATCAATGGATGAATGAAAATATAATAACTTTAAGGAAAATCGTGACGTGAAATAGCGCTGATCTATAGGCTTACCAGATAATAGCAGTTTTCTGGTGATTGCCATATGAACATTCAGGTATATCTGCATGTGTATATTGGGGAGATATTCACTGAGACTTCTTCCGATCAGTTCTTGGGTGATTAGCTTCTTTAGTTCTATTCCTTGGAGAAATTCCAGGATACATGCAGGCTAGAGTTTAAATAGGTATCCCCTACTATTTTGTAGTCTCTCAGTGGGATTCTTCATTGTTCTGCAAGTATGTGAATGAAGGTTCCTTCTTACATTTCAAAGTACTCGTGTTCTTCTTGATATTTATACTCTTGGGGTAAGCGATCAGGTGGTAATGTTCTGTTAAAACATCGGTCAAAACTCTTAGTGCTACTCTACCTCAGGCATTTTTTCAATCTCTTCTGGATATAGTTTCACATGAATATTTTTGATCATCTCAAATTTGCTAGATCTTTCCGATGGTCTTATCCACTTTCAATTCCTCCCCTTATTACATCAGTGCTGATACCACAAAAAAAGCTCTAGTCTCCGAAAAAGCTCTACGGCTCCTTTCTTTGCTTATTTATTTCCCTCTATTGCAGTATAGTCCGGAATTCACATTAGGGTTAGAACTGTTTATTGCTTGTCCTCATAGTTATTTAATTTTATTTTTATATTCGCGTTAATCCATGAAAGTCAGATGAAGGTAAGGTTGTCTAAATAGTTGTTTCTAGGTCATCTTCCTATCCGATGTTTCAGGGTTTTTGAATCTGTTAAAGTTATCATATTAGTTGTGCTAAGGCCCGGTGACATTATATTACCAGCACTTAGGGGAGGAAAGGCAATTCCATTCCTTGGGTTTGTCAGAGCTTAGACCAACGGAGATGAGATTCAGTAATTCATGCACTAGCTGGTACAGTCGGCATGTATTCTTCAGTGTCGGGTCATTCCAAGTCAGCATTCTTCTAAGAGTCGAATGATGAATTTTTGAGCTGTGTTCGTCATAAATTTTACCTACAAGCTAGATAAATTGGTCTTTGAAACTCTACTTGACCAGTGATCCTTGAATTTTGGTGCCTTGGAATCCTCGGAACAAACTGCTTCTAGAAAACAAGTTTTCTAAATGATAAAATGGAACAATTCAATTTGTTTAAATTTTCAATATATTTTAACTAAGTTCAATACATGGAAGAAGCTCTATCATTATAGAAATAGTAGTTTCTATGGGAAAATCATTTTGTATAAGCCGAAATAAAATAAACAGAAATTGAAATGTTTCCATACCGTTTCAGCTGGTATTATATATTTCTTAACACTCAGCACTACCCTGTAGAAATATTCGTCCATCCTCCTTCAACTATTTTGGATATTCTATTGATTTGCATATACGAAGATGCGGTTCTAAGGTCAACAAAAGAGCTGCGTACGTCTTTTCGGTAGATACCATCTTGGTTGTTGGAGAAATTTATGGGCCGAATGCCTTGAGCAGGTGACTTATTCAACCAGGTGAATCAAAAAAACTCCCACAATTTTTTATTGCCGTTAAAACCTATGTCTTCGGGTAGTTGACATCGATGACGTTGACTGAAATGTATGAAACACGTAAAAATAATGTCG
Organism: Galerucella nymphaeae; assembly: GCA_963978555.1. Taxonomy (NCBI): domain Eukaryota; kingdom Metazoa; phylum Arthropoda; class Insecta; order Coleoptera; family Chrysomelidae; genus Galerucella; species Galerucella nymphaeae. The sequence goes on along the minus strand of OZ021707.1, from coordinate 10,141,305 downwards.
TAAGAGTAAGCATATTTTAATTTCGAATATAAATTGTGTAAGGCTGGTAGAGACAACAGCTTTCAATTTTACAGGATGTTTTGTAACTTTCCTTAAGTGAACAGAAAAAATAATAGTAGTAGTAGGTAGTAGCTTTTATTTATCATCCTTTTTTATTAAATACATCAATTTCAAGTAATTGTTAAACAAAAAATTGTAATTAAAACAATGGTTAAAACTTGATTATGTTCGAATACAATATGGATATCATTTTCAATAATTTCTAGCAGCAATATCTTGAGATGTTTTCAGTATTAATCTCATGATTTTTTGCTGCTTATACTTTGGCAGCCCTTGTTCGTGTTTAATAAAAATTGGAAGCGAAGTATAGATTTTTTAGGACCCAGGTAGGAAGAGCTGTATTGTCCTATAGTTTTTTGCTTATGTAACTTTATTTCGTTTACGTTTTTAATACCTATGAATAAGCACTCTCAGTTCGTGTTTATAAAAAGTATATAGATGAGGTAGATTAGAAGGTCCTATCCATTAGACACGATGGCTAGAGCCAAAACGAAACGCTGGAGAGGTGCGACCACGGTGGAAGTACAGGAAATAATGGATGAGGAAATGGGGAGCAGGTGGAATAAGACTGAGGGCGCGCTAAAAGAGGTGATTGGGAGCAGGAGAGATTGGGTGGACAGGAAATACGGGAAGGTGAACTACTTCTTGACGTAGGTACTCACAGAACATGGGTCGAGAGTGGGTTATACATCCACTAGATTGGAGAACGGTAGACTGGAGTGTGTCAGAGATGTGAAGTAAAGGGTGATGTGGGACATGTGAGTAGGCTGGAAGAACGAGGAAGTGCTTAAGAATTTGGAAAGTAAACTAGGGGAGGCGGTGTATTGGGGAAATATAGAAAATGTTTAGGAGCGAGGAGGAATGGATGGAGATAAGTGGCGGAGTAGAAAGCATGATTAGAGGAAGGGAAGGACTTGATATGGCATGTGAGAGGTAGGAGCGATAGCATGGAGAGGATGACGGAGAGTGTGTGAGGGACTGCTGCACTTCTTGGAGTATGCTAGGGTATTGATTGCAAGGCGAGTTTGAGGTGGGTTTGGTTGGTAGACATTCCTTTGGGAATGAGTCCAACACTGTTTGGGTACTGGTTTGAACCAGGACTCAGTCGAACATCTCGGCCCGAAAAAAATGAGGTGACACAAATATTAATGGAACAAAGTTGTCCTACATCAAATATATTTGACACAAAATATAAAACATTACTAGGGAATCATCTCCACGTAATTTTGTTCTGAGAAATCTTTTTTGAGAGGTACATTAAGTTTTGAATAGAATACCCCAGCCTATTATTTAATAGTTTAGAAGAAGCTCTACGTATTTCTAAATTCTCCAGACTGTCCAAAACTGATAATCTATAGTATTAAACGCCTGTTAAAGATCCGCACACCATTTCGTATGTTTAACAGCTTCATATATTTTTGAAATTATTGCAGATATAGCTGCTGATTTGCCCGTCTGACAACCGAAATGATTCGATGATAAATTTTTTTTCCAAAAGGGTTAACACCATAAAATTATGCAACTTTGAATGCAGATACGTCACTAATGTGTATGTGAAATTGTCCTTTGCTGTTCTATGTTTCAGCTTCTCCTTATTTCTCCTTCATTGGTATGTTTAGACGTGTTCAGGAAACGTTGACATCTATTACTTATTTCTGTTCACTTTGTTTAATCTCAAGTATTTTTTTTATAAAAGGCATAAAGCTTAAGCTTGAGCTAATGAGAAATTTAATCCAAGATGAAACCACATGCCACTGCCAAACTCACTGTAATCTCAACTTAAACTTCTAAATATATTAAAGAAAAACCAATTTTAAATCATTCATTGATATTCTCCTCAAACTAATTTCCAGCCGGAGAACAATAAAAAAAATTTATTGTTTTGCAAAATACCAAAAATAAATTGAGTAAATCCTTTACCCACTTTTCGAACAGAACCAATTCAATCAATCATCATCTCTCTTGCGAAATTTAGCAGTCGAAAGGTACTGATCAAGAAGCACCCAATGCCCGATGACATATGTTTTTGTTAAGTCTAGAAGAATCGTAGCCGCTGCAGACACTGAAGGTACTATCGTGATGGACAGCTAAAAGTCATTAAGTAGGAGGGATATGGGGCGCGTGGCAATAGGCACACTTCCGTGCAAACCCCTGGTAACAGTTGGTTAGCGAACGTTCAAACACCGGAACCAAAAACTCAAAAACAACCAAACAACTGATTTTTGAGGCCAGACAACACATCGATACCGAGAAATCATCAAATATAATTGTTACTAAGCCGATACTTTGTTGCTTTTTTTAATTATAAACTCTTATTCAAGACAAAAAAGGTGAATAATAAGGTTGAAATATTAAAAATATCAATTTGGTAGCGATGCTAATTGCAAAAACGATGTGCTTTGAAAGTAAGAAAAATTGTAAGACTGTTTCCAAAAAATAAGATTCATTTTGAAAAAGAAGAAATTCTTTTTTTGGGCCATTTGCTATATTTGAAAAATAAACTTCAAATCTCCCCTTGACGTCTCCACTTCATTCTGGTTAACAATAAAACCATCTCTAAAAAGTGTACTTCCTTTTTGAGGAAATGAAGTTTCATCGAAACTGCTGTTCCAAAAAAAATAAAACCATTTCTGGAAGTTAATAAACGCAATAAATTAATTTAAACAAAGCTTTTTTTGGAAACAATAAAACATTTTCACAAGTTGTGCTGCAATATGAAAAATGGAAAAACCGTTTTTAAAAAAAAGCGCCTTATTTTTAAGACAATTAAAAAAATGTTTGAAAGTTGTACTTCATTTTGAGGAACAATAAACCCCTTCATAAAAGTTGTGGTTCATTTGGGGAGCGATAAAACTATTTTGAAACGTCGTGCTTAATTTTTTTCGGAAACATAATAAAGATGTTTTCAAAGTTGTCCTTTACTTTGTAAGACAATCAAATAATTTTTGAGAGTTGTACTTCATTCTGGGAACAAAAGAAACTTTTCGAAAAATGAGCTTCATTTTAAAAAAGAATTAAGTACTTAATTCCTTAAGTTGAACTTCTTTCAGGAAAAATACACCCCTTTTAAGGGTAGCTGTTTACAAAGTTTTCCTTCATTTCCAAAAAGAATCGACAAAAAACCGGAAAATTGCTACTTATTATTCTTATTGTCACATTGAATAGTCAAAGTGACAAATCTGACATATTTAAATGGAAACTTAGCTGGTGAAAGACTTTTTAGAATCGATGAAAACTGGATACATATCCTTCTTCTTCCCATCAAAATTGCATAAGTCTGTCTTATTTATCTTACGGATTTTAATTGGAAGCTATAATTAAACGCAATAAAAGAAAACAAAAACTGTGAGTATGTTTTTGTTGAATCGTATGACCCGCACGATAAGACTGCATCTCACTAAAGCTCTCTTTTATCTATAAATAAAATTAGGCGTGCGCCAAAGTTACTTTCTGCTTTAGAGCGCCAATAATGTCAAATTATGACACAGGTCACGGAAAACATCAACTTTGCAGTTAGATTTGAGTGTGCAAAATCCTACTTTGGGTAGTGATCGTAGGAAAACAACTAACTAAACTAAAAATGTTGACAGTTCCTAACTCGAATGTATTCATTCATATTGGTTATATTGGTTAAAAGTTCAAAAAAAATCCATTTATTTTTATCATTTTTGAGGTAGGTAGGTACTATCTCGTTTTCGTAATGAAATTTCTAATAATTTGTGTCTCTGTATATATTTTCTACAATTTTTTCAACCATCTGTTGTCTTGAACACGTGCGAACATTTAAAATCGACCAAAATTCATTATACCTTAAATTCGATGGCAACCCTCTACGGTGGAAGAAGCTAATATCTGACGACATATGTTGTATAGAGAAAATTACTGCTTATTTTATGGAATACTCATCTTTTTTTTTGTAATGACTACCATAAAAACTTAAAGTTAACGTATTTTAATAATAAGAACACATGACCCACAACAAAATCAATCTATAATAGATATTATGATTGATCAAGATCAATTCCTTACTTTTATCTGTTTATTTTTACCTTTTTTTTTCTCCACGTACACCAGTAGTAAGTGAACTTACACTTATTTCCTTTGTGCTTTCATTTGATGTGCTAAAACCACAGGTCGATTTACGATTTTTTATTTCGTTTTGGCTAGGCACACTTCACTATCACTCATTTGCCTGACAATTTATATATCTTAGAGACTCCTTTGAAGAATCATATCATAAATATAACTTATCTTAATTGTCGGTTTAAATAAGAACAAAACTAAATCTAGTTTAGTGCCAAAAAGAGGCTAAAAACGATTTCAAATGACTCGAAAACTACTGAATGGTTTTAATTTTATGATCTTCGCAACAAATAAATCTAAATAATTGAGCAGCAATAAACAATTCGCACTTATCTATCTCATTATTTACTGTTTTCACACTTTATTACTAGATTTTATCTAAACGGACTAAGGCCATCTCTAATTATGGGCTTACAACCTCGACAACATTAACCTTACGGCTTCCCATTTACCTGGAAAAGTGTTAGACATTATAATTTGCTTCATTTTGCTACCTCGGTGAATTGGGTTCTTTTTATAGAATTTTTATTCTTACACTTTGCAAATCAGAACAAAGTTCGGGTGTTTGAATAAATGTTCGAAAAATCAGTGGAATAATATCTAGTATTATTAAGTGTCTTATTAAACGGGTGACTTTCAACTATTAGCTGTGAAGTTGATAATTATTTCTTTTTCTAGCCTACTGAGAGGTTGGAATTATCTATTAGTGGTTAATAGCTTTTTCTTCGATTAATCTAGGTTAATAATGGACAAATAAATATTTTGAGAATCCAGAGATAGAGTTCAACAAAAACTTGTGTGCAACATACTTGTGTATACCCAGGAGATTGTTTTTAACGTATTTGCTGCTTGGAGTTACCAATCAAGTTAAAAATTTTTGAATTTAAATGACATTTAAAATTCGCGCTTAACTAAAAATGACTAATGAGTAATGACATAAGGAGTACGCCCATAATCTATGGAACGAAAACAGACAGTGTACTTGTCAGTCAGTCAGATATAGTCTATTACTTTAAATTTTTGTCAAAAATTTGGCTAATTTCCATTTAATAACCAGGAGGACTAATTTGGAAAGCTTCACTCACACCACTAAAAGTTACCAGATTAGTTACTAAAAGGCGTGTTCCGAAAAATTAGTCAACAGTCGTGTTCCAAATCTATTAAATATGCCTTTATTGATAAAGAAATCTGCCACCCATAGCGATAAGTCGATTTCTCGTCTGTACAGTAGATTATTCAGATGTTTATTGTAGATATAAGATGAAATTATTTGATTTTTGTTACATTGAATTAAGCGAAGAGCTGGTACTCGAAGTAGAGGGATTCATAATTGCAGATATTTAATACAATTGCTTACTGAAGTTTTTAAAGGAACAGTTTCAACGAAACTGAGTGAAAATTAATGAGATTACAAAAGCGGATGCGATGAAAAAATTAATTATATTCATCTGTCAGAATTATCAAAAATGAAAATTATCAGCTGATGTCAATACTAAAGAGTGTTGTGTGAAACTTGACGGAATTTAACCAATCAGAGGTCTACAGAATTGCCAACTTAAATTTAAATTACTCCTTCTCGTTTTTAAATGAGGTATAGTAGTGGAAAAAATGTATAAACATTCATAAACCTCGCACCTTATTCCGCTCGGTAATATCATAGTATATTATTCAACAAGCGTATAATAATGCCTATTATTCACGATGGTGCGTTTACGTCGCAAACCGCAGGAGCGTGACATAAAACACGTGAGTGAATAATAGCCATTATATGCAAGTAGAATACCATATTTTGTCCAGTTACCTGTTTGGGTATACAAACTAAAACACTATAGTTTATTACAAAAAACTACTAATTACTAATAATTATTTTTTATGTAATTTAACAGATTATATACTTAATATTAGCTATCCAATTCACTGTCTGATTTACTTTCTATATTAAATTAACTAGTAACATACATTAAACACCAGTATAATTATTGAAATTCTTGGGAATGATAATAAATTTTTCAAAACGTCACTTTTGCTTCCGACATACATAAAAAACTGCAAATAAAAAGATCTACTTGTATATATACAACATCTTTGATACTGTCTTATATATCTTCATATCCTGATGGCTGCTCTAACTAGGTGAAGTGACGAATTTTAGACAGGTTCGAATTCCGTCGCAGTGAAAATTTTCATTCAATATATCGTGTCATATCTATATATATACTGTGAATAATCTTGACCTTTCTAATTATCCTCAACTATTATACACACCTATTATTCACTGGTTTTTAATGTACCTACGTCATCATACTTGAAGAAACACTATTTGAATTGAAGCAATAAAAATAATCCACTTTGCAACAGTCATAAATAAGGGAACTGTTAGGTATTATTTGTTGCAGCGCTTTTTATGTGACTACCTAGTTAGGTACGTGTTATAGGTTTCACGAAGCCGCTGTAGAAGAAAAAACCGTATAATAGTGAAGTAATATAACAATCAATTATATAATAATTTGTGACCTTAATAATATGCTATTAAGATTTTTTTGAGACCAGAATTCACTTAGTCAAAATATAACCCTAAATTAAAGATGATTTAATTGTAGAGTACTCTTAACTAGCAGAAAAGAATTTTTGTGTCATTGAGAATATGGATGATGAGTCTTGATTATTGGATGATTTACTGTTATTTTCTTTATTTTGTAATATTATATAGTTGACTGTAGTCTTATATAGTTTATTTAGAAATCCGAAAGAGCAATAATTCAATTTAAGAAGCTGGGGCTCAATGTAAGTTTAAATTTTCAAATTCGATATTTAACAAAAAATTTGGCACTATCCGTTATTCCATTGGAACAAACCAAAAGAGGGAAAATCAATTACTTTCAAATTGTACAATTAAAATTTATTCAAAACCATCAAAACATTAATAACTAATACCTCCCAGTTAATAGTGGAAAAACATAACTTAATGTTTGGCAAGTTTTATATCTTTGTTCACATGTTTTCATAACTTTTGCGAAGATGAAATGAATATGAGTATCCTGATGATGACACATATTGAATTTAAATACGATTCAATTTTATTTGTTTTAAAAAATACTGTTTAAGAAAATCCCAACCATTGAAGCAAAATATAAATCAGTTTCAATATATTCGTAATCATGAAAATCTTCCAGTGCCTAAAATAAAAAACCGTACGCCATTGGTACGTCTATGACAGATATCGGCGATATATTCTCACTCCTTACCGATACGCGTAGGTTTGTAAAACTATGTATGTTCCTTTCTGGTCCATACTTTACTTGCTTTTTGGCTTTTGATGATCCCTCACCATTTCTTTAGAGTATTTGATCAGAACTCATAGCTCTGCGCTTCTTATTGGATAACACATCTCCGAGTTGGTATCAACCCTTACAATCTAAAATTGAACCAGCATCTTCTATGAAGGTATTGAATTGTGAATTTTTTAATCAAACTTGAAAAAAATTCTCATAAACAACCACCTCACACGAAGATCTACCGTGTAATGATCTGCCAAAAATTCCATCTTAATTATTTAACACCACTTTTGTTGTCGATATTTTTGAATAGAAAACGTTGAAAAGATCTCTTCTACTACTCAATAACAGGTTGAATAAAAGAAAGTAGGGACATTTTAATCAAAAGATGACTAAGCGAAATTGTCTAAGGGTGCGTTAAAATTCTGTTATAATTACCCCATGTGTGGTGGATACTAGTAGTTCTTTTGAAAACGATGTTGCTGAAAGTGAAGTGAGCCAATGATGCTTATATTTGCAAATTACTTTGTCATTACCTTGTGAAGTATTTAATACCTTGAGAAAACATCCTAAAATCATTCAAGTTTTGTTTTTTTAAGAGCGCTTTCAGACGAGATACTCTGTGGCCAGCTACTAGTGCCTGAAAAGAATTGCGCGGCTAAGAATACATCAATATAAACAGATTCCTTATCTGCGTCTCGTGTGAATGCGTCTATTTATATTAACGTATTTTTAGACGCACGAATTTTTTCAGATACTCTTTTTGTGGACTACTACTAGTGCCTGAAAAGAATCGCGTGGCTAGAACTACATTAAACTCCACGTATTCCATATCTATGTCTCGTGTGAATGCGTCTATTTATATTAATGTATTTTCAGACGTATGATTCTCTTGAGACACTTTGTGGCCGACTACTAGTGTCTGAAAGAAATCACGCAGTTAAATCTACATTAAGCACCACGTATTCCTTATTTGACGTGTCTCGTGTGAATGCGTCTATTTATTTCAAAGTATTTTAAGACGCACGAATTTTTTCTGACACTTTATTTGTGGACTACTACTAGTGCCTGAAAAGAATCGCGTGGCTAGAACTACATTAAACTCTACGTATTCCATATCTGTGTCTCGTGTGAATGCGTCTATTTATATTAATGTATATTTTTAGACGCGCGATTCTTTTCAGACACTTTGTGGCCGACTGATAGTGTCTGTCGCAATACGTTTGTATATTCCAAATTTTTCACTAAGAGAGAAATCATTTTTGACATTCCAACTTTGCCAACCTGTATCTTTTTTATCATCAATATTTTATAAAAGGAAGTTTCGTCAGATTGTAATATTTTTAGGCCAAGAATCTTCCATTTCACTTTGGGTCATTACTTACGGACCACCATGTATATGGAAGGAAAAGAAAAAATTAGATGAAGTACTGACTTTATTTGCGCTCTAATTGCAAAGACACCCTGTATATAGAACGTCTATTCAAAAATGTTATGCGTATAGTCCACTTATTTTAGAACGGCATACAATATTATAAAACAGTATTGTATAACAATAGTGACCACTAACCGCAACTTCCATTTTGTGTAATTTCCTCTATTCCGAATCTATGCGCTTAATTTTTGCATCAAACCATCACGAACCGAATAGAGAATTAATTCAAAAAAAATATTACAATAAATATATCAAATTTTTCACCACAAAGCGGTCGGGTTGAGGGTAAAATCTTTGAGCAAGAACAGTATAATAGCTTTGCATTGTAATCAACCCCTTGGCCGCTAATTCGCTTCAGGGTGGTCCAACAGCAATAATTGTCCCCCGTAGGGTACTTAATATGGCACTTTTATCTCAGCAATTCGAAACATTAATATATATTTCTCGCCTACAACGGAAATTGCTAAAATATGTCATTTCTTTATAAAAGGCAGCGGGTTACCTTTTCTTGATTATGTGTGAGTTTAAGTTAGCGAAAGATTTAGACATTTTTTGCCCAACATCTAATAAAAGCTATAAATTCAACTGAGTTTCCAGTAAAAGATTATTATGATTGGAAATATTTTTTTTAATTCCAACTATATACCTACCCTGTGTTATTTATAAGATGCGACATAGAAATTCCTGTACAAACTTGTCAAACGAGAGCTAACATGAAATAAAACAATTTTAATATGTTAAAATCTACATTGTATTAAACTTAGAGTAGACTTTGACAGTTGCAGATGAATATAATTATTTGAAGAGCTGTATAATATTTCCAGGCACTCTTAATCAAAGGCATGATAAAAATCAATGAATATTGCAAATAGCTTACGCCTTCTGAGCCTTACATGCAAATTAGTAGCAGATGACATTGTAGAACCCCGACCTGAACGAGAACCTGACTGAGATTTACAGTTGGTCCGGTGTATCTTTTCCCATGTATGAAATTATACACATAGTATACCACTTTTTGTAATGCGTCTCTTTTCTACTCACAGAATCTAAACCCCCGAAATGACACCGTATGTTCCATTGCAAAATAATATAACTAACAGAGATGGCCATATGAAGAATGTCGACGATTATTTTTTTCACTTGTCAAAATCTGACATTTTGGTGGTTTTAACCAATAGCAATACATTATTCTAGCCAATCATTCGGTATTATACTGATAATTATGCTTCCTCATCGATAAAACCTTGTTTACATCGAAACGTCAAAATTTTCCTTTGAATTTGTCATTATTGACAACTAAAAACGCTTTCAAAAATCCTTTTAAATTGTTGAAAAAAATAATCTTCCCAAATACAACTCGCTCTTCAAATTTTATTACATAATTTTTTATTTTCATCACTCAAACTTGTTTATTTGAGGCAAAAACATTCAAACAAACCGAATTTAGATAAAATCACTCCTCCTAACGGAGTCGTGATTTTATCAAATCGGTTTGTTTTCATATTTTTGCCAAATAAACAAGTTTTCGTGGAAAAGAAAAAATTATCGATAAAATTTGAAGCACTCGTGGTATTACCTTTGATTATTTTTTTCACTTGTCAAAATCTGACATTTTGGTGGTTTTAACCAATAGCAATACATTATTCTAGCCAATCATTCGGTATTATACTGATAATTATGCTTCCTCATCGATAAAACCTTGTTTACATCGAAACGTCAAAATTTGTCATTATTGACAACTTAAAGCGCTTTCAAAAATCCTTTTAAATTGTTGAAAAAAATAATCTTCCCAAATACAACTCGCTCTTCAAATTTTATCACATATTACCTTTGATAATTATTATAGCTGCGAATTTTGTACATTGACATTTACTTTGTTCCCATTTTTATTTTACATTTTTATCCAGTTTTCTGCACCTTGTATATAAATTTATTTCAAAAACAGTTGTTATAACCTAACCTAACTTATACCTGATTGTTCAAACTATTGTGGTAATTAAATATTATTTATCTACTTCTTATTTATTTACTTCGCAATGGAAACTAACCTTATTTTGACATTTCATTATGATTCTCGATAGAACTTGATCCAACTGAATAATATGAAATATATTTTGCTTCTACCAATGTAGAAAATATTGACTTGATTATCTGAAAGACCAGTATGGTCTATGAATGGTTTTTTCAAACTAAAAGTTTAGGTAGCACATTCCTGAAATAAAATATCTGTAAAATATTCACAAATATTACACCAACTTCAATAAATAATGTTCATTGTCGTTTTAGCCACATCCTAATTAAACCATCAATCTACGACCTACGTCTTACTTAATATATTGCGTTTGTATATGAATGATGACGCATGGGAAAAGATCCACCGGACCAATTGCAGGTAATATTTCATATTCATCTACTCTATTGAAATTAAATGTGCGAATATTCAGTAAAGCCCCTCTTTAGTTTTAAAGATCTTCCGAAGCAACACCACCTTTGTTTAACATGATCAAAAATATTTTTCAAACCAATTTTTTATTAACTAGTTAACTCATTTCCAAAATTATATTTCATGTATTTTTACATGCTGCAATTCCTTGGATGGACCAAATTTTATGTAAACCGATCTGTTGATCAACACTTAGCTAGAGTTTATTAATTTATTTTTATTTATCTTATAAGATATCGTATAGCCAACGACATGGTCCATTAGCTACGCGGTTTTACGGTACATTAATCCAGTTTTATGGACGATTTATTTCGATAAATTGGGAAGCACCATTCTTGTCGTATTTAGATGCTGGTGCAGTATTTTCGAGATCAACTGAAATCTTTCGTATGCGTATTAATTCGAATGGAAAAAATGGATAAATATTTGCATTAGTAACACCGCAAATTCGATTCCATACCTCCCTTAAAAAAGCAAACATTTTCGGACATTTTTCACCAACAATAACCCAGCCTTCATTAAAAAAAATATAGAAGAACTGTATGGAACTAGTGTGGAAATTCACTGATCCTTTGAACCGGATCTCTTATAGACCTCCACTTTAATCTATTTTTTATTATCGATCTTCCTCTCCCTGTATATTTGTCACAATTGTATAATTTATAGAAGATTTTTTTTGTTATCCTGCTATATTGTCTATTGTTTACATATAATATTTATTCAGTAAATTGTATCTATTATAATCTAGATTGATTTGTATCGAAGAACAATATGTTCATTCGATTACCCCAATTTTCATTACAAACTCAAATATGTACGAAGTTAAATAGTTGTTTGTTTGATTTGTTCGAACATATTTCGAGGGAACGAAATAAATGAATCGCATGTTCGACGATGTGTATTGAATGAATAACTTCATAAGTTGTTTACTCATAATGGTTTTTTATATGGAAATCGACTTTACAAGGCTTGATAATTAGCCAGAGAACTGAAAATTGGAAAAATTTCAATAAAACTAAATAAAGAGTTCATATATAATAACATAACCTTCTTGATGATGTGCGTAATCGATTGTTGGAGGAAATGGACGAAAAGACAGGTCTGTCATTAATCCTAATCAAAATATCACAATAATGAACTGTTTAAATGTATTACTGAAGTTTACTCAAACCTTCGACTAAAAAAATTTGATCAGTTGTTATTTATGAAAAGTGAATTTTAATCTCATTGTTATATTCATTCAAATAATACAAAAGCATGCCAAGATACACGAAAAAACATCAGCATTTTGAAAGTTCTCGAGTATTTTCAGCTAGAAAAAGAAGCTAGTAGTTATTAATTTCATAGCTTTTTCGATGATGATTTTATTCTCAACGCCAAAGTTAGGTATTTGTCAAAATAGCAAATAAAATAAACGACATACCCCAAATCTGGATATACGTCACAAAAGATTACGCACACCAAGAAGACTATTGAATGTACTATACTACCAAAGCAGTATACCTACTAAGTGTCAAAATAGTTATTTACGTTATAGGTAACAAGTAACAAATTATTAATAATAGAGATAGATACTATAAATATTACTTAAAAGTACATTAAATGTACAATTAGCAGCCTGCACTGATTTCATGTGGAATAATTATTTCCTCGTCAATTTCGTTGTTGATTTTCATTCCTGATCGGAAAATTGAAAATACAGTGAAAGTATAAAAAAATTTATATTGACAAACGAGTTCATAATAAAATTTCATTGCTACATAGATATTGAAAATCATTCCAAAAGTAAAAAATCATCCAGAAAGTGAAACAAAACATTCCGAAAATAGCCACTTTCGGTACGATTTGTGTAAAGTTCCAGTTTCGATTTAATAAATCATACCGAAAACTCCATTTTCGGACGGCAACAAAAAAAATCATTTTCTCAACGTTTCGATTCCCACTTTGGAGTCATTATCAATTGATAGGAAAATGTAGGCTCAGAAAAGTATGGTTTATGCCCGGTTTTTTTTAAATGGAGTAGAGTTAAATATCCCGAGCAACACCGAGGGTACCACACAAGACGGAATTCTAAATGAAAACTTCCAGATCGCACGTAAAAATCAGCACACTAGTAGCAATACGTTAAGCTACGTTTAAAAACATCTCAAATACAAGCAGACCATGAAAAGGCAACAATTCCTGAACATATTCATAAATTAATCAAATTCCAATAAAACTTTCATCACTACATTATATTCAAGCTCTATCAAGTATTATGATGTGAACAGCCTCTTCATTATATTCTTTTGAAGATCGAACGTTGTGATATGGGTATGTTTAGATGATTTGTAATTTTTTATATCTGAAGTATCTACCCAAATCCTATTATGATGTCACTGGGTTTCCGGTAGCTTCATTAGTTTACTTTTCTACATCAATTTTGTCAACACTTGAATCGATGGTATATCTTGCAAAATGATAATAATCCTCATTTGCTACTAAAAATATATAATACTGAAAATAAACAACCAGATAGCTACTGACTATATGAAAAAAAATAATGTTTTCTCCGTGTAAAAAAATAATACGAATTATGGATTGGGGTAGGATTAGGGGGAGACGTGAGGGATATTTAATCATGGACCAACAGTCTTGCTATACAATAATTCAAACTATTGTGTCCAGTTAGATGACGTATAGGTCATATCTGCAACAGTCTTATCACTGGTTTGGTAGCAGTCTTTGGTTAGAATAAGCCAAACTGGGTATATTTTGGAAGAAATCTGAAGCTTCTCCTAGCAGTATCACCCACCTTTGCAAAGCCTTTTTATAGTCAATTTATACGAGAATATCCTGGGACTCAGACCAGACAAAATTTGTTAAGTATTTTCCCTGAGGAAAATATTCTTTGGCAATTTGATACCAACGTTAACGTTAAAAAATTTTTTTTGATAGTTTTATTAGTAAAGCTTGATTTCTCAAATCTCTGCTTACGTAAATTTCGGCCTGAAATACAGTTAAATGAAATTTTGGATAGGTTCTTCCGTCTCGAATTTTCTGATTCTCAAAGTATAGTGGGAAAGTAGTGTCATATCTGATAAATACCTTGGAGCTCAGAATGTTGCTCAGAAAATTCAGATCAGAGCATTCTTCACAAAGGAAAGCTGGAAACCCCCTAAAAATGAACCTTTTTTCCAAAATTTGTACCTTCGTTAATTTTTAGTATTAATGACCAATTTTCCGGGAAATTATAGCCAAAACATGTATTTTAAACTGCCAAAAGATTAAATTTGTCGCTTTAATACTTTTTTATTCGATTGGCAGCAAATATTAATATTGCTGACTGATATTGATCAGCAAAGTATTACTTTTCCTGCCTAGGCAGCAAAGTGGTTACTTTGCTGCCTGTGATTATAAATTTCCATAGCAACCAACCAAAAGTAATTGTGGAAATTATAATAATTTGCAAATACAATATCCTCCTCATTATGAGCAATCGGAGAAAAAATTATATGTTCAACTCGGCAGCAAAGTAGATTGACTGCTTTAGCTGAATTCCTAGCCTCGCTACGCTCGGCTCGGCAGTCAATCTACTACTTTGCTGCCTAGTTAAACAAATAACTATTTGCACAATCGCGTTATAAGCAATTTTTAACTCTAATATTGCAGAATGCGTGAATATTTGCTGAATAGTCCGATTCACATGTTGAAAACAGCTTCTTTAAGTAGATATGAAAAGCTACAGTTTGTATAACTCACATTTTTATATAAATTTGGAACACATTGCTGAAAATGCTTCTGAGCATAGCACTAAAAACGCGCCCGATGCAGAACTGGGAGGAGATAGCGAACAGTACCTGGGAGACTAACAGTTCCTGTGAGACAAAAATCCCAGGCTGAGTTACTGTTCCTGGTAGTCTGAAAGTTCCTGTGAGACTTACTGTTACTAAAAGTATGAAAGTTCCTGTGAGACTTACTGTTCCTGATAGTCTAAGATTTACTCTGGTAGTCTAATTGTCACTGGAAGTCTCTGTGATAATATCTACATCGACAGTTACATCTGCTACGCAACATCATCTTCTAAAGTGGTTTTTCTATGACTGTTGAGAAATGGACCCTTTTTATGTAACATTTTTGTTGAGTAACTGGATGCATTACACAAAACAAGCCACGCCCCGTGTGTAATGATCCATTACACACGACTATCTGGCCAATCACCGTCAAAGAATGCCATTACACACGACTATGTTCGGTGTAATGTTTGAATCAGACTCGCCATGAAATGTCATAATTTGACTTTGACTCTTTGACAGTACCTATACCTACCTACCGAAGGTGATTTAGAGCTGACTTTTTGTTAGAATGGATACAGAAAGTGAAAACGAATTCAACTGCTCAAATTTCACCATCAATATTGTAAACAATAAATGAATTTTCATTGTAGCTTTCAAAATGAAATTGTTTGACATAAAGCATTCAGTTTATTCAATAAAATATTCTCTAAATATCTCGTTCGTTTGAATTGATAGGTGAACACTCGCAGTCATAGAAAAAGTATAGTATTCTACTTTCGTGTAATGGCTATTACTCACTCGAATGATTACGACGTTCGCCTGTGGCTCACGTCGCAAACTTCATTCTCATGAGTAATAGCCATCATTACACGCTCGTTGAATAATATACTATTATAGTCTAAGTATTTTTATCATGATTTTTCACACTTCTTTAGTTTTATTTACTATACAGAAACGTTAAGTTCTTTTTTTTATTTTCTTAACAGATTAAAGTTAGCTAGCAATTAAATTTGATTTTGTTTCTAATTTTTTTTAGGAAAAAAAATTAGTGGCGCCATTAAAATTGCTCTTTTTTTTTAATATTCCTAATTTTTTTCTATCCATAAAGTAACAAAGTTCTGCGAACTGGCTGAGTTCACTACCAAATTTAATTCGTTAGTTAGGCAAGAACCTGCGATATATCTTAACTTTTTTTTTAACGCCAATCTTAAAATCTTGTTTCATCAACTTTTAAAATATTGTTTCATTTGAAAAATTATTAAAAATAATCATTTATAAATGCTATAGAGCGCAGTACTAGATTATACTACCGCTGTCTTGTAGATGGAAGAGTTTGTCACCAAGAGTCTTGAAATTCTTTAAAAAATCGTGGCAGTATTTCTAAAATTGAGAACGCTCGATATTTTTTGACCATAGCGTATATCAGACAGTTGGTTAACCATTACAAAAAATACCAGGTCCATCCCTTTTGTCAATATTTATCTTAAGTATGATGTTAAATGTAGTATATCTGATTCTCTGATCGGAATAGCCAGAAGGTTTGCCCGATAATTTAGCCAGTGTCGAATCTCCCACTATCGGAGTTAACAAGCCGTCTTCGAAATTCCTATAATTTCGGACAATCTCACTTCAAGATCGGATATTAGAAATGGATTGACTATAAATCAAATTTTATGAAGTTATTTTCGACGATATAGGGTTTATAAGAGCGGAACCTTAGAACTATTATTAAAAAAATTTAATCTAGTTTACAGATCGTTAAATGGTTGCAAAAAATTTTCAATAAGAAGCTCCAAAAAGCAAATAGTAGTTAAGGCTAGACGAGATTTTTTTTAATCACGTTATAGGATTGGAAAAGGATGAAGGTGAGTATTTTAGATAATTTGAGACTGTTTAAGTTATTACGTAATCCACTTTTCGCCAATTTTGGACGAATTAAGGTCAAAGAATACTTTTTTTAAATGGTAAAGTTCTACTTTGAGCACTCTAGTAAAAAACCTATATTTTTTAAAAATTGAAGCCCGTCCGTTGGAACTATGAATCTGAATGATAAAAACTGAAAATTTTGGTTTCAGAGATATGGACATATAACAAAAATCCAAAATTTCATTAATAAACTTTTCTAGATACAGATGATTATCATAAAACATAAAATAAGTATATACAAAGTGCTTCAATGAAAAATAATTCAAAGTATTAATACACTGGTAGGCCATGAAACATTTATGATTCATTAATAATACCAATAGAGGAGTTGAGTATAAGGTCAGTGAGGCCAACATAAAGTAGTCTTTTGACAAGAATGACAGTTAATGTCTATTCAAATCACAAGATTTTTGCAGGATTTTTTCATCATTCCAAACATCTAAATTGATTTATTGATTCAATGATCGTAAATATTGAAATTTGAGCGTTTTAGCTGAATTCTCTAAGCATCGGTGGCCAATAATTTTAGGAACTTTTGGCAAGTCACCATTCCATTTTTGTTATCTGTCACTAGTTATGTCGGAGGTCAGTTAAAAACGGAATTAGAAGAATAGAGATACAACTAATTTAAACTGCTACAAATTCCAATGAAAAATGGACATACAATATTAAACGAATATCAACAACAATAAAAATAGCTGTCATTTGACAGCTAGTGGAAAATGGACATACAAGATTAAACGTATATCAACAACAATAAAAATAACTGTCATTTGAAAGCTAGTGACAGAATAACAGAAATGAAATGATGTCTTTCCAAAAGTTCCTAGAATGATTGGCCCCCGATCCGTCGAGAATTCACCTAAAATGTTAAAATGTAGACATGAACTGTCATTCTTGTCATAAAAACTTTTTGTTGACCACACAGACCTTATATTGAACTCCTCCATTGATTAAGTCCTGTTGGTCCATTTATTTAGTGTTAGTGTAAAAAAATAGTAAAGGGGGGTTGGTGTTTTTTTCAGGTCATTGATCAGAAATTTATCAGATCGCAGATGAATATAAAAAAAATGTTTTTGGATTTATTAATAAAAATTGTTTGATTTATACAAGGGACTATATTAAGAAAAATTATATCTATACCACATTATTACCCACCGCAGTTGGTGATTCAATAATATCATCTAATGATAAACGAATATACAAGCACAAAAGGGTGGTCACTTAAAAACCCCGACAGAGTCTTTAATTTTTATTTTTATTATTTTTACCAGACAAGTTCAGAGATGAATGAAAACTATAAAACCCGTTACAATCTCCATTATTCCTAAAAGGCAGGTAGCTCGCGCCAAGACAAGTGAATATCTGACCCTTTTTTTCTAGAATACTCTTGATACATCAACGTCAATCTGTTCGACATATGTTCTAATTTAAATCCCTTGATAAACATAGGGTGGCGCGGCTCATATAAATTCTTTGTAATAACAATGTAACTGTTTTTCTCTTCTTCTCATTATCATTATTCTGTCCTGTAAATATTTAGGTGGATTTAACTTTTACGTTAGAGCAAACCCATCGCTTCCGGTGAATATTTGTAAAAAGAAACGTAATTTTTAATCTGTATCTTTTCTCGTGGAGAACCCAACAACAAATATTGATAGAATTTGCTACAGAGCACGATATGAAAAAAGTGGGTACGATAGGTATGAGTTTTGACAGAGTTTTGGCATAATAGTTATTTTTCTACTCCTGTTTTATAATATACTTATTAAAATACTAAAATCTGTATCATAATGAAATTCATTATGATACAGATTTTCATTATGATACAGATTTTCATTATGATACAGATTTTTAAGCCAATAGGAATGCGACATTCGCACAATATTTAGTATATAACCATGGATACCTGGTTGACATTTCTGAAATTAATCATATTAGGTCTGTTCCCTGCAATAAAAGTGTAGCACTGAGCTATACGATTTTATTAATTTTAGTTATGTTTTAATGCTTCTTGCAGTTTACAAATGCAATATACATAGATATTCCCAAATTTAGTAATTTTATATGTATTTTTTCACAGATAGACCTTCAAAATTATATAGCTCAGTGCTACACTTTTATTGCAGGCGAACAGACATATTAAGTGACACTTAATTTGATAGCTGTCAAATAATTTTGATTTTCAAAAGTAACTATCATTAAAATTGATTTAACTAATAATTATTGATTAAATAATTTTTATTAACCGGAGTAGAAAAAATATTGTATGCCACTTTCATGTAATGGCCATTAATACACTCGCATATTATATACGAAACTCGCCTGCGGCTCGTTTCGTATCCTACAATATGCTCGTGTCTTAATGGCTATCATTACATGTTCGTTGCATAAAATACTATTATGCAACAAGTGCAAAAAGTGATTGTTTTTTGCACGCGACGTGAAATTGTCCAACGAGGTCTTTAGGCCGAGTTGGACAACACGTCGAGTGCGAAAACACGTTTTGCAAGATTTGCATACAATATTTTTTATACATTCATGCAAAAACTGGAAAATTAGAATATAATATGTTGGGAACCTAACCTAATCAAACTCAAACCGTTCTTCTTTTTTATATCTTTATGGCCTCCACCTTGTCAGTACTCAATCATAGCTGGTTTTCGCCTTGACCATTTAAATTTTAAATAATCAAAGATTTGTGCAATAATTGTAACTCGTTGAGACTAAGTAGTAAGATATACATATATTATTGCTGTATTAAAGCTGGATCAGACACTGGATTTTTATTTTATTTAAATGTTCATGTTTGTCATAAATCATCACAAAACTGACACAAGAAGGACAGATGAGTGCAATAAAAATTTTATTGCACTAGTGGTAGTCAAACAATTTTGATCTGGTCACAAAGTTCTCTTTTTCAAGTTCCAATTCGTGTCTTCTGAGCCAGTTTTCTTGGTTTAATGGAAATATCGCGGTGTGACGTTGAAATTCACAAGAAGTAGTTGACTATAACAAGTCGCTCTTCCAAACAAGATCTACTAAATCCCAAGGAAAGTCGATTGCCATTTTCTAATAAACTTCTGAAATAATGTGTGGTCGGCCAAAAATGTCCGAGAACACAGCTTTAAATGAACGATTACACCAAGCGCCAGTGTGCTTTTATTTAATCCCCGCTGCCCCTCTACTCCGTTACTTTCCGTCTCTTGGTAATTTCTAGCGGTATTCTTGGGCGTTTTTAACCGACTTCGCATTATTTTATTACAAATCGAAAATTTGTACGTTCTGTTGCTCTACGCCTATACTTTTTAAAACCGGTTTAAAATTTAAAAGCGGACAATCTACAACGCTGAAAATTATCATATTATAAGAAAAATTATAATTCGTCTGCTCTTCGCGCATATGAAGGGCATAAGAAGAACTTATTTTGTACCAAGTTTCAGCTCTTGCAATTTAAAAATGGCGCAGATATGAATTTTCGAAAAAATGACTAATTTTCCGGCTTTTCTTGATTTTATATCGGTTCCTATTTATCCGATTGACCTGCTCGACCACTCTTTTTGCTCGTATTTCAATTATTTACAATATATCATTTGCGTGTCCGAAACATGTCAAAATGATACTACGCAATGCCTAATATAATATATGATGGCATCATCCGTTTTTCACTACGATTTTTGTGCTTGGCTGCTTGGCTTGTACAGTAAAGGAATAATTAAATGTTAAAGAATTATTATTTTTCAATTTTCCTACAAATGCGCTAGAATAATGATTCAGGTGAAACTCGGAATTCGGTGGTTTTATAATTAGGATGACGATATGGGGATTATCACTTTCTTGGTTTCCTTTTGTTCAAAATTACTTCTTCATGATATTAAAAGTGTGTACTGTCTAGAGTCTAGACAGGTTAGGTAAAAGTCATTTCATATTTTTCCTACTTATACCACATTCCATCAAAATTTTTTATCACATTTAAAAAATATTATAAACTAGAAAGACATCTTCTAGCGTTAAAAAAAACTGAACAAATATTCAAATATTCATTTGAAGTTGTTTTAGCGTAAAAAATGGGGACCGTTTTATGTAAATTGTTTACCAACCCTTGTTTGACCGATGAATTCCGAGCCAAAACAAAATACACTATCCCGTTAACATAATATGTATACATCCTAAAAATGTCAGACGATCTAATTTCTGATAAAAAGGACCTCCTCGACGAGGAGAAGTAATCTGAGTTTTTTGTAACGACTTATTTTGGCTTCTCATTACATTTATTGAAACGTAATTATAGAGTAGAATAGAGGAATGATCCCCAGGGAACATTCTATTCTACTTCTGTCAAGAATTGATGCCAAGTCAGCAATCTTCACCTCTGTATTTGAATTTTGTACAGTATGGAAGGATTTGTTACATACAGTTCGCCAGAATATACCAAGTACCTAGACCTCATGTGAGCAAAATTATTGACTCGGCTCCTCTCCAGCTAAATAATAATGGAAGAATCACCATTGAATATAATTATCAAAATGGGTTAACAATACGTAACAGTACCTAGATTTGCTACCATTTGACTTGTTGGGGCGATGTATGTATATATGTATTTTTTTTGAGTTTATTGAGTTTGTCTAGGCATTTCCACACCATTTTGGAACTGATTTGTTGGTGTCATTCTTACAGCCTTCTTTTCTTTTGGTGTAGGTATGTTTTTTCAGATGCTTCTGAATTCACTTTTATATCGTTATCTGCACATCAGTAATTAGATTTACATGGAAATCAGATTGCAATTATGGAAAACTCCTGATCATTTTTTGTCCACTTACCTAGCACAAGACAATAAATGTAGAGGCAATGGACTGTTAAATAATTTAAAGACCGAATTTGAGAATGTTATGTAATCTACATATTATTAAGTTTCAATATGTTATTTCGTCGTTGGTGGCAGATTTTGTTGGAACTGATGATTTTCAGGGGTTCATGTTACGTACCTGAATTCGAAAAAAAGTATTAAAATGTTTGAGACGATTAGGTCCACAAACGTAGGTGTGTCGTGAAAATTTTTAATAATACCTTCGCTACCTCACTTCTCTATGATTACTTTTAGATATAAATAATTAATCATTAGTTTGGAGTTATTAAAAATGACAATTATTATTTGTCAAATATACAAGGAAATAAAACGGTTCTGTTAACAATATTTTTCAAACGAAACACTTTGGGGCCGGCCACTAGAATAAAGATTCAAGATACAAAATGTGTACCCTTCCAGTACAAAAAATAAGCAGATCCTGGAATGGACACAAGGACACCTCCATACTAAGAGTCTACTGAATAAGCTAGACAAGGAACTCTCGTCCAGGCTGTTGAATTTGGGTAAGAGAAATTTGAAGACAGTTTCCGACCTGGTGACTGGAAACTGTACCCTGTGGAAGCATTTGCACAGAATGGGCAAAGTAAGTGAACCTATGTGCAGAAAACGTGAGCTCCACGATGAAACACCTATTCACATACCTACTCTACTTTTGTTAAGAACTTACAAGTACTCAAACGGAAGCACTTTGAAGTGAAAATAACACAACCATCACAACTACTGAAGATCCCCCCAGATAAAGTGGTGACCTATCTAGAAGACACGAAGCTTGGAAGTAGGTAGATAACATGGGTGATGTCACAAAGATTCAGTTCAAGTGCCTGCGCTGTTGAGCCCAACCCAAACGTACGAATTAATAAATGATGCTTGTAAGGTGTAATTCCTAGTGGTGAGCCACAATAGACCCAACGGGGATTGCAGTGGAGGTGGCGAGAAGGCCCGACTGACACAAAATCTAACCTAACCTACCTAACTATGGAAAATGACGGAAAAAAAATATTTTCAAAAAAATGACTAATTTTCCGTTTTTTTTCTGAATTTCCTCGGTTCCCATTCATCAGATTAACTTGTTCGACCACTTATTTTGTTCGTATTTTAATCACCTACGAGTTATTTATACATACCATTGATATTGCTTCAGTACTTGTATTGTTAAATGTTTATAACTAATAACCGAAAAACATTTACGTGTCCAAATAGATATTTGAAATGTCATTTATATGAAGGCACTATCCGTTTCCTACTAGGACTTTTGTCAAAAATTACTATACTTGCATGCATCCTTGGCCTAATTATATCTACTTTAATACTTATTTAATTTCATAGAAACCTTTTTATGTATGAAAATGTCGTCGCAAGAATCAGCGACAAAGATAATGTGAAGGCGGTAGGTAGGTAAAAACACCCTTGAATGGTAGTACATCTAATCTTTCAACTACCCAATTATAGGTAATCTATACTTTCTTCCGGTCTCTTTAATTTGATCTATCCACAAACATTAGCAGAATTTATGTAATTTTTGCGGTTTTCTTTTGATACGCACTTTTAATAGTTCCGACTCTAAATCATCTTATGTCATATATCTACCT
Source organism: Galerucella nymphaeae (assembly GCA_963978555.1). Classification (NCBI taxonomy): domain Eukaryota; kingdom Metazoa; phylum Arthropoda; class Insecta; order Coleoptera; family Chrysomelidae; genus Galerucella; species Galerucella nymphaeae. Next base: position 10,117,851 of record OZ021707.1, on the reverse strand, counting down.
GTTATGTACCTGTCTACGAAAATCATAATTTGGCAAATCTTCTCGAAAATATTTGGAACACCATATAGAAATATCAGTGACATGAATGTTTGTACTTCATTTTATTTTTCTCATTTCAATAATAGGTTGAAAATTCATTACAATATAAAATCAGAAGTTACAATTAATTTGTCTTTATTTTTAAGGATAGTAAATAATGCACGATGTAAAAGTCGAGTTGGAGCATTACAGAGAATTCTGTTTTCTACTATCTCATTATTACATCACTCAAAATATGATGCAGACGTTCCTTTCGTAGCGGCATTGTGTCCTACGTCTTTTTCCAAGGACCCACTGACAGTTCTCATCAAGTCTTTACTTTGTGGTTTACGGTTAATTATTATTTATGAAAAGTGGATATTATTATTATTTTTATATTTATTGCAATGATACAAAAATATGTCTATATATACGGAAAAACATCAGCATTTTCAAAGTTCAAGTATTTTCAGTTAGAAAAATGAGCTGGTAATTATAGCCAAATACATTATTCTAGCCAATCAGACCCGGTTTATCAATAGCAATTTATCAGTAAGTAAGTTAATGCTTAACTACCAGTTATTTTGGAAAGGTCGGCTTATCAACAACAGGATAACTTTATCCGGCAGATAAAATGTCCAATATTTATCTGGTAGTTTCAACTGGCGGATAGGTCGATATCTGGAGGTTAAGGTCTATCTATCATAACCTCACTTTATTCGGTACACTTATTTTGATTTCGTTGTGGTGTTGCCCACGTTACAGAAGTCTCCAGATATATGATATTGAGAATTTTTCTGTTGCATAAAACCTGTGTGATAAGAAGCTGGTCTATATTGGCCTTATACTTTTATTCATAAACCTTTGGATAAACATTCAGTAATAACCTAACAGAAATATCAATTGATTTGACATGTCCTTGTTCTTTATCTGTCAGTCAATATAATAGAGATAGAGAATAAAACCGAGTTGATAAACCGCTTACAAACAAACTGGAACTTTATCTGCTAGTTACTGTTATTCAACGAATACTTAACTGATGGATAATATTGGTTATTGATAAACCAGGCTTCGGTATTTTAGTGATAATTCTGCTTCCTTATCGATAATACCTTCTTTACATCAAAATGTCAAAATTTTACTTTGAATTTGTCATTATTGCCACCTAAAAGTGCTTCGAAGTTTATTGAAAAATGAACACAAACCGATTCAGTGCCATCACCCAATACAAGAAAATATTGGAAAAATATGAAGCAGAATCCTTTTAAATTGTTGAAATAATAATCTTCCCAAATACAACTCGCTCTTCAAATTTGATTACATAATTTTTTTATTTTCATCACTCAAACTTGTTTATTTGATACAAAACATTCAAACAAACCGAATTTAGATAAAATCACTCCTAAATGAAGTCGTAATTTTATCAAGCGGTTTATTTTCATATTTTTGTCAAATGAACAAGTTTTTGTAAAAAAGAAAAAATTATCGATAAAATTTGAAGCACTCGTGGTATTACCATTGATAACAATAGTGAGTAATTTACCTTCACCACAACCTCCTTACATTTTTTTTCTTGCATTCATAGATTAATTTTTTTACGAGGCTATCTCAGGTGGTCCTCAAAATCATCCATCATTTTGCTTCTGTTTAAACTTGCGTGACGTTGAATCGTAAAACCTTAATCGCAATTTTTGGAATTATTTTAATTACTCTTTTCCTATTTCGGTGCTTTTTTGTTGCGAAATAACTAGCATCGAATCCAATCACAATAAATAATAAAAAAAATTTAATTCATCAATATTTAGAAATTTGCCCTGAAGGCGTGGTGGAACCCGTTATCAATCCGGTAAGTGGGACCACCTACTATGAGCGTCAACTTCCATAATTTCCACCCCTTCGTTAAGTTTTGTAATCGATGGATTTACGTGTTTTATTGGAATTGGCCAGCGACGTGCGCACGTGCTACCAAAAAAAAGGTTACTGCATGTGGTGACAAAAGAGGGTTGGATTTTTTAACAGCTGTTGTCTGTGAAAATTAAAATCATTTAGCAGTGAAAATTCCGATGGACGAAATAAGAAAGATAAATGTAGGTACACATTTTTTTACAAATCTACTATGTATGTATTTTTTTGGTGTGAAAGATCTATTAATTGTGGTCCCTTACTTCTACTCAGTTTCTAAGGAGAGTGTCAAAAACTAGTAGCTCCTTTAGTCTTATTTTTCGGAGGAATTTCAGGATATCTGCAAACAACTAAAGTAAATGTTCCTCTTCTATCCAGTAATCACTCAGGTGCTGTCCTCTAGGACTCTGGAGTGCTGTGCAGTTGGAAAGTATGTGGATGGAGGTTTCTTCTTTCATGCTACAAAATCTTCTTCTTCCTCCACTATTTTGAGCTTTTTCAGGTGCCCATTCTGGCGACAATGTCCCGTTAGGATCTATGTTGAAACTCTTTTACTTTGACTTATGCATTCATTTGATCTCAATAGGCTGTTGTCACCCAGAAGAATCTTTGATTGTATAAGCCCTACTAGATCTTTTCAATGGTCAGATCTTCTTTTTTCCTATTTCTTCCAATATTACATTGGGGCTGATTCCGCAAAAGGATTCAGGCCCCAGAAAGCTATTTCAGCCCTCCTCTTTGCTAGTTCATCTGCTATTTCATTTCTTCCTATTCCTGTGTGTCCTGGAATCCATATGTTAAGGATTGTTCTTGCCTAGTTCATTGAGTTTGTCTAGGCATTCCCACACCATTTTGAAACTGATTACACAAGAGCTCAGTGCTTTAATGGCTGCTTGACTATCCGACATTATGATAATCCTGTCTTCTGTATCCTTTATTATCAATATTATTGAACTTGGCGCACTTTCCTATGGCTTGGATTTCTGCTTGAAAGATACTTGAGATTTTTCTCAAGCCTTCAGTGTGTTTGTATATCTTGAGATTGAGAATCTGTTTATTACATAAGGCGCACTAGAAGAAGTCGTTTTCAACAACTAGCGGTTTCGGTATACTTATACCGAAATCGTTTTATGCGTAGACTTAACGGTGCAAACGTTAACTCATTTTCACTAATTTTCCACAAATACAACCTTTTCTCTCATAGAAACCATGTGTATCTCTAACGCTGACACATGTATATGAAGTCGATCACAGATCGATTTAATACCCTTTAAACATGCCAATATTTCTAATAACCTGATCAAGCCACAGCGAATATTTGGAAAATGTTCATTTTCCAACTATTAGAGGGAACCTCAAAGATTATGTTAAATTGAGTATAACAAACGTACTATTCCCATGATTTGACGTTTCAGATGACGATGGTGATTACCAAATTTATAATTATTATAATGTTATTTTCCATATTCATGCAAAAAACAACACTTTGGTGAATCACATTTAGTGGAAAAGTGGTTCTTTGTTGCACTCATCTGTCATTCTTGACAGTTTTGTGATGATTTATGACAAACATAAATATTTAAATAAAATAAAAATCCAGAGCAAGTGTATGATCCTGCTCTAATACAACAACAATGTATGTATATCTTACTACTTAGTCTCAACGAGTTACAATTATTGCAGAAATCTTTGATTATTTTAAATATAAATGGTCAAAGCGAAAACCAGCTATGATCAAGTACTGACAAGATGGAGGCCATAAAGGTACATAAAAAAAGAAGAACAGTTTGAGCTCCTAACATACTATATTCTAATTTTCCAGTTTTTGCATGAATGTAGAAAAAATATTGTATGTAGCTCGTACAAAACGTGAAATTGTCCAACGAATCCCTAAGGCCGAAATGCAAAATACACTAACTTTTAGCACTTGTTGCATAAATAACTATTTATGCCCAAGAGAAGGTTTAACAACAATTCTTTTATATTTTTTGTTCATAAAAAATTTAGCAAAAGTTTATATAATAAAATCGAAAAAAAAAAGTTATCTACTCCACTGGAAATTAGCCCTTCATTTGCATCGACAGTGAGTCTATAGGGCCCTTTTAGTTCCGTTAATGATCTAAAACTGTTTGTTTTTATGTCGGAATTGTGAATTTATGATAGCAAATCTTCTTAGTTGATTAATGATAGCTACACTTCCAAATTAAGACCTCAATTAAAAAAACGTTTTAACAAGAACAACTTATTTTAGTGGTGAGCAGTTTTTTCTAAGCATTAGATGATCCTCACGTGACGTGTGGTCCTTATTAATGTTTATAGAAAACATTGAGAGCGAGGAAAAATTACAATTTGTGTTTAGACAGTGCCGAAACCTTCAAAAATGGTAAATAGTGGAAAAAAATAATAGTAGGTTGAGATCCATTAGAAAAAGAAGTAATAAAATAAAATTGAAAAGTTCGGGAAGTGGGAGGGGGTGAGTTTTTGAGGGTAAAAAATGGTTTATCTCGATTTCCGGCAAAACTACAAGTCTTATGGAAAAAAGTTGAGAGTAATAAAAAGCTCTACAACTTTTGTATTCACAGTTTTCACACATAACCTCAAAATGTATGTGAAAAATTCAAATAACCCAGTTTTTGGTTTTTTATTTTTATCTTTTTCGAAGAAAATATTTTTTCACGAAATTTCACGAACACTTAACTTATTAGGTTTCAAATACACTTTCATTTATTTGATTTGAAATATTTCTTTTTTCTTCTTATTGTTACGCGAGTGCCCCAGTGAAATTCCCATGTGAGACGACTATGACTCCTCCGCACACTAGTCGAGAACCATCGAGAAGACTATCTACCCCGCGCCCTACCACTTGTCGAGAGATTTCTAGTCTATCCAGCGCCTTCAACAGAACGAGAGATTTCTAGAAATATACCCCACGCGCGATATAAATAGACGAGCATTGCTGCACGTAAGAATAGTAGTCATTTTAGATAGATGGACAGTTAGTGTTTATAAGGAAGGAAAGCGATCGCGCATCGATAAAGTGTTTTAAGTGACTCTCATATAAATTGTAGTTAGTGTGTTACGTGTATGATATAAATTATTAAATAAGGACAGTATTACATATAAATATGTAAATATAAATTAAGTAACTGTGAATATACATTAAAATAAACGTTACATTATTTTGTCTCAATATCAAATAAGCACCCTAATTTTCAATAAAAAATTCTCGCGTCAAAAAATCATCTTTTATAAAAAATTTGATGGGATTTTTGTTCGTTTAAATCTCCATTATCTGATGATAGTGTTAAAAAAATATGCATTACTACAGTAAATGTTCCCAGAAAATGCAAAAAAAATAAATGAAATACTCGAATTCGAATTTTTTTTAATCATTATGTACAATTTCATCGAAAAAATGTGATTTTTGCAAAAAAAAACTAATGGATAAGTGATTATAGAATTCAAGATGGATTAAGAATAACGGTTTTAAGAATATTATAATAAATAACGTAATCAGAAAGATGTTTCTAATTTCAATAGTACGATTCACATGCATATTTACATTTGATGAAATTTTCTATGACATGAATGTGATTCGAATTTGATGAATGAACTTTTTAACTGAAATTCCATTTTTTAGATGAAATTGTACATACCTAGTGATTAAAAAAAATTCGAGTTTGAGATTTTTTCTTGCATTTCCTGAGAACATTTTCTTTAGTTATGTATATTTTCATTTACACTATCAGAAAATAAGCGAACAAAAATACTACGACTTTTTGAAAAAAGCTGATATTTTGACACGAGAATTTTCGATTGAAAATTAGGATGTTTTTTTGATATTAAGTCAAAAAAAGGTGGAAAAGGAAATATTTCAGATCAAATAAATGACAGTGGGCTTGGGACATAAAAAGGTGAGTGTGCACGAAATTTCGTAAAAAAAGGTTTTTTTTATAAGATAAATAACCAAAAACTTGGTTATTTGTATTTTTTACATAAATTTTGGGGTTATGTGTGAAAATTGTGAATAAAAAAGTTGTAGAGCTTTTTATTACTCACAACTTTGCCATTCAACTTTTTTCCATAGGACTTGTAGTTTTGCCAGAAATCGAGAAAAACCATTTTTTACCCTTAAAAACTCACCACATCCCACTTCCCGAACTCGGATCGCCCCTAATTTATTTTAATTTTCGATTTTATTATAAGTATTACTCTCCTTTGCTAATGGATTTCAACCAATTATTTTTTTTCACTATTCACTATTTTTGAAGGTTTCGGCACTGGTCTAAACACAAATTGTAATTTTTATTACTCACAACTTTTCCATTTAACTTTTTTCCGATAAATTGGAGTTCTTCTCATACATCTCCTTTATTCTATTCAATCCATTTATTTGTAGTGTAATCATACTATGCGATAAGCCATAAATGATTCTTTATGTATTCTAAATAATCACACGTAAGAACCGCAAAAAAAATTCAAACGCTGGAAGTAGGGTAAGAAAAAGATACTATCAATTATAAAAGTCAGCGGTCAATAAAAAAAAATGTTTGGATACAACCTTAAAATTAAAACACAAAGATATACTATTTACTTTTTATGGGAAGTGTTTTCTGGCGCTTAAGGGTAATAAAACCATGAATCAAAAGAGGAGGTGCCTCTGTTCAACATAATCCTCTTAGTTTACATACATAGTAGTAATATTTTGAATATAAATCATAGGATAATCGTCGTATACACCTAGATTGTCTGATTGGTGTATCTAAAAGGTAAGAGTGAATATAATCTTCGAATAGATCGGTAACTATAAAAACTGGCACCGCACAGGTGAGACCATGAGACTTGCGCCTAGGGTCTAAGAACCTAGGTCAGTATCGTTTGGTGCCGGTTACTTCAAGCGTATAATAATATCTATATTATTTTCGACAACACAGATCGTAGAAATAACCTATTCTCTCACTAGTAAAATAATGAACGCTCTTTATTATACTAGTAATAAAATAATGAGAAATGATAGCAGCGTCTTATTAAGCGCGTTGTATCCAAATAGATAGGAACTTACATTAAATTTTTATTCAATTCGATGTTTGACAGTATTGAAAAGTGTATTGTAAAAATGTCTGAAGTAGAAGAATTTCAATGTGCACATAAATTGAAAAAAACTGCACAAAACTGCACCTTTAATATTACATTCAATAAATAGGTAATGCTCTTATGCAAGCCATAACTGTTTTTTCATATTTATATTAATAAATAGTTAAGATATAAACAATGTATTCAATTTTCTCAATTTACGCTTGAAGAAAAAATAGTATATGTCTCTCGAAGCAAAAGAACCATAGCTAAAGCCTCGGCAGTGCAAGAATCTGGGCTCAACAATAATGATAGCCTTCTACTCCTAGTAACATAATTTACTATTCTGTCCCGAGGATCTTCTCTTGTGCGAAATGGATGATGATGATGATGATGATACTTTTGTTTAGGAGAAGTGTATAAGGAATACATTACTTGTTTGTGAAATACAGGACGTTGAAGTTGGAAGGTACCGGCTTTTCAGAGGTAATATTTCGAACAGGCAAATTATTTGATAATTAATATTTTGTACAACTTAATTCTTGTCGTTTGAGGAGCAAGTTTTAGCCTAATTGTTGACATAAAATGTTGATCTTCATCGGGTGAATGAAAAAATATTTGGAATAAATTTATTATGGCTACTTGACTTTATGTCATGTCAAAATTTAACTTTTCAATATTTCTTACAAGGTAAGAGAGATATTATAATTAATATACAGGGTGTCTCATTATATTCTAACTGTTTTCAAGAGCTTATATCTTCGAAACAGTTCTAGACAATAGGATGCGGTTTTCACAGTTAGGTTTAAAATTACCGTTTTGTTGTGACACATTTATATAAATGGCCTACCTCCGGCTTACCCGCTAGAAAAGTGGCGTATTTTCAGAATACAGTGGATATAACTTTTTAAATGGTACACCCTGTATATTCAGCAATTTCTTAAAATACACATATTTTTACTTTATAACGGTAGGTACCTTAAAGTTCAAAATCGGTGCACAGAAAGCGAAGTTATATAACTTTAACTGGGATACTGTAATAATTCAGGTATGAAGTTGAAAATGTCATAAACAAAAACTTTATTGGCTAGTAACTAAAAGTGAACAGTGAAAAACATATGGTAATTTTAAACCTAACTGTGAAAACCGCATCTTATTATCTAGAACCGTTTCGAAGATATAAGCTCTTAAAAACAGTCAGAATATAATGAGACACCCGGTATTCTTTATTTTGGAATTTTATGGATACCTACTCTGTTATGATCCATTTGAAACAGATGACCTGAAGTTGATTTGAAAGTGTGATATGAAAAAAAGTGAATATTGCAGAAATTAAGGGCTCAATAGTATTCTTTAGTATATCGAGGTACATTTCATCGTTTAAATTTTCCGGTATAGTCAGATGCAGTCTTATCGTGCGGGTCATACGATTCAACAAAGACATACTCACAGTTTTTGTTTCCTTTTATCAATTATAACTTCAAAATAAAATCCGTAGGATGAATAAGATATACTTATGAAAAAGAAGGATATGTATTTAGTTTCCAGCGATTCTAAAAAGTCTTTCACCAGCTGAGTTTTTATTTAAATATGTCAGTTTGACAATTCAAAGTGACAATGTGAATAATAAGTAGCGATTTTCCGGTTTTTTTGTATCCTCAAGCAAAAAAAAATGGTACTTAGTTTGAGGGATTAGGTGTTTCAAGAATGAAAGAAAAATTGGAAGTTCGTCAATCAGTGTAATCTCACATTTTGGTAACCTCTGTGTTTTCTGATTTGATGCATATGGTTAGCGACCTTTGAACCCGCACGATAAGAGCGCTTTTAACTATATAAACAAAGGACCAATCTCAGAATATCAAACCATGGTGTTGAATATTTCTTCAGTCTACCCTGTATAATTTAGCCATTCCGAACTAAAAAACTACAATACCAGACCATTATCGGTACAAGTGAAACAATTCATTATCAAACATTTAATAATAACACAAATCTTTTCTACACATACTCATTAAATTTGACATTATCTGTCTGAATAAACTGATAACATAATCTCAGAGTCACCCTTCTATGTGTTAAAAACGCTGTAAATATACAGTTGCAGGTACCAATTAACAAAAAAAGGTGTTAATGCATAACCTTTAGGAACTACGTGTAACGGGTACCTAACTGACAAGAACTTTCTATAAGGGTTGACATCTAAATAGACTTTTACATGCTTATCAAAATTCAGGTATCACTTTTAGAAGCGTGAATCAATTATTAGAATGTCAGGATGTTTATGTGTTTAATTATAATTTCCAAAGGATTAAAAAATACCGTTGAACTTAATTTAATATTTTAGGTTTTTAACTGTAATTATTTTATGCCCAGTATAATTATGAATGATAATGTTAAAATAATAAAAAGTTTGAAATATTTACAATTATGGAAATTCCCGTGTTAAAATCCTGTACTGAACTCTTGTGAGAACATTTATCTTATGTACAATAAAAGTATATTATACACCAAGGTGGTGAAGACTATTATTATTTCGCGAGTGGCGTTGCCCCGAGCTAAATAAGGTACATAGCTTATAAATGGTGTGGTGTACTCGTATATACAATTTTTTTCACTACTAGCCAAATTTAAAACAAAAATTCAAAATAATTCATATTATACACTATTTCAATGCTAAAATATTACAGCGTTATTGCATTCACAACACAACACCTTGAGTGTAAGAGCTATACCTATACACCACAGCACTTACAAATGCAGCACGAGAAAAATAATTTAATCTTTATAGTTAATTTCAAGCAGCAAATACGTTGTAGACAATCTCTTGGGTATACAAAGTGTTGCACAAGTTATTGTTGAACTACTGATAACTACTGAGTTCTCAAAATATTTGAATTAGTCCATTATTGATCTAGGTGAATAATAAAATAAAATAATTAACCACTAATAGAGAAATTCAACTTCTTAGTTAGCTGGAAGAAGCAATAACTGTCAACTTCACAGCTAGTAGGAGGTAGAAAAAATATATTTTCCGACTCTCCCTGTACAACGTACAAAAATTAATAGTATGCGTGCGTGAAAAAATTTCCTCACATACTTAAGTTCTCACCGCTAAATACCGTAAAGCTCATTATAAATTTATCAAAATTTGTTTCACTTCCCTAATGTAACAATCTACCTATAGATACCCCAAAAAATAATTTTGGCTGATACCTGGGAAATATAATTTTAAATAATGAGACCTTCTACTAAGGGTAGGGGCCCTTTCGGAGTCTCGAGCACTATATAAAAGAAACAACAGGTAGTGGTTCATTATTGAAATAATTTTGTTCTCGATAGAAAACCAAAAATTTTATTCTCTGTAAAAAAATGGATTTTTACGTGGATAGTTTCGAATATTCGTACTTTGTTCCTGCTTCTGATAGTTCACCAGGCGATTGTAGTTCTGTTTCGAGTTGTGATAATTATCCTGAGGATAATAACATCCCATTTAATCCTGAGTTGAGAAAGAGAAAAGGTTCGGTTGCTCCGTTAATTTTAAAAAAACGTAGATTAGCGGCGAATGCTAGAGAAAGAAGGAGGATGCAAAATTTGAATGAAGCGTTCGATAAATTGAGAATGTTCCTTCCTCAGTTAGGTCAGGATAGGCAGTTATCTAAATATGAAACTCTTCAAATGGCTCAAACGTACATCACCGCTTTATATGATCTTTTGGATGAAGAGAGACAAAAATGTGATTATTAGTGATTATTATAATATATGTTATATATAGTTAAGTATATTATATTATATTTATTTAAAAAGAGATGTGAATTTGAATCTATTTATATGTTTATTTAAGTTATTTGTAGATAATAAATTTTTAATTTATATTGTTGTTTATAATATTCTTCAGTGAAAAACTGTAAGGAATCCCTTAACATGCTGGCAAGAGACAATAATGTGTCTCTGATAAGGGAATTGCAGGGAATGAAATGGCAAACCAGTTAGGTTCTAGAAGGTTCTGAAGGAGCCTTCACACTGTTTCATGGAATCACAAAAGGATTACGTAAAAAGGGAAGTCGGGAACTGTCTAGTTAAAGAACACCAACTCGAATGGAGGCTGACACAAGGACATTTCCATACTAAGAGTCTCCTGAATAAATTAGACAAGGAACTCTCGTCCAGGCTGTTGAAACTGAGTAAGAGAAATTTGAAGATACCGAATGAATGGACACTGTGCCCGGAGGAAGCATCTGCACAGGATGAGCAAAGTTAGTGAACCTATGTGCAGAAAATGTGAACTTTACGATGAGCTACCTACTTACATACTCTGCTTCTGTGAGAACTTAGAAGGCATCAGACGGAAGCACTTTGGAGTGGAAATAACACAACCATCACAACTACTGAAGATCCCTAAAGTTAAACTGGAGACACCAACCTTCTGGAATGGAAGTAAATAACATGGGTATTGGTACAAAGATTCAGTTCATGTGGCTGGGCTGTTGAACCAATCCTAACGTACGAATGAATGAATATTCTTTTGCCCGTTTCCTGTGGTATATTTATTAATCTTATATTATTTTTAAGAAATTAAATCACAAGTTTTCTTCTTTATTATTTTATTTCAACGTCTAGCCAGGTGCTTGAATAGTTTAATTTTTCGAATTTTTGTGTGAGACATCTATAGACCAAAATTTAATTATTCTTTTAAAGGTAGCTGGATTACTGCAGAAACGTTGAGCTTGAAATATAAAAAAAGGTTGTGGCAATTTTTTTCAAAAATAGCAACAAAAATTAAAAATGTGAAAATTTGTAAAATGAAAATCATCTAATAAATCAATAGAAAATTGATTTAATTTCTTAAGGTTAGTTTTCATGTGAATTTCATGTCATCATATGCAATGTCGCGTTATTTAATTCCATAAAATCCGAAGAAATTACAAAGTCGTGAACTAACCAACCTATTTTTAATTTAAGGAGACTTCCAACATCATGATCACATCCTACATAAAGTAGTAAAACTTTCTGTGCTGCATACATTTTTTGATTTTATTGTTTCAATGTTCAGTGTCCTAAATGTAGGATCTTAAAAAAAATACCTTTTAAAATGAATTATTGACAATTACAAACGTGCTTTAGATAGCATACAAATTTATATACCTACCATAATGTCCTGAAATATCTTAAAATTACATTTTTTTTAGTAAAATTTGTTATTTTTTTATTGTTTCACTCGTCAATTTCTTATTAAAGACAAAAAACTTTTATTGCAATTAACGTACTCGGCTACTATTACCATTTGCACTGGAGCAGTTACAATATATGTATAGAATGGATCATTTATACAAAAATACACACACAATGACAAAATTGTTTTATAGTTTATGGTAAAACTGTACGTCTTTAAGAAATTGGAGTGAAAAGGTTATTTGCTCAGAGCTGCTAAGAATTTCTTTGTAGATTGGGCTTAGTTGAAGCTGTTATCTTTGGACGGTGTATTTGCGACACTTGGTAAAATGTGCTTCATGGTTAAATTAGAGTTGCAGCTGGAACAAATGGGTCTGGGGGTAGTAGACATCAAGTATCCATGGGTAAGTCTTAAATGGCCGATTCTTACTCTTCTTATCACAGTTAAGTCTTGCCTTTAGGGACCTGCGAAGCAAACTAGGTTGGGGATGACCAATTGAACGCTGTATTTGATTAAAAAGGGTTGTGTCAACAGTGTTCCAATGCTGCTGCCAGGCTACTATGGATTTCCCTTTGAACATTGAGATCAAATATTGTTCCATATAATATTATGATAAAATCAATGCCACAAAAAATTCTTTTGTATAATGATTGTTTCCGATACCAGAAAATGTTCGAATAAAGAATTGATATTTTTCAATCCTTTATGCGATCTTGTTGAGTATGATTATAGAAAAGGTCCCATGAAGCGATAAATGTTTAATAATAATACAACTAAAAAGAAAAAATTTAGTTTACAAATAAAAAAAGAAGCTCACAATTGCCTAGACTTTGGGAAATGTTTCAACCATAAGAATATAAATTTTTCGGATTATTAAAAATACCTACACCAAAATTTATAGAAAAAATCAATTAACAATTTCACGCGTTAAATCAAAATTATAAATAATAGATACATACCTATATAAGTTTGAGGATTCGGAACATTTTTATCGGAAATTTCTATCTCTTCAAAAAATACCATTTTAATTCTGTATTTATTAATAAATCTTAAAAAATCTCATCCCGAATCTAATGAACTACTTATCACACATAATTTTAGGAGCCCTTTATTTTTAACCATTTTTAACTTATTGATTGATAAATATCAAATTCCACAACAAAAATATTACCTACTTGAATCTCTTACCAAAAAAAAACACAGATATTAAATTAAAGTTTTTTAATTAAAACGAAAAGAACATAAAATGAGTTACAAAAATTTGGCACATTATATACACTGAATAACAAATTTATCATACACAGGGAGAAAACATTTGGCACATATCGAATACTTTCAAAAATTCATTAACTTAATTAATCTAAAATAATAAATAACATCAGTCAATACTATTCACAACTATCTACTAGTACATTTTATTTTACTCACACTTTTTGTTGTGAAAAAAATCTATAAATCTAGATAACAGTAGATCTTTACGAACTTTGGTATAATTAAACTCTCAAAAAGATCGCCTAATATTGGAAATATAAACAAATAATAATTTAAATCAAAATTCCATTTACAGCCGACAAATTCTCTAAATAAACAATAATATAAACAAACTTAACTTGATTGGTTAACTTCCCGTTGATCCAAAAGGTCGTATAGAGCAGTTATGTAAGTTTGAGCCATTTGCAAGGTTTCGTACTTAGATAGTTGCCTGTCTTGTCCTAGTTGAGGTAGAAACGTTCGTAGTCTATCAAAAGCCTGATTGAGATTCTGCATTCTTCTCCTTTCTCTGGCATTAGCAGCCAATCTTCTCTTTCTTAAAACAATAGGTGTCACTCGATTTTTGCTTCTTAATGGTTCAGGAGACGAAGAAGATTTATAACTTTCTTCGGAAAAATTCTCGTAAGATTCGGGAGAAATACATCCCCAATTATTCGGAACATCTTGCGGCGACAAAAGGTACGTTGTGTAATACGATTCACTGTAACCTGCCATTTCGCGTATTATATTTTTTCTGTCGAAATTTAACAATCCTTCACCACCGAGCGCTGAGCGATTTATACGAAGACATCAACTACCTGTTGGTCTTTTATACGTGGGTTATCCCCGGCTCAATGTAAGGGCCTTTGTGTTAAGTACCGCCCTAGTAGCGCGTGCCAACCGACCAATAGGCTTGTTAGTTGCAGAGTAAAGAGTTTTATATGCCTTCAATTTTGCTAGTGTTTTATTTATTTACTTTCAAAATGGCGTATATCGAAAGGATAATATTAATTATGACAAGGGATTTTTGATTATTAAAATCTATACTTAAAACAATTTGCTTATTCGAAATAAAGTTCATTGTTATGGGATCTCAAATGACCAATTTTAATACTTCTTGCTTCTCCATGTGATATCAAAATGGAAAGTGCTTAAGCCAGCCTGTCGAGAAAAAGTCGATTTTTCCAATTCCAAGTATAATTGCCAAATTCATGGACTTCATAAAGTATATCAGATACTCGCTTAAAGCGCTCTCAGACAAGACACTTTTTGGCTGGCTACTAGTGTCTGAAACGAATCGCGCGGATAAAAATACCCTCACTAATACCTATAAATAGACGCATTCACACAAGATACAGATAAGGAATACGTGGTGTTTAATGTATTTTTAGCAGCGCGATTCCTTTCAGACACTAGAAGCCGGCCACAAAGTGTCTCGTCTGAAATCGCTCCTTATGTATTTTCAGCCACGTGCCTTTTTTCAGACACTAGTAGCCGGCCACAAAGAGTCTCGTCTGAATGCCCTCTTAGCAGACGAACTTCGGCAACTTTATTGGAGGCTACTGGAGTTGATATCTAAGCTCTCAACCAGCAAGGCGGATGGAAATCTGGAAGTATCGCGGAAGTATGTAGAGGACAATATAACGAAGCAAGAAGTCTGCAGTATTCCAAGAGTAACAGACAAAAAACTTGGTTAGAAATGGAGAAATTATTGAGAATATTTCATACTAATGGATAGAAAGAGAAAACAATTTTATCCAAATTCCAAATTTTGTATTACATTTTTTTTTTGTAATGTAAACTCATTCCATCTCATCTCCTTAATATACAGCGTGTCCACGGATGGGGTATCCTATAGGACGTGATGCAGTTCCTCGCATCTACCTGCGTTAATCCCTTTTCGAACGGAGGGTAGGATTAAGACAGGTCTGCAGTTCCTCACACTATTGTTTGTAGGGTAGCACAATAATGCACCTGTTTATAATAATTTGTCTTCAGTTTCAATTTCCTAACCTAACCTAACCTAACCTAACCTAACCTAACCTAACCTAACCTAACCTAACCTAACCTAACCTAACCTAACCTAACCTAACCTAACCTAACCTAACCTAACCTAACCTAACGAAAATCATTGATTTAATGTTGTGTTTCTGTTTTTTATTTTACTTATATTTGTTCATATTTAATATTTACTAGCGGTATTTCTTCTGCTGCGGTGTGTTTCTGTTTGTTTATTTCATATGTATTTGTTCTGTTTGTTTCTTTTTTATTTTGTATTTTATTGTTATTATTTGACAAAAATATAATTTCATATTGAAACATTTACTAGCAATATGTAAATATTACCTAATCAAAATCCCTCGCACTGTCATTGTGGACCTTGCTACCTGATACCTAATCCCTTACCCTTCGTATGCTGCGAGGAACTGAACACAAATTTTGTACCTACCTGTTAATGTGCGAGGAACTAGACGACTCGCATCCTATACCTACTTACCTGTGTGAAATACCTTCCTTTTCCGATTAATGAAAAAATGAAATTTAACTCTCAAAATTGACCCTATTTTTCTAAGTTGGTAGTAACATTCTTTAATTCTATCATCTAAAACATTCAACTTATATTCCGAGGTATACATCTCTCCCTATACATTAGTCATCATACAAAACTGTGCTACTGGAATGTCAAACAAAAAATTTACCCTCAGGTTGTCAGATTATGGTTAAAATAAACATTATTTGTATTGATTATTAAATACTCTACTCATAAATATGTTAATTGGTAACTCATTAAATATTATTTTTCTTTGAAGTAAAATTCAATTTACATATCTACACTTATTATAAATATGTTTTTCAAATAGCCGTAGGAAAAATGTTGTGTAATTGGCATTATTTACTAAAATAATGCAGCATTTTCACTGCTGAAATATACGCTATCAAGGAAGCACTAGGACTAGCAGAGATTTTGAATCTACTAAACCTCAACTGAGTCTGGAGGCTACCTCTTCCTAATGATAAGCATAATCTTTTTTGGTCTTGCGAAAAATTTAGTTACCCATAAATGAGGTCATGTTATATTACCTCAAGTAAATAGTTTATCCAAATTTTTCATGATTTTTTTCTTCAATTCAACGCTTGTTTTCATATAATAGGTTGAGAATTATGGTTTAAAATGAATTTATTTGGAAAAGAAAATGAGATATTCGAGTTTCCGTCCACCATGTATACAAAAGGAAAAATAATTATCATTTAATCCAATACGGAGCAATCCGGCTTCAGTATAATATACAGGATTTCTTATTTAAGAAATCAGGTTTGGTTTGTAATAACACTTTGTATAGTTCGATACCATTCCAAAATATGGATATTGAACGCAATAATAGGTACATAGGTACTACTACTACTACTACTAAATGTGCAGGCAAGCTTTGACCTAGACAAACTCAAGCCAAGGTTCCGGTACTGATGCCACTGGCAGGCCCATTGTGCCATTCCTGCAACCTACACATCCATGAAGATGTGCCCTTCAATAAAGGCCACAACCTTTTTCAGTGGATGCCAGCCTGTGTGTCCAGGGGCCATAGCAGGGACTCCGAAGAATCATCTGCGTAGTACAGCCCAGTGTGGACACTCTAAAAGAACATAGACTGACGGTTCGTCAGTCATGCCGCAACCCCTACATAGGAAACTTTCCTCTACTCCCAGACTGTAGAGGTGCTTCCTCATACAGTAGTGCCCTGTTAGGGGTCCGGCTATCATCCTCATCCTACTCCTTGGTAGTTCAATAGATGCCCATAAGTCCATCTCTTCAGTAGTAGTTTGGATTGTCTAGGAACCTCCAGAGCTTTCCAATGAGCCATGTACTGGTTCCTCAGCCACTTTTTCGTCTCCTTGCGTATTGTTTGTTTTGTTAGTCCTCAGAAAGGAGTTGCCGCCCCTTCCGCAGCCAGTGCATCTGCCATCTCGTTGCCTTCAAAACCAGATGGCGGATGCATAATACATACATAATGGCACAGTCTGTTTTCTACTAGGATTTTTATGATATTTCACCTAATATTATGCCTAATACTGATCGTTGTTGTAAGATTAATACACCCTGTATAGAATAAATATTGTCAGAAATATATTGAATGCACCTTGAAAATAGTATTTTTCAACTTTAATTCACTCAAAGAAATAAGTTTATAGATCTAAAACATGAAAATTATCAAGTTAAATATGTAAAAAATAATATTTACCTAAACTAAGATTATTCACGTTTCGAGTACCTTAAGATGTTATAGGTACCTGCCGTGCCTTTCGGGCGAGTTTAATACCATATGACATTGTGGCGGCAAAGACAATCCTTCGAGGCTGTCTAACTTTCAAAAAAACAATTATGAATTGTTGCGGACATCAGCCAGACGTAGCACGAGTTAACGTTTTTGTTATATTTAAATAAATTGTGAATGAAATGGTACGTTGTGGATAATTGTAGGTAAGTGCCGGATGATGAAAAAATTTTAGAAGAATGGCTTGGGGGTGGAAAAAAAAAACTCTTAAAATATATGATACCCTTTTAAAGATATTTTTTAAGGTTAGATACTGAAACTGATACGTTATCATAAAAGTGTCTTGATTTGGTCATGATTGTATCAGAAAAGGTTTTCTGAAATAGTAGATAGTTTGCACAACTAGTGCCCAAAGCTGACGTTTGTGGTACGAGGCATAAGCGAGTGGGAAAAGTGATTTGCGTACAAGTTGTACACAATATTTTTTTCTACAACTACATTTATTAATGGAAAAAATACAGTAATTTATATAGTTAGCGATTCCATTTAAACTTTGAACAGAGAGAACTTACAATATGAGAATAAATAGAAAAATTATCATTATTTTGATCTTAGTTTCTAAAATAATGCTTAATTGGTTAATGTTTATAACTAATAACTTAAAATAAATAATGACATAAATAGTTTACTCACACTCACTTTCGGTGTAAATTTAAAAATTGTACACCAATAAGAAATTTACTATTAGGTTGAATTGTCAAAAAAAGTTGATAGGTCATAGGTAGCTTTGCATGAAATTTCGGTGCGGAAAAGTGCCATAGCGTGTACTTTTCGCAATACTTTTCCAACGGTTATCAGAAGAATCAAGAAAAGGCCTGCTTTGCGAATAAAAATTGGTGTAGAAAAGCGTGTTTTGTATATTGGTTGTAGTAAAAATGTATTTGAGTATTTATGTAGCGTTTGCTTCAGAAGATAACAACAATTATTTTTATAGAAAAAAATAATAATTGCCATTCCACGTGTTCGAGCTTTACATGCCAAAAAATTCTTTCGACAGTAACCATAACAAATATGGCCGGAGGAATGCATTTTAAGTGATATTACAAAAATCGACATCATACCAAATTAGGCACCTCAAGGGGGTATATAGCGTGCCCGACCAAAACTGCACCATTACTAAGAGTCCAACTCAATTGAAATCTACTTATTTCAGTAGCAGACAATAGAAAAAATAGCGTTATTCGGGGCCTGCAGTTTTTTTATTATTATGGAATTATGTGGCATCCACATAATTATTGAATAAATAAAGTATTTTCAAGAATACTTTGTAAAAATTCGGTTGTCTGGTATACAAGTGGTTTTCTTTTTGTTAACTCCAAGGTTATAAAAATATGTAGCAAAATTATAGTCCAGTGTTTGACGGTTTTTACACTCATAACTCAAAGCCTGAATATCTTCTGTGTGTTCCTTGTGATGTATTATTCATTCTTGTCGCTATTATTGTTTTGTAACGATAGCTGGAACCTTACCGATACGTTGAAATAGAAAACTTTGAAAAACATTGTCGTGTTTGCTTCCTAAAAAATAAGAGAGGGTAGAATTAAAACCTAAAGACTAGTTAAGATAATATTAGTGAAATAACAAATATGTTCCACTACTTATGACTGCTCATCCCACGAAAGTGGAAGCCAAAAACACGAAAAAGTGGCGCAAAGAATGGATATAATTGGGATAACCACAAAAATCGTGAAATTAATGAAAAGAAATAATTTTTAAGGATCATTACAAAAATATGTAAAATTTAAAAATTGAGAGACAAATAGGGAGGAATATAAATAGGTAAATAAATAGCCATGGTAAATTCACAAAAATTTTATGGGCAAACCGATACAACTTAATGCTAAGCCATACGCAGATATAATGAAGAATATAAATGGAAATAATAGTATATTATTAAACGAGCAATACCTATATGATAGCCATATGATATATAGTCACCCGAGTGAATATTGGCCATAGATTGCGAGTAGAATACTATACTTTGTCCACAGCCCTTAATTTCTTTATTAAATAAAAGTCAATAACGATTTGGTATTACTAACCTCAAAATTAACAAATTTCTACATAAAATAATTTGACATATATAGAGATGGGCTACTGTGTAAAGTATCAATACAACATACCGTTATAAATATATTGTTCTAAAATACTTAATATTAGAAAATATCGTTATGAAAAGTATCAATACTAAAAATTGCAATATTTTATCGATACGATATATTTTAGAAACAAATATCCTGAACAAAATACACAGATTTAATAGTTTATTTCATATTGTACCCCCATCTCTAGTCAGTGTATTATGAACCATAATTCACTCTAGTAGATATATGGGTACCATACACCTTTTGTGAGGAGGTGAAATATTGACTCATTATTAGGTGGTCGTGGACAAATTTAATATCTCTTGTATGTTTATTACAATAAATAAGATATGAGTGAAAATCCTTTAAATAAGTGAGGGACTTTTCTTGTTTTTATCACAATAATGCTGGAGTGGATTGTTAATTTGGGAATACCTGAAGTGAGATGTCTTTGAGTGTTCCTTGTCTACTGATCGACAGGTAGCGGCTGTCACAATCTCTTTGTTATTGATGGATGGACATTGTTTTGCATAATTTTTTGAATCCTCACCCTGAATATCAATTTCTTATATACTTTAAGAGTCATCCAATTCCTGAAAAAAGAAAATCTACTCGACAAAATTTAATTACATTCCATTTATCCATTTTATGTATATAAAGCCAATATTTTATGTATTGTACCTAGTGCTAATGGCCAGAGCTGTCACAAAGCACGTTAAGTTGAATAAAAAAAAATAGTAATTAATTTATTTTTTAACACTCCTCGTGAACAAATTATTCTTCAAGACTTTCAGTCGAAGTAAAGTACCACAAGATGGAATCCTTATGATAAATAATAATTTAAGGAAAACAATGAGAAAATCAAATTTAAATTTGTTTATTCAAAAATCGATTCACCGTACCTACTTTGTAAAAATTTCTGTGTAGACTAAAAGATCATTATATCTGTGTCTACCTCATCAATCAAGAAGCAAGACAGTCGAAAAACAAACAGGTATTTGGAATAGGCGATACCCAATTTCTTTCAATTACCCCAAAAGAAAGAAAATATTCCAGCAAGTCATCTAATGTACCTTGTTTATTAAAAGAAGCATCTATCAATTTGGTTTTGGAGCGGAAATCAAAATAGTGTCGGGATAGCAGTAATTTTGCGGTACATTTTCTATAACAAGGCATAATGTGAAAGCGCAAATCTCATTATTCGATCAACGCAGAGTGCCGCCTTGACGCGGCCTGTGATGCTGATCAAACGATTTCATATTACGACCCGAGATTTCCTAAATAGATGACTTATCAATTAAGTTATAACTTAATAGGAATGATTGTTGGAGAATACTTTTTTTGAATATTCACGAATTGGAATTAGTAAATAAATTTTGAAGTTATCATTAAAACTTTTTTTTCAATCTTATTTCAGATTAAAACAGGGGATTGCAAATACTGTGTGATTTATAAGATGTGACATAGGGATTCATGTACAAAACTGTCAAACACGAGCTAACTTTTTCACCAAATAGCGTTCATGAAAAATAATAACAGATTTGGAAAGGTAGTAGCACTTTAAATTTCCTTAAATTCGTTCTGGCTCTATGAAAAAATGTATGATTATGTTTTAAAAGGTAGTACAACACTTTCGAATACTGAAAAGACCACTGCGGCGAATCGAACCGCCATACTACAGGTTTAACTTTTAATTTTCCTGCGCTTTTACCCGCATTGCTTTCTTCATTCTTCTACGCGATTGAAAGTATTCGAAAGTGGTATAAAAATGGAGTTCGACTTCTTTAGACATAAATATCCATTTTTCTATCAAACCAGAGCTAATTTAAGAAAATTCAAAGTGTATTTGAACTTATTTTTCAACGACCTTTCCAATTCTCTTATTATTTTTTATAAACGCTATTTGGGAAAAAAGTTAGCTTGCGTTTGACAGTTTTGTCCGGGGGGGATCCCTATGTCGCATCTTATAGACATTTTAAGAACTAGTAAACTTCAGAGAAATGTCAACTTAAATTAATTAGGCAATCCAGACCAGGCGACCAAATAAGAATAGCTTGGTGAAGAGACAATGAGGTGCTAAACTTGACAAAAATATGATGATTTCTCAATGTTGATAGTAGTGGAAAACGCTTATCTCAACAGTATATTCCATCTTATCAAATGAGTTGATAATATAATGGCACGCTTATCATGAAATGAGAAAAGTTAAATAAAAACAATATTTTAATACATTTTAAAATAAAATTTATTTAGATTGAGGTATTCTTGACCTGTTTGAAAAAAATGTATAAGGTACTAACTAATTCAGGCATTCAAACTCAGTAATTGAAAAATAAAGGTGCCATCATCACCGAAAATCCCCTACCTATAGGCAACCAAACATACGATAGTATTCAAAGAAAGGCCCTAAAACTGACTTCTAGCTTTTGACATACCTAACTTTAAAAGAGAATTTCAGAAAAATGCAAACATTGACATTTGAACTTGCGACCTCTGTGTCATTTCAATGACATGATTAAGCAGAACTTAGGTTGACGTAAAGAAATTGTAAAGAAAACGTTTTTAGCAGAAAAAGTTCCGTTTCATTCTGTTTTTCACTGTATAACCTCAAAGTTTTTTTATTTTACCATTTTATATTTCTGTAAAGCCCAAAATGGGGGCGATATTGAACAATATTCATTGCTGCTAGACGGGAACGATGATGATTTTGATGATATGATGCATATTAAACTAAACCAATATCAAAGAAGAAGAGGACTTGTAAAATAGCACTGTTGGCACCGAATACTGACTTTAGTCGGGATACAGAGTATAGGGTTGAGTAGGGTACGTAACAATACGTTCTACGCATCGCATCGGCCGAGACATAACACATGCGCAATTTAAGACAAGCTAAGTTTCGTTTGATGATACTTATATATGTATATGTATATAGATACCTACTAATAATACTTCAATTGGACAGGATCTATCTAATTATTTTGCTAACATCCAATCAATAGATGTCAAGATAAGAGTATC
This sequence comes from Galerucella nymphaeae, assembly GCA_963978555.1. NCBI lineage: Eukaryota > Metazoa > Arthropoda > Insecta > Coleoptera > Chrysomelidae > Galerucella > Galerucella nymphaeae. The sequence continues at coordinate 10,095,001 of OZ021707.1, read as the reverse complement.
ATACTTCTATAATTACAAATTTAAAAATATTTTCTCAAACATTCGATCGTTTAGTAAGAACAAACATCTACTTCTCGGGCTAAATGCCCCGACAGACAGTGAATTACAGTGGGTTGAGATACTTTCACGAAATAACCTACTGTAATTCACTCTTTGAAAAGTAATGTCCTAATTTGTAATGTGATATAGGTTTGTTCCAACTAAGCGAAATGATGCGTACATGAACGTCAAGATCATGAGCATAACAAAATTTCTGTTCCAAAAAGTTCCACGGACTGATAGAAATGCGTTCCAACAAAAACTGGACACGTTCATGAACGTGTTGGCGAACGATCATTTTCATCAGAGATTTGTATGTAGAACCGTTCGTCCAAACTGTCATGTTTTAGGGTTAGGTGTGGTTAGGTCACGGTAAATAAACATGAATTATACATAGGTAAATGAAACGTGAACTTATAAGAATCGTTCCAACAATGCATAGAGTATGATGTTCATGGATTAATTCACGTACAGGTTCTCGAACGTTTGATTCGTACTTAAATAAGTTCACGAACGTTCACGTAGAAGGTAGTTAGAACAAACCTATTATAATAATATCTTGACATCTATTGATTACATACTTCACTTAAATATGAGAACTATTACAGGAAACTGCAATTAAGCAGATTATCCAATCAAATTTATACATTCTCAGATTTTCAACAGCCTTTTTGGTGTGCGTCATCGTTTGTTAATGTCTTTTTAACACATTACGTGGAAAGAAATGCAAAAAAGTCAGGTCTTTGATTAATCTTAATCAAAATATCGCAATAATGAACCGTTCAAATTTATTACAAACGTCAATCCTAATCATTGACTTACGAAAATTTGATTGGTTGATGTTCAGATTAAGCGTAAGCGCGACCTATCAATCGGGAGAAATTTCTTTATTTAAAATAGGCATGCAGATATACCTTCCGTATTGTCAATGTGCCTGACATCTTTTTCTACTGTCCCACTGACAGTTCTTGTCAGGTCTGTACTTTGTTGTTCACGGTCAATTATTATTTATGAAAAGTTAATATGAATATTATTGTTATATTTATTCGAATAATACAAAAATATGCCTAGATACACGGAAAAACATTAGCATTATGAAAGTTCTCGGGTATTTTCAGTTTAGAAAAAGAAGCTGGTGACTATTAATTTCATAGCCTTGTCGAATTTTGCTGAATGCGATCCTGATGATTTTATTTATCAAATTTAGGGTTAGATATGTGTCAAAATGGCAAATAAAATAAACGACATACCCAAAACCCGAATATACGTCACAAACGATGACGCACACCAAAAAGGCTGTTGTATGAACATGAACCATAACTAATATTTGTCCATTGAAGAAACTGATAAATCTCAAAACGTGAATATCAATTTCTGACATTTGCTGACAGCCCTTCTCTGACATAATAAGTTTTTTTCACAAGATTAATTGGATTTGTAATTATTTTGATAAATCGGTTAAAAAGTTGGTGTTTAAAAGATGAACATAAGTACATTATTTTATTGAAAACACAAAGAATATTTAACATGGGTAAGTTTTTTAAATAATTGTCCCCAAATAAGTACCTTATATTTTATCTAGAAGCTACTACGGATAAAAGTATGCTTAAGTTATAGTGTGATATTTGAAATGGATTGCCATTCCTAAGGTTTTTATTATCAAAAATAATATTACTTGTTCAAATCAAACTGTATTAATTTATGGCGGGAAATGAGTTTTGGGAGGAAATAGTGAGCTAGAAGTTAATCCTTACGTTATATTCTAAGGAATTAGGAAACATTTTACAGTTACCATAGTAACAATATTGTATTTTTGATGCTTCTATCTATGGCTTCTATTAGGCTCCCACACACTCCCACACACGAAGCGATATTTTGCGCGACGTGGTATGTGACAGACAGCGTCTGTTTAATTTGGCATATTGGGACGCACGTTAGTGCTGAACAACGGATCTGGTCGGTGAATTACGTCATCGGCGAAGGAACAGGTCGCTACAAGTCAAATTTTGTACTTGCAACAAACGAAAGGAACCAGTCGTTGAGCGCGTCTGTTTTTTTGAATTTTGGGGTGCAATAGAGTGGACAAAAGATGTAGTAACAGAGTTTATAGACTTATATAGAGAACGGACATGTTTGTGGAATATTAAAGACCCAGATTATATAAATAAGAAATTAAAAAGACCTTTCTCGTTCAAACAATCTTTTACATTACATTTCAACTTAACGTAACTCATCAAAAACTGGACCTCTCATTCTTAGGTAATTCTTCAAATCAACTTGTTCGGTTTGTCTCAATTCCCGTACTAAAGACATATGACTATATTTTCCTCGTTCTGAAATCCATTTCTTGACCCATTTTGTTCTTTTCTTCCTTCTATCATCCTTTTGACAGATTTTTGAAATACATAAACCCATGAGAGCAGTTTTTTGTCCATTTTGTACCAGCATAGATTACACCGACTGACGAGGTATTTTAGACCAGCTTAAAATACGGAGTCGCACTACCCAGTATGTCGAACTTTCAAATATCTACCAACTAATTTGAAGACATCGTATGTGCAGGAACCGATCCTTTGAAAACTCGCGGACTAAGTATGGTTGTGTGTAGACACGACAAGTCAGATCGCTCACAGACCAAGTCGGCGGTCTTGGTATATCAGTTTCGTCTATGGGCAGCTATTAATTTCAGTTTAGAAAAAACTAAATCATTCCCACGGTAGCGAAAAAGTATCTTTCTGGAAAAGAATAACAGCACATGACTTATCAAAGTGAAATCTATTAACCCAACAAACAGCATTAGTAAGGGTGATGCGCAATGCCGTACTCAATTAATTTGTTTATGACATAATAATTTGCAAACTAATTAAGCTACAGATTCCAAATTTCGTATACGTTATTTGTGAATTTGAGAGAATATTTAGGTGAAATATGAATACGTCATATGCAATACTTTATTGAGTTCTATCGAGAAGAGTCTTTTTTGGCAGTCTAAAACCAATACTTTCGACCTTCCATACATCCTTCGAAGAATGTCTCCAAACAAATGTTAGACTATAGCAGGCATGACCTACCTCCTCTAGCATGCCTTTTAACAGGCCTCTGTCATCTGAATCATCATATGCTAAAACTTGGAGTGTCGGAAGATCCGACTTGCCGTCTTTGCCTGGAAGATGATGAAACAGCAGAGCATATAATTTGTGCCTGTCCCGCCGCGGCTCGAATCAGGTATCTATTGTTTGGCAGGGTCACTCTCTCGCCCTCAGACCTGAAATATCGTTCACCAAATAAACTAATTGACTTTGTTAAAAAGCTGAATTTGTTTGGTGAAATCTGAATATGTGTGAAATACATCAACAGACTCTTGCGAGTCGCAGTGGAGGGCCTTACAGACCCACTCACCTAACCTAGCCTAATCATAAAAATACCTAACATCAAGTTTTGAATTTTGTTTATTAATAATATTGTGAATAATGTTTTTTATCTCATAACTTTGAACCTAATCGATATTTTTTGACATGCAAAGTCTAGTTTTGTAGATCTTTTGAGGAAAAACATAAGTTCTGCACATTTTTCTGTAAAGTATTTACAAAAAAAAACGTTATTTTCGCTAAAATCACACCCACACCCTTCTTACCTCGTTAAACAATTTCCCGCAACGTCTTCAGAGATGGGGATGAGTTCATCTCATTCTACATCGATTTTGCACTCTGTCAAGCATCTGCCACCAAGAGGGAAACATTCTAAAATGTATTGTAAAATAGTTATAAAGCTGCAAAAAAAAATTTATTTTTCATAGGAGTACCTGTGAGATTTTGGATAGCATGTATGGTCTTTTTCACAACCTTCACTTGCTATACCACCAGAGTCAATCTTTCAGTGAGCATAGTTTCCATGACCAAAGGAAAAACAAAAGGCATTCCATACTGCAAAAAAATCGAAGGGACCGGTAACGATAGTGCTAGTGACAATCAAACTCATCAATTACCAGACGTAAGTTTACTGCATTGAACTAATAGGCGAGGAACCACCAATCCTGGAAGCTCTCAAGCTATATGAAAATTTTAATAAAAATTAAAAGTTAACACTTGAACGAATTAGATTGGTCGGCGGCTGTATAAATTTTAATTGAATTATTTATTTTTAAATTTCCATTATTTTTTCGTCACGGATTTTGATGAATCTCATAGAAACGTTTTCACAAAATCATTTCATCAAAATTATGACAATTCAATAATACATAATTTATTTTAAATATTTTCGATGGAATGAAACAATTTAATTTATTCGAAACTCGTTTGAGAAAGCTACTGTTTTTGCAAAACGCGTCCCGAAATATGTTAATGATTCAAATGTATTGAAAATTCAAAAAAATTAATAGTATATTATTCAACAAGCTTGTAATGATGGCTATTACTCATCAGAATGAACTTTGCGACGTGAGCCGCAGGCGAACGTCGTAATCATTCTTGTGAGTAATAGCCATTACACGAAAGTAGAATACTATACTTTTTTCATGACTGAGTGATCACCATTCAATTCAAACGTACGAGATATCTAGAGAATATTTTATTGAAGAAACATAATGGTTTATGTCAAACAATTTCATAATAAAATGCTATAATGAAAACTCATTCATTGTTTACAATATTGATGGTGAAATTTGCGCAATTCCTAATATGAAGGCCGTATCCATCTTGTTTTTCAGGAAATCGTGAAACTGGCAGTTTGTAGAACTTCTGGTGGAGTGCAGTTAAATTCGTTTCTACTTTCTGTATTCATCCTAATAAAAAGTCAGCTCTAAATCACCTTCGGTAGGTAGGTATACTGTCAAAGTCAAATTTTGACATTTCATAGCGAGTCTGATGCAAACATTGCACTGAACATAGTCGTGTGTAATGGCATTCTTTGACGGTGATTGGCCATATAGTCGTGAGTAATGGATCATTAAATACGGGGCGTGGCTTGTTTTGTGTAATGCATGTAGTTACTCAACAAAAATGTTGCATAAAAAGAATCCATTTTTCAACAGTCATAGAAAAATTGTTTTATTTCATCGTTTAGTATGGATATTCATCAAGTAAAAGCCTCATATATTCAATTTTTGAAATATTTTCGTCCCATTAAATAAATACACGCAGACCAAGCAAATTTTTTTCTTTTAATTTTTATTAAAAATTTCATTAAGCTTAACTTCGGATCTTCCGGATTGTTAGCTCCCGTACTATAGTAGAAAATTGTTGGAAAACCAATTTTTAGTACGGTCCTCGATATGAATGGGATGAAAGAGTCCAAGGCTCACTTTTAGGAGCTTATTTTTACGGATACATATTCACAAACCTCGCTGCTGGTTTGATTGCCGAATATTTTGGACCACTTAAAGTCATTATGCTAGTACACATTGTTGCGACCATTGCAAATACGTTGAGTGTATTTGCTGCTACTATACACTGGAGTCTACTATTTGTTTGCAGATTCATATTGGGAATGGGCGGAGTGAGTACATATTCATTTAAGAAATATTTTTTTTCTAAAAACTTTTTTTCTTCTATTGTTTTTTTCATTTTACCTCAATATCTATTTTGTAGCTTTTACAGAGCTTATTTATGAAGAAATAATTCGTTCAAATTAAAATTGGAATAGGACATTTCATCTTGCATGAAATGTGGCCGTAAGGTGTTGTATAAGATGAAGTTGTTCCCAGTTTTCGACTTTAAAAGAGTTTGTCCACGACTTTTTCATAATTTCAACCTTTTACCTGTGCTCCTCCAAGAATGATGACGTAGGTACTTGAAACACCAGTGAATAATAGGTGTGGATAATGAAAAATCTCTCACTTCACCTTGTCAAAGCGAACGGTGAAGCGTTCAAGCAATAATTCAAAAACCGAAACACACATTATTGTATATAAACAGACTGATGGACCAGTATAGCCGTCTAAATCCATGGTACTTCTTTCAGAGGTAACTTGCTTCAGTAACATTTCTTAATTGATCGACTTTGACAGATCTTAGTGCTGAATCATCGATAGGTGGTTCATCATCCATAGCGATACAAATAATGTCTGGTACGTTTTACATCCTATTGATTGCAAACCGAACCTAGAAATTGAGAACTTATATACCTGCTTTTGGAAAAAATACAAAATCTCTTATGGAGTTTTGTGAGTTGGGTGATATCTCAACAGAATTAGATCTATGGTATGATCTATGTAAAAAGAAATATTAAGCAGAAGACAAATTAACGGATATTGAAGGAGGGGGCTGATATCGTCCCCTGCAACAAGGCATGCGCTCCTCATTTTAAGTGCTACCTATCCATTAACAGCTATTGTTGGACGATCTTTCAGTACGCTTCAAAGGGTAAAGACCCGACTGAGAGAAGTACAATGAGAGAAGACAGATTAACTGGGCTGGACACGTAAGAAAAATCAGGACTGTATTGTATCCCGAATTCTTGACAGGTTTTCTACAGATCTGGCTAGAATAAATTTTTTTAGCAAATAATTGTAATAACTGCCCTAATTTTGATCCTGGATACGCTCTTCAACTAAGAATAACTGTACCTGCGCGTCCTTGGTGATCAAAATTTTCAAGTATTCAAAGCAGTGTCAACACCGAGTCGACGCTATCGATCGACTCTGTCTATCGACATTGTCGATTTAGTGTGTACGTGGCAATCGACTGAGTCGATCGACAAAATTAATCGATCGACATGTCGATTTGTTTTCCGTCGCTTGTCGGTAAACATCAAAGAGCAGTCGATCGACTTTAGTGTGTGGACGTGTTTTCGACGTTCGACATTCGACAAACTGAGTACTCAGTGACGTCTTGCATTGTTGACATCATTGACGTTTGTTGTAGAAATGGAATGGGAACAAGACAAAGTCATAGCCTTTATTGAGGCATACAAATTAAAAACAAATCTGTGGGATTCAAAAACCCAAAACTACAAGAACAGAAACTTGAGGCACGATGCCCTCATGGAAACTGCTAAAGAATTTAGCGTCGAAAAGCAAGACGCACCGTTATGGGAATGGCAGGTCTATAATTGGTATCTTCCTTACAAATTTTGGGCCCGATTTTTTGTAATAAATATTCAAATCTTCGTCAGACATGTTGATTTCGACTGATCGACAAACATTTCTGTCAACTCGGTGTGGACTGATGCAGTTTTGTCGCTTGTCGATCAACAACCGTCGATAGACAGAGTCGATCGACAGTGTCGACTCGGTATGGACGCAGCTTAACAATGGCATGAACTGCTTCTTTGGTCGAAAACTGGGATTTGTCAATACTACATCAGATACGACATGAGAAAGTCATAACTACCTCACAAAACGCAAATGCAGGAAATACCCCTTTTTAGGATGACCATCATAGACTAATGAGTAGCCTTCTGCTGAGTCTCCTGATATGATCTCAGACTTATTTCTTAAATGGTTACTTAGATAGTGACCTGTATTAAGCAAAATCATTCCATCTACTTAACAAGTTTCATAAGTTATTCTGTTTTCTCCACATAAATAGTTTATTTTCGAATTTTTCTAGGCGTTGGTGTATCCAGCGTTACAAGTACTTATTGCGTTCTGGGCTCCACCGCAGGAAAAGGGAAAATTTATAAGTGCTTTAATGGGAAATGTTTTAGGTAATACTATTATTAATCCGTATCATAAATCATGTCATTATTTAAAGACTCGTTGACTGTACAATTGTATTCTAAGGACCACATTTAAAGCTTTCAGACGAAACACTTTGTGGCTGGCTACTAGTGTCTGAAAAGAATCGCAAGGCTAAAAATATATTAATATAAATGGATTGCCTATCTGAGTCTCGTGTGAATGCGTCTATTTATATCAATTTTCAGGTACTTTGTGGCCGACTACTTGTGTCTGAAAAGAATCGCGTGGCTAAAAATACATTAAGCACCACGTATTCTTTATTTGTGTCTTGTGAATGCGTCTATTTAAATTAATGTATTTTTAGCCGCACGATTCTTTTCAGACACTTTCTGGCCGACTACTAGTGTTTGAAAAGAATCGCGCAGCTAAAAAAACATTGAAAATCACGTACTCATTCTTATATGTGTATCGTATCCGCGCGATTCTTTTCAGACACTAGTAGCCGGCCACAAAGTGTCTCGTCTGAAAGCGCTCTTATATTTCAACATTACGGAAATGTCTAGTAAAATAATAAATATAGAGACAATTGAAGTTTCTGAAAACGGTTTGTCCAGAAAACCTGTTACAGCTTGTAGAAAGCGACTTGATTATAAGACGAGCTTCATAAAAGAAAGAAAGATAAAGTCTTCCGAGGAAGAAATGATGATGTCCAGCAGATAAATTTGGAGAAATTATCGACGAAGTCTTTGAATTTTGTCGTATGTAAAACCTACAATTTTTATGTTCTAGGTACATGCGTCACTTGGCCAGTTGTTGGACTTATCACAACATATTTGGGGTGGAATTGGGGATTTTTTATAGTCAGTATTGAAAACGTTATTTTTTGTATTGTATTCTACCTTTTGGTTACCGATTCACCTGAAACACACAAATGGATTAAGCCTGAAGAAGCGGATTTTATTAAAGAATCTCAAGCTGGAACCGTCACTAAGAAAAAGGTAGCATATTTGAGTATAATCCGTTCCAAAATAGCCAAAAAGCAACCTCTTTTCCTCAAAAGCCAAGGATACAAACACAATAATTCTCAAAACCTTTTTGCTTCTCCACTGAGGTACAAAAATTAATAAAAATAACTTCAGTTCTAATGTGTTACCATCCTCCTGTGTAATGGTAATCGAAACATATCGTCCTGCTACAAATATAACTTCTTTGTCTAGGGGTGAGGCAACAAACTCAAGTTTCACGCTATCTAATTGGAACTTCTCCAATTACTTCTTATCATCTGCTTCACCATTTGAGCTCGATTTCAGGGTATCTAGGTACTTATTTGTGAAACGAGTGTTTGAGAAGATGAAGATGAAGTCGTCGGAAAATTCTTGGAGGAACAAAAGTGCACTGAAATCACTTGTGCACAACCAAATCCAGCAAAAGAGACCGACGAACCATCGCAAATTAAAAAAAAAATACGACAAAACCATTTCAGATGATACATTTATTTAAATTTGTTTTTTGTCCCAAAATTACGATTTTTCTGTTTATTTTCAAAGGTGATAGCCCCTTACAAAAAAATGTTCACCAACATTCCTTATTGGATGCTGATGTTATGCCATTTTGGAAACGAATGGGGACTTTACTTGCAACTCACTTTGGTCCCAAAATTTATATCTGACGTTATTGGCTTTGACTTGAGTAAAGCTGGTGGATTGTCCGCACTACCTCCACTGATGAGAATGACGTTTGGGTTGGTATTAGGTGCAATTGCTGATGAAGTTTTAAAGCGGGAGATATTTAAAAAAGTAGTTGTCAGAAAATCGTACACTGTTCTATGTAAGTATAAATAAAACAAGTTAGAAGGCTCGCCGTTGTATTCGATGAAGAGTCCAGAATTTTGAGCTGTTCAAAATATTTCCTCAAAGACCAATTTTGCTGATCTAATTTTGCAACAAATTTTTGTGGTAGAAATGATCCTCCCTATTTTCAAAACTGCTTAAATAACGCAATTGAAAATATGAACCGAATAATTCATAGAGCTATTGATATTCATTAATAAGTATATTTCCTACTACAACATAGAAAAGTAACGTATATTGCACTGCACTGACTCCACACACTTTCCACACAGGAGCAAAAAAAACTTTTCACACGAATACGAATAAACTGTATAATACATAGTTAGATTTATTCACTCATTTATTGTTGTGTCAAATGTCTATTTGGTGAAATTACCACATAGGCGTAGGAAAAATATTGTATTTTACAGGTGCAAAAGTGATTTTTCATACTCGTGTGAAAAAAGTCACTTTCCACACTCGTAATTTTATATACCATTTCAGCACATATTCTACCTGGTTTGATGCTGATCTCCATAAGCTTCATTGGCTGTAATTGGATACCCGTTATAGTGTTATTAACGTTCAGTTTAGGTCTGAACGGTGCCTGCGTCCAAAATATACTAATCAACGCCCAAGATCTCGCTCCAAACTTTTCTGGCACCATTTATGCCATCAATAGTTTTTTCGCCGGAATGACTGGTTTTATTGTACCTGCTCTTAACGGGGAGCTCACCAGGGATCACGTAAGTACATAAAAAATTTCATCACAACGAAATCAAAAAGTTTCTCCAATTAGACGAGCTTGTGAATATAGAGCAACAATAGAGGAGTTCAGTCTTATGTCAGTGGAGCCAACAAAAAGTGGTTTTTTCTGACAAAAATGACAGTCAAGGTTCAAATTCTGCATGTTTTTTATCATTGCGAACATCCATATTGCTTTATTAAAATAATGAATACACCCCAGAAGCGTATATCTTGAATTTAAAATGACTTTTTAGCTGAATACTCAACATATCGGTGGCCAATAGTTCTAGGAACTCTTGGCATGTCACCATTTCATTTCTGTTATTCAGTCACTAGCTCTGTCGAATGTCAGTTAAAAAAGTAATTAGAAGAATAGAAGCTAATTAGAAATGCTACAAAATCTAATCAAAAATGGACATAGGTACCCATTGAACGAATATCAACAAAAATAAGTATAATTGACATTCGACATAACTAGTGACTGAATAATAGAAATGAAATGGTGACTTGACAGAAGTTCCTAGAATTATTGGCCACCGATATGTTGAGTATTCAGCTGAAAAGTCATTTTAAATTTCAAGACGCTTCGGGGGAGTATTTATCATTTTAATAAAGCAATATTGATGTTCGCAATGATAAAAAATATGCAAAATATTATGTTTTGAACAGTTTACCTTAACTGTAATTCTTGTCAGAAAAAAACAATTTTTGTTGGCCATACTGACCTTAGACTGAACTCCTCTATTAGTCCTTTAGCACACAACTTATAAAAACGCCCCACTGCCATACTCAAAATGTGTGAGACTTTACCCTAGGTTTGTGCTCAAAGCTAAGTCCATGGAGAGCTTCACACAATAATTTCTTAAGCTTCTAACTTTCTGATGCTAAAGCTCATTTTCTGCCCTGTGGCACAGTATATTTATTGTATGAAAGTGAAAATATATGAAATGTTTTAGAATGGTATAGTGGAATGGGGGTACACTTTTATAATTGGTGGAATTGTTTATTGCATTGGAGGTGTAGTATGGATATTATTTGGATCCGTCGAAGAGCAAGGTTTCAATAGATTTGGCGATCCAGGATCCTAATTTGCTCAGAGCTAAAAAATTCTATGTTATTGGAAAATAAATGATAACGCAAACACAAGAGATGAAATAAAAAATATTATTTAATACATTTTTTTATTTTATTTTGCTTCACCGTGTGGAGTTTTTTTTTCCATTATAAAAGGTGACTTAATATCTAGAGTTATTGAAACAATGTATTAAAACATCATAGGATGGGCACTTCATTTTAATTCATTTAAATAACTACAAGCTTTGTCAATAAATATGTGGATATAAATTAGGTAACAAGTTTGATTGCTTTTCTGGAATTGGATTCGGAAATATATCGGTCAAAAAAAAAGACGGATTTGCTGCAATATAGTGCGGTCGTAAATTGAGGACCCATTAATAATTTCTGAAAGAAATGGGTAATAATAATGGAATAACAACTAAATTACACCATCGTTACTAATAGTGCATATACATAACTACAATTTTTCCCCTACTAGCCAAATTCAAGATAAAAATTCACAATTGCACAACGAGAAGCGTTTACGCCGTCGTCTGACTGACAAGTACACTACCAGTTTTCGATATATTATGATCGCACCCCTTACGCCATCAGTCATTTTTGGTTGAGCGCGAATTTTAAACTATTGGCATTTGAATTCAACTAATTTTATCTTGATAGGTAATTCCAAGCAGCAAATACGTAAATACAATCTCCTAACCTATACAAAATTATGCTGCACATGTTATTATTGAACTACTATCTCTGAGTTCTCAAAATATTTGAATTTGTTAACTGGGTTAATAATAGAAAAAATTATTAACGACTAATAAAGATATTCAACTTCTCAGTTGGCTAGAAGAAACCATAATTGTCAACTTCACAGCAAAATGTGAGAAAAAATCTTATGCTCTTCAAATACCTACATGACAAATGTACAAACATGGACAAATAGTCAATAATTTTTCAGTTCGAGTGACATAAATAAAAAATTCTAATGCAGAGAAATATTTTTTCCTGTTGAATCTCTATTACAGCGGCAAATTCCTTTCCCACTATAATCAAATTATCGAATAACTATTCCGAATACATTTTCTATATAAAATTATAAAAAAAAAGAAGGGTAGACAGTGGAGCTCATTACCGTTAACTATGAGAAAAAAAATGTTAATGCCCAAAAAATAATGGTTAACAAGTCGAACTGGGCTTAAGCAGAATCAAATTACACTAAAAAAGGTGTGACGTGTGCGTGTTGGTTCCTTTTTAAAATCGTCCGACTTGCTGAAAAATAGAATTTGGATTGTTTTTTGGAGTCGTTGTCATCGGAGCTAATGACACTACGGTATTTTTGGTTGAGGTGTGAAAATCATCAGAATATCATTATGTACGGATTTGTTTGGTATCGCAGCCTTTATTTTTTGTTAAATCTCGAAATAACTGTGTTTTAACGTCAACCCTCTATTTTATGGTAACTCAATCAACATACGCTAATCGAAAATTTCATAGTCGTTATCAAATTATCCTGAGATAATGATCAAAAGAAGCTCGAAATTTTATACTGTATAATATTTTTTTGTTGTTGAAAATTATGTACGTGAAGTATTGTCATTGTAAAGAAATTCACTGTACTATAACTGTGCTGCTTTACATTTATTTAAATAATAATAATTGAATTCCATACACCGGTTGTCCCACCATATATTCAAACGGCTTTTAATTTTGTATATTATACTTTTTTGAAAATTAATTGAAATGAAAACTATATATAACTAAAGCTGAAGTTAATTCTTGAAACGCTCCAGTTGAGATATTTTATATTTCAAGTGTTCTACTCCACCGTTGGAGAGCATAGTTTGCAATAATATCACAAAAATGTCATTTAGGTTAGGAAATTGCTCCAAAAAGCAATTTATCCGTCCAGCATCGATTTGCATGAAAATTTGGGATGAGGCTCACTTCCTCCTCCACAGTTTTTTTGGCAAAATGCATGTTTTTCGAGTTATTTGCGAAAAAAAGGACGATTTTTTCTGTCTAAAAACTGCTACACTACTTTCAACCACGAATAACTCGAAAAATATAAGTTTTATGCATAAAATGTGAAGAACATAAGAACTAACTTATACTGATGATGCGCAAATACGCTGAGACCGGTATACAGGTGATATTGAAGATATACCAGATCTGTTCAATTTGGAACTTTAACTCATGGTCTGTCGCGGCATACAGCTGTAAGTGTAAGCATTCATTGCCTATAGGGGCATACAGCCCGAGAAGTAGATGCTTGTTGTGAATAGTCTACTCTTTGAAAAGAAATTTTCAAATTTGCAACGCGTTATAATTTTCTTGTCATTTATTGAAAACATACTTTACTTAAGTATGGCAATTTTTACAGGAAGCTGTAATGAGGCGAATTACTACCTATTCATTCATTCATTCATTCATACGTTTGAGTTGGGCTCTAGAGCTCAGGTACTTAAACTGAATCTTTGTACCATTAGCCATGTTAGCTACGTACCTCCATTCCAGAAGCTTCATGTCTTCTATATAGGCCACCAGTTTATCTGGAGGGATCTTCAGTAATAGTGATGGCTATGCTATTTCCACTCCAAAGTGCTTCTGTCAGAGTCCTTGCAAGTTCTCACAGAAGCAGAGTATGTGAGTAGGTAGTTCATCAAAAGTTAACATTTTCTGCACACAGGTTCACTAACTTTGCCCAGGGTACAGTGTCCAGTCACCAGGTCGGTAGCTGTCTTCACATATCTCTTAGCCTGGACGAGAGTTCCTTATCTAACTTATTCAGTAGACTCTTAGTATGAAGATGTCCTTGTGTCAGCCTCCATTTGAGTTGGTGTACCTTAACTAGCCAGTTCCCGACTTCCCCTCTTATTTAATCCTCGTGATTTTACAAAACGGTTCCGGAAAGGAGAAGGCTCATTTAGAGACTACCTCAGCTAGCTGGTTCCCTACAATCCCCTCTTGTACCGGTACCAATATTTGAGACACTTTGTTGTCTCTTGCCAGGAATTACTACCTAAAACTTTTGCTTCCGATCGTAACTCAAAAGGACTTTTTACACACATCATTTCCGTATTAGAACCGTGTCATCTCAGTATCTCTGCCATCCGTGCTTCTTTAGTGCTGACAATTCTCACACATCCGCCTGTAGTCTGTACCCGGTCAGTAGGTAACTTCGGTAATCGTTAGTAAATACTCAAAATATCGTTCCAGACTTTCATACAAATGACGAAACTGACACTGAGAAGCAGCACTGATGGTAAAAAACTATGGAATATAATATTTTATTTTTCATCGACACTGATACCGAACTGACACGGCACTAATACGGAGCTGATGTGTGTAAATAGGCCTTAAACAAGCCTAGACCGAGCGAGAAAGGTTACCCCTTTCGTTCCGAATGCGTTCTCTCTCTACAATGCGCGCATGCCGTTGAAATCTTATACTTTCAGGTGAATTTGCCAAACTGTACTAAGCTTAGTCAAAATCCATGAAGCAAAACATGAGTTCCTAACAGTTTTATTGGATCAGCTTTCCCACTCACTCCCACCAGTTCCTTACTCCTGAAATATAAATATTACCCAGCTGCTCCGACTAATACTAACCAAGTAATGTGCTTTTTGTTGTCCTTCCTGGAGCAATGCTGGGACAATTCTATCGCCTCCCGGTGCCTTGAGCGTATTTATAGCCCAGTAGCCCAGTAGCGAGAAATGAATACAATAAATAAAATAGGTTGATAGATCTTAAAAATTTATTCATATAATATATACAAGTATAATGTTGATTCGGAATGTATAATTTAAATCATAGCTTTGGATATCATAGTTATAGTCTATTTAAACGAGTGCATAGAGTATCGAAATGCCATAATCTTCTTACCAGCATGTGTTCATCAAAATGAAAATAAAAGAAATATTTTACATTGTATCCCAATTCTTTATATAAGTACTTCTTGAAGTAAACTAGGATACTAGCATGTAACGTATTGAAAAGATTATCAAGTTGTAGTTTAAATATTTAGATATCCACCTTGGTACTCAATCGATATGGTTTAAAGTATACTTTTGTACAATATGGCCTAATGTTAAAGAAAACTGAGCTATACAGGAACATGGACAACCAAAAAATAGAACAATACATTTTGATTATATCTGCACTTATGAATACTGAATTACATCATCACTAAGGCCCAGTTGTACAGTCTCGGTTCAAGCAGAGCTCAAAGTTGAACTTGGTTCAAATTTCAAAGTTAAGTTGTACAAAGCTAGTTCAAGGTAAAGCTTGGTTCACTGGATGCCGCTTTATCAAGTTCAACTAAGCGGCCGAATTTGGGCGCTTAAACCTAGTTCTATTATAACATAACCTAAATTTCTGTATTATTTTGTCCTAATCGTTGTCATATCAGTATTTAACTATTGTATATTAATAGTTATTTATGCAACAAGTGCAAAAAGTGAGTGTTTTTTGCACGCGACGTGAAATTGTCCAACGAGGTCTTTAGGCCGAGTTGGACAACACGTCAAGTGCAAAAAACACGTTTTGCAAGAGTTGCATACAATATTTTTTCTAAATTCATGCAAAAACTGGAAAATTAGAATATAAATATATTAAAAGCCTAACCTAACCTATTAAAGTCAACCCGTTCTTCTTTTTTTGTATCTTTATGGCCTCCACCTTGTCAGCATTCAATCATAGCCGGTTTTCGCCTTGACCATTTAAATTTTAAATAATTAAAGATTTTTGCAATAATTGTAACTCGTTGAGACTAAGTAGTAAGATATACATATATTATTGTTGTATTAAAGCAGAATTCAGATACTTGCAATGGATTTTTATTTAATTTAAATGTTTATGTTTGTCATTAATCATCACAAAGCTGACACAAGAATGACAGATGAGTGCAATAAAATATTTTATTGCACTAGTGCAATAAAGTACTACTTTTTGCATTAAATGTGGTTCACAAAAGTGTTGTTTTTTGCATGAATGTAGAAAAATAAATAAAAATAATGGCTCACCAACTACCTGAAAATCTTGTGGAACTAGCAGATGATGAAGACTTTGTCGAAGCAGTAGAAGACGTCGAAAGAAATATAGAAATAGAATGGATTATTTTCAAGAATGAAATGATGATGAATGCGCTCTGCCAATATCTCTTTAATTTCCCTATCAATATCGGTCATTTCTGATGGATTCTTTGGGGGTCCTTCTCCTGTTCCTAACGCATAGCACTTTTCATCCGCAAATTTCTTTTTTGTTCTCTTCATTAGGTTTTCATATTTTTTCCTCAAGATCAATGTATCTCGAAAAATATGCCCACTGTCATTGTTTCAATTTGTTTCCAACACTCTAGCTTATTTTTGTTTATTTTACTATCAGTCTTTCTATTTTCTAGTATATCTTTATACTTTTTTACCAAACAAAGTAATATTGTTTCATTTGTGAAAGTAAAATTAGCTGATCTTTTACCCTCAGCCATATCCTCCCAAAATTATAAATTATTGGCTATTTCAACTTATTACAACAACACACTTATTACAACTCATGAACATAGATCAAAAACCTCGTGAAAATTCCATATTCTTACTAATTCTTGACAGAAAGAATCAACTGCGCATGTGCAAACGCTACCAACATAACATATCTTTCCTTAAGCCAAGTTTTGTAGAGCTGGGCTCAAATATGACCTGTACAACGGAAACATATTTCGGAACCTAGTTCATCCCTGAACTTAGTTCAGTTGAACCAAGGTTTGAACCGTAAGTGAACAACTGGACCTAAATAAATAAATAAATATACATTTTCGGATAAGATGACGTTTATTCAATTTTACCTATATCAATTTGTGAGGTACACTCTATTTAGACCATTTAGACACTGGGATTTGGAAGTGATTACTTATCTACACAAAACAGCTTCTGTTCAACAATATATTTTTTAATCAAAAAACTTTTATTAATAACAAACTAAGAGATATTATGTCATATTGGTTACCGGTTTTCTCATATTTATAAGCCTTATATCAAACAGTAATTAACAGTTAACCAATTTTTGTCAGGGCTTACAAGTTTTTACTGGTTTTGAAAGCTTTTATCAAAGAGCTTGTAGCATATTTTCCCTGCTTTTACAAACCTTTACAGAACTTTGGTCAAACTATACCAAATTTATCGACATTTTAATAATATCTATTCACCAGTTTCTACTAGCTGCTACCAAGTTTTATCAGTCCTCAGCAAATTTCACAGCTCTCCATCAAACAATAATTGATCTTCGGAGTTTTACAGATTTATCCGCGCTTAGCGAGTTTCAACGGCTTTCAGGAATCTTTAAAATGCGCTTAAAATTTTCACTAGATTTGAGTTTTCATCAAATTTTACCAGATTTCAGCAAACTTTAACAGCTCATTATCAAAATTATATTCCTTTGTAGGATTTAACCATATTTTATCAAAGTTTTTAAGCTTTTTTATCAAATTTTACCAATATTTCAATAGGTTTTTATCATTAACAATTTACTGGCTGCAGCCTAGTGTTTACTAGTTTTTGTCAAATATTATCGGCCTTTTTATTAATCTTTTTCATTATCATTCATTTTTTATCAGTTTGTATTATTTTAACCAGTTGTAACAGGTTTTACCGGTTTTTATTAGTCTTTAAAGAATTTAACAATTTTCAATCAGCTTTTATCTACTCTTGTGACCATGAAATCGATAAAATTGTTCTAAAATAATTAAAAGTATAAGTAATTTTAAATAATCGCAATCCTGTCCATTTTAATTACTTGTGTACTTAACATCTATTTCGAAAATATAAAAATAAAAATCTTAATCTACTGTTAAGCTGGATTAATTATATTCCAAAAAACAATTATCACTCATAAACTTCATACGAGTATATTTAATGTCCCTAATCAAGCGTATGCCCCCAGGTGTCAAACGATATCCCCACGGGGAAAACAGAACAGAATATATCCAATAACTCAGGCTCTAACAATTAAAACCAAAGTTATAGAAGGACTCAATAATTTTTTTTCTCCTCAGTAGAATGTGAATACTTTTTAATTCAGATTATAAAAGCCTCGTCAGTTAGTTGAATGGTTTCAAAACTTCAGTCTAATGGCAATGTTAGTTCTTTTGAATGAAAGTTATACCTTTCCCCATTAGTTGAAAAACTTTATAGTTGTTAAAATGTATTAAGCTGCTTATTGAAAATGAATCAAAATTTAACATAAAGGATCACTTACTAAAGTTATTAGCAGATCCGCACTACTCAAAAAAGTCGGTTTATAAAATGAGCCATGAATCGTAAACGGTAAGCTTTACAGAAAAACTTTAGGGGAATCAAAAGGTGCAAAATATTATTATCTCCAATAATGGTTTCGATGGTCAAAACACTTTTTTTTAAGATGGCGCCTGAAGCTCCGCCGAAGTGTTCCTAAACCTTATAAAAGTGAAAAATCGGATCGGAAATTTTCGAAAACAAATATTCCAAGATAAAATTGGAAATTAACAATTCCCAAGTGTTTGCATCTTTAATGGTCATTTGCACCAATTGATATTTAAGTCGACTTGAAGTTAAGTGGCGCCTTAAGAAAGTTTTGTTTCGCACCAAGAATAACTTGATATTTTTAGCTGCACCTAGCTAAGCTTAGAAAATCGCTCACTTATTCCCCACTTATCCTCAAAGTGAAGATTCCTAACATTCTTGTGTTTTGATTGATATATGTCAATGTTTTTCCTCTTTTCGGGCTTTCGTTTTCTGTCTTCCAATTCCAGGTGTGTTTCTTTTAATTTTTGAAGAAGGATGTTTATGGAGGATGATTTAGAAGTATTGGATATTCTTGAAAATGGATTTCCAAGAAGACGGTACAACCGTGAAAACTATTATGAAGAATTCGATGGAAATATTAGTAATTCTTTTTTCCTAAACTGAATAATTTACCGATGATATTTTCACTGTGTTTTCTATTATTAACAATTTTCTTATTTAAAAAAAACAAGAATGAAATCCTTAAATTTTAAACTCGACATAGCTATTCTAAGCTTATGCTTCTATTTGTGCAATCGGCCATCAGTCACTTTCTGATTATAGGTATGTTTCAATAATCAATAGCCAGTTACAAAAAGGTCATTTTAATTTAAGCTTAAGTTAAGTTTGATGAACTGTCAAAGTCTAAAAAGTATTATGAGTATTTTGTCTGTTTTTGTTAAAACAAGTGTGACGTTTTAATAACATAAAAAAATAAATTTAGTTAATTTCTTTCCACAATTTTTCAACTTAAAATAACGTCAATGTCATATAAATCCTGTTTTGTATCATACTACAATACAACATATAAGCATAACCCACATTTCATCACGATTTTGAAAAAGAAGACAGAGTTGTATATAGTCCTATGTCAACCATTATGTAGCTAACTTCTCTTTTAGGGAATGTACGTCACATCGTAAAACCTTGTGAGGATAAAAATGTTAAAAATAATTGATTCCCTATTATGATTCTGTCTACACAATTGAGAAAATATATTTTTGTTAAGTTTAACATCGTATTGAGTGGACACAGCTTTCTCTGTAATAGTGAATAATGTAATGTGTTACTTGAAAACAATAACTCAGCTCTAAACTACTCAATATTTACAACATTATTTAATTGGTAACTGTATACCTACTTACAAAAAAATCTCCCCAGCATAACTAACAAATAATCTGATACAATAAAAAAAGTTTTCCGTATCGATATGGCCTAATCATCGAAACAGCTTTAAAGTCTTTGTTATTTTCCTAATTTAGAAGCTATATGATACAGGGTATTCAATAATTGTAGAGCTCTAGTATCTTGATCGTCTTCCTTTAAACTCGGTCCTAAAAGTGTACTGAGTGAATTGTGTCTCGGTCTTGTAGCTTCGTCATTTACTTGACTAGGTAATACTGGACTATCCTCGGTTACTTCCAGAGATTCTAAGCTATCGTAATTTTCTTTTTTAATAGCATCAGTTGTATTTTTACCACATTCGCTAATTAACAGTAAAATTAATCTTCTCGTGACTGGGTTAGATTCAATTTCCTTCATTTTTATTAAAAACTCATGTTCCGTTGTATTTAACTTTCTAAGTAACCGATGAAACTTTTTATTATCCCCACTACTAGAGTTGCTCATGAAATCGATTAAGATTCCGGATACTTCCGAGGAGTTTACAGAAACTTTCGGCAAAGTACGAAGTTCGTAGTTTATTTCTCTTGACTGACCTATAGCAGGCAAACTTTCCGGTGTTGTTTGCTCCTGTTCTGTCGAAACTTCGAACACTTCAGAAGTGGAATCAAATTCATCGTTCACCAACGACGGATCCACGACAAAGGTACTTTTCCATAAATCCGTAGCGCTTGTAGATGTTGTCCAATGATCTTGTGGTAAGTCTTTGAATGAAGTTGGTTTGGTTTTTCCTTTATTTATATCGTTCAAACCAGGTAAAAATGATTGAGTATCCGCGGTGTTCAAATCGGAATGTATAACATTATCTACGTCGGCTAAAATATAGCCCCACGTGGGAACTGGAGATTGTGAGGTCGTGAAAATCGGAGAAAAGCTAGTTTTAGCATCTGCATCGGAGTAGTTCAGCAATTCTTCATCTACAACGTTCAATTCCGTAGTAGTTTCTGCATCAAACGGAGGTTCCGTTGGTCTGAAATTTTCTAAATCTTTCTTAAACATTTCCGGATCGTTCAAGTAAGCCGAAAGTGCTAATGTGAAATTTTTAGCCAGTTGTCTTATCTGAGGACTTTCTATTTTGAAATTTTCTTTTTCTGTAACATTTTTAGAATCATTTTCCACCATCACATCGTCCTTTGTATTATTATTTGTGTCTTTTTTATTAAATAATTGATTATAGCCGTGGACTGTCATTTGAGTCAATAAAGTAGTTAATTTCTCTTTATTTTCAATCATCAGCTTCTCCTGACGTTTGTTAGATGTCTTAGCTTTTTGCGCTATGACTTCATCTAAAGCATTCGCAAAGTAAACTGATAGAGTGTGTAAGGTTTGTGGACCTACAGAAGGAGGTACTACTAACCCTGGTCTTGAATTACCGCTTGACATTAATTCTCGTTCTTTAGAAATAGCGGTGAGCACATCAAGCATGTTGTCGACATGCTCATCTATAGACGTCGTACTGCTGAAAAATGGAGTAGGTAAAGTTGGTTGAGGTGTACTGAGAGATTTGAAAGGACTTGCTGTAGATATCTTGTAATCAAAAGTTTTTGGATCTAAACTAGAACCTGTTGAAGATGAAGTTGGAGAAACGAAGGCCACTCTTTGAAAAGGACGAGGGAGTTGAGTGGTACTTCTTATGGTAATATTATATATACGATTATCATTCGGATTTTGTGTTGTTGTTGTTCCCTTTGATTTTGTTACATAGAAACTGGAACTTTTCACTTTTCCTTTATTTCGTAACGACTCTGGTATTGAACCACTTGTTTGACTAACTAGAATTTCTTTATCATCATCTGTTTTTGGTACATCACCAACTTGTATTTTTCCAAATCTAATCCTATCTATCGGCTTAACTACAGATATAGGTTTAGGTGGTGGAGATCCGAATGATTTTCCCAATTGAATACCAACTCTAGTGGCAGTTTTATTGAATTTTACTTGTACTGCGTTACTTGGTAGAGCTCTAGGAGTTGTCGCAGCGTAAGATCCGTAAACCACAGCGTAATCTTGCGTTCTAGATTTTGTGGTGGTACTACTAGTTGGTATTAAACCATCGTCTAAGTGGATTAAAAATGGCTGGCTTGCTGTTTTAAATTTTTTCTCTGTCGGATGAGTAGTACTTTGTGTAGTATCAGTGGTAACTACAGTGGGTTCAGTTGTGGTGGAAAATATTGATGTAGTTATATCTGTTGTTTCGTCCAATGGTTTAATTTTTGCGAACAAAATTTTTTCTAGGACCTTAGGAGTTACTAGCATGGATTTAGATGTATTTTTTTCGGCAGTAGTAATGACGTGCACCCTAAAAACGTCATCGGTATCGAGAGATTTATCGACTTTTGTATTGTTTGTAATTATTTGAGGGTTTATAAATAGAGGATCTTTTGTAGATTTAATCTTTATACCGACTCGGTTACCCAGAAAAGGTTTACCATTGTTAATGGGTTGCGTTGTGATATATTGAGGGGTAACTGATGAAATAGTACTGTGAAGTTTCGCTTGCGTATAAGGAACTGTCCTCAGATCCGAATATGTCGTTCTGTGATTAGGAAAAGGATTATACGAAGAAGTTTCGTGGATGCTGTTGAGCGAATTTTTCACAAACGCTGCTGTTTCCTGTGGTACTTGTGATTCATCTGAGGTTTGTGAAAGCTGCAGGTTTCTGTCTTTGGGATAATCAGGTTCTTTCGTTTCCTCTGTAGCTGTAGCTGACGATGGGAACTCGACATGATAACCTTTTTGAGTATTTCTTAAATTATTTAAATAATTTCTAGTAATCGTAGCTGATGTACTGGTGGGGATGTATGTAAACTTATTATAATCGTCATTTTCGAAATTTCCCAAATAATTTTCGTTAAATCTACGGGTTTTCTGGTGGGCTAGTGGTTGTTGTTTGGTGCTGCTGCTAACTTTATTAGAATCATGTTTATGATTGTCATTATTATTCTTAGCAAATTCCGTTGTATGCTTTGGGATTTTATTATTCAAAAATTTATTATTGTTAATTTCGTCTACAAATGAGTTTTCTTTTAGTTGATTGGTACTTTTATCTTGGACATGCAAATGGACTCTTCGGTTAAATTTTCTTCTAGCGGTGTTTTCTCTTAAATTTTCAGCGCTTTCCTCGTACAAGTAAGGAGAGTTACTGCAATTCACTTTGAACCACCACTCGCAGATCAAGTCGGTTTGTTGGAAGATTGTTCCATTTGGGCACAGAAAAGATATCTTCTTTTCCTCCTCGCAGATGTGGAATACCTGAGAATAAAATTTGAAAAATTAGAAATTATATCGAGCATCATTGTTATAGGTTGAGTTTAAAGGGTCTGGAACCCAGGTTTGTACTACAAAATACAAATAAAACAGAACACAGAGTCAAATGCTGCAAATGCAATACGCATATATACAGATGGCGATCAAAAACGGAAGCCTCAGGATATGGAGTTTACTCCAGAGCACTAAGCCTAAGAATTGAGTGGGGAATGGGACACAATACTAGCGTGATTCAAACAGAACTGGCTGGTATCTCAATTGCCACAAAAGAACTTACTAGAAAAGGAATTTCTGGCAAAAACATAACAATCTGCACTGATAGTAGACAAGCCCTATTAGCCTTGAACAGACATCGTGTTATATCGAGGCTAGTACTAGAGTTCCTCCAAAATTTAGCAGATAACAATATTTCCTGAGATGGGTTAAAGGACACGACAGAAGTGAAGGTAATCGCATTGATTTTTTATCCAGGAAAGCGGCTAGACTGAAAATGTTATTGCGGAATCACCCAAATCTTAGACCCATGCTCAATCCCTTAAGAGATGGGATGGAATCAGAGAATTCAATTTTGCCAGGAAAATCCTGGGAAGCTGGCACCGAAGAAATATTTGGTGATGACCAGGGAAAACCTACCCTCCTACTCCACAGAGAAGGGACTCTTATTAGTCCAACTTTTCCACAGAAACCATTTTTTAATTTGAGGTGATACAGATGGAGTAGAAAATTTGGCAATCGAAAATGAGCGAAGTGAGCTTGAAATCAGAACTACCATGTCCTTTGTTGTTGTACAAACTGTTTTCAACTTTCAATGTTCTGTTTATTATATTGTAATTTTCATTATTATTAACTTCGTTACAAAATATGAGTCCATTTACCTGGCAGTCCGTATCGGTGTCTGCGTAATATCCTGATTCCAATCCTTTACAACTAAAAGTAGTTCTTGGGATATGTGAATATACTGGAAAATCTACTCCCGGTGTACCCTCCACTCCTTGGTAGAAGAATAGAAAATCTTCGGACTTTGGAACGTTTTGGCGTGTCGGGTTGTCACGTTGCGCGGGATACTGATCTACACCGGACACAAACTGAAACATAATAAAAACAAATCCGTTAGTGTGGATTTATGCAGACACAATGAACAATTATCATTTATCAATTAACAATTGCAAAGCTGGCCAACTTTCAACTTCTCAAATTAATTGTACCGATTTTCATCTAGTGCGCAACTAGTACGCAGATCCTGAAATTTATCTCACTTTTCTCATAAAAAAGTGGTTGATTTAGGGTTGTGTTGTGTGTCAGCATCATTATTAAAAGCAAAAAAGTCTCAGCTTTATCAATTCTACTATACATCTCCAAAATTGTTCCAATAGACATGAGAATGTAGGGTTATTGTAAATGTAAATAACCAGAATCTTGGGCTTGTGCGCGTGCTTACTATTTTCTCCTAATTTATAATTGTGTCTTCATAAACGATGGCAGTTTTACTAATTGTTTATTGATAAATGTTAATTGTTCAATGCTAATTGATTATTGTTAAATGTTTGCATAAATCCACACTCAATACGTTGGTTTTGTGATTTCTGACATGGTGATATATGGTCGATCTAGGCCCTCATTACACGGTTTTTCATTATATAAATGTTTATTATATCTACAGATATAATCATCTCGTTCTATATATGGTCACTTTCTCCAGGAGGTTTTTTTTACCAAACCAATTCATTCACTTTTCATTGATGAAACAAACTATTCTTACTCATGTAAACAAAAGATTTCCACAGAATGCATTATGAATATAAAGTATTTATTAAACTCAACACAAAAAATCTACTAGCGATTTTGCTTTGAAAGATTCATTGTGTCTCTACTTAGTTCCGGAGGAGAGGCTCAAAGACTAAAAGCTGCTTGGAGCTTTTCACAAGCCTAAGAGGTGTTTGGTCCCTTTCCCAGTTCCTTCTATTGCTTTTGAGCCGTCTGTGTACTAGTGAATGACATTATTTCCAAGTCTAGTAATGATATTTGAATACCATTCCTTCTTTTTACTTAATTCCGTGACGAGTTTCTTTAGAAAGTTGTGAGGAGGTATTTTTTCAATCACTCCCTCTCTGCTTAGTCTGTTTCTTGTTTCTTCTGCAACATTTTCCACCACCATATATGTAGTGATGCTAGAATCACTTCCATGGCCACTGTATTGCATATACGGACTAGTCTTTGAATTTCGAAGAGGTGTTCTCTCGTCGTAGTTCAACTAATCCACGTAATGGAGTAATAAGTGATAGCTGGTTACTAGCTTGGTGAAAAAAGATAAAACAGATAAAATTACAGATAGCACCTGGATACTTAAAGTGACCCTTAATTTAATGTCGGTAGAGGGAGTTTTAATCTCGAATATTTCAAAATTTTCAAAGTTTTCCCAAGTACATGCATACCTACTTTCAATTCTAATCAATTAACAGAACGTATGTAGGTACCTAATAAGAAAACTAGACAGACACGGTGAAAAATATATAATCACTTTCAAGCATAGTTACGTTTTTAAAATTTCTTCACTTACTATAACTGATCGCAGGAAATATACGACGTAGAATAAAACTGCAGTACCTAAAAAGAGACAATAACAATTATTAAAAACCATGGATACTACAAAATGTTATTCGAATGAAATTTATAATGCAATGTACATGAACAATTATTAAATTCAATACAAATTTTATTTGTTGCTTCACTCCGGAAGTTTTCTAAGGGAATTTGCACTTAATTAAGAAGATTTTTGTTAGTTGTTGTATTTATTTCAGTAAAGCTTTGGTATATCTGCAAAAATATACTTGATTGTATGTATTCTTATTACATAAATGAATATCGCAAATTTAATTCACAATCTGCTCATATAATAAGAAAAGGCTCACATTGAACAGAACGGACGTGAAAACAAAAAGTCAAAATGACTGATCAATATAACTAAACTGGTCACTTTAACATAATTTTTTGCCCCATTCAAAAATTAATGTCACCCAAAAATAAACCAAAAAATAAGTGTCTAAATTTTGTAAATTGTGGGACCTGTCGA
Source organism: Galerucella nymphaeae (assembly GCA_963978555.1). Lineage (NCBI taxonomy): Eukaryota > Metazoa > Arthropoda > Insecta > Coleoptera > Chrysomelidae > Galerucella > Galerucella nymphaeae. The sequence goes on along the minus strand of OZ021707.1, from coordinate 10,068,652 downwards.
GAATATCGAAAGGGGGTATACAGAGGCCAAATCCTTGTAGCCTCTGATAGTCAGGCAGCAAATTTTTAGCATGTCCTTATATCAAATCTAGACTAGTCTGGGACTGCCTACAAAAGCTGCCAACCCTGGCTAACAATAACATAGTAACTCTTAAGTGGGCCCCTTGGCACAAGAGTATCGCAAAAATTGAAAAGGCAGAGATGATAGTGTAACGTTTATTTTAATTTATATTTACAACTACTCAATTTATATTTACAGATTTATATGTACTACTGTCCTTAATTAATAAATTATATCATACACTAAACACACTAACTATAATTTATATGAAAGTCATTGAATAAACACTTTATCTATGCGCGATTGTATAAACACTAAATGTCCATCTATCTGACTATATGATGACATTAGGTTTGTTCCAACCGCAGTCAGAAACCGTCAGAAACGATCAGAGAATAACTGGTCATAGCAAACAACGAGTTAGTTCCGCGTAATTCCTATCACTGATTGCAATGGTCGACTTCGGAAAAGCTGACTAATGAATCACCAAATTCCCTAAATTTCAGCAGAGGCCAGATAAGGACATTGACGGGTTAACTCTCTGTACTCATAGAAAGCACATGCATATGTATATTATAGGGAGGAACCTATTTAACGGTAGTATATGCATGAGAAGGAAACACCCTCACATTATCTTTGGATCCAAGAGAGAATTTCTCCAAGAAGGAGCAAGTGACAAGATTGTTAAGCCTGATAAGAGCTACTGGTGTCTTTATATAAACGTCACAACTAAGGGCACAAAAAACATAGAGGATGAGGTGCCTCTGACCGGTGCGTGGTGTCGAATCAATCAATCAATTAAACATGTCAGGTGATATTAATATTACATGTCTATAATGAAATTTGTTGATTACTGGTTCCACTTATAACTATCCACAGTAAGCGTTAAAACAATCAATTTATCGCAATAAAAGTTAAATGTTATTGGTGTCAACTGTAATTCAATTAATAATCTTAGCAAATCAAAATAAATGTGGTGATTTAAGACTCGTAAGAATCGTTCCCGTTTGAAAAATTATTTGATGGCCAGTGTAATTAAAGTTATCAACAATTGTAGATGAGTGGTCGATATCATCTGAGATAAACAATTTCTTACGACTTCCTTTCGACAAGTGAGAGGAACTAGATGTACGAAGAATCTATTACGGTTTTGCACAACCTATTACTTGTAAATTTATTGCTCAATAGCTTGTCAGTGTGCAAAAACTTTATGAGGATAATAATTTACATTTTCTACATATTTCTAATCGTGTAATGGAAATATAGAATATATTCGAACCTTTGGAGAAACATTGACACAAATGCAAATTAATTAATATGAAATTATTTGAATATAATTTTAGTTTTTAGCAGTAAATAGAAAAATGTTTGTGAGAATTTAAATAAAAACTATGCAAATTGTTAATTTATGTGAGTATTTTGTACCAGATGAGAAATTTACTGTTACGACTATCCGTGGCAGAATTCTTCGTTCGAGGCATATTTAAAAGATTAAGAGAACGATTTTTCGGAACACATCCTTTGGTATCTTATTTGGTAACTTTTGATGATGTGAGTTACTCTTTCTGGTTATTAAATCTGATCATTTCTATCCATAATTAGAAAATTTGGAAGTATACACTTGCTTCAATTTAGGTATTTTTTTCTTATTTAACAAGCAGCCAAATTGTATTTCAATTGATATCCATTCGCTTTTATAACCTCAATGACACCACTAGAATTAGGTGTGTGTTCCGAACGGGTCGTGTTCAGACTTTATATGACATTTGAGGCTTAAATATAGCTCATACTTGAAGTAACGGGAGTATTGATACAAAAAAATACCAAAATATTGTGCTGTATGTAAATTCTGATTTGCAAAAATAAGATTTCACTTGAAAAGTTTTATTATTAACATGAAAAACAAGCCTGGATTTTGTTTATAATCTAAGTAAAAGATATAAATAGCAATATGATAAATTAATTTTTCAATAAATCTGAAATTTGTAGAAAGTAGTACTTTGGTAGTCGAGACTACTGAAGGCTCTCTGCTCGAGATACAAACAAGATTTTTTTCTACGATCACACCAAAATAAAATTATAATTTGTATTACATTGACACTGTTCTACAAAGTCTGTCTGAAGACACACAAGTTTCAAATCCAACTGATCGGTTGCCATCCAGAACAATATGGCCGACCTGTCTGTCAGGTCTTCTGAAATGGTCTATTAGGCGAGTGCTATCTTAAACAATATCTTTACAAAGTCACTTACCACATTTAAATGACCCGCATAATTCCATGTCTCAAATCTGAAAAAAATAAATAAATGGTTAAAAAATTTTATTTGTCTGGAAATTGGTGAACGATAAAAACTATAGTTTCTTTTTAACCGTCAATTTATCACCAGAGCTATGGCAAACGGGATGATTTTCTGAATACATCCGGTATCCCTGTGTAAGTTTGGTATTACTTTTACCACTACCTACCTATGAGCACAAAATGATGCACATTTTGCACGAGTATGAAATTTGCATCAATTCATACGAGTGCAAAATGGCCATTTTGTTACGAGTTGCATGCTATACTTTTTCTATGACAACATATCGTTCACGTATAATACAGAAATACATAGCAAAAACTTTAAAATATAGAAACTGATGATATTTCATTACTCCGAACTCGCCGCCAATGGACTTTCTATCAAAATTAAAATAAAAGTTGAAGAAAACCTATAAAAATGTATTTTTGAAGGAAACAACTTTGAAATTACTCGTTACCTAATAAAACTTTGACAGGAACTATCTACTGACATTTCACTAATTTGTCGCTAGACGTCATAATTTAACAAGCTGTAGTTGTCGTGATTTTAGAGTGAACCTAGACCTAGCACGAAAGATTCTATTTCGCATTTATTGCTTAGCAGCTTACCTAGCAGCCGATGCAAAGATGAAATTCTGTACCAAATGTGCTTGTTTATGATCGAAGTTACGGTTATAAAATGAACATTTATCGAGGTTAGCGTAGAATATAGTATATTAAGTTATGTACACTATTTTTCCTACGATCACGCGATATACTTTTACCGAATCTTGCATGTACAATCTTGCGTTTTTATGTAGATGTGAGAGGTTTTACGAATGTGTATTTGTATTATATAGTTTTGATTACTTAAATTTGAAAGTGGCCAAAAAAATGGTGATTTGTATGCGAAGAAAAAGAGTGCCATAAAAATACTAGAATAAATATTGGTACACAAAATATTACGAACATTTATTTTAACAACTAACAACAATCGGACACAGAACATCAGAAATAAAACTGTTTTTGTTACATAAATATTGCGATTCAGAATTGATTATTTATTTGAATCACTGTAAAAATTAAAAGTAATATAATATACCTATTATATTAAGTTTTTTTTCCGTACTCGTATATGAATAAAGGCCACTTTCCATATAACTAGACATTGCGATATATGTCACTTTCCTATGTATGGATATTTTTATTGAAATAGTCAAACAAGATTTGGAATGCGATTCATCGTATCAATGACCCTATGCAGGGCACTCTCTAACTGGGTGACTTGTGATTTAGATAGCAAAAAAATAGACGACTTATTATTTTTTTCTACATTCATGCAAAAAACAACACTTTTGTGAACCACATTCAATGGAAAAAGTGGTACTTTAAAATTAAAAAACATTTAAATTAAATAAAAATCCATAGCAAATATCTGATCCTGCTTTAATACAACAATAATATATGTATATCTTACTACTTAGTCTCAACGAGTTACAATTATTGCAAAAATCTTTAATTATTTAAAATTTAAATGGTCAAGGCGAAAACTAGCTATGATTGAGTGCTGACAAGGTGGAGGCCATAAAGATACAAAAAAAGAAGAACGGGTTGACTTTGATCAGGTTAGGTTAGGCTCTTAACATATTTATATTCTAATTTTCCAGTTTTTGCATGAATTTAGAAAAAATATTGTATGCAACTCTTGCAAAACGTGTTTTTTGCACTTGACGTATTGTCCAACTCGGCCTAAAGACCTCGTTGGACAATTTCACGTCGCGTGCAAAAAATACTCACTTTTTGCACTTGTTGCATAAATAACTATTATTAGTTTTAAAAATTTGCTCACAAAAATTAACTAGAATAAGATAACAAAAGAGACATACTCAGTATATATCAAACTTGATCAAACTCCGTGTGAGCTAGTGACTGGTGAGATGCAAAAATTAATGGAATTGAACTCATGAATATCTGAGAATTATTACATTTTTGTAACTTTGATTAGGATTATTTCTTGTACAAATGTGTAGTTTGTTTAAGAAGACTAAGGATAAGGATAAGGATTCTATAAAAACCGAACAATTCCACTCAAGAGGGTATAAATTTGCATACCTACTTAGACAAACGTGTGACTTTAATCCCTTTTAATGAAAATAACAGATTATATTTTCGCAATGATCCCAGAACAATAGTAATATTTAGTATGAACTATTAAATGAACAATGGAATGCTTATTATTGTTCAAGAGCAAACCACATGAAACTGAATTAGTGAAAAGATATTATAAAATTTGCCAATATAGCTCTTTGATAAGAATCGTGGGAAGTTTTTAATTTGCGTTTTGGGTGTCGATATTATGTTTATCTGACATAACAAATCAACGAGGTATGCAATTAAATAACAATTGGATGGAAAGAATTGGTGCAATTGCTGGAAGAATTTGTGAAAACGATAGCAGGAATGTGTGGCGTCGTAATGTCCATTGTTTTCAATTCATCGTAAGTGAAATATGTAACGAAACAAAAACGATTTTAAGAAGTTTGTCCAAGCAAGCAATTATTCTTATGCGCCGTGTCAATTAAGTGTTTCAGCGAATATTTTTAGATTAGAAGTTACGACGTTCCAGAAATTGAGCAGTTGAGCAGGTATTTGAAGGCCTCTTTTATTTCACGCAAGGGCAGCATATGTTTTATTTTTGAGGTTTATTTTATATTAAATCATAATTGATACAATCACAACAAATATTCACATGAACGCATACGATCTCCTTAAGTATTCTGTTATTGTATGTAAATATAATGTAAGGGAGTGAGTCATTTTACACTTTTGTATAATTACTTCGAATACAATCAATTATAAAAAGATTCAGTACTTCATAGATAGTATATTATACACATAGAGATAGTAGAAAGGGAGGAGACGAAATCACGTGATCTAAAGCGTACTCGGTCAGCCATTTTCGTACCACACTAATGTCAAAGTTGATTGATAAATGTTTTCAAGTGTTATAGGTGTCGTAAATTACATTTTTGAAAATACTTTTCTTTCAATTGATTGACTAAAATGGTGTCTGGTGCTGTTAGAAGTTGTATCATTAGAGACGGCGTGGATACTAAGAAATCTTTGCGAATAACGTACCACAGGTAAGATACATAATATGCAGGGGTGTATGACAAATATTTTAAACATGAATCTGTTACACAGTAATAGTTGTAGACTAATGTAGTAATTTAATCCGGCTCTGTACGTTGCGTACCACACTTAGCCACGCCCACTGATTCCACTTGTACATATGGAACCTAACACTGGATGTCGTCTCCTTCCTTATATTCTATCTCTATGATTATACACCAAGGTGGTGAAGACTATTTTTATTGACCGAGCACCAAAATTATTTCGCGAGGAGCTTTGCCCCGAGGTGCAAGGTTTATAAATGTCTTTCACCACCATGGCTATATACAGTTTTTCCCTCTACCAGCCAAATTCAGGACAAAAATTAAAAATAATTCACAAACGCACCACGAGAATCGTTTACCCCGTCGTCTGACTGACAAGTACACCGGCAGTTTTCGATAGATTATGAACGTACTCGTTATGTCATCAGTCTTTTTTAGTTGAGCGCGAAAATTATTCAAATAATTCATCTTGATAGTTAATTTCAAGCATCAAATATATGTTAAAGACAATCTCCTGGGTATACAAAATTATGTTGCACAAGTTTTTGTTGTACTACTATATCTCTGGATTCTCAAACTATTTGAATAAGTCCATTATTGACGTACGTTAATAATAGAAAAAATTATTAACTACTTAGAGAAATTAAACTTCTCAGTTGGCTAGAAAAAGCCAAAAAATATATTGATTGAAAAACTTACAAGGGTACTAAATTTGAGTTTAAATGACTGGCTAAACAAAAATGATAATTCACATTCAAATATATAACACGTCGATCCTCTTAATATCTGCGTTTCCGTTCACATCTTCAACAAAACTGGGTCAAGTTATTGTTTCAAAATAAATTCTTAAAGTTCTATTAAATTTTTCATTTCACCAACCGTAATTAAATCTGTGAGTGTTAAAGTGAAACCTGTACGGATTATGCCAACAAATTGTGGCTAGACAGAAAAAAAATAGTTTTTAATTTAAAAATGAATATTAACTATTGCGAAGTGTCAGAGAAAAATTTCTGTCAATTTATATTCATAAAAATTGTTACCACAATATATTTATGAGATGATCAGTAAAAGAAACTATGAGTGATTATAGAATAGATCATAGAAAGCAAAGCTATAGTTGACACAAACAAAATTAAACCTCAGTAACCTCAGAACTAATTGTCAGTTATTTGTGGTGAGAATGTTATGCATGATATTTTGGCACGTTTCATTTGATGGTTTTTGTTATCAAATACGTCTCCTCCGAAAGACGGTATATCTACATTATACCTCGTGCTTATTGGTATAATGCCTGCGAGCTGTGATATGCTACTACGCTGCCGGCTGTACGGTTCATATACGACAGTCTTCCTTGGTATGGGAACCCATTCAAGTACTAACCACGCTCGACTCTGCTTGACTGTAGTTATCGCATCGAAGGCGTTTCACTAAAAACCATCTACCCATTATAATAAAAATACATATTCATAATATTAGCAGAATTTGTAACTACTTATACATGTTTATAATTCAATATTGTCGAAAACTTAAATTCATTCCTGCAGTAATAAATAAATCTGATATAAATGTTTCCATTAAATTTAAATGCTAACACAGCACTGCTTTTGGAATTTGTGACCTCTGCTGTGTGTATTGCTATTCTTGCTTTGGAACGAGAAAAACGATTTAGATCTCGGTTGTGAACAAAGTGTGTTGTCAGTGTAGTTATTCGTCTAGTCTGTTTAATGACCGAAGAAACTATTTTAAGCATTTGAAAATATTATAATTAATAGCAAAATTCTAGTATTTCCACTTTACCCTTCAATTGAGGAAAATTAAAGAAAAAACAGTTTTCACTATTGAATTCAAGTAAATGTCGTGTGCTGAAAATTTTTGGAAAACAATTCAACATTTTATTGTGACATAGAATTAATAGTTGAGTAACTGTCCGATGCGTGTAACTTAATAATAATGGATTACGAACGAAGACATTGTTTCTTGAAAATTTCTTTTTAGTGTTGTAAATATACTCACCTACACAGTTATTTTCATCAATTATAACCAATAAAAAAAATCACTAAGCGAGAAAACTTGTCACTGTTTTGGTTTCGTTGGTATGTTTAATTAGTGTGAATAGATATATAGGTCATTTGTTACAGTAAATTAATTTATTTATTCACTAAACAGTAAATATGGACCGCTTATTATAAAAAAAAATAATTGAAAGTGATAATTTGTCAATAGATAGGGAACACTGAAAATATGTAACGAATGCTAGAAATGCAGATGGTAACCATATTCTTCTAATAGCTAAGATGCGACAAATAGTGCCAACAGAAATAAAGAAAACAATAAGTTTGCAAAATATAATTTGGACAAGCTGAAAAACGAAGAGCAAAAAAAATTGTACGCATGGAACAGGAAACAAACAGAAATATTAAATAGGAAACTACAGAGTAGTGTGGAGAAGTGCTAATGGAAAAAAATAAATTGCGACTAAAAAAGATAAGTACTTCAACCGAAAAAGTGTGAGAAGAGAAGCGAAGGAAGGGAAGCGGGAACGGATAAATAAATTTGAAGAAAGATACCAAAATTAAGTAATTAGAAACTTTTATCAGGAAGCTAACAGAAATAAGGAACAGACTGTTAATAAAATACTATATCTAAAAACTGAAGATGACAAGATAGTTGAAGATAGAAGATAAAAATTAAACATGTTTGCAAAGTATTCTGAAGAATTACAGAACAACGATTGATAAAATGATTTGTTACCTAGAGGTACAAGGGGATGATATAATCAGTTATAATAGTAAATAATCGAAAAATATTATCCATGCTCCAATTGGTATTGTGATAATTTACATAGTAACGGGCAGGCTCAATGAAATGTCAGTTAATTCTTCAAAATATTAATATTAATCGATTAAAAATATGAGAAAAGTTTGTCTCAGTGTTCTACTATATCAGTGCGACATTAACGAAGTTGAAACCTTTGACCCCAAAATCGACCGGAGGCACCGGTTGATCTGAATTGATGCTCCCCGCGCTCTATTTCGAAAACTGTTCACCGAATAAAAAAATTTCTTAAACAAAATTTGTAGAGAATTTTATATTTTCTAATATTGATCATAAATACAAATGGCAAAAAATCCATAGGAAATGAGATATTTACAAAAAAAAGCGCAAGAAACCGATTTTTGTGACCTTGAAGTTTAATAGTTGCGTACACCCTACCATATGCAGGTTTTGAGATAACTTTAAGGTCATTAATATACAACTACTTACAGACTTATAGCTGGGTTAAATCGAATTCCGAGATTCTCACCTAATTTAAGCTTAAATGACTGGATTAATATTGTCTATGCTCTTGTGATATTATAAATGAAAATACCAACTGGACAGGAGATACAGAGTAGACCAACTAAGAAATAATAAAAGTACCTGAAAAAATGGCATATCAGCAGAAATATTAAGGAGCTGTGGTATAATGGAAAGACGCAGAGTTAATCTTGAAAATGTGGGAGGAAGAAAATGGTTAGAATTACATACATGATTGACATGCAACAAAATCTTATTGGAAGGGGATATATAAAAGCAATTTGAAGTAGAAAAAGGTCTAATATAAGGTGATACATTGTCCACGACATTATTGAACATAGAGAACGCAAAATGAACTAGAGAGAATATTCAAATTACTGGAGAAAAAAGCAAAGCATGGTGATTGGTGATAGGAAAACTTAGTACACAGTTATAAGACATAAAAATACGGACTTAAATTTAAAGTGCGTACCTATACATTTGGAAGAGTGGAATAACTAGAGTACTTAGGAAAAAACTTGACAGCAGAAAGAAGTGAAGAAATAGAGACAAGTATGTCCAAAGGTTGTGAGGCAGAGAAATATTAAAAGCAAATTATAATAAAATGGACTAAAATCAGAACATATCAAACAATATCGACCATCGGTAACATATGCATGAGAAACATGGGCTATTAACGAAAAGGAAGAGGACAGACTAGAAATATTGGCATTGCAAACGAACATTTAATTGAAAATATAAATACTTTAGAAACGATACCAATTATTTTCAATGTCTATTGTACGTGAAACTATCTCCAAAAGCTTCATATAATTCCAAAATATGTTCTATTTCAACTATACATACAATAAATAAATTTTTAATACTTTTATTTTGTGTTAACCTACAAAATATGAAAACATTGCGCTACTGATTTGAAGTCCAATGTCAATTTCACAATATGGCGCATAAAGGCATTGGTTTTGACAACAAGTTCGCGCATAAGACTGCAACTTCACGTTTCTTCTCCTTATGTGAAACAGAGTCTACAAATTCATTGAAATTTCTTCAGTAAGGAATATTTGTCGTATTATTTACAGATATTCTCAACGTTATTTCATTGATAAGATGCAATTAAACTGTCTGATCTAATTATATACTGACAATGACCTTTTCTAGTTGAAAAAATAATTAATTTGTGAGTTACTTGCAATAGAAGAAGAATAATAGTGTGTGTTTTCTATGTGTCACGAAGTTCACGATTACAAGACCAGCTTTAATGGTCAATAGATAGTAGATTGTAAGTTCTGTGTGAATCTACGGATGAAATTCGATTTCCTTGACACGAATTATGCATGAGAAGAATGGATTGGTTATATTTCTAAGTCTCACGATGGACAGATACGCTCAAGTGGATGTTAATAACCATGATAATTCGGATAACAGGAAGTGTGCCTCTGTTGGACATTATTGATACAGGGGAAAACATTAGGAAGATTATGGAGAAGCTAATAATAATGATGGAGGTACTTTATATAAAAATTGTACCTCATTTCCTTCGTTGACGAATAAATGAAGAAGAAAAGCTTATTAAAGACAGGGACTTCTTGCACTGGATACGATTTCTATATAAAACTATAACCAGTATAGCATAACTACATATAGAGGACGTGCGACCAAGATGTAGGTACCTACCATGTAACCATCAACATGTTCAATTCTGTCAAAGCTGCTGAATATTGCGAATTGAGCCTTGAAGAACCTCAAGAATTTAACAATACATTTTTGCAGTCTTCTTTAAAATTTTTAGTTTTTCAATTGAAAAGAGACCAGAATTTGAAAAAAAACTCAATTGTACAAAATGATTATGGAATGGAAATGTCACTGTGTACTCCAGGACAAACAGGAAAAGAAGACAAGGGCTTTAGAGCATCAAAAGGCGATTTCGTCCCGTTTTGGTTGGTAGGGACTTTGGTTAACCAATTGGTAGGTTCTACGTCACCGCTATGACGTAAACTACCAATAACAGGCGAAATCGTTTGGTTCCCAGCATAGCCCAGCTGGTACAGCTGATTAATGAAATTGACATAGAACAATATATTTACAAATAAAAAGAAAGACAGAAAATACTTTAGACAAGTATAGAAAGCTACCAATTTCAGTAACCGTGCTGCAGATCTTGGTATGTGATTTGACAGACCAAAAAGGGTACCAAAGTTAGCTTGACGTCATCGTTTTTCGGAACGAAATCGATTGGTATGTAATTGACAGACCAAAGTGGGGTACCAAAACGAGACGAAATCGCCTAAAGATACATCTGGGTGACTATAACCAGTTGAGAATAAATGTGTGCCTCAGCCAGAGTAAAACTGCACTAGAAGTGACATAGAAAAGGCTCATAATTCTAAATGGTATGTACTACAAAAGCAACTAAGAGATATTCATGGTACAAAAAGAAATATACATCAGTAGTAGACGGAAATTTACTAACTAATATATTATGATGATCTTACATAATGATATAATTTTCTGAATAAGACCGCTTAATTTCCAAATCAGTTAATATCGATACATTGATTAATACAATAGAATCTTATTAATTGAACTGATAGTGATGTTCGATACAGATGTTACACAAATGTTTTATTGTGAAACTAATTCTTGTTAAATAATAAAAGAAGCCAAAATGTTATTTAAATAAATAGCGTCGGATTTTGCGACCCCATTCTATTGTTTTGGACAGATCGAAACGAAAGCATAGCTGGATACTTTGTTAGAGTTTGCCTTCGGGGGTCGGAACTCTTTACATTCATCGCATTTCGTTCGATATTTATGTTGGATTATATTCTTTTCATTTCTAATGAAAGTACCACAAAAGAATGTGTCGTAACAAATGCATATAACTAATATCAATTTTAAAATGATTTTAGTGATTATAATTGCCGTCTCACATTTGGAAATAAAATGACATGAAGTTTTTTTTTCATTTATTTACCGCATCAACCGCTAGGGTTGAGTGTAATAACATAAATTTTAAATTTTGTTAAATAGGTCAGTGTTCTTCAGGAAGTTTATCCATTTTTAACACAAGGGAATCTTCAATTTGTTCAGGTAACTGTGCTATGGTTCTGGCTTGAGGGTATTGTCACATCTGTGGTACTGTGGATAGCTTGTTAAGAGATGGCTAGAGGAAAGTGGTATGTTACATCTTAGTGGATTTTTTTTGTGATGAGGTGTAGATGAGTTGATAATAATTTGGTTTTTTCTTCCACGTGGGAGAGGTAACTTCTATCTCACTCGAGGTTTGATTTATTTTCTAGTTTTGTTAAATGTCAGTTATTTTTTTTATATTCGTTCCAATGTGTATGTCCATTTTCGATTAGATTTTTGTAGCCTTTCTAGTGAGTTGTATCTCTATTCTTCTAATTGCTTTTTCCACTGACATTTGACATAACTAGTGACTGAATAACAGGAATGAAACGGTGACTTGCCAGAAGTTCCTATAGGATTATTGGCCACCGATATGTTGAGTATCAAGCTAAAAAGTAATTTTAAATTTCAAGATATACGCTTCGGGGGTGTATTCATTATTTTAATAAAGCAATATAGATATTCGCAATAATAAAAAACATGCAAAAATCTTATGTTTTGAATGATAGACCTCAACTGCCATTCTTGTCAGAAAAAACACTCTATGCTGGCCACACTGACATTGGACTAAGCTCGTATATTGGGGTTTTATTGCTGTTAAAAGTCAACTATATCTTATACGCTGTTATATTCAAGGTTTTCGTGATATTTCATTCCATGAAGATGTAATTGAGAAATTAACTCCGTTGAGGATATACTTTCCTATATTGCTAACAATAATTCTTATTTCTATGATTGATTTATTTACAGTTATAATGATTGAGTTTTCATTGAAATATCAAATGGTGTATTTAAAAGATTATAATAAGGAGATAATTCGTTCTAAACAGGTGGTATTTAATCCTTTTGCAGGATGTAGATACATAACAAGGATGTATACGGTCGTTGGATATCTTTGCATATAAAGAATTTGCATAAAGATCTCATTTTCACTTTTATGTATGTGAGAAAATCCTTCCGAATAACAATAACGATATGCCAGCATCTGATTTGGGAAAACGTCATCTGAACGTCACTATGTGTTAATCTATATTTGTATTATACCGTTTGGTTTACACGTGACGCCACTGTATTGAAGCTTGTCCTGATAAAAAAGTTCGCACAAAGATTCACAATAGATCATTCTTGTTTGCAAACCGAATACATCCTTTATCTAAATGCCTCAGCTAGATTTATAAACAAATACACTTTCTAATTGTCCTATGTAATTTTTAATTTGTTCGAAGGAAAATTCTCACGAAATGGCGTAATCTATTCCAGCGTAATTCATTTACAGAATCTTCACTTAACTAACTAGTATGAGTTTTGGTTATTTATCTCAACTAATTAACATTAACTTGTTAGTGGTAGTACTAAACATAATATTGCATACAATTTTTTGTTGAATTGAATAATTATTTGATATTGATAATTAATTTTTTTTTATTTCAGTTCAGTCCTACCCTGCAGCTCAAAACACTTCAAGCCCCCCCTGTTATAATCCATGTTTTGATAATTTTTCAAGTAAATGAAGTTCAGTTTCTTTTTCATTCTTTGTTTGGGAAAACTATTTTGACAAAAATTTTCAAGATTTTTCATAAAATGCTCATGTTATGCTCTTTATACACATACACTGCAATATTTATAAGATGCTACATAGATTCCTGTACAAAACTGTCAAACGCGAGCTAACTTTTTTACCAAATAGCATTAATAAAAAATAATAACAGATCTGGAAAGGTCGTTAGAAAATAAGTCCAAATGCACTTCTTATTTTATTTAATTCGCTCTGGATTAATAAAAAATGTTTAATTATAATTAAAAAAGAAGTACGCCATATTCATTCCACTTTGAAATAATTTTAATTAATTAGGAGATACCCAGCAAGGTAGGGATAGAAGAAATTCAAAAGTAAAACCTAAATTAATACGGTTCGATTCACCACTGAGGTGAAATACTTTTCTTTTTGTTTCTAGTTTTTTTTCACAACTTTCGGAACAAATAACTTCGCTTTATTTTATATCCAATGTTTTTCAGACAAAAATTGTGCAGAAAGAACTAGAAACAAACTTACACTTACATTTGATGGACAAAGCTATTGACTGAATAACAGATATGAAATGGTGACTTGCCAAGAGTTTCTAGCATTATTGGCAACCGATATGTTGAGTATTCAGCCAAAAAGTCATTTTAAATTTCAAAATATACGCTTCAAGGGTGTATGCATTATTTTAATAAAGCAATATAGTTGTTTGCAATGATAAAAAACATGCAAAATCTCATGTTTTGAACGATAAACCTTAACTGTCATTCTTTTCAGAAAAAAACACTTTTTGTTGGCCATACGGACCTTAGACTGAACTCCTCTATTCAAACAACTCCTGTCATTCACTAGAAAAGCAGCATAAACATAACCTGTTCATCACGATTTTGAAAAAGAAGATGAGAGAACTGTGGTTCCATGTCAACCCTTTTGTATTCTAGCTTCTTTCTCAAGTAATTTACGTCGCAGCATAAATGACGAGTTATTTGAATCATCAAAAAGTTGAATTTTCCAATCACCAAAAATCTTATGAGAATTAAAATATTAAAAATTATTGTTTCCCCATTAAGATTTTGTCTACCACCAACAATTAACATTGAGAAAACATCATATTTTTGTTAAATTTAAGCAAACAAATTGATAATAACTGATGTGATTAATGTGTCCTAACTACTTGTGGAAATCTTCAGCTTCAATTACATTGTTAATTCTTCTGTCATCTTACAATCACCTCAATTACCTTCTTACCAAATTTGGAAAATATTTTTATTTATCGAAAGTTCGATGTCAAATTGTGGTGTCAGAGGTTCATTTTTAAATATCTGTGAGATGTTTGTTACATCAGAAGTTTCTCAATGCTTTCGAATCTTCTTTACTTTTCCAAAAATTAAATTGGTATGTTATAACTGGAATTATTTTCAACGTTATTATTATTTTTGACCAAAAGGTTTTCTCACGGAGACGACATTTTACAGTTACCTAAATCGTCTGATTTTAAAACGCAATTCTACAATGCATTTTACTTCAATTATACCTTTTGTTACAACTTACCCCAGGCGGTATAGAAGTAACGTACATATTTCAATTTTAGCAAAATTAAATGCGTGGTTAGCTACGCTAATCTCTAGATTAAATTATTATCCACAAATGTATATTATGACGTAAGATGTTGAGTTTTATTTTAAACACAAGTTAAGCAAGATATTAAACATGCATTAACAAAATTATCGTAACAGATAATAATCTTTCAAATACGTCAGTTCTGAGAGAAGAATGTAGGACGAACTTGTTGCTGATTTCCTTTTTAAAAATTCTTTTACGAAATTCCAAAACGGGAACTTGAGATCAATCAGGATTATGGAGATTGTAAAAAGTGCTGGTAAATGTCATGTAAGCAATAAAGAAAAAATAAGATCGATATTGAGAAACTGTGAATTTTAATAGAGTTTGTTTGCATAACTTGTTAAGTACAGTTCTCTTTAAATATCATAAAATAGTGTAAAGGGCGATACGCAGATATGTACGAGCGCTAGAACAGAAATTTTCAGAACACTTCTGTTTTTTTAATAAATCAGTTTCAGGCCATAGGGAAATTAATTTCCATTTTTTATTCGTATTTTTGGTCAATATTAATAGACATCCAAGCAGTAGACAACCAGTTTTTTGAAAATCTGCGAAGAAAACGTGACTCTAATATACGAAAATAATGTCAGTATTGTTACAACTCAGTGATTCAGGAGCTGATTTTGTCGTGAACTACAGGGTGTCCCACGACGAGTGAAAACTATCTGTATATGGCAAAATACTTATAGTAAAATCATGAAAATTTTCACGTTTGGGTTTTCGGATACGATCTTTTGAACTAAAATATTTTCAATGATGGCCGACTTCCGGTTCTACCGAAAGTCGACTGTAACTTTGTTGTTTTAAATGGAACACCCTGTATATTAATACATTTTTCAAATCTACGCAATATTTTAGTATACTTTTGTCTAAAAACTTTTTTCGAAAAATGCACACTTATCGAGTTATTGATTTTTTTGTAGAAAATTTGACCGTTGAAGACCCTTATAAATTATTTTTTTACGAGGGCACCCTTGAAGATATGAAAATAGTTTCTCTTCGGTTGCCTTAAGCAAGGTCGAACGTATTCGAATTTATGTTGGAAAAGTTTTCATTTTATACAGGGTGTGTATAAAAAGTGTTCAAAGTTTAACTTCATAAATATCAAATTTCTTCATTTCTTTAATTAGAACCACCCTGTTTTTCTATTGTAATGCATTCAGGGGAAAAAAATAAGGCAAGTTCATGTATACTTTCCTATACCTAAACCTTACCGTTATCCAGATATTAAATGTTTTCTGTAAATTTTTAGAGATGCAGGTGTGGTCTTAATTTTGATACAA
Source organism: Galerucella nymphaeae (assembly GCA_963978555.1). Classification (NCBI taxonomy): domain Eukaryota; kingdom Metazoa; phylum Arthropoda; class Insecta; order Coleoptera; family Chrysomelidae; genus Galerucella; species Galerucella nymphaeae. Next base: position 10,052,283 of record OZ021707.1, on the reverse strand, counting down.
GCACTAAGAAATAAAAAAGTCTTTTTCTTCATCTGTCTAAGAAAAATGAAATGAATGTTTATTAATCCTATTCCAACTTTTAGTCGTTTCCGAGATATTTGAGGTTTAAAATTGTTATTATATTTTTTAACAATTTTAAATTTTTCATGTATACTTTTAGTAGGCTTTGTAATAAATGCCTCTCATTTAACTGACATTAGTTAACATCTAGAGAAGATTGTGAGCTGAGTTCGAAATTCCTTCAATTCCCTTTCTGAGATGATGATTAGCCGTGCGACGAATGAAGGTAAACTGAGAAGGGTTGAAAAATGCATTGAAGTTCAAGCGAGCAATTTTGAACATTTACTTGAAAACATCAGACTATTTTTCTTTGGCTTTTAATTTTCCATAAAATTTTGTAGCATATCTTATTATTCTCACAAATGGTTTAACTTTTGCTTAAAATGAACCGAATAGCTTCAAATTGTTAAGTATTCTTTTAACAATGTGCGATTTCGATGGCGGTCAATCTGGATATCTTACTGCAAATAAAGCACATGCTCTTGTAGAAACTCTGTCATATTTACCATGTATTAAAAGTAAATTCACATGATAATTTTTATTTCTTAGTGCTTGTATCGAAATTTAGACCACAACTGCATCTCTAAAAATTTACAGAAAACATTTAATATCTGGATAACGGTAAGGTTTAGGTATAGGAAAGTATACATGAACTTGCCTTGAATTTATTATTTATATAAAAGTATGATTTGTACGAAATTAATTCCTCTTTATTTATTGGTAAACTACATATAAATGTTTAACCACGAGAAAGCTGTGTAATACAATTTGAAATAATTTTTTTGATTGTGTAATTTTTACCAACATTTCAAATAATTTTTTTAAATTTGGTAACCCATTGACATTAAAATTTGTTATCGCAATTTTCCACAAAATATCCTTTTTTGTCTAATAAATAAAAATCCATAAATATACCAACGTAATTGTGGTAAATTAGTGGTTAAATTACATTTATTAGGAAAAAATATTCAACAAATTACGTAAAAAACGGTAGAGATTATAGAGTTCAAAATACTTAACAAGGTTTGAATTAAATATCACATCGTCATTAACTTATTTTTTCCTTTATTGTTTTGAAAGAGAAAGGCGCTAAAAAGAAATTATTACAATATCAGGATTTAAAGTTTGGTCTGCCCGATGGGTAATTTTGGAAATTTTTTCAGATTATTATCCACAGGAACCATTCCACTCGCTTATCTCAAAACGAATTGATAATCAGTAATATTCATACTTAATTTATATTTTGGGTAACGTCTATAGGCCGGTCGTCGTGAAAAGATTACTAAATAGACAATATTGTCACTAAGGCTAAAAGTGAGCTTTAGCAGCCCGAGATGCACGAGCTGGCGAAGCGATGCGAGAACAGCTGTAGTTAAGGGCTGCTAAAGCGTTTCCTGCATGTGTGACACACACCTGTTTTTCGTCTACCGAATGAGCCAAAAAAAGGGAAAATGAAAAAAAAGAAATTTGACATTAGTTGACGTTTAATCAGATAATTCACGTGAAACGTCAAAATTACAAGTGACATGCTGAAACACTTCAGAAACTTTGGCGTGGGCTACATAGTAATACTTTCCGTCCTATTTTTGATGTTCATATGAATGGTGTTCTGATAAGGTAGGCGAAAAAATAATTATGTTCGCTCGATCTCTCAGACAACTATCGTATTTCCGTATTAATTCAAGTGCTCAAAAAATAGTGAAACATCCATGGGAGAAGCATTTGCATACCTTAAAAGACCAATAACGATTACAATTTTGTATAACTAGATAGTTATTTAACACATCGAAATGAAAAGCTATAATCATTCCATTCAAAATTATTATTAAACATGAACAAAATGTTCGAAAGGATGTTTATCTCGCTAGCAATAAATAGAGATATTAAACATACTTTCCCTTTTCGGTATATACCTACATAGAAACAACGGAAATACACAACAGTATCCATGGGAAATTTAATTTAATTAGTGTTTTGGGAGTATGAATGTCACGTAATTAAGAGGATCTGGCATCTTTAAATGTATTTTTATTCGGGAAAGTGATCTTATCGGCATGTGAACGTGTAGATGTAGTGATTTCAAACGCCTGTAAAAGGCGCAGTCGACTTATGATCTATATCTCGCGAAGAGGGAATCATATATAGTTCATTCAATAGAGTTTAGTCTAGGGTCAGTATAATGGCCAACAAAAAGTGGTTTTTTCTGACAAGAATAACATTTAAGGTCTACTATTCAAAACAAGATTTTGCATGGTTTTTATCATTGAGAACATCTACAATTGCTTCATTAAAATAATTAATACACCCCCGAAGCATTTATCTTGAAATTTAAAATGACTTTTCAGGTGAATACTCAACATATTAGTGGCCAATAATTCTAGGAACTCTTGGCATGTCACCAGTCCATTTCTGTTCACTAGTTATGTCCAATGTCAGTTATATTTATTTCTGTTGATATTCGTTCAATTGTGTACGTTCATTTTCGATTAGATTTTTGTAGCATTTCTAATTAGCTGTATCTCTATTCTTCTAATTAGCTGTATCTCTATTCTTCTAATTACTTTTTGAACTGCCTGTTTTTCCATTTATTCCAACGTAATGTGTTAAAAAGACATTAACAATCGATGACGCACACCAAGAAGGGTATTATATTTTTAAAAGTTTCATCCACTCTTATGAAGCATATAAAATACAATGTCAATATCAATCAATCTCAAATAGACTATAAGAATTTATTTATTTAATCGTGTCTTGACATTCAAACACAAAACTGACGCCTTATGAATAGGAAAGAATTTGTTTATAATTAAAAGAATACATTCATTAAATGTTAAGGTAAATAATATATATTATTATGTTGAATTAATGCAGTGAATTGGATGTAGCACCTTGACACATTTTATTTTTATTAAAATATCATTACGGTTTCTCAGCTTCAAATGTGAGAGTGAGAAATACTCTTAAAATGATATAACCATTTAAAACAAGAAGATTAATCCAGATGCTTATGATACAATCAAAAAATTGTGTGAATTGCAAAATTAATAATGTGATTTTAATATTTGTATTTATATTTGGACTTAAATGCTGCTGTGGCACAATTTATGCTAGTTATTTCCCAACTTGTGTTGACATGTGCCATTAATTCTTGTTTATCTTAGTAATAACTACAAAGTTAAACACACCATATTTTTAAACTAAGAGGAGCGATTTGAATTTAAATTGGCATTTTTGTTACCTAGTGATTGGTCTTATTGCCGCCCGTTTCTCACAGCTCTTTTGATACAATTGACAGCGATATTTTTTTCAGTTTTGTGTTTTTTCATATAAAAACATTCATGGGTTTTCACTACTTTTTTGTGTAATGTTTTATTTTTAACAAAGTGTTATAATATTCCAATCAAGTTAATTGCTATTCTTATTTTTTTATTACAATTTAAGTGCCTCGTCACCTATGATCATTGACAATAAACATAAGTACATCAAATGGACGAGATCTATACAAGGGAATTGCTGCCAACATAATGAACAAAAAAATACTGAAAAAGGTTAGTCGCATGAGGAAGTGGTCTTTCCGATCAACTTTTGGTTTTTCTTATATGTTTTGTCTTTTTAATATTATTTGCAATAATAAAAGTAGATCAGAGTCTCACAAATCACAAACAAAAGTAGAATAAAAATTAGTATCCCATATAAGTACCAGAAACACAAACAAAGTCCAAAACAACTATGTGTTGACAGCTGACATTAGTTTTTCGTCAACTGTGAGCAAAATACCCAAACTAAAAATACTTCCTAACTTTTCGGGTACAGCATGGGACTCAAAACATTTAAGAAAAACAAAAATTGATCCTTATACCAAAGTCTATATATTCAAGAAGTCAGCTCACTCTCTCGACGACCCGAGAATCCCCCTCCTGCCGACACTCACCCTCTCAGCGACGAAAGGCACAGCCGCTGTGTATTTATTGATTTTTTCAGTTCTGTTTGACTTACACGGTGGTGTAGCTGAGCGTTGTATCGGGTGCGCCCAAGAAAGTGAATTTGAATTTTAATTTGTGCGAACGTTATCTGCTGTGTTTTTGATTGTGTGCGATGCCTTCTTGTGGGAATTATTGTTGCGTTGATTTCTGTAGAAACAATACTGCAATTCATAAACAATTATCATGTTTTGTTAAACACAAATGCAAAATTTGTCTAAACTTTTGTAATAAGGAAGATTCTGACCAATCCACATCATTCTGCGAAAAAAAAGTCTATGAAGGTAGAAGGCGGGGGCGGTTTGGAGGCTTGACAGTTCCTCCAAAAATTTTCAGTGAATATATGATTTCTTTAGAAAATATATTCACTGAAAATTTCAATGATTTATGTGTGCAGGATTATGTAGGAATGAAGTTGAAGACCAAGTTGTCCACTGTAGCATTTTCGCATCCTTGCCCAAACTTCCCATGGGAATACCTGCTGTCCTTATATACAAGGGTGCGAATCTATTACACACTTAAATTTGCAAATTCCTCACTAAGGACATTTAGAAAGAATAAGGAACATCCTAAATTGAAAATCTTAAAAAATTTATAAATATTCAAGTATTTATTAATTTTTAAGAATGTTCATGTTATTTTTATTTATTTATTCAATACAACGCTACAGAGTACACTTTAAATGGACTTGACCTAAATAATTGTTCATTTGTATCCGTTTTGTCCCAAGTAGATGCTAAACTGTGTTATTTATGTTCATTCTGTATTAGTTATTAAGTATTATCAGATATACGCTCGGAAGTCTATGTTGATGATTTTTTTCAAATCATTCCTCGGTTAAAACAAAAGGCGATTTCGTCCCGTTTTGGTTGGTAGGGACTTGGGTTAACCAATTGGTAGGTCCTACGTCACCGCTATGACGTAAACTACCAATAACAGGCGAAATCGTTTGGTTCCCAGCATAGCCCAGCTGGTACAGCTGATTGATGAAATTGACATAGAACAATATACTTACAAATAAAAAGAAAGACAGAAGCTACTTTAGACAAGGATAGAAAGCTACCAATTTCAGTAACCGTGCTGCAGGTCTCGGTATGTGATTTGACAGACCAAAAAGGTACCAAAGTTAGATTGACGTCATCGTTTTTCGGAACGAAATCGATTGGTATGTAATTGACAGACCAAAGTGGGGTACCAAAGCGGGACGAAATCGCCTAAAATTTCTAAAAAGCTACTTACCAATAATAGTAGCTATTTTATATTTATATATATATATATATGTATATATATATATATATATATATATGTATATATATATATATATATATATATATATATATATATAAATATAATTTATATAAGTTTCCAATATTTCTCAAAACAAGAATAAAGTCAACATATTTTCTAATTGCACCCGGTAAATTCCTTCACAAATGAATTCACCATCCGTCCCCTCGTATACTACCAAAAACAGGTGTCGCACATGATTTACGACTCCCAGCAAAAAATGCCGGCGTTTTCCGACGATCAAAAGAGTGAGCTGACTTCTTTAATAATATATAGACTTTGCTTATACGACTAACCTTTTTCAGTATCTTTTTGTTCATTATGTTTGCAGCAATTCCCTTGTACAGAACTCGTCCATTAGTGGTTGGTTCTGACTGAGCAACCAATAGGTACCAAAAGAAGTCTTGAGAATTGCATTAAACCTATGGTGTTTTAAAAATATTTCCAAGAATGCTTTCTCAATAAGTATACCAGGTGTCTCATGTTTATTGAATTCGGCGAGTGAGGTATTGAATTGGGGAAGTTTGTTACTCCAATGGGGTATAGGGGTATGAGGTTGGGAAAGCGGAGTGGTCATTGAAAGGTCGGTTTTCTCCAGTAATGGGAAAAGAAGTAGAGCAACAGATTTCATGCAGCTTTTAGAAAAAATGTTGGATGGGATGGATGATGTTGAGACATTGAGGTGAACAATAGGTAAATAGGGTTAAGAGAGTTAGAGGATGTTGAGGCAACTTATGAAAGGAGAAGGGATATCCCAACCAAGTTAATTGCTATTTCTATTATTTATTCAGTTTGATAAACAAAACTTATTATCCATTATTTGTTTTTGTTTGTTAAAAATAAAATTTTTCCAGTGAAATCCATTGTATTTTCTACATACATTACTTATAATAACCATAAATTTCAAAACAACGTGAGGTTTGGTTACTACCAACGGTATGACCTGTGGTTCGATATTCAGACATGTCTCAATTCATTAGGTATTGCGAGCAGTATAATACATATTTATCGTAGTTGTGAATTCGTTCAAAAAGTATACAGTAGGGATGAATAATTCCCCGAATTGGAAAATATCAAAATGACTGCTAAGAATGTGAAGAAAATTAAAATTGAACATCTACTATGTCACTGTGAGGTAATAAACATTTGGGACAAGATTTTATAGTGTTGAAGAAAGTAGCACACATTCACGGAACGATAAGCTAACGATCTTAAGGTACTGGAAGTGTATTAAATTCATAAAATTCTCAGTGGAATATTTTTTCATTAAAGGAAAATAAAACGCTACCAAATGAACAATAAATATTTAAATATTAAGTACTACTACAGTAAAGAATTAAGAAAACAAACAATTTTGGTAATAAATTAAACTTTGTGTAGAAACTGAATAGCACGTAGATAAGCTACCAAATTTTGTACTCTACTCCTAGCAAGTGATACAGGCGCGGATACAAGGGGGGGGGGTAATGGGGTATTTACCCCCCCGAGTGATTAAAGATTTGTTCGTCCAAATGAACGACCACTAGAATTTATTAGGTTCGATCGGCCCAGTTCGGTCTACAGTCGTCGTCCGTCGAGTCCTCGTCGTTTTTGTTATTTTTAAAATAAACGAATGATTCAGGATTCAGTGATAAAATTATTTACCCCCCCCGAAAAATCTTCCCAGATCCGCGCCTGAAGTGATACATAGTAGGTGGAATTTTAAATGCAATTTTTTGCTTTGAAAACTGTGGACAATCTATTATTACATGCCTGACTGTTAAAGGGCATTGACACACTGTACAGCGGGATTGTTCAGATTTAGTCATTAAATGTTCATTGGAAAATCGGGTGTGACCTATTCTTAGACGGGTCAGAATAACTTGTTCTTTCCTGGTTTCTGGAACGGCCTTCCACGGTTTAACTGTTATTTTCACTTCCCTAAGTTTATCGTTAGATTGGGACCACTGGTGCTGCCAAGCATTATTAACCGATGTCTTGATAAATATTTTCATGTCTGTCATTATAGCTCTCGTGGAATTGTATCCATGTTGTTGTATATAATAATTTTTTTTCACTTCTTAATGATTTTTTCTATTATTAACCTAGGTCAATAATGGACAAATTCAAATATTTTGGGAATTGAAGGGATAGTAATTCAACAAAAACTTGTGCAATATCATTTTGTTTACCCAGGAGATTATCTTAAACATATTTGCTGCTCGAAATTACCTATCAAGATACAATTATTTGAATAAAAATGCCTTTAGTTTGAAATTCGCGCTTAACCAAAAATGACTGATGACATAACGAGTACGTTCATAATTTATCGAGAACGGTCAGTGTACTTATCAGTCAGACGACAAGGTAAAGGCTTCTCGTGATGGGATTGTGAATTATCTTTAATTTTTGGCTAGAAGTGGAAAAAATAGTATACACACCATGGTGGTGAAAATATTTATAAGCCTCACACATTAATCAGATCGGGCCAAAGACCCTCACGAATTAATTTTGTTGCTCAATCAATAATAATGGTCTTCTTTCATCTAAAACAATATTTTCATTACTTTATGCTTATTGGGTTACTTTCTTTGAGTATTACAACTAAAACCCCGGCGGATGCGAACAAATAACAATATTCACACATAACTTTTACTTAATATAATATTACTCACATAAATTACCATAGTAATCGATAATTCCAATCTTTATTTAACTTTCTTCGAGAATCTGCAAAAGAATCGGTGTATAACATGACAAGGTGTCAGTTGCCGAGATGCGGTAGGAAAACTAGATACACATCAATAAGGAAATCACGTTTTTATTTTTGTTGTTCGAAAAAATGTACATCGATCATTGTTAGCAAATTGTCGTTCGTGAGATTTTTATTGGCGTTGAAGATGTTTGAATCATCGATACTTTTGTAGATGACTAAGCTCGTAATTACTTTCTATTATTAATTTATTTTTCATTAATTTACTGAAGAGAATTGCTTTTTATGGATACCCATATCCACTGTGTTATAAAATGCGTCAAAGAGATTTTCGTATAAAACTGTCAAACGGGAGATGTAATTACTACTAATTATGTAGACTGTACACAAAATGAAGTATAAAAATATCTGAATTTAAAAAACTGCGCAAAAATCTGATTAAATATTTATATTCCTTGTGTATTTATTGATTTAATAATCCTAATTATTAACTAAAACCATAGGCGTGCGCGGAATTTTTTATTGGGGGGGGGCTAAATATCAAATCGGAATATTATTATGAAAAACCAAAGAGCTGCCCGCCGAAACATTGGTTTTTGCATATTGCCGCCCTTCGATTTCTTGCAATTACTTCCAAGAATGAAAATCTGCTTCCTCGTATCATTAAAAGAACATTAAAATTCAAAAATGATAAAATGTTCCCAATAGATTGATATTTCAAGGAATTGGAGGGAACCGATTAGGGTGGACCATGCGCCAACCCTGCCCCCCTGTAGGCACGCATATAACTAAAACTTATTGTATATTGCGTTATACACCTATTAACTTATCTCTTCAATTTAACTACTCACATGCTCTTATTTACATCGGGCGTCAATAAAATCTGAACAGGGTAAAACACGGTAACAGACCATATTAGAATACACATTCAGTATAAAATTTTTGTAAAGCCGAATAGCCTGGAGAGTTCAACATGAAAATTATCAAGGTAGTACCAAATTTTGTGTGCAGCTGAGAAGCATTCTTTGCCATTCGATCATCCTCAATCATATAAAAATAGTATTTTGTCCACGACTATTTGATAATTTTAACATTTTACGTGCGCTTCTTCAAGTATAATGACGTATATAATTCACCCGTGGATAATAGGTGTGTATAATGAAAAGGTCACATGACGTATAATTTCATTGAAGATTATTCCTACAAACGACACAATATATTAATTAAAAATTTTCATCAAGACCCGGATTCGAACCTGCGACCTTGCTAACCCAAGTTAGAGCACCAAACCATCAGGCCATACATACGAGATTATCAAGGTTTTGTATATATGTAGATCGAATTATTTTATCTATTGTGTATGATGTATGTCAGAAGCAGAAGTGAAGTTTCAAATAATTTATTGCTAATTGCAAAAATTCAAATAACTATACTAGTGGTTGATTGATATTACTAAAAAATATAATATGAAAAGTGAATTAGACAATGAATTGAACACTTATTCAATATATAATTTGTTCAATAAGGTAAGAAGTTATAAGCTATATAAATGTAGAGACTATATTGTTTTAGTTTGACAAAAAATGCATACCTAAACAGGTAATTCATAGTCGTGGACAAAGTATAGTATTCTACTCGCATATAATGGCTATCATTCACTTCACTCAGGTGTTTATGTCACTCGCCTGCGGCCTGCGACATAAACGCACCTTCGTGAATAATAGCCATCATTATATGCTTGTTGAATAATATACTATTGCACAAGTTTTGGAATCTCGAAATATATGAATTAGTTCATTCTTGACCTAGGCTGGTAATAGAAAAAATTATTAATCACTAATAGAGAAATTCAACTTCTTAGTTGGTTAGAAGAAGCAATAATTGTCAACTTCACAGCTACTAGAGGAAAAATTTTAATCATGCGCTTGCCTACACTATATAGCTTTGTTTATACTTATGGGAGGAGGTAAAGTTGAAGGGGTCATAAGAGATAATTTAATATTTCGAAAGAATTGAGGACATTTTACACTTGTAGTTTGCAAGCTATTATTATTATCTCTGTATTTTGAAATTGTTTTGGTTCAATAACATTTTTTCAACAAGCTTATAAAATAATATCCTATATTCACGAATATGCGTTTATGTCGTGAGCCGTAGGCGAATGACATAAGTCAGGTTTTTACGACTCAATTATTCATTTTGAAATAAATAAATTATTCAAATCACACCCTCAACAACCAATTAAAATGATGACAGAATTTGAGGAATTAATTTTATATTGACTTATTTGTATTATAGATAGTGTGTGCCGCTCTGACTGCCGTAAACGCTCGCGTACGTATGGATTTCGAATAAGAAGCATTACTACTTCTTATGTTGAGAAGGATAAGAAAAAGACGTAGGAAGGCACGATCGCTTTGGATACATCCACTTTTGGTTGCGCGACGTCGAGAGGGAAGCTTTTATAATCCCATATGCATGGATAATTTTGGATTCCACCAATAAATGTATCCGTATCAAAAATATTGATACACATTGGATACATACATTGGAAACAACTTGTCGATGCACTCGCTTATGTACAAATACAAATGACTTCTAGCGCGACGGCGCAACGTGGTTCATACGACCACAAAAATGTGGTTCGTGTACGACGGATGTCATTTGTATTGAAATAATTTTGTCTTGGTAGGTCATTTTAGGCAGCAAATATGTTAAAGATAATTTCGTGGGTATACAAAATTATGTTGCACAAGTTTTTGTTTAACTACTATATATCTGGATTCTCGAAATATTTGAATTTGTCCATTACTTACCTAGGTTAATAATAGAAAAAATTATTAATCACTAATTCAACTTCTCAATTGGCTATAGAAAAAGCAATAATGGTCAACTTCACAGATGATATTGGGAAATAGTATATTAAGTACCATGATGTGTCAAAACGTTACTTAGTAACTAGTTTTTCAAGGCAAAGAGGAATGAGTCCCTAATGAAACGAATAACTTAACATTTTTTTGACACTAGGTACTGGCTCGCTCAGTACACAGAAGATGCATCTGATAAAACCATGAAAAAACGAAGGAAATTATTGTAAATTCAACTTGACCAAAGCTATTTCAACAAAAGAATTAGTTAAACACCTTGAAAAAATGTTTTAATCTCCTTTTGTTTTCGGCAAGCATTGCACAACAATATCAGTTTCAGATACTCTGCAGGTACAAATTGTTGAGATCTTAAGACCACCAGGCTATATTCAAAAGTTTTGAATAAAACAGTATGAGTAATCAATTCGTCTAAATTTAATGTGACCCATAGATTTAGATCACTAGATAACTTTCATCATATTTCCGCTGACCCTAACAAATGTGAATATCAAAATTTAAATCAATCAACCAAAGCATTAAATAACCATTTGCAGATGTAACCTAATGTGATAGTTGAAACTACTTTTACTTTCTCCTATTATAATATTTAGCATCTTCAATATTGAAAGGTTATGCTCAGCCACTTCTTTAAACCTTTATTATTTTTTCCTTAAAGAAAGTTCAACAAGGTTAGAAAAATCTTATGACACTTCATTTTCATTATTACATAAATTGATAAAACTAGCAAGTCATCAAACGTTCTATATAAACAACTTTGAGTTGTATAATTAGGAGTACATATAGGTATTTTTTTTAATTTTAATGATTTTAAGATGTGCTGAAGCGGATCATTATAATTAAAATTGATAACATAGAAATCTAGTTATTTTATCGGGTAAATTACAATTATATAATTTTAAGATGAAGCTTCACAACTCTTTGATTATTTTTCCAAATCTTTTGTGTGTTATTGGGTTTTGTTGGGTACCGACGGAACATGCCATAGAAAGCAATAGAAATGTAATTTCTAAGAAGCATAAAAGACACCACAAAAAAGACAGAGTGAGAAACATCTCCGGGTATATTAAGGTTTATGATTATATACATAAGATTAAGCTCTACAATCTACAACTGTTTGAATAAAGAGTTATTGTAAAACAGAAATAAACATCTCTTTTATTAAAGGAGCCTGTTATACAGGATGAAAGTAAAGGTATGTGAAATATAATTATTGTAACTGATTTAACAGTAAGATATTTTCTTTTCTTTCGGTTCAGAGCGTGAGTTACGTTCCGAACTGAATAAGAAGGAAATACATAACAAGTATTTAAATTGCAACGCTTTAGGTTCTTCGCACATTTTTTTTCTATTAAATACTTGGAAAGACTGCAAACGCAATCAACCAAATCAATAATGTAAGGTTAAATTTAATTTTCGCTGTCAATTTTGAAAAGTGTTTCTTCTTTTCTCAATTTAATTGTCAAAAACGTCAAAATTAACGATCCTTTAATCGAAGTTAAGTTATCCTGTATTTTATCTAAAAACCGGATGCCTTTATTTTATTAAAGATCCTTTAATAAAAGAAGTCAAATATACGCATGCGTAAATGTCAAAATTAAGGAATTCTTTATTAAAAGACGGAGAAAAAGTGGTTACAATAATTCTCTATTATATATTTTCCAAATATTTTATGTTTCTATATAAATTTTAAGCAATTAAAGTGAATTTATTACAATTGGTGCTTCCGGTTTTACCGATATTAATTAAGCTGATAACTTTGGTGCCGTTGGCCACTCTCGACACTGCTGGACGCTGTACACCGTCAGTTTCTTAAGAAGATTGGCAAGCGAAACGTGGTGAAAAAAATTGATCTTAAAACAGAGGTAGGTGGAGCTGGGAGCTGTAGGTCTAAGTCAGATGATACCCATTCCAATAAGCCAATCTAAGGACGTTAAAACCTGCCAAAAAGAAGGAAGTGACGGCGATTCACCACTACCCCCAAGAAATTAAATAGCAGGCATGTGCAGATCCTGTCACCTAGAGTGCGTCTTATTACAGTGCGACCGGCTGGAGAATGTGCGATTTCCTTCACTAGAAGCCACTGGCAAGAAAGGAAAAAATGCTTATGAGCTATAGGCTGATTGGCTCAATGGAAAAATCAAACTGGAGAATGTAATTTAGATTTAGATGATCACTATTTATAGATCTGTGAAGGCAGCAAGCCGATTAGTTTCCTGATAAAACCTAATCTGAAAAAAACATGAATCAGTGAAATATCCCATAGGAAAGGGTATATGTATGAATTGCCTAGCTGGTTATATTTTGGGTAAGCTTTAAACATTGTTATTTTTATGGAGATTTATAACTCATCAGTGCCGAATAGGAATAGAAAACGTCTGTCAATAAATTTTTTGAATGTGTGTATTAAAATAAACTACCACTGAGATGTAGTTACTTAATTCCAGGTATTATTTTATGTTATTGTAGTTTGTTTGGGTTTAGTGTTGTATTGAGTAATTGTTCTGGAAGTACCGCTACCATTTTCGAAATTTTGGAGATGAGATAGTACCTTTCTACTTTTTATCATTATGTAAAAAAATCTGTTTCAATATTCTATACAAATTTTTTTGTTTTTTATTTAAGAAAGTTAAATATCAAACATCCATCTTCGATTATACTTTAGCCGGTATGAAACGGATTTTATTGCTTAACAAACAAATACTTATGTAAATAGTATGTTGTTTATTGACTGTATTTGGAAAAATCAGTACTTGACATACAATTTTTTACTAAAAAAAAGTAATCGTCGTATACATGTATATAAGTAACATCAAAGATTCATGTAAATCTCATTAATATTTAAATTTTTTGAGATCATATTATTCCGAAATCACAGTAGATAATATTTTCGTAATAATTATTCCAAGCACAAGTTTTTGAAAAAAAGATTTAAGTATAAAACAGTATCTTAGAATGGACAAAATATAACTTTGAGTACTTAATTCTAATTAAATTAATCTAACGCCCATAGCCCTGGAAGTAGTTGTAGCTTCTTATTTAAACGGACACTGTTTTTGAAAAAAAATTTCAAAACTCATAAAGTGTTGGAATATTTATAATTATTCAGCAATATCGATTGAATAATTGTATGAAATCGTTCCAAAAACTAATATATGTATGTATTATTTTTTGCTTTGTCATTTAAGCCATAGCCCTTGTAGCCAAAAACTAAATTTGGTTTTTTGTCCAACAATTATTATATGTATACCTATTTCAAAGTAATTTAGACAGGCAGCCGCATTTGTTTAATAAATTGAATACTTAATATCATATCCAGTATACATCACACAATTTCTTCCTCAAGGATTACAGATAAAGGTTGCACGCTTCTCGCCAGGGGTCGATTAGGGTATTCTGTATACACAAGACAAGGTAGACCTCGGATTGACTTGGGTAAAAATTAATATAAGGAAAAGCACAAAGATTACAATAGTTGCATTAAAAGTTTGTTTGTTTGCTACAGTTTGTTTTTAGCTCTTTTTTTATAATTTTTGAAACAAATAACTTTGTTTTATTTCAAATTGAATGATTTTTAGATAAATATTTTGAAAAAAGAACTAAAAACGAAAAGAAGAACATTTCACCATAGCATCGAATTGAACCGCCATACTACAGGTTTAACTTTTAAATTTTCGGTGCACCTAACAGTGCAGTTATTTCCCAGACGGGTAATAGTATTCGAAAGTGGTATAAACATGGAGTTCGACTCTTTTAAACATAACTATTTCTTTTTTCATTGCACCAGAGCGAATTTAAGAATATTTAAAGTGCATTTGGACAAATTTTTCAACGACCTTCGCAAATCTGTTATTATTTCTTATGAACGCTATTTGGTAAAAAATTTAGCTCGCATTTGACAGTTTTATACAGGAATCCCTATGTCGCATCTCATAAATAACACAGTGTATACACATTTTTGAATCCCTAACAACAATAAGTAATTGTTTTTTTTCAACATTCATGCAAATAACAAGACTTTTGTGAAACACTTTTAATGGAAAAAGTGGTTCTTTAGTTCAACAAAACTTTTGTTGCACTCATCTATCATTCTTTTCACTTGTCAGTTTTGTGATGATTTATGACAAAAATAAATATTTGAATAAAATCAAAATCCAGAGCAAGTGTCTAATACAGCAATAATATTATGTATATCTTACTACTTAGTCTCAACGAGTTACAATTATTGCAACAAGCTTTGATTATTTAAAATTTAAATGGTCAAAGCGAAAACCAGCCATGATTAAGTACTGACAAAATGGGGGCTATAAAGATACAAAAGAGAAGAACGGTTTGAGTTCCTAGCATATTATTTTCTAATTTTCCTGTTTTTGCATGAATGTAGAAAAAATATTGTATGCAACTCGTGCAAAACGTGACAATTTCGCGTCGCGTGCAAAAAGCACTCACTTTCTGCACTTGTTTCATACATAACTATTTTATATTGTATAGCTATAATTTTTTTTTGATAACTTGAGAATTGAGTTACCTAATGAGTTTATAAGTATACATTTTTCTTTCCTATCTAAAGTTCCTCCTATTTTTCAAAATTAAAAATCTACAATTTAGCAAACCACCCTTTTTTATCAATTGTTGCATATTCATCCGTATTTAATTAGATATAAAAAAATCTACTCAAATATTTCAACTTACTATTTTTTTATAAATCCAAAGATTCGCAATAACGTCCCGGCGTTAAAAAAACGGACTGAAAGTAAATCTCGGAAGCACTATATGTAAGGCAATGCACTAGAAGAAGACTAAATTCACCAAAGCGCATCATTAAAACATCGAGAGATGAACCCAAACAATTCTTTCTCCCTCTCGAACTCTTGTTTCTTCACCGTCAAACGACCTTTCACAATATACCTAATACTGTTCACACACGTTAGGACTTAGAGGTAGCGGTATAGCACCTATCACTTTTTACTAATAGCAGTAATAGCGCACGTTACATTATGAAAAAAATCTTGTAGTTTAAATATCATAAAAGATTGCTTATTAGACTATTATAACACATTTGTTTGCTTGCTTCCACATTAGGTACTCCCTTTCCTAACTCTTCCTATTTTCGTTTGAAGTTTGAGTTATTTCTATTTTAATTTCATCAAGTTTGTTCTTGTGTGCTAATTTCAACAATTTTAAGCACGACGATTACTTGAAAACAACCATTTAAATAATGAGAATTTCGTACACCTGTTAACTTATGTATTATGAAAAATTGTGAAAACTCCGCTTGAGACGTAGGATATTTTGCTCTGTAACATACGATTATTGGGCCAATAGAAAATTCATTATTTCAATTAAATTAAATCAGGTCAAGAAAATACTTTCTAACTACGCTGAAGCTAGCAGAGAGCAACGGAGGTCATGATAGGGCCAGAACCTGTGGAATTGCTGAGGGCATAACTAAAGGGAGCATCCACAAATGGATAAACATACATACATACAAACTGTCACACGACCTACTATGCCAAAGTAGAGAAACGACAAGGATGATGATGGAACGCTGACCGGACATTGTTGGCTGAGGAAGCATGCACACAACTGGCCTATGCAGGTTTTGCCCAGGAAGAAGACGAAACTAAGGAGCATTTACTCTATGAAAGCGAATGCCTAGCATGGAGGCGGTTTCACTTACTTACCATTACCAGACTTTGAAAGAATGCCATTCAATGGTACACAGATGGCTCAAAAGCAATAGGAGGAACAGGGATAGGAGTGTTCAGCCACAAACCAAACACTCCGAAAGCTTGGAAAAAAACCTCAAGTATCTTTCAAGCGGAAATCCACGCCATAAGAAAGTGCGCCAAGTTCAACATTGATAAATAAAGAATTATCATAATGACAGATAGTAAAGCAGCCATTAAAGCACTGATCTCTTGCGAAATCAGTTCCAAAATGTTGTGGGAATGTCTAGACAAACTAGATGAACTAGGCGAGAACAATTAGTTACCTTACTATGGATTCCAGGACACACTGTAATAGAAGGAAATGTAATAGCAGATGAGCTAGCAAAGAGGGGGTCTGAAATATCTTTCTGGGGGCCTGAACCTTTTTGCGGAATCAGCTCCAATGTAATATTGGAAGAAATAGGTGAAGCCAAAAGAAAGAGAAGATCTAGTAGGTCTTAGACAATCAAAGATTCTTCTGGGCGACTACAACCTGTTGAGATCAAATGAATGCATAAGTCAAAGCAAAACTGCGCTAAGAGTTTTATAATGTATCCTAACGGGACATTGTCGCCTGAATGGGCACCTGAAAAAGCTCAAATTAGTGGATGAAGAAAAATTCAGATATTGTGGCATGGAAGAAGAAACCTCAAAAACTAAGTAGAAGTAAGGGGGCACAATAGATCTTTCAGGTCTCAGTGAATGTTACCCCAAAAATACATACATACATACTTGGAGAAAAAAACCGATGGCAGAGGGGCGGTATTCACGCTATTAAGTCTAATAAAAAGAATAATAAGATAGATAACGAGCTGTAAATATAGAGAGGACCACAATAGATATGCAAATGTCGCAGTGGAATAGGACAAAGAACCACTCCAATTCTAATATAATTTATGCTAAAGCTAATTCAGAATATTTTGGTCTTTTGGGTACTTTTCTGAGGGAGGAGGTGGGAATGAATTACGCACAACGTGTGAGTCTCTCGGGGATAATAAATACAGTTCCCGTTTACCCACTAAACCCGCCTCGTCACCTCCACTCTTTACTACGGAACCATTTTCACATCTCTCCCTTCAACTGTACCTTCTTTTCTCTTTCTAGTCTTTTTGCGCCCTCTTACGTTCAAACAGATACCATTTGGAACAGCCGTGCCATGAGAGGGCTTGAATAATGAAGTAATCTACTTCCATGTGCGATTTGTCATACCAAGGTTCAATGTTTCGGTATCAAGAAATAAGTACATCTGTCATACGTTTCAGAGTCCCAATTATTCTGCCATGCATCTATCATGTTAGCTCTGGCTTTTTCTCTTTTCTACTGCTGAGTCCTACTCCAATACTTGATACAGTTTCCTAC
The DNA here is from genome assembly GCA_963978555.1 of Galerucella nymphaeae. Lineage (NCBI taxonomy): Eukaryota > Metazoa > Arthropoda > Insecta > Coleoptera > Chrysomelidae > Galerucella > Galerucella nymphaeae. The sequence continues at coordinate 10,034,309 of OZ021707.1, read as the reverse complement.
GCACTACATATCCTTCGCGTTCATATTTCACTGGATCTGTTTTAGTTTTTGAGTGACTCTCTTATTGTTTATGATTGTATGCCAGGGCCCGTATGTTTGAGTTTACGTGATAAATTTCGAAGGTGATATTTGTATCACCAAATTTGCGTATGCGATACTCTTTTCGTTCGATACCCTATTCCCGTACCGAATGCGATAAAGGATAGATCGATTTCGAAGGATGTGATATATTGTGAGGGAAGTCTTAGCTTGGGTGACAAATTCAACCAATAGCCGAAAGGTATCTAAATCACATGACTTGGCTTGTCATGCTGACAACTTTTCTTCTATACTTTTTCTTGTTCTGAATTCTGAAACCGTCTGTCGTCTTAGACTCAGTTCAGTGTATTATTCCTTGTTTTTGATTTGTGCGTTTTGATTATTTATTGTTTCTGAACAGTGTGAATGGTTTAACTATGTATATTCACCAAATATTACATACAAAATCATAATATGAACGAAGGGGAAACGTACCGTTTATGTCTCAATGTAGCAAGAAAATAGACTTTTTACGATAATGACCGACCGACCAGCGTTATGTAGTGGTCGGTTCTCCATAAGCTTCACCAAAAAAGATGGTCAAAAATAATGGCAGAACATTGCAGCCACGCCCTTTTATAATTGTTATCGCTTGCTAAATTTCCGCTCGTTGTTTTTTGGTCGATAATTATGGCTTGCGATATTCGAAAATACCCTTTTTCGGATATCCTTCGATAAAGTGCAAAAATCGCATGCGATAATAAGTCGAGTGAACTCAAACATAGGTCTCCGACCGGTGCCGTATAAATTATATGCTAGTGCTACGCTTGGCAGTATCTTCCTGCTAGACGCCCAGAGTTTATTATATTGGGGTATCAACTGACTCAAATCTTACCAGTAACCACAGTATTTGGAGAGAAGGTAATATGGAAAGCAAGTGGCAAAGCGTCGATTGGGAAAAAAGTAAAGTCAGATATGCTGTATTTGCTTTACAACACATAACAAGGTGGTAGAGCTCACCAGAGTGATAAGAAATACCTGATATTATCACTCTCAGGTATACTTAGCACGGGGTGAAACATAAATTCCTAAATCCGTTTTAGGTACCTATCACATAAATTTGGACTGGTGATATCTGGTATTAGCAATTTGAATAAAGAAACATATTTCTAGAGCAAATACAGATTCCATCACGCTATGAAATAGTTCTGAGCCTATCCACTGCGGTCGCTGAGTCTGTTTTGTGGCCTTAGCTGCTTTGTTTACTTTGACAACACGATGTAATCCTATAAAATTTCACTTAAATAGATTAATCTTTTTTCACTGGGGCTGGAAAAATCAGACGAAGGTATAATTAATGTTACAATGAGCGAGAAAGAAAGCTATCAACGGCAATTTGTATAATACTTTTTGGGACACGCAGTATATATTTTTATAGCAGAAGATCGTTGTGATTAGAAATTTTACCTTGACTTTATCCATTTAATGTTACATCAAGAATCATCAACCATCATCATATCCAAATATATAGATAAGTAAACATTATGATTTTTTTGTTCTTCATTTCGTTATGTAAGACATTATTCGAAACGTTTCCGTTTCACGCATTATAACGTGAGATAATAACAGTACAGGGACGATTTTTTTTCCTAATTTTCAAGAAACAAAATCCATAAATCTTATAATGCAATAAATTAAATATTTAATTACATTCTTTTTTCTACATTCATGCAAAAAACAACACTTTTGTGCACCACATTTAATGGAAAAAGTGGTACTTTATTGCACTAGTGCAATAAAATATTTTATTGCACTCATCTGTCATTCTTGTGTCAGTTTTGTGATGATTAATGACAAACATAAACATTTAAATTAAATAAAAATCCATAGCAAGTACCTGATCCTGCTTTAATACAACAATAATATATGTATATCTTACTACTTAGTCTCAACGAGTTACAATTATTTCAAAAATCTTTAAATTATTTGAAATTTAAATGGTCAAGGCGAAAACCAGCTATGATTGAGTACTGACAAGGTGGAGGCCATAAAGATACAAAAAAGAAGAACGAGTTTAGTTTTATTAGGTTAGATTAGCTTCTTGACATATTTATGTTCTAATTTTCCAGTTTTTGCATGAATTTAGAAAAAATATTGTATGCAACTCTTGCAAAACGTGTTTTTTGCACTCGACGTGTTGTCCAACTCGGCCTAAAGACCTCGTTGGACAATTTCACGTCGCGTGCAAAAAACACTCACTTTTTGCACTTGTTGCATAAATAACTATTAAATAGTCCATTGTTCAATTTTGTGTAGGTATGCCATTTATCGCTTAAAACTTAATGTGATGGAACATAGCATTCAAGACACACTTCATCACAATTGTTGATCATGAAGTATAGTAAAGAATTTTCTTTAAAAATTCGAAACAGACGCACTTCCATATATAATTAGTTCCGCTTTGTGGATGTTTTTGTTTTTCATCTACTAGAGCATATCTTATGCGTTATATTGTTAAATAAATATATCAAATGAAAGTTGAGAGCATGTCCGAAGATTTAAATCAATCTTCACTTTTCATACTATGAATATTCGTTTAAAAATTAAAAAAATTGAGAAAAACTATACACTATAACGAGTACGTACCTATATGACAAAAAGAAAATGTTGTACCTGAGCTATAATTTTTCTGTTTATCTTTAAATATTTTCATTTAAAAATGAATAGATATCAGTGGAAACTAACAAACTAAATTGAAATCGAAAATGAGAAAAGATATAAGTAGTAGGTATTGATGTTATTATACAGAGTGTAACAAAAAGGCAGGTCATAAATCATACCATTCATACCACATATTCTGGGGCTAAAAATAACTCGATCCAACCCAAGTTACCCTAGTACAAATATGCATGCGAAAAAAAGTTACAACCCTTCGAAAATACCAAATGAAAATTGATTTTTTCAAATCTTTCGACAGTTGTTCGACATATTATAATGAAAGTTGACAAGTGGCTTCCTTATGATAAGAGCATCTTAAAAAGAAATTAAGGAATTATTACACCCAGTTGAAAATTTATGGGAGTTAAGATCCCCTAAATCCTCCCCAAAATTTTTGTGTACGTTACAATTTATTGCTTATTGTGGCACCATTATTCAAACACATTATTTTTGAAACTTTTTTGCCCCTTAGTACTAAGTCAATGAATTTTTAAGTTTTTCGAGGGTCCCAAATTTTTGAATGAATCTTATTTATTTACCAATGTGTAGTTTTTATTAGATGTTCGAAAAATGGCCCCCATTTTTTTGAATACACAGTCGGCACCGTTTTACTAACGAAAACCGAATATTCTGGAAAAGCAATGGCTTCTAACAATATCTAATTGCAGCCAGGTTGTAACTTATTTCGCATGCACATTTGTACTAGGGTATCTTTTTTGAACCTTCCTTGTTGGGTACCACCACCCACCCAGTCCACACTTATAATGCTGTACTATCGGATTTGATTAACCCTTCTTGAAAATATCTAATTCACTTCAATTGACTGCTATTTTTACGCGGTGAATCTAGTCAAGTCTAGTCAGTTCATTAGATAGCGAAAAAAAAAGTTTGCCAACAAATATTCATTTTTTTAGCAGCTAGCGTATTTGTATAAACTCTAGCTGTTTTATTTTATTTGCTCGATAAACTTATCTTCATTCACATAGTGCAATTCAAGAGTTCCATCTTGCTATGTTCTAGTAGACCAGTATCGAAAATTTCATATTAAAAATTGTATTAAATAAATAATAAATAAATAATGATAGATATGTCTAATTTTTTAATAGAATACTTTCAAATGTTCTTGTATTTTTTATTCCTCCCTATATATTGCATGCGGCGAAAGAATATTATACCTAATTCATATTGTTCGCTGCAAAGAGGTGAACTGTTTTATTATTTTTTTTTCAAGATTTGCTTTTATGATAAATCGAATGTTCTGTAGACTGATTGAATTGTAAAAAAGAAGGTCACCAAAATTAGTAAACTTTTCGCTCTTTAAAAAATAAATAATAATTTATTAAATAATATTACATAATATCGCCAATTTTTCGTTAATTATGGGTAAAAATGATTTAACTTAAAAGAGATTATTTACTGCTTTCTCCATTGAAATCAAATTCATTTTGCATAAAGGAAACAGTATGCTTATTGGAAGGACGTTTTTCCTGTTACGACCATATAACTTATACACTCTTAACACATCATGCGAGATCTATTTCGCACGAAACTAATAAACAATGCTAGTAAATAAATAATAGACATTATTTCGCTGTTATTTATGGCTTAAATCAGCTGCCTTAGTTTTTATTTCCCACGAATAATGAGGATAACATTAATTCGAATTTTAGATCCGAATAATTTATTTCCTGTTGAAGAATCAACGTTAATTAACAATAATTTTATTTTCTTTTATAGAATTTAACTAACTATAATCTTGATCAAGATTTATGGTACTCTAGATCGTTAATAGGTGGCTCCACAGTCAATGCAAATAAGATTAAAGCCATATTAAAGCATTAAATGTGACCAGAATTACATATCAGAAATGGAGGTCACATATTTCAGCAGGCATGCTTTTTTATTCAACGATAGTTCCACCCACCAGCGTTTTTAGAATCAAGGGTGGATTTTAAAATGAAGAACTCTTACTATTTGCATCAACCAAAATTGCAAACCATTCCACCGCTTTTCAGAGGTGATGGATAAATTTGTTGATTTACGAAATGACAGTTTAACCTCAAAATAGTAAAAGATTTGAAGCGGTTAAAGCGAATGTGCATTTGAACTTATTTTTCAACTACCTTTCCAAATCTCTCTTTAGCTCTGTGGTATACTCCCAGCAAGTGGAGAGAAGTACGGCTGGTATACTATATATTTACTGGTCTGACCCATGTCTGACCCCTCTGGACCTGTAGGTACGTCAAGGAGGTTGCGTTAATGGCCATGGTACGATTGCGCACGGCTGATGTAAACCCCGAAGTAGGAGTGGACCAATTGAGGTTAAGCCTATGGCAGGAAGCGCTTACTGCGGTATCTCTGATGCAGGCAGCCAATGATGCAATTAAACCCAGGTTTTTGTTTAATAAACCCTACAAAATACAAATAAAACAGAACATAGAGCCAGATGATGCAGATGCAATACGCATATATATAGATGGTTCAAAAGCGAATGAAGGCTCAGGATGTGGAGTTTACTCGAGAGCACTAAGCCTAAAGATTAAGTGGGGAATGGGAAACAATAACAGCGTGGTTCAAACAGAACTGGCTGGTATCTCAATTGCCACAAAAGAACTAACCAGAAAAAGAATTTCTGACAAAAACATTATAATCTGCACTGATAGTAGATCAGCCATATTAGCCTTGAACAGACAACGTGTTATATCGGGGCTAGTACTAGAGTGCCATCAAGATTTAGCTAAAGCCTCGTCAGATAACAATATTATCCTGAGGCGAGTTAAAGGGCACACGACAGGAATAAGGGAAATCGCATTACCGATTGTTTAGCCAGGGAAGCCGCTGGACTAAAAATTCTTGGACCTAGTGACACCTACGGCCTAACGACTTCGAAAATTGGGGAACTAGCCAAACTTTACACCCATGCTCAATCCCTTAAGAGATGGGAGGGAATCAAAGGATGCAATTTTGCCAGGATCACCCTGGGCGACCCTGGGAAGCTGGTGCTGAAGAAATATTTGGCGATGATCAGGAAAAACCTACGTATAACAGTGGAATTTCTAACTGGCCACTGTCAACTAAGGAAACACCTCCATACTATGGGGCTAGTGGACACACCTCTATGCAGGATGTGGGAACAGGAAGATGAAACTTTCAGGCATGTCTTATGCGAGTGTTCGGAGTTATCGTCAATAAGAGAGTGTGTGTACGGTGAGTCTTGCCTACACCTGCCGATATAAAGGAGATGTCTCCTAGTAACCTGTCCACCTTCCTGAGAAGGACAGGATGGACGATGATCTAGGACAACAATGTCAAAATATACAATCTCGAAATTGTCCACATAATGTGGACGCGCCCTTAGATATGAAATAAGACCATATTTGATCTAAGAAATTGTATTTATTCAATAAGAACAATATTGAACATATTTGGACAACAAATACAAAATTAAGAGCTAATAAAAGACAATAAGTACAAACATCGAACAAATTTTATCATAACAGAGAGCATGTACTTATGTGGATATTTTTCAGTAATTTTTCGTAACAAAAAATGGATTGCAGTGCTCGTACCAGTTTGGAAGTTATTTAGAAAATGTTGAGATATTTGATCTTAATTTATCAAAAATTTAACAAATTAAATTATTTTGAAAGTAAGAATATTGCATTTTCCGAAAAATTCTTAATTTTTGCCAATTTTTTTATTAAAAAAACCCAGGATTTTTTTTAATTATGGTCGAATCTGTGAGAAATATGGAGGAAGTGTAAACATTTAATTTGAATATTTTTGAATTGAAAATTCCAAAAAACTTTAAAAATAAACACAAACCTATGGTCGGACTAATTGAACATGATTTTAAATGTATATTAATATATTTAAAATTGAGTCCCTATTGCAATATTCAGACTTTTAGAATAGTTTCTTAATAAATAACTTTAATTTTCAATATAATCCGAAAATTTATAAGCTACTCAAGTACATCAAATTCGAAAGTGCGATTTTATAGAATAAAAAGTTTTGTATCACTGCAAAGTGAAATATAGTGAATATCAAAAAGTTTGCGGATAATATCCATTAAAATCAACAGATTTACACATTCCAAACAGTATTTTGATGTAAAATTGCAAAAACAACTTATATGTACTATAAAAGTGAGATAGCGATATCAGTTGTATCATATCGACTGCTATTGGAGCATATTCAAACAAACGCCTAACCAGTGTAAAACACTCAATAGCGTGCAAGCTATAGCAGTTAAACAGTGTTAATTATAATGGAATCGCTATCGAAAGTATTGGAAAACGATGATTTCTTAGTAATACTAAAAACGTAAGATGTATCGTTTGAAGATCTTATTTCGTTCGACTTGAACCGACGCCAGTGCCTTATAATTTATGGCTACGGTCGGGGAAGTCATAATCTTCCTGGGCTATAAGTATTTTCTTCGCTATCAAATTAATTTAAGACATATTTACAAAAACTATTGATAAAACAGAAATTTCAAACGAACTGTGTATATATTATAAATATAACTTAACGATCTTGGTTATGTACATCAATTTCTTTTGGATCAATCAATATATTTAAATTTCTGAATGTATATGAATATATGTGAACTATTTACATCAAAAGATAACAGAATACTATTTTTATTATAATATAAAAATTCAATTTGATAAAATTACAATATGTAAACACATTAAGGGTATAATCCTATTTGAATAGCAACAAAGTTTGTTGAGATACATAAAAGATATAAAAGTATGGACTCACATGAAAAAATTTAAAGTTTTATAAATAAAAATGTGAGTCTTTTATTACCCCCGTGAAATAATAATTGCAAGGGTATATAAAGAAAGCTTATATAATAGTAAAAAAGAGAAGTTTTTTTGGTAGCAGCTTCTGTCAAGTGTTTTATGTTAGGGACACGCACAACCTCGGTTTTAGTGGGATTCTTCATGTTTATTTTTAAGATACTATAGATTTGTAATTTATTTGTACTTTGTATATTTTGAATAAACATATTATTATTATTATTATTATTATTATAGATGAAAAGAATGTCGAAAATTGAAAAAAAGTCGTAGGGCAAGTAGAAAATTGTTAGCGTAAAGAAAAAACTCAAGTGAAAAGTGACAGATAAAAGTGAAAGGACGAAATCGAAAGTCAAATTTGATGTTGAGCCAATATAGAGGGACGTTTGTGAAAAGTATGAAGAAAAAGGTGGAAAATAGTCGAATTTAGTGCAGTGTGACCTTAGCGGAAAGTAAAAAGAAAGAAGAGGAAAATGGAAAGTGAAACAAAATGTCAAATAACGAATGTCAAGAGTGACTGATGAAAATCGAAGCTCAAAATTAAAAGTTAAGGCGAGAGTACAAAATAAAAATAAACTCTTAAATTCAAACCAAAGTATAGTTGAATGTCATACTCATTGCCAAATTTGAAAACCTACGAAATTGTTAAAATTCAAATGTCAATTGTTATAAAACCCATTGTCAAATCCGTTACTACTCCGAAGACATTTTATTATTTGGAAAATGTCAATAAAAGTGATTATAAAAATAAAGTTTACTGTAATAATTTGTTATTCAAATGGGACATACCTTTTGCGTGAATTTTAGACAAATTCTTAAAAACAACTAAACCTAAGTTAATAGAAAATAAATTCAAAAGATTCAGTAAATTTGAGAATAAAACAATTTTTTACTAAAACTTTAGCAACTTAATTCTTAATCTCAATCGACTGTGCTAAACACAAATTTCAAATATTTCAGTAAAAAAATATTAAGCTACAAATATGCATAATGAGTGTATTGATGTTATAAAAACAATTCAACACCTTGTAACTCAGCAATAAAAAAAATAATAATACTTTTTACGGTTGTACAATCTATATAGTTATTAGTGGAAACAGTAATCCATAATTTTTTCTGCTTAATGTATAGAATTGAGATCATTTTATCTTAAATATTAAATAAAAGTGTATAAAAATCAGTTTAACCGAAGAGTATCATAATGAATATTCAACATTTAAAAATAAATCAACTGACCATTCTATCATTTTTATGTCAAAGAATAAAAAACAAAATATGATATGAATGAATAAACTAGAAGATCATAGTTTTTTATAAAAATACAGTGATCAGTTTCTGTTAAGATGATACTCTTCAATTCGTTGGAAAAATTATTGATATTGATAAGTATAACAAGTTTTATTGCGTTCTTCCACAAAAATTCGCAATAATTCTGCCGCGCTTTCTTCATCGACTATTTGTCCATCGGTACCTTCGTAGATTAGCCTATTGTTATTCAAAGGGTTTCTTAAATACCTAAAATTAGAAATAATATTATACAGGGTGATTGATTAGTAGGTTTGTTATCATGAAAGTTACAAGTTAATAATAAAAAATGTGGGTAGATTCAAGCTTGATATTTCAAAATTTAATTTAAACTATTTCCTAAATCATACCTAACATCTAGTATTTTACAAGAAAATCTATTAATTTCAAAGCATAAATCGCAACCTAATAGGTCAAGTATTGAGAGACAGTCGGACAGAAAGACGGCTCTCGCGCTTATGATCGCGGCTACAACTTGCTGAGCCACGTTCATGTCAAGATTATATCTCTTAAAAATTCACTAGTTTCTGATTCATTCCATTGTCTTCATCCCACTACCTATCCGAATTCCAGATTTGGACTTTCTAGCTTATATGGAACTGGGTTAGATGTTTCATCTATAGATCAGTCAGTGATAAAAATGTCGATTTTTGGACGTTAATTTCTAAATAACTTTTTGAGGTGTGTTCATAAACATACAGATTGCGAAAAAGCTTATCGAAACATGCGGATTACACAAGTACGACAAAGAAAATATAAGAAAAACAGCTTGAAAGAGAAAAAAAGAATAATTGTCGCGGTCATCGAGGCGTGTACTTAGTTCCAGAGGCCGAATGTTGATTGCCTTCGAAAAAAAGTCAACGATAACGAGACAAAAATATCATTTGTACAACTTAATATGCGCTTCTGGCAGCAGCGGTTAAAATAGGGGGACAATCAACATTCGGCCTCTGGAACTAAGTACACGCCTCGATGACCGCGTACAATTATTCTTTCTTTCAGTTTTAAGCTGTTTTTCTTATATTTTCCTTGTCGTACTTGTGTAATCCGCATGTTTCGATAAGCTTTTTCGCAATCTGTATATGTAGGTATCTCGTAAGTCTCAGTATATGAGCCAAATTTGCATGTTTATATTAGGCACTAAATAAATAAATATAAGTTATAACTCACCTCAATTGTGAATACGAAACACCAAATTTAAAGATCCATTCTATAGTCGCCCGGGGCTTTCCAACATTTTCTGTATAAATGTTTATGAACCTAGCCACTCCTTGGAAGGCGTGAGTACAGTTTACGGTGAAAAGCAGAAATACTTTTTTTCGAAGCTGAAAAAGGAAAAATATGCGTCGTCGTGAAACAAAAGATAAACCTCAAAAAATCCCCAAAGATGCTATCAGATAGAAAAAGGCATCAAGGAGAAGAGTTATTTATTTCATTAGTGTTTTATTCATTTTATTAAGTTTAATTTTCCTAAGTGGTTGAAACGCAACTAAAACACGAATGCAATACCTACAACGTTTTATCCACGGTCATTTAGAATCAGAAGGTGATTTTACAGCAGCTGTAACATGTAACATGTAAATGTAATTGATTTTATTTTTCATTATACCAATAACGGATAACGTGGTACTTTATATGCCTTAAAAATGTCGGTAAAATTAGAATTGTAATGTGATTGTGGATAAAATAAAATAGTAAAGGTAACCGCATTTCCGTTTCTTCATTGAATGGCTTTCTTGCCAAGTTTAGTAAGGGTGTTAGGATCAATTCTCAGTACCTGGGAGATTACTGGATAGAAGAGGAACATTTACTCAAGTTGAAGCCTGCAGATATCCTGAAATTCCTCTGGGAAATAGTCCTAAAGGGTTCCAGAGACTCTCCTCAGAAACAAAGTAGAAGTAAGGGAGCACAATAGATCTTTCAGGTCTCAGTGAATGTTACCCCAAAAAACACATACATATAGGATCAATTCTTCTTGTTACTGAATTCCAAATTTCTTTGGACAGTTATACTTCTTCATCATACCATCTTGGGGCATGTCCCAGGATTTCTGTCTCCTTAGTCTGTATCTTCTACACGTGTCCCCACCATAAGTAGTAGCATCACATTATATGAATGTATATTATGGTGACATTTACTTACACCTAAAAGATCTATTGTTCCAGCTCACTCTTTACTTCCTGAGAAAAGTCTAAGAGACTGGAAGCACCTTTAGTAATATTTCCTGAGACAGGATTTAACTTATATGTAAATGTTCCTCCTCTATCCAATAATCTCCTAGGTGGGTAGCCACCAAGAATATTGGATTGTCTAAACTCAACTCTCCAATGGTCAGATATTCTTTTTTCAGGTTACTTACTTCTTACTTCCAATAATACATTGGAGTTGATGCCGCAAAAGGGTATTTCAGTCTCCCTCTTTGCTAGTTGATTGGCTGTTTCATTTCCTTAAATTTCAGTGTGTGCTAGAATCCACAGTAAAGGTGCCTAGTTCATTAAGTTTGCCTATGCATACCCAAACCATTGTGGTACGGATTACACAAGAGCTCAGTGCTTTAATGGCTGCTTGACTAGCCGACATTATGATAATATTTTACCTTCTATGTCCTTTGTCAATGTTGAACTGGGCACACTTTTTTGCGTGAATTTCCTGTTCAAAGATAGGTACTTTCCCAAGCTTTCGGACTGCTTGTGAAGTTAGAGGAATGGGAAATTTGACGGATGACATATCATCATCATTTTTTTTTCAAGTTTGTCTATCTTATATTAAAAAAAAAATTTGAGATCTAAGGATCCATTTAAAAAAAAAGTTGATTACGGTAGCCACAAGGTAACCGAATCATTAAAATAAAAATAATTATGGTTTCATTTCATAAAAAAAAATAAAAAAATTTATACCACAAAAAGCATGCATGACAGTTTAGTTTTAGTTGGTCTGTATTTGCTGTTGTAACATACAAAGCGTTACAAAAATAGGGACCGCAAATCTTCTATAAACAATATTAACATTATTTTTAAATAAACATTGAAATTTGTGTGATCCTTGTAGATCAAATTATAGTTTGAAAATAAATAATTCAATTGTATTTTTTTATTAGCAACTAAAAAAATGTCTACTTACGCTTATAAGGTGTAAAATCTTCTTTTCGGTCTGAGGAGCGAAAACCCATTTTCCCGTTAGAAAAGAAATTTCGACACTGCGTCGCTGTGTGGGTTTAATTAACATGAAAATCTTGGAAGATCCGACATCTCCAACTATAGCTGAATTTTCGTAATGGGATGGGATATATACCGGCGGCACGATCGGCATTTCATTATGTAAATTCAAATTTTGAAAATTTGTAGATATTTGATTATTCGTAACAGCCTTCAATAAAAAATATAGAAAAATTAATAAAATAAACACGATTAAATAAGACGCAGTTTCGAAACTGAGATATTTTTATCGAAGGCGTTTGTATGACAATAATTTTTTTTAAATTTGTCTGTGTAATCCTTGAAATACAGCAAGTAGAACAGCGGTCCAGTGACAGTAGATTTTAAAATATTGAAACAGGAAGCTGTTAAATTCAGTCCTTGGAAACTTGAGCTTGTCCTACAATAAAAATTGTATCACAAAGCTTTTTACTGTTTTCAAAACTTTCATCTTGAGATAAAGCTTTATCAGATCTCGCCAAAGTAAAGTGACTTTAGAGTCTTCGTTCGAATTTATCGTTGATGGCCTAGAGTAAAAATAAATATAGTACTTGAAAGTAGGAATTGCCTAATTGTCCTAATAAAATGAGAATTATCCTTTGATAAATGTAATTATCCTCATCAAGTTGGGAGTTATTCAGTCCTTGATACAATCTCGAAGTTAAAGATTCGACCTTTTTGACTGAGATAACCAACGGATTTTACTTTCTTTAGGGTAAAAGGAAATGTCTAAGAATCCTGTAGAACATTAGTATAGCTTTTAAGTTTAAAGAATTTGTAACGGATCTGACTATAATCTACAATAGCTTTCAGTGCTTTTACTATTGATTTATTATTCAAATAGTTTATAGCTTTGCAGAAACTTTTACTGATGAAGATCGTTTTTGCAAGTATTTATTGACGTTAATGGTTTAAATTTGCACTTACAGAATCGTGTATTGAACAAAGGAATACCAGAATTAATCTACTTAAAAAGTGAGCTTTTTCTGGGAATTAGAGCCGCCGAGACTATGCACATCATAGAATTCTACCATCGACTCTATTCACTCTTCTTTTGTCGACGATTTCTTAATAAAAACTTAAATATATTTCATTTTATGAAGTCAGAAATAAAATAATACTTGTTGATAATATAGAGATGGTATACAGAGTAATACTTTCAACTGCTGTCGACTGGAATAATAGCAATAATACTGTAGAAATTCTATAGTGTGCAGAGTCCCAGTGCAGGTTTCAAAGACTTCAAACTTTCTCAGGGCAACCAATTTTACACCCCAATAAAGTTCTAGGAACCTGTCGCGATAAAATATACTTCCTGTTCTAATACGTTTATATACAGTAAGTTTAAGAAAGGGAATACATAGTTTATATACCAAAAATGTAGGACGTGAAGTGATATACAGAGTGAGTCTCATGTATAACACGCCTCAATTATCTCGAAAACGGTGTGCTAAGATCTTATCATAGGGTTGATATTATAGTGGTTGTCGGAACCTTCCTTTTTCCGTTATAATAATGATTATACTATTTCAAATGGATCCCTAATGGAAACAAACTAAGTAGAGAGGGAATCATTAAAAAAAGCACCTCCTCACTTCTTAGAAATCAGACAACCTGGGACATGCCACAAGACGGTACGATGAAAAAATATAACTTTTCGAGGAAATTCGTTACGGAATTAAGCAACAAGAAGGAATGGGATCCAAATACCATTACCAGACTTGGAAAGAATGCCAATCAATGGTACACAGACGGCTCAAAAGCAATAGGAGAAACTGGGATTGGAGTGATCGGGCCAGGATGCAAACACTCTGAAATTTTGGGAAAGTATCTTTCAAGCTGAAATCCACGCCATAAGAAAGTGCGCCCAGTTCAATATTGATAAAGGATACAGAGGACAAGGGATTATCATAATGTCGGATAGTCAAGCAACCCTTACAGCACTGAGCTCTTGTGTAATCAGCTCCAAAATGGTGTTGGAATGCATAGACAAACTAAATGGACTAGGCGAGAACAATATAGTTACCTGACTATGGATTCCAGGATACACTGGGATAGAAGGAAATGAAACTGGCAAAGACGGGGACTGAAATACCTTTCTGGGGCCTGAACCGTTTTGCGGAATCAGCCCCAATGTAATATTGAAATATGTGAAGCCGAGAGAAAGAGAAGATCTGATCTTTGGAAAGATCTAGTATGGCTTAGACAATCAAAGATTCTCAGAGTGACTGCAACCTGTTGAGATCAAATGAATGCATAAGTCAAAGTAAAAGAGTTTTAACAGGGATCGTAACGGAACATTGTCGCCTGAATGGGCACCTGAAAAAGTACAAAATAGTGGAAGAAGAATGCAGATATTGTGGCATGAAAGACGAAACCTCCATCCACATACTTTCCAGCTTTACATCACTCCAGAATCCTAGAGCACAGTACCTGGGAGATTACTGGATAGAGGAGGAACATTTATCCAAGTTGAAGCCTGTAGATATCCTGAAATTCTAACAGGAAATAGGACTAAAGGAGATACTAGTTTCTGAGACTCTCCTCAGAAACTAAGTAGAAGTAATTGGGTACAATAGATATTTTAGGTGTCAGTGGATATTACCCCAAAAATACATAAATACATACAATGGGAATCGTTTGCAGTTGCTGTAAATATTCTTCGTCATGCTTTGGATAAAATTTTTACTGAAGTGGTTTCGTTATACTTTCTACCAATTTACTGACAGTAGACCTTGCTATGATATTTCTTTTATCATATAAATTATTGAGATAATTCAAATTAAAACTATCTATTATTTTAACTTTGGCGAAGATAATATAAATGAATTTAGGTTTGGGAAACATTACATGAAAAATAATGAGTATTTCCTAAGGATTTTAGACGGAAAGAAATATACAGGGTAGTACAAACAAATTTCAGTCTTATTCTGGAAAAAATAAAGATTAGACAACAACTAAAATACCACCATAATATCAGCTATAGTCAAAAGCGCTCTTATCGTGCTCAAAGGTTCAAAGGTCACCAACCATATGTATCAAATCAGAAAACACAGAGGTAACCAAAATGTTAGATTACACTGGTTGACGAATTTCCACTTTTTCTTTTATTCTCGAAATATTCTATTAAACTACGTACCATTTTTTTTGTTTGAGGATAAAAAAACCGGAAAATTGCTACTTGTTATTCATATTGTCACTTTGAATGGTCAAAGTGACAAAACTGACATATTTAAATAAAATTTAGCTGGTGAAAGACTTTTTAGAATCGCTGAAAACTAAATATATATCCTTCATTTTCCCATAAAAATTGCATAAGTATGTCTTATTTATGTTACAGATTTTATTCGGAAGTTTTAATTGAACGCAATAAAAGAAATCAAAAAATCTGAGTATGTCTTTGTTGAATCGTATGAACCGCATGATAAGACTGCATCTGAATATCACAAATTCTCCGTTTCAGAGATAACTGAATCGTTCCATACTCAAAACTCACTCTTCAGGATGAAGTCACGTGAAAAGGTTATGAATAAAAACCAAAGTGAAATATTTTTCAACACAATGAACAATTAACAAAACACATTTATTATCAAGAGCTCATCAATACCAAAAGCACAAGTATTACAGCTCAAATTCAATATACATCTTACGAAAAAAATTATTATTTCCTTTTCGTCCTCCTATCAACTTTATACCGATTGTCCCAATTGGAATTACCTACCTGCATAGAAACTTTTCTCGTCGTACCGGTTTCCGTTCTACGATCGATTCGGTAATCGTTTTGACAGTAATAATAATTGTTCGAGTGGTATCCGTTCTGATAACGATTGAAACTTTTATTCGGGTCGCTTTCCCTCCAATTACGCCGCGGAAAATTCTTTTGCGGCAAAAAGAATTTCGGTTTTTCACCGACGTTATCGGGAATTCTCAATCGGGCGTCGATTTCTTCCGATTCCAAAACGTTCTTCAAAGTCTTTATCACAAATTGATCGAAATTGGTGTAAGAGTACCAAGGAGTCGACATCATTTTGTTGACGAGACTCTCGATTGCGTTTCTTAAATATATAACGGTGTGATCGGGATATTCGAAATCCACCCAATCGTCAATGTTCAATATGTTGGCGGATTGCATTACAGTGTCGATACCGCATACCAATCCGATCTGTAACAACAAACAAGCATTAGATAGTAATTTTTAAATAAATTTCATAGTTAGAGGTAACTTACCGTTAACGTAGTCACTGCAGTTACTCCTCGTATTAGAAGTCCATTACGGTGTTTAACCATTTCGTCGTAAACCAACCAGGTTGTGATGTGCTGGTTAGCACATGCGCTACTCGAATGAATATTAACTTTCTTTTCCCTTCTAAAAATTAAATATAAAGTTTTTTAAAACCAATTTTACTATTTCTCCGGACGACTAACAGTTTACATTCTCATTCAGTGTTGCTGTATGGTAACTCATGACAAAATTGGTACATGGACTGAATAAAAGACAAAAATTATCAAATACAGGGTGGATCAAAAGTTAAAATACAAAATGGTAAAACAACAGCGTCTATTGAAGGAATTATGGATGATAATAGTATGTCATGAATCAATAATAATCACTGAACGACTTTTAGGGTGTGTTGTATCAGATATTGGAGAGTTAACCTAGATCAAAAACTGAACAATATAATTTTACTTGTTTTATCTGTTTGTCAGTTTCAATTTGACAATAAAGGTTTGTAATTGACGATTTATAATAATTTTTGATTTCCATTGATTGAAAAAATAAATGTATATGAACATATCACACATCTTTTTATGCCCTTGGTACATACAAACTTTTATGTCATGCTAGTTCGTTATTGTAATCCAATCTCAATACAAATCAGTATTTTAAAAAATCCGATTTGAATTAATAACATTGCCATTTTATGATAGTAAAAGTAGACACTATCGTTGCTTGGTGAATGTTGACAAACGTAAATGTCATAAAATCACAATAATTTTTATGTGTGTCAAAGTTAGAAGTCAAAATGAAGGAAAATTTTGGAATTCCTGACGAAATTATCAAAGAAGCAAAGAAAGCAACTGAAAATCTGTTGCCAAAAAAGTCTAAAGAAGCTTTCGTCATGCAATATGAAAAATTGGAAATTGGATGCTAGCGAACTACGTATATGTTGATGCAAAATTATTTCTCTTTAAGCCCCCACGGGTATAAAGTATGACATTAGATAGTTGCTGGAGTTTATCCAAAGTCAGTTTGATGACCATAAAATAAAGCAATGTTGTCAGATATATTTTCTGAAATTGTTGGGCTCCCTATACATAAGTTTTCCATTACTTCAGTATACTGTTAGCTCGTGATGTTCTTAGGAAGCTAGTTTGGAAATATTTAATAAAAAATATGTAATATAAATTTATATGTAAGTATTAAAAAAAGTCGCTCGAAATTGTTATAGAAAGGGAAATTAATTAGAACAGCTTTATGCATGCACACTACATTTAAGAAAATTTTGAATATGGCCAATCATCGAGTAAAATATTGCTTATAATATTAAAGAGTTCGGGTCACTTCAAAGGCGGACCACTATAACATAAAAAATTTTTACAGGATAGGGTGGATGCATTCTTCGAACCCTTTTAAACGATTGGTTTACTCTTATAGGCGTGTGCCAATTCTGTTTGTATATTTATATGTATATTTAAAATAATATAGTAGTATCTATTTCTTGGTTGAGTGAGTTTAATGAATTAAATATAATATTTATTGAGTGAATTGATATCAATATAATATTTATTTGTTCGGACACGTTAGGGTAAGTTTTGTGAATATAATTCATTTGTAATTAACGAGGTAATTGATTAGAATGGCATTTTGAAGACCATTTGAAACGACAGTCCAGACAATCTTTTCAGATTGTCTGGCTAAATGAGCATTATTTACAAAAAATTGTATTACAAATTTGATGCAGGTTAATTTTAATCCACTATATTAATTTGAATTACATTTGAAAAATATTATTTCACAATATTCGAATTTATAAAAAAATGGCCATTGGGTGGCTTTTTTCTTCAATGGGATTAAAAATATGGGTAATCAAATTAATATTAGATAGACAACTAAGAAATAAAAACACAATAATGAACTAGTATGACATAAAATATATTATTTCTAAATATTTCCTTACCTTGTCGCTAGATTGTTGTTCTGACAAGGATAGGCGAGATTGGGATAAGATCCAGTACAAATGATCGCCTTGACCATCGGCCAACAGTTAGCGTGTTTGTTAAATTCCTCCATATTACTGCTCTGCGGAATAAATTTGATCGCTCTAAGTTGACCTAACAATTGACTTCTCGTTTCCAAAATTAAGTTCATCGTCGAGTTACTAACGAAATATTCTTGACAGAATCTCGTTACATTACCGGTAGACGATACGTCCTACAAATTTACAGTTGAAAATAAAAATATTCATAGACATAGTTTTTTCGAAAACAAAATGATTATTGTTGGGAGTTTAGGTAGATTTCAAAAAGTTCAATTGAAAAGTAATGATAAATGTTATTGAAGTTTAGCAATCAAAAACATATGGCCCGAGCAGTAGATGTTGCTTCTCAATTAACGGTCTACTTCTTGAGAGACATTGGACGCATTAGAAAAAATATTTGACACGTGACAAGAGACATTTGGCACGTGACGGAAGACATTTGGCACGTGACGGAAGACATTTGGTAAGTGACAGAAGACATTTGGCGTGTGACAAAAGATATTTGGCACGTGACGGAAGACATTAGGCAAGAATAAATTGAAAATAATTTGAGAGATTTTAGAAAACTTGTGACTAAATAGGCCTTGTGCCTTGCCTACTTGATGAGCTTACCTGCCATTTTTTAAATACTTGTAAATACAAAACATGATCACTCAGTACACCATCGATTAACATTTTCCTTTTCGCTCCTGCGAGACTTTTTAAATTGGCTTGTGGGGGCAGCTGGAAGGGATCTCTGGAAAAAAAAAGTAGAATTAAAGAGCATCTTCCCCATAACCTTATAACGACGTTGTTGGATAGAAGGGCGACTTTTTTAAGCTGTTTTTTTACAATGACAGTCGCTAAAAAAGTATTCGCTAAAATGAGAGAAAAGAAGAAACTAGTGGAATGGTACCTCAACAAAGGAATAAATACAAAAAATAGTTGGATATAATGAAAAAATATTTCTTACTTGTGACTCAAAGTAGCGACCAACGTAAGGATGGGTTCCAAACATCTAAACATGACACCGTATAGAAGCATTTTTCCCAATTGCGGTTCGATAGTAAGTTGTGACAAATACAGTCCCAATCTAGTAAGATCTTCTTCTTTATCCAAAGCACCCAGAAACTGTAAATTTTCAATTGCTACTTTTATAGAATTTGCAGAAGGCGCATCTGGAGCTAATGAAAGGAAAGTGTTGATGTTCATATCACCGGTAGCCAAAATTTTGGCATGAAGACACAATTCCTAAAACGAATATTAATATTAGAAAACTAGTAATTGCCATCAATGGGATTAAAAATTTCTCTCTTCGCATTGACTTTAAAGTGTTTACTTTCACATATTATTGTTACCTCCAAGGACACTCTAAGAATTTCCGGTATTCTTTCAGCGTCCATATTATCGTATCTCTGTTTCGAATACAATCTGAAGCACATTCCAGGACGTGTACGTCCAGCTCGTCCTTTTCTTTGATTCGCACATGCCTGAGAAATCCATCTAGTTTGCAAAGATGATACTTTATTATACTAAAAAGATTTAAAACAATTTTTATACTCGAGAATTCAGTAAATCATAAAAATTACTTACTGCATCAAAACATTTCTCTTTGGCTTTACCGACATCAATAACGAACACCACATCATCGATAGTGATACTAGTTTCAGCTATATTCGTAGACAAAATAATTTTCCTTTTATTTTCCAATTTTTTAAAAACGTCATTTTGATCTTTGATGTTCATAGAACCGTGCAAAAAGAATATTTTATAGCTGCCCGTGGCAATTGTCGAATTAACAATTCCGTCGTTGCACAACATTATTTCATCGTAGCCTGGTAGAAAGACTAGAATAGATCCTTCTAGACCACTGTAGTGTATGAAGCCTACCAAGGTTACTATTAAATCATAATCAATTATATCATCTGGTGTGGTTCTATTGTATAAATCCAACAAGCGTTCACCTTCTTTGGTATTATCTTCGTTTTGGGTGTCGGAGTTTCTTTTATTTTTCACATATTCCAACAATCTTAACACATCGGAATTCTGGCTAGCGTAGTCGAATACCGTTTTGTGATTGTTGCAATAAATGTCCAAGCTGGCACCTGTAAATTACATGAATGTTAGAATTGTAAGAATATACAGGGTGTCCCAAATAAGAGTGACTGATTTCAAACATAAATGCTCAGTATATTAATTGCTCCAAAGAGATGGGGTTTCACTAGTTTATCGGGGAGACTTTTTTAGGCTTGGCTGGCATTTCATGTCATCAACACAGGGTTGGTCAAATCCAAAGGGGAAAATACCTATGTATTATTTTAAATGGAATATCCTATAATTTTTGATCTCAGTTGAAAGAGCAATCATTCTCCTTTCCAAAAATGTATACAAGTTTTCTGTCTTTTGTTTCATTGAAAACAAAGATATTCGATGTTTCATGTAGTAGAACATTTTTAATTAGTAGTTTTATATGAACGTACGAACTAAAAAATAATATCAGGAACATTATTGAAAACATTCAACAAGAAATGTTAAAGAATTCATTTGAAAATTTAAAATTTCGCTTGCAGTTATGCATAAACGAAGAGGGTAGGCATATGCAGCATTTATTGTAACTTTTTTGTTCTTCATTCTCTATATGTATTGAATAATGTTATTGTTTTATTACTAAATAAACAGCATGAGTTGATTTTAGGCATAAAAATACGTTAATATAAAACTACTAATTAAAAATGTACTACTACATGAAACCTCAAATATCTTTGTTGTTAATGAAACAAAATATAGAAAACTATACATTTTTGGAAAGGAGAATGATTGCTTTTTCGAATGAGATCAAGAATTATAGTGTGTTCCATTTAAAATAATAAATATTTTGGGAGTTCGGCCCTGACCGAATACAGAGAAACTGTATTTAACGTGGGCTCCGAGTTTTTCCAAAATTACTAAGTGTTAACAAAATATAATTGTGAATTTCATGTGAGGACGCTTTTACAACAGTAAGTGCAGATACTGAAATCTCCAAAAATTAGATTATTAACAACAAAGTGGACAATAACAGTGTATTAAACAATTTTAGTTTCATTCATTTTATATTGTTATCAATAAGAAACAGGTCTCATTAGCTAGATAATTACTATCGCAGGCCCATACACCTGTTTTACCAGGTGACAGGGCCGTACTATTTTGCGGACACTTCATCATGAACCCCAACCAAAATGTTCCGACTCTTCAACAATCTCAGTCTAGATCAGACGCTCCCCGAACCTATTCATCAGCAGCTTCAAGTCCTATATTTCCTTCAAAGGAACAAGCAATTGTTTTTAGTGCATTAGAAAACACTCGTCTTCAAGATTATCTTATTCCTCTTGGTAGTATAATTCAGCCAAAAAATATAATCTTTTCATCTCGATTATCAAACAACCGAATATGCATGTATCTGTCCAATAAACAACTAGTAGAAACTTTCATGAATGACTACGGACAAATAGAAGTTAACGGAACTGTAGTCAGTGCTAGAAAACTAATATCTCCAGCAGAAAGAATCGTTCTCTCAAATGTTTGCCCATCTATACCTCATAATATTCTAATTAATGAAATACAAAAACTTGGCTTAGTCCCTGTTTCACCCATGACATTCTTAAAAATTGGTGCATCCCTACCGGAATATAATCACATATTGAGCTTTAGAAGACAAGTATTCGTCAGTCCACACAACCTACAACTTCCAGATTCATTTATACTTGACTTCGACAACACTTCCTACAGAATATTCATTTCCCAAGATAATATGGTCTGCTACAGTTGCAAAAAACAAGGCCACATAGCATCCCAATGTTCTGAACCCATAGCAAAACCTACAGTACCTCCACATGTATCAAATGAAATCCCATCAGTACCTTCTCGAACAATTACAGCAACGCAACCAACAGATACAATAACTATCTATGACAACCCACAAACATCTACAACTATGGAAACTTCCCAAGTAACTGTCGATACAAACCAACCAAAAAGAAACTTCGACGAAATCATTTCACCTGAATCGAGTCCACCTATCACAGAATGCCACGATTTTCCGGTACCAAAAGATAAGTCAAGATCAAAGAAGCCAAAGCTCAACACAAAAAATGAAGACAGCAATTTACAATTACGACAATCGCTTGAACCGGCCAAAACATTTATCGAAAATCAATCTCCTCCATGTGCGCTCAATTTTGATCAACTTATTCTTTTGCTAAGCAGTATTAGCGGATCTTCAGATCCCATTAGTACTATAAAAGAGTATACCACCGATATCTTAGCACTGACCAGTATGATAAGTCTAATTTATCCCCACGTAAAAGACAAATCAACGAAGCGCAGACTAACTTTACTTAAAAAGAAAATTTTCACCCAGATCGGTAACAATTTCTCAGATTACGAAAGCGACACCTCTCAGTTGAGCCAGAACTGAACACATACAAATTTTGCTTATAACATTCACATCAATACTACAGTGGAATATTGATGGATTTTTACATCGCCTTGCTATGCTTCAACTTCTTATTGCTGAACAGTCTCCGGACATAATATGTCTGCAAGAAACCAATTTAAACCCTCAAAAAATGTACAACTCTATAACATTCAAATGCTTTCGAAAAGATAGAGTGACAACCAACAGTATATCGAGTGGTGGCGTAGCAACATTAGTCAGGAATACATTAGAAGCAAGTCTATTTCCCGTAACAACTAACTTGGAAGCCATAGTTATCAAAGTTAAAACAGACAATGTTTATTATGTTTGTAATCTCTATCTACCGTCAAGCTCTCCTACAACTTATAACGAACTAAAAGATTTGTTTAGTCAGATACCGGCTCCTCGAATTATAGTGGGAGATTTTAATAGTCACAACATTATCTGGGGCTCGTATCATACTGATGCTAGAGGGAATATTGTAGAAAGAATTATATCGGACCTTGAGCTTAACTTTCTTAACGATGGATCTCCAACAAGATTTAATGTCAACACTGGGAACTCATCAGTAATTGATTTGAGTTTATGTGAGCCCCAACTAACCCCCCGCCTTTTTTGGGAAGCCCTTCAGTATACATATGGAAGTGATCACCATCCCATTCTTATCAAGAATTCAGCATCTCTGACTCCCGAATCTTTTGTTCCGAAATGGAAAATAGGATCTGCAAGTTGGATAGAATTTGAATCCTACATTAACCACGAAATACTAAAATGTACTATGACTGACGACGTAAATGAATCTCTAAATAATTTTAACACAATTATTCTAAGAAGTGCAGAACTCTTTATAGGAAAAACCAAGAAGACAAACAAAAATCGTGTCCCCGTACCATGGTGGAATACAGAATGCCATATGGCAATCCGTGACGCCAAAACATCACTTTATAAGTACAAGAGGCAAAAAACCGTCGAAAACAAAATAAATTTTAAAAGGCAGAAGGCGAAGGCACAGCTTATCATTAAAACAGCTAAGAAAACATCATGGTCAAAATATGTTTCCGATATAAACAGCGCAACTCCCATCAGTGAAGTATGGAAAAGAATAAGAAAAGTTTCAGGATTAAAATACACGCCAAGATTATGTCGACTAAGGATTAATAATGCAGTCACAACCTCTCCGCAGTTAATGGCTGATGCTTTAGCCAATCACTTCAAAAGTATGTCTTCAAACTCCAATTATAATAATACCTTCCTCGAAAACAAAATAATTGAAGAAAATTCAGATCTATCTCAAGACGAAAATGAAAACTCTCCATTGAATCTACCCTTCTCGATGAAAGAATTCGACAACGCACTTTATAGCATGAAAGATACTAGTCCTGGACCGGATAATATCCCCGTCACATTCTTAAAACACCTTCCAGAATCTGCGAAAACATTCCTTCTCCAATTATTCAATTGCGTCTGGAAACATAATCAATTTCCTTCAATCTGGTCAACAGCGTACGTTCTACCTTTCCTGAAACCCCAAAAGTCAAGCCTTGAACCAGACTCGTATCGACCCATAAGTTTAACGTGCTCAATGTGCAAGCTAATGGAGAAAATGGTTAATTACAGACTAATGTGGACACTAGAAACATCAAAACGTTTAATAACCGAACAAAATGGCTTCAGGCAAAATCGTTCCGGCATCGATAATATTCTTGAACTGGAAAGTGATATTCATGAAGCACTGTCGACTAACCAATCATGTATAGCTATATTTTTTGATTTGAAAAAGGCATTTAACACATGCTGGCGATTTAACATAATAAAAGAACTCCATTCATGGAATATTCGCGGTAGTTGCCTCAGATTCATTAGTAATTTCCTTAAAGATAGATCATTCCAAGTGAGAGTCCATAATTCATATTCCGAAAGTCAAACTGAAGAAAACGGAACCCCTCAAGGCTCAGTCCTTAGCCCCACACTGTTTCTTATAGCTATAAATAAAATTGTCAAAAATATACCAAAGCCTCTAAAGGCTCGCTTATACGCAGATGACCTGGTAGTTTATTGTAAAGGCAAAGATACCAATGTAATGACAAATATATTTCAATCCTTTCTCACACAATTAGAACAATGGTCTCTGCTCACCGGCTTCAAATTCTCAGTTTCGAAGACAAAAGGAATACTATTTACTAAAAGGATTCCAGAATCTTATCCAAAACTTATTTTATACGATGAAGTTATCTCGTTCAAGCCATCAGTTAAATTTCTCGGAATGTGGTTGGACCAAAAACTCTCCTGGAAAGAGCATATAAAGCAAACCATATTATCATGTCATAAAAGACTGAACATAATGAAGACATTAAGTAACAAAAATTGGGGATCTGATTATACTATGCTGCTAAATGTTTACAAAAGCTTAATAAGATCTAAAATAGACTATGGATCAATTGCTTACGCCTCCGCATCTAAAACCACACTAAAATTACTCGACACTGTCCATAATCATGGACTTAGAATCGCTCTTGGAGCTTTTAGAACAACTCCTGTCGATAGTATTTATAGTGAAACTGGTGAACCACCTCTACATTACCGAAGGATGTATCTAACATTGTCACATGCTACGTCAATTGCATCGAATAAAAATAAACCCCTTTACAACAACACCTTCACCAATAAATATTTATATCACTTCAGCAATAAGCCCCAAGCAGCTAAACCCTACTACGAAAGGATTAGAATATTTCTAAATTATTTGGACATAGAATTTCCTCTTGTATTTCCCGTAGACTTGGATCATCCACCACCCTGGACTATTGAGATACCTAGTGTTAATACAACACTAAATATCTTTAATAAACACGAAGTAAATCCAACAATATTGAGAGCTGAATTGAATTTAATTCTAGAACAACAATACAGTGACTACACTCAAATATACACCGATGCATCTAAATGTGAAACAGGGGTAGGGGCTGCCATTGTAAACTCGGGGAATGTTTCTCAATACAGACTACCTTCCAGCCTCAGCATCTTTTCTGCCGAACTTTTCGCTTTATACAAAGCTCTCCAACTTGTAAACTCGCGGACATTTTCAAACAGCCTCATTCTTAGCGACTCCCTCAGTGCCTTAAGAAGTTTACAGCAAATTTACCAACAAAACCCTATAGGAAAACTAATAAAGGCGGAATTACTGGAAGCTGAGTTGAATTCTAGAAGTGTTAAATTCATATGGATACCATCGCATATTGGAATCGAGGGTAACGATTTAGCAGATGCCAGTGCTCGAGATGCGATATTCAATATTAATTCGGAAAGTGAAAGTCGAAGCGTTGCTAGTGACTTAAAAGCATTCTTTAAAACGAAAGTGTATAGTGCGTGGGAACGAGAGTGGTTAATTTCAAGATCAAAGTTGAGGGAAGTGAAGAGTAATGTATCACCATGGCAACCAACGACTGGAAATAGGAAAATACAAGTAATATTAACGCGGCTCCGGTTGGGACACTCAAGATATACCCATTCCTATTTATTCACAAATAGTGAACCTCCGATGTGTACAACGTGTAATGTAATAGAGAGCATAAAACATATTCTTATTGTATGCCCAAAATACACCGTCGAACGAACAACAAATAATTTTCCAAACAAGTTAGAAGCCCTTCTCGGGAAAAATTGCCAATATCAACGAATTATAGACTATTTGAAATCAATAAACTTATTATATAGGATCTAAGTAACATATTATCGTTGTCGCTAATAACCTTTGGGTGGATGCGACATTTCAATAAATAAATAAAAAAAAAAAAAAAAAATAAATATTTTGACCAGCATCAGTGAAACACCCTGTGTTGAGATGAAATGCCAGCCAAGCCTAAAAAAGTCTCTTTGATAAACTAGTGAAAACCCCATCTCTTTGGACCCAATAATAAGCTGGGCATTTATGTTCAAAATAAGTCACTTTAGAACACCCTTTATTTCAAATTTATTCCACAATTAACAATACTTAGAAATAATTTATGGAGTTTTATAGGTTCCTGAACAAATATCTGAAGCATTTTTTTCTTTGTCCATTGAAATACAATTAACAGGGATTCTAAATGCATTCGCATTCATTCATTCACAATCACCAAAATAAATTGAAATCACACTTCAACGAGCTAAACAGAGATATTCAGTACTTCATATCACAATATATTCTGTATGTTCCTTGTGGTATATTATTAATTCTTTTCTTTCTTATTTTTTGGGGAATCAAACCACAAATGCAATTCACTGGATTCCATTTCTAGTAGACTATCATATTGCTGGAATGTGATAAAATGGAATATTTTATTTCATATTTTCCCAGAGATATGATCTACTATGAATGGACCTTAATGAAAATTTGATAACAAAGTTATGCAGTCTTAAGCTTCAAAATATTTTTTATTGTCTAGTTGTCAAATTATTTTCGTTGTGTCAGATAGGGATAAAAAATTAATTTCCATTTAGTTCCTCTTGACAATGGTAGCTGGAGCATTACCGGAACGTTGAAATAAAAACTTTAAGAAACATTGTAGTTTAATTCCCCAAAAAATAAGAAAGAAAATAATTTATATCTTCTGTATGTTCCTAGTGGTATATTATTCATTCTTTTCCTTCTATTTTTTTGGGAAATTAAACCACAATGTTTTAGAATTATTTATTTCAACGTTTCGGTAGCGTTCAAGCTACCGTTGTCAAGATAAACTGAGTACCTAGAAATTAATTTTTATCCCTATCTGACACAACAAAAAAAATGAAGAGTCAAATTATAAAAAAGAAGAATGAAGAGTCAAATTTTTTTCGTTGTGTGAGAAAGTTATTCATATCACAATAAATATGAAGAGAAATTTAATGCTTCTGCTGTACACTTTAAAGAAGCTCACGAATTTAATATAGAAAATAATTTTGACATCAACAACTTAGAAGACATGAATAATTGGCTTACAAATTGATTTGAGAATAACTACCCATCCTCTCTACATTTTAGCATATATTGGAAGGTTTAAAGAGATATTATTGGATATAAAAAAAAACCTTTGACTATGTTATTTGAATTGCCCCCCCTCGGTACTTTGAATCATCAGATATTTTCTCACAAGTCGCAAGTGTATAGTAAGAATCAATTGAACATTTCCCCAGTTATTCTCCATGCAACAAGCAGTCTACAAGGCTCACTCCTATATTCTTTGGACCTTTTCCAGCAACTTGAAAAAACAAAAATACTTCAGGTATTTTTTATTGCCTGAAGCTTACACACAGTAAGACAACACCATTCCACTCTACAACTCAATATGAATATGAATACAGGTTTTCTGTAATTTCCTCGCAACTTAGTTGCTATAATAATCATGATATATTGTGCCAAATTAACCAAATTATCATCTTATAAATGAACACCCTACAGCAAACTTCAAATCAGTTGTATTCATAGCAAACTCTGTCTTTTTTACAGTCAAAAATTCTGCTGTTTGACTATTTTTGAGCTCATTTGGTCTATAGGAACAAGAAACATGGAAAAACTTACCCATATTACACAACCTGCTTATAAACTCTTTATCTGCGAGAGATGCTGCAATCATAAGTGCAGTTTGTCCAGTTATAGGATGTTGGTAATCCACTGAAATACCTTCAGATATAAAGTACATTCCCAATTGTGCTGTAGCTTCCTCGTAATGTATTCTGTAGTCATAATTATCACTGAAATTTAAATATTCTTCCAATGCTTCGTCCACATGGGGATACACCACTAATTTTTTCTCTACCTCAGTTTCTACATTGTACACATTGCTTTGTGATGTGGAAAATAGTGGTCCATTCAATTGTGCTTGTTTCATTTTTGAAGACATGTATTTTGTGTCAGTAAGAATGTCTTCCAGGAACAGTGTGTTTATTGGAAATAAACGACCAGGAATGGATAAAACTTTGACATTACCAAAGTATTCAACAAATTTATTTGTATTTATAGTTGCAGACATGAGTATTATTTTCAAATCAGGGTAGTGTTGAAGATTCTGCTTTATACAAATTAGTAAAAAGTCAGCCAGTTTGTCCCTTTCGTGTATCTCATCTATTACAATATGTGTAATATTGCGAAAGGCTTCAGTACCACTCATTAAATGTCTTAGAAAAACTCCAGTTGTACAAAAAATTACATTGGTGTTTAATCCATATTTTTGTTCAAGCTTAATGTGATACCCAACTGAAGCTCCAACTACATCTCCTCTTTCATATGAAACTCTTTCAGCAGCAGCTACAGTTGATATTCTTCTTGGTTGTGTACATATGACTTTGCATGGTTTTTTGAGTGTTGCAGAATCTTCTATGATGTACTGAGGTATTTGTGTGGTTTTCCCTGAACCAGTTTCTGAAGCAAGTACAACTATTTGATTAT
This sequence comes from Galerucella nymphaeae, assembly GCA_963978555.1. Lineage (NCBI taxonomy): Eukaryota > Metazoa > Arthropoda > Insecta > Coleoptera > Chrysomelidae > Galerucella > Galerucella nymphaeae. The sequence goes on along the minus strand of OZ021707.1, from coordinate 10,005,165 downwards.
TTCTGATGACATCCATAATAACTTCTTTATTATCATAAACTGGTAAATTTTTTCTTATATTATTGACCTCTGCAGAAGGTGTTCCTTGAGTAGGAATAGCTTAAAAAATAAATAAATTAATCTAGACTCTGATAATTGTTTCTATATGCTCACCTGCTGGGCTGTGTATCAGTTTTCCTGGTCCTTTATGTACATTATATGAACTTGGAGGATTTTGGTGATTACTAGGGTTGGGTATGGACATATCCACAAAATCCTGTAGATATTTTTGAGAAGCTTTACTTGGTATAATCATAAAAGATTGATTGCACAATTGTTCACTCTTCTTTTTAATATGAAGTTTTCTATCTGGCTCTTTTCCATATGATTTTGAAATGATGTTCATTTTTTGTGCCTTATAATGAATATATTTTCTTTGTAAATTATTTAGGTCTGAGGAAAATATCGAGGGGCAAACAACTCGCATAAAAGTGTACACCATATTTAAAATATTTGATACTTGCAAGTAATCAAAATATTTGAAAGTATTTAAAGTAATTAAAAAGTAATGAGGAGTAATTAGGATATTTAAAAAGTAATCGGAACACTTAGGAATAATTAAATTATATATAAGATACTTGGAAGGAATTGAGAAGTATTTGAACATATTTAAAGTAATTAAGAGGTAGTTAAATATTTGTAAAGTAATTAAAATTTATTTAAAGATAATTAAAGTATTTAAAATATGAATTTAGGGGTAGATAATAGTATATTATTCACCTAGCAGACGAGTGACATAAACACCTAAGTGAATAATAGCCATTATATGCGAGTAGAATACTATACTTTGTCCACGACTATGAATTACCTGTTTAGGTATGGTTCATACAACAGCCTTTTTGGTGTGCGTCATCGTTTGTGACGTAGATTCGGGTTTTGGGTATGTCGTTTATTTTATTTGCCATTTTGACACATATCTAACCCTAAATTTGATAAATAAAATCATCAGGATCGCATTCAGCAAAATTCGACAAGGCTATGAAATTAATAGTTACCAGCTTCTTTTTCTAAACTGAAAATACTTGAGAACTTTCAAAATGCTAATGTTTTTCCGTGTATCTAGGCATATTTTTGTATTATTCGAATAAATATAACAATAAATATTATTGTTATTTCTTTTCATAAATAATAATTGACCGTGAACAACAAAGTACAGACCTAACAAGAACTGTCAGCGGGACAGTAGAAAAAGATGTCAGACACATTGACAATACGAAAAGTATATCTGCATGCCTATTTTAAATAAAGAAACTTCTCCCGATTGATAGGTCGCGCTTGCGATCAAATTTTGGTAAGTCAATGATTAGGATTGACGTTTGCAATAAATTTGAACGGTTCATTATTGCGATATTTTGATTAGGATTAATCAAAGACCTGACTTTTTTTGCATTTCTTTCCACGTTATGTGTTAGAAAGACATTAACAAACGATGACGCACACCAAAAAGGCTGTTGTATGAACCATATGCATTTTTTGTCAAACTGAAACAATATAGTTTATTACATTCATATAGCTTATAACTTCTTACGTTATTGAACAAATTATATATTGAATCAGTATTCAATTCATTGTCTAATTCACTTTCCATACTAAATTTTCTAGTAATATCAATGAAACACCAGTAAAGTTATTTGAATTTTTGCAATTAGCAATAAATTATTCAAAACGTCACTTCTGCTTTTGACATACATCATACACACTAGATAAAATAATACGATCTACTCCTATATATACAAGACCACAATAGATCAGTGGGATAGGACAAAGAGCCACTCCTATATATACAAAACCTTGACATATGGTGTGTCTCTATGGCCTGATGGTTTGGTGATCTGACTTGGGAAAGCGAGGTCGCAGGTTCGAATTCGGATCTTACTCTTGATGAAAATTTTCAACTAATATATTGTGTCGTTTGTAGGTATAATCTTCAATATGTCAATATGTCATGTGACCTTTTCATTATACACACCTATTATCCATGGGTGAATTATGTACGTTATTATACTTGAAGGAGCACAAGTAAATTATCAAATAGTCGTGGACAAAAAATTTTTTTTCACCAATAACTACTAGCATCGCTATTATTGAAGCAATGCCTCTGATTAGAGGTACCTAACATATTGTTACGCGAATGCCCCAGTGAAATTACCCCATGAGACGACTATAACTCCTCTAGCCACTAGCCGAGAACAATCCAGAGACTACCTACCCCCCGCCCTCCAACTTGTTTTAGTCTATCTAGCGTCTTCGGCAGAACGAGAGATTTCTAGAATCATACCCTACGCGGGGTAAAATAAACTTTACAATATGTTAATTTAAATAATGAGAATATTTTAAAATAACTGAAACCAGCAGAAATATTTATCACCAATAAGATAATAATTATTGTAAGTCATAAACTAAGTAAAATGCCTTCACATTCTCTTCAGGTTATTGAAAATATTGTAGTAATACAAGAATACTTAATTCCGAATTGAAACTGATAATGATTACCTTGATTATTACTTATAAATTGTCATAATCATTCGCGAACTGGATAGCGACCGTTTAATATTCTGCAGTCAAGTGTTTCATGCATATGAAAAAATACAAAATATGAGACGGAAAGTATGGTATATTGAAAAAATCATCAATAACACAAACATACAAATAGGAACTCAAACAAAGCAGTCTTCTATGATAAAATATGATAAGTAATAAAAATAATAACAAAAATAATATACATAATAATAAAATGTACTATATACCCACAAATACTCATCATTTTCTTGTGATTTTCTCAAACTTTTATATTTGAGATCTATTACTCTTTTCGTTTCCGCAGTAATGGTGAAAGGACATATACCCGACAGCTTTATAGGCCCATCAAAAATGAAAATGTTTTTAACTAACTGTATATCTTCCCGTTGCGGCCAGATATACCTGTCAAGATCAAATTTTAAAAATTTGAGTTTTTATTCTACTTCATTTGCATTTAATATGCGGCCAATATAATAATGTTCAACTAGAAATGAACACCGTTCTAAAATAACAGTGCTTGGAGGGCGACGTCCCGTATAATATGCCAAATTAAATGAAAGTAAGGACGTAGTGACATACTGTACCATTGTGCCAGCCTCCAAGTTATCAGACAGTTACCAGCCGCATCAATTCTTTGATCCATAAATTTGAACAAGTGAAATATCTTATATTTTTATTCTGTCTTTGGTGGTTAGAAAGTCAACGAGTTAATAACATACATATAAAAAAGTAACTCGACAATTTAAAGGGCGCCCCGTGGTTATGGTTATAATGAAATCATATATCTATTTTTTATGGCTAGTTCCATGAAGGATTATGTGAAATCTCAAACAAAATAATGTGAATAAAAGAAGGAAAGGAAATAAGAATTCAAGGGTGGATAAATGCCAAAGAAATAAGAACTTTGACAAATATCACCCCGAACACCAAATGTTCGGTTTCGATAATGAACACCTGTATTTACTATAATTATTACAATTTTTAACTTTCTCAGATTCAACGTACGATATTCAATACGTATAATAATTACGCATGCAAAGTTCAAATTACAAATATAATCTAAACTCTTCTCTCTTATTGGTGGAAGCCTTTCTGCAGAGTTTCGTCTACGTTAACGTTTGTTTAATGTTCAAAAATCCGTCGCTCTACACGGCAAACATTTCTTGTTCCGGTGTCCATAGGAATCCACTTATATTCATGCCGACGAGATATTTTTTTCTGTTCTTTGGAAAGCATTTGAAGTAATGAAGAAATAATCAAAGTAATGAAATAGTAATTAATATAATTTTAACATAATTAAAATACTTTAAAAATAATTGAGATATTTGAAAAGTATTCAAAATACTTAAAAAGTATTGAAAACACTTAAAAAGTATTTAAAATATTGAAAAAATAATTAAAATACTTTAAAAATAATCGGAGGTACTGAAAAGAATGGAAAAGTAATTGACAGGGAATTAAAATAATTAAAGGACTTGCAAATGTAATTAAGTATTTAAAAATTCGTAGTGTACACCATATTTATAGAGTTGTTTGCCCCTCGGAAAATATGTATTCATTTTCATCAGGATTGTCAACAAATTCTTTAAAAATTCGATCTATCTCTATTCTCATTATTTCAGGTGTGCTTTCGAGACAGTTCATGTCCAAATCTGCAGATTTCTTTGCTCTAAAGTGTCTTGGATTATAGTTAAATCTGAAATAGAACATTGTCACATAATAAGAAATGTTCCAGTATATTTTATTTAGTTATTTGTTGGGTAGAAAAATCCATTACCAACAATGTTTACAAATACAAAGTATTGTGCATAAAAGGTTGTGATGAAGGTTTAAGTGTGAAATGGAATGTACACATTCACTATTACTAGTGCCATCAAATAATAGAGTAAAATGAAATTGGGTGAAAAACTATTGACCTCACAGAAAAGAACTGATTGTATTACATGCAAATATTTACAGTAAATCATAGTACTGATGAATTATATTTAAACAATGGTGGTATAATGTTGCTTATAAAAAATATAGACTAGGTACTCACTTTTTTTGTTTATTCCCTGCAGAATTCATGACTAGTTCCAATTTATTTTAACCCCTTCCAATATATAAAACTAGGATTCAATTATCATGTACACATAAATATAGGTAAATGCAAGATTAATATGTAGAGCATTTTTTGTCATACCCATTACTTAAAAAGTGAAAATACTTTAAAAGTTCAACATTTGTATCCTTGTTTATGAAAAAGAATGTCAAAAAATGCTGTTGAGTGTTGACTGTTTTGTTGACTTGACATATCAGAAGCTGCGTTCATTTCACTGTTCCTCTTTTAGCCTAATACACAAATAACCAATTGACTATACAAAACCGTCAAAATGAATAATTTTCATACTAAAACTATTCCATTGGAGCAGTTTGTAGGAAATATCCAGGAAATAAGATTTAATTAAGAAATCTACCATACAGATTTTAAAGGAGAGTTTCATTAAGAACTGTCCGTGTAGATATTTTAATGCGAATAAAATATTTACGTTGAAATTTTTGCTTCCTATAATCTCTTCTAGTTTCATTTCAGGATTAAGTATTCTCTCAGTTCTGTTAAAATAATTGAAGCAATTTTGAAAATTTTAAATTTCAGCATGAAGAGCGGGAAAGCGGATGATTCGAGGGTGAGGAATGAAGGCGGTTCCAAAACATGCGCATTAGCTTACCACTCAAGTTTTCGCTCCATTAGTTAATGTTTTGTTCAACGATTTACTTATTTATACAAATAAACCATATTTGCCTCATTTATGGAAACTGCTATTTATATCAATAGGGATTAAAGTGGCACCACTTTACTTCTGTGTAATAAATCTAATGCTCCTCCCTATCGCTATACTTATTCTCTAAACCTAGGTATTTTTTTGCCTTATTCAGCATCACCTATATTGTACGTGATTGTACGTCCCTATATTCTGTTTTTCATACCTGTCTTTACATTTTTGTGGTTTAATACAATAAAACATTTTAATTCCCTCTTAAAATTTGGCGGTAAATTTGAGATCAGGCCGCACACTCCGCATAATCCACTTTAGACAAAATTTTTCTTGGGAAAGACATTGTGATCAAACAAACAATATATTGTACACATTAAAAACTCACCTCACGAAATACAAACATTTCCAAATAAACCTATTTCACATTCGATCATCACATAACAACACTCAAACAGAACATAATATATATATGAACCTCTTTTCTTGTTTCAGTTTAAATATGCGCCATTATGATGATATGATAAATGATTTTTTATTTTAAACAAAAATTACATACTTACAAGCGATTGTAAATATATAAGCATTTAAAATTATATATATGAAAAACATAAAGTATAAAAGGACTCACTTTTTTAAATATCTACAGCTACTTCGATGATCAAATGCACAACGCGTCTCTAAAAGTTTTTACCGCGTACCTAACACCATTTTTTCCTGCTCCTCTATGAAAATATCAGTACGATTACGAATAGTTGAAATGTATATCAATAAATCCCTAGAAATTCACTTTTAAGAATTAAACTTTCAACACTACAGGAGAATTTGAATATTTAAAAAATTGCGTTCCAGAAAACACATTCAAACTATCTACTGTGCACTGTGCATATCATAGAGCATTGGTTGTCATCTGACTGAACTAAATCTTTTCGCCAATCAAGGTCATTTTATGGTGGTCAGTTGTTAAGAAAGGAAACTACCAACGTAGTTAGGCAGGATTGTGTAAGATGACGCTACTAGCAGAGACAAACGTTTTCCATTTTAAATATATTTGAAAATTTGTGGTACCGCTATTTTCTACACTATTGTTCCATTGAAACACCAGGAAATGATTTTCCGATAACTGAACTTCAATATTATTATTGTAAAGAGGAAAAAGGAGTATGTTTGTTGCTGTTGTATGTTGTTTGTAATGGATAAACTCAAAAAGTTTTAAGCCGATTTTAAAAATTCTTCCTCATATCAGCGAGTAATACCTATGGTTTGTTCAATAGCCTTTTTGGTGTGCGTCATTGTTTGTGACGTATAACCGGGTTTTCCTTTGAATATAAAACGGTCTGTTTCATATTCAAAGGGGTTTTCGGTATGTCGTTTATTTTATTTGCTATTTTGACACATATCTACATAATATAGGTACTTAGCTAACCTTAAATTTGATAAATAAAATCATCAAGATCGCATTCAGCAAAATTCGAAAAAGCTATGAAATTAATAGTTAACAGGCTTTTTCTAACTGAAAATTCTTAAGAATTTTAAAAATACTGATGTTTTTCCGTGTCTCTAGGCATATTTTCGTATGTTACAATCAGTCCATTGCCTTATTATTATATTGCTGGTGTTCAATATTTTGCTAAGATATTACTCTGTTTAAATATAAAAGTCGACTATTAATTATTTTGTTTATTTGTAGGGGCCGTAGGTAGTCTGTGGTCATAAATCTTAATAGTTTCAGTATCAATTTTTGTTTACCTGAATATATCTTTATAGAGCTGCAGTGGAATAAAATGTGTACGTGGCGCTACCTTTAGAGTAGGTCGAGTAAACTCTAGCCCTATTGTCTGGCTTTTGCTATTTTACATATTCCTGTAATTTTAAGGGTTTTGGCGGTAGATTCGAAATTACTGCAATTTAACCCTAACAGCAAAATTGAATTTTCGGTCAATTTCTTACAACAATTCTTCCCAACTACCTCAGCATTTGATTGATACTTTGTTGACAACGATAAAATAAAATTTCTTAGTTTGTTGCATGAACATCTACAAGGTGTAACAAAATGGCAGGTCATAAGCCATACCACATCTGGGGCTAAAAATAACCCAAGTTACAAAATATGTGCATACAAAAAAAGATACTGCCTGGCTGCAATAGGATATCGTCAGAAGTCATTGCTTTTCCAGAATATTCGGTTTTCGTTGGTAAAAACGGTGCCGACTGTGTATTCAAAAAAATGGGGTCCATTTCGAACATCTGATAAAAACTACACATTTGTAAATAAATAAGATTCAATCAAAAATTTGGGACCCCCGAAAAACTCAAAATTCATTGACTTTAATTTTTGTTACTCGAAATTTTTGAAGCATAACGAAAAATAGGCCGTATGTCGATAAAAACTTATAATTTTAAAAAGTACTTTGGAGCAAAAAAGTTTCAAAAATAATGTGTTTAAATAATGGTGCCACAATAAGCATTAAATTGTGACGTACAAAAAAATTATGAGGGGGTTTAGGGGATCTCAACTCCCATAAAGTTTCTAAATTTTTTTTTGATGCTCTTATTATAAGGAAGCCACTTGTCAACTATTATTATAATAAGTCAAACAACTGTCGAAATATTTGAAAAAATCAATTTTCATTAGGTAACTTCGTAGGATTGTAACTTTTTTCGCATGCATATTTGTACTAGGATAACTTGGGTTGGATCGAGTTATTTTTAGCCCCAGATTATGTGGTATAATTTTGTCACACCCTGTATATTTGGTACATTATATGATTTTATTTTCTTAGTTTTAGTTTTAATTTTTTCTTACATGAATCCACCCTAAGGATAATTATTAAATGAATTCCTTTTCTAGTCATAACAATCGTTAGCGAACCCTTTTAATGTCATTGCTAAGATGGAATTTTCTTTGTGACAGAGCGAAGCGAATGACATCTTTGTCAAATCTGGAGGAATAGATAATAATAGTGATATCCTCCAACTGGTGCCTTTTGCAATCAAAATCCGCATGTCGAATCTTTACAATCACACATATGTTTACCCTCGTGTTTACCTTGAACTTGTGATTCCGGGACTTTTAACTAGAAATATTCCAAAATTTTCAGAGTATTTATGTGTCATCTTTTGTTTGAACAGTGACAGAAGCAGTGAAATATATTTGAAGGTGACTTTCTGTTAATTGTAGTATTTTTTATTAACGTAACGTGTCAAGAGTTATTCGACAATGTCTAATTAGGACCAGAACCAGCTCTTGGGACCACAAAAAAGGTAGTCCGAGCGCAAATACAAAAATGGGTACAAAGCCAACATAGACTTCATTGGAGGAACACTCCGAAACAGGTAGGTACACAGCAAAACCTTCATAGGTGACACATGTGCAAAGCGGGCCAAAGAACTACTGAATATCAGCAGGAATAAGCTAAGAATTATTACAGGTTATCTAACGGGTCATGCCCCGTTAAAAGATCACCTGCATAAAATAGGGTTATATAACGGGGACCTCAGCTGCAGACTATGTGGCATGGAGATCGAGACCATGACCCATATCTTGTCTGACTGTGAGGCACTGCACTCGAGGAGACGGGCAATCTTCGGAGAGGCCAATGTGCCACCTGAAGTATATGGCACACATCCAATGGACCTATACCGTCTACTCGAAGGTACGGGGATAACTGGATGGGTGGACTAAATATGGGAGCAGAGTACAATAAGCCAATAGGCTGCAGTGCTCCCGGCATCTGAACGGCTCCCAAAATGGAAAAAAAAATGTCTAATTAGTAGTATTTTACAATTGTGTATATAGTTTTCTTAATCAAACATCCGGTACATGGTTCTCAAGAGCTGGTTGAAATGATATTAATAAATTTTCAATTTTCCCATATTCGTTTCATTTTTGTTCATTAGGTACCATAACCCAGCAAGAGATCCGCCAGTGACGGCGGGCGGATGCGGTTCAAAAATTGTGAGTTTCCTATTCTCGAATTCTACAAGAATGTCAATGCTTTATCGTTGGCAAGTGTTAGATATTGCTAAGGGATACGTTTCACTAAAAGAGGGCCATAAATTAACACCGGTTCTAGTTTGCTAGATTTATGAGCAACGGCTAATTAATAGTGGGTATATTATTAAACGAGCAATTTATGATAGCCCTTATTCACAATGGGTGACGTTTGTCACCCGAGTGAATATTGGACATAAATTGCGAGTAGAATACTATACTTTGTCCACGGCCCTTAATTTCTTCATTAAATTAAAGTCAGTAGAAGACTACCTACCCTGCGTTCCCCCGACACTAGTCGAGAACAATCCAGAGACTACCTACCCCTCGCCCTCGCACTTGTTCTAGTCTATCCAGTGTCTTCGATAGAACGAGAGCTTTCTAGAATCATACCCAACCGGCGATATAAATAGACGGCATCGCTGCACACATTGTTAATCAATCAATATCAGTCGTCATATCACAGAGTACACAGATGGTGTACTCTGTGGTCAAGAGTCGTCATATAGACATATATTGTAGATGAACAGCTAGTGTAAGCAATTGCGCATCGATAAAAGTGTTTATTCAGTGACATTCATATAAATTATACTCGATGGTCGAAATTCTGTACAGTGACTCATCGCTCTTACTGTCCATAAAATCAGTTGCAGAAGCGAACTTCATGAGCGCATCATTTTTGAAGGGCTCTTAATAGTCCTAAATAAAAAGCATTTCTCTCTAGAATACATATGGCAACTGCGCTTCAACCAAAGTGTTGATTACATAGCTCTGACTCACTTTACAGAATTTCGACTATCGAGTATAGTGTAGTTAGTCTGGCTTAGCCCACAAACCAAATGCTTAGCCCAGCTTAGCCTACGCACAGATATCCCCCCATCAGAATAAAACATCACTCAGACCCCCCTCTATTTCGGAATCACACTCTAAAACTATGAAAACCGCACTCGCAAATGAACTTATTTTGTTTACGACCACCTAATAATAAGTCAATATTTTACCTCCTTACAAAAAGTATATGGTACCCATCATTAGATAACAGGTACCTACCTATATACATCTACGGTTCATAATACACTGGAGTGTATTGTAACGTTTATTTTAATTTATATTTACAATTACTTAATTTATATTTACAGATTTATATGTATACTGTCCTTAATTAGTAATTTATATCATACACTAAACTAACTAACTACAGAGATAATACAATACAGAGGCTAAGCTGTGTTTAGTTATTTCTGATGATTTATAGGCGAATAAATTTTTGATGTCACCGTTTTGGTCTCTTAATTACATCGGGATGATACATAAAAGTGTCAGTCTTTTGAATTTAAGGTTTATATTTTATGGATAAGTACAGTTTCTAGAATCTTTAACAGTGTAAAAAGATAAAAATACACTAGTAGGTAATATATATTTCCAAGTGTAATATTAAATTGTAAGAGTGTACAGAAAAATCAAAGTTGAATATCACTTAGTTTTCTGGAATTTGAATTTCAATCTTTCTTTGACATATTCATTGCTATGGATATATAAGACCATGTAAGTTTGAATATCTATAAAGAAAAATCATATTAAAGCAAAAAATTATACCCCCTTCTCAACTTTTCTCTTTTATATATATAATAAATATACTCGTATATTCTCGTAACAGATCGATGTTTACGAGGGTTGTCTTTCATATTTTGCATTATATAGAATTAGAAAAAAACACTATTAAGTATTTGCTGAGAAACATGCTTCATATGGAACCGATTCATTCACAATTTGGTGGTACCTCATTTAAAATAGATATTTTGAATGCGTTGACTAGTTACATCTTCGGGAGACTGGACCCTTTTACTACGCACTTTATTCTTAATTTTCGGGTTCGGAGTTCATAAAAGCGATTCCAGTATTCAAAACCATTGCAAATACTGCATGTATTTTGAGTTTCCTGCGTCATTGTAGATTTAGAGTTTTTTTAAACCAATAGACAGTAGATGCAGTATACTAGTTTTTTCACAAATAATCCTTCATGTGAATTTGTGGACTTTGAAATGATTAAGAAAATTATTCGATTAATTTATTAATTCTATTTTTCAAAATTGAAAAATTCAGTTCAGCTATTCTTGACCGTTCGCACTTCTCAAGGTCGTGCGCATCTAATAATTTTGCGAATGTCATTTGTGTTTGGTTTTCTTGACCATTCGAAACACAGAGTACGATTCGAAAGTCCTGCGATCCTACGTATTTTACAAGTGGTGTTTGTTGGTCGCAAATGACTTGCGTATGCGCTTTACAAAGTTTATAGGTTATATTCAGGTATCAAAATCACTGATTTACATTTTTTTTGGGAATTGGTTGATTTGCCATATATTTCAAATTTAAGGACCTTGGATATGAACCAATTATTCTATACAATCGTTTCAACCCCATTGATCCTTGAGATATTTTAAGTAAATATACATTTTGCAAGATTTTTAAAAATTCCTGTATAGTAGATCTATCTTTCTATCATTAATTTTATATCATTAATGGCCGTTTGCACCAATTGATATTTAAGTCGACCTAAATTAAGTAACGCTTTAAGAAAGTTTTGTTTTGCACCATGAACGACTTGTCATTTTAAGTTGCACCTAGTTAAGCTTAGAAAATCGCTCGCTTATTCTCCACTTATCGTCAAAGTGGAGATTTCTAACCTAACATTCTTGTGTTTTGATTGATATAATATGTCAATGTTTTTCCTCTTTTCGGATTTTCGTTTTCTGTCTTCCAGTTTCAGATGTGTTTCCTTTAATTTTTGAAGGATAACTATTATGAAGAATTGGATGAAAATATTAGCAGTTCTTTTTCCTGATGAACTCTAGGTATAATTTGCCGATCTGATTTTCCTATTTTTTACTGTGTTTTCCATTATAAACAATTTTCTTCTCTAAAAAACAAGAATAAAATCCTTTGATTTTCAAAGAATAGACTTTTAACAGCTTTTAATTCGTTACTTCAAACCACAAAAACAAAAAGTACCAGAAGCCATAGAGAAATAAATGGAGCCTAACTCAAATAGCGAGGTTGTAATTGAACATTTAGCTAAGAAGTAGAGCAAAAACATTGGTGCAACTGAATTTTAACTAAGCGACCCTTAAATTTTAAACTCGCCATAGCTATTCTAAGCTTATGCTTCTATTAGTGCAAACGGCCATAAATAATAAAAACTTAACCCAAGTTACCATCCAATCATAATCTGATGACACAGAACTAGCAAATTATCTAGAAATTGCGATGTTGTCAAATTCATTTTACCACGCGAATGAAAATGTTCACAAATCTCCACGAAGAATAGTCAAGAATTCCATCTTCAGGAAATGTTCGCAAATTGACTATTCGTAACCATGCGCATTCGTTCAATTGCGAAGGATGTCAAGATACAGCTTTAAAAGAAAGTGTTTGACATTACTAAACATAACAGTTGATTTTGACATTTCGTATATGCAGGCACCAACTATGTTGTTAAATTGGCCACTTAAAAAACAACCCTTTTTATAATAAACGATTATACCAGTTTCGAACCCTACTTGATCTTTTTTCACGGGAAAATCATCCCTTAAAAATTTACCATACCTTCAATAGTAATTCTTTATTGCAGACATAAAAAGGTGTTTTAACTGTTACGGATCTACTCGATTGGAGTAAAAGCATGAAAACGAGCTGCTTATTTTCAGGACTATAATCGTACCATTTCAAAAAATATATGTCATATGATAGCGTTGAACTCTAAAATAATATTCAAGCATTAATATAAACTCAAAATTAAATTAATAGGTACCTTCTCACCAATGACCATATCTTCTCTCCAGATGTAATAAATCTTATCATGGATAATAATATATAACCAAAAAAAAACCATATTATCATATCCAATCTCTGTAAAATAGTTATTTATGTAACAAGTGCCAAAAGCGACGTGAGATTGTCCAACAAGGCCTTTAGGCCGAGTTGAACAACACGTCTAGTGCAAAAAACACGTTTTGCAAGAGTTGCATACAATATTTTTTCTACATTCATGCAAAAACTAGAAAATTAGAATATAATATGTTGGGAACTCAAACTTAAACCGTTCTTCTTTTTTTGTATCTTTAAATTTTAAATAATCAAAGATTTGTGCAATAATTGAGACTAAGTAGTAAGATATACATACGTGTGACCCATTTTTAATGGAAACACCCTCCTAAAATTTGAAGTTGTGAACAGATTTCAATAATTTTTTTTTTTGAAATGTCGAGTACTAAAAGGTCTACCTTGGGACAAAATTTGAAATGTTTATTCCAATTTTCAGGGCATACTACGATATTTTTTCTTAGTCAAAAATCGAGATTTTTTATTAGCGATTTTTTTATTGAAAAAATCACTACGCCACTGGATTAAGTGTGCCTCTAAACAGATGTGACCAAAATTTCATGGAAAAATATTTATTAATAACAAAGTTAAGACAACTCAAATATTCGAAAACTCTTAGTTCTAGTTAATTTACGCCAAACTAATTCCGTTATTTTGATTAAATAAATTAAAGTTATTTATTTTCTTTTTCATCTGGCGTTACTTTTCATTGTTGAAATCATAAAAAAGATTCTTATGGCTATATCTGTTGCTTTTTGTGACTATTAGCTGTGTGAGTTTTCGAATTTTTGAGTTGTCATAACTTTGTTATTAATGAATATTTTTCCATGATATTTTGGTCACATCTGTTTAGAGGCACTCTGAATCCAGTGCCGTAGTGATTTTTAAAAAAAAATCGGTAATAAAAAATCTCGATTTTCGACTAAGAAAAAATATCGTAGTATGCCCTGAAAATTGGAATGAACATTTCAAATTTTGTCCTAAGGTAGACCTCTTAGTATTTGACATTTCAAAAAAAAAATTATCAAAATCTGCTAACAACTTCAAATTTTATGGGGGTGTTTCCATTAAAAATGGGTCACACTGTATATTATTGTTGTATTAAAGTAGGATCAGACACTTGCTCCGGATTTTTATTCTATTGAAATGTTTATGTTTGTCATAAATCATCACAAAACTGACACAAGAATGACAGATGAGTGCAACAAAAATTTTGTTGCACTAGTGCAAAAAAGAACCACTTTTTCCATTAAATGTGTTTCACAATAGTGTTGTTTTTTGCATGAGTGTAGATAAAATTTATATGTATAACACAACAAAAACATGAGCCATCTTCAGACCTTTTGTTATATTGTTACAGTCTAGCTGGACTTTAGCCGGTGGAAATATGAATGAGAAAATTAGAATTCCGATTTGAAGCGATGAGGCGGAAGTTTATATGACATATCCAGAAATATTCCCTTCGAATTCTTAAAAAAAATGTGATATACAAATAGTCACCTTAATGTTAGAACTGAGGGCTAACTGCTCCGGTGCTACTAAGGGCCACATTATGCATAATAAAGTACCTGTTAAAGTTATTCGGAAGTTGATGACAAAATTATAATGATCAATATTGTGGTAAGAAATAACAGCTGGAAAAAGGGAATGTAACAGGAGGTTGCGAATTAGCCGAAAAATACGTTTCAGTTTCAACATTGAGGCCCGGTTTATCAATAGCAATTTATCCATCAGTTAATGCTTAACTACCGAGGTTAAGGTCTATCACATAACCTCACTTTATCCGGTAGAGTTGTTTTGATTTCGTTGTGGCGTTGCTCATGTTACAGAGGTCTCCAGATATATGATATCAAGAATTTTCCTGTTGCATGAAACCTGAATGTGAGAAGAAGCTGTCCAGAATATAATCATTCAGAAAACTCATATTCATCTACAACCAAAACTCTTCAAGAAAGAAAAATAAAAACAGATAAACCTTGGGATAAACATTCACCAATAACCTAACAAAAATATCAATTGATGTGACATGAGATTGCTTATATTCATTCCTCTGCATTCCTCTCATTATCTGTCAGCTAACAGACTAGAGGATAAAAACGAGTTGATAAACCGCTTTCAAACAAACTGGAACTTTATCTGCTTGTTACTTTTATCCGACGGATACCTATAACTAATAGATAATATTGGCTATTGATAAACCGGGCCTGAATAGGGTAAAATAGTTTATCGCCAACCGTCAGT
This sequence comes from Galerucella nymphaeae, assembly GCA_963978555.1. Taxonomy (NCBI): domain Eukaryota; kingdom Metazoa; phylum Arthropoda; class Insecta; order Coleoptera; family Chrysomelidae; genus Galerucella; species Galerucella nymphaeae. Next base: position 9,989,739 of record OZ021707.1, on the reverse strand, counting down.
AAAGTTGTCAATTATCAGATTGATTTCCGGAAGTAAACAAACAGTTTACCTTATACCAATAATGTACTTTTTCCACACTAAAATGTGTGTGGAAAATTCAATTTTCCGCCCGCTCGTAGAAAAAGTATTTTAGCTTTGACATTACTCGAAAATTATTATCTGTCAGTGTTTACTCTGTCTCAATAAAATGCGATTAAATATACCTCAGTTTCTTATATTCCGAATTTTGTATGCACCACGTCAGTAAAGTGTCTTTATTGGACTCGCCTGTTATTCGCCTCGCTCGCTTCCGATAAAGAATCACTTAACTGCCTTGGTACATAAATTATATTATTGTTTTATATTCAAATTGAAAATGAATGTGGTGAAGGCACCCCTTCAGATTCTCTACCACCAGTTTTAAAATGTTCCAATTTTTATTTGGCAGCTTTTTTTCTGGATTCATTTTTGAAAATTTCATATTTTGATCTCAAGTTTAACGTTGTTGAGGGTGCACCACTACATCTTAAATTAAAATCTGAAGTAAGTTTCTCCCAAGCTTCGTTTTCATCTGCCAGGTAACGGCATATGTTTTTTTCGATTCAATTACTGAAGAAATTCTTTTAACTCAACTGCACAATACATTCACATCTTGAGGAGAAAAATTAGGTGTCCGTTTCTCCTTTTGATTTTCCATAACGAATTTCTATTACTTAGAAGAAGAAATGGTATAGATGGCCCTAAGTAAATCGAAAGTTTACTGAATTTTCACAAAAATTTAAATCACTTTCGTGGTATGTCGACATTATAAGTCTAGTCACGGCCAAAAAATATAGAATAGAAAATTTGATTTCGTTAGAATAGAATGTTACGAACTCAGTAATTTGGAGGCCGAGCCTGTCGCGAACTTTGAATGCGACCTTTCTCGAAGGATTCCACGATGACAATGCAGTGGCTCGATCCATAGGCTCGATCGTGATTGTTCTGGAAACGTAGAAGTTGGGGGAATTCGGGAAACGTCTAGGTCTAGAGTATGAAGTAGTGTGTATATAATAGTATATTATTCAAAAAGTACATATATAATGATGGCTATTATTCACGAAGGTGCGTTTATGCAGGCGCTGCAGGCGAGTGACATAAACACCTAAGTGAATAATAGCCATTTTATGCGAGTAAAATATTATACTTTGTCGACGACTATGAATTACCTGTTTGGGTATACCTACATTTTTTGTCAAAATAACACACTATAGTTTATTGCATTCATATAGCTAATAACTTCTTACGTTATTGAACATATTATATATTGAATAAGTATTCAATTCATTGTCTAATTCCCTTTCTATATTAAATTTTCTAGTTATATCAATCAAACACCAATAAACCTAGTTATTAAATTTTTGGCCTGATGGCTTGATGCTCCGACTTGGAAAAGCGAGGTCGCAGGCTCGAATCCGGGTCTTGCTCTTAGTGGAAATTTTTATTCAATATATTGTGTCGTTTGTAGGAATAATCTTCAATATAATTATATGTCATTTGACCTTTCCATTATCCACACATATTACAAACGTAAAATGTTGAAATTATCAAATAGTCTTGGACAAATTAAGTTTCGTAATATATTGTAATTTTTAGTATTGATACTATCCATAACGATATTTTCTAATATTAATAATAAGTATTTTAAAACAATATATTTATAACGGTATTGATACTTTCCACAATATCGCCCATCTCTATATAATATGTCAAATTATTACAACATTTTGAGATTAAGTAATACCAAATTGTTACTGACTTTTATTTAATAAAGAAATTAAGTATCGTGAACAAAGTATAGTATTTTACTCGCAATTTCTGGCCAATAATTACTCGGGTGAATTGCGCTCCTCGCCTCCGGCTCGTGACGCAAACGTCACCCATCGTGAATATTGGCTATCATAAATTGCTCGTTTAATAATATACTATTATCAAAGTGTGTGAGTGTTTATTCCATAAACCAGTAATGATTAGCCATAGTGAGTGTATAATTTTATCCCACGTTAAAAACTGTTTAAATGAATAAGAAAAAAATTACAATAAGAAAGATAAATCATTTACCTCTATTAAGACATACACCATGATACATAACATAACAGGAACGACTGCTAAATGTAAAGCGTTCACCTTTAGATATATGCTGTTATAATCCTTGATTAATCTAAAAATATAAGATGTATTAGTTTATATTTACTAACAGATAATATGCTAAATCAGATATTTACACACGGTGTTCAATTTTTGAAAGTTCCTCATTACGTGTGGCTTAAAATGTTATATGTAAAATATTCACATACCTGAGAATATGTATGTAGTATTTTATACAAAATTTCAATTTATCTCGTCTTTCGCGCTCATGCAACAACACATCGTCTACCTCGTTTATAAATTTTTTAAGATGCACCATTTTCAAGCCTATTATTTCAACCAATGAAAACAGAAAATGTAGAATTATTGTCATATTGCTCCCACAAATGAATATTATGTACCCTATATATAAAATAATAAAATATACAGTAAATGGTAAATTTGGTCCTTGCTCTAAATCGAAGAACTGTGAATGGAATTGACATAATAAAGTAATTATTTTGGAACAATGACCCAATTCAATTGTTATAATTATTACGAGAGATGTTATCGAAGCCAAAATCACGAACACGTACTGCATACATATCGTTTGATTTTGCCTCGATATCAAAGCTTCTAGCATAGGTAGTTTGCCAAATTTTCCACTCCTGATTTGTTCCAAGTATTTAACAGTTTTGGGAAAGCATAAAATATACGTTGCTCTCATATATTCGGTGTAGATCATAATTATAATACAGATTGTATTGAACATAATAAAGTCGTTGTCGTTACCATTGTCTGGAAACAATATAAGACCTTTCATTGTTGAACATTGGTGTCTACAGGCTACGACAGATAAACCGTGCTATAGTTCACCCTTGATTGATTGGTTGGGCACCACCATAGGATTCGAGACCTTGACAATTCAATATTTAGAATTCTTGTGCTCTTGGTTTATTTGAATGGACCAGTAGCCCTTATCAATCCCAACATGTTTTTCACCTTTTGAGAAATTTTACCACTATACAGTAGTGTACAGCCAGTGTATGATCCATGGATTTGGTCTCCATGTATTTCCCAGCTCCACCAACTTTGCGTGCCTGGTAAGCTTAACATACCTAATACAACGGTTTTGACAGTTTTCCTGTCTTTGCTTATTAGGTCTGCCGTAAAAGTTGGCGTATGTCCTCTAACGAATTGTTTTGACTGTCTCTGACCTGGTGAGATTACCCAACCTATCTAGAGATTCCTGCACCAGTCACATATAGTTCACCATTTGAAATGAGACACCTTCTCAGTTCTCTCAATGAATAGATTATCTGCCGCACCCTATAGTATAAAAACTTGAATTATAGAAAGAATTTAATGTTTTTACTTACGCTGAACAATAAAAACCATATAAACGAATATAATGAAAGCGGGTAGTGTTGTTAAACTAATCACTGTAGATGGCAAAAATGCTAAAAACATCGATGTATTCTTATCAATTTCTGGCCAAAGGAAATGCCATTTTAAAATAGATACCGATAATTCTAGCATCATTTTCAATATTGAATGCTCCACTGTCTGCTTTGGTTCAAATTTTCAAGTGAAGTGGTTAAATAAAGGATGGTATATGGTATCTATTTTATGTATCACCAAAAATAATAATCTATTTCAAGGAAAACCATTAACTAAAAGCATCGTTTGATACTCATTATGAAATACACTTAGTACTATTAGTTATAAAATAGCTCCTTATATATTCATAAATAGAGCATCATTATTAGATATTCTTTTCTCTGGTACAATTTTGTTAAAAAAACATCTTCAAAAATTCATGACAACCTTCAAAAGATGTATGTTTGAGTGGAAACCGAAAGAGTGATGTCATGGACAATCGCATTACTATCCAAACCTTTCAGTGCGAAATTCAAATTGTTCTTATTGGATAAAGATGAGTAATCAAGATTCTAAATGTTATTTTATTGAAAATTTGCTTCGGAATATTCACTGGGCATAAATTTAACAATTTTCTAGAAATTGGATATCAAACAGCCACAAATTAATATCGCAATTCAACCGAATCGACATCCAAAGCTAAATTCATCCCCAAAATTGATGATTTAATCGAAGGGCTTCACCTTAAACCGTGGAATTGTTCATGGGACTGTCATTAGATTTCTAGCGTCAATTTTAATTTAAGAAAATATGAAGCTTTCCGGATTCTGCGAATCTGGATAAGCATATGGACAGATATTTTACTGTATAAACTAGAATAAGGCTGTTAATAACTAATAATGCATATATTTTTGAAACGTGCCAATCGAATCCTTCCATTTGCACTTTTTTTCTGTTCATGCTCTATTCAATAAAATATATTCACTAGTAGTACCACTAGAGGTCAGAAAAATTTCCGGATTTAACTGGACCTCGTGTGGTATTTGGTAAGAAAATTCCATACCAAATGTTTATTCCCAACAGCATCAATTTTCGTCTTCATCAAGTATACTTGCAGAACATAGTATATACAATAATAATTGCGTTTTTAATAAAAACATCAATCATAATGGTCCAAAGAATTTAGAGATTTATAAACGTCAAAAAAATGTCCAGTATAATTCGCTGTTGGGTACCCACGAGGAAAAAATTCACCCGCTGCGATGGTAATCTGACAGAAATACACGTTCTGATTGGTTAAAAATCACATGTGAGGAATTTTCAGGTATATTCATAAATTCTGGCAAGTTAATGTGTGTTAGTTCGTACCCCAGACTGGATGAAAATTCTTGGAGCGACAGGGCATATCGGCTTTGGCAATGGCATCGCCTCTGGACACTTGTCACACTGTCTTACAAAATGGAAATGTCAGCCGAATAATTGAATCTCGCGGTAGGTTCATACGAAACAGATTGTACTCCAAGTACCAGTGCACTTTCTTCGCTCCCAAAACGAAGGAAATTATTTAGTTTGGGTCATTTATCGCCGATAGAGAAGCACTTCATAAGTTAACAAGTAGAATCTTATTTTTAATACTTAATAGTTTTTCACTCATTACGGTACATACAATATTATCGTATTTTTTCAAATCAAAACTTGTTTAGTTTTATTTCGTGCTATACCTAAACCTACAATGTAAATTAAGGATAATTCAACATATAAACTAATTGCATTTCATACATACATACTAATATACTCAAATTCATGATATTTTACATAATATAACCACAATGTTTTCACAACAATATGACATTTGGTAGCTGTGTTCGCTTTTGTCTGGCCTCATGTCCTGGGTCCAATTACGATTAGATATTTAGACATACCTTGATCTCTCATTGGCCACGACAAATGCGAACAGTACAATACATGTTTCACATAAGTGTCAATTAGTTCAATAAGTCGGAGCACTCTCCCAAATCTAGTAGCTTTTAGTGGTGTGTTTGAGGTTTCTTAAAATGCTCCTCTTAGTTTTAAAACAAGGTAAAGTGACTTAATAACAGAAATGAAATGGTGACTTGCCAGAAGCTCCTATTAGGATTATTGGCCACCAATATGTTGAGTATTCAGCTGAAGTCATTTTAAATTTCAAGATATACGCTTAGGGGGTATATTCATTATTTTAATAAAGCAATATATAGATGTTCGCAATGATAAAAAATATGCAAAATCTCATGCATCACACAGTAGACCTTAACTGTAATTCTTGTCAGAAAAAGCCACTATTGATTGGCCACACTGACCTTAGACTGAACTCCTCTATTGGGTCTTCGCGCGAAAAAAAGTCCAAGTCGGCTGCTCCGCTCTGCAACAAACAGCTGTTCGTCAGTGTTCCAGCCCGAGCGAATAGTTTTTTTATCAATTCTGTGGTGAATATTGGTCGTTAAACAGATAGACACTTTTAGCGTGTCACTTTTTACACGTATCCGTATCCGTATTGGAGTTACGTTGACGGGAAGAAATTACCAAGAAAACCTTTTTAGTAGAAAACGTGTCGTTTCGTCCAAACTAAATGCAAAACAACATTGCAAAACGTTTTGCGCCGACCGACCCTGGTTGTGCCAGCGGGTTATCTATGAGTAAAAGTAAATAAAATCAGCAACATCAACAAAAATTTATTAAAATACTAATATTATATATAAATATTATAATTCAGATTTCGGAGAATCTAAATTGTATAATTCAGCACTGTTGATATCGATCCATACACTTTCTGGATATAACGATTCAGTTGTTTGCATTGTAAAATCATTATAATTGGTAATATTCAAATATGTCAACTGGTTTCCTTCAGTTGGTATCCATTTCGTATTCTCAGTGAATGACGGTTCTCTGAAATGAATAATAATTATAAAAATACTTTTTTTCAACAAATGCGATAGTTCGGCATCAAAGCATTATATTGGCCAGTAATCGTTTCCTCATTTTCTGAATAATCAATTAAGATTACGCCTTTGCTATCTAAAAGAACTGTGGCCTTGACCTTATAGACTGATAAAACGGTTTTTGCTTTCTTGGCAGCACATTTCTCGGATGAAATATTATTGTGTCGATAAATTAACTTCAATGTTTGAATGTCATATACCTGGAAATGTTATTGTCACTTTGACATCGATAAAAAAGGTGCATCCTTTTTTATCGCGATAAAAACCTCTCTTCCTCAATTTCTAGTAAGCGGACGTCACTTTCATACAATGATAATGAGATAATTATTGTTGTTGTTCATCGATATATTCTGTCAAAGATAATTTATCTTGCCAAAAAACACTCGAGCTTTTCTTTTATCAGATAAATTTCTCTTCAACTCAAAGTTTTTCCAATCACTAAATTGGCTCGAAAAACTGGCATTAGATAAAATCGCTCCACTTTCGGTGTCGCGATTTTATCATGTCAGTTTTTCTCGTAAAATTAGTGATTGGCAAAACTGTTTCGTTGCAAAGAGAAATTTATCCGATAAAAAAAAGCTTTTGGTTCTTTACTGTTGATAAATTAACTCAAATGTTTAAATGTCATATACCTGGAAATGTTATTGTCACTTTGACATCGATAAAAAAGGTGCATCCTTCTTTATCGCGATAAAAACCTCTCTTCCTCAATTTCTAGTAAGCGGACGTCACTTTTACACAATGACAATGAGATAATTATTGTTGTTGTTCATCGATATATTCTGTCGTTAATTTATCTTGCCAAAAAACACTCGAGCTTTTCTTTTATCAGATAAATTTCTCTTCAACTCAAAATTTTGTCAATCACTAAATTTGCTCGAAAAACAGACATTAGATAAAATCGCTCCACCTTCGGTGTCGCGATTTTATCATGTCAGTTTTTCTCGTAAAATTAGTGATTGGCAAAACTGTTTCGTTGCAAAGAGAAATTTATCCGATCAAAAAAAAGCTTTTGGTTCTTTACTGTTGATAAATTAACTCCAATGTTAAAATGTCATATACCTGGAAATGTTATTGTCACTTTGACATCGATAAAAAAGGTGCATCCTTTTTTATCGCGGTAAAAACTTCTCTTCCTCAATATCTAAAAAGCGGACGTCACTTTTACACAATGACAATTTCATCGATATATTCTGTCGTTAATTTATCTTGCCAAAAAACACTCGAGCTTTTCTTTTATCAAAGGTAATACCACGAGTGCTTCAAATTTTATCGATAATTTTTTCTTTTCCACGAAAACTTGTTTATTTGGCAAAAATATGAAAACAAACCGATTTGATAAAATCACGACTCCGTTAGGAGGAGTGATTTTATCTAAATTCGGTTTGTTTGAATGTTTTTGCCTCAAATAAACAAGTTTGAGTGATGAAAATAAAAAATTATGTGATAAAATTTGAAGAGCGAGTTGTATTTGGGAAGATTATTTTTTTCAACAATTTAAAAGGATTTTTGAAAGCGCTTTTAGTTGTCAATAATGACAAATTCAAAGTGAAATTTTGACGTTTCGATGTAAACAAGGTTTTATCGATGAGGAAGCATAATTATCAGTATAATACCGAATGATTGGCTAGAATAATGTATTGCTATTGGTTAAAACCACCAAAATGTCAGATTTTGACAAGTGAAAAAAATAATCAGATAAATTTCTCTTCAACTCAAAGTTTTGCCAATCACTAAATTGGCTCGAAAAACTAACATTAGATAAAATTAGTGATTGGCAAAACTGTTTCGTTGCAAAGAGAAATTTATCCGATAAAAAAAAGCTCTTGTGTTTTTACTGTCGATTATATATTTGTTTCTGGGATATAATGAGATACCAAATGCTTGTTTATCATCGGATACATCAAAGCGACTGTCACATGACGTCACGTAAACTTGCCCTATTGTCAGCAACTCTTCTGATATTTTTGACATATAATATTATCTGTTGGAAAAACATTGAAGTTCTGCTTTTTGTCAATAGATGTTCTCTAACTCACCTTTCAGTAATGAAAGTATCAAATAATCTTCTAAAGGTTTTTCTAACTTTTTGGTCATTTTCTGATAATTCGTAGAGAGCATAAAAACCATAAGCAAGCACAGTATCATCACAGTGAGAAATACCTGAAAAAAACAATTATAAATATATCCATGATTTTTTCAGTTCTGATCAATATTCACCTCCTATATCCTTTCCTCTGCAAAAATATGTAGAAACTTTATTAACACTTTTATCATAATTATAATAATAAAAGTATAGTGGTGACTGCATCGCTATAGATTGAAGTTTCACGGCTGTTTCTATGCCTGCTGTAAATAGTCGATGGGTACATAACTGGAAATAAAAAAATATGGGTATAACCGGAATTGCATTGGAGATTTAGTATACTGCACACCAAGGTGGTGAAGACTATTATTATTGACCGAGCACCAAAGAGCGAGGTTAATAAATGTCTTCACCACCGTGGTGTATATACAATTTTTCCACTACTAGCTGAATTCAAGACAAAAATTGAAACTAAAGGTGGAAACACAGTCATTATTATCACGTTCTCGTGAACACACATAAGCAATAAATTTATTCAGGGGCTTTTTCCATTCCTACACACTAAGAACGAATACACTATTGTAACGTTAGAGATTCTCGTGAAATCACATGATATTACATGACATGTCGTGCTCAAATTTTCTGCTTAAGCATCAATTTTGTGGAGCTTGAAAACGTGAATGCTGTCAAAATGGAAGATTTTTTAATAGAAGCAGTGCATTTCGTTAGGTACTTCACATACTCGGTAAAGTAATTACCGTGACCAAAAGATGGGACAACAGGCTTTGTAAAAAATAGAAAAAGAACTGGAAACTACATTTAAGTAAAGCAAAGTGAAGTGACGTGATGTCTAGTGACTGTAAAGTACTGTCTGTTTTCGCTCCATAGTTTATGAACGTACTCCTCCTGTAATCAGACATTTTTGATTGAGCGCAAACCTACGGCATTTTTATTCAAATAATTTTATCTTGATGGGTAATTTAAAGCAGTAAATATGTTGAAGACAATCTCCTGTGTATACAAAATTATGTTGCTTACGTTTATGTTGAACCCTAGATTCTCAAAATATTTGAATTTGTCCATAATTGACCTATATTTTTGATAGAAAAAATTAGAGTTATTGTTAAACAGAAATAAGGGTTTCTTTTATTAAAGGAGCCTGTAATAAAGGATGAAAATGAGGGTATGTAAAATATAGTTATTGTAGCTGACAACAGTAAAAGATATTTTCTTCTCTTTCGTGAGTTACGTTCCGAGCCGAAAAAGAAGAAAATACATAACAGGTAGTTAAATCGCAACCTTTTAGGTTCTTCGCATATTTTTTTATATTAAATACCTGGAGAAACTGGAAACGAAATTAACTCAAATCAATAATGTAAGGTTAAAGTTAATTGTCGCTGTCAATTTCGGAAAGTATTTCTTCTTTTCTCAGTTTAATTATCAAAAACGTCAAAATTAACGATTCTTTAATTAAAGTTAAGTTATCCTGTATTTTATTTAAATACAGGCTGCCTTTATTTTATTAAAGATCCTTCAATAAAAGACGTCAAATGCGCATGCGTAAATGTCAAAATAAAGGAATCCTTTATTAAAAGACGAAGAAAAAGTGGTTACAATAACTCTTTATTATTTACCAGCTTCTCAGTTGGCTAAAAGAAGCAATAATTGTCAACTTCAAACTAGTAGTGGAATAGTATATTGTATAATTAGTGGGAAAAGTATCATATTCCCAAACGACTGTGATGATTACCAGACGAGGAGCGTAGCGACGAGTCTGGTAACACAGGAGTTTGGGAATATGCTTTTCCCACGAATTATACATGCTATTTTTTCTTCGATCGTTAATTGACATTTGAAAAATTAATTGAAAAATATTCCGTTCAAGATGTAATCAAGTAAGTTCAGATAGATTTCTCTATGTTCATATTGAAATATAGAAGTGGTGGTAACAAGATAAACCAAACAATCAGCCATGCAGCTTAAACGTATATAAATTCTCGTTGCCCTCCAGTACAATTGACAAATTGTACAAACTGTACAATAAATGTAAATATCAACAACAATAAATGTGTGCTCAAGAATATCGTTATAAATTAGATGTTTCTTTTATTTCTTCCATAACAACTTTTTCAATATAAAAATTAAAGCCATAATTTGTTACATTTTATTGTAATAATCCATTTGTAATATTACCGCACGCTATAGCAGTGTGGTAAGAATATTACCGCACTGTTATTTTCTAATTGCTTAGCAACTGCCCACTATTCGGGAATGTTGAGATTTGCGCATGGAAAACAGGTCAAAATAGTGTAACTTTTCCCACGATCGGAGAAAAAAATAGTTATTTGTTTAACTAGGCAGCAAAGTAGTAGATCGACAGCCAAGGCTGAATTCATAGCCGAGCGTAGCGAGGCTAGGAATTCATCCAAGGCAGTCAATCTACTTTGCTGCCAAGTTGAACATATAATTTTTTCTCCGATTGTTCATGAGGATATTGTATTTGCAAATTATTATAATATAATTCCCACAATCTCTTTGTTTTAGTTGGTTGCTATGGAAATGTATAATCACAGGCAGCAAAGTAATCACTTTCGTGCCTAGGCAGCAAAGTAACCACTTTGCTGCCTAGTCAGGAAAAGTAATACTTTGCTGATTGATATCAGTCAGCAAAATTAATATTTGCTGCCAATCGGAGAAAATAGTTATTTATGCAACAAGTGCAAAAAGTGAGTGTTTTTTGCATCTGACATTTTTGTGGCTTTAACCAATAGCAATACATTATTCTAGCTAATCATTCGGTATTATACTGATGGCACTGAATCGGTTTGTGTGCATTTTTCAATAAACTTTGAAGCACTTTTAGTTGTCAATAATGACAAATTCAAAGTATAATTTTGACGTTTCGATGTAAACAAGATATATTTTTTTCCTCCTACCCTTATAGAAAGTACACACTTTCCTCCCTCAAATCAGGGAGGAAACTCATACTTTTTCTCCCAGGGAGGAAAGTATTTTTCCTCCCTCTCATTTCAAGTAAGTTGTAAACGATGAAACTTGTGAATTCATTATATTCATATTGTTTCCATAATTTCTAGAACACCCTGTATATCCTGTTTTTTGGTAAAAATCAAACATTAATGGTGTTTCAACGTAGTTCTTCAATACAAATTTCAACTTCAGGAATCTTAGATAGGTATACGTTTTTTGAGTTCAGAATAAGAAAAGCATAGTATGCTGTGGCTCACTGACAGTAAACACGGCGATAGACTTTTGTGGTGCAAAGTTGCTACATTAATTAAACTTGGTTGAATTTTTGAAAAATGGAGAGCGATTCAAGTGATTTTGAATGTCCTAATACACCACCTAATATTAAGGCACATGCTAACATAGCGTCATTTACCTTACTACCACAAAAATCTAAAGATAGGTATGAAAAACAATATACACAATATAAGCAATGGGCTGAATTATATTCGTTACCTATTTGTGTCGTGAATAAATTTAAAAAAAAAGTGGGTAGGAGGAAAAATCATATGTATCACATGGGAGTAAAGTGCCTTTTCCTCCCTTGGATGTTTACTGCCCTCCGCTTCGCGTCGTGCAGTAAACTACATCCTGCGGGAGGAAAAGTGTCACTTTCCTCCCTAGTAATACAAATAGCTATTTCTCCGATTGGCAGCAAATATTAATTTTGCTGACTGATATCAATCAGCAAAGTATTACTTTTCCTGCCTGTGATTATACATTTCCATAGCAACCAACTAAAATAAAGAGATTGTGAGAATAGTAATAATTTGCAAATACAATATATTATCCTCATGAACAATCGGAGAAAAAATTATATGTTCAAATACTACTTTGCTGCCTAGTTAAACAAATAACTATTATCTTTTTATAGGCAATGGCATAGAGACTAGGACAATGGTATTATCGATGAGGAAGCAGAATTATCAATAGTAATATCCCTAGGGTCTTGATAATACCAAGATAATTTTGTCATAGAGAATGCTGAAAGCGTGCTGCTTGATAATATCCCAAGGCCGCAGGCCGAGGGCTATTATCCTTGAGCAACTCGCTTGAAGGATTCTCTATGACAAAATTTTGAGTATTTATCAAGGCCCGAGGAGTATTCGATAAGATAATTTTTTACTTTGTAGATATCAAAAAATTGATTGTCAATCTGACGTTTAATAATTTTAAATACACAATTTATTAGTTTTAATCAGTTTGATGTTTAACCAAACTGAAAACACGACATGTAGGGTATTATCGCTGTAATCCAGAGGTGATTGGATGAAATTTGACACATGACTTATAATTAAGTAATTTGATTGGTTACTATATTTAGTAAAAAATTATCAGTTTAAGTAATGATTGGCTAAAATAATGTATTGCTATTGGTTAAAACCACCAAAACGTCAGATTTTGACAAGTGAAAAAAATAATCGATAAAATTTGAAGCAATCGTGGTATAACGAAGCCCATACTGGTTAGTAGAAATTAAGTATATCATATTTTTATAAAAAAAATTCCAGAGTTTTGCCAACAGATAATGTTTTTGCTATAAGTCTATAATTAGTAGTTGATTTGTTATCTCCACTTTAATATTATTGTTTCAATTAAGTATATTTTTAGTGATATGGGAAAAGTACCAACACTCAAACATTCATTAATTAATAAAAGTTAATGACACTACAATTTTATTGGATATTCCTTTAAGTGTCTCTGATCTTATTTCATGCATTTCGGGTGACTTATGTCTTTCAAAGATTTTATAATAATTTTTACTTCCTTCTCATTTGTTGAGAAAACCTTTCTTAGATCGTATGAATATTATACACCAAGGGCACAGATTATAGAGAGAACAGATGCGAAAGCTTGACAGAGAACATTAAAAAAGAGAGAGATGGGTGGACATACCCATTTAAAGGTCCATCGTCGTTTGTCGACTCCGTTCGGGCCTCTTCGCGAAACTTTTCAACAGGGTTATCAATTTGCATCATATTTCCCTCAATTCACGATTATGCGTCGAATATTTTATAAGCATTATTTTTAATGTGATAGTTATACAGATACAAATACTCGACAACTACTTGTTTTAAATCAATTTCATTAACATTAAAAGAATTCTACAATTTAAAAGATTATAATGTATAAAAATCCTACCATAAAAATATACTTTTTTTCACAAACCATCTTTGGCAACCATGAACAATAACCGTGACGGTTTGGCTCAAAAATTAAAATACAAAACGTCAGTTTTGACACTTCAGTTTGAAGTTGTCAATCTGCGTTATTATTTGTGTTATTTGACTAATCGATTGTAGGTTGTGGTAATATTAACTGGAAATAGTGTATATTAGTATATTATTTTTATAAAATGAATAAACATCACGGGGGAGTGTATTGCTCATACATAGACTGTCCAAATAAATTTCATTCGGAAAGAAAAATAGAGAACCGGCACTGGAAATTGTTATTGTCTCCAAGTCAACATTGCAATTCGGTAAGTAATTCTGAAAATATTTTAAACTGGCAACATCGCGGCCATACCGAGTTAAAGGTCCAAGGTCATTGAAATCGGATTTGAAAATCCTTTGATGTTTTGCCGGCTTTCGTATCTGCTCTCTTCTATAATCTGTGCCAAGGGGCTGAAGACTATTTTCATTGACCGAGCACCAACATTATTTGGAATAAGGTGCGAGGCTTTATAAATGTCTTCACCAACATGGTGTAGGTATATACAGTTTTTTTCACCACCAGCCAAATTTAAGCGAAAATTAAAAATAATTTAGAAAAGCGTTTATCCCGTCGTCTAACTGACTGTCAGTTTTCGAAATATTATGAACGCACTCCTTATTATGTCATCAGTCATTTTTGGTAAAGCGCGAATTTCAAACTAATGGCATTTAAATTTAAACACATTTATCTTGATAGGAAACTTCAAGCAGCAAATATATTAACGACAATCTCCTGGGTAGACACAATTATGTTGCAAAAGTTTTTGTTAAACTACTATTCCTAAACTATCAAAATATTTGAATTTGTCCATTACTGACCTAGGTTAATAATACAAAATTATTAACCACTAATAGAGAAATTCAACTTCTCAGTTGTAGAAGCAATAATTTTCAACTTCACAGATAGTAGAGGAACTATTTTTATATTTCCGATAAGTATTCACTTAAATTTATATCTTCTAGATTCTTTTGTAAATCCTTTGTAATCAACGGTTTTTTATTTCTCAGTTCCCTTTCAGACATCTTAACAAAATTTTGTGTGCCAATTCGATTGCGATTGCAGCATCATTTGATAGTTTAATTTATTCAATACCAATTAATTAATGAAAATGAAAAATTTGTTGTTAACAAAATAAATTCAATTTTACCGACTACGGACCTGTTACTGTTTACTGTACAATGAGGTATTCATAAACTTTTATTACTAAATCCCTAAGACCAGATGCCAAATCAACGAAATGTTGTGAAACGTTCTTCAAAAAATTCTCTCACCTCTACAAGATTATAGAAATTGAGTTCATTTATGTCATTTCCTTTTCCAAAATAGTAGTCTTTCAATTTGTTGGCGACTTCAGCTCTCTTTTCGACCGGTAATGTGTAATTGTAATCCAGAATGATATGAGCTTTTTCCACGAAATTTTTGTTAATTATTCCCAAATCTTTTGCCTGACAATAATCTAGAATATTAAAGTAATAAGTTATTAATATAAAAAAACATAGAAGAATGTTATCTCGAAAATATTGTAAAATTGCTTGAGTCCGCTTGACATAGTGCAATACAACGTGCAATGCAATGCAAGATGCAATATTTCTTGACTGAAAGCATGCGCAGCTGATGAGTTTCTACAATTCCATGCAATTACAATTTATCGGTTTGGTGCCATTTCTATTGCATGCAAGCTGCAGTTCTTGGGAGAATTCTAGTTACTTTTGGTTTAACAACCAACCAAATGTAATATTTCAAATCGGTAAGTTAATTTACTGGACTGGAGCAAAACTAACCATGTTGATGTGCTATGTTGTTGTGTTGATTATTAATTTTTGAAACACAGAAGAGAAGAATACCATACCAATGGCTCTGTAACGTTACTTAGAATACCTAATTATAATCCACGAATATTACAAGCGTTTGTTGTTGTTATAGGGGCAACAGAAACACATCATCTGTGAAAATTTCAACAGTCTAATTATTACGGTTTATGAAATACATCATGATGACAGACAGACAGACAGACAAATGGACGGATAGTGAAGTCTTAATTTTTCACCCTCTGGTTACAGAACCATAAAAAAGAACGGACAAAAAATATTTTCTGAGAATAGTTGGATGATTGAGGAAAATCGATAAGCTACAAGTTTTGAGAAATTAGGCCAGTATAAATAGCTGTTTTTTTGTTAACAATCCGATAGCGGTAGGTATAATAAACTAAAAAATGGGGACGGTACTCTTTAAATACTTATCTTTAAATTTATTTCCTCCGGGAAAGGTGGATGGAAAGCTTGACCTGGAGGTATATAAGTGATGGGTCGTCAAACAAATCAGTGGTGAAATGCCTTTGAGGAGTTCTATATAGGTATCCTTAAAGCAATGTTTAACATAGCGATTTAGGAAGATGAAAAAAAAAACAGAAAAAATATGCATGAGGGCAGTCTAAGGCGGAAAAGAACTTTGCTCGAGGAGTCCGTTGGCAGATGACAATATTATTGTCTTATGGTCAGGGCTGGGTATTGTAAGTGGCCATTGAGACGTCGAGCGTGAATTAAAAAAGCATTTTCTTGAAAATTCAAACAGATTCATAGACATGTTATAGAGTCAAGTAATTGCACATTCACATTTTTGTAACTATCGTACACTGCACGTCATATAAAACTGGTACTATTATAATCAAAAATAGTAGTTTTGTATTTGTGTTAATTGATCTTTTAAAAATTGTCAATGCTAAACCAGCTGTTATGGTATAATTTCTAGGGCAGTGATGCCAGCTCAACAAAAATGTTAGTAGATGTAATGATGAAATTGAATTTTGTGAAGCAATAAAACAAATTGGAAAAAATAGAAATCTATTATATCATTTATACACGAACAGTAACTAGCTTAAATTTAGAAATAGTGTGATATTCTAATAAATACAAAAGTATTACATTGTTACAGGTTCTAATATTATTAGATGACTGACTAAAAAATAGGTAAAAGACAAGGATCAAACTATTGTAGGAAAAATAGGAAATGAAAGACCAATTTTAACTAAAATAGAGCTAGACAAAGCTTTAACTGATTTTTATAAGAAAATCGGCAAGACATACAATAGATGCAGAAAACGAATCCTTCAGTAACAACAGCATTAAGAAGAATTATGAAAACTAATATAAAGAATCATGCATTTGTAGCCATAAAATTTCAAAAATAACAACAAAATTTTAATTGAAAAGTTTACATTTTCAGATTTCTTACCTATTTTTAATGTTTTGAATCATGGTTCTGCTTCTATTAAACTCTTGGACAATTCGTCTCTAATGGACCAACCCTCTATTATGGAAATTATTCGCATTCTATCAAATTCACTTAAATTTGAGCTGGCATCGTGGATAATACGATTTGACAAATTTGACACATGAGACTGTTTGTCATTTTGATTAGTTAAGTTTGGTTTACATAGGGAAAATAAAGGTGTACCAGTTTTATATGACGCGGAGTATACATCAGTGTACAAACTATAACTTGTTACTTGGAACCATTTTAAGCGATTTTTCATGGTTAGCTTCTTTTTCCTTAGTTCCGATATAGAGAAGATTCTGATCCTAATAATATATGGTAGTGATAGTGATTATTCAATCAAACACTATAATATTTCATTGAAATGTTAAAAGATACTTACATCCTGCGGGTAGGATACCTTCGTGTCGCGTAATGGAAGCAATCCAAGGAACGTCGTAAACTTTTTTATTTTTCAGCAACGTATAAGGATGTTTGGGCAAAAAGGGATTATCCGAGCTATCGTCGATCACAACGGCAAATGGAGAAAATGGCATAGAACCAAATTCCAAATAATAACGAATTTTATCGGTGATAAGTTTTGCCGGTCTGGTTTTTAGACATTCTTTAAGTTGTTTCGTCGAAGAAACCGGACATCCGACATCTGCAGCTAATCTTTTAGCGAAAATCAAAGGTTTTGTCTTCAAAACCCACGGATTCAGTGCGGTACCACTGTGGGAAATACCTTTGACGAAAAGACCTCGAGATAAAGGAGATAGATAGTGTAGATGAACGCTTGATCCTCCGGCTGAATATCCTGTCAACGTTATAGCGTCTGGGTTTCCTCCAAAGGATCTTATATTGTCTCTCACCCATTTTATTGCCATGACTTGATCTTTCATTCCGTTGTTTCCAGGTACTTCTTTGTCTCCTGTACTCAGAAAGCCTGAAATTTAAATTATTTGTCAAATCAAAATGTTCAAAATTTTTGATAAACCATGTATGAAAATTAATGAAACATGCACCCGGCATATTCTTCCTTTCAGTCAGGCTTTATCTTTGAAATAAACTTAGATACTGAGATTGGAGAAAAAAAGGTTAGAATTACAGCAAGTTATATTTGCATTGTCTCGTAAAATTGGACAAAATGATCTAGGGATTGAGGGGTCCAGTTCATTTACTTTTCGAAATACGGGGTGTTTGAGTTATAAAAATTTAAATGTTTTTATTTGATAAGCAAACGCTGTATCATTTGAAAACACCCTGTATATTTTACTTATAACTCAATAAACTAAGAAAACACTCACCAAATGCGCTTAAACGGTAATTAACAGAAACAAAGATAAACTTTGTAGAATCCATCATGTATGAAGAGTTCACCATCATAACCCCAGAGCCCGTCATAAATGCTCCTCCGTGAAGGTGAACATTCACAGCATAGCTGTTGTTCACGTCTATTGTTCTACCAGGAACATACACGTTTAGGTACAGGCAATCTTCATCACCTAAAGTAAGACAAAAAAATAAAATCTTGAAGATAAAGAAAACGTTATGAAAGTTAAATAAGTGACCACAAAAAGCTTAACGAATGGTGCAATTCTGTGTAAAATCGGGTCTATGGGTGCAATTGGACCCGTTCCGATATTACGAGTCATATAGGATCGTTACGATCGCTAAGATTTTACACAGAATTGCACCATTAATTTGAAGACAAGTACCTAAAATTGGAAGTTCTGCTTTTAGATTTGTCTGCATGCACATGTACGTATTTGTGGCATCCCATATTCCAGACCATGGTTCTATAGGAACAGGTTCCTGAAAATTTAAGAAATTTTGATTGTGTAGAAACAAAAAAAAATTCCAAATGAGTGGACAGATTTTGACGTTTGGGATACCGTTGGAAACAACATTTTGAGGTTAGTAATACCAAATCGTTATTGACTTTTATTTAATAAAGAAATTAAGTGTCGTGGACAAAGCATCGTATTCTACTCGCAATTTATGGCCAATATTCAATAATGGCTATTATAAATTGCTCGCTTAATAATATATACTATTATCCACGACCACCTAATAATAAGTCAATATTTTATCCGTCACTCACATTATCGTCATTCATATTATTCTAATTGCTCTTTTCTGTATAACAAATAATTATTTATTTAGTTATTTATTTACTGACATTACCCAATTATTTACGATAATTAGAATGTGTAACACTTTAACATGAGTTTCTCAAAAATATCGAATGAAATAAAAACAGAAATACATTTGAATCTACTGAAACAAATTTTCAAAATCACCAATACAATACATAAATATCCGTTCCACGCAATCTTAAAGTAGCGAACATTTTCCTCCACGAGAAAAATTGCAGTTAAAAAGGGAATTTAATATTTCTAACGTATTTTAAAATTATATGATCTCTTCGGGTTTTTAGAGGAGAGAGCTGTAGCTTGTAAAGGAGATGGAAATCATATCTATATTTATCAAAACGATGAATATCTTGAAATCTTATTCTACATTTACTGTCCTACTATAGTATATACGGGGTGTCTCAAAATTGACGCCCGTCCTTTCAGAATATGAATCGGGGGGATAAAACGAATTAAAACGTAAGAATAAAAAAATTGCGTTATGTCCATGGTTACAGAGTTAATGACAAAAAAACAAAGATCTAAGATTCAATGTTTAAACTTTATTAAAAACGAAAATTTGTTACAAAACAAGAAATTAATTTATAAAAGGTGTTCAAACAAATCACCTCCCACTTTAATGCAAATATTTGCACGATTTATAATTGAATCGCGAACCCTCTGTAGCATGTTTTTGTCTAGAAATGTCACAGCAGCGTGAATACGAGCTACTACATCTTCCGCACTCTCAACAGGTTCAAAGTAAATATTTTCTTTCAAGAATCCCCAGCAGAAGAAAAAATGGATTTAGATCTGAAGATCTAGGAGGCCATAGTACGGGTCCACCTCTTCCAATCCAACATTTGTTTTTAGCTAACTTCGTTTTTAATAAAGTGTAAACATTGAATGTTAGATCTTTGTTTTTTGTCGATAACTCGGTAACCATGGACATAACGCAATTTTTTTATTCTTACGTTTTAATTCGTTTTAGTCCCCCGACTCATATTCTGAAAGGACGGGCGTCAATTTTGAGACACCCTGTATATATACAATATCCTTCTTGGTGTGCGTCATCGTTTGTGACATATATCACGGGTTTTGGTTATGTCGTTTATTTTATTTGACATATAGATAACCTTAAATTTGATAAATAAAATCATCAGGATAGTATTCAGCCAAATTCAAAAGGCTATGAAATTCATAATCACCAGCTTATTTTTTTAGCTGAAAATATCTATCTTCTAGGCATATTTATGTATTATTTAAATAAATATAACAATATGTGTGTGTGAGGTTGTGATATTGGCTGCGGATCCTTGCGGTTCCATTAGCATAACCAATTTACCAATTTTTAATTTTTTGACTTACCATAGTTTTACCATACATTAATATTTTATTTAATTTATATACTAAATCTAGATATATACATTTTATAATATGATATCTTAAGCTACATAATCCCATTCTCTTTTTAATCATTATTTATTCATTAATTTTTTTTTCTAATTTCTTTCTCATTTTTTTTTTTTTCTCTAATTTCTCTTTTAATTTTTTTTTTTTTTTTTTCACATTTATATATATTTTCTTTGGATTGCACAATGATACTTTTCACGCTAAGGTGCCTTTCTTAGCGACTTAACACACACAAAACGGGCAACGGATAGGTAGGAAATATATTAACACGAGGATAGACAAGAGGAGCTTAATTGATATTACCTATGCTAAACACATTTTTCCCGTCTTTTTATATAATATATACATATACATTCATACATACTTCACATATTATTATTACATACATAAGATACGTATATGCTTAAATTCTTAAACCCAAATTGCGAATATGTTGATAAATCGATTTATAAATATCCACATTGTTCGAGATTATTAATTCATATAAATTAATTGGTCGATATAAAAATTTATATTTACTTATTTTATCCATAAATTGATCAATAATTCTTCGGTTTAGTTCACATCCTAATATTTTGTGTTCTACTGTACCATGTTCGCCACATTCGCAATTTGGAGAATCTATGATATTAATTTTGCATAAGTGAAATGGAACCAACGTGTGATTAAATCTAATTCTAGATATAGTTCTGATAAAATCTTTCGACAAGCTTAGCCCACTGAACCATGGTGCTGATGTAAGAGTTGGTTTTATTTCCTTATAAAATAAACCTTTGTTGGAATCTCTATATTTTACCATCCATTTAGCAATACTTTTATGTTTTGATATCAGAAAAAGATCTTCTAGACTAAGCGGATAGTTTACAGTTTGTTCATTTTGTAATGACTCTTTGGCTAATATGTCCACTTTTTCATTATGAATTATTCCGCAGTGAGCTTTAACCCAAACAAATTTAACTTGCTTATTTTCTTGTTCTAGTTCTATGACTGTATTTATTATGTCTTTAAGTATATAATTCAATTTATGTTTACTATAAAGATGTTTAAGCTTTTGTAGAACACTTTTACAATCCGAGATTATTAAGATATGTTTTTTGTTTGTCAATTTTGTTTTAACATAGATTAGGGCTTCTCGTATTGCTAATTGTTCTGCAGAGTATATTGAGAAATGTTTTGGTAATTTTATAGAATCGGAAAAATTTTCGATTGGATCCCAGAATATAACAATAAGATTAATTTTCACTTTTTCTAAATAAGAATTGACCGTAAGCAACAAAGTACAGACCAGACGAGAACTGTCATTGGGAAAAAGACGTAAGACACATTGCCACTACAAAAGGTACTCCTGCATCCTATTTTGAATTGAAATATTTTAATTTGAAATAACGTTCACAACTAGTTTGAATATACTGCAACAGAAAAAAATCTTACCTCAAAACGTAAATCACCAATTGGTGGCTTAGCAAAGGGAATTCCTTTAAATGAGCTGTACGGATTTCCTACCAATGAAACTTGGAATGTACCGCGAACTCGTCCCAACGGAGTACTTATCTCCAGTGAATCATCGTAGCAAACACACACTGCAACAAACAAAAAAATACACTCAAAATAAAAAATAAATAAATTGGTATAAAAGCTTTTTGACAATAACAAGATAAATCACTCATCCTCGTCGTCCAAGCCCTTAGGTCTTCAGTAGTCTTGGTTATACCGTTATATCACTTATATGAAGAGACCAGTGATCCTTATCAGTCTTTTCACTAAATCCTTTTAAAAATCCTACCTTTGACAGTCCAGTAATTAGAATCTTCATCTCTATTGGGAGAATCGTTCACATCCGACGATTATGTGCGTGAAACTCACACTTACACTGACGCATGTGCTTCTTCATGTTATAGTGGCTGCTGAGTATTCCTATCCCTTTCCCTATCTCGTCGCTGCCGATGCATAATATTTCGTTAGTCAGCGTCTCCAAGGGTTTTTTTCACCAGGAGTTTGCTGATGTGTTCCTGTTTTGGCAAATGTCTCCAGTACCTATGACTGATGCTGTTTGAATCAACCGAGATGTACACCCACGTGCAGTGGTTTTTAATACCCAAATACTGGTTCAGGAGTAGTGAAGCCAGTTTCAGACAATGACCTTGTGCTTCGGAAGTTTTTGAAGGTTGTCTAAGAACAGTCTGGATCTGACCTGAAGCATGCTTAGTGCTACCTGACTATCTGAGAGTATAAGGAGTGTGTCTCTATACTCTTTTTCAATGCTCATTTGTAAACACGTTTCAATAGAGCAGATTTTCACCTTGAATACCGATGCATAAATTTCCAAAGATGCGTGGATATTACACCTGGGTCCAGCTTCTTTATCAGTTTCTTTCTTGCTGAGTAAGTGTTTGTTCTATTACACATAACGAAATATTACACTTTGCAAAAGTATATTCGAGACATACGATTTAACAATTGTGCGCAGTCAGCGTTGAGCGTGTGTTTAGTTCCAGCTACCAATCCTGATATGAAAGCAGTGCTGCTAGTCTGAAATGTTTGGTAACTTATGAAGAATAATTGATTTATTTTGTTAGTCAGTGACTACAAAATGCAAACCACGGCATTTTCAAATGTTAAAAAATTTCTATTGCGTGTAATAAAAGTATTGAGGACATCAATTACACAAAAAATATGTAGAATGTTATTTATTGACGTAATATTACTCATTTATTCATTCATAAACCTTTTCTAAGAAAATAAAGCATCGTATTATTGAACTTCAGTTATTCAGTTAGTCACAGGTTTTTTTTTGAATTTTATTTGTATTGTATCTCAAATACATTGTTTTATTTGATAAAAATGGCACTTATACCCAAATATTTTTGTGAAGGTAATTTGTACCTACATAGTGCACACATATTTGTTAAAACTAGAATAAATTTCAGGAAGATAAAACCATGTAATATAATAATAATACATTTATTATCTACATTAAATATACAGGGTGTATCAAAAAGGCAGGACATAAATCATACCACATATTCTAGGGCTAAAAATAACTCGATCCAACTCGAGTTACCCAAGTACAAATATGCATGCGAAAAAAGTTACAACCCCTCGAAGTTACCAAATGAAAATTGATTTTATCAAATATTTCGACAACTGTTCGATATATTATTATAATGAAAGTTGATGAGAGCATCTTAATAAAAAAAATTAAGGAATTATTGCACCCCGTTAAAAAGATCCACTAAACCCACTTCAAAATATTTGTGTACCTCACAATTTAATGCTTATTGTGGCACCATTATTCAAACACATTATTTTTGAAACCTAGTATGCCCCCTAGTACTTTTTACAATTATCCGTTTTTATCGAGATACGGCCTATTTTTCGTTATGCTTCAAAAATTTGGAGTAACAAAAATTAATGTCAATGAACTTTTATTTTTGTCGGAGGTTCCAAATTTTTGATTGAATCTTATTTATTTACAAATGTGCAGATTTTATTAGATGTTCGAAATGGCCCCCATTTTCTTGAATACACAGTCGGCACCCTTTTACTAACGAAAACCGAATATTCTGGAAAAGCAATGGATTCTGACGATATCTAGTTGCAACCAGACTGTAACTTTTTTAGCATGCATGTACTAGGGTATCTTGGGTTGGATCGACTTATTTTTAGTCCCAGAATATGTGGTATGATTATGACCTGCCTTTTTGTTATACCCTGTATAACAGGAACACAATGTAGTATAGCAGAGGCTCCCAACTTTTTTAGCTTGGGGGCCCAATAATATTTTTTTCTACATTCATGCAAAAAACAACACTTTTGTGAACCACATTTAATGGAAAAAGTGGTACTTTATTGCACTAGTGCAATAAAATTTTTATTGCACTCATCTGTCATTCTTGTGTCAGTTTTGTGATGATTAATGACAAACATAAACATTTAAATTAAATAAAAATCCATAGCAAGTATCTGATCCTGCTTTAATACAACAATAATATATGTATATCTTACTACTTAGTCTCAACGAGTTACAATTATTGCAAAAATCTTTAATTAGGTATTTAAAATTTAAATGGTCAAGGCGAAAACCAGCTATGATTGAGTACTGACAAGGTGAAGGCCATAAAGATACAAAAAAAGAAGAACGGGTTGAGTTGGATTAGGTTAGGTTAGGTTATTAACATATTATATTCTAATTTTCCAGTTTTTGCATGAATTTAGAAAAAATATTGTATGCAACTCTTGCAAAACGTGTTTCTTGCACTCGACGTGTTGTCCAACTCGGCCTAAAGACCTCGTTGGACAATTTCACGTCGCGTGCAAAAAACACTCACTTTTTGCACTTGTTGCATAAATAACTATAAAACAATTTTGCAGCTCACCCCAATTTTATATTATTATATAAGTATATAACAAAGAGAATGATAATTGAGTAATACAGACAGAAAAAAAGCTACTGAAGAGGAGTGGTAACCGCAGACATGCATCTTTCTGGCTAATTAGCCGTCCTCAGTACGGTATAACCAAGTAAGGATGTGAAGCTTAGGTGATGTTAATTGAAACTTCTTGAGTTTCGGTCAGCATCCGCGGCCCAGTAGAGAGCTACCCGCCTACTGGTTGGGAGCCGCTGTAGTATAGGATGAGTATTACAAAATAGAGACAACTTTTCGAATGTTTCCAAATAATGTGGGTACATTGCTAGATTGGTTGGGTTAAGTCGAGTAGTCCTTTCCTGCTGTTCCACCAATGCCAGTAATAATATAAATACTCAATTAAATATAAAAGTAACACTAATAGAACAATACATATCAACAAGAAGACAACAAATTTTAAACGTGGAGTAATTGTATATACAGGGTGAATCACGACTAACGGGATGGAGGCTTATAGCGAAACGGTGAAAGTTTTGAAATGTTTGTCACTTAAGTAGTTTGTACATTGAATATACAGGATGTTCCAATAAAGTGTGGCGTATCAAAGTTATATTTTTTTATGGAACACCCTATATTTTATTGCATTTCCTGATTACCCTCAAAAAACAAAATACTGTTTCATAATGGCTCCCTATACCTAAATACAGACGGTTCCGAGTTATGCTGACTTTTTTAAAAATGTGAACATTTCGAAAAAAAATTAATAGCTCATTGATACAACAAATACTAGTGAATTTTCTCTGACAGTTCAGTCATGATTGAGTACTAAACATCTCTTTACAGGGCGTTCAGAATTTTCAGTTTCATTATTAGATCATTCAAATTGTAATATCGGGATTATTTCAAACAGAACACACTGTATTTTAATAATTCATCATATTCCTCTTTCGAATGGTATAAGGGTGTCCTATACCTAGGTATCATACTTTTCGTGCAATTTACAATTTTCTTAAATTGTATGGTAAATCTATTTTAAAACATCCGCAATTCTCTCTTAATTTTATACTTATTATCTTCACATAGTTGTTAAAAAACAGTGAAGTTGCTAATAAAAATGCACACTTGTACTTTCGGAGGTAACTAACTCTTTTTTTACCGATAAGTATATGAGTACATTATAAAACGAAAACAAATTTTCAATAAAGCAAATACATAAATAATACGAAACGAAAAACAAATTATTGATATGGTTTACTCAATAGCCTTTTTGGTGTGCGTCATCGTTTGTGACGTATAACCGGGTCTTCGGTATGTCGTTTATTTTATTTGCTATTTTGACACATATCTAACCTTAAATTTGATAAATAAAATCATCAGGATCGCATTCAGCAGAATTCGAAAAGGCTATGAAATTAATAGTTACCAGCTTCTTTTTCTAACTGAAAATAATTGAAAAGGCTATTGAATGAACCATAGCAAAATTTGAAAAATTACTATGATGGCTGCTCGAGATGCTTGCCATCTTGTGCAATGCAAGACGCGATTCAGGCTTCCGATTTACTTATATTATTCAACACATCGGGTTTTATAGACGCGAAAGCGTCCAAAATTCTTGATTTCATATCGTATGGAGTAGTAGGATATTTTTATTATAACCCATTATGATGTTGCATGAATCCAACACTAAAATGGAACTGATTTATCTGACCAATTATATCCTTTTTAATTGAATATCTCAATTTCGATACCGTGAAAACCTGTTAAACTATTTATTATTTTTTTCCTCTTATCCTTATCATAAAATTCCCGTCTCTATAGGAAGCTGACCGGTAAATTTATTATGGTCATATTTCTTTAAATAGAAATGGAAATTATTGGGAACAGCAGCGGCAGAAAACTAAATATCTAAGGGATGTAAAAATCTGTACTTTTTCCACAACACTTCAAAAAGGGAAAGTTTCACTCACAATTGATTTTGCATTTTCTTAAAACTTCGCCCTTGTCCACTAGAGCGTGAACTGATATGTACAGCTTTTAACAAAATAATGATCCTCTTTTTAACCACTTCATGCTAAATGGCAACCATTTTTTGGCAAAAACAGAAAATAAAAACGAAGGACATTGAATTACACTTCAAAGTTGAACGAAGCTGGTATATTTGTAAGATAGAACCAACCAGTATAGACCGGTTTCGACGTAATTGCGCCTCATCCGTAGAGAATCTCTGAGAGCAACCAAAACATTTTCTTTCAATTCGAATAGCCTACTTCGGGGCGTAATAATCTATAAAACTGGTATACAGATTGCGAAGATTCTTATGGAAGTGTGCCGGGTTATACAAGTGCGACAGAAAAACAGCTGAAAGAGAGAGAAAAAATAATTAATGCCCAGTCATCAAGGCGTGGTCTTAATTCCAGAAGCCAGTGGCCGAGTGTTGATTGCTCCCCTATTTTAACCGCTGTTGCCAGAAGCGCATATTAATTTGTACAAATGATATTTTTCTCTCGTTTTCGTTGACTTTTTTTCGAAGTCATGCACAATAGGTAAAACAAAACACTTTCATCCGGCAACAGTGTCTTTTACAGAGAGAATTCACATTTAAACTTACAGCCTCGGGAAATAAGTATACACCCCTATTCTTTCTCTCTGTATATATCTCCTTGTCGTACTTGTGTAATCAGAGGCGAGGGTTCCGATGTAATTTTTGCAATCTGTATTTGGTAGTAATACGTTTGAATTTTTTTCTATTTATATCTATTAATAACTTTATAAAAATTGCAATATTATTTAGGGTTCAAAATTTGCAAAATGGAGACCATATTTTAAAGTACAAAATTCTTTAATGAAATCTTTTTTGGGGGAATTGATTTTCAGGGGTTGGAATAACACTCCAAAAGCTTGGGAAAAACCCCAAGTATCTTTCAAGCGGAAATGCACGCCATGAGAAAGTGCGCCCAGTTCAATATCGATAAAGGATACAGAGGACAAAAGATTATCATAATGACAGATAGTCAATGAGCCATTAAGGCACTGAGCTCTTGTCTAATCAGTTCCAAAATGGTGTGGGAATGCCTAGACAAACTCAATGAGCTAGGCGAGAACCTTACTTACTTACTTACTTTACTTACTTACTTACTTTACGTTACCTTACTATGGATTCCAGGACACACTGGAATATAAGGAAATTAAATAGCAGATGAACTAGCAAAGAGGGGGGCCGAAATACCTTTCTGGGGGCCTGAACCCTTTTGCGGAATCAGCCCCAATGTAATATTGGAGGAAATAGGCGAATGAAGAGAAGATCTGACCATTGGTAAGATCTAGTAGGGCTTAGACAATCAAAGATTCTTCTGGGTGACTATAACCTGTTGAGATCAAATGAATGCATAAGTCAAAGTATAACTGCGCTAAGAATTTTAACAGGGATCCTAATGGGACATTATCGCCTGAATGGGTACCTGAAAAAGATCAAAATAGTGGAGGAAGAAGAATGTAGATTTTGTGACATGGAAGAACAAACCTCCATCCACATACTTTCCAATTGCTCATCACTCCAAAATCCTAGAACACAGTACCTGGGAGATTACTAGATAGAAGAGGAACATTAACCTAACTTGAAGCCTGCAAATATCCTGAAATTCCTCCGGGAAATAGGACTAAAGGAGCTACTAGTTTCAGTACTCTCCTCAGAAACTAAGTGGAAGTAAGGGGCATAATAGATCTTTCAGGTCGCAGTGAATGTTACCCCAAAAAACACTATGATGGCATCATCCGTTTTCTACTAGGATTTTTGTCAAAAATATTTACCCATTGCTTGGCGTACTATTTCCACTTGATATTACACTAATTACTACAACTTCTTTTTCAAAATTTGACTCAATTCAAATTAGAATTGGAACTGATATGCTGTCAGTTTGTGTGACAAGGCGGCTTTGATTCGGTTAGTAGTAAGTAGTCTGTGTGTTAAATATTTAAGATCCTTCTAAATTCTAGTGACCGTTAAGTTTGAAAAATCTATTAATTTAATCTCTTCTATTAATATAATTTTCTAGAATTTCTGTAATCTATATACTCCAAGCGATGCAAATGTAATATACCCAATGTTATATTACTGCTGCGGAATTTGTTGTCAACTAATTGTATTTGATAATATTCAGAAATGTTCACTTAAACATTCTCCGGTAAAACAAACTTTTCCTTTGAAAAAATATATAAGATATTTTTCAACTCACCTCCAGTTAACATGGTTAACACTAGTACAATAAATGTATCGAACATGATCATGTTTACATCAAACCTCTCTCGCCGGTAAAAAAGTTGTTAATGAAAATTGTGAAACTGTGAGACGGTCCTAATTAGTGCATGTAATGGTAATTACCAGTAGCGGCGTTTATATTTTTTACACTCCGCTACAAATTGGATTTAAAAAATATGCAACGATTTCAAAGAAAGGTAAAATATTAACGAGATACTTGAAAATTGACATATATCTAATTTTTAACTGACTTATAATTTCTTATTTCTATTAATTCAAAGTGTATAGCTCACATAATAACCTTTTTGGTGTGCGTCATCGTTTGTGACGTTTATCCGGGTTTTCGGTATATCGTTTATTTTATTTGCTATTTTGACAGATATATCTAACCACTTTCCATAGAACTAGACAGTGCGATATATGTCACTTTCCTATGCGGTCGTAGGAAAAAATTTTGTTGCACTCATCTGTCATTCTTGTGTCAGTTTTGGGATGATTTATGACAAACAAACATTTGAATAAAATAAAAATCCAGAGCAAGTGTCTGATCCTGCTCTAATACAGCAATAATATAAGTATATCTTACTACTTAGTCTCAACGAGTTACAATTATTGCATCTTTGATTATTTAAAATTTAAATGGTCAAAGCGAAAACCAGCTATGATTAAGTACTGACAGGGTGGAGGTCATAAAGATACAAAAAAAGAAGAACGGTTTGAGTTTGAGTTCCTAACATATCATATTCTAACTTTTCAGTTTTTGCATGAATGTAGAAAAAATATTGTATGCAACTCATGCAAAACGTGATTTGACAACTGGAAGTGTTGTCCAGCTCGGCATAAATGCCTCGTTGGATAATTTCACGTCGCCTGCAAAAAAAATCACTTTTTGCACTTGTTGCATAAATGACTATTTAATTTCAAAAAAAAATTATTTCCCAAAGCCTCTGCAATATTAAAGATAAAGTTAATTTTATCCACATATTGTTTTCTTATTGTTGATAATGGATAGGTATAACTATATTTAGATAGGTATGATTCAATTGTTTTTATTGGTTTGATAAAGCAGGAAATAGTTTTTGCCGTACTAGTCCTGATTATTACTAGAGATTACTAGAGATTTCGCAGTAAGTAAATAATATTTGAACCATCCACTGGCATTTACTTTTACATGCATTCATTTGATCTCAATGCGTTGTGATCACTGATCACCCATCAAAATATTTGATTAAATCTAAGCCCTACTAGATTTTTTTAATTGTCATATCTTATCTTATCTTCGGCTTTGTCTACTTCTTCCAATATTTCATTGAAGCTGATATTTTACGTTATCACTCAAAGGGTTCTTTCAGTCTTCCTCTCTGCTAGTTCATCTCATCTGCTATTTCATTTCCTTCTTTTATAGTGTGTCCACAATTTCACAAGATCTAGTAGGGCTTATACAATCAAAGATTCTTCTGGGACAACCTCTGTTGAGATCAAATAAATGCATGTCAAAGTAAAACTGCGATAGGAGTTTTAACAGGGATGCTAACGGGACATTGTTGCCTAAATGGGCACGTGAAAAAGCTCAAAATAGTGGAAGAAGAAGAATGTAGATTTTGTGGCATGGGAGAACAAACCTCCATCCACATTCTTTTCAACTGCACAGATACTCCATGAGTATCCTGGAGCACAGTACCTGGGAGATTACTGGATAGAAGAGGAACATTTACCTAAGTTGAAGCCTGCAGATATCCTAAAATTTCTCAGGGAAATAAAACAAAATGAGCCACTATTTTGTGAGACTAAGTAGAAGTAAGAAGGCACAATAGACCTTTTATGAATAGTGAATGTTACCTAAAAACACATACATATATACATATTTGCGCGAGTTGTCCAACATGTTTAAGAAATTGAGAAAATAGTTACTAACTAGTAGTTTTGGAACCGTTGGCGATATTCGTCACTGAAACCTGTTCACACTGTCACTTCACTTTTAGTCACTTAAGAAGATGATTCGTTATTATAGAATAATTTGTATTTGCAAATTTATAAGAATTAATAAAATAGAGAGTTTAATCAATTTAATTATTTCCAAGCTAAGTACGGACCTGTTCGATGATATTTCAAGTGTACAGCATATATTTTTCAACAGGTGTCAACTCAAAGTTACCTCACTGTAAATATATGTTTGAACAGACTTTATCATATAGTTCACCAAACTTTATTTTCATAATACTCGTATATCATTTTCCAATATTAATGCGCACATATTTAGATTAAAAAAAACTGGGTATCTGAAAAAGCCACATTGACACTAAAAAATAAAAGATATTTATTATGTGTATGAAATAATTAACACAAAACTGTTTAAAGATTTATTCAGTTGGCCACCTTGACCTGTGTACTTACATACTTAATCTTGAATTATTCCCAGCATATCGCTTCCACATTATGTCAGACATCTTCCCCCTTCGTACAAAAGTCATTTATCATTATACCTAATCTCACTTATTTTTTATACCACATTTATAAATATTCAACAATAAAATTATGTGTGATTCTGTGAATACATATGGAAATTTATTGAAAAAAATTAACCTGCTAGTAAAATGTTGTGGTACGCTCATGATATAAAACTCTAACAGTTGTAAAATTTTTTTCTACCTTCATGATGGGAGAAATTTATCTAAATTGTCACAAAAAAATGAACCATTTTCAGAAATGTTGTCATACGCCTATGATGGGAGGAACTTTTTCTAAATAAATTAACCCCATCAAAAATGTTTATCGTCCGCCAATGGTAAATGAGAAATTTTACAAATGAGTGATTCCTTTATACAAATTTTATCTTAGGTCAATGGTAAATAGAAATTTTTTAAGATGAATGTTTCCCTTTCAAAACTCGTATATTCCCATGGTAAATGAAAATTTTCACACAAAAATTAACATATTTTCAAAAATTTCATCATAGGCTCATATGTTGTGTGCTGCATAACAAAGAAAGCCTGGCATAACATGAAAAGAACTGGCGAACTGCAGTCCAATGTCATTGAAGTAGAGGAGAAAATGTGGGATCTTGACTACTTGATCGATCAGACAGTCTACCCATTAATTATAACGTCAAAAGGAGATGAAAGTTTCTCAGATGACGAAGAATATTATAATTTTTTAAAATTTAATTTCTGTATAATGTATTTTTTGTATAATGTTCAATAAAAAATAAGTGTATCTAATAATATATGTACATAATGCCTAATTTTTATTTTGTTAAAATAAAATTCTCCCTATTTTACCAGTATCCTATCGGCACACCTTTGGCACACTATTTTGAGTGTTTGTGAATGGATAACAATAGGCTGAACCCATATATTGACCCCAACCCGGGTGGTATTTCCTGCACTTGATAAAAAGAAAAAATTTTACAATGAAATCAATGTCAAACTATAAGAATGGCTTAAATATTCGTTGGGTTACTCGTGTTTGCATACCTAATCAGGTTTTATTACCCTATACCTTTTTCAGAAATAAACTACAATCAAATTATTAGATACTTTCAATATACCCCGTATTTTTGATCTCGCAGAATGTGTCAGGTGTGAGAAGTCAAAACGCTACCAACATTTTTTTGGTATCGCAAATCCGTCCCTGATCGAATTACAATAAATTTTGCCGAGAGGTCATTGCCTATCTTGATTAATAAAATGTATTTCTGTACGTCTCAATTCTTATCTGGAATACATGTGTATATAGTAGTTATTTTTAACACAAACAAGTTAGCACCAAGTTAGTATGCAGTAGTATCTTATATAAATGTGTAGTGCTCAAGAAAAATGCTGCTTCGATTACAACTTATAGTTTTTGCAATTATTAAAAGTAAGAATTTACGTATTTATTATATTTTTAGTTTTATCAGCATTAATAAGTAACGTAAACAATGTTCAATTCATATCAATTAAACCATGAAAGCAATAAACAAACATGTGATAAAATACGGAAAAATAAATCTGCTCTTGTCGATATAGGTTTTATCTCATCCGTTAATAATTAAAACGTGAATTTGAAACTCCAAATATAATTGCACCTACTTTACTTGACGAGCTTATATGACTCAGAATGCGTATAAGTAGGCGCCATTTAAAAGACAGCGGGAAAATTGAAAATTATATTTGGAGTAAAATGAAACTGAAAATAAAAATGAAATCTATCTTGTACTGACGAGAATCCGTTTTGCAAGCAAGTGATATTGTCTCTTCTAATTACAAACCAGTATGGTTGGTTTTATCTTGCAGATATACCAGCCCCGTTTAAATTCCACAATAAGCCCAAGAGGCTGAGGTGGTGCCAGCCAAGGGACGGCTCCCTTAAAAAAAAACTTTTAAATTGTAATTTATGGTCTGTCGGTGAATATATAGCCCGAGAAGTAGATGTTTCTATGTTTCATCTTAGCAATAAGATTGATTTTATTATTTTATTAGACTAACCGCTTAATTTTCCAAATAATAAAGGAAAGTTACCTCACATAACACAAAATGCTTCTTAGCTCATATATGATTTGAGAAAAAATTCGTTTTTACAGATCCTTATAAAATTATTTATTATAAAACGAATTATTTATTTTAAAAATCTGAATACTTTAATATTCCTTGCAATCAACAATTTTATTTTAAAACTTACAATAAGCTGTAACTCGTTAACGGAAAAAAGTTGAAAAAATTGTTTCTAAAGTAGAGAGGGGGAACTAAAATGACATAAAAAGGTACCCCATGTACAAAAATTTAAATTACAACCCACTACTTGTAATACGTCGTTGAAAAGCTCGTGGAAAATGCTTTCCAATAGTCTAAGTCATAATTATACAGAGTGTAACAATAAAGCAGAAAAAAGAATTTGACAACAAAAATAACAATTAATTGTGGAAAGATATTTAGTTCCCCAAAAAATTGATTGCTTGGCATCTTTAAAATAGTATATTATTAAACGAGCATTTCATGATAGCCAATATTCACGAGCCGCAGGCGAGGGGCGCAAGTCAGCCGAGTGAATATTGGCCATAACTTGCGAGTAAAATCCTATACTTTGTCCACGAACCTTAATCTCTTTATTGAATAAAAGTCAGTAACTATCATTTGGTATTACTAACCTCAAAATGTTGTGACAGCTACATAAAATAATTTGACATATATAGAGATGGAAGATACTGTGTAAAGTATCAATACAACGTACCGTTATAAATATATTGTTTTAAAATACTTAATATTAGAAAATATCGTTATGACAAGTATCAATACTAAAAATTACAATATTTTATCCATACGATATATTTCAGAAACAAAATTCCTGAACAAACTACACAGATTTAATAGTTTATTTATCATATTGTACCCCCATTTCTGTCGCGAATTATGAACCACAATACACTCCAGTGTATTATAAACCATAATTCACGACAGTTGATATGTGGGTACCATATACCTTTTGTTAGGAGGTGAAATATTGACTTATTATTATTAGGTGGTCGTGGACAAAACACATTTTGTGATTAATTTTTGAATTTTCTTTCTGTACTACAATGGCTTACAGTATATCTACATAAACGTGTGGAAATAATTTTAATATTAATTTGTCTCCCAGAA
The DNA here is from genome assembly GCA_963978555.1 of Galerucella nymphaeae. Lineage (NCBI taxonomy): Eukaryota > Metazoa > Arthropoda > Insecta > Coleoptera > Chrysomelidae > Galerucella > Galerucella nymphaeae. The sequence continues at coordinate 9,954,926 of OZ021707.1, read as the reverse complement.
CTAAAGTTATTTGCAGACAGCTAACGTGTAAAGCCACGTTATAATATCCGAGATAGGTATATAGAGATGGGCTCAGTGGCAAAAGGAATGCCGCAAGAGTTTCGATTAAGCAACTGAAATTGAAGTCCTTGGACAATTTAAAAACGTTTTTGGTCGATATCTCGGGAGCTTAGCACTTTAGGGAAAAAGTCTTTAGGACCGTTATTGTAGAAAATAAAATGTTGTTGCCTTTACTTGCCCGAACTTTATTTTAAGACAGCACCTGAAGCTCCACCGCAGCATTTTGTGATTTTATTCAAAGTAAGTGATCCTATAAACCTAGAAAAAAAATTGGATCAGAATTTTAGTGCGAGGTGGACCAAAAAAAAACGGCTATTTTTACTGGCGTTTACATTGATATATTTTTTCAGTTTCCCTATGTACTGAATCCGCTCCACCAATTGTAAACCTTCCTCTGGGTACTATCGAAGGTTATGTTGGAACAACTGTCTTAGGACGAGAATATAGTGCGTTTGAGGGTGTACCATACGCAACTCCTCCTGTAGGAAACTTAAGATTTCAGGTAAATACACGTTTCAAATAAGAATAAACAAAATTTAACATTTTTTATTCTTTTTGGAAGTGTGTTCCATTCGTTAGATTACAGGTCAGATTAATAAAAACGAGTTGAGAAATTGAATTTATTGTTTTAGGAGCCTATTTCCCCAAAACCTTGGTCGGGAATATGGAAAGCCAGAACCATGTTCAGATGTATTCAGTATAATCACTATACTCCCACTGGTGAAGATATGGTTATTGGTAAGATATTTTTATCGCTCAAACATAAAGTCAGTATTTTTTTATGCATTCAGGCCAAAAACAAATCTTTATTGAACTAATATTGAGTGAAAAATTCTTTATTGCACTTACCAGCCAACACTCTATCTATAAAGATCAACTGACAAGTCACAAGTATATGATCTTTCATGATCGGATATAAAAAATAAATAATAAAACTTCACTACCTAATCTTTGCGTTCACAGTAGCTCTGGGTTCGGTCGTCTTTTTTTATTGCTAGCCTGTTGAATTAGATTATTTTAGCGAGAAAGCAATTCTTAATTCGGTACCTATTGAGTTAACATAAAACGCTTAAAATATATTTAATTTCTAGGAGACGAAGACTGTTTATATTTAAATATTTATAGCCCTAACGTTAATGCTAAAAAGAAAATGAACGTTTTGGTTTTTATTCATGGCGGAGCATTTATGTTCAACATGGGAGGTTTGTTTGGTCCGCAGATAATTCTAGATAGAGACGTTGTTTACGTAAATATTAACTACCGATTAGGACCTTTAGGTAAGAATTAATGTTTAAAAGAAAAGAATATTATTTGATCAAAACAATTAATATTTAAATTTTGGTTGCTTTTCCAGGATTTTTGAGTACTGAAGATGAGCTAGTTCCCGGTAACAACGGTATTAGAGATCAAGTTCGTGCACTTGGATGGATCAAAGAAAATATTGAACATTTCGGTGGTAATCCAGAATCCATTACTATAATGGGAATGTCCGCAGGAGGCGCTAGTGTACAAACCCATTACATTATTAAACAATCAAAAGGTAAGAAGATATTGCCGTAAAGTCTTTCAATCCTTAATTGTACCTATGTTTGTTTGTATGTATGTATTTTTTGGGGTAATATCCACTGAGACCTGAAAGATTTATTGCGCCCCCTTACTTCTATTTAATTTCTGAGGAAAGTCTCTGAAACTAGTAGCTCCTTTAGTCCTATTTCCCGGAGGAATTTTAGGACATCTGCAGGCTTCAACTTAGGTAAATATTCCTCTTATATCCAGTAATCCCCCAGGTACTGTGCTCTAGGATTCTGTGCAGTTGGAAAGTATGTGGATGGAGGTTTCTTCTTCCATGCCACAATATCTGCATTCTTCTTCCTCCCCCAGTTTTTTCAGGCGACAATGACCCGTTAGGATCTCTGTTAAAACTCTTAGTGCAGTTTTACTTTGACTGAATTCATTTGATCTCAACAGGTTTGTAGTCACCCAGAAGAATCTTTGATTGTCTAAGCCCTACTAGATCTTTCCAATAGTCAGTCTTCTCTTTATCTAAATGAATAGTTACCTTATTATGGATTCCAGGACACACTGGAATAGAAGGAAATGAAATAGCAGATGAACTAGCAAAGAGGGGGTCTAAAATACCTTTCTGGGGGCCTGAACCTTTTTGCGGAATCAGCCCCAATGTAATATTGGAAGAAATAGGTGAAGCCGAAAGAAAGAGAACATCAATCCTTGATTACTCACAGTCTCTTTTTTTATAAAATGAATAACATTAGACATAACTTTACGTGTTTCAATATTTAAAAGTTTGCCTTTGAGACTAGCTAATACTAGACTGTACGTAGATGTTTATTAGCTAAATTTCTCACAGCTTCTTATTGCTCCTGGACTCCCTTATTCGCACGACGAATACGCATCGTTTAGACTTGAACTTCCAGGTGAACTCATTCTATCTAAGCTAAGTGCTACTCCTGGCGGCAGAATATTGAAGGTCATTCTACGGTATACTCCTTCCGTTTATGTGTTAATTTATAAATTCTTGAGGGCTAGTAAGATTTTCAAATGCTCTGGTACAAAAATTCAGTGTAGCGGGTTTCTACGTTCTAAAACTTCCCTTCATTTGTATCTATATAAACACCCCGTGCTAATATTAATTGCCTTTATTTATTTTTACATTTAAATTTTTAGGTCTGTTTTCCAAGGGTATATCGCAAAGTGGCAATGTATTAAATCCATGGGTACTTATGGAACAGCCCTTAAATAAAAGTAGAACTGTAGCTTCTCTCGTTGGATGTCCAGCTGAAGACAACAAGGAAATGGTGAATTGTTTGAAAACTAAACCGGCTCGACAAATCGTACATACGATGAAACATTTTCAAGTGAGTGCCAATACAAAAAGCACCCATGAAATATGATAATTTTCATTTGAAATTTCAGCCTTGGTTATATAATCCTTTTTCACCATTCGGTTTAGTAGTGGATAGCTGGGCAAAGGATCCAATTTTCCCTGAACATCCTTTAATACTGCTCCGTAAAGGACATGTCCAAGATTTGCCGTGGATAACATCGTACACTTCAGCTGAAGGATTGTACCCAGGATCAGGTAAGCTTTATCTTTGTAACTAGTAAAAGATTGTATTGATATGAATATAAGACGCACACCTGTGGTAAATTCAAAATATCAACGAAAAAAGCAACTCCAGAGGATGGGAAAATAGAACTTACTCTGGGAAAATCCACTATCTACGGCATGGTCGGGTGAAGGATGTGCTCTCGGTAGGGTCGAGTTGTCACCCGTTATTGACAGGTGAATAGTGAAACTGAATCCCAAAAGAAATAACAAATTCTACCAATATATTTCCAAAATTTCACTTGCCCCTTACACAATTAACTGGAAAAGTTGTTTTTTACTTTTTTTTTGTCGGGAGACAACTCGACTTCATCCTGTGTACTAGAAGTGTCATCACCGCTACTTTGCAATCTTAGTAGAAGACCAGAGGGTTTACCAGGGTTGTATTGAATATAATGCAAAGTAGGTAACTAATTAATTGTTGAAATTTGTTGTAGATTTTTATTATGACGAATATTTGGATTATTTAGACAAAAGATGGAACTATATAATGCCTTATATTTTACACTACAACGACGTGATACCTTCTTATCAACTCAATAAAGTCGGTACCAAAATTAGATTGGAATATCTTAAAAACAGAGAGGTCAGCAAAAGAAGTTTCGATAAATTAATTGAGGTAATTCGTCATGTAATTCTTTATACAAAAAAGTACTAATTAACAAACAAAGTGTCCTATAGGTATGAAGAAATACTTTTTAATTTAAGTTCTATCCACATTGAAAAAAAATCTAATTTCAGGTAATGAGTGATCGACTTTTCATAAAAGACATTGAAACAGCAAGTCGTTTGCATGCGGCCGCAACCAATTCACCGGTATATTGTTACTATTTCAATTATAGAGGAGCTCAAAGTAAATCTGACTTAAGAACTCATTCAGACGTAAACATAGGTAGGTTTATTTTCTATTACAGCCTGTATATATATTTTGTGTGTGTGTGTGTGTGTGTTTTGGAAGCTGTTCTGATGCCAGAAGCATTGCAGCCTATTGTACTCTACACCCATACACCCACATTTATTCCACCCATCCAGTTATCCCCGTACCTTCGAGTACACGATATAGGTCCACTGGATGTGTGCCATATTAGGTTTGTTCCAACCGCAGTCAGAAATCGTCAGAAGCGATCAGAGAATAACTGGTCATAGCAAACAACGAGTTATTTCCACGTAATTCCTATCACTGATTGCAATGGTCGACTATTCTCTGATCGCTTCTGACGGTTTCTAACTGCGGTTGGAACAAACCTATTGTCTCCTCGAGTCCAGTGCCTCACAGTCAGATAAGATATGGGTTATGGTCTTGGTCTCCATGCCACAAAGTCTGAAGCTGAGGTCCTCGTTATATAACCCTATTTTATGCAGGTGATCTTTTACCGGGGTACGACCCGTTAGATAACCTGTAATAATTCTTAGGTTATTCCTACTGATATTCAGTAGTTCTTCGGCCCATTTTACACATTGTCCCCTATGAAGGTTTTACTGTGTACCTGCTTTGGAGTGTTCCTCCCATGAGGTCTATATTGGCTTTGTACCCATTTTTGTATTTACCCTCGGACTACCTTCTTTGTGGTTCCAAGCTGGTTCTGGTCCAGATGATGTTATACATTTATTAATGCTTTTGGGGTAATCGGTTTGATCTTAAGAAGGAAATTTTATTAGATAGGTAGACTGAAGAGACCAGAAGAACACAGAAAACTTGACTTTTTGTTATTTTGTGAGATGTTAAAATTTCCAGGTGCAGATAAGTATTAAGACGAAGAAAGTATTAAGGCAACGATAAAATTCGAGTAGGCATACGTATTTTGGAATATTTTGTAAGCGGGATGAATGGAGGAGTTCAGTCTAAGGTCAGTATAGCCAACAAAAAGTGTATTTTTCTGACAAGAATGACAGTTAAGGTCTGCTGTTCAAAAGATTTTGCATGATTTTTATCATTGCGAACATCTATATTGCTTTATTAAAATAATGAATACCAGGGAAAGCGTATAATTTGAAATTTAAAATGACTTTTTAGCTGAATACTCAACATATTAGTGGCCAATTATTCTAGAAACTCTTGGCATGTCACCATTTCATATCTGTTATTCAGTCACTAGTTACGTCAAATGTCAGTGAAAAAAGTAATTAGAAGAGTGGAGATGCAGCTAATTAGAAATGCTACAAAAATCTAATCAAAAATGGACATACGCAATTAAACGAATATCAACAAAAATAAATACAACTGACATTTGACATAACTAGTAATTGATCAACAGAAATGAAGTGGTGACATACCAAGAGTTCCTAGAATTATTGGCCACTAATATGTTGAGTATTCAGCTAAAAAGTCATTTTAAATTTCAAGATACACGCTTCGGGGGTGTATTCATTATTTTAGTAAAGTAATATAGATGTTCGCAATGATAATAAACATACAAAATCTTAAGTTTTGAATGGTAGACCTTAACTGTCATTCTTGTCAGAAAAAAACACTTTTTGTTGGCCACACTGACCTTAGACTGAGCTCCTCTATTAAACCTCTCGGACAAGTGACATTTAAAAGATGTTCGATAAATAGTTTCTGAGATACAGCGGGTTATCTATTTCGATGAGACAGGTACATGTGGAAATTACCAATAATCGATTCAAGGAAAAGACAATAGTGAATTTTCGAGATAAAAATAGTAGTTCGTGGGAAATTTAATAATTTAATTGGATAAAAGTGCAAACTAGTGAATATCAAAGACAAGGCTTATTTTATCTCCGTATTTTCTTATGTACGTTATTGCAGGAGTATGTCACGGAGATGACACTTCGTATGTTTTCAAGACCAAAATCGATACATTATCGAGCGACGAAGACCGATTCATGTGCGATATTATGGTCAATATGGTGATTTCTTTCATGGAAACCGGGTAAGTAGTTGAGTTGTTTGTTATTTGAATAAAATTGTTTTTATTTCCGAAAATTTGTAGCAAACCTGCCGTAGCTGACATAGCATGGAAACCTTTGTCTAAAAATTTGGAGGATCCTTGGGTACAATTACGTATAGACAGTCCCGAAAAAATATTCGTGGAAGAAAAGACTGATATAGGAAATAAAAAATTCTGGGAAAGCTTACCGTTCGCAGAAAACGAAAATCTGTTTCCTACCAAAGACGAATTGTGATAAATTCATCGGGTAAAATTAAATAAAAATATTTTTTTTATATATAAATAGTTATTTTAATAGAAACTTTCTCGAACAAATCAACACGTTTTATATGATTTCAAAAAAAAATTATAAATAAAAATTAAATAAATATAAAATATCTATTTTGGTATCAAACTGTCACTCCTACTTCGCCTAAAATGTCTGACAATCTTTCCAGATGAATCGAAACCGATCCGAATTCTTTGTTACTTCTGTTTAGCAATTGGAATGCGTTCATGTACTCTAATTCCGAAAATTCAGGTCCCTTGTCTACAATACCATTAAGAATATCCTGCAAAGCCAACAAAATAAACATATGACACACATATTCAAAATAACAGGATTTGGAAAAAATGGAAATTGTAATAAGTTGAAAGAACATAAAAAGCCTTGAACTTGGTAAGGCTCTCTCCTCCTATTTTGCCATGATTGTGTGTGATGAGCTTAATCGGAACCCAAGAAGCGAGTGCATCTATCAAGACAACGCAGAATTTTTTGGACTTCTTTAGAGAAATCCAATGGTATGGTAAGATTTTTAAAAATTATGAGCGCCGTTTCTTCGGGTTTTGATGGTGGGAGTTACTTTTTCGATCATGTGCGGGATGGTCGCTACGATAGTTCCTGCAAGAAGGTGTTTGCTTTTGCTTTGAGGATCTGTGTTCGTAACTACCATAGTTGATAGGTGTAGAGCTTGGGTTTACCATCAGTAACGGAGTGGCCTAATTTTGTACAATATTTTAGGACAAGTAGAAGTGGATTGGCGTTTGAAATTTCTATGGTTGAAGCCATAAAGGAAAATGTCTTTTGATATTGTCAGGTGAAGTTGAATTTCAGAGTTTGTGATGATTGATTGGGAAGGTTGAAGAGTTATTAGCTTTGGAGACGATCCCCCAGCGTTTTATGAAGTTTATTTGAAGATCTTTGAGAAGATCAAAGATCTTGTAATGGAAATATTTTTGTCAACGTTGTAGATGACAAAAGACAAGTTTAGTGTGTTTCTTTTAGCTGGAGTGCTTTTCCTAGAGTTCCAGAATTTGTGATGAGTCTGATTGGGGAGGTTGTAGAGTTAGTAGCTTTGGAGACGATCCTCCAGCATTTTATGAAGTTTATTTGAATATCTTTAAGAAGATCAAAGATCTTTTCACTGTAATTGTTATTGTCAACATTATAGATGACAAATGACAAGTTTAGGGTGTTTCTTTTAATTGAAGTGCTTTTCTTGGAGACAGGAGTTTGAGAATAGAGAAGTAAGTGTATCACTTTGTTATCTCCTATGGCAAAGTTTCTCGGAATTTTGAGGAGGGCTGTGCAAATGGGATCAGGTAAGAAATTTGGCCTCTTAAGATTTCGGAAGGATTAAAAGATCTTTCTGAGAGCAGAGCAGTTAATGGTAATGATGTGTTGAAGGATGATTTGGACATAGAAGTCCAAACCGAGGCTGCTTCGTCGATTTGACTTAAGAGTGGGTGTTCCATGGATGGAGGAGGCTTGAGAAGAACTAGAAGATTGCATGGACCAAGCAGGAGATTTGGCGGCCTGGGCGTAGATGAGTTTATTCAGTCATTTGTCGATTGCGAATCTTTTACGCCTTCTTTTATTGAACGAAACAGTATTTCACTCCTCTTTGGGGAGAGTTCATTTTGGGGGTTGTTGGAGTCAAATATGTGAGATATTAAGGAGATTTTAAGTATTTGAGAAGAGGAAGTGGACGAGCCGTTAAGATTTTTTGAAGGGTGTCTCGGAAGTTGTCAGGTAGGTGAGTTTACAAGTAGTTAGAGAAAAATCTAGAAATTCAGTGTCATCAAGTTTTTTGTTTCTCGTCGTTGACCTGGTACTTGTCATGGTGGGAAAGTGAGGGAGTTTTTTTTTACTGATACACTATTGCATTATAGATGTAGGATTTACACAAGGGATCATATACCACAATTAGAAAAACATTTATGATCACATTAAACAAAATTTTAACGTTTTTTAAATATATCCGACTTACCTCCGGTGTCAAAAAGAACAACTCGAAATAATGTCTGGCGTGATCCAAAGCAACTTCTCGGGTCATCGTGATATTCGTTAGAGTTTGTTGTAACGTAAAAATATTTCTACACATTCTTTGGATACCGGCTTCATCGATTACGTTCATGTATTGCGCTGAACTTATTAAAATTTTTGCTATTAGATGTCCTAGACCTTCGAATATGTACTGAAATTAAAATTGAATAAAATGAAGAAGAGTAAAAATGTGGCGGTTGCAATGAATTATGAAATAAAACAATTTTAATTTGTTTAAATCTACATATTAAACTTGAAGTTGTGACGCGTTTCGCTAACACAGTAGCTTTGTCAAACGAATTGAGGTATAATGAGAAATTAGTCAATTTATACAGTCCCTTAATACTAAATTAAAAGGATTTTAACAATAAAATTATGATCTATTTACATGGAAATAGAATGAAAAAGGAGAAAAATGTGACTAAATATGGGATTAACTACTTTAGTTACAAGTTTACCTGGAAATTCATTGACAACAATCCTACAGGAAAACCTTTCTAGGTAAAAAGGTTTAATAGGGGAGAATTGTTGATATCTATTTGGTCGTTAAGAAGATTATCTAAATATTTGTTTTTATTCATCTCAAGGGCTTCTGAAAGATTTAATTCGAAGTATTTAGGTTCTATATGAACACCAATAAGAAATTCAATTAAGTTGAATTGTCAAAAAAAGTTGACAGGTCATAGGTAGCTTTGGTTGACATTTCGGTGCGGAAAAGTGCCATAGCGTGTACTTTTCGCATTACTTTTACAACGGTTATCAGAAGAATTGCTTTACGTATAAAAGTTTGTGTAGAAAAGCGTGTTTTGCATAGTGGTTGTAGGAAAACTACTATTATATAGGTAGAACATTTAGGAATTTTAAAATTAGAATTCAAGAACACAAACGTAGCTATGACAACCAAAAATCAGATTCCAACTACTCAAATCATTTATTAGCAAACCAAAACACTTTCAATTGAAATTTTGAAATTTTACATATAGAGCCTAAATCTTTTAGAAGCTCTTGAGATAAATAAAAACAAATATTCAGATAATCTTCTTAACGACCAAATATATATCAACAATTCTCCCTTATTAAACCTTTTTACCTAGAAAGGTTCCTGTAGGATTGTTGTGAATTAGTTTCCAGTTAAACTTGTTAAATACTTCAGTTGATCCCATATTTAGTCACATTTTTTTCCCTTTTCATTTTATTTCCTTGTAAAAAGATCATAATTTTTTTTGTTAATATCCGTATAATTTAGTATTAAGGCACTGTATAAATTGAAAAGTTCTCATTATACCTCCATTCGTTTGACAAAACTACTGTGTTAGCGAAACGCGTCACAACTTTAAATATTATGTAGATTTTAACAAATTAAAATTGTTTAATTTCATAATTTAGTATGGATCTACATCAAGTAAAAGCCTCATCTATTCAATGGTTGTAATGAAATTAGAAAATAATTATTTCAAAATATATATTCAAATTAGTTCTCAGTTAAAGCTGTAAATTTTATTGAATAATTGATTGATTAGATAGGGCCTAGAAAGTATAAGAAATTGCAAGTGGGCTCCAAATATACACATACAGATCATAATAAAATTCATAATTCGAAACATTTGTGATTAAAATATGTCAAAAATTTCCGAAATCAACTTGAAGACATCAATAAATATATAATACATACCTTGCACTTCCTAGGATGTAAACTGTTCGCCATGGATTCCTCAACATTAGCTAATACCCTGCTCAGTTCTAAGACTTTCGGATCCGGTTCATGATTTTCTTTGCTATAATGCGTTTGTGCTAATAAATAATAAAAACATTGAACTCGCACCTCTAAATGAAGCAGCAAAAGGCACGTATTGGCTAATTCATCGAATTCTTGAGCTATGCTCGTTAACTGTTGCAAAATGGAAGCCGAAACGGGAGATGGACGATCCAAATGATTATTGTCCGGTTGCGGTGGCGACAGTCCAGATGGCTCTTGTCTAAATTCGCTTGTATATTGAAACATTCTAACTGAAAACCATTCCTACAAGATAAAATGTGGTAAAAGTCGGATGGTAAACACTTGGAAGTTTTGTTAGGTTAATACGATTTTTATTAGCATGTAACAAATTCTAATAGGAATTGATGTAGGGTTTAGAGCAGGGGTGTCAAACTCAATTTACATGAGTGCCATTTTTTCTTCGAGGCATGCTTGGGGGGCCGGCTTAAAAAAAGTTTGTTTATATATCATAACGGAAATCTTAAAACATTTTTAAAACATAATAACATTAATTTCTAACTATTGTTGGCATATTTTCAACCATTCACAGCAGGCCTATGTGATTGGTTGACTCCAGCAAAGCGGGCCGGATTAGAATGTCTTGAGGGCCGGTCGTGGCCCGCGGGCCGTATCTTTGACACCACTGGTTTAGAGTTTGCCAGGTGGTGAACAAAATGTATGGCAAACTTCATGCGGTTAAAGGAATATCAAAGAGAAATTATGACATGAAACTGTCACAAAATTAAAAGTTTAAATTGTTTAAATCGTAATTTTTCTTGAATTCTCAATTTAGGTAAGAAACTGGATTAAATTTCCAGTTATAGCTGCAAAATTTGTATAAAATCTTATTAACTCTGAAATATTCCAATATGTAAACTATAAATTTGAATAGATTCTCGGTTAAAACTGTAAATTCTGTTGAATTGTTCAGTTAACTCTGTTAATTTGATTCAATTCCCAATTAAAGCTATAAATTCTTTAAAATTCTCCAGTTAAAATAGTAAATTTTATTAAATTCCCAGTTAAAACTGTAAATTCTGTTGAATTGTTCAGTTAACTCTGTTAATTTGATTCAATTCCCAATTAAAGCTATAAATTCTTTAAAATTCTTCAGTTAAAATAGTAAATTTTATTAAATTCCCAGTTAAAACTGTAAATTCTGTTAAATTTCAATGTGAATTTACTCAAGTTCTTAGTTAAAACAGTAAATTTAGATGAATTCCCAGTTGAAACTGCATATTCAGTTAAATCCCACTTGATTGTGAATTTTAGTTAGCTTACATTTATTTAATATTATTGAATATGACATTTAGACTGAAAATTTCCCTTTTTTTGGATATTTTCTGTTAAATTTCCAGTTAAAACTGTGAATAATGCTAAATTCCCAGTTAGAATTGGATATTTTGTTGAATTATCAGAAAAAACTATCAATTATTCAGTTAAAATCACAGTTTAAGCTGTAAATTTTGTAAAATATTAAGTTAGTTTCAGAAGTTTTGTGAACTTTCATTTTCAACAATTCAAATTATTAGTTAAAATTATAAACATTCTTAAAATCCCAGTGAATAACTGTTAAGAACAGTGACGAAATATATTACAGTATAGTCAAAGGCAGTCTTATCATGCGGGTCATAGGTACGATTCATCAAAGACATACTCTCAGTTTTTATTTTCTTTCATTTCAATTCCAAGAGCTCATACATGTCAGATCGCATACAGAATAACTATCAAGTAATGTAATACAATGTTCATAGTTGAGAATTCAAATTGAGAACATAAGATTATTGAAATTACATTTGAATTCCAAAAAATTTTTAAATTTAGTTTCCAAAAAGACATGAAAATAAATTGCAATTACAAATTTTGATACATTGACAATATTAATTGATCAGATTATACAGGGTGATTCATTAAGAATGTCCAATCTCTGAACTGTAGATTCTAGACCTCAAAATATGATGATTCTGCCCAACATGCCTTATGCAAATATTGCTAGTTTCCGAGATACGGGGTGTTCTGATAATTTGATATTAAGAGATCTTTACGAAAGCGGATCATAAAGTGTATTGAAGTAAATAGTGGGCATTTTGAGCATTTGCTTTGAAGTTTTTTATTTTTGTTTACAAATTTGTTATTGTTACATATTTAAGGAATAATAAAATTTTGTTATGAAAAAATTAAAATTTATTGAACTTTCTAGAAGCAAATAACTCGATAACCGTTTGAGTTACACTAATCAAAGAAGAGTAACTTTTTTTTGTAGCATTTAACGCTTTTTAAAAAATTTTTTTTATCATTTTAGTTGTAAGCTTAGCCCAAAGAAAGTTTACTTTGATTTAATTAACACAAACAAGTGTAACTAGCGCCCTCTATTAGCAATGTTAAATTAGAGTGCAAATTATGATTCCTCATGCCAAAAAACGTAAAATTGCCAATTTTCAAAGAGAAATTGTGAGAACATAAAAAATTATTGCGAAAATCAAAATTTAAATTTAAACTTCAAACACCCCGTATCTCGGAAACTAGCAATATTTGCATAAGGCATGTTGAGCAGAATCATCATATTTTGAGGTCTAGAATCTACAGTTGTAGAGTGATAAAAAATAGAATAAAAAGTAGTTACCTTAATGAAACATTTATAACTGGAAAACTGTTAAATTGTTGCCATTAAAAATTACTCAAAGGTATGGTACTACAACATGACACCAATAAATTATGTGGTATGGAAAGAAAAGAAAATTTTCATTCATTCCATTATTTTCATAGGATCTTTGTTTCTAAGTGTACCTTCTATCTTTCTTTTTGTAGCCTGATGATGGTAATCATTTACCGAAACTAGTAGCAACTTATTTGTCCCCTTTTTGGACAAGATTAAAATATTGTGGTTTGGACTTTGAACTTTATTGAATCCCTTTTGTTTTCAAAAACCACATTTGAGATATATGAGTTTTATTGAACCCCTTTTGTTTCTTCCATTTTGTTTAATCTTAACTTCCAAATAAAATCAGTAAGATGAATAAGACAGACTTATGCAATTTTTATGGGAAAGAAAAGGATATGTATTTAGTTTTCAGCAATTCCCAAATTCTTTCACCAGCTAACTTTTTATTTAAATGTCAGTTTTGTGACTTCGACAATTCAAAGCGACTATATATGAATAATAAGAAGCAATTTTCCGGTTTTTTACATCCTGAAGCAAGAAAAGGTACCTAATCTGATAGATATTATTTCGAGAGTGAAAAAAAAGTGGCAATTCGTCAACCGGTGTAATCTCACATTTTGGTAACCTCTGTGTTTTCTGATTTGATACCCGCACGATAAGAGCGCATTTGACTATAGCAAAGTACATTTTTTCAATCAAATAATTGATAAATAACATAATTTTACTAACTAATTAACATTATGCATATTCATATTATTTATTCTATTATTGTAAATTTTCCATGAATTTTCAAATTTGTGGTTGTCTTTGTTATAAGTAACAGCAGTTGGTAACTAATTTCAACTTTTCAAATATCCAAAAACCAATTTTCTACATTTCTATTGTAAAAAAAATATACCTATAATATATTAAACACAACCAATTAACTCACCATACTTTCCTGAAGTTGGGCGAGTTCTTTCAGCAAATTCATATCTGACAGGAACTCACCGGCTGATACACCACCTTCTCCAAGATTACTAGCCAACATTTCAGCCTCCCTTCTATTCCTCATCCGAACGTCTTCCGGACTTTCTTCTTCGGAAGGATGTTCACGTTTCAACATTTTCTTATTCCGTTCGCCTCGAGCATGATACTCCTGTTGTGCCTTTAAATTCAACCAGTTAGGCAAAGATCTAAATAAAAAACTTATATTACATTTTAAATTACCAGAAAAGTCATTTTTTCTCTTCCAATCCAAGACATACAGATTGCGAAAAATCTTATCAAACCATGCAATCTACACAAGTACAATAAGGAAAATATGGGAAAAACAGCTTGAAGGAGAGAAAGAATAATTGGGTGTGGTCAGCAAGGGTGTATACTTATTTCTCGAGGCTAGCCGGATGTTCTTTGCCCCCCTATTTTAACTGCTGCTGCCAAAAGGGTGGATTAATTTGTACAAATGATATTTTTGTCTTGTTATCGTTGAATTTTTTCCGAGCTTATGCACTATTAAACACTTTCATCCGGTAACAGTGTCCTTTACATGTTGGGAATACCACCAACTAGTGCTTTCTCTGTAAAGGACACTGTTGCCGGATGGAAGTGCTTAGTTTCACCTAATAGTGCATGAGCTCGAAAAGAATTTAACGATAACAAGACAAAAATATCATTTGTACAAATTAATCTGCGTTTCTGGCAGCAGCGGTTAAAAATAGAGGGACAATGAACATTTGGACAGCCTCGGGAAATAAGTATACACCCCTAAGTAATGACCGCGCACAATTATTCTTTCTTTCTCTTTCAAACTATTTTTCCCATAGTTTCCTTGTTGTACTTGTGTAAATTGTATGGTTCGATAAGCTTTTTCGCAATCTGTATGTACACCTTGTCAAGCGTAAGAATATAAGCGATTTTTTTTAAATATGATCACACCTCCCTAGTGCAAAATGGACAGCGACTGAATTTTGTATCAAGTAAATAGAGAAATTTTTCTTTCTTTCTACTTACTTTAAAAACCGACTAATGTCATCATCCTTAAGCCAGGTAGCGCTACAAATTTTCTTGTTATCATCAGATTGCGGTTGAACTATTCTCCTATAAGCAGTATCACAGATTTCTTTATATTCTTTTAAGGCTTTGGATGAATATCCCGCGACCATTTCACTGTACAACGGCAGCGCTTTCAATATCGCCTTCCATTCTCTTATACATCTTTCTACAGTTACAGTGCTCTACATGAAAAAAAAAATACAAATTAAATGATTGTGAAGGGGGAAAGAAAGATCTATACTTACGACTAATATAGGTTTATAATCTGAAGTGAGATCTAAAAGAATTGCTGCCTTCCATGCATCAGATTTTCTTATACATGACTCTATCTGATCTAGTATTTCTTCCGATTTTCGTTTTAGATAAACGTTATTAACATAGTCAGTCAAAAATTGATATAAATTGGGATCACTAAAAATAAAAATTCACGCATTTCATTAAAGTATAACATAAATGTCAAGTGTGTACTTTTAGTCAAGAGTCAGACCTTCCTATAATCCGTGAGTATGCAAGTTCTTCCATGTGTGTCACAGGTAAGTATGATCCCCACCCATGAAGTCTGGATCGTGATTCGTTTGGCAGGTAATAGGCAATAAAGGTGTACAAAATCTTATTTCCAATTTATTAAGTTACCTAACACAATTTTTTTGTATTTTATTCGTAACATCTTTAAAACTCACGATGCTCATTGCCAGACATATATTATGGTTACAACCCTCTGCCGAACACTCCTAAACTATAATGCTCTGTGATTATACTAACCTTATATTAGGATAGCTGAATTTTATATACAGATTGCGAAAATCCTTTCGAAACCTCGTCGTACACAAGTGCGAAAAAAAGCTTGAAAGAGAGAGAAAGAATAATTGTGCGCGGTCATTAAGGCGTGTACTTAATTCCAGAAACCAGTGGCAGAATGTTGATTGCCCTCCTATTTTAACCGCTGTTGCCAGAAGCGCATATTAGTTTGTACAAATGATATTTTGGTCTTGTTTTCGAAGTCATGCATAATAGGTAAAACTGAACACTTTCATCCGGCAACAGTGTACTTTACAGAGAGAATAATGGAAGTGTTTAGTTTTACCTATTGTGCATAACTTTGAAAAAAAGTCAACGATAACGAGACAAAAATATTTGTACAAATTAATCTGCGCTTCTGGCAACAGCGGTTAAAATAGGAGGGCAATCAACATTCTGCCACTGGTTTCTGGAATTAAGTACACGCTTTGATGACCGCCACAATTATTCTTTATCTCTCTTTCAAGCTTTTTTCTTATATTTTCCTTTTCGCACTAGTGTACGACGAGGGTTCCGAGAGGGTTTTCGCAATCTGTATGTTATTTAGAGAATTATTAAACTGAGTTTTCTCAGTAGCCAGACACTTTTTTGGGTTCTATAATCCTGCAAACTTCCATACTTACGGTATGATAGGAAGGTCTGGCCCTCATGGGCTCTTGCTCTACTTAACCTTAACCCTAAATAATTAATTTAAAAACAGCAAATGACAGTTGTCACAGCCATTCTCGCAACACAGTGGACGAAAAGTACGGAAGTACGTAAAATGTCATTTTTATGAAGGTCTACGAAATAAGTCATAGAATAAAAACAATAATGGCGTCAATGTGTCATTATTTTTTGTCGTTTTCTTTATTTAGGTAAGCCAAAAACTTGGCATAAACGCAAATCTCAATTAATAGAATAAATAATCAATCAAATAAACGGTTCGAATACAGCTGATTATTCAGAAATGTCAGTATGTAAATCGTAACTATGACAACTTATCCCAAAAACAATCTCACTGCGCAGGCTTATGGCATGAATTATTATGAAATTTATAGTGGTAAAAATATTATGTGTAAAACAGTCAAGCAGTGAAATGTTTTCAAAATTCTTATGAAAATTACCAATATTGTTTTCAGAGTAAATTTCGCAATAATTCTGGTACGTGTAAGACGGTTCTAAAATATGAAGTTGAATAGAGTCAAGGGTCAGCTATCAACTGATCAATTCTCAACAAAAACAAGTTTTTAAAGTGATAGTTTGAATGGGGAAAGCTCAGAATTTACCCACCAAATAGAATCCAAAACGTCAGGTAATGGATTTATCATATAAATTATCAATTTCTACTTTTAGCATAGTAAGTACATACGTTTGTTTCTTAATTCCAACCAATAGATCCAATTCATCCAAAAAACCAACAAAAGGTATAAATAAAACTAAAATATTATTTGGATGGGCTGGGCAAATAAGTACTTTATTCTTTTGAACTGACTTCAAGGTACTACTTAAACTTAGAGCACTCGACGATCCTTCAAACTTGAATAGTACATTTTTCTTCCTAAAAGAGAAGTTTATGTATTGCTTATTTTTTTAAATAATTTAGTTTGTCCATAAAAATGAGATAAATATAAATAACATACACATTCTTATGAAATAAAAAAACTTACGTAGGTTGTTTTCTTCTTGAGAAATATGAAGATATATTGTTAACATTATTCATACCACCAAGCTGCATATCACTTGACATATACTGAATGTCTAAATATTCTGATACAAATGACTGCAACTAAAAAAGCTTAGTTATATGAAATAGCCTACAGCTCAACTAAAAGTTAACTTACCACAATTTGAACTTGGGACCAAAAATAAAATGTGTCATAGGTGCTGATTTCAAGCTTGTGTGCCTTTTTTGCCTGCTCCACGCAAGTCATAAATACATAGTGGGAATCAGCCACTTCCCTATATTGCTCAAATATAATTTGTACAAGTTCCTTAAGCATTAATCTTTGGTCACTTACATCTACCAAATTTTTGATATTGTTTGATGTTCTTTCTATAATTTGTGTCAAAGAAAGTTGCATTTCTTGCACCACTTCCTGTAAACAAAACAATATTTTCAAAATGAAAATTCCAGCACCAACACAAGTTCAAATATTACAGAAAACACTTACTTTAACAGCATATGGCAACTTCTCTAATAAACATAAGCTTTTCACAAGTATGGCAACAAAATTACTACGATTTTCTTCGGGATTTGATGTCTCTAATATCTCTTCAACATGAAAATTGTCCCCAAAAATGGATTTCTTTTCACTGCTAAAAAAAACAGATTATTTTCCTCATTCAATATAGCCAAAAATATAAATACTGAAGATTATTTCACATGTTTTTACCTTGTTGTGTTATTGAAAAGATTTTTTGAAATTGAAGATTTCTTTCTGCCAGATCTTCTCAGTTCAATACTTCGTTGTAAAGGGGAGTTCACAAAGAAACCATCTTGTGCAGAATTCTGTCTTCTTAATGCTAATATATGCTGTGATGGTTTTACATACAAATGTTGTTTCAATTCTGATAATAGTTGAACATGTAGTTGCTAAAATAATTCAATAAATAATGAAGAAAAACATAAAGTTCAGTTTTTACTTCTTTCTTCTGTTCCAATTCTTGACCAAGCTCTTTTAAACTCTCCACACCTTCCAATGTACCTTTTCCTAGATTAACAGCCTCCACTAATAAATTTGTAGCATGTAAGTACTGTTTTCTGGACATATAAACTGAGAGGCGATTTGGAACTTCATTCATTTTTTGACTAAAATCAAATCAATTTAAGTACATATATCTCAAATAGTCATGAGAAATGTGGTTTTTGATTAACACTATCTCATTCCAACTTAAATATATAATGTTATATTTTTTATACCAATATAACACTTACACTTCTTCAATTAACTGCAGCATATGCTTATATTCTATGCCCTCCAACCATAAATTTTTCAATTCATCTCTTTTACACCCTAACTTTTTTTTGCAATCTTGTAAACTCTCCTTCACCTTCTTTATTTTTTCTCTATTTGTAGTAACTATTTGAGATATGGATCCAAATAGATGCATTACCTGTTTTGGGAAAAGTATTTAATCAAAACAGTCATAGGCAAATCCCAATTTTATAATGAAATGAGTATTGAGCAATTTTTTTCCATCACTGTAATTATATATCATTTTTCTCAACTATTAATTATTCAAGTTTTTGGAAAAAATTACAAAATAAGAAACCAATGGAAAATATAGGTAGATAAGCAATATAAATAATAATTTGTTGAAATAACACACATTACAGAAATCTATGGCAAGAGCTGATAATGTTTTTATTTTATCTGCAACAGTCTTCCTGTTCCTGTTCCGTCTTCCTTATTGGGAGAGTTATAGAAGACACAAACCGTAATGTTATTTACTATTTCTCATTTCAACTCACCTTAGTCAAATCATTTTCATGTTTAGAAACCAGTTCATCTAACTTTTGATCACATATTTTGTAATCATTCTCTAGCTTAGCCTTTTCTCTGTCTCTCTGTTCATTAGTTTCACTTGCAGATAATGTGCGAATAACGGACATCAAAAGTCCACTCTGAAAATTTAAAAGTGCAGGAGTACCTATATAACCTCAAATAAAAATAAGTGCTGTTTAAGTTATTTACCGTTTCTTTGCCAGGTTTGACCCCTCTGGGGGGCTTTATAGGGGGAGAAAGATCCATTTTGGAACAATTCAACCCTTTTTTAGTTATCAAAAAACAAAAACACCCCTTTCTAGCACCATTACTCTTCTTCTTTCTACTTTTGCTTTGCTCTTCTCCTTCCTCAATAAGCAAAACCACAGATCTCTTACAAGACTTGCTCCAGATATTAATTTTTTTTTGTGCCTTGAAATATTGCGAATTTTACTGATATAAGTATAACAAAGGAGTGGTTTCAGCTCCTAAACTACGTGGAATCTTCCCTTACTTTCCATATAAAATTATTTATTTTATAATAATTTAATTGGGACACTGTGTATTACAGCTATAGCCTTCATAGGCAATAGGGAAGTTAACAGACATTGAAGTATGTTTAGTTGCATACCTATTATAGAGGTAGTAGTATACGAGTCTGGTAGATGGCATCATTAACGATATTTGTATCGATTGACTGGATCATTCTATTATTTTGAGTATGCTTTGACACAAATAACGAAAACGAAGTACGAACATGGTACGAACTAAGTAGTTTTTTATCTATGGTACGAACCACAGATTACCTTACCTAGGTGGTTTGTGGTACGAACACGAAGTACGAACGCAGCTGCATTGTGGAACGCAGTTTATCTGTCTATATGAGCATAACCCTACTTTATTAGATATGGAATAAAAAAATTGAAAGAATTTTATATTTATTTTTATTAATGATACTATTTAATAATACGGAAATTAATAAGTTAAACCATGAACTTGAACAATCGAATTAACTTTACAATCCAACAATTTTAATAATTGTGGTTACGTCATTACATTAAAAATGTTTATAAATAAACTAGAAGAGCAGCCAACATCTTAGTAAGTATTCAAATGAATTAAATACTGCATAAAGGATGCAGAAAAGATGTACCTATAATAGAATACTCATTACATTTAAATTCATTTGAAAAGGTTTAAGAGATGTTAATTAATATTTATTTATTTTTTAGTGCTCATAAAATGTCGTACTTCAGCTTATTTTTAAAGACAGAATTAACCTGTATACCAGACATACTCAGTAAGTGCTTAGGAGATTATTACAATAACGCTTTATGCAATGGTGCAACTTGGGTATTTGCTTTCTGGTGGATTTTACATTTAGGTTTAAGCAATTTCTTGAATGTAAGTGTCAACTATTTTGTTCCAAGTCTATCTTCATGTATAAAATGAAAATATTAACTATATTTACACTCCATATTGTTCCTCCGAACAATTTCACAACTATTGTTATATTCTGTAACTAGTAACATTCAAACTCTGCTTGATTTATAGTACCTATAGGTTAATATTTTTTAGTCAACTGATATGCTGATATCCAAAAGATTCGCTACAAGCAACTTCAAATTGAGTGTTCCTATTAGTTTATACAGATTATATATCTGTTTATTAAAGAATACCTATTAT
Source organism: Galerucella nymphaeae (assembly GCA_963978555.1). NCBI lineage: Eukaryota > Metazoa > Arthropoda > Insecta > Coleoptera > Chrysomelidae > Galerucella > Galerucella nymphaeae. The sequence goes on along the minus strand of OZ021707.1, from coordinate 9,934,119 downwards.
CCATGTAATCAAGTGGACTTTTTTCAGGCATTATTCAAAAGATTGAGATTCAAACAATATGAGCGTGATAGATTAATAGATACATTGTGGTACTTGGGATTTTATGGTACAGCTGTTGTTTATTGTGGGGCAGCACTTTCACAAAATGAAGTTGAACTTTTCAATTTCAAAAAAATGCAAGTTCCATCTAGTAATATCCTCCCAACACAAGTTGTTCTTGGATATACATTAATTTTGACATTTTATTTGCATACAGCTTTTTGGGAAGGAATTACCAAAGCACATATTGTTAATATGTTTGCTTATATGTTCCTGTTTTTCTTTATGTTGTCTTCATATATATTGAGGTAAATATGTGCTTACACAATGAAATGCTTTAAAATTATATAGTTTTAGATATATTAAATCTATCTGAGAACGTTTTCAGGGTTGTAGAAATATCATTCTCACTTTCAGCACTAATAAGCATTACAAAAATTGCTTTACAAATTACAAGAGGATTATTTGTAGTGTTGGAACAAAAGTCATTTTATTACAGGTTATTCATTGCAGCTTTGTTTGTTATAACATTTGCTATAAAGTAAGTTTCACAATTAATATTTCAATTTTGATATGAAATGAAAAGTTATAGGCAGTAATGAGGAGCAATATTAGAGAGCCAATCAGAAAAAAGTAGGAAAATTTAAGCTTATATTCTGAAATTGTAGATAGTGGGGGGAAAAATGTAACACAAATATTTGTCAAACTTGATCACAATATGATACTGACTCATAATGATAATTCTGCCTATATCTAAATTATAAACATGCTTTTATTCACTTTATCATTTTTAGTGTGGCAATATATTTGGTTGTGATTCCTCTAACATTTATTGTACCACTTGGAATAAAGATAATGTCAGATTATCCCAACATTCTACTCTATTTTTTGTTCTTCAATTTATTAGCCTGGTTGACAGTAGATATTTTTCAATCTGTAAGTACTAGATACTTATTCTTGGCTTTTCATCAGTAGAAAGGATTATGCTTGTCCTTATTAAGCCCTTTACTATTTAGGTATACCTTGGATATAAGGCATTCATTATATTTATTACTTCCTTCATTCTTCAACTAATAATGAAAATAATTATTTTTGTTTTTAGGTAATTTTCAAATTTTCATATCATTGGCTGTATCATAGTCAAGATTCAAAACGAAAAAATAGTTTCGGTAGCACCAATGGATATGAACAATTGAACAAATCACAAGGATGTTCAATAAGTCATATAGAGTGTTCATTGTTCCTTCCTCGAGACGATCTCGCCTATGAAATCCAGAGGATACGAAGAGAAATTAAAGAGAGAAAAAGCAAGTACGTAATATTTTATATTAATATTTTTGTTTACAGGAAGAAACTGCGCCAACTTAAATTAATAGGAAATATTGAAAAGATCACTTAGCGCATGGTAAACCATAAAACGCAATGGTCTTACATCCCCATGCTAATTATATAAACATTAATTACGTTTATCTCGAGCTAGGGACGGTCAAATAACTTGAAATTGTAATGCTAGTTTTATCATAATATTCCTAATGATTTAAATTTCCTAACACAAAGTCCATCCTACGACAACTATCTTAATAACTTGAATGATTAGTGTTGGCAAGGTTTGGTTGAAAAAAATTCAAGTTTTATGTTTTCAGGTTGATTGCATTACAAAAACCAAAGAATACGTTCGTGCAGACTCTTAAATGTAAGTATTATTGTTAACAGATATTCAATTTATAAACTTTAATGAACTTAATGCTATTTGAAAGGATATTCAGTATTTAGTGAAATATTCGTTGTAATCTAGTATATTTAACGGCAACCAGAGGGCGTGGACCGAACATAAACCAGGGTAGGGGATCTCTAAATGCGCTAGGATGCTGCCACATACAGAGTCCCGTCAGTACTAAAATTTCGAATCTAATGAAATCTGTAACGCCGTTAGCGGTAGTTGCAGATTCTTCCACATGTATATCAACGCTGGCATCCAAACTTGACAACTGCAGAATAACATTTTACGACGTGTATCGTGAGTTGTCCAGTTTTTCTTTTTAAAAACTATTTTGCTCATTTGTGAGTGTGATGAGTATTCGTAAAGTCTATCTAATTTTAATTTGATGACCCATTTTTAATCTCATTGAAGAAAAAAGCCGTCCAATGGCGTGCATAAATTTTTTTATAATTTCGAATATTGTGAAATTATTGCCCGATTTCACCAACCAATTCCTAAAGTTAGGTAATACCTAAACCGGAATTAAGAATTCCTAAGTACAATTTGCGTTTCACCGCGCGTTAAGTAATGCCTAAGTAATGCATCATCTTGGACTGTCGTTTCAAATGGTCTCCAAAATGCCATTCTAATTAATTACAAATGAATTATATAAAAATTACCCTAACGTCTACGAGCAAATAAATATTAGATATATTGATATCAATTCACTCAATAAATATTATATTATTATTCATTAAATTCACTCAACCACGAAAAAGATACTGTTAAATATACAGTATGATGCAAAAGTATGGAATAAATTCATTATTTCAGAAACAGACGACTTTTAAAAAAAATCTTAAAACACGTCAATTTTAATTTTTGAATGGCCATCAACTGCTATAGATGTGTTGGACATTACGTCATTAGTGATGGCGTAATGACGTCATCGACGATTTTTTTAAATACAAACCGAGGTCACGTGACAGCTCATTTGAAAGGTCTCCTTATCGCCTTTGCAACAATGTAATCATTTAAATATTTATTTCTACAGTGTTAACCAAAATTATGAACTTTGTTAAGTAACATGGAATTACAATAAATATTCATTCACTGAACTATAATACACTAAGGACCGCCACTGGGAATAAAACAAAATAGTGTTTATTGTTGGTTCCGAAAAAAAATACATTGATAAAAACAATGCTACATTATAATTTGAAATTAATTATTGTAGTAAGTGCTCGGAATTATTTTTACAAAAATATTTAAATCAATATTGTCATTGACTCGTCTTTATTCGTCAATGATCTGTGAATCTGTCAAATAATAGACGTCAAATTTTTACTCTTCGAATTTTTTGCGACATTAATAACAGCATTTACAAAAATGAAACTAACAGAAACAGAACGAATCGAGATTTTAACCATGATTGGTTATGGAGATAGAGTGAGGACTCAAGCAGAAGTTCGTAATTTATTTAATGCTAAATACCCCAATCGCGATCCAATTACTCAATCAGCAGTAAGTAAAATTGAAAAAAAATTTAGAGAAACGGGCCATGTTAAAGATCTTCCCAGAATCGGTAGAACTTCAATATCCGAAGCCAAAAAACTAGACGTTGTACTGGCGTTTCAAGAAAATCCTCATACAAGTTCTAGGCAGGTCGCACTAGATATGAATGTCCACCAATCAACTGTTGTAAGAGTGCTAAAAAAGGAGAAGTGGCATCCATACAAAGTACATCTGGTCCAGGAGCTATTAGAAGATGACTTTGATAGAAGAATCGAATTCTGCGAAATCGTTATGGAACAATGTAACAGAGATCCGGGTTTCATACAAAAGGTACTTTTTTCAGATGAAGCGTCTTTTATGCTGAACGGTCACGTAAATCGCCAGACATGTCGATATTGGGCAAGTGAAAATCCACATTGGATGGAAGAGTATAGGACACAATATCCCGAGAAGGTGAATGTTTGGGCCGGCATTATAAACAATCAAATTGTATGGCCATATTTTTTTGAGGAAAACCTAACTGCTGCTAGTTATCTGGAATTTCTTCAAAATTATCTGTTGCCACAGCTGAATCAGCTATTTCCAAATAGAAATGATTTATGGTACCAACAGGATGGGGCTCCCCCACACTATGGCGTTGAGGTACGAAATTACCTTAATAACGTTTTCCCAGGAAGGTGGATAGGAAGAAGGGGGCCTATCGAATGGCCACCAAGGTCTCCAGATTTGACTCCGTTAGACTTTTTTTTGTGGGGATATTTAAAGAGCAGAGTATATCAAAGTCGACCGAATAATGTAGAAGAGTTGAGGGAGCGAATCCGAACGGAAATTGCACAAATAACACCTGAAGTCCTCGAAAACGTTACGAAAGAATTTACTGCTCGCCTTTCTCATTGTATCATTGCTGAAGGTCGGCAATTTGAACATTTGTTGTAATTTAATTGTATGTAAGTAAACATTTATTCCAAGTTAATTGTATTAATAAACCAACAGTTTTGGTTAACCCTGTAGAAATAAATATTTAAATGATTACATTGTTGCAAAGGCGATAAGGAGACCTTTCAAATGAGCTGTCACGTGACCTCGGTTTGTATTTAAAAAAATCGTCGATGACGTCATTACGCCATCACTAATGACGTAATGTCCAACACATCTATAGCAGTTGATGGCCATTCAAAAATTAAAATTGACGTGTTTTAAGATTTTTTTTAAAAGTCGTCTGTTTCTGAAATAATGAATTTATTCCATACTTTTGCATCATACTGTACATATAAATATACAAACAGAATTGACAGACGCCCATGAAAGCCTAGACCATCGTTTAAAAGGGTAGCCTCCCTATCCATAAAATTTTTTATCTGATGGCATGTCATAATGACAACGTTATGTCACTCAATTTTGATGACATAAGGAAGCTCATTATGGGACTAAGTACCATAATGAATTCATTATGGGACTAAGTACCATAATGAAATTCTATAAGGAAAACATGTAATGGTTTAATCAAAAAAGTTTATTCAAAATGCATAACTATGTACAAAACTATTTATTATAAATGGTAAAAGAACAATTACTGCAATTTGTAATATTAATTCCAATGGATTCTACACAATACTTACTCCTTTAAAAATAGTTGTCATTGTGACATGTCGAAAATGCACTTTTTAAATTTTTCGAAAATGTATTGATATAAATGCCATCAGATAAAATTTTGTATGTAATACGAATCATAAACAATCATTATGGCACACGCCGTGTTATCGGACTCGGCTACGCCTCACCCGATAACATTCACGACTTGTACCATAATGATCGTCTTTATGATCCTTATTACATAAATAACTATTATCTGATGGCATGTCATAATGACAACGTTATGTCACTCAATTTTGATGACATAAGGAAGCTCATTATGGGACTAAGTACCATAATGAATTCTATAAGGAAAACATGTAATGGTTTGATCAAAAAAGTTTATTCAAAATGCATAACTATGTACAAAACTATTTATTATAAATGGTAAAAGAACAATTAGGTACTACAATTTGTAATATTAATTCTACAGTTTTTTTTTGTCATTGTGACATGTCGAAAATGCAGTTTTTAATTTTTCGAAAATGTATTGATATAAATGCCATCAGATAAAATTTTGTATGTAATACGAATCATAAAAAATCATTATGGCACACGCCGTATAACATTCACGACTTGTACCATAATGATCGTCTTTATGGTCCTTATTACATAAATAACTATTATGTTATAGTGGTCCGCCTTAGAAGATGACCGTAGAACTCCGTAATATTATAAGCAATATTTTACTCGATGATATTGGCCACCTGCAGCTGCGGTGCCAGATATTCAAAATATTCTTAAATATAGCGGGCATTCATGAAGTTGTTCTAATTAATTTCTCTTTTTATAACAATTTCGAGCGACTTTTTTTAATGCTTACAAATAAATTTATATTGTGTATTTTTTATTAAATATTTCCAAACTAGCTTTCTAAGAACATCACGAGCTAACAGTATACTGAAGTGATGGGAAAATATATGTATAGTGAGCCAACAATTTCAGAAAATATATCTGACAACATTGCTTTATTTTATGGTCCTCAAACTGACTTTGGATGAACAATAGTTGGTTTTTATTGTTTATAGTGGAACTTTTACTTTAAGAGACAATGTCGACAATATGTATTGTGAAAGACTGTGATGTGAGGTGCACCCGGTAAGCTTTATCTTTATTAAAAACACGTTTCAATAAATAAAAAGTGACAGAAGTAGGTATTCTTCCATACAGCTTTGAACTTACCAGCATTATTGTTGAATTTCTAACATTTATTTTTTTATGTTTGTCATTGAAATATGTAATAAACGTTTCATTTGTTGTATACTTTTCTTATTAAATAGAATATATTAATAACTTGATTATTGCTTCATTTTTCCCAATTCAGGCATTATATGGTCAATTTTTTGACGTTTCATTTAATTTCACTTGACTTTTCATTGCTATTATTATCAATCTAATGTTGAGTAATTTTAAATCAAATATCGAAAAATGGACCGTAAATGTCATTTTGTAATAAAATAATGAAAAATAGCTGCCAAAAACTGTAAAGCTAAAGGAACCTTCTTTTTCGGCTGTTAGTGAAGTTCACAACCTGATTTGTGCTAGAGGTACTGACGGGACTCTCAAGGTGGCGCCACCTGTATAAATAGAGGGCGCCACGAGTCAGTTTCCCATCTATAAGTACCTATTTTTTTATCTATGCAGTAAACAAATATGAAAATAGGTCTTACAGATTATTTGAATAGAGACTGAAACTCCATATAATTTAGTAAAAAATGGTTCTTAATCAAACACATTTTATTAAGGATCACACTGTTTATAAAAATCGTTTTTCAGATATGCTAACTATAAACAAAAAAATTAAACAAAGACGACGTCTTTCGGAAGAATCGGTAACCTGTGAAGATGACGATGGAGGAAAATTACTGACTAGTAATACGGAAACGTCACCAGAATATATATCAGATTCAGATGACGATGTAGATGAGAATGTTGAAGTTGAAAATGACAAGTTGAATATCAAAGAAGAAAAATCAAAAGTACTTCTCTCAATAATTACGAAAATTGAAAAATCTCCTGATGAAACTGATTTAAAAGTTGAAGATACTGAACAAACTGATACCAATAAAGGGGGTGATTCACAGCAAAAGCCTATAACATTATAATTGTATCTTTTCAGCTTACTGTGGAATAATTTGCAATGTACCTGTTGATAGTTAGTTGATAGCTGTTAGTTTTTTGTTGAATCTCATTGTTTTCTCGTTATATATGCATTATTCTCAAGGTTCCGTACGTCCGAATTAAAAAACGGAACATTATAATATTTTCCTTCTTGAATAAATAATAGCTTCCCCAGCACTTTTTATTATTATAAATGTTGTTAGAACAGATATGGCCACTAAACTTCTCCCAAGTCCAGAATATGAGGTAGCAATACTTCACAGAAAGGACTGGCAAGACCCAAGCAGACTGAAACTTCCCCAAGGAGAGACCTGGTACAAAGGAAGGAACAGGAGCAGGGGTGTATAGTGAAATGAGAAACACAAGATGCTCTTTCTCACTAGGTAAACATACCTCTGTATTTCAGGCAGCTTTAAATAGCCGCAAGGTAACATCCAGACTAGTAGAAGAATGCCAGAAAGAACTAAATGGACTAGCAGACCACATTAAAGTAAGATTAGTGTGGGTGCCGGGACATAACGGTATTTCTGGAAATGAACAAGCTGATGAACTCGCGAAAAGGGGTTCAGCAACAGCATATGTTGGATCAGAACCAGCTCTTGGGACCACGAAGATGGTAGTCCGAGGGCAAATACAAAAATGGGTACGAAGCCAACATAGACTTGATTGGAGGTACACTCCAAAGCAGGTTCACAGTAAAACCTTCATAGGTGACACATGTGTAAAACGGGCCGAACTACTGAATATCGGTAGGAATAAGCTGATGATAATTACAGGTTATCTAACCGGTCATACCCTAGTAAAAGATCACCTGCATAAAATGGAGTTATATAACGAGGGCCTCAGCTGCAGACTTTGTGGCATAGAGAACAAGACCGTAACCCATATCTTATCTGACTGTGAGGCACTGGCCTCGAGGGGACAAACAATCTTCGGAGAAGCCAATGTGCCACCTGAAGTATATGGCACACATCCAATGGAACTATACCGTCTACTCGAAGGTACGGGGATAACTGGATGGGTGGACTAAATGTGGAAGTAGAGTACAATAAGCCAATAGGCTGCAGTGCTCCCGGCATCTGAACGGCTCCCAAAACGAACAAAAAAAAATGAGTTTGTTTACGTCATACATTGTCCATCCTGATCTCTCATTCATAAAATGGTTGAGACGGAATTTTGACGTCATTAACGTATTTATTTGTCACTTTTGACAACTCATTTGTCATATTTTGAAAACAATGGACGAGTTCCATACAAGGGAATTGCTGCCAACAACGAATAACAAAATACTGAAAAAGGTTAGTCGTATAAAGAAGTGGTTTTTCCAATCTATTTTTAGTTTTTCTTATATGTTATGAGTCCCTTCACCACCCATGTTGTACCCGAAAAGTTTGGAGTTTTACACGAGAAGTTTGCAGGTCTATTAAGTTTGGGGTATTTTACATTTTACAGTTGACGAAAAAATAATGACACTTGTCAACACATGTTTGTTTGGCTTTGTTTGTGTTTCGTCAACTGTAAGATGCAAACTAACCCAAACTAAAAATACCTCCAACCTTTTCGGGTACAACATGGGTAGTAGAGGGACTCAAAACATATAAAAATAAAAATAGATTTGAAAAACCACTTCCTTATGCGACTAAACTTTTTCCAGTATTTTTTCGTTCATTATATTGGCAGCAATTCCCTTGTATAGAACAGTATAGAACTCGTTCAACCTCAACGTATGTCATCGATTACAATTTTGAGGTTAAGCGTAAAATAATAACAAGACGAACGTAAAACAGCAGAATACGTCACCGATTATGACGTAACGGTAAAGGATGGTTGAACAAACTCTAACAAGACAAAATACTATTCTTTATAAAACATAATACCAGGTTAGGAGAAGCTATTCCCATATGTCGTTTATTTGGGCTTCAAGCATTGCGTGACGTCTCAGTCGTCACGACTTTTGAGCAAAACGAACAGGATTCTTAGGATCCTCAAAACCACTTGTTATGTCATGTCATTATCCCAACTATCATCTGATATTAATGAATTTCCTATGTTTTGAAAAGAACAGTTTTCGATTATGATGTTATTGATAATATAATTGGATCACTTGTGTGTTTGTATTCCACATCGAAATGGACCAGTAGTAGGACTATTCCAGTCGACATCAGAAAAAAGTCTCCCAATAAATATAACCGCAAATGCAGTCAACCTATAAGAAGCACTTTAAGCATGTCATTAGTTTTAACACGTATCCGTATTGGAGTTACGTTGACGTAAAGAAATTGTCAAGAAAACCTTTTTAGCAGAAAACGTATCGGTTCGTTCCGTCTTTATTTGTATAACTTCAAAGTTTTTTTATAATAGCACGGAATACTGACTTTGGTCGGGAGACGGATACGTTTAAGTATACGGTGTAGGGTACGTAACAATACATTCAACGCATCGTATCGGCTGAGACGTAACGGGTCTACACATGCGCAGTGAGATACGTGAAAAATTCAAGACAAGCTGAAAGTCTCTAATGATTGAAGAAGAGGTACATGCATGGCGCATAAAAAAGTTTATTATGTCCAGTTTTTGGTATTTTATATATTTTGAGCGCCTTTATCACCAGTGCTGGACCCGAAAAGTAAAAGTACCGAAACCGATTAAATTTTAATAGAAAAAATGGAATGAATGTTTTTTATTTTACAGTTCAAAAGTTTATTAAAAAATTCCCATCATTTTTCTACCTCTTCCGCAGAATCGTATGCAACTTCTTCATAATCTTTTTCCAACGTTGCCAGGTTTTCTCGCGCCTCACCGAATTCTCCTTCCTCCATTCCTTCGCCTATATACCAATGTACAAAAGCTCGTTTCGAAAACATCAAATCGAATTTTTTATTTAGCTTTTTCCATGCCGATTCGATGGCTGTCGTATTCGATAACATACATACGGCTCTCTGGACGCCTGCCAAATCGCCCCCTTGTACTACGGTCGGCGGTTGATAATTGATGCCTACTTTAAAGCCAGTCGGACACCAGTCGACGAATCTTACGTTACTTTTTCCTTTCATTAGGGCTATGGAAGCGTTCACGTCTTTTGGCACCACATCGCCTCTGTATAGTAAACAGCAAGCCATATATTTACCTAAATCAGTAAAAATAAGTACTAAGCAATTGAGCAATTTTTATTAAAACTGTCAAAAAATAACCAAAATCAAATGCAAATTGATCGGAATTGAAAAAATCGCTAAAGTAGAATAATTTTAACTATCTTTGATATTTATTTGAATTATGGTCAGTGCTCTCTTGCGTCGGCACATGCGCCTATAATCCATTGTAACCGAGCATGCGCCTATCTATTGTAACCGGGCATGCGCCTATATATTGTAACCGGGCATGCGCATTGAAAAAGATTGAACAAGATTCCACGAGGGCTGAGGCCGACAGTGCCATCATCATTGTGTATTGTAAAGAGAGCTTGCAATAAAGTGAAATAGTAGCATACAAAAATCGTTTTATATACAGTCCACTCCACATTCATTTAACAACAATAACACCAAACATAACTTACCTTCTCGAGGATCGCATTTGACCATTTGATTGGTTGGTTCAAATAGCTCAGCAGTTATTTCGGCCACTGACATACCTTCGTGGAAAGCTTTCTCGGAAGATACCACAGGAGCGTATGACGCCAAAGGAAAATGTATCCTGGGATATGGAACTAAATTGGTCTGGAATTCGGTAAGGTCTACGTTTAGGGCGCCGTCGAAGCGCAGAGATGCAGTTATGGAAGAAACTACTTGACTAATCAATCGGTTCAGATTGATGTAATCTGGTCTATCGATACCGAGTTTACGTCTACAAATGTCGTAGATTGCTTCATTGTCTACCATGAAAGCGCAATCGGAATGGCTAAGTGTCGAATGCGTGGTCAATATTGAATTGTAAGGCTCGACCACTGCCGTACATACCTAAAACAGTTAAAATTAAATACCGATTTTTTTGAACATTCATAATCTTTTAAATGATCGACTGCATGATATATTTTTGTGTTTATATTTACATTACAAACCTGTGGAGCGGGATAAACTACAAATTCCAGTTTACTCTTTTTTCCAAAGTCTCTGGATAATCTTTCCATTAATAGTGAAGAGAATCCAGATCCAGTACCACCTCCGAACGAATGAAAAACGAAAAACCCCTGAAGGCCGTGACAATTTTCAGCCAATTTATTCAATCTCTCCATAACAATATTTAACATTTCCTTTCCAAGACTGTAGTGACCTCTAGCGTAATTATTGGCTGCATCTTCTTTACCGGTAATTAACTGCTCTGGGTGATACAGTTTCCTGTATTGTCCGGTACGAACTTCATCTGATGAAATAGTGGAACATTCAATTTTAGTTATTTAAAAATAAAATAATAAGTAGGAACATTCCACTGTTCCATACCTGTTTCTATATACAATGTAAACAAATAATTAAAAATATTTCAAATGCAGAATTCCAATTTAAATATTTACACTACAAAACTTTCAACCAAAGTCTGTTGAATGTAGAAATGAAGGTTTTGTGTCTTTGAAAGTAATTTCATTATTACACAAGAAAATTTCAAAATTGAGATGCCTTATAATTGCTTAAAAACATTTCTTACCGACTACAGTTGGTTCCAAGTCTACCATTACAGCTCTAGGAACCAGTTTTCCATTTTCCACTTCGGAAAAAAACGTTCCATAGCAATTATCAGAAACGATTTTATCGCTCACTTCTAACGTTCCATCAGGCTGAATTCCATGCTCTAAGCAGTACAGTTCCCACGTAGAATTGCCAATTTGAACTCCAGCTTGACCAATATGAACCGAAATGCATTCCCTCTAAAACCGCAGTTTCTATATATTTTAATTAGAATCAATTGAGTCCAGGTTCAGGCACAAAAATTACACCCTCATACTGCTTACCCTATGTTTGATGTCGATCCTAGTACCAGAGCATGAACAATAAAAATATATAGTTTTAAAAAAAGATGATCGTGTGCTATGTCCTTCCCTATGATACTGTTATTATTTATATATATATATATATATATAAAGTCTGTTCGCTGAATCTTTTCCCATGTATGAAATAATTCACATACTACTTTTTGTATTCCGTCTCTTTCCTACTCACAGAATCTTAATCCCCGAAATGGAACCGTTTGTTCCATTACAGCGTAATATAACAAACAGAGATAGCCATATGATGAATGTCGGCGATACGTTTAACGCGAATTAGTACTTTGACGTCGTTGACAGCCAAAGACTTTGTTTACATTTTTATTTTACATTTTTATTCACCTTTTCGCCCCTTGCATATAAATTTATTTCAAAAACAGTTGTTATAACGACTAACTTTTACCTTAGTGTTCAAATTATTGAGGTAAGTAAATATTATTTCTTATTATTTACTTCGCAATGAAAACTAACCTTAAATTGACATTTCAATATGATTCTGGATAGAATTCCATCAAACTAAATTATATGAAACATATTTTGCTTCCACCAATGTAGAAAATATTGACTTTATTTTCTGAAAGACCAGAACTATTTATGAATGATTTTTATTTTTAGAATATGCCTGGAAAGAGGTTGAATTCGCAAGCACAGGAGCTGGTCCTAAATGTGTTGGAGTATTTTGAGTTGGAAAAAAGAAATGGAGGACCTTTGGAACCACTTTCATGTGTTCAAGAGGTAACATAAATACTTAAGTGCATGTTTGTTTAGGAATATACTTATTATTAATAATTTTTTTCATGTTAGAGGGTAGCTGCTGCTTTGAAAATATCTCGCCGGACAGTATATGCTATAAAAACAAGAAAGGAAAATAATCCAATACTTTCAAGCCCAGGCAAAACCAGAACTCGTTCTAAATCTAAGACAACTGATCTACCTGAGGGAGCTAAGATGGCAGTACGGAATACATTATACGATATGTACCAACAAAGTAAATATTATTTATTTATTATTTAATTAAAGTCTTTTGGTAAAATGTAGGTGTAGGTATTTTGTAATGAGTATATTCAAATCATAGTATATTAAAGAAAACTTAAGGAAGGTATTTGTATAGATTTTAGTAGTTTTGCGATTACATTACAAATTCAATTTAAATATTGAATTTATCTTATTTTTTAACAGTCAGGGCTGAAACATTGATGGAATGAGCAATCAAAATATCATTAAAAATATATTATATAGTATTAGTTGAAATTGAATCTACTATAATTTTTGTTTTAGAGAAGCATGTTACTTTGACTACATTAAATTGTGAATTAAGGGACAGAGAAATTGTATCTATTGGCAAAACATCTCTAAGCATTTTGTTGAAATCATTGGGATTCAAATATAACAAAGATGACAATCGAAGAGCTTTAATGGAGCGAACCAGTATTGCAGCCTTGAGAGCCAATTTTCTGCGTGAATATATGGTAAACCTCTCAAGTACTCACCCAAGAGAACTTGTATTTTTGGATGAGACATGGATCTATTCAAAAGGCAATAAAACATATTCTTGGCAAGACAACAGCACTAAAAGTGTACGTAAACCAGATGGTTATGATGGAAAACGTTTCATAATTGTTCATGCTGGTTCTACCAAAGGTTTTGTCTCTGAATCAAGTCTAGTATTCTGTTCAAAATCTAAAGTAGGTGACTACCATGGAGAAATGAACAATGAAATTTTCATGGAATGGATGAGTACTAAATTAATTCCCAGCCTAGAAGAGCCATCTCTAATTGTTATGGATAATGCTCCATATCATAGTGTCCTTTTAGAAAAGCAACCTTCTACTATATCGACAAAAAATGAGATTGTTACATGGTTGACAACAAACAACATTAAGTTTGATACAAAACTTACAAAACCTGAACTGCTACAAATTGCAAAAATGAATAGAAAAGTAAATGTGTATAAAATTGATGAGTTACTACGAGAACATGGTCATGAAGTGCTGAGACTACCACCATATCATTGTGAATTTAATGCTATTGAATTGATTTGGGCTAATTGCAAGTCATATTACAATAAATATATTGGTAGAGATGGATATTCAGATAGTTCTGTTATAAATATGTGGAAAGAGGCACTGGATCAATGTGATCAACAAATTTGGGAAAAATGTGTTAGACATACTCATGAAATTATAGAAAAGTGGTATGTCCGAGAGCAGAATATAGTTGATTTTAGCATTCAACCTATAACCATCGAAATAAATACTGGTGATAGTTCTGATTCTGACTATGAGGAAGATTAAATAATATATATATATACAAAGACAGGAATATTAGGGAAACAGCAAAATTGTAAAAATTTACTCTTTCCTACATCATTTTCCAATCTTTTGGAATATCTTTATTTCCATTTTCAAGGATAGCATTTGAGATTGTATCACAAGTTGTTTTAAATGGTAAATACATCTAACAATAATTTTGATTTCCCCAATATTCCTGTCCTTGTACATTATTATTCGGCAAATATATACTGTAACTATATTCAAATGAGTTTTAAATATATATATTTAAAATATTTATTTTTTATTTTCACATCCTAGAATATTTTTATTTTCCATTGTTGAACCGTATGGGTGGGACGGCCCAATAGTAATGGTTGCCAGCCATAACCCTAAAAGGGCAATCTGATTTGCAAAGTTTCTACCTAGGAAATTGTTATTAATACTAATTCTTGTGCAAGTAACCCCATAAAACTATGGAATTCTAACAGTTTTTCCAAACTAAAGGTTTAGGTAGCACATTGCTAAATGGCTATAAAATATTCACAAAAATCTATCACACCAGCTTCAATAATAAATAACGCGCATCGTAATTTTAGCCACATCCACAAGCAATTGACGGCATCCACAGCATTGAACTACGACCTACGTTTTATTTAATGTATTGATGTATTGCGTGTGTATATTATTGATGACGCATGGGAAAAGATCCAACGAACCAACATATCCTTTGGGATACATGTTTAGAAGAAAATCATTGGATATTATTAACCAAACAATTTAGCAAAAAATCCTGTCGAAAATAGTAACATAATTTATCGTTTTTGTGATAGGTATAATAATTTCTCTTACCATTTTGTCACCGGTAGAATTTCACTGGACGAATTTAGTTTTTGATATAATTGTGGTGATTTTTCACTAGAATTTTAAAATTTGGCCGAGATTAGAAGTTTAAAATATGATTTTTATGTACGTCAAAAATGACATTACTTATTTTCGTCACCACAGCTACGCGCGCATATTAAGACTACCAGATTTGAATAGAAAAATGTCGAAAAACTTGTATATCTCTATTCAAATCATACAAAAACCACAAATATATCATCATACCATCCTATATGCTTAAAACCATTCTGAACATATTATGTTCAAATCCCTGTAACTAGTGTAACTTCATTGTGTATACCATAGGTGTATACTGCTAAAAGTCTGCATTTTCAGTAAACATGATTGCATAAATATGATTGGCGTCTCGTCAACAATTCTATTTTTCAACAGCATCATACACTGATGAAAAGAACTAATATCCTATATTTTGTCACAAAAGATACTCACTAAATCACTGATATTTAAAATCGCAGTTTATCGGTGTTTTAAACTGTCGACCAGCGATATTTTATAAAAGATTGACTTTAGATATTATGCTATATATTATACTTTTATCAGACACACTTAAATAACTGCACAATTTTTCTGAAATTGCTAAATGTCTTCTTTCTCGAAATTTGTTGTCCACCCAAAATAAAATTCAAATGTAATATAAAGAACAACTTATTATGACACAAATCAGTGAACAATAACAAAATTACTAATCACAATACTATATTAAAAAAGTATATTGAAATATAAAACACAACTAATGCCCAATACACTTATGTTTGTGTTTTATGGTGAGAGTGTACTTCACTTCAAATGGTAATGTGAGAAGGAACCCAGATGAATAAAAAGTGTTTATTTTAATCCAAACTATTTGGGTTTCTCTCTCAATATTTTCAGTACATGGCTTATATGTTTATAAAATTGTCAGACACAATTCATAAATAGATGATTCTTTAGATTATTAATGGAAAATTAACTAATACAATTGAAAAAAAAACAGGAATTTTATTTAATAAATATTAATAACAGAAAACTTATTATAATTAGTTAATGTATTCACCTAGGCTGCTTTTGTAGGATATATTGATAGTTGTTTAATGTATGCATCTAATTTCATCTTAAATAGTTCCGACTCAATGGGCCCTGACAATTTACAAAGTGGATTCTTCACTACGTACTCCACATATATCTATAAATGAGATACAATTTTCCTGAGTTTTACAAGAGCACTTCCAAATTGAATTTCAATCAATAAAAAATTATAAATTGTTTTAGCATGAAAATGATTGAATGTGGTATACTTACTTGACTATATAATTGTTGAAGAATTTCTCTGACTCCTTGGCAATGTGCATCTGTATTAAGGACGAATTTTAATCCAGAAGGTGTTTCAAAATAATTTAAAGTATATTTAGATGTTTTATAAAATAGGAATCCTTCTTTGGGATCTATAGGTGATATTTTGCTAACAAAAGATTTTATAGAATATAACATTCCATACATAAGTTTAGCTTCCTTGAAAAAAATTAAAGTAATATAAAAACTTAAAACTGTAAATAACGAATTTACCTCTTCCTTTGTCATTCCTGATTGTTTATATCTATTCCATTCTTGATAATATAATAAAATTCCTGATTTATCAAATATATAAATGTTGTAAATAGTCATAGTTATAATAAATTGTTATGTTTATATTTTATCTTATATGTCAATGCTACACTATTTGAGATACATCTTCTTTTTTGATTTGATATGAAATTTTTTAGAAAATAAAAAATTATATTTCTACTGCCATGGACCCCGTTGTGATTTGTGAAACAGTAAGGTGACTGTTGAGCCCAAAAATAAAAAGCAGATTATACCCAACAGAAGAGAAAGAAGAATGAATTTGATATTTTAACCTAGTAAGTTTGTTATATCTGTCATTTAAAAAAATGGCCCAATTTTTTAAACGCGTTTATTCACAAGTCTATAGATGTTCTCAGTTGAATATTTCTAATAAAATTTATAAGAATACACCATCTTTATCATTAGTGCCAGCTGTGCAACGCTATTCTAGTACTGTAACTCCTTTCGAAGTAGTCAACAGTGATGCAGATGAAAGGAATTCTAAAGAAATTTTTAATAAAGTGAATACTCTGGTAACCAATAAGTCCCACGGACGACTTTTTGCAGTCGTTCATGTTGCAGGTAAACAATTCAAAATTACCGAGGGCGACGTAATTGTTATAGAAGGATATTGGCCACCGAATGTTGGTGACAAAATTACTTTAGATAAAGTGCTACTCGCCGGAGCAGCTGATTTTACTCTATTTGGCACCCCAATTGTAGAACAAGGTTTAGTTCGAGTAGAAGCTACAGTTATTGAAAAAACTTTATCACATACAAAAACGCATTTTAGAAAGAAGAGAAGGAAACAGTATATGCGTATACATTTCTACAGAGTTCCTCAGACATATTTGAGAATCAACCATATTATTATTCAAGATGAAATAAACAATCCAAAAGATGTGAGAGGGTTGGAAACGGCAATATTTTAATTATTAATGTCTATTCAATTAAAAGTTACTATTTATTAATAATTCTTTTTTATAACATTTCCTATAATATACTATATACATGGAATTGAAAGAAGACCTTTCCAAATCATGAAAAACATACATTTCCATTTTCCACATGTTTTTGTGATTTACAAGTACCACCCAAAGGAATGTGTTACACTTCTTTTGACAAACATGTTACATTACTATTTCAAGTTGGTTTTTACTGTTACAATAGTATCATTGGTGGCTCATGACTATTGAAACAAGGAGGCAATATCCAATGCAGATAACCTACTATAATTTACTTGAAAAAGAGTTCAAGCTTACAGGGGAATGAAAGTGTTGCATTAATTTTGCAAGACATTCAATAAATATCAGGACATTTTTGAAACTGTAAAACCTGATTTATACCCTGTTAATCAATTGCGTTTGTCATACAAACTCATATTATGCTGCAGTCCGAATTGTTCTTATGGCTGGTCAGATTGAATTAGCGTGCTACTATGGTTTATTTGAGCAGCTCTTTCCTGTATGTACCACAGAAAGTTTGCCTGTACCATCTGCAATTAGCCATATACAAGCTAGCGCTATTATTTGAATGACTTTCAAAAACTATGAAAACGAACTATTAAGGAAATCATTTCCTATAAATATTATGGGAAGGCTTACCATAAATCTTGACGATTTTGGACTGATCTGGGATAGCTGTGATTTGCATGACGAAATAATTTCAAAATTATCTATTTACAAGCAGATATAAATGGTTCGATGAAACAAGCAACAATTAAACTGTAATATATATTTTTTATAAAAGAAGCCGATAAAGCTGCATATTATTGTGCAAAGTTAAATACATAATTTATAAAAAAACTACATAGACAACACAAAATGAAAAAAATAAACCTATAAATATATTTAAAATAATTATTAATCTATAATTTAGAGCTTAAATGAAGTAACTTGTTTGTATGTAACGTTATGTGGAAAATAAGTTAGAATCACAATAATCCATGGGTATAAATTAGATTTAAAATGTTTTTCGATGTATAGCTCTTTGTCCTTCCTCGTCAAACTCTCTTTTTGAGACCCACATCTTTTTAAATGTATCTAGAGATGCTAAAATGGAACCACCTATCCATGTAGAATACAACCTTTCTTGAGGAGCTGATATCTACAAAAGTGAAAAACATAAAATAACCAAATCATCGATTGTGTCAACAGAATGGCTACAAGCTCAAGGAATAGCAAAGATTTACCTTAATTTGTGTTTCTTTTGGAGACATTTTCTTAATTTCTGAAAGAAGTCTATCTCCGAATCCCTTAAATAGTGTAGATCCACCAGACAAAACAATATTCTTGAACAAAACTTTTCTTAAATCCAAATCAGACTTTTGTATAGAAAATAGTAACACTTCATGTATTCCTTCACATTCTTCTCCTATCATATCTGGTTTAAAGAGAATTTCAGGAGCTCTGAATCTTGCTGGTCCCACTTTTATAACAGTACCATCTGGAAGCGTATAGTTAATTTGTTCAGTTTCAACAGATTCTTCTTTAACTGGATTGTTTGATAAGTAACAAGCTTTTTCCTTTAATGTTCTAACTGATTCGAATTCTGCTGTTGTGCGGAATATTATGCCTTCTTTTCGTAAAAGCAGCCTACAAAAATATACCCATTTACTTATCTCTTTCTAGTTAGTTATAAACTTTTTTCAGGTAATTTGTTATGTATTTTATAAAACAATGACCTTAAATATCTAGACACATCTCTTCCGGCAATATCTGATCTCATAATACTATGAGGAAGAGCAAATCCTTCATAAATAGGCACTGAATGAGTGACTCCATCTCCTGAGTCAAGAACTACACCAGTAGTTCTTCCAGTAGAATATCTACAAAAAATTGATTTGGTAACTACATTATTTTTAAATTCCCAAGTAGTATTACATTTTGGATGAATAATTTATCTTCTCACTTAATTATTTGAAACATGAATTTTTGTGAATTCATTTTCAAAAAAGGAATTTGTTGAAGTAAAAAATAACCTGGACTAAACACTTATTTTTCAGAACAACAAAGAGAAGACCTCTGACACTGGCAAAATTAATAGGTTATTTTGTATTAAAATCTCAATATTTTTCTTTTCTAGTTCAACATTGTAGAAGTGATAATATGAATCTGGAATGTTCAAACAAAATGTAATACTTTAAATGTTGTTATGTTTTGACACTAACAGACTAAGTACAGCTTGCATGGAAATGAACAGTGCTGGTACATTGAATGTTTCAAACATAATTTCAGCTGCTTTTTCTCTATTTGGCCTAGAATTTAAGGGAGCTTCTGTCAATAACACAGGATGCTCTTCAGAGAATGTAGAAAGTTGATCTTTACTATAAATATAGCTCCAAATTTTTTCCATATCATTCCAATCTGTAACTATACCATGCTCCATTGGATATTTGATTGAAAGTAGTCCCCTATGTTCTTCAGCTTTAGGTCCAATAAACAAGTCTCCTTCCAGAGCTCCTGCCATGACTCTGGTATGTTTAGGTCTTCCCACACTATAAATTTGCATATTAGTGCTGGAAGCATAAAATATCTAGTACTTACTAGTTGGGAAACCGGCATTTTGGGATTTGTCCGCCAGCGAACCCTGCTTTTATAACACCCGTTCCCTAAAATGGAAAATTTTAAGTAAAAATAAAATTCCGATTATTTCTCTTACATTATCTATCACAACAGGTTGGTTAACAATCACATCGTATGCCTCCATAATTGCTTATAAATACTGGGAAAATAGTGAGTATTTTTGTTTATTGTTATTTTATAATATAAAGCTTTAGTAAAAAGTTGTACACCTTCTCATTACAAATTTCAACGACGAGAAAAGCCGTGATTTGTGAATGATATCATGCTAAATGTCATCAATGTCAAATAAAAATATAACCTAAATGCTATCTTCTTTTTTATAAAACGTCCAAAGGACAATTGTACACATTTTTGTAAATGTTTTACAGTATTTTCATATCAAATAGTATATTTATTGTATAATTAGTGGGAAAAGCATCATATTCCCAAAAAGGAGTTTGGGAATCTACAAAATCTGCAATAAATCTTAGTTTTAATTTTCTCTTGCATGAATTCCACCTTTAGTCCCTGATCAATTTTTATTAAATAAAAATTATTTTAAAGTTCAGTGATCGTTAAGGTTGGGTTAAGGTTATCTATTAATGCAGGGCTTCTTAAACTATGGGTCCCGACCCCATTTGGGGTCGCGTAGCCAAAATCTGGGGTCGCGTGAGATTCTGAACTTATATTTTTTCATATGTATATGTATATTGTTACCTAATAAATAAATCATCAAAAAATATTAATTTTTTTTATATTTGTATGGGGTCGTCAAGAAACTAGCAATCATAAATGGGGTCGTGAATTACAAAAGTTTAAGAAGCCCTGTATTAATGGAATGGAGAGCTCCATTACAAGAGCTTGCTGCGATTCTGCTAGTGGTACCACTTTCAGTTGGTAGATAGTGCTATACGTTTGGTAGAAGGAAAGATTCCGTTTGAAAATGCTGTTTGAAATTCAATAAGCATAAAGGTAAGGAATTCGCTTGTCATCTATCGATGAATTCTTAAGTTGAATACAATGAAAAAATTTATATATTTCCTTCAAGTCACAAATCTTAGGTACACACTTATTGGATTGTTCTGTTTTATTATTTATCAATTATCAGTGTATTTTTAGGAATGTTAGTTGAGCTAAATTTGTTATTTATAGATCTCTAAACATTAAAAAATCCAATATACACCTTTAATAATATATTAAATTTGCGTCATACCTACTACGTCTATTATTATATTTATTCAAGAGAGAATTCAGATAATACCTATTTACATGTATAGCATTATTCTTTAAAAAAATCATTAAATCCAATTGTGACACAGGTGTCATACAGTTTACTTAAAACAAAACGAACGAAATTTTAAATGAATTTCCACTCAAATTAGACTAAATTTAAACAAAAGATAGAGTACCTATAATTATCTCACCATCATTTTTCGTGATCTTTAATATGAATTAAAATAGTGACCCTTCAGAGATGAATTTCTACAATTAATTATCCACATAATCATTAAACATAAATAATTAAGTCAGGGATAGCACACACTGCATCTCAAAGACGTCCAGTTTATGTCTTACTTTGGTCCAAACGTCCTGGTACGTGAAACGGACGTTTTTAAGATGTCCTTCTCATGACATGTTTAAAACGTTCCTGTAGGGATGTCTCAAAGACGTTTTAAATAATATTTAATGTCGTAAATGTGGACGTTCAACTCTTTTAGCAATACTTAATAGGGTAAGTCGCCATCATCACTAAATTATTAACTACTTTGAAAGTAGAGTGCGACACCATCATACACTTCCTATTCATGTCATTCTATATAGTATATGAATCATATGATTCAACATTTTGGACTAACCTAACCCATAGTCTCAGATAGTCGTTGAATATTTTGGAGACAAGCCGGAAAAACTGTATTTATTTCTATAAAATTCTGTAAATAAGATCATTTGGGAGTGTGAAGTGAATTTTTTCGAATGAAATCAACTTCTAAGCACTTTGAAGATGCAGAAAGTACACTGAATGAGGTATACTTATAAAAAAATGGTGATGAATATACATAATACAATTTTGTGGAAATGAGTGAAGTGGTGACGTGCAAAATTGGATGATCTAAGGACGCCTTGTTTTGTTACAATGTACGTCCTAAAGATGTCTTCAAAACATTTTTTATGGATATAAGCGTACATTTTTGAAACGTGTTAAACGTCTTGAACAAACGTATTTAAGATGTCTTTAAAACGTGCTTGTGCTATTTGTCTAAATTCTTCTAGTCCTTTACAGGATTTTCGTACATATGTGGCAATGAAGTCTGGAAACCATTGCGTCTTCGTGCGATATCAAAATGGAATGACCCGCTTAAGAGTTACTCTATAGTGGTTTGCCAGAGTTGATAGTTTTTGTAGACAGTCCCAGACCAGTGTGTAGATCTACCAATGTTCCTTCCTGATTGCATGCTTCCAGACCATCCCAGTTTACCTGGATATGGTATGGTTGGTAGTCGTTATTTTGGGACCAACAAATCTTATGCAGCAAGTTTGCAATAACATTTGTGATTCTGGCATGTTTTCAATGGTCAGATCTTCTATTCATCTTATCTTTTGATAGATATATCGACAAAAAGGAATTATGGGGAAACACTGCGGTGATCTTTTTTGAATATTTCGACAAACTGTTCAAGCTCAATTTATTAGTTGAATTTATTCGTTCTGTAACCTTTATTGGTAGAGGGTCTACTTATAGTGATAATTGTCACTTATAATTGCACAAGAGGTTTGTATTTTATCGGGTAAATTTGGATTGTTTAATGAGAAACTGTTTCCTAGCAATTAGACGAGAACAACTGTCAACTATTAAAAACGCGACACCGAAGGTGGAGCGTTTTTAGGTTGACAGTTTTTCGAGTCTAATTGCTAAAGGAAACAGTTTAGAAGTTGAACAACACAAATTTACCCGATATCAATACAAACATCGAGTGCAATTCGGCAGGACAATTCAATGAATCGGCTCATTGTTAGTGTTTAGAAATTCAATAAGTTGTTGACAAACATGTCAAATTATTTATCATGGTAACAAATGCATAAGTGAAAAAACCACAAGTGCATTTATCAACAGTAAAAACACAAGAGCTTTTTTTTTATCGGATAAATTTCTCTTTGAAACGAAACAGTTTTGCCAATCACTAATTTTACGAGAAAAACTGACATGATAAAATCGCGACACCGAAGGTGGAGCGATTTTATCTAATGTCAGTTTTTCGAGCAAATTTAGTGATTGACAAAATTTTGAGTTGAAGAGAAATTTATCTGGATAAAAGAAAAGCTCGAGTGTTTTTTGGCAAGATAAATTAACGACAGAATATATCGATGAACAACAACAATAATTATCTCATTGTCATTGTGTAAAAGTGACGTCCGCTTACTAGAATTGAGGAAGAGAGGTTTTTATCGCGATAAAAAAGGATGCACCTTTTTTATCGATGTCAAAGTGACAATAACATTTCCAGGTATAGACATTTTAACATTGAAGTTAATTTATCACTGATTATTTTTTTCACTTGTCAAAATCTGACATTTTGGTGGTTTTAACCAATAGCAATACATTATTCTAGCCAATCATTCGGTATTATACTGATTATTTTTTTCACTTGTCAAAATCTGACATTTTGGTGGTTTTAACCAATAGCAATACATTATTCTAGCCAATCATTCGGTATTATACTGATAATTATGCTTCCTCATCGATAAAACCTTGTTTACATCGAAACGTCAAAATTTTACTTTGAATTTGTCATTATTGACAACTAAAAGCGCTTTCAAAAATCCTTTTAAATTGTTGAAAAAAATAATCTTCCCAAATACAACTCGCTCTTCAAATTTTATCACATAATTTTTTATTTTCATCACTCAAACTTGTTTATTTGAGGCAAAAACATTCAAACAAACCGAATTTAGATAAAATCACTCCTCCTAACGGAGTCGTGATTTTATCAAATCGGTTTGTTTTCATATTTTTGCCAAATAAACAAGTTTTCGTAGAAAAGAAAAAATTATCGATAAAATTTGAAGCACTCGTGGTATTACCTTTGATAATTATGCTTCCTCATCGATAAAACCTTGTTTACATCGAAAAGTCAAAATTTTACTTTGAATTTGTCATTATTGACAACTAAAAGCGCTTTCAAAAATCCTTTTAAATTGTTGAAAAAAATAATCTTCCCAAATACAACTCGCTCTTCAAATTTTATCACATAATTTTTTATTTTCATCACTCAAACTTGTTTATTTGAGGCAAAAACATTCAAACAAACCGAATTTAGATAAAATCACTCCTCCTAACGGAGTCGTGATTTTATCAAATCGGTTTGTTTTCATATTTTTGCCAAATAAACAAGTTTTCGTGGAAAAGAAAAAATTATCGATAAAATTTGAAGCACTCGTGGTATTACCTTTGAAAAAGTTAAAGCTAACTTTTGCCGGTGTCAAAGTGACAATTACACTGAGGCATATGCGATTTTTTATACATGAGTTGAATTGTCATTGTCAAAGTAGGTAAACATATATTTAAATACATCAAAACATTCAGCGTTACCGGGTAAAATAGCGTGGAAATACAATAGGCGAGACGATAGATTTTGAAATACTTTTCCGTAATGTGAGTACACATTCATCATTTACGAAAAAACCTTTATTTCGGTAATAAACTCAAGTTTAACGAAGTTTGAAGCCATATTACAAATATTTTTTAAAAAGCGCGCGAAAACAGCTCGCAGGTATCATGGCGTCGGCTGTGACGTCACGAAAAGGTAAACATGTCATTATGTCCATACGTAGCGAACAAAATATTGAATTAATTCGTGTCATAAAAATGAATTCTAAAGTTTATAAGTGGTGTGCAGTACCGCAGTGTAAAAACACATCAATAAGAACACCCAACAAAGTGTTTGTACATGTTCCAAACAATAAAATAATAAGAGATAAGTCGTTGAAGCTCGCAAGGCGAAACCCGAACGACATAGTCACGAATTCGTCACTTTATTTCTGTGAAGACCACTTCCCGTTTTAGTTGCACATAACTGATTGCATCATCCCCATATGATGGTCTTGAAGACCTGGAATAAT
Organism: Galerucella nymphaeae; assembly: GCA_963978555.1. Lineage (NCBI taxonomy): Eukaryota > Metazoa > Arthropoda > Insecta > Coleoptera > Chrysomelidae > Galerucella > Galerucella nymphaeae. The sequence continues at coordinate 9,908,703 of OZ021707.1, read as the reverse complement.
TGAAATAAATTAGAACCATGTACGTATAAACATATAAGCGTCCATGATTAGAACAAATACATACACATTGATTCATCAGATTTTAGGTGTTTACTATGAGGAAAAACACTACTATCACCAGTAGGTACTTTTAAGTTACAGTAATTCACTCGTCTTAACGGGTATTAACTCTAAAATAGCAACTTATAAACTGTGATGGAGCTAACCTCAAAAATAAACAATGACAAGTTCATTGTAAAAATAACTTTGAAAGTTGAATAAGCGAGTAAAGATGAATACAAAATGTACTTACAAGGAAGTTTTCACGTCTCTAAACTCAGACGAGCAAAATTCTTGATTTGTTGCGAGGAAATCGCTCAACATCCTTACTTCAATCCTGGGCAAATTTGAGCTATATATTTGCCTTAACAAAGCTTGGTTTCATTGTTATAGTATAGTGGAGACGATAAATCACACGTAAAATAATAAAAGGACAATCCAAATGCATAATCAGTGAATATTCACAACAAAAAAACACAGAGAATGAGTGTATTGAGTATTGACTGACAGCAATATTTACCTCATTTACCTTATCGTGACGTCATGCGCTGTGATTGGTGTTTCAGTCAAAATGGCCGATTGCAGTATTTTAATGTTTTATTTCATCGAAAATCTTAATAATCTGAATCATTTAAATAAAACTAATTCAGTGTTTTAAATTTTTTTAATATGAACTTTCCCCTAAAACCATTATATCGACGATTTTTTGATACTGTCGTCATGCCTATTATTGAACTATTTTTTTTATCTAAGTCACCGTTAAATATTTGCAAGTATTAGATAGCAGTGAAAATTATGTACATAACATACGAACAAAATATTTGATTGTATTTTATGTAGAACATTCAAAATAGTAAAAAATTATGTTTTAAATGACGAATTTTCATATTTTCTCAAATAGTGGAGTTTTTATTAGATATTTGTCCTTGGAATTGACCGTTTCCAAGTGAATTCTAATGAGTATAACCTCGCCGAATAATATACAACGCAATAACATGTTTTTACACTTTTAAATTCTTTATCCGTACCTATCTGTGAAGTAGGGAGGGTGAATGTAGGCACACAGTACTTAGGCCACATGTGACTCATTGCAGTTCCTCCCGAGGAGTTGTCTTCCTAGGTCATTGTGTCCTGTCCTTCCCAGGAAAGTGGACAGGTCACTAGGAGACATCTCCTTTATATCGGCAGGTGTAGGCCAAGACTCACCGTACACACACTCTCTTATTGACGATAACTCCGGACACTCGCATAACACATGCCTAGCAGTTTCATCTTTCTGTTCACGCATCCTACATAGAGATGTGTCCACTAGCCCCATAGTATGGAGGTGTTTCCTTAGTAGACAGTGATGGCCAGTCAAAAATCCTACTGTTGAACGTAGGTTTTTCCTGGTCATCGCAAAATATTTCTTCGGCGCCAGCTTCCCAAGGTCGCCCAGGGTGATTCTAGCAAGACTGCATCCTTTAATTCCATCCCTTCTTTTAATGGATTGAGCACGAGTGTGACGTTTGGCTAGTTCCACAATTGTCGAGGTCGTCAGGTCGTAGCTGTGACACTGAGTCCTAAAAATTTTAGTCAAGCCGTTCCCCTGGCTAAAGCTTTCACTTTTAAATTATTATACTATCCAACTAATACACACTAGTTCAAGAGACGGTTAGATGAGGTTGAACGGAGACCGACTTAGAATAGATCACGCGTGGTCTTTGATTACATGCTGTTTTTCTTGATACCATACATACTATAATTTTCAAGTACTGTTGCTATGAGATCTTTTGCTCAGTATTTCTGCCAGTTTGTGCCGTTATCAGTCGCAAGTTGATAAACTCTGACCGCATGGCGTAACTTCTGTCATTCAGACGATGATATTTTGAATATTGAAATAGTGATCAATTTTCTTATATTTTTTATTAAAGTAATTAGTCATTTAAAATAGTAATATGGGTAGATTCCATGAAGTAAGGATCCAGACAGTAAACTAAAAATACATTCCTGTATTTCATCATTTCAAATTGAATAAAATCCAAAAACTAATTTACTTAACTGACAATTACAAATCTATTGGATTTAAATTTGAAAATTAAATTTAATCTAAAAATAAATATTGAATTGTGATTGTTATATATAGAATTATTTCTGCGGCTACCTTAACATTGTTCAAAGAAATGGGTAGATATTCAAATATATCTTGAAGCTTTATTCAAATTTGAATATGACCCAGACCACCATTAAACAAGAAAAACAGAATGAAAAAATCGACAATAAAAACCGTTCGGACGATGCATGTGTTTGGCCCCAAATTTTAGCCATACTAGTAGGTAAGATAATTTCGATTTCCTTCAGTTATATGACGACTTTGATATAATTGTGATTGAAACCTAGGTTATTCCTAGTTTGTGGACTTCTATTCATGTTTCTATTTCTTAAATATTTTCAAGTAGGTAAATGTATGGCAGAGGACTCATAGATCCGACTTTTTTTTTGGTCAAATGTATGATTGTTTGATCTTTTCGTTGATCTTTTCGTTGATTGTTCACCTCATCGAATAATTTTCATGATAATATCCTTGGATATACCTATCAGAGCCCTTTGCCTCAGGTGCATATAAATTGGTCGAATGTTAGTTATAGTTCAGTTACATTGATTGATTTGTTCGGTATCCCCTGTCAGAGATTTCGAGATCTCGAAGCCTCAGGCTTTAGGTTTTTTGTGCTATTGGTTCTTTTGGAGAAATCCCCCCTTATGGTTCTAATCCTAGGAGTCTATAGCTCCAATGAGCATGCACAATCGACAGATATGTTCCAGGTGTGTGTATGTGCTTCCTTTGGGTACCGTGACCGGTGAGACCATTGCATTGGATCTTATTAGGTTTTTTGGTCATATGGTGATGGAATATCTTGTTTATGCTGGTTAGACAAATCCCAAGGATGTTAACTAGCGTAATAATCTTGGAGAATCTTATTTTTGACACATTACTGATTTTATAGCCTTCCAGACTTCATCTCGGCGAAATTTACGTCGGCAACAAGATCCAAGTGACCCAGAAGATGAAAAGTGTTTATTTGGCCAACGCCGTTTGTTCTGTAACTGTTCAAACTCACACGCGATTCATCAGGTGTGGATTTTTGGTCGAAGGCGTTTTTGGAAAACTCTTTTGAAAGTTGGTGAGACCATCATAGTCTACGGAGAACGCAACGAAACAATAATAATCCATTCTTTTTGGTTTGGTTATCTCTAACAGAGGTAACGTACTTTGTCCAACAAAACGTTGCGATTTGATCCACATATTATGTGGTTTTATAATGGTTTACTTTGTAACAACTTTGAAGATAATTGGTTTTATTGCTACAGTAGAGTGTGAATAAGCTAAGAGAGAACAGCATTATCAGCTTACTAGAGGATGAAATTAAAGACGAAGTAGCAAAGAGAGGGGCTGGAACAACCTTTTGTGATCTGGAACCCTTTTGCGGTATCAGCTCCAATGTAATACTGGAAGAAATAGACAACGCCGGAAAGAGAAGATATGACCATTGGAAAGATCTAGTAGGGCTTATACAATCAAAAGTACTCGTGAGAGACAAACCAGGTCAAACCAAATAAATGCTTGAGCCAGAGAGTCTTCACAGACTTTCTGATGAAAACACTGTTGTCTGAATGGGTCGGTCATAAGAAAGTTTCAAATAATGGAGCAGCAGGGGAATGTAGATTACGTGAAATGAATAAATAAATATCCATTCACATAGATTACATAACAGCATCTATGAGACTAATGGATATGAAAGGGATACTTACGTAAGTTAAAGCATGCAGATATCCTGAAATCCCTACGGGAAATAGTCGAACTACTAGTCTCTGTGTAATTAGTTTGTCTAATACTCAGTCCCTCTAATAACCAATAATAAATATATCACTATACTCAGGTATTCCTTCTCTTCTTGAAAAATCCTCAACGAAAAGAGTCAGCTGCTTTATCTTTGGTATTACGTTACAGCGATTTTAAGGTTATGTTTGCCTAAAAGTGACTAAACAGTATTATTCAATTTTTAGCCATTTTATTTTCTTGGGAAGTGGGTAATAACAAAATTAATGAAACTTCAGTTATAATTCTCAGTTCCATTGGTAGTGATTAATCCTGTATAAGTGATAAAACAACCATGTAAAATATCATGTGGACTTATGAAAGGTTTTTTTGTTTCAGGGTCTCTGGCAGGCTTTATAGATGGAGTTCTATTTGCGTGGACCTCACCATTCATTGTCAAATTGGTGCAAGATAAAGAAAACTATGACATAACAGAAATTCAAGCTTCAAAATTCACTATTATACAACCAGCTGTCATAGTTATAACTTGCCCTTTTTTATTCAACATATCAGATAAAATAGGAAGAAAGAAAACCCTACTTTTTCTCAGCATACCTCAAACGATAAGTTTGTTGTTAACGGCATTCGCTAAAGATATTTACGTATTTTACGCCGCTAGATGTTTTACCGGTTTCGCGAGTGCCTTTTTGTGGTGCTCACTACCGATGTACATCGGAGAAGTTGCTTCACCTGAAGTAAGAGGTGTTTGGGGTAACGCCATAACTTCTTCTATATACACAGGGCAGTTTCTAGTAAATATAGTGGGAAGCTACTTTGATGTTGCGGTAACTTCCTATATTTTTCTTCCTATACCGATTCTGTTTTTTATTTGCTTCACATTCATGCCAGAATCACCTTATTATTATTTAATGAAACAAAATGGAGAAGGTGCTAGAAGATCCTTGAGGTTTTTAACTCGGAAGCAGAACGTCGACGACGAATTTGAAAAATTGCAAGCAGACGTCGCTCGACAAATGTCCGAATCGGGTAGTTGGAAAGATTTAATTCTCATAGAAAGTAATTTGAAAGCAATGTGTGCTGCGTTTTTCCTTAGGTTCTCTCAACAGTTTTGCGGAATAGCTATTTTATCTCAATATACGCAGTTTATAATGGACAAAGCGGGTGGTGCGGTAAGTCCGCAAATTACGTCAATTCTTTACAGCGGACTTGGAGTAGTTTTGAATTTTCTAGTCATAGCTTTTATAGTAGACAGATTTAAACGGAAACATCTTTACGCTTCATCAATATTGCTTTGCAGTTTAACGTTATTTGTTTTGGGCGCGTATTTTTATATCGACGAATTCGTTCCCGAAATCGATTCTACTCCGTTGAATTGGATACCGATTACTTCGATTATATTTTATCAATTCTCGTTTTCGTTCGGTGCAGGAGTCATACCGACGTTAATGCTTGGAGAATTATTTTCAGCGAGTGTTAAAGCGAAAGCAATGATGATTCTTTTATTTCTCTTTGGAGTGACAACGTTTTTTGCTAACTATATTTTCAATATTCTCACTTCCAACGTAGGATCGTATGCTCCGTTTGTATTTTTTTCATCTGTTACGTTTGTGATGTCGATATTAGCGTTGTGGTTAATACCAGATACTAAGGGTAAAACTTTAGAGGAAATTCAAATGGCATTTAAACATAAGAAGTAAAATGAAAATTTTATTATTATTTCGATTTGATTCTACCCAATAGTGAAACTTGCATTTTTTTTTTGGAATTTTATAAAAAAGTGGCAATAAATAAACTATTATAATTTGGAAACCTCAAGTAGACAACAAAAAAATTCAAAGCTTTTAAAGATGGGTGAGATGGTAAGATAAACACATGGTAAGATAAAAAAGTATGAATTTTAAAAGGAACTTGTTACGGGATTGAGCAGCAAAAACTAATAGGATCCAAACACCATTACTAGACTTTGCAATTCAATGGTATACTCACGGTTAAAAAGCGATAGAAGGAGCTGGGCCAGGAACCAAACACTCTGAAAGCTTCGGAAAAAACCCCAAGTATTTTTCAAGCAAAAACTCACGTCATATTGACAAAGGATTATCATAATGTCGGATAGTTAAGCAGCTATTGAATCACTGAGCTTTTGTATAATCAGTTACAAAATGGTGTGGGAATGTCTCACTGGAATGAAAGGAAATTATATAGCTGATGAACTAGCAAACAGAGGAATTAATCACCCTTTTGGGTTGGTGAGTGTCGAATAATACTGGAATAATATTGGAAGAAATAAGCAAAGCCGAGAAAAAGACTGACCATTAGAAAGATCTGGTAGGGTGGAATAATAGTATATTATTCAACGAGCGTGTAATGATTCGCTCGAATGATTACGACGTTCGCCTGCGGCTCACGTCGCAAACTTCATTCTCATGAGTAATAGCCATTACACGAAAGTAGAATACTATACTTTTTCTATGACTTAGTGTTCACCTATCAATTCAAACGAACGAGATATTTAGAGAATATTTTATTGAATAAACTTAATGCTTTATGTCAAACAATTCCATTTTGGAAGCTACAATGAAAATTCATTTATTGCTTACAATATTGTTAGATTTCTTATTCTTAGATGTATAATAACAACCATTAACAACCCAAGTCAAGCAGCGAATGTCGGACGGAAACACGGGGGATGTACATCTCCTCCCTCGTGCCCGCCTGTGTTGGCGCGCATGCGTGAGCGGTTGAAAGATTGTAAGAGCGCCAAATTTGAATATCTTAAACGAGATCTAACAATATTGATGGTGAAATTTGAGCAGTTGAATTCGTTTTCACTTTCTGTATCCATTCTAATAAAAAGTCAGCTCTAAATCACCTTCGATAGGTAGGTATAGGTACTGTCAAGGTCAAATTATGACATTTCATAGCGAGTCTGATTCAAACATTACACCGAACATAGTCGTGTGTAAGGGCATTCTTTGACGGTGATTGGCCAGATAGTCGTGGGTAATGGATCATTACACACGGGGCGTGGCTTATTTTGTGTAATGCATCCAGTTACTCAACAAAAATGTTACATAAAAAGGGTCCATTTCTCAACAGTCATAGAAAAAGATTTTTTTCTACTCCTGTTTTATAATATACTTATTAAAAGACAAGACTAAAATCTGTATCATAATGATATTCATTATGATAAAGATTTTTAAGCCAATAGGAATGCGACATTCGCACAATAGTTAATAAAGCCATGGATACCTGGTTGACATTTCTGAAATTAATTATATTAGGTCTGTTCCCTATAATGAAAGTGTAGCCTAGGCAGGAAAAGTAATACTTTACTGATTGATATCAGTCAGCAATAGTACATTGTTTACCGTTTTACGAGGTAAACATACTATTTTTCCGCAAATCGCTTAAAATTCGACAGATATTGATTGTTTAAAAAAAAAACGCGATAATTTTATTCCCAAATAAATGGTGCTTTGAAATTCCTAATAAAATTACTTGGGTTACTATGGAAACGTATTGAGGTTGAATTGTCAAACTTGACGCTTATAAATTGAATTGCTGGTGTTCTCGAAAGTAAAATGATAAGTGATGATGAAATTTCCATTCCTGGGACTCCTCCAGAGCTGGTTGAGGCAGTGAATACTGCTTCATTAGAATTATTGCCAAAGAAATCAAGAGAAAAGTACGAAAATGCATACAGACGTTTTATGTATTATGTAGAACACTAACAACTGTACGGAAATATCATTTCCTTACAGTAAGGAAGTCCTGACTTTTTCTTCAAGAAATTTTGACAGGAATGTCGATTTGCGGAAAAATTAATATTTGCTGCCAATCGGAGAAAAAATAATTTTTTTTTGTCTGTGAACATGAACACACATTGTACTATTTTAAGTTCTTTTGTTATGTATAGTGTCAAATCATATTTGTGGGTGGTTTATACTTCATAAAATATATTTTAAGCGTTAATTGTTACATTTTTATCAAAATTTGCATGTTGTATAATGCATGAAATATCTGAGTAAATATTGACGTTTAATGGTATTATAATTATTATTTTCAAATCTGAGATTTGAAATTTACGTGTATCAAATTAAATATCATGAGTACTCCACCAAGTATAACTTGTGAAGGAAAGCCGGAAAAAATTGAAATTGAACGTCAATGGCCTCAGATATTGGCTATTTTTATAGGTGAGTAGTTTATATTTGCATTGTTTTTATTTCCATGTGTTGTTTCTAAGGTAATATGAAGTATTGTTGTTAGCGATTCGCTATTAATGTTGTGACAACTTACCATCACCAAGGTGGTGAAGACTATTAATTGACCGACAACCAGAATTATTTTACAATGCGAGGCTTATAAATCTCTTCACCATCATGCTGTGTAGTTATAGAAACTTTTCGACTACTAGCCAAATTTTAGACAAAAATTAAAAAAAAATCACAAACGTATCACGAGAAGCGTTTACCACGTCGTACTCGTTCCGTTTTCTTTCCATACATTATGAACGTACTCCTTATGTCATGAGTCATTTTTGGTTGAGCGCGAATTTTAAACTAATTGTATTTTAATTCAAATTTTATCTTGATAGGTAATTTGAAGCAGCAAATATGTTAAAGACTATCTGCTGGGTATACAAAATTATGTTGCACAAGCTTTTGTTGAACTACTATCCCTGAATTCCCAAAATATCTGAATTTGTCCATTATTGAAAATAAAAAAGTCTCAGCTTCTTTAATTCTACTCTACATCTTTTAAATTGTTCCAAAGCTTAAATAGACATGAAAATGTAGGTTTATTGTGAATAGGTCGCGGCTTGTGCGCATGCTTACTATTTTCTCCTAATTTATAATTGTGTCTAATTGTTAAATGCTAATTGATAATTGTTAGATGTTGCTGCATAAATCCACACTTATAAACTAGCTTTACGTTTTTTGATAAAATATGTAGTCATTTGTTCATGACGAATATTACTTTCCACACCCAAATGGTTCGTAAGACTATGGTAGGAAACATTGCAGATATGCTGGAAAAGTAGATACTTAGATATTCAAAATTGAGCATCAGCTAAAGATGAAGATGATAATTAGCTGAGAAGGACATCAGATTATCACCATGAAGAAGTGAACACAATAAAGAAACATTTGTCATTATACAGTTATTAGGAATTCAAATAAAAATTGTAGCCGAACTGTGTTATACATTGTTTTATGAGCTCATTTTCTTTGGCATATTACCACTGTTTAATTTAAGTTTGGACGTCGCTTTTTTCCATTCACATTTATTGTATTTTTAAGGAATATTCAAGGATTGTTTATGTTTTTTAAAAAGCATTAGCTGTTCGTTACAAAAGTATGTATGCCAATCACAAAATGAACGCAATAGGATGTTAAATGTACCTACTGTTTCTTAAGTGAACGTGAAGACATAAGAAAAAAGCAAGGTTATGGGTTATGATTGTAGTTATTAATGTGGTCCGCTGCGCTGTCAAAATGATTTACAGCATTACTTATTCCCGTGAGTGGTGCGGTGATTATTTTGTGTTTACATATGCAGAGCATTATTTAGTTTAAACTTTTATTATATCTATTCGCAGTGAGTTTTATAATTATAATCTGTTGGTAATTGATTAGTATAGACCATTTGAAATAACACTGTGAGATGATTGAGAGAATTTAACCAAACGCCTACTTCTCTTGTTTGCTTCCTATCTTTCAATCTAATATACCGAATATTATTTGCCGAATCTGTATACTATAGTTGCTCATATAATAACCTTCTTGGTGCGCGTCATCGATTGTTAATGTCTTTCTAACACATAACGTTAGAAGAAATGGAAAAAAGGAAGGTCTGTGATTAATCCTAAGCAAAATATCACAATAATTAAATGTATTACAAACGTTAACCTTATATCTTTGACTTGAAAAACTTGAGTAGTTGATGTTAAGATCACGTTTAGATAACGCTCAAGCGCAATTTATCTATAGGGCATGTCCACGTGTAGGCACAAACTATTTTGACAACAAGCGGGTGGTAAAAAAATAAACAAAGCGTTCAGAGCACGTTGTACTTAATAGTGAGTTTATGCTGATTTATAATGATAGATCCTGTTTGAGTTTAGTTGGTTTCGCTTAAGTGTTTTTTTAAAGTTATTTTAATTCTTGAGCTTCCATATTTAATAATATATAATATAGATTAATAGTTGTTTGATAATTATTGATCGTGTTTATGTTTATTGTTTCACCACCGGATTAGTGTCAAGTGTCAACTGTCGTGTACCTATCGGGAGTAATTACAGCGTTCAAAAATAGGATGCAGACGAACTTTTCTAATGTCGCACTGACAGTTCTGGTCAGGTCTGTACTATGTTGTTTATGGTCGATTATTATTTATTAAAAGTGAATATTGATCCTATTGTTATATTTATTTAAATAATACAAAAGTATGCCTAGAGACATTGAAAAACATCAGCATTTTCAAGTATTTTCAGATAGAGAGAGAAACTATTAACTATCAATTTCATAGCTTATTCGAATTTGGTTAAATACGATCCTGAGGATTTTATTGATCAAATTTAAGGTTAGGTATAGAATAGCAAATAAACGAACGACATACCCAAAGACCGGATATACGCTGCGATGCGCATACCAAGAAAGCTATTGAATGCACTATACCGCATATAGTATATTTAACTTGTCATATACAGGGTGCATCAAAAAGGCGGTCATAAATCATACCACATATTCTAGGGCTAAAAATAACTCCATCCATCTTGAGTTACTCTAGTACAAATATAAAAGCAAAAAAAGTTACAACCCTTCGAAGTTACCAAATGAAAATCTATTTTTTCAAATATTTCGACTGTTGTTAGATATATTATAATGAAAGTCGACAAGTGGCTTTCTTATGATAAGAGCAACTTAAAAAAAATAAGGAATTATTGCACCCCGTTAAAAATTTATGGGAGTTGAGATCCCCTAAACCCCCTCAAAATTTTTGTATACGTTACAATTTAATGCTTATTGTGGCACCATTATTCAAACACATTATTTTTGAATTTTTTTTGTCCCCTAGTACTTTTTACAATTATCAGATTTTATCGAGTAACAAAAAGTCAATGAATTCAAATTTTTGATTGAATCTCATTTATTCACAAATGTTTAGTTTTTATTAGATGTTCAAAATGGCCCCCATTTATTTGAGGTTGTAACTTTTTTGTTGTAACTTTTTTCGCATGCACATTTGTACTAGGGTAACTTGGGTTTGATCGAGTTATTTTTATCCCCAGTATATATGGTATGTTTTATGACCTGCCTTTTTGTTACACCCTGTATTTATAGATATTTTGTTTTCAGGAGCTTTGACGGCTTTCACAGACGGAGTCATTTTCGCCTGGCCATCTCCTTTTATAGTGAAATTAGTACAGGATAAAGATCGTTATGACATATCCGAAATTGAAGCTTCTTACATACCAACCATACAGCCAATAATGTGGATTATCTCTTGTTTGTTCACAGCAAATTTAAGTAATGTTTTTGGAAGAAAAAAAATGTTACTTTTTATATCCGTACCACAAGTTCTGTGCTTGGTTATATCAGCTTTTGCTAGAAGTATCTATGTATTTTATATAGCCAGAGGAATATCCGGAATAGGAGCTGCACTTATGTGGACGGTTTTACCAATGTATATAGGAGAAGTGGCAACACCTCGCGTGAGAGGAATTTGCGGCAATTCAATACCTTTAGGTTTTTATCTGGGACAGTTTCTCATTAATATTATCGGTGGTTACTGTGACGTCGATACCACTTCTTATATTTTCCTTCCTTTACCAATTCTCTTCTTCATCATTTTTCTTTTTATGCCAGAATCACCTTATTATTGTATTATGAAGAAAGATTATGAAGCAGCTGGTGAATCTTTGAGATTTTTATATGGAATTAAGGATGTGGAGGTTTATTTTTTGGAAATAAAAACCGCCGTCGAACGTCAGATGTCAGAATCTGGAACTTGGAAGGATTTGATAGTGATTAAAAGTAATAGAAAATCTGTTTATGTTGGTATTTTTCTAAGAATATCTCAACAGTTTGGTGGTGTATCTATATTCAACCTATACACTCAATATATATTTCAAAAAGCCGGTGGAGTTATTAGCGCACATGATGCGTCGATGATTACTACTGGTATTATGTTTTTTCTAAATATTCCTGTTATTTTTATAATTGACAGATTCAGCAGAAAAGCTCTTTATACGGTATCTTTAGGTATTTGTAGTATAATGCTTTTTGTAATGGCTGCTTACTTTTACTTTGAAGAAATTTATTCTTCCTTCAGCTGGTTACCTTTAACTACTGTTCTGTTATATCAAACAGCGTCTTCATTTGGATTGTCAGTTATTCCAACTTTGTTGTCATCTGAATTGTTTTCCGCTAGTATTAAAGCGAAGGCTGTGTCTCTTCTCACAATAGTAATGGCAGCTGGAGTGTTTTTAATGAGCTATATTTTCACTTCGTTGAATTATCTATTGGGAAATTACGCGTCATTTTTATTATTAGCTGTAGTTACAGCTGTCAATTGTATATTATCCTTATTTATTGTTCCTAATACAAAAGGGAAAACATTGGAGGAAATTCAAATTGCGTTTAAGAGTGGGAAATTTTAAATAATAATTTTTATAGAGGTTATTGCACCCCTTTCCGAGATATTACCCTTAAAACCAGGAGGAGAAATTTGAATTTAAGTTGGCAATTCTGTAGACCTATGATTGGTCAGATTCCACCCAGTTCCACACAACACTTTTTAGCATTGACATCAGCTGATAATTTAAATTTTTGATAGTTCTGACAGATAAATATATTTAATTTTGTCATCGCATCCGCTATTGTTATTCTATTAATTTACTTCATTTCGTTGAAACTGAACATGATAGCATCTGCCTATATGGAGGGTACAAGCTATCGAAGATTTGAAACAATATAGGTTTTGTTAGAAAATTGGTCCTTTGCTACTCAAAAACAGCCATTTTAGAGTAATGTATATGTTCTAATATTTCAATTTGAATACGAAACAGGAAAAAGTTTCACATGTGACAGAATGCCCTTCTGATTACTTAATTCTTGGGTATAAAATAATCTACTAAATAGACGAGAAGTCGACTTATGACTATGAGTGGCTGATTTTTTCATCAATCAAGGCATATTTAATAGATTTGAAACAGGACTGTTGACTACTTTTTTGGAACACGCCATTCAGTAACTAATCTGGTAACTTTTAGTGATGTGAATAAAGCTTTTCGAATCACTCCTCCTGGTTATTAAATGGACTATAGAAACCTTAAATTCTGTATGTATTTTTGTACATTTCACTGTTTTCCACTCAATTTATTGAAGAAACTATAAATTATGGTCTTTATTTTTTTTCTGCAGCTAATTAGTTTTCTGAAAAAAATTTGATAATAAATTTTTTTTGTATAAAACAATGACTAAGTAGAATTTTATTCCATAGAACTTTATCTCAGAAAAAAGTTTTGATATGAAATAGAGTGTGTGTTACTGATTTCAACCCCATATAATGTAACAGAATTATTGTAAAAATACCCGTGGATAGTCCTTTGCCAGTGCACAATTTTAGTCACCACTTTTTAACTTCAGAAAGGGTTGGAATGAGGATTTTTTTTTATAGGAAAGACCTCTTAATCTCATACGAGCAATCACTTCCTGAATTTTGTAAATACATGAATTTAGAAACACCCTGTATATACTATAGAGCGCTGTTGGAAAGTCTTATTTTTAAAAGGAATAGAGGGAAAGTTATGAAATTCTAGGACGATAAATTAGACGTTGATTTGCATATTTTAGATCAAATGTCAAAGGTTTTTAAAGCTTATTTTTCCAAAAATGATAGCAATGTTTCAATTCAATGCAATGACTTTTTTTGTAGTTTGTCTTTCTTTTTGAATTGTATTCATAGTTATAGTGTATAGGTATAAGTATTTAATTGGTTGAGTGAAAGAGCCAATTTGATTTATTCAAGAATGTTGAACCTTTTTATTTATATTTTTACATGTATGCACCGTGTGTTTGGCCAATCGAAGCATTTATTATTATTATTGAAATATCGAAATGAATCAATACTTCAAAGTATTTGAAGGACCTGGTTATTGAAGTGTACTGAGATGTTTTAAAGGCACTATTGAGCACAAAAATCTATTTCCATTAATATATACCACATTTATTCATTTTATCCGAACTCTACACCTATTCCAGTCCTCTGTTCCCATTTGTTTCAAGTCGCTATAACAATAGCATTGAGCTATTTCTCATTTCTCCATAGGTCGCCCCATTTTTTATCACCTCATTCATCTCCAAGAAGCATTTTCTTCACACACTCTTGCTACTCACATGGCTTAACCATCAAAGCCTCTGTGCTAGAAATTGACTTGCATGGTGCCTCATGAATGTCTTGGATTTCTTTGTTCCTTTGCCTTGCCTTTATTATTTAATACTTCCGTAAAATTTTTCCATTTCTTCTGTTCCCACCTATCGAGTTCACTCTAATTTTTTATATTTAATATCCAAGCTTTACTACCGTTTAACAGGGCACCGAAGCTTAGGCACTTCAACTTTTTTGTGCTCTTGGTTGTGTCATTTATTTGAAGATATCAGTAGCCCTTATTAGGCTCAGAAGTATTTTCACTAGAACTAGATATAATCTAGAGCATGATTATATCGTCGTTGAGCTAATGCTTCACTTTCAAATAAAGTGTGAGAGGCTGTGTCTTCCTTTTCATAACATGGTAGATTGTATGATTTTCCACATCTTCATGGATTTTATCTGTTAATGTTACTCCCAGATTTTCAAACTGACTTACTTTTCGAAACGAATAGTTTTTATCACCACCAGCTTTTTTTCATGAAAAATAATTATTTATTCTATAGTGAGGTTTCAAATTGGGCAGGCACGATGTATGTACTTGAAAAGCTTCTACACACTCGGCAATTTTAATTCCATTCTGCAGGATCCAGCAGATTGTCTGCATGAAAAAGTGACAGGCCTTATTCTCATCACAATCAATCTTTAAGAAGAAAATCTTTAATATCGATCCATTATGCTAAATATAACAAACCCACTTCAAACTCGAACAAACCTATTGTGCTAAAGGTTCCACCTGTACTGACGTGAATGTTGCATGAAATTGACCCAATTAAGTTATATTGTACACATCCCAATCTGTAGGGATTTTGAACGAAATTGTTAAGGTATCCCCACAATTTATAATTTGTTTCTTTTTATTGTGTCAATCAGTCTATACAAGAGGCAATCTGCAAATTGTTCCCTGCAGATTGATATTAAAGTTTCCGCGTGTGTGCCTTGAGGGAACTTGCAAAGCCAACCTAACTCAGCACTGCGCTCTGCATGATGTTAGGAATTTTGGCTGCCTAGGCAGCAAAGTAATCACTTTGCTGCCTGTGATTATACATTTCCATAGCAACTAACCAAAATAAAGAGATTGTGGGAATTGTAATAATTTGCAAATACAATATACTCATGAACAATCGGAGAAAATATTATATGTTCAACTTCGCAGCAAAGTAGATTGACTGCCTAGTTAAACAAATAACTATATAAATAAAGTATTTATTTATATACATTTTGATATATTGTTACTTTTCCCGTGCTTCCTTCTTGGCTATTTGTCTTTTGATGCGAGTAGAGCCAATCATCCGCAATCCTGCATACATATTCCTGCAAGAAAGTGTCTGTTGCCGAAGTCGAAGAAAGCACGCGTGGTAACTCCGCAAACCGGTCATATGGCGATCGGTGGCCCGTTCTCTGTTATGCCATGCCAAAGCCAAAGCCAGAGTTCAGTAGTCCCTCGGTCTACGTAGAGGAGAGAACAAAAATATACATCGCTCGTCGCGACAAAGTGCGCGCTGCCCTTACGACAGCATGCGGGGCTCTTGCGCGCACTACGTGCTGTTTTTTGTAGTGTTTTTATCCTCGAAAAGGACGAACGCTTTGCAAGATACTCTTTATAAGTGTCTAAATACAGATCAAGAGATGTGCAGGTGTTCTAAGGACCATAAGGATATCTATTGCAGAACCGCCGGCTTCGAGAAAGTACCGCAAAACTTACCAGTTACTGTCACAAAATTGTGAGTCCTTTATTATTTGTTCTCCTTTGGATATCCTTGCTATTTTTTAAACTGACAATGCAGACCTAGGTCAACATAAACTTAGTATAATACTTTTATTCGGCGTTTCAGTTTCGTACTGGAATTTCTTAACCTACATTTCACCAAGGCGCCTAAAATTATGTTATATTTGGAAAATTGCGGTGACTCAAAAATTCACATTCCGTCTACCTGTTACTTCTTGTTATTCTTTATAACGAAATATTAGTTATTTCCTTGAATAATATAGAGAATCTTTTATAAATTTCAAACAAGTTTCAGGAATAAATCAAGCTTATGTCACTACTTCTTATAAATTTCACGCAAAATAACGGTCTTGTTGAATTATAAAGCTGTGAAGTAGGAATTTAAATTTTTTTTTTTTAATTAAACTAATAGTAAAGAAAGTAAATTTGGGACTTGGTCCAATCGTTAAAAGTTTTCAAGTATCTGCAAAAAAGAGATTATTCCTCTTTAATTAAATTCAGCATGCAGAAATGTGAGGATACACACGAACTGCACGCTATACTTTTTCTACGGCTTGTAGATTACATCACCTAATCTATATGTAAACATTTTTGACTTCTGGTTAAATAATTTCATTTTTTAACTACTAGCTGTGGAGTGACAATAATTATTGCTTTTTTTCTTCCAACTGAGATGTTGAATCTCTCTTTTATTGGTTAATTTTTTTCTATTATCAACCTAGGTCAATAATGGACTAATTCAAATATTTTGAGAATTCGGGGATAGTAGTTAAACAAAAACTTGCGCAACATAATTGTGTATACCCAGGAGATTGTCTTTAACATATTTGCGCAGTGGAAGCTTGCTGGGCTCATAACCTATTGATATTAAACGGTGATTCTTATCATATAATACTAATTTTAAGGATATTTATATTATATTTATATTATTGAAAAAGTTTATTAATATATTTTATCAATTGTTTTTATGACATACCTATTACATTTCATTAATATACGCTTGATTAAACTATAAAATGAATACGAAGGAGACTAGAAAAAACACTAGCTCCAACAGAAATTACCTATCAAGATAAAATTATTTGAATAAAAATGCCATTAGTTTGAAATTCGCGATCAACCCAAAATGAATGATGACATAAGGAGTGCGCTCATAATATTGCATAATATATCGAAAACTGACAGTGTACTCGTCAGTCAGATAAAAGGGTGAGCGCTTTTCTCAATTATTATGAATCATGGCACTCACATGGCAGTGAAGTCTCGCACCTTATTCCGCGAGCGGCTTTGGTCTTTTAATTCAATTCCGGGTTGTTAGCGACAGTCTCATTTGAAAATTTTGTGATGTACCGTATCGAGCTGATTAAAAAACAGTCACAAGCGAATAAAAATAACAGACATGGTTCATTATCGGTCTTGGCAATTATTTTTTTTTACAGTTTTTTACGCGGTACACAGTTTTTAATGAATTCATTTAACTAAAAATAGCATTAATTACCTGTGAAAACATATTATTACTATATTTCCTCACGTTTTTCCGATAATTTCTGTCAACGAGCTTAAGAAATTTTTAGTCTGGCAGATTCTTAAAATAAAATCTTCTGGTTTCACGAGAATTACCACATGCCTTTCCATACATTGAACGCCATTACATAAAGTTTCTTATCCAACAGATACACAAATTGACAGTCGTTTACTTGGTAAAATTACTTTTCCAGAAAACATTGTAAATTTCACGTTTCCGTTATCGTATTTTATACTTTGATATCACTAACATTCTTCAATAAATAAAGACCTCTTCCATTCTCTATGGGATATGATTAGTCACTTGAATTTCAAGAATAGAATGCTCCGAACAGGAGTTATTATAAATCAATGGACAGCGAGAGCCCGCAGCTGTATTTATTTGAAATCACATTTTCGAATGTCTACAATTTTTAGTTGTGTCATTTTAAGACTAAATTTGTCTATTTCAGTGAGGCTTACCAGGCTATTAATTAGATACATAATTAATTGGTTAAGCTACAGATAACTATTTTAATTTCGACTAAATAAATACGTCGAGACTATCAGCATTGGATGGAATTCAGGAGCCCAGCGGCAAGCATTTTAAATCTTTGCAATTATTTAGTTCAAATTAATATTTTCCTTAGTCTGAATTGAATGAATTTACTTATTCTACAACTATTAATGAGATATTTCTTAGTTATACAAACTATTAGAATTCGAAATAGTAAGCTTTTTCAAAATCCGTGATTATACATTATTTTATTCTATTTAAATTAAAAAGTTTAGGAGATATTCGGTTTAGCCGGAAGAATATTTCCAACAGAAAAGTACATCCATTGCATTTAACTGCAAAATTTCATAAATATCTTTCTTTTAGTTTTTGGTTTCATACTTTATCGCAACCCTGTATAAATATGTAGGTAATTTATTGTTATGAATATCACATATTCACAGTAATAAATAATTTTAAGCACGACTACTCAACTAAAAATAAACAAAAAACAAAACAAAAACATTAGGCATGATTGGCAATGAAAATTTAAGTATAATTATTTATGATCTGAGTATAACTCTAAAAGTTTTACAGAGGAGTCCCTAGATGTAGCGTTTGAACAGCAGATAATTCGAGTGTTCACATAACAACTGCTGAACCATTCTTTCAAACTGCCATCTGATTGAATTAACTGTAGCCAAGTGTGGTCATAGTGACATAGATGCGTCCCCTGGTTAAGTAAGATCATATTAGTTATAGGAATATGCACCTGATCCATATCTTCTAAGTTTTCGAATGTAAAATATGGTGATGTACCGAATCAAATGCTCTTGATAAGTCATATAATTTTCCTACACTTTTTTCTTGATTTTCGAAACCTTCAAGATTGTACCATAGAGATTTCTAATTGCTGCCAACATAACGAACAAGAAGTACTGAATAAGGTTAGTCGCATAAGAAAGTGGTTTTTTTGATCAATTTTTGGTTTTTCTCAATGTATTGAGCCCCTATACCATCCCTGTTGAGCCCGGAAAGTTTGGAAATCTTTTTAATTTGTGGTATTTTGCATCTTACAGTTGATGAACAACGAATGTCAGCTGTCAACACATATTTGTTTGGCTTTGTTTGTGTTTCTGGTACTTATACTGAATACTAATTTTTATTCTACCTTTGCTTGTAATTTGTGAGACTCTGATCTACTTTTATTATTGCAAATACCATCGAGAAAAAGAAACAAATATGCGTACAGCTGTCATTAGTTTTTCGTTTGAAATACCGCAAGTCAAATAGACCTTTAAACTTTCAGGGTACAACTCCAAATTTTTCAGGTACAGCATGGGTGGTAAAGGGACTCAAAACCATTAAGAGAAACCAAAAATTGATCGGAAAAATCACTTTCTTATGCGACTAACCTTTTTCATTATTTTTTGTTCGTTATGTTGGCAAAAAATCCCTTGTATAGAACTTGTCAATTATAATTGAGATCGGCTTATGATTTAAAATTAATATACAGGCTGCAGTTTTTGTATTTACCTAGACGAATATCACTAAGCGGTAGTGTTTGCCACATAAAATTGAAAACTTTCTAATGTTTTATTGGGTCATATTGATGGTAACCAATAATTGGGTTAATTTATTTCGAAAGCCATACCCACCTTAGTGTTTATCTATTAAAAAATATAAAGGGAAGCAGTTTTTGTATTGCCTGTCGTTAAATCTATCAAGTCTTTGGTATTATTTGTTCTTTAAGTGACGTTGAAACAATATGTATACAATAAATTGTTATGCAAAACATGTAAGTCGATGATAAAACTAGATCACCAACGAATCAAAACCCATTATACAAAATACAATTAACGCGTGTTATTTCGCTTCGAAATAATTTTATAGGTGGATTCTTATTAATATTCATATATGCTTATTATGAAACATTTTATTGTAGACATATTATAAAAATGCCAACATTCCTTCTCGATCAGAATAAAAAAAAACATTCAATTTTGTAATTGTTATAATTATAGAAATCTTTGATTATAGTCCAAGAAAATAAGTTCTTTGACTTTATTTTTGAAGTGGAATTTGTATCTTTATGAAGTTCCTTTCGTTACAATGAATAATGTACTAAAATTTTCTCGGACAACTGATATACCGATATTGATTGATTACGAGTCCAATAAACAGTCAACCTTTTTGAACTTTTCGGTATCTCTATAACTTTCTCCATACCCAAATCGGCATCAATACAGACATCACATAATCCTTGATGGAATTAATTTTTTGACCGACACTGTCTCTTTTGGTCCTATTCTCCACAATTGAACTCTTCCTTGTTGTATTGGTCCGGTTCTTTTGGACTCTAGCTTCATCTGAACATTGTCTTCCTGTAGTTTTGTGTAAATTATTTCTATGTTTTATGTATCTGTATACGCTAATTTGAGCATTCACTGAAACTTTGAAGATCTAGTATGCCCACTCAGAGATAACTAGTTCCTTCAATCCTATTTCTTGAACTAATTTCAGGATGCCAGCGGATGTTTCAGTTTAGGTGAGTCTTTTTCTTCTATTTAGCAGTCTTCCATTGTTGTGATTTGGTTTTGCATTCCACATAAGCTACATTACATTGTATCCCCTAGTTTGAGCCACGAAAATTGCCTACGTAGTTCAGTTTTAGGTTAGGTTACGTATTATGTGTCAGTGGGACATTCTTGCCACCTCCAATACCACCTTCGTAAGGTCTATTGTGGCTCACCCCTAGGATTTACAATTCACCCCACAAGTCTGTGCTTTTGAAGAAGTCCATATGGTTGTATTTGGTGATATTTTTTTGAAGTCGTTCGGCTCTAAGGTACTAAAACCGAATCATATATTATACCTTGATCTGCCCAAGACTAGACATGAGCATAGTATGTGCTCCGCAGTTTCGTCCTCCAAATTACAGGACCGACAATTCGAGACCTGAACCAGACTCATCTTCTTCAGGTGGTAATTTAGTCGACAATGTCTTGTAAGTAGTCCCGACAGAATGCGTAGGTTTATTCTGTGTCTGTTTATTTTTTGTATATGAAGGGTAGTATATGAAGTCCTTCGAGTGAAAGAGCCCCGGTATGTCTGCCCAGTACGTGTATGTTTTGCTCTCCGCCCAGGTAGCTATGGCTGATCTAGCAGTGCTTTCCGGAATGCTAACAGATGGTTTGGGTCCGATAAATGAAGTCTCTGATCCCTTTTTTGCCGGAGTATCGGCCTCCTCATTGCCCTCCACTCCTCGATGCGTCGGCACCCAGATCAAAGTGACTTTGTTTTTCTTGCCTAGTCTTTCAAAGAATTGTAGACAGTTATATACCAGTACAGTCTCACTCTGGAGTAGGTATTTTTTTATTTTTCCTGGTTATAGTTTTCCAGGACTATTCTGGTTCTCTTCAGTCTTCACTAGTTCATCTGGTATTGCAATTACTTCTATTCCAATGTGTCCTAGTATCCACAGAAAGGCTTGAAACTAAATCCATAACAGCTTGTATAGTTATAATGCTTATCTTCTATATTTTCTATTATATTAGACTAGGCACACTTTCCTTGAAATATTCATAGGCTTTTTTCAAAACTTTCGAGTGATAATCTATACGAATTTATTTGTTTTTTAATTGTCCTCCGCTCTATTTTATCCTGAAACTCGTAAATTGGGAATGATGAATTTATGTTTCAGTTTTCCACAGTATGTATTATTGCAAAAAACGAATAGAGCGTAATATATCAAAGTTCTAATCAGAATTATTGAAATTTATACAGATAATATATCTTTCTTTAGGGGGTGAATATTTATGATGAAAGTATATAAATAACGTTGAGAAACAACTTGATATCACAATGATTTAACTACAAATCATTCTCAAGAAAAAACTCCATTTTGTGTGCACACAAGTTTATGACAGGCTGCTTTTATATTTTGTAATCTGGTAACACTAAGCGTAGTGGAGGACTTCGGTCCAAGTGAACAAGGAATTATCTGAGTTTATTATTGAGAATGTTTTATTGGTAATATCCTATTTATTAGGAAAAATAGTACCCTATAAACCCTACAACATGTAAAGGAAGTTTTCATAGATTATAAAAATAGCTAGGTCAGTAGAAATTTGATTTGACGAGCTGGAAACGGTCTTTTTTGTAATATTGATGATGGTAGACTAATGTTAATGATGAAATGATACCATTTTAATTACGTAGCTGCACAAAGTGTTTCCTATGGTATTAGTAGGTTTGGAAGAGGTTCAACTTTTCTTTGGACTGTAATTCGAATGAATGGGAATTAATTTTTACTTACTACTACTAGCTGTGAAGTTGACAATTATTGCTTCTTCTAGTCAACTGAAAAGCTGAATTTTCTCTATTAGTAATTAATAATTTTTCAATAATAGACAAGTTCAAATATTTTGATAATTCAGGTATAGTAGTTCAACAAAAACTTGAGCAACAAAATTTTGTATACCCAGAAAATTAATTGTCTTTAACATGTTTGCTGCTTGAAATTATCTATCAAGATAAAATTCTTTGAATAAAAATGGCATAAGTTTAAAATTCGCGTCAACCAAAAAAGACTGATGACATAACGAGTACGTTCATAATGTATCGAAAACTGAAAGTGTAGTTGTCAGTCAGACGACGGGGTAAACGCTTCTCGAGGTGCGTTTGTGAATTATTTTCAATTTTTGTCTTAAATTTGGCTGATAGTGGAAAAAAATGTATGTACACCACGGTGGTGAAGACTTTTACAAGCTTTTGTACTTTATTCCGCTCGGGGCAATGTCCCTCGCGAAATAATTTTGGTCAATAATAATAGTCTTCACTACCCTGATGTATAATTTATTATTAAATTTATACGATCTAATAAAGGTTAATGATTTCATACTGTATATCTTTGTCATTGGAAAAAATTAATTATATTTAGTTAGAAAATAGTTTATATCTTTGGTTGGTCGTTGAAAGCCTATGCGATGCAAATACCCAATGTAGCTCATAGTGACCACATCCGTCTAAAAGTGTTTGTGAACGAAAAGTACTTGACGTCAAAAATAGACGAGTTTTCATCTGGAAACAATGTTTTTGGGCATAAATCCACTCGACCACACAAAGTTACATTACATTGTGTTATTTTACTTCAAAAAATATCTTCTTTTTTATTTTGCTGCTTATAATATTGAATTGGCGTTTAAATAATAGTAAGAATTTGATTTAAAATATTTTCATAAACAAATTTAAAAACTGTACAAAAAATTCACAGAGATCATTCTTAATATCATGTATGTACGTAAGGGACATATTTGAACATATATCTGTGTTGTTGCACATAAATAAACTTTCAAAACATTTTTGCGCAATTTTGTTCTTCTCAAGTAAAACTAGTTTTACTGTTTCTCGGTACGATCTTGGGTTATTCACTTTTTTTTTTAAACTGTGTCGATTATTTTAACAGACATTGATATTATTTTAATGATTAATTATTTCTCATTTTGATTGTTGTAACATTGTATACCTTAATTTTATTGCCAATGGCACTAAATTGATTTAACAGGAATTTTGTATGGTTAATTAGACAAATGGCGGCGTTGCGTTCTAGTTTTTCGACGTTATTATGCTTTTCCTTATTTGGGAATATTATATTATATGTGATTTGATTCGGAGGTATTGGAAAATAAATTAAAATGCTCTTAAAATAAAATGGGGTAGCTCTATATATGTATGTATTTTTTGGGGTGACATTCACTGAAACCTAAAAGATCTATTGTGTCCCCTCAGTTCTACTTAGCTTCTGAGCAAAGTCTCAGAAATAAGTAGCTCCTTTAGTCCTATTTCCCGGAGGAATTTTAAGATATCTGCAGACTTCAACTTAGGTAAATGTTCCTTCCTTAATCCAGTAATCTTCCAGGTGCTGTGCTCTAGGATTCTGGAGTGCTTTGTAGTTGAAGAGTATGTAGATGGAAATTTCTTCTTTCATGCCACAAAATCTACATTATTCTTCTTAAACTATTTTGAGCATTTCAGATGCCCAGTTAGGCGACAATGTCCCGTTGGGATTGTTGAAACTCTTAGCGCAGTTCTTCTTGGCTTTACCTATTCCTTCCAATATTACATTCGGGCTGATTCCGCAAAAAGCTTTAGGTCCCCAGAAAGGTATTTCAGTTCCCCTCTTTGCTAGCTCAACTGATATTTCGTTTTCTTCTATTCCAGTGTGTCCTGGAATCAATAGTGAGGTGACTATACTGTTCTCGCCTAGTTCATTGGGTTTGTCTAGGCATTCCCACACCATTCTGGAATTAATTACACAAGAGCTCAGTCTTTTAATGGCTGCTTGCCTACCTGACATTGGGATAATCCTTTGTCTACTGTATCCTTTATCAGTATTGAACTGGGCGCACTACCTTATGGATGGATTTCCTCTTGAAAGACACTTGGGGTTTTTCCCAAGCTTTCGGAGTGTTTGGTTCCTGGCCCGAACTCTCCTATCACAGTTCCTCCTATTGCTTAAGTCTGGTGATGGTATTTGGATACCATTCCCTCTTATTTGAGGAAGCTTTAAAGGTAATTATTAAAGGTGGATTTTTTCAAATTAATAATTTAATAAACTAAGCGGACCTGCGCACTCTTCTCAATTATTTGTCAAAACTTCCAATAGTAATCAGATGAAAATTTCAAGTGTTTTAATGTTTTCAATAAATAAACTAAATTGTTGAGCTTAAAACCAAATTAGAGCATATGAAAGCATGTTTAAGCAAATTATTCCTGTCCAAATTTAACAAATATTAACATTAACAAATTCGTTAGCTAAGTTCCTGTACTAAAAACGATGGTGAATATCTTTCACTTTTACTTCAATATCTATTTTTACTGCCTTTATTTTCTCATTTCCAGATATTTAATTTTTTCTTTCCTCCACATAACATCGGAAGGTTTTCCAGACTTTTTGGTGATCGGATTTTTATTGCCTTGTCACTATAAAAATATTCAGATTCTCATTACGGTCATTTTTGGCCTGTCCGTTTTTTTTATCGTTGATATAATGTCCACACATGTTACATCTTTATCCATTATACGTACAGTTATGAAGTTATCATCAGTCTTTTGTGGAAATTGTTCACTAAGCTAGAAAATATGAGAGTGATGTAAAAAATAACATTGGTTGTAGTCGGGCCGCTTTGGGAGCACTTTCAGACGAGACACTCTGTGGCCGGCCACTAAAATCAAGATTCAAGACACAAAATATGTCCCATGATAAAGAACCTTCCACACGAGACACTAGTCGTACGCGTGTATCTGTATATTTTTGCATTGCGAATATCTATATTCCTGTATATCGGATCTAAGATACAGTTTCATAGTCTAAAATCTAAAATGGTGCCGTCCCAATCATAAAATACTTTTTCCACTACTAGCTGTGAAGTTGACAATTATTGTATCTTCTAGCCAACTGAGAAGTCGAATTTTTCTAATAGTGGTTAATAATTTTTCCTATTATTAACACGGTTCAATATTGGACGAAAAAAAATATTTCGAAAATCCAGATATAGTAGTTCAGCATACCCAGGAGATTGTCTTCAGCATATTTGCTGCTTGAAATTACTTATCAGTATGAAATTATTTGAAATTGAATGCCATTAGTTTAAAATTCGCGCTCAACCAAAAATGACTGATGACATACGGAGTGCGTTCATAATGAATCGACAACTGACAGTGTACTTGTCTTGTCAGTTAGACGACGGGGTGAACGCTTCTCAAAATTATTTTGTCTGGGCAAAGCCACTCGCGTAATAATTTTGATTCTCGGTCAACAATCATAGTCTTTACCACCTTGGTTTATAATATTTATATTGTCATTCTACATGAAAACACAAAAATTACCTACGACCTTTCCTAGTGATCATGACCTTTATTATAAAATTTTCAAAAATTCTATTGTTTTGTACACTCACTTAAGAACCAACTAAGCTATCGACCTTTTTCTTTAATGATAGAAAGTTTTGAAAAGCAAAAGTTTTACTTCTGTCACATCTTATTAATTATTCAAAATAACGTTTGGGTACTGCTAAATTTCACGACGAACAGGAAATCTAATCATTAAATCATTATAACTTTACAATCCGAAAATGATAAACTAAGAGCGGCCTGACTATATTATGTAGGTATAGATGTTATGAAAGATTGTCGAGTTGATTTTGATATCATTTAGTAAGGACGTGTGAAGTTTATGTCGTTGCTGATAGCAGGTGAGGTAATTAGAGATTTCCATTTCGGGGATTGAAGATAAATCCCATCTCGTCAGAGTTTGGTGGACATGGCTAAAATGATCAGAAAATAAGTGGCTATTTAATAATTTCTATGAAAAAATGGATATCGTAGATGGGAAGAAATACTGCAAAAAATATTTTGTCTACGCCCACCTAATAATAAGTCAATATTTCACCTCCTAACAAAAGGTATATGGTACCTAACTGTCGTGAATTATGGTTCATAATACACTGTAGTGTATTATGAACTAGAGATGGGGGTACAATATGAAATAAACTATTAAATCTGTGTATTTTGTTCAGGAAATTTGTTTCTGAAATATATCGTATCGATAAAATATTGTATTTTTTAGTATTGATACTTTTCATAACGATATTTTCTAATATTAAGAATTTTAAAACAATATATTTATAACGGTACGTTGTATTGATACTTTCTACAGTATCGCCCATCTCTATATATGTCAAAATATTTGATGTAGCTGCCACAACATTTTGAGGTTAGTAATAATATGCCAAATCGTTACTGACTTTCATTTATCAATAAATAAATTAAGTGTCGTGGACAAAGTATAGTATTCTACTCGCAATTTATGGCCATAATTCACTTGGGTGAATTATGGCTATCATAAACTGCTCGTTTAATAATATACTATAAATAGCGTCAGATAGAAGTCATGTATGGTGATTTAGTATGGTAGTTGAAAGGAGTTCAAAGCTGTGAAATTATTTGTAAATTTGATGAAAAGGGTCTAGCCGAATGAGAATTTGCACCTGATTCTTTTGTGATAGTAACAAAGCCGTTTTGTCATTAAGATAATAAAATTATTAAGTAGATTGTATGAGCCAAAAAAAAAATATGACGCCATATCCAGATTTTTAAAAACGTTTCAGCATTTTGAAGTTTTTTTTCCATAAACAAAGACTGACATCTATTGTGGTGAAATGTGGTCTGTCAAATTGAAAATTTAGAAGCAGGGGTTTTTGTCCACGCCAAAAAAAATTGCTACTCTCCCAAATAAAGAAACTCAATCTGTTGCAGGATAAGCCATACACATTCTGTATGACCAAATAAATTGTCAAAATCCTTTTGTGAGCAGGGGCGTTGTAGTGATGAAACAGGAACTGATTTTTCAAAACTTCCGAAAGTTTTGGTAGGGCTCAAACTCAACCTAAGATCGTTGAACTTAACAAAAGTGTGAAATCTTAAAGCTTGAGAGGACAAATTTTTCCCTCTACACCGATGTTGTCTGCTGTTCCGTGATGTCACGCACCCATACGTTACTTTATAACACGTTTTGGACGTTCCGGAATGATATTTTTTTCCAAAAAAAATTGACATCAGATATTGTATGACAAATGGAATTTAAAATAATTAAAGCACTGAGTTCTCTTGGAAATAATTATAAAATGGTATGGACAAGCTTGGAAAAACTCAAATAGTAGATGAACTCTAGTATAGAGAAGGGCTGAAACAGCCTTTTGGAGACCGGAACTCATAGTAGAGCAAACAAGAATATAGTTTCTTTGGGATGTAAGAATGAATCCTCATTCACATACTTGCAGTGAGTAGCAAACAGAATCCTACGGCTCCACACAAACTATCACAAATGGGATGAAATTCTTCGCCAGTCCTGCTATTTGTGCTAATATTACGATAGTTAGATCAGGAAGTTGAACCAACTCAGGAACCTCCATATCCAACAAAGCTGCGTTTTCCCCCAAGTTATAACTATCTATAATTTTATCAGTTTGTGGTGCTTTCCATTCTATTTAAAGTCCTATACAATAAAACCGTATTCAGCTACAGTATAATAACAGTTCGAAATCGTCGCGGCAAGCGATGCAAATGATTAAAATGTAAGTCCAAGCTATTTCGAATCAAAGCTATCTCATTTTATTGTTGTCGAATTGATGTTAAGATGCTCCATATTCTCCAAAAGCCAGAGAAAACTTTGGTAATTATCGAAACTACTATCAAGAATGCTACTCTATTGTTACTTGTTCATACAGCGATTTTGGATCAAGGAAATAAACAAAAATGACAAACGGAGGTAATAATTGTAGCCAGTAATGGCATTTAATCACTATACTTTGTCAAGTTTAGTTGATTTAAGCCTCTATTTAAATTTTAATATACTTCAATGTGCTAATCACTTAAGTTTCGGTGAAAATCAGTCGTCTGTTTTAATTGAGCTTCAAATAAATGTCGTTGATTTGGTTCGTTTCCTAGCCAAATCATTGCCAATGTTATAGTCATAAAATTATTTCATCCGAATTTTCTGTGATTTTCACGTGAGGTAGTAGGAACATAATAATAAATCGCTCCAGACAGTTTCCTTGGAAAAAATATCTGTAAATATCGGGAAAACAATCTAGGAAAATACAAAAAGGCTGAAGCATACATCTGGGAACAATTTCTTGCCTATTTTAATGAACGAAAATACAATTTAGAGAGTCCAGGGACAGTTGAATATCTAGCAAGTGCACTCGAAGACTGGGTCTACCAAATGCGAAAAATGAAAGACCATAACTACAAATGAAGGAAAATTGGAATTTTCTATCTACCTATATTAACATTCTTGGTTTAAAAAATGCATCATTTCATTTGTGAAGTGGGCTAGGCAGACATCTTGTTGTAGAGTTCATATAATAACTATTTTGGTGTGCGTCATCAATTGTTAATGTCCTTCTAACGCAAAACGTGGAAAGAAATGGAAAAAAGGCAGGACTGTGATTAATCCCAATCAAAATATCACAATAATGAACCGTTTGAATGTATTACAAACGTTAACCCCAATCTTTGACTTAAGAAATTTGATTAGTTGATGTTTCGATTACGCACAAGCGCGACCTATAAATCGGGAGAAATTGTAACATTCTAATATCCCACTGGAAGTTCTCTTCAGGTGGAATAAATTCTGAAATGAAGTGAACACAATACCTAGAAACTCCCACCTTGCATGCTAGTTCCCTTATACAAACTTCTGGATCCGCAGCTTTGTATACTAAAACAGATTATAAAAGAGAACAGATGCGAAAGCTTGACAGAGAACACTAAGAAAGAGAGAGATGGGTGGACATACCCATTTAAAGGTCCATCGCCATTTTTGACACTTCAGTTTGCTTCGCTGTTTGAAGGTTGTCAATCCGCGATATTATTTGTGTTATTTGACTAATCGATTGTAGGTTGTGGTAAATTAACTGAAAATAGTGTA
Source organism: Galerucella nymphaeae (assembly GCA_963978555.1). Taxonomy (NCBI): domain Eukaryota; kingdom Metazoa; phylum Arthropoda; class Insecta; order Coleoptera; family Chrysomelidae; genus Galerucella; species Galerucella nymphaeae. Next base: position 9,879,191 of record OZ021707.1, on the reverse strand, counting down.
CATTAGTATATTATTTCTATAATTTGAATAAACATCACGGCGGAGTGTATTGTCCATACAATGACTGCTCAAATAAATTTTATTCGGAAAGAAAAGTAGAGAGCCGGCACTGGAAACTGTTATTCTCTCCAAGTCAACATTGCAATTTGGTGAGAAATTATGAAAATATTTTAAACTGACAACATCGCGGCCATAACGAGTTAAAGGTCCAAGGTCATTGAAGTCGGAGTTGAAAATCCTTCGATGTTTTGCCGGGATTCGTATCTGTTCTCTTTTATAATCTGTGCTAAAACATTTATTTCATCTATTTCTATATTGTTTTTTCCTCGTCATGTAGAATTTCCCATGTAGTCTTCACTCTACATTAATTTTGTATTTAAGTTGTCAAAAAATCTTGACATGTGGACGCCTACACTATATTATGTGAAATTATCAATTCACTTGAGTGTAAATCTTGATCACCTAGTAAAGATATTAATTGTCGTAAGCACCGCTTATAGTAATTAACTTGTTTAACTGGTTTAAATAGTCAAACGCTCCTAATGTTGCATTGGCATGCAACTAACGAAATTTAAGTTGAACCTGGAAAAACATTGAGAACGTCAGAAAATTTAGTATTTGTTTTGTGTGAATTATCACTCATTGAATTCCCTTTTAAATGAAAGTTTGTCGAAATCCCAAAAACTGAACAAACATTTTATCGAGTTAGCATTTCCATTCATTCCACCTAGTTATTTTACAAGACAGAGAAAAATGTACTGGATCATAGGCGAGCGCAGACTATTTTATTAGAGGGAGGCCAAATAACAAATGAAACTAAAAAAAATAGAGCCACATTACTTTTGCATATTGCCGCCCTTCAATTTATCGCAATTCATTTTAAGAATAAAAAACTAATTCCTCGTATCATTGAAAAAACGTTGAAATATGAAAATTATGGAATGTTTTCAATAAATTGACATTTTGAGGAATTGGGCTGGACCGTTAGGGTGGGCCATCCCTGTCTCGGACACGTCTATGATTTTGAGATAAGCTCACTAACAAGTTTGAATATATTTTTAATGAAGCTACACCTGAAAAAATTCCTGGAACTAAAATCGAACAAAATTAAGACATATCTGCCAAGTATGACCATTATACATGCAACCACTTTGGCATCTACGATATTTTGATAGCCCATACTGGGCAACTATTTCCTCTACTTGTCAGTCCATACCCATTCGACAAACGGAAAACACTTAAGCGCACTCGCCCCATCGGGATGACTGCTCGTTTTGCAAGCGAGGCTTACCGACAACCTAAGAACGAGCACTTTCCCACAGTGTGGTAATACGTGCATCCGTGCAGGAAATAGTCAATCGTATGTAACAAAGTTTGTTTACATGTGGCGTACTTGACAGGTAAAATAAAAAGCTCACCAATATCTGTTGAGAAGAGAACCAACTTATTGGAGAAAGTGAGGGCAATATTTGGAAAAATGAGGAGCGACATAGCTCACCCATGTCTTTTGAAAAATAGCCAGCCCGTGAGAGAAATGGAGGACAATATTCTTGGAATAAGAAACGACATAGCTTACCTATGTCTTTTGGAAAAAATTCCAAACTTGTGAAAGAAGGGAAGGATGATATTTAGATCAATATAGAAGGACAAAGCCTACCTATGTCTTCGCACCCACACCCTTCCACAAACGGAAAACACTTAGGCGTACTCGCCCCATCAGGCTGACTGCTCGTTTTGTAAGCGAGGCTTACCGACAACCTAGGAGCAAGTACTTTCCCACAGTGTGGTAATAGGTGCTTCCGTAAAGGAAGTCAGTTTAGCAAGCAAGCTGGTACATGTTAGCGTACTTAACAGGTAAAATAAAAAAGATTACCAATGTTTGTTGAAGAAAGAACGAACTTTTGAAAGAAAGGCAGGACAATATTTAGGAAAATGGGGAACGACATAGCTCACCTATATCTTTTGAAAGAATAACCAGCTCGTATACGAGAGAAGAACACAATATTTAGAATAATGGAAAACGTCATAGCTCACCTATGTCTTTTATGAAATAGCAAACCCGTAAAAGAGGTGGAGGACAATATTCTTATAATAAGTAACGACATAGCTCACCTATGTCTTTCGAGGAAAAAATAGCACACTTGTGAAAGAAAGGGAGGGTGATATTTAGATCAATATGAAGGGACAAAGCTCACCTATGCGATGCTTACCTACAACCTAGGAGCTGGTACTTCGCCACAGTGTGGTTGTAGGTGCTTCCGTGGAGAAAGACAATAGCAAGCAAGCTGGTACATGTTGCGTACTTAACAGGGGATATGGAAAGGATTACCAATGTTTGTTGAAGGAAGAATGAACTTGTGAAAGAAAGGCAGGACATTATTTGAATGAATGAGGAACGACATAGCTCACCTATGCCTTCTCGAAAAATAACCAGCTAGTGAAAGAAGGGAAGTATAATATATAGAATAATGAGGAAGGACTTTGAACCAATACCCTTCAACAAACGGAAAACACTCGCCCCATCGGGATGACTGCTCGTTTTGTAAGCGAGGCTTACCGACAACCTAGGAGCAAGTACTTTGCCACAGGTGCTTTCGTGGAAGAAGGTCAATATAGCAAGCAATCTGGTACATGCCAGCGTACTTAACAGGTAAAATGAGAAATATTACTAATGTTTGTTGAAAAATAAACGAATTTGTGGAAGGAAGCCAGGACAATATTCAGGAAAACGGGGAACGACATAGCTAACCTATATCCCCTGAAAAAATAACCAGCTCGTATGCGAGAGGAGGACACAATATTTAGTCTTTTATGAAATAGCCAACCCGTAAAAGCAATGGAGGACAATATTCTTAATAAGAAAAACGAAAAAGCTCACCAATAATTTTTGGAAAAAAAATAGCAAACTTGTAAAAGGAGGAGAGGATGATATTTAGATAAATGTGGAAAGACAATGTGTATGTATGTTTTCGAACCCATACCCTTCATCAAACGGGAAACACTTAGGCGCACTCGCTTCATCAGGCTGACTGCTCGTTTTGGACCGACAACCTAGGAGCAAGTACTTTGCCACAGTGTGGTAAAAGGTGCTTCCGTGGAGGAAGACAATAGCAAGCGAGCTGGCACATGTTGCGTACTTGACAGGGGAAATAGATAAGATTAACAATGTATGTTGAAGAGAGAACGAACTTTTCAAAAAAAGGCAGGACAGCCATATACGAGAGAAGGACACAATATTTAGAATAATGTATAACGTCATAGCTTATCTATGTCTCTTATGAAATAGCCAACCCGTAAAAGAAATGGAGGACAATATTCTTTAAAAGAGAAGCGACATTGCTTACCAATGTCTTTTGAAAAAAAAGGGAAACTTGTTAAAGAAGGGGAGGATGATATTTAGATCAATGTGAAAGGACTAAGCCTACCTATGTCTTCGAAACCATACCGTTCAACAAACGGAAATCACTCAGGCGTACTCGCCCCATCAGGCTGACTGCTTGTTTTGTAAGCGAGGCTTACCGGCAACCTAGGAGCTAGTACTTCGCCACAGTGTGGTAATGAGTGCTTCCGTGGAGGAAGACAATAGCAAGCAAGCTGGTACATGTTGCTTACTTAACAGGGGAAATAGAAAAGATTACCAATGTTTGTTGAAGAGAGAACGAACTTTTGAAAGAAAGGTAGTACAATATTTAGGAAAATGGGGTACGACATAGCTCACCTATATCTTTAGAAACAGTAACCAGCTTGTATACGAGAGGAGGACACAAATTTCAGAATATTGAAAGAACGAATTTGTGAAAGAAAGACAGGATAATATTTAGTAAAATGGGGAACGAGAAATCTCACCTACATCATTTGAAAAAATAACAAGATCTCATACGAGAGAAGGACACAATATTCAGAATAATGAAGAACGTCATAGCTGACCTGTCTTTCAAAAGATAGTAAGTTCGTGAAAGAAAGGGGGGACGATATTGAAAAAATAAGAAACGACATAAAGTTCCTCCATTTCTTTTGAAAGTAAAAACAGCTCGTAAAAGAGAGGAGTGCCTGGAGAAACTAGGAACCAATTTCTCTCAAAAGGTTTAGTAATTAAGGAACCTCGCTCCTTGAAGATGGAAGATTGTCCCTCATAGCTGGAAGATGACCCGAGCCAGTAGAAAATATAATCAACCGTTGAGAAAATCTACAGCCGACGGAAAATACTCCCCACCAGCTTTCAGGATGTTTTCTACCGGATGCACTATGCTAGAAGTTGGTTTCTACTAGCAAACTACTAGCAAATATCAACAAAATATTAAAATCTGCCTATATTGATTACAATATTTCAAAAAAAATATTAAACATGAATTACACAGCTTATACATATTTTAAAATTAATATATTAGTCCAATATATCACCACTACTCTACCAGCCCCTACCACACTGAAGCTTGAGCATGCAAATATTAAACCCATGCAGTCAAATTAACATGCAAAGAATACTTGATCAAATAATTTGAATGTTCGGAGCATAGGCGTACGCAGACTTTTTTATTGGGTGGGGGTCAAATATCAAATCTGAATCTTTTGATGGAAAAACAGAGCCGTGTCCTTCGCACAATGCTTTTTCATATTGCCGTCCTTCAATTTCTCGCAATTCATTGTAAGAATAAAATACTGCTCCATCGTATCATGTGAAGAACGTTAAAATATAAAAATTATAGAATGTTTTCAATAGATTGACATTTTGAGGCGTTGGGGTGGATTCTGTAAGCACGCCTATGTACTGGATCAAAATTATGTAAAATGATACATTCATTATACAGGGTAAGTTTAAAGCAAGGAAACATTAGGATATTATTTCAATTTTCAAATCTTGTGATGCAGATTTTTTTCTTCAAGTTGTAAGATAAATAGTTTCCGAGATAAAGATGGTTTTCTCTCTTGCCATTGAACATATAGTCACAGCAATCACTCATGAAACTTGTCAAATTCTAGCCAACTGTGCTAGTTTAATTGATCCGGAATTATAAAATGAAGCAGATTAAGTTCGACCAAATTGAGTTTGTACCCTTTGAAATGATCATTCAGCGTAGATATAACTGATAACTTGAATCAGTTTACGTTTATATCCAATTAAAATCGAAATATTGATAAAATCTTCCGATATTAATTGGGCGAATGTGGTTGGAAAGCGAGTTATAAATTTGAATTTTATATCCTATTAAATTTATTTTTTATAATGGTTTTTCACTTCCCAAATTCAGTAACATATTTTGAGCATTCACTGTTATAGTCAGATGCAGTTTTATCATTCAGGTCATACGATTCAACGAAGACATACTCACAGTTTTTGTTTTCATTTATTGCCAAATAAAATCCGTAAGATGAATAAGACAGACATGCAGTTTTGACGTGTGAAAGAAGGATATGTACTTATTTAATTTTCAGCGATTCTAAAAAGTTTTGTGACTGACAATTCAAAGTGACAATATGAATAATAAGAAGCAATTTTCCGATTCTTAGTATTCTCAAACTAAAAAATTTACTTAATCTGATAGATTATTTCGAGAATGAAAGAAAAAGTGGAAATTCGTCAACCAGTGTAATCTCACATTTTTGGTAACCTCTGTGTTTTCTGATTTGATACGTTAGTGACCTTTGAACCCGCACGATAAGAGCCCTTTTGACTATATCTAGAACACCGCATTTTTGCTACCCAATTTCCGAAGAAAGGATCAAAGTTTTCTAGTTCCTTTAGTCCTAGTCTTTATGGGAATTTCTGAATATTTGGATGGCAATACTTCATGCAAGCCATTCTTTTTAATATAGTAATCTTTCATGTGTATTACTCTGGAATCATGTAATTTTCCAGTGGAAATGACTGAGCATTTCTCCTCCCTTAATCCGCCTGCGATACAAATGAAGATGGTCTTCAATTTGGCTATTCCAGAGTGACGTAACTGACAGGTCGCCCATATAGCTGAGCTGTAAACTATTATATCATGTTCTAGTTTGGTTTTTCTCCCTTCTCCTTCTTCTTCTAGTGAATTACAATGGCCTCCTATCCTATAGAACATCCAGCTAGAATTGTAGTTCTATTTTACTTTTGTTATTTTTGGAAAATGCACTTTGCAGTGCGTCTGGGTACCCATTATCTTCAAATTGATTATATTGTTCCGAGGGACAATTGCTCAGTTAGAGTTTTCTTTCATTCAATAATTTCTACATATTTCGTATTGTAACTATTATAATATTGAATTTATCTCGAAAAATAGATGCTAATTTTCGCCACCATAAACGCTACAATCTAATTAGCAAGTTCACGCAAGTCTACATACGGTACGAAAGGAATTACGTAATGTGTGACACTTCAAATCACTAACTTATTTCCAAAAGTTGAGTAAGTGAATTCTTATTACCCCAGTTATCTTGATTATGGTTACGAAGTATTGAATCTCCTTTTTATTAGATTTGCAAGCAGCTCCTTCAGCAGTTTACTCCTAAAGAAATTAGAATACTCTCATTACCAATATAATAATATTATTTTCCCCTTCATATCCTCCCCCATTTTAATACTATGACATAAGACCACATTTCTCCAATTCCACCAAACCGACGAACTACTATTATTTATTTCACGCGCTTTCGGACACCGGTATCCCCTTTCTGTTTATTTTCGTCGTTTTCGTCCTATTCTCACCAAATTTGTTGTTTTTACGTGTTAATGCTGTTTAATTAATTTTTTTCTATCTTATGTTACCGTCACTTATAACATGAGTGTAAACATTTCGTTTTGTTGTATCTTCGGATGTTTGCTCTGATCAAAAAAATTTCCGGATATTTCAGTCCATCAGTTTAGTATTTGATCAATAGAAATGTGTCGATGAAAAGTGAAGCTAGGGAAAGAAATTGGCTTGAGTATAATATCCAGCTTCTATCTTTGGCCATTTTCATTGACATTACTATGGGTTTCAGGATACACCAGAAGAAAATGAACTAGCGAAGAAAAAAGCTCATGATATGAGCTTTTCGTGTGTACTTTCAATAAAACTGTAAAAGCTTTATTCTACATCACATTATCATATATCTGACAGATTGCTTAGAATCAAGCCCAGAGAGGAATACTCTTACCTGGAAGAGATAGGAGCGGGAGTGCCGCAAGAAGCTCCAAGCTTTAAATTAACTACAAATTAATGATTTATAATCATATTTTGGAACTGTGCGGACTTTTCCAATATCAAGTGAATACAAACATACCATAACAAAGTATTTGTTACGAAACATAATGCCCCCTGGTATGTTCCTATCTCTTATATAAACAGAGATCTTCGAATACCAACCGTCAATAAGCGACTTAAAGGATAACCGGCAAGCTACATCAACACAGGCTACATCAACATATGAATGCAGAAGCTCTTTAGCTGTTTGACGACCAACATCATGTCCGCAGATTGAAAAAAACAAAACAAATCGACCTCATGTAGTGTGAATCAGAGTAGAGTGCGTGAGTGTATGGTATAGATTGAAATAATCTGAGAGACATTATTGGTTCAGTATTTGTAGAGTAGGGAGGGTGAGTGTAGGTTCACAGCACTTAGGCCACATGTGATCCATTGTACATCCTCCCGAGGAGTTGTCCTCCTATAGTTCATCGTCCATCCTGTCCTTCCCAGGAAGGTGGATTGGTCACTAGGAGACATCTCCTTTATATCGGCAGGTGTAGGACAAACTCACCGAACACACACTCTCTTGTTGACAATAACTCCGGACACTCGCATGAGACATTCCTGCTCACATATTCTGCATAGAGGTGTGTTCACTAGCCCCGTAGTATGGAGGTGTTTCCATATTAGACAGTCAAAAATCGTAGGGTTTTCCTGGTCATCGCCAAATATTTCCTCGGTGTCAGCTTGCGATTTCTCCTGTCGTGCCCTTTAACCCACCTCAGAATAAATACCTAGTTTCAAGAATAGTTAGATGCAAATTGATTGGAGATGTTTTGATAAAAAATTTCTCTTCTTATGGCTTCACATCCTGTACTTCAATGCTGTCAATTCCATCTACACCAGTAGATTTATAATTAAATAAAATTCGTGACTCTTATTCAAAAACCTCTCAGTATAAATAAACAAAAACGTACTTATCGGATTTATGTAGGTATGTTTTTATTGAAGCAGTTAAATATTTTTAATCTGACCTAAAATCCGGTTCTGTAAAATCAACTTTATGAACTGAGATACCTCTCGCCGTGTATCTTCGTTTTCAAGAAATATATGTACTTATTTTGAAATGTTATACCGATAGTTCAGCAATTACGAACAGCTGGTTATAGTTTTATTTTAACGACTCGTCTCGCAGATACACCGAGACAAATATACGAATCTGGATGATTGATAAAATTGGTTATGGGGATTGAAAACATGCTAAACATCAGAAAAATAGTTTTATCTTTTAGAAACCTGTGCTATGGACAACAGTATATTGAAAAAGAAGGAAAAAAATCTAGTTTGAAAGGGAAGGTGTAAATTAATTCATCTTTGAAGCCCGCAATGTTATGTTAATTATAAAAGGTTATGATGATAATGAAAATTGACAATGTTGAATTAGTTTACTGCTCTACCTCTGCTGCAGGCAGCCAATGATGCATTTAAACCCAGGTTTTTGTTTAATAAACCCTACAAAATACAAATAAAACACAAAACAGAGCCAGATGCTGCAGATGCAATACGCATTTATACAGATGGTTCAAAAATGAATGAAGGCTCAGGATGTGGAGTTTACTCGAGAGCCTAAGGATTAAGTGGGGAATGGGAAACAATACCAGCGTGGTTCAAACAGAACTGGCTGGTATCTCAATTGCCACAAAAGAACTAACCAGAAAAGGAATTTCTGACAAAAACATAATAATCTGCACTATTAGCCTTGAACAGACAACGTGTTATATCGTGCCACCAAGATTTTGCTAACGCCTCCTGAGGTGGGTTAAAGGGCACGACAGGAGTAAAGGAAATCGCATTGCCGATTCTTTAGCCAGGAAAGCCGCTGGACTAAAAATTCTGGAACCCAGTGACACCTACGGCCTGACGACTTCGACAATTGCGGTGCTAGCCAAACGTTACACCCATGCTTAATCCCTTGAGAGATAGGAGGGAATTAAAGGATGCAGTTTTGCCAGGATCACCCTGGGCGACCCTGGAAAGATGGCAAGATAAACAAGAAAGAAAGAGCATGGTGTCCTATGGTGGGAAGATTTGCAAGGAATATAATGATAAAATTCAGAAAAGATTCAATTAAAACAAATATATGCCTTTAATATATTCATTTATACGTTTTGGTTACACTTAAGAGCCCAGACATTTGAATTGAATATTTGTACCAGTTCCAATCTTATCTACGTCCATTCGAGATACTTTGAGTCTTCTATATAGACCAGTACTTTGACTAGAGGCCATCTCAGTAGTTGTGATTCCAAAGTGCTTCCGCTCTTATTAGCTCTCACAGGACAAGGAAAACTGAAACGTTTACGTTTATCAGAATATCGTTAATTTCTTCATCGGAAAATGAGGAAGGTGGCGATGAAATCAGCTTGGAAGTAAATTTAGTAAAAATTTCTAAGCGCAAAGCAGTAAAAGCGCAAGAAAGATTTTGAAATGACATCAATTTATGACCAGCTCATATCTGATAGAATTTATAACAATGATAGACATCTGATAACTGATTCTATCACGTTTATTAGATAATAAAACAAGAAGCAAACATCAAAATTGCAATGAATTATAATGTTATAACAGCATAATTGAACGGTTGTAAACAAACCATAGTATTTTCACGGTCTGGCAATCCCAATTACTCGGTGGAGATGTGTGAAATTAACTTAATGTTTACTATTAACGTCGATAAACAGTAGTGTAAAATTATGCGGAAACTTTAATTGTTTGTTATTATCACTTTGGTTTTGAATAAATTGATGAACAGAGTTAATTGATATACAGAGTCAATAACAAAAGGCTTTTATTTTTCTATTTTTAATGGTAATTGTAACAATCGTAAACGAGGAATGTTGAGTTGGAGCTTTCCAATTGCTGTCTCAATTTGTGGATTTGAAAACATGCTGAAAAGGTATCTAGAATTGTTTTAAACAAGATCGCCGTAATTGTGTTAGGAATTTCGAGTAAACAGCCGGAATTTTCCCGTCATTCTTCTCAATATTTATTTGTTATACTGTTAGCAATGCTCCTCTATTGAGTATCTACCTATCTTAGGGTTACCAGGGAGCAGGACCAACAGCCGGACAAACAGGCCAATTTGGCCGGACTTTTGGGTAAAAAGACCAGACACTTTAAAGTATGAGAATTTTCTGTTTTGTGTTACGACAAAAATGGTATATTATAATACCAAGGTGGTGGAGAATTATTGACTGAGCACTAATATTATTTCGCGAAAGCCTGTGTCTTTGGTTATGTAGCAATGTATTCTATAGTTTATTATACACCAAGGTGGTGAAGACTATTATTATTGACAAAGCACCAGCATTATTTGGCGAGGGGCTTTGCCCCGAGCCCCGATATTTTTTCCACTACTAGTCAAATTTGAGACAAAAATTGGAAATAATTGACATTATACACTATTTCATTGCTGAAATATTACAACGGTATTGTGTTCACAATAAGTGTAAGAGCTATACTCATACACCACAGCATTTACAAACGCAACGCAAAAGAAACGTTTACCTCGTCGTCTGACTTACAAGTACACTGTCTGTTTTCGCTCCATAGATTATAAACGAACTTCTTAAGTTATCAGTCATTTTTGGTTGAGCGTGAATTTTAAACTAATGGCATTTAAATTTCAATAATTTTATCTTGATAGGTAATTTCAAGCAATCTCCTGGGTATACAATATAATGATGCGAAAGTTTTTGTTGAACCAATATCTCTCATAATATTTGAGTTAGTCCATTATTGACCTAGGTTGATGATAGAAAAAAAGATTAATCACTAATAGAGAAATTCAACTTCTCATTTGACTAGAAGAAGGAATAATTGTCAAATTCCCAGCTAGTAGTGGAATACTGCAGAATGATGGTTATTTTTCACGCGGATGAAGTTACCAAAACGAGCGAGCGCAGCGAGTGAGTTTTGGAATAATCCAAGTGAATATTAGCCATTCTACACAAGTGATCGAAAGACTATACTTTCTCCACGACTAAAAAAAGAAAGCTTCTAGTGAGGATCGAACTCCAACCGTCCGCGACAAAGTCAACTATTTCTACCACTAGGCTATAGAGCATGTCTAATTTCAAAAAGGGATACGTAACATACAGTTTTAATCGAAACCCTTACATTTATAGATGATAATTGGGAGTTATAACTAGATATAACTACTGTTGTCCATTGTTCATGGTCCATTTCTCTAAATAATACGTAAAATTATGATTCTATCATTATTTTGACGTTTCAAACGACGCGCCGTCAGAATCGATTTGCATTTTTTGGTATTTGACGTTTTAAAAGAGACGATTTGATTTATTCATTTTAATTTGAAATTTGCATTTGAAAAAATACGTGTAAAATTACTAAATTTGGGAATATCTATGTATATTGCAAAAAGCATTAAAACATGATTAAAATAAATGAAATCGTATAGCTCAGTACTACACTTTTATTACAGGGAACAGACCTAATATAATTCATTCCAGATATGTCAACCAGGTATCCATGGCTATATTAAATATTGTGCGACTGTCGCATTCCTATTGGCTCAAAAATCTGTATCATAATGAAAATCTGTATCATAATGAATTCTTTCAATAAGTATATTATAAAACAGGAGAAGAAAAAAAAATTTATTTCATCTATTTTTGTATTATTTCTTCGCTATCGTGAATATTTCCTTCCATGTGGATTAGATCCGGCTCGTTTTAAACATTTAACCAAATTTTCAAATGCTTTTTTGTGAAAATGTTGTCACGAAGAATATCATGATGAGTATTTTCTTGCTGCAACCGGTGCATTCTCGAAACATTCAAAATACACTTTTAACATATCATGAGCTTCACTTATATCACATAATTTTAAATTACCAACCGTTACAGGTTTATGCACTTACTCTACATTAATTTTATAATTAAGTTGTCTACAATTTATGACATCTGGACGCCCACTAAGCTATGTAAAATTTTCAATTTACTACTTAAGTACAAAACCCGATCTCCAGTACCTATATATCTTGTTTTTCTCGTATCTTCGCTTAGAAAATAGAGATCGAGATGCGGTTTCTGAAGATTTTCATTTCAATTTTATCCTCTTCCAAGTAACTGCTCGAAAAATATAGCATCGCCTTTGAAGATTTCTTGAAAAAGTTGAAAACAAAAGAATAGTTCAATAAAAAAATATCCTTCAATACCTGGATATTTAAATATTTTAAATACATTCAACGGATTTAAAAAAAGTGAAGTGATTGACGGACACCGACTGTTCGATGAACGTTGTGACATAATCGTTCTTAGTAAATAATTATTCTTCATGTGCGAGACATTGATTGTGTGGAAACAATGCAAAAACCTCCACTACGTCCGTTCTGAAGAATTTTTCCTTGCTAGTTGTCCATAAAATATATTGTGAAATAATATATTATCATTGAAATATGGTGTGTATTATATCCTTACAATTGGGTGACTACAGGATGGAGAAACATTGCGTTTAAACGGCTATATGAGAATATTAAAAAAAATCTTCGTTACAGGAACTATGTATGTTCATTATTTCTGTTGTTAGCAAATAACGGATGAGGTTGAGTTGAATGGAGGAGTTCAGTTTACAGTGACAGTTCTGTCTCTGCTACTAGTTATGTCAAATGTCAGTGGAAAAAGTGATTAGAAGAATAGAGATACCACTAGCTAAAAATGCTACAAAAATTTAATAAAAAAATAGGCATACACAACTATAACCAACAAAAATAAATATAACTGACATTTGACATAACTAGTGACTGGATAACAGGAACTAAATGGTGACATGCCAAGAGTTCCTTGAATTACTGGCCACCGATATGTTGAGTATTCAGCCAAAAAGTCATTCTAACTTTCAAGATATACGCTTCGGGGGTGTATTCATTATTTTAATAGAGCAATATAGATGTTCGCAATGATGAAAAACATGCAAAATATAGTCAAAGGCACTCTTAACGTGCGGGTCATACGATTCAACAAAGACATACTCACAGTTTTTGTTTTCTTTTATTACGTTAAATTATAACTTCCAAATGAAATCCGTTAGATAAATAAGACAGACTTATGCAATTTTGACGGGAAAAAGAAGGATATGTATTTAGTTTTCAGCGATTCTAAAAAGTCTTTCACCAGCAGAGTTTTTATTTAAATGTCAGTTTTGTCACTTTGACAATTCAAAGTGACTAATATGAATAATATGTAGCAATTTTCAGTTTTTTTGTACTTAGTTCGATGGATTATTTCGAGAATGAAAGAAGAAGTGGAAATTCGTCAATCTGCAGTGTAATCTCACATTTTGGTAACCTCTGTGTTTTTTGATTTGATACATATGGTTAGTGACCTTTGAACCCGCACGTTAAGAGTGCCTTTAACTATAGTTATTTATGCAACAAGTGCAAAAAACAAGTTTTGCAAGAGTTGTACATTCATGCAAAAACTGGAGAATTAGAATATAATATGTAGGGAACCTAACCTAACCTAATCAAACTCAAACTGTTCTTTTTTTGTATCTTTATTGCCTTCACCTTGTCAATACTCAATCATAGCTGGTTTTTGCCTTGACCATTTAAATTTTAAATTATCAAAGATTTTTGCAATAATTGTAACTCGTTGAGACTAAGTAGTAAGATATACATATTTTATTGTTGTATTAAAGCAGAATCAGACACTTGCTCTGGATTTTTATTTAATTTAAATGTTTATGTTTGTCATAAATGATCACAAAACTGACACAATAAGAATGACAGATAAGTCAAAAAAGAACCACTTTTTCCATTAAATGTGTGTCACAAAAGTGTTGTTTTTTGCATGAATGTAGAAAATAGTTATTTATGTAACTAGTGTGTAAAGTAGCCTTTTTTTTGACGAATGTGAATGTTGTCGCATGAGCCGCAGGCGAATGCGACAATCACATGAGTCGAAAAAAAGGCCTTTACACACGAATTGCATACAAAATTTTTTCTACTATCGAAAACTTTATCAAAATACAAAAGTTTAAGTAATATGCCACTAGAACATTTTCGGAATATTTTATCATTTTATTTTTCCCACACTATTTGCGAAGTAATCTTCTGAGAGATCCATCTTTATAATTATAATAATCTAATATTATTTCATAGTTTCCTGAAAATATTCAATACTTACATCAAAATACAATTGATTACCCTAGGTATAGTCGGAAGATCTCAATTTAATTTTAATTGTCAGATTCAATTCACAATTAAAGGAATGTCAGTCACTCACCGCCAACTTATACCTATTCAGATACCAATAACTACATACATAATAATATTGGAACATTTTCTTTACGCACTAGTGCGTAAAATAAGGTTTTATGCACTCGAAAGTGTGTCTAAAGTACCTACTTTACACACGATAGTAGAAAATAGTATATTATTCAACGAGCGTGTAATGATGGCTATTACTCATGAGAATGAAGTTTGCGACGTGAGCCGCAGGCGAACGTCGTAATCATTCGAGTGAGTAATAGCCATTACACGAAAGTAGAATACTATACTTTTTCTATGACTGAGTGTTCACTTATCAATTCAAACGAACGAGATATTTAGAGAATATTTCATTGAATAAACTTAATGCTTTATGTCAAACAATTCCATTTTGAAAGCTACAATGAAAATTCATTTATTGCTTACAATATTGATGGTGAAGTTTGAGCAGTTGAATTCGTTTTCACGTTCTGTATCCATTCTAACAAAAAGTCAGCTCTAAATCACCTTCGGTAGGTAGGTATAGGTACTGTCAAAGTAAAATTATGACATTTCATGGCGAGTCTGATTCAAACATTACACCGAACATAGTCGTGTGTAATGGCATTCTTTGACGGTGATTGGCCAGATAGTCGTGTGTAATGGATTATTACACACGGGGCGTGGCTTGTTTTGTGTAATGCATCCAGTTACTCAACAAAAATGTTACATAAAAAGGGTCCATTTTTCAACAGTCATAGAAAAATATTATTTTTTGAATGGTATACCTTAACTGCCATTTTTGTCAGAAAAAAACCCTTTTTGTTGGCCACACTGACCTTACACTGAACTCCTCTATTGTTTGTGACAGTTATTTATAGTTTTGAAACATCTGGATATCATTGCTCAAAAACAGTTACAGATAGGCAAAAATAACCTTTTTCCACCACCACCTAATAATAAGTCAATATTTTACCTCCTTACAAAAAGTATATGGTACCCATATATCTACTAGAGTGAATTATGGTTCATAGCACACTGGAGTGTATTATGGTTCATAATACACTGACTGGAGATGGGGGTACAATATGAAATAAACTATCAAATCTGTATACTTTGTTCAGGAAATTTGTTTCTGAAATATATCGTATCGATAAAATATTGTAATTTTTAGTATTGATACTTATCATAACGATATATTCTAATATTAAGTATTTTAAAACAATATATTTATAACGCTACGTTGTATTGATATTTTACACAGTATCGCCCATCTCTATATATGTCAAATTATCATATTTATGTAGCTACCACAACATTTTAAGGTTAGTAATACCAAATCGTTACTGACTTTTATTTTATAAAGAAATTAAGGGTCGTGGACAAAGTATAGTAATCTACTCGCAATTTATGGCCAATATTAAGTCGGATTGCTATCATAAATTGCTAGTTTAATAATATACTATATTTTTCGCATCACGTTAATGCTAAACTGTCAACCAGCTCACAAATGTCCAATATATGTCAAATATTTAACCCCAATACTTTACAGCTGTCAAATAAAAAATGCTCAATTAATATGCTGAAAAGTGCATAGGTATTCTTCTGTATTTTACATTTTTTATTTGAAATTTAATGCACAATTTCTGATTTTGGTACTAGACAGCTACCAATTAGCCGAAAATATCAATTGGCAAAAATATTTGCCATAAACAGGTTTAAGTCTAACCATTTTTGAATTATTTCCCGATATCATATCAAATTGAATGGATTGAATAAACTATAATCAAAACATTTTTGCCTGAGCATTATTTAGTGAAATTTGGAAAATATTTATAGATGAAATATTACTTTCTACATCTTCCTCGAACACATGTTACACTTACTACGTGGGTGTGGCTAATTAGCACAAATTATCTTGATCCGTTTCATTTCCAGATGTATTAGCAGAAGGTCGGAAACTACCTCAATGAAATCCAGTTCAAATTGTTTAAAATAAGATGAGAGTATATTAAGAGATTTGTTTACCGTGTGTTCGTTAGGCGACAGTTTATTTAAAGAAAAGTGCGGAATTTCCGTTAAATTAACTTTTATGTTTTGACAACACGTAGAATGTTGTTTTCAAAGTTACGTTCACAGACTTCAAAACTTTTCAACGTGAAAATGTATTTTAAAATTATATAGGGTGTCCTTGGAGCTGGTACTGAAAATTTCAAAAATAATAGAGGGGCTTAAACTGATAATAATATTACCTATATCTATCTAGCGAGAGGCGTTAAGTATATATATTATTGAACGTCATTCAAACTGAGAAACTCACACTAATAAATGAAATCTGCCAGTAAACTCACAATTGGATTGCGAGTTCGGTACAACTACACCAAAGGCAATTGCCACAAATAGATAGTACAGTAGGGGAAGTGTGCCCATGTTGGACCCCTTAAGGATATTGTCATATAACTTCTTTATTTATGCATGTATTTCATACTAATGAATATGTATATGTTGGATATTTGATAAAGTTTAGGTTGACCACTATGTTTTCTGTTAAAAAATATACAGGCTCGAATAGAATTATTTTTTGAAAATATTTGAAATGGCCCATCATAGGCAAGTATGTGCATATGATGACCCCCTTAGTGTTCCTATGATGGATCGATCACATGTACAAACAAAAATAGTATTATTTAATGTTTTCAATAATTTATAATTCACAAATAAGGATTTTGTTGTAAAAATTTCAACAATGACTACGTCAAAACAACAAAATAATAAAAAACTGAACAAAGCAATGAAAATATATCACAAAAACTGAACTAAAAATCGATTCTTTGGTTTCAAATCACAACAGAAATACTAGACCTAAAAACACAATTCACACACGAAATGTTTGCGCCGTTCATCAACTCCAGCACATTCAGTATGACACCAAGAGTTGCATTCTTGGCAAAGGATCCATTTTTCTCTGGATCGAGATCTCTGGATCGAGAAGGGGAAAAAAGTTCGTTGCAATATATTATGTTCTCGGGTAAAAAATTGTATTTGTCTAAAATCTTACTTAACGCAATAAAATAGGCGCGTATGTTGGGTTTATTAAAAGCCTGGGCTCTGGCCAACGATACTGCTTTCTGGAGTTCTTAAACTCAACTGTGGATTACGCCTCCATTTCCATCCTGCCATTTTGGTTTCGCAATTGAAGGAATGTTTTCCTTACTGGTTAGGCCGAAAAATCGTGTTTTCAAGTCAATAATAAGGGCAACCAATTCTTTTTCCAATTGTGCAGGGAACGTAGTTCTTCGACCTCCTAAATCACCTTTGGAGCTGCCTTAATGTTTAGCATGACGTCTCTGAAGTGTTGATACCGGAACATTGAAAGTTTTGGCTGCCACTTTTATTCTCTATACTATGCAAGGCTTGCTGCATATTACGTTCCTCCCATTGTTGCCGTTTCTGGGTAGCCATTCTTATTAATATTAAAAATAATAAAATACCCAGAGTGGAAAGGTTGTTAATAATGCACTTGGTATTCCAATGATGGACCCCGATTGGGAGGGTCTATCAAAGGACGACATTGTAGGGTCCATCATAGGTTTAAAATCATATATATCCTTAAAATCTTCTAACTTATTTATTTCAACTCAAAACTGAATGTAGCAAACGAAGGACAACATGCAAAACTACTTTACACATGAATGGCGTTCGTTTGCTAAACTTATATATATATTTTTTGTACATATCCAACACAAAATTTTAGATCAAGACTTGCCGAAATGGATTTTTATTTATCGCTTCGTCCTAACCACCTGCACACGTACGAAAGTCGATGCCAACTAAGAAAACAACTTGATACACAGGTCTTATATGTCAGTTGAGCGAAAGGCGCGCGATTTTCAAAAATACAAGCTGTGGGCCATCATAGGCAGGGGGCCGTCTAAGGCACACTTACCCTACAAAAAGCATAGAATATAAAATCTACATTTCTTTAATACCACAATACCAGCCAATAAATGAATATTGTCTTGTGTCTTATAAGGACATGTGCCACTACTGATCACCTTTTTCATGAAAATCTTAGTTATTTCGTTATAGTCTTCCCAAGCTTTCTGCTTCTATCTATTACTGTGCTCTAGCCTCTTTTACATATAATGCACCCCTTTTGTACTCTCTCTTCCACTTTAAGTTCAAGCTAATACTTTTTGTGCCATATTGGAGATCCATACATTTATAGATGAGACTGTCGACATTGAGACTCTCTTTTAACTGGATCTGGGTCCAAGATTTCTGTTATTTTCGTTGAGTCATTTAAAATTTTGTTAGCTAAGTGTAGTGACTTTTTGCACGTGTATTTTAAACTTCCCTCCTCTTTCTAAGTATACACCTTGGTAATTGTCATTTTATATTCTCCTGCTAGAGCAATGTTGTTTTGTCACTTCAACTTCTCAACCTTTTTTCTCCAGCCTATCTACTACAGTGTTAAATGCAAACTGTATTATCCTTTTTGTTTTAACAATTACGAGGAGCTCGTCTGCATGTGCTAATAATTATATTTCTTAATATATAGATTAAGTCTAAGTACATAATCGTGAAGATCATTTCACTACAGTGGTACCAGAACTACACCCTTACGAACTTCGCATATTATGTCAGCTATTTTCTTTTTTTATAAACCCATCTTCTAGGTAGGATTAAGTAATTTCATGTAGCTCTAGCTGGCTGTCTCTTTCCTTAACGTCGGAATTATTTCATGACTTGACTGCGTTTATGACATCTATCGCTACCTTAACGCAACACATTTTTTTTGTGTTGTGGATTTTCTGATTTCTTCCATTCTTATTAGAGCTGTTATTGTGGTCTTTCCTTTCCTATATGCTGGTTTTCAGTAATCAGTCTCTTTTCATTGAATTACTTTTCCATTCTATTTTGTATAAGTCTCTCCAACAGTTTATCTACGGTGCTTAGGTGCTTGATATGTATTGTGTTAAGCCATTTGAATATTTTTCAGTTTCGGTATTCAGATTTTCCGGATGTTAGTTTAAATGGAACAGTTAATAACCATAACTCAAACTATTGGTCAAATGAGAATCATCATTGAATCCATGAAGCACATACCCTGCATCCACTTAGTTAAGTTAAGTGTTTGGATGGGAATTGTCGCTTATAGGCCCATTTTTCATCGACGGAAACTTGAATGGTGACAATTATTTGGATCTACTGAATCCACTTTAACAAAATGGACCCTGGGAAGCTGGTGCTGAAGAAATATTTGGCGATGATCAGGAAAAACCTACGTATAACAGTGGAATTTCTAACTGGCCACTGTCAACTAAGGAAACACCTCCATACTATGGGGCTAGTGGACACACCTCTATGCAGGATGTGTGAACAGGAAGATGAGACTGTCAGGCATGTCCTATGCGAGTGTCCGGAGTTATCGTCGATAAGAGAGTGTGTGTTCGGTGAGTCTTGGCCTACACCTGCCGATATAAAGGAGATGTCTCCTGGTGACCTGTTCACCTTCCTGAGAAGGACAGGATGGACGATGACCTAGGATGACAACTCCTCGGGAGGATGTACAATGGGTCATATGTGGCCTAAGTGCTGTGAGCCTACACTCACCCTCCCTACTCTACAGATACAGATACAGAACAAAATGGACAATTATCACATGATGTTTGGTATCAACGAGATGGAGCACATTCCCACTATGGTAGATTGGTTAGATTTTTTCTGGATGCGAATTTTCCAAATTGATGGATTGGACATAGAGGATTCATAGAGTGGCTCTGTCGCTCTCCGGATCTTAGACAGTTAGATTTTTTATTTGTGATTATCTAAAATCACGTGTTTATGTTAGACGACCAACAAACTTATAGGAATTTAGACTCAAGAATTTGTTAATAGGATGGCATATTGTCAGCAAGTAAACGGCGAGCATTTTAAACATTTTAAGTAATTTAGTTTCTTTTTATTTTAAAATAATGAAATGTACACTTATTGTACAACTAACAGTGAGTTATTCCTCGTTTTTACAATTTTTTTCACACTAAACTCAATATGAACTCAAAATGTGTAACAATATATAGGGTGATGGTATTTTCGGATGAACCAAAAGTATATTATTAACAACAAAATGTACATCAGATGTATTATGTTCCATTGCACTTGCTGTAAATTTTCATAAATATGGTTCTTTTCGCTTAAAATATATTTACTTGGTTCCATACTTTATCCCAACCCCGTATATACTAGGTTTTCATCAAACACCGTTTTTATAATCTCGTTACTCGTTAGGTATTCCATCTAAACCAGGAATATTCATAGATTTGCTCTCCAGTAGATATAAGTGTGATGTTGCTTCGGGTGTTTACTCTTCATAGGGGTATCATTACAGATGTTTGTTATATTTATTATTAACTCATTTCCCGCCTCATTGGGAATTTTCCTTTTTTCTCTGTAGTGCTTCACTTTTCTCTTTGGACAGCAATCTCATTCCCGACAATTCCCTAATGCCACTGCATCCATGACTATCCACGACACTTTGCTTTGTCTAGCCATAATTCTTTGCAGTTACAGACAGCGTAATTTTTAATATTGTTTCTTACATCAGCTCGTCTACGGATTAAAATTTGGAGAGTACGAATTTCAAGAGACTGTTGAAACATAACTCTCATTTGATTTTTTCATAAAAATTACCTAACCTTTTTTTTTATTTTCCGAATTTATTATGTGTGTCTATAACTTTACAATGGCGACCTATTTTCTCACAAAACAATAAATTTTCAAAGAAATTAGTTGATTCGTATAACGTATAACAACACATGTAACAGGTTACACTTCGGTGATCAAACAGAAAGAAATTTTTTGGTTATTTTAGTCTGCCACAATTCGGAGAGACCGAACACCTTTGAAATTGTCACTGGTTATTCTTAGTCATAGCGGTTTTTACCTGATTTTTAACATTTTTGTTGCAACAGTTGTATTTCTCGATAATTAATGAAATTTGCAAAATGAGTACAGGGTTTATCATTATATAAACATTATAGAACAGAACTAATGCTAAACAATGTTTTATATTTGTAACCAGAGAATGCAGGGCCACTCAAAACTATAAAACAATACAGGGTGTCCCTTTTAAAATATTGAAGCTCCATTTTATTGGGAACTCCCTGTATACAAAATTCAGTTTGTTGTTACATTTTTGGTCTGTGCAGGTGAAATAATAAAACTTTTATTTGAAACTTTTTTTTGTATTCCTGTAATTAATGAAAATAAGTGGGGGTCAAACCCAGGGAGAAACCCTGCACTCCAAGAAACATAAAGTAAAATCAGTCATACATTGATTTTTCACAACACAATTTCTCTATTTCTTGAATTTCCATTACGTACCTTTGTATTTATCCACTAGGAATGGACCTTGAAAATTTCATAATAAGTGTTTGCAGTCCTAAACTATTAAAAAAAAAAATAAGCCTCAATTTTAGACTTCTCAAATACTTGAACATTTTGGAGACAATAAAAAACCACATACACATGCAATGACGTGTAAAGCCCAGCAAAAGATATTCTGTAACTTCAAAGAAAACCAAAACTTTCTCTTTCCATCTCCGTGCTACGCTACTGGCGTCTAAGATATGCAACCTCGGTATCTTTGATCTATCATTTGACTTCATCATGAAAAACAGATGGAATACCACACTATGATACAGTTCGCTAAAATTTGTTGACGTTTCTGAAAATGCGGTCAAGCCAGACGCTGACAAGAAAGTTTCTAGAATTAATATTTTTGGAATCTGGTTTACTTATAAGAAAAGAAAACGCTTGTCTTCCATGATTTTCTTACGGAAAAGCTATAATCCTTTTCATGAGAAATTAAGTAAACTCTTATTTCACTGCGAGAGTCGAAAAATATTATTGGTCTCTAAAGTTCATTTATATCTGTTTCCTTCGGCACAAACATAATCTTTTGGTTGATATTACAGATAGATAGATAGATTTATTTGACATTACATATTTTCACAATGTTTGCTGCAAGTCAAAGATACAAAATGTAAACATTTGACATATTAATGAAAACACATAACACATAATAATATTAATCAAGGTTGAAATACGAGTAATAAAAATTTATTAAAGAAAAATGAAGGAATGTCCAATAAGCATGAATTAATTTTTAAAATTTTCTATATATTTTGACAGTTTTCAATGTACTCGTTCACAGAGTAAAAACAAAATCTGAGTGAATACGTTTTTAAACTAAATTTATTCAAACTCAAAGCCTTAATTTCTGTTTGTAAGATATTATACAGAGAATAGTTGAGTGAATTCTTCTGCGTCTTTGTCAGAGGAAAAGGATTTGTATTGAGGAATATGTGGATCTGCTAGTTTGATATTTATGGTACTCATGGGACAACCCACGTGATATAGCCATACAGTACTTTTTCAAGTCCTTTGAGCAGAAAAGGTATTAGGTCAATGGGCTTAACCGAATTTAAAGATATTTGAAGGACTGGAAGTTTTTTAATCACATTCAGATGCCGGATCTCCATTCGTTATTTTTGGGATACTTGCAGCACTCAAAAGGAGAAGAGAGCGATTATTATCCAGAGTCAAACTTCCAGTAAAACGGTTTTTCATCAAAAGCTTAACGTTTTTTTTTCTAGAGGTCGTTAATTCATAAGCATCGGGCTTTATCTACTATATCTCCCCCAGATTTTTTCATTGTAATTTGTAAGAACAGTTCAACCAAGTTTCTACTTTCCTTAATCTTAGGCTTGGTTAAATAATAATCGCTGTAGAAGACCCTAAGAAAATTCCAAAAACATTTTTTGTATTCCACAACTTTTTATTGATTGTATAGTTGTCGAAAATAAAAAATATCAGTAAGATAAAAAATGATAAGCTGCAGCACTACAAAAACATAAAAAAATGAAAATATTGAATATTCCTCAAGAAACGTATATTATGATAATTTTTCAATTTCTATTCATTCATCTTGAAGAATGTATTGAGTTAACAAGCCGCTACTGATTTGTATGATGCTCGCATTTAACAAGTTGACGATGATCCTTTAAACATAAAAACAGATGTTTTCAGTAATTTACTGCATAGTGAAAATTACCTATTGCAAATGAAATGGTAGCTGACCTGCAATATAATGCTGTCCATATTTTATTCGAGAATGTCAATTCTCTTCATTGTAATTCAATATAATGCCTATTTATCGATTACGACACAACTTAAGGTATTTACTAATACAGACTTCGGATTATTTTATTGAATTTCTCTGATATACATACAGGGTGTCCCTGACTAATTTATTTTGGCTATATCTCTGAAACGAATGGAGATTTTCAAATGAGACAAAAACTGATCTATTCCATTTATAATACACTTCAGTTTGGTATAGAAAAAATCGTCCCCTGAAAATTCATCCCTTTGTTACAGCCCCAAATTTAAATTTTTTCAATAGCACCCTGTACATTTTTCTATAATTTTGGATGTGGTCTTCAACGAATTTTTCAAAAATAAAATTGGTTCGTAGGTATTGGATATATGAAGAAAGACATATTCCAATATATAGCCAGCTTTAGGTTACATTGGAAAGCACGCTATTGCAGATGTCCGAACGACGCTAGCGGAGTTCGGCCAGCAATCGCGTGCGTCACTTTACGCACGTGTTAGGTATACTTTTTTTCCTTCTAGCATCCGGAAAAAAACCCAAAAGTTAACATAAAGAAACATTTATTATTAAATACATATGTATTAACAACTTAACTATTATCATTATTTGACATCCATTTTATGAGGCTTTTATCAGGCCATGAAAAGTTATTAAAAAAATGTTTCATTTTATAAAAAAATATAGCAGAATTTTAATAAATTTCTTCTTTTTTCAGTCATTTGGTAAACTACAACCATACAAATACATATTTTAAATATATAAAATATCAGTATACTCCCCAAAAACTCTACAAATTTACTTTACACACTAGTGTGGAATAGTAACTCTTTCCGCACGCTTTTTAGTGCGGAAAAGTGGCTTTCCGCACTCTAGTAGAAAATAGTTATTTTCCTAAGTGCGGAAAGTGATTCTTTCCCGCACGCGACTGCAGTTGACTCGGGCAAGCGGTCAAGTGCGGGAAAGACATTTTACGCATGAGTTAGGAACATTATTTTTCTACGACCGTATATACCTACAAAAAAGTATACCAACCTATTTTTCAAAAATTATTTCATTCCAACTTACATAATATGCAAAACTATCTCCATTATTTTATATTTCCAAAAAATAAAATATGCAACAAAAAGCTAGAAAATATTTTTTTTTATGTACTATTTTGTGAATATTTATTCACCTGTATATAGTCATACAATAGTTGTTATAACTTCCGAAGTAAAAAACTATCTAATAAAGTCAAAATTTGCATAATTTTACTTTTTCGCACTCATTTATTACTAGTGCGGGAAAGTGACACTTTCAAAACTAAAATGCGTGCGGGAAAGTGGGTTAAAACGCACGGTCGTAGAAAAAATAATTTTAAAACATTGTGGTTTAATTTCCCAAGAAATTAAAAAGAGAAAAAAATGTTCAACTTTTTTTCATACCTTTTATAGGAAACTTGTAATAAGTTTGTTGGAGGCAGTCTAACATACATTGCGTCAAGAACAAGAACACAAAACTGGAATTTGTTTTCATCTAGTCAAAACGTCATCGTTAACTGAAAAATTATCGATTTTATAAATAAATAAATAAATTAGAAATATTATGAAATCAAATTGGGCGCTTCAATGATATATTTTTCCTATAATATCCAAAAATTTATAATAGTTATTTGTGTATTTGGAGCGTAAAATAACAGATTGCCGCAATTTTACTTTACGCTTGAAAAACATTCATAATTTTTTCCACAGTTGCGTGAAAATTATTAATTACTACTTATATTTTAATGAAATCTCAAAGTCGACGAATGCGGAGGATTGTTTTTCACGATTTGGAGCAAAAAGTCTTTTTCGCTCACTTATTTCATATTTTTTGGTGAGACTAGCGAGCGAAAAAGATTCCTTTCTTTGCTCTAGAGCAGGGCTTCTTAAACTTTTCTATATAGCGACCCCCTTCAAGCTTAGGAAATTTTAAACGACCCCCTCCTCCTCCATATTTTCATTCATAGGCCCTACATAACAGTTTCGCATTGCCACTTTTTCAAAAAATAGTTATAATAAAACTACAATAATATTTTGTATGATTTTTATTTGTATTTATATTTGTACGTAGTGTGTATACTAAATTTAAAATTTTATTTATAATTATTGAAAAGTATCAGATCTTTGCGACCCCCTTTCAGTAGTCTCGCGACCCCACAGTTTAAGAAGCCCTGCTCTAGAGCGTTAAATAATACTCAATACTTATTTTCTAAGCGTAGATATTTGAATCGAAAAATTGTACATTGTCGTAGACGTCCAGATATCATAAATTGTTGAAACATGAATATATAATTGATGTGAAGTGGATAAATGTACCTGTAACGATTACTTATTTGGATATAGGATGTAGCGTATCTTAATAAGAACGAACGAGGAGCCACATGCTAAAAACCTTTATGTATGGACGTCATTGTGAACTTTTAGTGCTGCACTGTATATTTAACAATTCCACGTAAACAGAACCTAAAACAGTATCCCCAACCTAGTTCACAAAGACTAATGGGAAAATAAATAGTCCTTTTTTTCCGTAAAGTAACATCATCTGAAAGAAACAAATATATCAAATACCATTCACAGAAAGCTCTTGTCATCCATTTATTATCCACAACTTTTTGCACACTATAAGAAATTATGGCAATAAATTGAGAGAGAAAAATAAAAAAGGTGAATGTTTGAAAGGAGATAAACTTCCTAATAAATGTTGTCAATAAATCTATCAACAACAAATAGGCTAAGTTTTATTTTGCTTTTATGTAAGTTGGGTTTTCTTGATTAAAAATTTTTCCAGTCTCCTTTACTTCATACATTATTAAGTAGGGGCTCGGTAACAGCCGATATATTAAAAAAGTTTTGGAATATTGAATGAATCGAGTTACAATTAATAACTAACAAAACTATCCTATATAGGCTGAAATTGAAGTTTTTATCACCGATAAGTTTAACGCAAAACACTACTCAAGCTCATTTATTTCTCTTATTGAACCGAATATTTTGAAGCAAACAAGTAGAGGTATAAACACAACAAGAAAAAATTATTAAGCTGTTCAATTTGAATTAAATTGAATCCATTGATAAATGATAAGAGAAAAACAGCCACAACTAAAGGGGATTTACTCTGGAATCCGACCCTTAGCGAGGGGTGATTAATAATTAATGTTCTGGATGAGCTCACACTTCCTCAAATACTGTAATTAAATTGGACACAGTAGTCACCCTCATTTCCTTTTTAACGCTGCTTTTTGCTCTTTGAATACTTTTTGCTACAGCTAACCGTCGGAAATTCCGTTCCACAAAAATGTGATGTTTAAAATGGAATTAAAATCTGCTTATCATCATCAGTGATATCCTTGGTTTTTATTTTAATCCACAATTTTGTTGATTTCAAGCAGCCAAGAAGCAAAATAAGTCTTAGGTCTGACAAATTTACTGTTGAGAAACCAACATGATTTCTAGATAATGGGCCTTTTCAGTAATTTTTTGTATTGCTTGAAATTGGAGGATTTTATCAAAAATGTCCCCGCATTTTGTCATTTTTTCCTTCCTGAAACAAATAATAAAAAGTGTGAAAAGTAAGCGTGACCTTTGACTGTGATGTTACCAATCCCTCCTCCGTGACATCAAAGAGCACATGATCTTGAAAACGACAGACTGTTATTTCTTTGGGATTTGTAAGGTTTGCTTTCCTGGTTTTGACATCTCACCTAACATCATCGATATTCATATTCTCTTTGTTATTGTTGTTGTTTGCATTATTCTCATTTCGATTTTGTTTTGAAAATGGTCAGAGTGCTTTTTAACTCAGATTTTACGTTCCTCAAAATGAAAACAGATGAAAATCATGGTTCGCAAAGTTTCAAAAGAAAGTGACCGGTACTGGAAATCAACAAAAAATATCGCAAATTATTAAGAAAATCGGGAATATTCATTTTTATTTTTAAAACAGTAAAAATGTAAGTACATACAACTCAAATTAACAAAAAAAATACAAGTAGGTAATTCTAAGAAAATTAATTTTGGACAGAACCGTTATTATTAATAGTAATATTTATTGTACAATTCGTATTATTGTTGAAGCTCAATCCCTAAATATACTAAAAGAATATCGTCACTCACAATTTTGATTCGTTTCTTAGTCCGCCATTCGGTAAAACTGTTATATTCTTGTTCATATCTCAAGCTGGATTTCACTGGTAATAAATCTGCACTCACTTCTGCCGCTCGTTGTAAGATATTTTCGGGAATATCCCGATTTTCTTCACAATCTGAATTCATTTTTGCAAAATGTGATAAATACATAAATACTTAATTTTCACTGACCGAAAATAAAATTTGTCATTAATAAATAAATCGTTGCTATAGACACATTACTCGTAAGCGCACGGAAATAGGGATCGGGAAAAAATTTCCGTGCGCTGTTCCGAAAATGTCATATTTACTGTATTTTATAAACAGTTGAAAATGTAGTATTTTCTGTTAAGTATAATAAAAATACATTTTTATAGTCTTTTAATTCTGTGTACCCATCAGAAGTAGCAATAAAGAAAATATTCACATATTTTACCAATTTATACTTCAATTTTGAAAACGTGAACGATATGTTGTCATTGAAAATGTATAGTATGCACCTCGCAACAAAATGGCCATTTTGCACTCGTATGAATTGCAGCACTTACCTTTGGATCGTGCTGCAAATTCCATACTCGTGCAAAATGGGAATCATTTTGCTCATTGCATAATGTACTATTTTTACACTATCCTTTGAAAATCCCTGTTTGCATTCATTTAGTTCATTCTCATGAATGGAAGTTCTTCTGTACAGATGGTTTCATTAAAAAAGCCCTACAGCTACATGAAAACTCAAAATTTTTTTCATTTTTATGGAGTTATTGTAATTTGAAGACTAACAAGTTCCATTAAATCCGTTTTTTGCAACTTCATAGATATAAAACAAAAATCAAACAATTCGTCTGTGATCTCTCTTAACCTCTTTGCGGTTATTTTCGCCTCAGAGCTTTGAACCCCATCATAAATCTCAATAACAACTTTGCCACTTCTTCGACGAAATGTCCAAATAGATTTTACTGCCTAATTTTTCCGTGATATATCCTCGAAGACAGCATATATTTGAATAATTTGTTGGTAAACACCTTATATCTCTCGTTTCTTTCTCTATTTTCCGTGATTTATGTATTAAAATCGATTCTAGTATGGTTGATAGAAGGGACAATATAGTGTAGACCTTTAAAGGATATGAAAAAAAGGACAAAAAACAAGTTGCTGATTCGATGTCGGGTTTTATTTTATAGTTCCATTGTCGTGGGTCGAAGGAAAACTTTTATACGATCATACAAATATTATTATTATATCAAGGAACTTTCGAGGCGGGTGATAAACGGTCCAAACGAAAATATCATCATCAATGCAAATTGAAAGATGTTTATACAAATTGTAAGTGTGATGGTCTGCTATATTTTGTCTTAAATTGACCAAGGCTGTTTTTCCTAAGATTTGGCGTTTCAATACCTTCAGTATATGAAGAAGATAGTAAACTCATGTTTGAATGGGTCGTGTCCAGGACTCAGATACTGTTATACTGTTTCCCAAGGGGTGCGTAGGAGCCAAACCCATCTTAAACCACATTCTTCAAAACAGGCGTTGGTCTTTCATATACTCTCCATTACATTCTCACTTAAATAATTCCTATTTCTTATCCTATATGAAGTACTTTCTTTTCCGCGAGTCTTGCTTTCCACTATGCGAACTCCATCCATTCCTTCCCTCCATCTAACATTATCTTCGCCATGCCTCTTCTAGTTTCTTCTTTATTTTCTTCAGCATCTAAACACCATCCTCCACTTCACACCTCTCGCACACTGCAGTTTCTCGTTTCCCAATCTTGTGGAGGAGCCATAATTTCGAATCATGTTCAGTGAGCAGCTGTGTCAAGAAATATTTCACCTCATCGAAGTTCCGGTCCAATCTCTGCATCTCTGCTAGTTCCGATCGCTTCTCTTATAGCGCACTCATACGCCTCCCAACTGCTCTCCATTTCTTCCTACATCCATTCCTGTAGTTCCTCTTTGATCACACCCTTCCAGTGTTTGTTCCTCCCTAGCAAAAGATCATTTTGTCAATAACCGGACTTCGGTCGTGTACGGCAGATTTGAAGAAAAAAATACCGTGACAGCAACCAACAACATTTGTTGACAAAACTTATCACAAATATTCATAAAACCTATTTTTCTGAAATTGCGAAACAAAATCCCCCACAATAATATTTTATAACTTTCTAAAACCATGTATGTACATGGAATGAACGAATTTGGGGGCTCCCGTTCACCCACATTTCTAGTGATTGAAATTCGAATAACCTAAAAACATGTATCCATTGAATGCTTGTTTTCGTCCAATCATTAATTGAAATCTCATGTTATCACTTTGAAAGTTACATCTGTTTACATTTGTTAAAGTCACTTCTAGACGCCTCATTTCCTAATTATCTTTTAAATTTAGCTTCTAGTAACTAGAAATTGTCCCGCCTATTCCAAGTTTTGTACCCATTTGATCTATCGAAGAAAATTGTAGTTGGCAATTTGTGTTCTACACGTCCAGATCAAAATTAATTTATATCGCAATAAACATATTGAATGGGACGCGTGATGTTGAGTTCATAAACAGATATACATGTTTGTGGTAGCGATGAAGCTGGCGACTACATGTATTATTTCGTTTCCGACAGGGTCCAACACAAATAAATTATGTTATTAATTTTATTTTGGAAGTGTGCTAATATATTTTGTAACAAAATTTTTTCATTTTTATTTCCAAATGATGTGAAATCGTCTTTTCGGTGTGAAATTTGTTCATATTAAATATTAATTGCAGGAAATTGGCTTCAAATTAATGTTTTATGGCAAACTAATCATAAAATTTATTTATTCACACTTATTTTTTATATTGTGCATATGTTAATTTATTTGAATCATGTAATTTTTTATTAAATAGTTAATAAGCATACTATGATCTGATTTTTTTTTCATACAATTTATTGAATTTAATTCGAGTTAAATTTTTGTTTTTATTTGGTTGTAATTGGATATTATTTTTCATTCACATAATTTCAATTTTCAATTTACTTGAAATAATTTCATCTCAGAGTTGGCTTCAATGCTAAATTATTTTTAAATACAATTCACTATTTTAAATTTTTTTAAAGAATTGATTAATTGAATCTCACGGTATTAGATTTTGTTTTAAAAATATTTTTCAAAGACAGTGAACGTTCAATCAATATGAAACAACTACTTCCCGGGCAATAGGTCCCGAAGGATATTGAATTACACTACAAAGTCAACCGGGGCTATAGTAAGTATATCTACAGGATAATTAACACCAACCATTCTGGTCTGCAATTAGAAGGGACAACATAACGTGTAGACCGTTTTCTGCGTATTTAGGCCTCATCAGTACAAGGTATATGTTATTCGTCCACGGGCTTAAAGATCCTATTCTAATTGCAAGCCGTTAAATATCTTGCAGATATACCAGACCCATAGCCCGGAAAAATTTTCAAAACTATTTTTGCATCAAAATAATCGATATCCACATATTTGTATGGCATTTGAAAGTACTTTTGTCTTGTTGGCAACAAAAAAATTTTCCCCAGAATACAAATCGAAGTTATAATGCCAAATTATCCTCTACCTACTGCGCATGCTTTGAATGGAGCGAATAGCATGTTGCAAGAAGAATTGCTAATTGTGAAGTGGACTTTGGGTATTTTTAGCACGTGGTGGAGCGTAAATTACTTTCACCTAACAAACTGTATTAAATGGTTGGTGCCATCTCACTCTAGCTCATGCATAACTTTGTTTTAACCTTGCGAATAGTTTGCCTTTTTCACCTATTAACAATATTGAATTGAAGCAGATTTTCTTGGGCTACTAATGTTCATTTGAAACATGCTTAATGTTTTTCCAAATTTTTAGATAGTCTGGCTCCTGACCCGCACAATTTCATTCTAGTCTCTTTGAGCCTCTAATAGAAATATTTAATGAATACTTTCCACTTTGGCAGAAACATCTCAAAACGGTTTTTATTCAAATCGAAAGTCATTTCTATCAAAAAACTTTTTAACAAAAGTTCAACATTTTAATTCCCCTAACGATTTGCCGATTTCAATGCCATCTAGTTATATCTCACTGGAGTTATTCAGCGGAGTGTTTAGTTCGGAGAATAAAAACATCTTGCACGGATCGCGACACCCTCGATAAGCAACTTAACAAAGAAAGCGGTAATGTCACTCTGGGAGATTAACGCCATTTATTAAAGAAAATGATGACGAGAAATAAATTTTCTTAATCTATCTCACTTTCTGTTTGTCCCTATCCTCATTCTGCTTTCACAAAATATTTTGGGGAAATTACGGCGAATGGGGGTGAGTATTGTGAGTAAAGCCAATTATAGGATTTTAAGTTCGAAAACGTAGAAAAATGTCAGTAAACGTAGACTTTTATCTGCCCTCTATATTTTGTCTTTTTTTGTTATCATTGTTAATTTATTCTCCTGATATACTTGTATATTCAAAAATTTGTGGCTATTTCTATCATCTCTAATTCAATATTTATTGCTTACCATTTGTAGTAGCTTCTGTACACCCTGCAGAAAACATTTTGAGTTCTGGACGTAGGTAATCAGCTTCAGTAGCAGTAGTCATTGAAGATGGCGCTGCGACAGTTTTATAACATTCAAATAACAAAAACAAAAATTTGCTTGGGGTATTCCAGTTGTCATATTTTGGAGAATTCTTAACATATATGTCATTGATTATAATTTTGAGGTTGAGTGTGAAATAACATTCAACTAATATAAGACAAACGTAAAATAGTAGAACACGTCATCGATTCTGACGCAACGGCAAAGGATGGTTGAACAAACTCTACTGATAAACTGGTCACAGGGCAAAAACTTGTAAGGATTACATTATTTTGATTAATTAAATAGAAGTTGTTGTTAACTTTAAAATAGCCAATTAAGTAACATTTTTTTTTAATTTTTGATTTCTATCAATCTAATAGGATATTTATGTAAATCTTGTTTCAAACTAACTCCCGCTTTATGTGGTCTCGTTAGTTTAATTCCAATTAAGAATAATTTACCTTTTCAATTATACCATAGCATTAGTTATATTTATGGGTATTTGTATTTATTTATTTTTTAATTCTGTTAGTCAACTCTTCAGCCTTGTTAAGAGCCTTTGTGAGAGATTTGAAACGTTTTTGATATTAAGTACCTATGTGTCAGGGTGAACATACACTTGGACCTAAAAGACATGTCCCCTTCTTTCATTCAGTTATTGGGAAAATTCTTGGAGACCAATAGATAGCTTAGTTCTATTCCTTGGAGAAATTTTTAAATAACTGGTTTCAGTTTGAACAAGTCATCCTTTTCTATCCAGCAGTCTCCCAGGTGTTAAGATTCTGTAGTTATATTTTCTATTTCCAATAAATTTTAATAATTTATAATAGTTTTTGATAATTTTCAATATTTTTTATCAATTTCGAATAACTTTTAATAGTTTTTAATGATTTTCAATATTTTTGAATATTTTTTAATAATTTTCGATAATGTTTGATGTATTTTAATAATTTTCAATTTACTGAAACTTCTTACGCCTGAATCACAGAGACAGATAATGTTGAAAATATACTTAATACCAGTGCAAAATCATGAAAATAGAGAATTAGACTAATTAGAGAGTAGACAATAATGGATCACCAAATTTTGCACCAAGCTCCATATTTCTTAAGCTATGCTGTCGGAAAAATGGAACTTGAAACATAGCATATTTATTCAACCTAAGTAATTTTATTTCAGGAAAAATATAACAAATGCTAAGATTGTTTTTACCGATCGCCTTCGGCATACCTTCCTGAGGCGATATTTTTGACCGTTCGTATTTGTCAAGATTTTGCGAATGTCATTTGCATTTGGTATTCTTTACCATTCGGAAGTCATGCGATAATGCATATTTTACAACGAGTGGTGCTTGTTGATCGCAAACGACTTTAGCGTATGCTTTACAGAATTTATAGGTTATATTCAGGTATCAAAATCACTGCTATCAAATTTTTTTACGAATTGGATGATTTGCCAAATATTTCACATCAAATAAATCTTGGAGATGAACCCATTATTCAATACAATCGTCTTAATCTTATTGATCCCTGTGATATTTTAAGTAAATATACATTTTGCAAGATTTTAGAGAATTTCTGTAGAGTAGATCGTTCATTTTTAATGAGGAGATTCATCCGAGATGGATTTATCCTATGAAATAATAAAAACTACGATCTAATCATAATCTGATGACACAGAACTACCAAATTATATAGAAATTGCGATGTATCAAATTCATTTTAACGCGCGAATGAAAATGTTTGCAAATCACTACAAAGAGTGGTCAAGAATACCATTTTCAGAAAGTGTTCACAAATTGACCATTCGTAAATATGCGCATTCATACAATTGCGAAGGATGTCAATAATAGCGCTCCTGTAAGCAAATAAATTTGTAGTATATAGACTAGTTCCCATACTGTATATTTGTAACTTATCTTTAATTGAATCACTCCTATATATCTTTAAGACGTTTGAAAAAAATTAATATCAGAAAACCCCCACTTCACCCTAACATCGACCCAGTCTTCATTCTAACAAATTTAAGATAAATAGCTGGGATGACTTAGAATATTTCGTTCTGAAATGGTTTTGGAACCGTCGAATTTTGATTGTCATGTTAGATAATTGATGACTTTTCTGATACACACACACATATACAGCACAACTATTTATGTAATGGTAACGGTTTTCGAATTATAGAGTCAATGAACTTCGACGAAAGTTGTCAGATCGAGCTCGATTCGCGTTTTGGACAATTTGAAGTGTTTTTAGGGCCCGCTGGTGCTAACAGTCCTTGAGAGAGTTTTTTTAAAAAGCATTAATCATCTGTTTGGATCCATTTATTTTAACGAAAATATTGTAGTATTGGAAGAGTTATTATTATTATACCGGCTTTTTTAATAGAACAGGTTTATAGCAGGGAAGGCAGTTTGTTCCTAACAATTCTAAGTGAAGATCAAATCAGCTTTGTTGATTACTCAGTTTGGTTGTAACATGCTGTTCAGCTGATACCTTTTTTCCTTGAAACTATTTTATTTAGTGAATTTTTGTGGCTCATTAATCAGTTCTCCCCAAATTTCTGCTAAATTTATTAGCATGCCGTTTCCTTGTCGCACTAGCCACTCCAAAAAAAAATTAATTTTTATCAAATTCCCCTTTCATTTTTGTCTGTCGATGTTCGAAATTTCAATTTTCGAATGGATCTCTTTTTTTCTCTAACTGCTGCTTTAAAGGCAACATATGATTTATATTTTTTTTGGTGAAAAATTTTCTATTGTCTGGTTGCTCTGCAGCCGGCAAATTTAAGACAAATTCAAGACAAATTTCAGGCTGATTCAAGGCAACTTCCAGGCTTATTCAAGGCAAATTCCAGTCAAGGCATCCTCAAGCCAGTTCCACGCGCTAGCGTGTGTAAAATTTGTATTCGGCGTACACTTTAGTATTCTCTTCGTTTGGATTTTTGAAATGTTTAATATATATTGAATTTTGTAAATTTCAATAAATAATTATTATTTTCATTTTTTATTGATTATTCGATAACTATTACATTGGATAAACGTATTCGGTATATTCATTTTATTATTTTTTTGGAACTAACGTTAATTTTCAGGTGTTTCCAGCTTTCCACCTTTTGCGTCCAATTTAATATTAATGCCAGTGATAGCGTATAAGATAGTTTAATTGGTGCCGAATTCCACTCCCCGAGGTAGAGTGCTCTAGCCTGGTGCTTACTAGGCTACAAATTGGCGCCCAACGTGGGGCTTACTAGGCTACATGGTACAATGCGATAGCATAAGTTTTTTATTTTGTCTACGACTATTTAATAATTTCAAGATGTGCAATGATACAATATGTATTGAATAAAAATTTCCACTGCTACGGAATTCGAACATATGTTCAAAATTCCTCACGTCACCCAGTGACGTTTTAATTAATTTATTGCTAATTGCAAGGATTTTAATAACTATACTGGTGTTTTTTCAAGTAGCCGTCCCTTCCCTAGCTCCGCCTCAGCCTTCTGGGCCTATGGGCCTTTTGTGGATCCTCCTAGTGTTCTAAGCTCTTTGCTGGTTGGTTGTAGAAGTCTTCTGAAGTCATGCAGTCATGCAGTTTTTGCCTCCTGTGTTCCAGCGTCTTATAGTTGGATAATATATGCAGAGGTGTTGTCCTTTTTGCATCTTCTGCATGTAGGTTAGGTTTGTGGTGAGCGGGTCAATAAAGCCCTTCACTGCGACTCAAAAGAGTCTATTGTGGCTATTCTGCATGTAATGTCTCCGTTATACCGCCCTATTTTGTTCAGGTGCTCCTTTGTGTGAAAGTGTCCCGCAAGTAGTCCTGTTATGGTGCGTAGTTTGTTCCTACTCATTGAGAGCAGTTCTTTCGCTACTCTTTCTACTCATAGTCGTGGACAAAATTAAGTAGTCTACTCGCATATAACGGCTAGCAAATTGAAATAAGCTGTTAACTTTGTTGAAAATATCGCCCCTAACAAATATAATCCTTTTTTGCTATACTGTTAATATCCTTTCCAAGTTATCCAAGCGAACAAACCATATTGGATTGAATTTGACAAGCCCACAAGTAGTCCCTTCTTAACAAACTTAAAGATTAATCCTTGCAGCACCGGAGAGTAAATTCACTTCTAGTTTATACAACTAACATGATTAATAGACCTTCTTCTGCCAACTAATTGACCCCGATTCTCTTTTCGATTGAAACATTAAAAGTTGCTGAAGTTACCGGCAATGACGCTACACTGATATTTTTCTGAAGGCAGTTTTTTAAAATCTGGAGTATTTCAAAGAATGTTTTTTGAGGTTTGTTTTTTTATACACTTATTGGCAACACCGTAATTGGTCAATAACATTCTTCCTTCCTTCTTCAGCATCTTTGTCCTATGTACAAGTCCTCATCAGGCTGTGATTGTGCTTTATAGTTTTGCGTCGTCTTGTGTTTTTGTGTTTGGCCAAGTACTGACTGTATAAAACTTCAAGACTGAATAGACACCTCAAAAAACAAGAATTAAAATACCGTGTAATGAAAGAAAAAAATCTTCATTCACATACTTGCAAATGTTTATAGAATCTCAGTGCACAATATCTAGGAGACTGCTGGATAGAAGAGGGACACTCTATTCTAAAATTCCTCCAAGAAATAGTACTGAAGGAACTACCTGGCTCTGAAACCTCAGGAAATGAGTAGTAAGAAGGTACAATGGATCTTTCAGGTCCAAGCGATTGTCCTACAAACTATACATGCATACAACAAATAACAATTTATTAGAATTCCATTTTCTTATTATCCTTCTATTTTCAGTGAGTGGGAATATGGAAATAATTTTATATTTACAAAAAAATTATAATCGAATAAATACCCCTCGGGCACGCCTTTGGTTGCAGCAGAGTTTTCTCATGAATTTACTCATTCATGGTATACGTTTTGGATGCACAACTTGAAATTTATGTTTTTATACCACCCAGTAATAAGTTGGGAGTTTCGGAACTGTCATAAAATTGTTGTAAATATGTATTGGAAGAAGATTTATGATCGAGCAATGCTGCCAAAAGCAAGAGACTAAAGTTTTTGTTGGCTGATTCAACATTACGGATGCAAAATATGTTACAGTTACCGAGACATTTACTTTGGCAAGAGTGAAGTTGAAGTTTCAAAGTTTTTAAACATATTTATTCATTGAAAAACGTTCTGCTTAGTCTTGTTTTTGTTTTGAATGGAATGAAAAATACACTTCGTAGACATTGAATTTTATCCTAACAATATATCTATTATGATAATATTTTTTTCTTGGACACTAACAAAATTGTTAACTACCACACTATTATGCGTCAAAAGCCATTTATTTTTGTTAGTTATTCACTTACCTATTATTTTTTTCTTGACAACTATGGCCGCTTGCACAGATAACAGAAAACAGTTATTACAGATAATTAGAAACATTGACATAGTGATGAGAATGGAAAATAAAAAGAAAGTGAGATTGAAGTTTATGATCGAGTGATATTTATTTTTACAATTTCAGCGTTGTCTCGATTTGGTCTCTTGCAGCTGGGATTGGAGTTTAGATAATTGTCTTCTTGTATTTTATGTATAAGTGGCCACTGGCAGCTTTTACATGAAAGTCTGTTACTTGAGGTCGTTAAGTAGTAGTGTGTGAGTTTGGTGTGATAGATTAGAAGTTTATTGATAATTTTTGTCTAGAAGGTTCAGTGGGGTCACTAAACAGTGGTGTGATGAGAATTGGATAGATCACCAGTGAGTTTGCCATATACGTTTGAATTCTTTTTGCTTCTGTTTTAGTGTTCTTCTTCTTACGAATAGTCAAGCAGCCATAAAACACTGAACATTTGTGAAATTAGTTCCAAAATGGTGTGGGAATGCCTAGAGAAACTCAATGAACTAGGGGAGAACAATATAGTCACATTACTGTGGATTCCACGACACACCGGAATAGAAGGAAATGATAAAGCAGATGAACTAACAAAGAGGGGAACTGAAATACCTTCCTGGGAGCCTGCAACCTTTTGCGAAATCAGCCTCAATGTAATATTGGAACAAATAGGTGAAGCCGAGTTAACGTCTCCTCAAATGAAGAAATACAAAAACAGTTAGTGTTCTTGCAAATCAGGATTTGAGAAGTAGTTGAGGCGAAAGTTGATATTGAGGCTGGAAATAATTTGTTAACTTTTATGCGTTAAAAGTTAATTATATATGTTAGTTATTTATCTTCTTTAGTTTCTGAAGAAAATAACTTGATTATGGAAACATAATCTATTGTGTCAAATATCGCAAAGGCTTCTAGAATTCCCAACTCAATTATGAATAATAATAATCATTATTATAATGGAATGTGAATTTGAAGAAAGTCTGAATAAAAACTGTTGATTTTTGTAGTTTTTTGTCAAATTCGCAGTTAAAATTATGCATTTTTTAAAGTTTTGAATTCTACGCTCCATTCGAAAATTGCATTGAGTGACTTAGTTGATATTTAATCCAATCCACTCAACTGTATTACATAAATAAATAAGTTTATGAATTGTTGATATTTTAATGACTATATAGAACATACTCTTTTAAAACATGACAACCTGTTTGAAATCAAATATATGTTATCAATAAATTTATTAGAATACACATAATAACGAATCCTACTTCTCTAGATCTATTTTAAATATTTAGGTGGAAGTATATTAAAAATATATTTCATAGCTTGAGAATTTTGGAAACAATTTATCATCTGTAATGAAAAGTGAGAAGAAATTTTTGATCAAAAATATGTTGTTTAAAAGCGGTTTCATGGATGGGAAGAACTTTCTTCTGACGGGGATAGGAAAGGACCTACAACAGAACTTAGACACATGG
This sequence comes from Galerucella nymphaeae, assembly GCA_963978555.1. Lineage (NCBI taxonomy): Eukaryota > Metazoa > Arthropoda > Insecta > Coleoptera > Chrysomelidae > Galerucella > Galerucella nymphaeae. The sequence continues at coordinate 9,840,012 of OZ021707.1, read as the reverse complement.
AATAAGGAAACCGGGATGAACATGAATAAAACCAAACTAAAGTGATGCACATATCTAGATAGAGTAGAGAAATAAAGATTACAATAGATGCAATAGATTGAGTGAAATTCAAGAAAACGGATAACGGGATATTGGAATTAAAACACTTTGAAATTATACTATGGAATGAACAGGTCATCTTTAACAAAGAAGAAATATTAAAGGAATCGAAAATAAATGTTTAGAAAACCATATTCAGACCAATCCTTAAGAAGGAAAACGAAGCTGAATATTCATAAAACCATATTTAGATCAATTCTCACATTTGGATGTGAATTACGGGGGCGTGTACAAAAAGATACAAAATAAGAAGTACAAATATATGAGAAGACCTGAAAATAGAACCAAGGCTGGGATTCATTGAAAAACGACAACATAGCTGGCGAGGGGCGAGGGAATCTCCAAAGAATGAATGGTCTGCCAAACAAGTGTGGGTATCCAAGGTACAAAGAGCTGGGAAAAGAGAAAAACCAAAATAAACATGGAATGGAGTATTAGGAGAAACAATGAAGGAACGAGAGACAACATGGTTAGCTACCAAGAAGCTGAAGCATGGGCAAAACTCGTGACCAGAGAGTGAAAGATATTGTTAACAGTAGAGATATTAACATCTAGATACCATACACCATTAATTGGTAACAGAAATTTTGTAAATATCTGTATATAAAATTTCGTGCTCACTGATGATCCTATATAAGATTATACATACATACAAAATTTGAATATTTGCCGAAGCATATGCAAAACAAATTATCTGAACAAATCCACATTTTTTCAGGAGATTATTATACGTATGTACGTGTCACGAAGCATAACTTCAAAGTTGCTATTCAATTCAAAAAATCTACAATCATCACCAGAAATTGAGTAAACAAAAACTATTGGAAATATATTCTGTAAATTAACAAGTTTGTATGAAAAACAATCTGCTAAGCACTACGGTTCGGTTTTTCGAACGTTAGGAAGGAGACGGATTATATTCTGACAAAAAAAACTGAGCAGAAAATGAGCTCAGTTTAACACACACATTCCTAAATACTTTTAACCTACTTCTAAAACATGATAATAAATGGTATCTGAGGGAATAAAAGATTGGTTTACCTAAAGGAAAATACTTGACACATCAGTGAATACGAATTTTATTATCTGTGAACCCTTGTAACGTATTATCCCTTCAGAGTTTTGTTCCTGGAGAAAACCCTTTGTGTGTCACGAAGGTGATTTAAAACAGTGAAACAGGTGTAGAGAAAGCTGGAATGGAGAAAAAATATCTTAAGTTTGGATAATTGAGTATTATAGCACAAAATATCTAGTGTGATGTAATGTTTAATTATACACATTATACAAAAAGAGTATAATTATAAAATCCTGTATATTCCATCAAGTTCAAAATATTCTAGTGAAATAAATATAAAGTCTGGAAAGTCTGTGAAAGATCTTGGTGTTGGTTACTTCCACATTTGTATTGATTTCTTTATTTTATCAACTCCCATTTCACTTTTTTTCTCCTGCTTTTTTTATGGACATTTTATGGAAACTCCGAATAGATTGTATGGAAGTTGTAGTTATGTTATAGCATCTCGATGCAACTGTATAAATATCACAGTTGCAGGAGGTAAACAACAAAAAAAAAACAAAGCAGATCTACAACTGGAACACACAAGCTGTTCCGTTTCGTGATGAAATGAAACTATAATGATTGTATTCAGATTTTTATTATTCGACGACTTTCTTCCTGTGAATTATTTTTTGGAAATTCGAATGACACATGCAAAAAGCAGAATTGGCAACGCAGTTATTAGATTAAGTCTTCAGGGTTTAGTATTGAAACAATTAGGTCAACGGTCGCGGTAGGGACCTGTACACCCATCAGATTAAACAGGACGTTGTTTTTGTTCCTCCAGCTTGGAACACCTAGTCTAGTTATAGCGACTGTTTGTGAGGTCGCTTTTTCCGTGCAGTTTCCTCCGAGTTTTTCTGAGATTTCGGTGCGCTCTTCCGTGGTAGAGTGGTGAAAAGGCAGTTGGCGTGGAGCTATAATAAGGCTTGTGGTGCCGTCCCTGGACAGAGAAACTGTGATTGTAATCAGATGTCGAAGTGTTTCAATTTCAATTACATTTATGAAGATTTATGAACCCACATTATCTGAAGAATTTCTTGGACTTTCGGGGCGAAGATAAAAAGTATTGGAGGATGTGAAGGGTTATGGGAATTGCTTTTTGGAGGGAGTTCGCATTTTCGGGCATTTTGGGCCGTAGGTGACGTGATCACCACCACAGTTCTCCCAACAAGGTTTCTTTGTCACATTTTTCGGATCTGTAATAGTGACTACCAAAACTTACGCGAGTGTGAAGCTTGGGCTCAAATTAGTTCGAAGTTGATTTTGAGTTTATGGTTATACCTACAACGAGTATAATATTTTGGATCTGAAGGAAAGCAGTTGACGTTCGAAATTTCTCACCGGTGGGTTGGGCTGTTGAGTAAAATTCTTTTTAAGAGTGAAGTTTGGTTCCAGTGATGAATCTAACCAGGAAGGTGGGTTTTTAGATACAATATTCCAGCACTTTTTGTAAACATGGAGGCTTAAATAGATAGAAACTTCGTCATTAGAGATGTTCTTACCGACGCTAGAGATGACAAATGAGAAATTTGTTGAATTTAATTTGGTGATGTTGTTTTTCCTGAAAGCTGAAGATTTTTGAGGCACCACCATGTGGTCTCCGATGACATTTTGATCATTAGTTTGTAGCAGAGGCTTCTCGTAATTTCAAGGAGGAACTGAAATTTGAGTTAGATTTGAGGTAAGACATTGGGCCTCCAAAGATATCATTCCTGTTCAAAAGGTTGAGAAGTTCCTTCTGAGAACAATACTTGGATTGAAAATGACGTAAATTTAATGTTAAAGAGGTTTTTTTGAGTTAAGCAACCACGCACGAGATTTTGCGAGGCGCTTAGAACATGTCTGGCTTACCACAATTTCCATTCGAACCTTAAGTATAAAAATCAATTGATAATTTTGGGCACAAAGCTTCCATTAGTGGCAGTAGCAGTGGAAGTGGCAGTAGCTACTCATCTTGGTTATTGATAAAGAAAAAAACGACAGGCAGATATGCATAGAGGAAGGGATCTGAAAAATTGGATTGAAAGTTTATTGTAATTGGCACAAAAGTTGAGTATTCACAGATCTCAGAGACAATAAATAGGTGGAACTCTCAGCTCGAGAAGGTGCTCGATGAACTTCTATTGGTCTAGACATTTTCTGTGGCTTAGCGAAAGCGAAACAAAAAACAAAAAGCGGTACTTCGAAGTGAGAGTGAGACAGGCCAAATAGTCCATAAGGAGGTTTTTGAGGATCTGACTAGACTGGGTATTTCGACGATAGGAAAAACAAAAACAAAACTCTAGTAATAAGAACGGATCTAGATAGGGAGATTTAGCAACACATGAAACGCTCCAATATATCTGAAAATGTCCTAGAGGGAAGGGAGAATTGTTATACCAAAGAAAAGTGTATTATTATTCGCGTTGGCTGGGTGATTGGTAAGTGGGTCTAGAAGGCACTCCACTGTGACTCGCAAAAGTCTATTGTGGCTCACAAGTATTTAGATTCCACCAAACAAATTCAGCTTCTTAACACAACCGATTAGTTTATTTGGTGAATGATATTTCAGGTTCGACAGCGAGAAAGGGACCCTGCGAAACATCAATAACCTGATTCGAGCTGTGGCGGAGCAGTCATAAAGTATATGCTCTGCTGTTTCTTCATCTTCCAAAGACGGCAAGTCGAATTTTCCGACAGTCCAGGTTTTAGCATATGGTGATTCAAATAACAGTGACCTGTTAAAAAGCCTGTTAGACAACGTAGGTCAAGTCTGCTATATAGTCTAACATTTGTTTGGAGACATTCTTCGGATAATTAATGAACCAATCCTGGTGAATTATGCTAGAAGTCCTATTTTTGCTATCCAAGTGTTTGTTTGGCAAAACTTATTGCGATACCAATAGTAGGTTCTGGTCCGATATAAACACGTGCGTCACCCTCCCTTGCGAGAGAGTCTGCTTCCTCGTTTTTTTCTATGCCAAAATGGCCAGGGATCTAGACCAGCAATATTCTCCTATTGAGGAAAGTCTTCTTTGGCAGTTTTAGAACTAAGACGACTACTATTTTCCCATTTAAGTCGTATAATATTATGACTTTAAACTGCATTAAATGCAACGAAGTAATTAACGAGATTTGAACCTTCAATTTAAATTAAATATTATAAAGTGATAATATCCAATACAAACGTAATAGCAACTATATGAGGTAACTGGTGATAATCGACAACACAATTATTTACAAAACATGCTAAACAATTACCTACCTCAACGTATTCGTCACCACGAACACGTATTTAATATTTATGGAGTCGGTTGAATCATTGAATATTGTATTTTGTTGTCCTACATTTGATAAAAACCATTTTAGTATTCGGAGTTCTCGCTACTTTAAATTCTGATATTGCTAACCTCAATGGGTATTTCGGTTAATTTATTAACATTATTTTTATTCGCTATATCGTAATTATTTAGATTTTACGTTTACTATTTGTTACACGTGAGGGTATTGATTAAATCGATGTCATTTTGACTGAATGTTTTATTGAAATCGTTTCATTATTGTACAGAAAGTAAATAAAAATGTAGTGAAGATCCATCCAAAAATCATTCGATATAAAACAAAATAAGTTTTACGCCTTATACAATAGCAAGAATCGGAAATATCGTAACATCTCACCCTTCTCTATTCTGATGTTTTCCCAATCTTATTTTTGCATCTACCAGGAGACTTAGTAAATAAATACCCCTGGATATTTCGTTTAAGAGACTCATAAACAACGATTAAATAGGCCTGGTCTATTTCGGCGACGACTTAGACGATCCATTCATTCTGTTATGCTCCGAATGACCAGCCCTTTATACGTTTTCTTTATGTTATTTCCCCTTACCAGGAACTCGTTGAGAAAAACCGGTTGTTTATTTATTTTATGGATTCTGTATGTGACGAGGTGCCTTTTAGGGCGCGTTTTATAATATGTATAGCCCTAATTTATTTGCCATACAATAGAAAATAGAAAAGACTTCTAAATGAAATACTTCTTAGGTTAAAATTAATCCATATGTATGAAGTATACACTTTCCTTCTTCATATCAGGAAGGAAACTTTTACTTCCTCTCTATAGGAAGGAACAACGGAAAAAATAATTAATATACCACAAGGGGCGCACAGTTAATTGAATAAATTTAAAGAATATTTACACTTCCGTTGAGAATCAAATAAAATCTAGTGCTATATTTATTGGGTCACCTTTTTCCTTACATAAAAATTATAACAATCAATATATAACTGAATAATATTTTCTTTTCAGGTAAGTCTCACACACTATAATGTCACCAAAATGGCTACGCTTTTGCATGGAGACTATAGATAAGGCTCTCGAACTCAATGTATGCAAATACGTTCTAAAAATGAGAGCGTTCCATTTGAACCAAGTGTCTGGTGGCAGATCAACACCAGCCAATCATAAGTCTTGAATACACTTTGAGTTTCTATGATGATTTATTAGTTGGCAGATAGCGTTTCAGGTAAGTGAGGCTAGGAAATGAAAAATTCGGTGAATAAGAAGTCCATTTTGCACATCTTCAAAAATATCGTAATTTGAGTAGGTTTAATGTTGAAATGCTAGTTCTATTTTGTGTGCTGGTGAATATATTACGTATAAAAATACTGTTCCTCGATATGAAAATCTCAAAAACGTTGGAAGGTTTGAAAAAGATACATTTAGTAATAATTCTTTGAAAGCAAAATATAAAAAAGCTTACAAGCTGCTCAATCGAAGAATAACAAGACGCAATAACATATATCTAATTTAATTAAATGATAAATTGATGGCCGATTGAGGAATCTAGGACACTAGTGTATGTATGTATATATTGGAGTAACTTTCACTGACATTCAAAGACTATAGTAGCTCCTTAAGTCCTATTTCCTGGAGGAGTTTTAGGATCTGCAGTCTTTAACTTGAAAATTTCGCTCTTTTATTCAGTAATCCTTTAGCTATTGTGCCCAAGGATTTTAATTTGCCATGCAATTTGTGAATATGTGAGAAGAGGCTTCTTTTTTATGCCACAAAAACTACATTCTTCTTCTGTCACCATTTTGGATTTTTTCATGTGATCATTCAGGCAACAATGTCTCGTTAGCATTCCTGTTAAACTCGGTGCAGATTTACTTTGATTCATTAGATCTCAACAGGCTGTAATCATCCAAAAAAATCTTTGATTCTCCAAGCCCTATTAGATCTTCCCAATGGTCAGCATAATCCTTTAAATATTAAATTTAAGCTGATACCGCAGAAGGGTTCTGGCCCCAAAAAGGTGTTTCATTCTCCATTTTTGCTATCTCAACTGCTATTCCATTTCCTTCTATTCCAGTGTGTCCTGGAACTCATAGTAATATTATTCTCGGCAGGTTCATTGAGTTTCTATAAGCATTCCCACACCATTTTAAACCTGATTACTCAGGACACTAGTGCTATGTCCTAGAGTCCTAGACGAATGCGTATGCTCCGGTGAGGTTTTGAACTAGGTGGAAAATTCCAGGATATTTCAACAATGATAGCGTCGTGGTCAACATTCATTTCTTCCCGGAATTTAAAAAGAAAGATTGATTTAGAAATGTCATTCGTAGGATCAATAAAAACAGGCTAATTTACGTGAATTTCATCATCTGTATTCAGTATCGAGTTCCGAGCAAATGAGATTGCTTTTCGCCAGTATGACAATAAATACATTTGATTATATTGTTCGCGTGGCCATTTACTTCGCCTTCGAATAAAAATGTTTCGATTGCGAAAATCAGACAAAAGCTTCTGTAAAAATAAAACAGGCTTCAAATTGGAAGTAATGCGTTCCTTGAGTGGATCTTTAACGTACATCGTGTTTACTCTTGGACTACTTCATTCCATACTTATTCACCTGGGACATAATAATAATATATGGGATAAAGTATATAATAAAGTTCCGCATAGGTACATATTGTTAAATTATTGTTTAATCCTGGTGAGGGTATTGGAATTAACCTATAAACCTATTGTATTATCATGGGTCCAAAGTTTGAATTCAACCTAGAAGTTTTGTATTCATTTTATCACTTTCGTTAAAAGCGTGATGAAAACACATTTCAATCAGCACATATGTGTATAAAGAAGTATTTAAATTCCAGTTGGGTCATAAATAATATCAATTTGGTCCTTGATAAAATGTACTTTAATATTAACTTTATTTATCGAAATATGTTGGAACCTATACTTTATTTTCAATACCAAAAAAATTGTATTTCATTTTCTCCCAAATCAACATAAAATATCGAACATCCCTCAACCTACTTTTTTTCTTTTAAGAACATGATCATGCATCCTAATATCATATAAGAGATAGGACTTTCGTGTAGATTCTATTAAACGATAGGAACGATATTATAATTTTTTGTATACAGAGACATTTTTCGCATCTAAACATTTTCTCGACTCCTTCCGGTTATCGAGATTGAGACATAAATCTTCGCTGTTTCGTGATTGCGTTCGAGCCGAATAGATAGAGTTTAAAAGAGACACGAAAAAAATTGTGCGAAGACTTGAAAAAAAAGAAATATAGTAGACAAAAAAAGATTCTCAGTTACTTCAGTGTGCGGAATTATTTGGAGGAAAATTATAAATTCAAAAAACTGAACATGTGAAGTTATTGAAATCAAAGCTGTGAATAAGGCATGTAGCGGGTAGCGGCTATAAACATTTACCAATTGAATAGATTTTTCATACAGACTGGAAGCATCGTTACTATTCTCTTCATTCACAAATTCATATTTTATGATATTAATTTTATTTTTCATTTATTCACCTCGCATTTATTCGTTTAACCCATAAAAAGAAAAGATAGTTGTTTAAAGAAAACATGAAATGGGAGAATACTGAAAAATTGAACTTAATACTCCTGCGGATTTTGCAGTATTTGAATAAATTGTAAGATAATATCAAAAAAACTCGATCAATGCAACAGTATTTGAGAGAAAATCTTAGAAAAATGTGACAAATCACTAGAACTATATCAAGTGTGGCTATATTCTGAAAAGTATATTGAACAGTCGCAGTTAAATGACTAGAAATAATAGAAAATATTATATCCAAATCCGTAGTTTTTGGAATATTTAGAAGCTTCGATTATACTCTTCATTTTGCGGAATGCGTTAATCAAAAAGCGTGCAATAAATTATAGAAATTGAGAAAGCAATTGCAGAAATTCAAATAGTTTCCAATTTGCTTGATATGTTTTAGGAGCTCACTTGAATTGAGTGCAAATTTAGCCAGATATGGCAGATTTATAAATGGTTACCGAAGAATTGAGCAAATTCGGTTGAATTGAATTGAGCAGATTCAACCGAATTTGCTAAAATTTTGGATGAATTTAATGGAAGTTTGCATGAATTCAATTGAATTTTAAATATTTGACATAATTTGCATGGATATGTAAGAATTCTATTTAGGTTTTATACAGTATATACTATACTTTGAAGAGCGGAACAAATTTCACGTAATTTTCTAAATGTCACATTTTGCAGAAAATTTTCCAAAATTTGTTATATTTGCATGGAGTTGCTGGAATTTTGTATGATTCGAAGGGATTGTACATAGCTTGTTGGAATTCCAGGTTTTTGGGGAGTATTTCCAAGTGGTTTTTAAGTTAATTGATATTTTAATCAATTTACTGGTATTTTCCATTTTCGTGTTAGAATTATGCATAAAATAACTAATATGGATAATAATATGGAATTTTGAATGATTTGGGACTATTACGTAATATTATCCACAAATTTGTTAAGAATTTACATGAATTCACAGGAATTTCTAATACTTTGCTAAAATTTTCATACATTTTTTACATGAAATTTGCTCAAATTTTTTATATTTGCATGAAATTGCTGGAATTCTGTATAATTTGGAAAGATTGTACATAATTTGTAAAAATCTTAGGTTTTTGGATTATTTTTAAATGGCTTCAAGTGAATTAAGATCTCAATTAATTTGCTGATATTTTGCTTTCACCTGCTGAAATGTTGCATGAAATAACTGATATTTTGAATGTTTGTATTGAATCATTGAAATCTTGAATGATAAGATAAGATTCTGCAAGATATCACAAATTTGTGGAGACAACATAAATTCACTGAAATTTCTACTATAGTTTAAGTTTAAGTTTACGATAAAAAGACGATGACGTTGCAAGACAAAATATTGTGATGTTGCCAAGCTGTAGTTGTTTTCTTTACATAACGGAAACTAGAAAAGTTAATCTGATGTTAGATTGACATTTAAATATGTAACAATATTAACAATAATGAATACAAGTAGCGAATACTATATAACTTACGTCTCTTACAGCACTACCTCATTCCGTCATTCTCGTTCAAAATAGCTTAACAGAGATGTTACCATCTTTGTACACTGCAGATTTGTCTAAATAATTGGTTATGGAAATAACTGTTTTTTAATCTCAAAGACACAATGAATTTAAGAGCACCAAAAAATTTGTAAATATTAGACGATAATCGAATGTCAATAAAATTCAAAACAAACTGGGGAATTTTACCAGTTGATATAAGTTTTTCACAAGCCCCCTGCAATATTTTTAATGAATGTTTCCATTTTCATCAAATCCATTGAACTACACAGCGGAAACAACATAACTATGAGAACAGAACTGAAACGATTTTTTATAAAAAGTTCAGATAAAGCGATCATCATGCGTGGAAAAATTATTTGATTTGAAAAAAATTTTTTGATATTGAAATGGAAATTTAACAGTTGGCAATAAAATAACTCATCTAATTAGGAACAAGTAGACGCCAGTCTGTGGGTAAAAATAGAGATCGAATCGCCCGTAAAAACATCTTGACACTGTATATCGTTTTTATTTTTATTTTTCAATAGTTAAACTTCTAATTTGATTAAGCGCAAATTTTATAACCGCTGAAATTTTTAACCGCAATAAAACGGCAAAGGAGCAAACAGGACATTTTCATTAGTCTTCATGATAGCAATAAACATAAATCTGTATAACTGAGTGTACAAATTATGTTTTGAAGAAAACTTGCAAATTTTATTAAAACATTTTATATTGAGTTTTATGAACGATACCAAGATTAAGAAAATGCTGTTTTTTTTTAATTATAATTTTATACTCATTGTCCACATTTTAATAAAATTCACTTATCTAGTTTCCAATTTTCAATCAGCATTATCAAAAGAATTATCAAAAATTTCTTTTGCATATTGAATAAGGTGAATTCAGGGGGGTCCACAAAAAATTTTACATCTCACAAGTGGGAAGGGTGTCGAAATATCCTTAAAAATTCCCCACATCATGGACGCACCCTCAATTGTCTTACAAAGTTTATATAATAACCTTTTTGGTGTGCGTCATCTATTATTAATGTCCTTCTAACACATTACTTTGGAAGAAATGGAAAAAAGGCAGGTCTGTGATCAATCATAATCAAAATATTACTATAATGAACCGTTTAAATGTATTATAAACGTTAACCCCAATATTTTATTTAAAAAATTTGATTAGTTGATGCAAAATAAGATGCAGACGTATCTTTCGTATCGGCAATGTGTTTTACGTCCTTTTCTAATGTCCTACTGACAGTTCTCGTCAGGTCACTACTTTTTTGATTACGGTAAAATATTATTTATGAGAAGTGAATATTATTTTTATTGAAATAATACAAAAATATGCATGGATAAATGGCATTTTGAAAGTTCTCAAGTATTTTTACTCAGAAAAAGAAGCTGGTAATTATTAATTTTTCAGCCTTTTCGAATTTGACCGAATAGGGATATACATCACAAATGATGACGCGGGTATAATATATGGTTGTTGTTCCTGAATGGTTGCTCCTGAATACCTGAATGTATCTGCTGTTCCAAATTTGAATTTTTTCCACATTTGTGTAATTCAGGAATTTAGAGAAAAATATATTACTGTATTAAGAAAAATAACAATTATGTCATGTATGTTCATACAACAGCCTTTTTGGTGTGCGTCATCGTTTGTTAATGTCTTTCTAACACATTACGTGAAAAGAAATGCAAAAAAAGTCAGGTCTTTGATTAATCCTAATCAAAATATCGCAATAATGAACCGTTTAAATTTATTACAAACGTCAATCCTAATCATTGACTTACCAAAATTTGATTGGTTGATGTTCAGATTAAGCGTAAGCGCGACCTATCAATCGGGTGAAATTTCTTTATTTAAAATAGGCAAGCAGATATACCTTTCGAAATGTCAATGTGTCTGACATCTTTTTCTACTGTCCCACTGACAGTTCTTGTCAGGTCTGTATTTTGTTGTTCACGGTCAATTATTATTTATGGAAAGTTAATATGAATCTTATTGTTATATTTATTCGAATAATACAAAAATATGCCTAGATACACGGAAAAACATTAGCATTTTGAAAGTTCTCAAGTATTTTCAGTTTAGAAAAAGAAGCTGGTAACTATTAATTTCATAGCCTTGTCGAATTTTGCTGAATGCGATCCTGATGATTTTATTTATCAAATTTAGGGTTAGATATGTGTCAAAATGGCAAATAAAATAAACGACATACCCAAAACCCGAATATACGTCACAAACGATGACGCACACCAAAAAGGCTGTTGTATGAACCATACGTGAAAGTGGTGACAATTCGTACATCCAATTGAAGATTGAGATTCGTTTTACCGACAGGTATCTTGTGGTTTCGGCGACCGTTATCTACCTATAATGTTTATGAAGGAACTAATAGAAGCTAATTGTAATATTGAGAGGAAACATACTTTGTCGTTACGTCATAATCTGTGACATATTCAGCCGTTTGACGTTTGTCTTATTTTACACTAAACCATAGATAAAAAAATACTTGCACTAAACCTCAAACTTATAATCAATGACATATTGTGAAAAGGTTCAATTGGGTTCAATGTTTACAAAATATGACAATTGAGTTGTCAAAAGTAACAAATGAAATTTTCGTCAAAACTAGTTAAGAAGTACGTTAATGACGTAAAAATTCCGTCTCATCCATTTCATGAATGAGAGATCAAGATAGACAATGTATGACGTAACGGCAAAGGATGGTTGAACAAACAAACCAGTTCCAACAACCTGGACGAGAGTTACTTATTTAACTTATTCAGTAAACTCTTAGTATGGAAGTGTCAGCCTTCATTTGAGTTGGTGTCCCTTAACTAGCCAGTTTCTGACTTCCTCTCTTATGTAATCCTTTGTGATTACACAAAACGGTTCCGGTACTGTGAAGGCCCCTTTAACAACTTCTTTACCTATGGTTCATACAACAGCCTTTTTGGTGTGCGTCATCGTTTGTGACGTAAAACCGGGTTTTGGGTATGTCGTTTATTTTATTTGCCATTTTGACACATATCTAATCCTAAATTTGATAAATAAAATCATCAGGATCGCATTCAGCAAAATTCGACAAGGCAATGAAATTAATAGTTACCAGCTTCTTTTTCTAAACTGAAAATACTTGAGAACTTTCAAAATGCTAATGTTTTTCTGTGTACATCTAGGCATATTTTTGTATTATTCGAATAAATATAACAATAATATTCATATTAACTTTTCATAAATAATAATTGACCGTGAGCAACAAAGTACAGACCTGACAAGAACTGTCAGTGGGACAGTAGAAAAACATGTCAGACACATTGACAATACGGAAGGTATATCTGCATGCCTATTTTAAATAAAGAAATTTCTGCCGATTGATAGGTCGCGCTTACGCTTAATCTGAACATCAACCAATCAAATTTTGGTAAGTCAATAATTAGGATTGACGTTTGTAATAAATTTGAACGGTTCATTATTGCGATATTTTGATTAGGATTAATCAAAGACCTGACTTTTTTTGCATTTCTTTCCGCGTAATGTGTTAGAAAGACATTAACAAACGATGACGCACACCAAAAAGGCTGTTGTATGAACCATAGCTGGTCTGCCATTTCATTCTCTGTAATCCCTTCATGTGCAGGCACCCATATCAGAGACACTTTGTTGTCTTTTGCCAGCATGTTGAGGGATTCTTTACAGTTTTTTACCAGTTCAGATATAACTGGTAGATTAGTCATTTTTCACTCGTTTTCTGTAGTTTATACGTTCTCTCTACGAGACCCTGAAAAATATTAGAAATATACCATTACCGAGATGTTATTGCTTCAAAGCAAGAGGCCAAGAGTCAGAAGTTATCTCGAAGTTACAGTTCACTTTTAAAATTACAGCTAGTTTCTATTACTTCTTATAAAACCGAAAGGTGGATAATTAACGGTGGCTGCGACTAGAAAATGTCTTCCGTTCAAATGGCTTATTGGAAATAAAATTCGACCTGTGCAAGCGTTTTGTTATAAAAGATAAAAAATATCGAATTTACTTCCACCCAAACATTTTCACCGTATAAAACTCATCATTTGGCTGCTGTGATTGTGTTTGAGATATTTCAAGTATAATCAAAATTTTTTCACATTCATCAACGCTTGTAAAATATAAGAGAAGAAAAATTACTCTTTTGGAATATACATGTCTGTAGACACTAGTCATAAACAGTCAATTATCAATTGTCAGAAATACAAATATCTTTAGAACCGACCTTTATAAGCGAGACATAAACAATACGTTTTTAGTTGAACAATATAATGGGGAATAAATGCCTAAGTAATATACTGTGACCTCAAAATACAGGATGTATCGGGAGCAATAATAAGCATTCACTCTTTAGTTTCAATATTACTTCTTATAGATTACGTTTTGTTAACTACTAAAAAGTCGAGCTAATAGTTGGGAACCGACTCCATAATGGAGAAGTCATTTGATAAAATGCTTCCCAAGTATAGCCTCAGGAAAAACTTTGACATAACTGGTAGAGAAGCACGGAAAGCTCCAGTTATGTATGTATGTATATATGGAGTGCTATGCAGTTGGAAAGTATGTGGATGGAGGCTTCTTCTTCCATGCCACAATATCTGCATTCTTCTACCTCCACTATTTTGAGCTTTTTCAGGCGACAGTTTCCCTTTAGAATCAAAGTAAAACTCTTAGCACAGTTTTACTTTGATTCATGCATTCATTTTATCTCAATAGGTTGTTGTCACCCAGAAGAATCTTTGATTGTCTAAGTCCTGCTAGATCTTTCCTATGGCCCGATCTTCTCTTTCTTTCGGCTTCACCTTTTTCTCCCAATATTACATTGGGGCTGAATCCGCAAAAGGGTTCAGGCCCCCAGAAAGATATTTTAGTCCTCTTTGCTAGTTCATCTGCTATTCCATTTCCTTCTATTCCAGTGTGTCCTGGAATCCATAGTAAGTTAACTATATTGTTCTCGCCTGGTTCATTGAGTTTGTCTAGGCATTCCCATGCCGTTTTGGAACTGATTACACAAGAGCTTAGTGCTTTAATGGCTGCTTGACTATCTGTCATTATGATAATCCTTTGTTCTCTGTATCCTTTATAAATATTTAACTTATGGCGTGGATTTCAGCTTGAAAGATACTTGGGGTTTCTCGGAGTGTTTGGTTCCTGGCCCGAACATTCCTATCCTAGCTCCTCCTATTGCTTTTGAGCCGTCTGTGTATCATTGAATGGCATTATTTCCAAATCTGGAATCCCATTCCTTCTCGCTGCTTGAAAAAATAGTTAAAAAAAGACGAATTCCATAAACTATAGAAGCGACTATAGAAGCAATCCAATCAACGCAGTTACATGAGGAAACTCGTTTGGGATTGCTAGAAATTTGGAAACCCTATAATAAATACACATGTCACTTTTTTCAGCCTAAGTACCAGGCCACACAAATCATAAGGCCAACGAAGAAGCAGATTTTCTGCCTTTGATGCTCCCATTGGCAAAGAAACTTTTTTTGGTATGGAAAATCAATTTAAAAAAGAGCTTATTCATTATTTTTATTTTACGGAACAGTTTAATCAATTTTCCCTGATCTAAATGAAATACATTATAAATTCAAAGGTAATCTGTATCATGTAAGTCATAAATTTCATCACCCTCAGTAAAAGGTGAAAATTCATCTTATATAACATGACTTTCACATTTTAATTTATTATTCTCCATCCCATTATAAGTTACATGCTGATACGAACAAAAAATATTAAAAAAAAAATGAAAATTAATATTCGGCGGTCATGTAGACAGCCTCTGAAAATATGTGAAATTCGGAAGTAATTTCGTTTCACTGGAAACCTTCGAGTTAAATCTTCCTTCAAATAAATTTAGAAAACCTTTTATCGTTGTTTACTTTTCATAATGGAAATTGTAGATCGTTCTCTTTGTTAGAATCTTACAATTTATCCCCTTGCGTAAATATTTGCTTCTTATTCCATTTTTTTTTCGACACCCGACTTACAAAAAAATAGAAGGGCATACTTCTGAATAAATATGTTTTGCGGAACCGTGAACCACATATCATACCGAAATGTAACGTTTATTCATTTAAAATGAATACATTTTTTCCACAAGAGCTTTGTATTTGATTGAATCTGGGTTGTGGGGAAAAGACTGTACTGAAAACCATTGAAAATGCTACACCGAAACCGAAGAAAGTGAATCGGAAACAGAATTTAAACAACACAAACATCGTGAGTACTTTGATAGGACAATTTATTGAGTAAGAAATTTGAAAGCATAATAAAACATTCGAAATAAACCCGAACTTAAACACGCAGTTATTGATTCTCGAATGATATTTTTTGTCAACTTGTAAGTATGATTTCATTGATAATGAATTGATGTGTCATGATATTTTTGTTAGAGCTTGTTCTTCAATTCCACTTCTACCTGATTTGCTGTCGCTCGACTCGAGGGATTTGTATTGATTGCACCAGCCTGTTTTACGGTTCCTCCCACCTATTAGGTATGCTTACTTAGGTGACATTCATTGGGATCTGGAAGATGAATTGTATTTCCTTTTTCTCTTACATAGACGTAAGTATCATGGACTAGTAGTTCCTTTTGATCTGTTTCTCGGAAGAGAAAGAAAGGTTAGGTTGGTGTCCATCTAGAACGAGTTGTGCCCTAGGATTTTGTAAAGCAATATACATGGAAGTTTCTTATTGTATTCCACAGAATCTATATCTTTCTTGCTACACTACTCCCCTCACTTTGGCTTGTGGATTCCAGGTGTATTTTTGATTATTCTAGCCACACTAAATCATCAATGGTAAGATCTTTTTTTTTTTGGCGATGCATTGGACGGAACAGCCAGCATACTCAACATTGGCTGTGCTTAGTTCCAGCCGTTGAGTCCGGCTGAATTCGTCCATTGTCTTGTGACTACAATTAAGCATGGTCATTGCGCCTCCTTTGAAGTTATGTCGCAATTCATAGTTTTTCAGCTGATAACCCAAATCAAGCCACCTGTATAAAACATTGTGCAGACTGAAGAATATAGAAATGGCCTTGATGAAATGTCGGCCGGTTCTGTAAAACAAGGTTCTCACTCTTTTCCTTTTATACAATCTGTACAATTTTACTTTACAACTTTTGAAATTCAGTTACTTCTTCTAGTAGTCTAAAGAATGATTTACATGCCTTTATTGAGGTTATTTTTATCATAGCAGTTTTGTGTACTGGATGGTTCCTGGTACAAGGCCGAAAGCAATTCTGAATGAATTTTTTCCCATCTTTGTTGGAATCTCTCCAGGGAAATGGGAAATTTCGTTGTTAGAAGGTTTTTATGTTTTTTAGCGCGAGATAAAGTTTTTATTGCCTTTTTTTTGTTTACCGCTAAGAAGTTTTCTCTCAATTCAGAATATGGACAAATTTGTAGTTAATTAGTTGATATAAATTCATTTAAATGATTTTTCCTGATTTTTGTAACCCCGTGAAGTGGTACATATTATTTTATTCAAAAGTTTCATCTCAATCGTCGGATGCATTGAAATTCTTGACCTTTCCTTTATTGACATTAGTTTAAAATGACTATTAAATAAAGATAAATGCGTCTGGGATGTCTTTATGGGATTTCTAAGAAGCCATACCTCAGTTTTAGCCATTAAAATGTCCAGCTTTATGGTTAACGGCTATGCTCACTTATGGCAGTTTCATTCAAAGAATGAAAACTTCTGGTTGAATTTGACTTTGGTTTAAAAATTCTAGATATAGAATATACATATAGTGTTCTGAAGAAGCATTATTTTCTCATTTTAATGCGGAAGTTTCTGAAGTATTTCATATTTCTGAAAATATTATTATTATTATTATTCATGAGTTATTTCCTCATATGGCCCCAGGATTTTGCAGTGTCTCTGCTCTGATAGTAGTCTCCGGTAGTTTGATGTTTGGATTGATCTCACCAACATCTTCAACCACGTTCAGCATATTTCTAACGCCACTTTGAAACCAATGAATACAGTTTCATTGCCTACAATACCCTTGTGCCCCGAGACCCACTATTATGGTTTGCCGGTGCTGAAAGTTTTTGAAAGGCAGTCCCAGGCTTATCCAGCTCTGATCTGGGAACATCCTAGAGATTTTAGCGCTGCCTGACTATCTGAGAGGATATGGATTTTTTGGCAAGCATGTGTCGATAGTTTAGACTCTCACCTGGGCTACCCAATGATTAGTGGACATTGCATTTGGGTCTAGCACCGTGTTCTACAGCTCCTTTTCCTATGTCAATTTTGAAACCGTTGATGTACCAACGCTTTCAAAACATCCCAATTCAGCTGGATTTGGACCAATTATGGTTTTGTCAAGTAGATGTCTATAATTCAAGGTTAGTTTCGCATCCAGAATACCCATATACTCCACCTTTATCGTGGTTCAAGTATCTCAAACTGCATTTTCTAGTGACGGAAATAAGCGCAGTTTTCGCAGGAGAGACTGACAGTCAATGATCGGATGATACAAGTACTAAGGCAACTAAGCAATACAATGATGAACTAGTATGACATAAAGATATGTTCTTATAACAGTGACCGTTCAATTAAGAAGAAACAAGTACTTCCCCGGCTATAGGCAATAAATTAAGCTCCTTGATTAAACGGGTTCGGAATGATCTACAAGATTTAAACAACCATTCTGATTTGCAATTATTAGAAGGGATAACATAACCTGCAGACCGCTTTCGGCGTATTTGAAGCACAATTTTAACAGGAAACTGTAATAATACTCCACCCACAAACAGGTGAAGCTGATGAAATAGCTACAAAAATTAATTGATGATCCTTAACCATGTAATAATTTTCATTATAATTTAGGAACATTGTCTTCCGTACATTTAACAAAATTGTAAAAGTGATTAATCCCAAGAGAGTCACATAATAAAATTCAAATTGGTATTAATCTCTCACTTCTCTTGGATCACGTATACATCCCTTTCAACCTGAAAATATTCCCATCGCACACATTAACCCTTTGTATTAAATATATTTCATGGAAGGCATTTCAACGATGTAGGATAACGTTGGTGACTAAATCTGGTTATCAAGGACAATAATAGCGATCCCTTAAATTGTTGTCAAGAAAAGTAGAAAAACGTTTGCGAAATGAGATCGAAAGTAAATTGGTAGATGAAGAGGAAGTACAAATGTTAAGGTAGCTGACAGACATTCCAAGCAGGAGATAGCATAGACAGGCATTCTTTGACAAAATTAATGAAGAATTATTGTAAAAAAAAAGTATAATATAGCTGAGAAATCCACCAAAATGTTGAAATCAATGTATCTGAGCCGTTCAGCATCGCTCAATATCGAGAATTAAGACCAATTAAGATATACTCTCTTCTATATGCAGCAAGTAGAAACGAACAGTAAAATGCAAATGATGACAGAAGGAAATATTAAAACTGAATATTTACCTATAAAAATGTTGATGTTGTATAGTAGTTAAAGTCGAGAAATCGGCACTTTAACCTTAAAGGATATTTTAAGTTTAAAGGATACTTTCAATTGGTCATGAAATCAATAATATTCATTAGAGTATCCTTTATCTTTCTTCATGAAATCGGCAGTAAGATTACTATGACAGAGACGCAAACGTGATATTCGTTCTTGGATTGGTCAGTTCCATGTTGGTTGGGTCCATGGATTTACTGTTTCTTTAATTTCTTCCAGTTTATTTTGTGTTGTTTACACATATTCCTTTGAAACCTTTGAAAGTGTTTGATCTAACATATTATCATTAGTTATAAAATTATCTAAGTCCGATTTTTGCTCAAAGTGTTTTTTTACAAACTCACAAAATTCAAAATTCGAATTTTCCAGAAATTACATGTTTTTTTTATCTAATACCTTCCATAATTATTTTATTTTTTATTTAAACATCTATCAACTGATGAGGAAGATTTGTACTAATTAATTAGTTTTTATCTTTTTCTGTTCAAAATATTCTAATACTAATTATCGATATATGTCTACTAAACTTGTGATGATTCATTCATATAAAACATTTCAATCAGCTAATTTCCATCCTCACCTGTGAATGTATTTAAAAGCTTTAGTAATTTGAATAAACAAATAATATTATCAACTTCAATATGCCACTAACTTCTCTTTTCATATTCAGTCGTTTAATAATATATTCCAGGAAAAATAAGTAATGACTATTTAACCATTCATTCATTGAATTTAACTGCACTAGACAATTTAAAGGACTTAGGGAAAGTATGTAATTCGTTTAGTTCAACTTCCGTAAAAAATATATCGTTAGTTAACTTTCGATAGCTAACTTTCCAGACAAAAATATCATAGATTACAAATATTTTTGGAAACCAGATATATGTTATTACTCCAGATTCACTTTCTTTTAGTTTAGAGGAACGTAAAAATGGTAAAAGACATGAAAGCAAATAAAGTTCTAGACAAAGGAAGCGAATCAAGCGGATTGATTTTACTTTGCAATAGATAGTTTTTAGTTTGATTGAAATACATCATGATCAAATAATAATAGCACCGGGGATTCTCAATTTTACTAAGATATTTTTTATCTGATTGAACCCAATACGGTAGGATTTTTGGTTTTATTTACCTAAGTGAGAGATATTTTTATTTCGAATAAAAGCTATTACTGTGCCAAAGGAAATGTGATGCAAGATCAAAGGGAATAGACGGATGACAACAACAAAAGTAACCCTAGTGGTAATAGAGGAATCCAATGCCAAGGAATCCATTAGAGCTGTAATATACAGAAAGTAACTCACAATAATTGAGAAATGTGAGAGAAAAATAAGTATAACAGAACACAGAGCCAGATGCTGCAGATGCAATAGGTACGCATTTATACAGATGGTTAAAAAATGAATGAAGGCTAAGGATGTGGAGTTTACTCGAGAGTACTAAGCCTAAGGATTAAGTGGGAAATGGGCAGATAACAATATTATCCTGAGGTGGGTTAAAGGACACGACAGGAGTAAAGGAAATTGCATTGCCGATTCTTTAGCCAGGGAAGCCGCTGGACTAAAAATTCTTGGACCCAGTGACACCTACGGCCTGACGACTTCGACAGTTGCGGAACTAGAAAAACGTTATACACCCATGCTCAATCCCTTGAGAGATGGGAGGGAATCAAAGGATGCAGTTTTGCCAGGATCACCCTGGGCGACCCTGGGAAGATGGCGCCAAGGAAATATTTGGCGATGACCAGGAAAAACCTACGTATAACAGTGGGATTCCTGACTGGCCACTGTCAACTAAGGAAACACCTTCATACTATGGGGCTAGTGGATACACCTCTATGCAGGATGTGTGAACAGGAAGATGAAACTGTCAGGCATGTTCTATGCGAGTGTCCGGACTTATCGTCAATAAGAGAGTGTGTTCGGTGAGTCTTGGCCTACACCTGCCGATATAAAGGAGATGTCTCCTAGTGACCTGTCCACCTTCCTGAGAAGGACAGGATGGACGATGACCTAATAGAACAACTCCTCGGGAGGATGTAGAGTGGGTCACATGTGGCCTAAGTGCTGTGAGCCTACACTCACCCTCCCTACTTTACAGATACAGAAGTATGTGAATGTGTACAAATCGAGACATGCATGACTGAAGTGACAAAGTAACAATATAACTTTCATGTGGATGCCAATACACTGTGGCATCGAGAAGGATCACAAAAATGATGAACTGGGTTTATCAAGTCCATGTTAATTGAATATAACTGAATCTGACAACCAAAAACGAAGAAGGAGGTGGAATAGAGATATTTTATCATGGACCACGGAAAGCATTCATTGAAGAAATGCCAGTTCACTGAACCAAAGAATTTATCATTATAAACAGAAATAAGATCGAAACAGTAACTGATCATGTGACTGGTCGCAGTCCAATATGAGGACAAATCGGAGATATACGTCGGAAAACTTTTCTGTAAATAATGTGGTAGAGGACAGAAACGGACAAATAAACGCTGTTAAAATGGGAGACACTAGATCGTAAAGTACAGGCAATGTTTGGATTGTCAAGGCTCTTGGTGTGTAAAATATACCCTACCATTCATTTCAGAGAACAAATTTTATTTCCAATTATTCTTCTTTTTTCCCAAATATTTTCTCTTTCGTGAACCCGTCCATTTCATTCATTCCTTCCTCGTCTTTATCTTTTTCCTGCTTGAGGAGTATGAATTGGCGCTTGCGCAGTAAGGAGGTTTTTAAATGGAAATTTGTTTCCATTTTGTCAAAGAGAAATAAGAAGAGAAAAAGAACTATATGTATAATTACTATTTCTCTATGCATTCCGTGATTATTCTGCCAGTTCTCTGTTTCTTTCAATCTTGAATTCATGTGTATAGAGTTGGAAAAAAATACTTTGTCGCGAGTTCGAGTGGTTTTACTGGTTTTCAATAAAATTTTAATCGATTTTTTTATAATGGACATGAAAAACTATTATTTTTGGCACGTTATGATGGAGGATTTACGGGAAGCAGAGGAGGAAGTACGATTTGACGAAGATAGGGGATCCAAATTGTTGCGTTGTTGTCAGCATTATTTGATGAAAAAGATCTGGTTTTTAGTTATTTCTGGATTTTTTTACGGCTGTAATAATTTTCTGTCATTCATTATTTTCTATATTTGTTCTGATATATTAACAATGAAAAAAAAGGAGTCTGTTTAGTAAATCAATTAGTATTAAAATTGCATTAAAATGAATCAGTCGAGCTTCAATTCTTACAAAAGAAATAATATAAGATAATATGAGAACCAATCTTCGTCAATTCGTACTACTTCCTTTGCTTCTCGTAAATTCTCATTACGTACCAAATATAATGATTCTCCATGTCCATGATAAAACACTGAAAACCAGTAAACCACTCAAACTCCAGTATTTTTTTCAAATCTATGCACATGAATTTGAGATTTGAAGAAACAGAAACAGAAACATAGAGAGCAAGTTATATAGTACCTTTTTTTTTCTACTTATTTCTCTATGACAAAATAAAACCTATTAAATGTACACGCGTCAATTCATTCGACTTTGCTCATCTATTTCGGACCATGCGATCCGGAGCGTATGATTTTCATGCGATTGATAATATCGGATCACGGGCCAAGAATATAACGACGATCGCCTTATGTGATCATTCGTCATAAATCTATGCCGCTCATTGTTCAAGAATAGCTACCCAGTAGGATTCGATTGATCGCACGGGAGATACCCCATCGTACGGGGGAAACACCGGATCGTATGATATTCAAGAATAGCTACCTTGGAAAATGTGTTCCAATGAACTATTCCACCTGTCTTTGCCTGGTTAGATTTCCCACCATTATATATTTATGTGCTACTCACTCCTTTGTGCCCGTGTCAATTGTCCAGTTTGTGACATGGTACACCTGTAATTGTCCGATATATCGCGCTACAATTTTTTTTCAAACCACCATTGAACTAGAAATAGTCTTGTTTACCACAATGTATTTTACTTTTATTGAAAAGGTTTGTCGAAGCGCTTTAATTGTAAAAGCTCACGGCATTGATTTACATTTCAAGCACAATCTAAACCACAAACTAAACAATTTGTATTTAAATTGGATGCATCCGTCCAAAAATGCAAAATAACAGCGCGCTATTTGATTGGTGGCCCCATTTCTCCCCTGACGATACCGATGATTACATTTTACTTTTGTAAATAAGGGTCTTTTGTGGAAAAGGGCGGATTGAGATTTAATGGATTTTTATGACTTCACATTATGTTTGGATATGGCGAAGTAGTTTGTTTGTTTGAATATTTTTAAGATTTTGATTAAATTTTCTAGCCTATCTTATCGTTTTAATATTCTAGAATGGATTTCCTGATGGAGGAGTTTGATCTAGTTAACAAAATTAAGAAGCAGTTCCTGAAAAAAAAAACACAATAAAAGTCCACCACTGGGTTTTGGCATAGGTGGAGCGAACGATTTTATTTCTATTTCGGCTTTGCTCCAATTTTTCGTCTCATTGAACCAATGGTACCTCCTATTTCCTACTGTATACTAATGAATTGACAAACCTAATCACTCCAGTCTCTGTGAGGTTAATAGTTTGTAAGTATTTTTGGGGTGACATTTACTGAGACCTACTGAGACCTATAGCTACATCTTCAATGATATTTCCAATGGGTTTGACAAAGGTAGGTAGGTGACCACTTCCAGGTGGTTTATACGGCACGTCCAGACATTTGCAGATAAGCAGGATAAGCGGATGCTCCAGGTTGTCGAAAGTGAGCCTGTGCTTGAGATGAATACTGGAATCAGCTGAGCCGAGAAGTAGGTCAGATTAGATTAGTGAAAAATTGAAAACTGAAGGAATTGGAGTATATTTCTGGAAAAAAAAATGGAGAAATGGAGGCTAATCAGTAATCACCATTTTCCAGTTTTCAAAGCAGCACTTGTTCTCACTTCTAGATCTATCCTACCACTGACCATTTAAAACTGGAAGAAGTTAACATTTGAATGGAGAAAAAAATGTAAACATTAAATTGTGTGGTTGGGAAGGAATTTGTTAGCATTCGCAGGACTCCTGATGGTTACATCTGCAAAGCCGGCTTGGAATAAAAAAATTTGAATGTTTCGAAAAAAAAAGGAGCGATACATTATATTTTAATTCACGTGGAATACGATTAATATTATTTTGGTCGACTGACAAAAAGATAGAAAAATTGTTAAGATGAAATTATTTGAAATACTTTATTGCGGAAACGCAATCATAGATATTAGAAAGAAAAAGCAGATGAAGTTAATGAACTTTTTCCAATAAAACACACAGAAAAGAAGTTGATAGTTAAACTGAAGAGATTTGAAACACAATAGTGCTATATTCTCAGATACAAATAATGTGTTATAATTTCCTGGCTCCAAATAGAGTTTCTAACCGATTTTATCTGAAACAACATCGTAGTTTGGAAGTTCCACACAATTTAGAATACTCCAGAATTATCAACGAAGTAGTTTCGTTGAAAATGTGTATATGCGGACAAGAAACCAGAAGCAGTTTTACGCGGGTTAGCGTTACTGTTTATTTTCAATTGTTATGTCGTTTTTTGCATATCAAAGTGAATTTAATAGTTTTCCGGTTGGTAAAATTCAAATTTTTCGGTTTTTTATATTTCTCAGGAAAATCTATTTTAAATTCCAAACGAAACGACCTCCGAACTACATGCAATAACGAATACCGGAATGATTTTCTTTTCCGATGGATTTTTCTCCCAATTCTATTTGTCTGAGCTTAAATGATTCGCTATAATCATTTTACTGCAGCAAAATTGAATGTTCAAATGTGATTGCCGATAAAAAAGTCGAGCGTAGAGTAGGTGTTGAATATGCATAAAAAGTCAGGCGAACATCTGACTAAGCTCATACATATTTATTTGAAAGTTTCGATAATAAGATAATAAAGGTGAAAAAGTATTAGCAATCATGGAAATTACGAGCAGAAGTAGAATCACAAATGAGTAAACCCATTTGGAAAAAGTACGACCATAATAAATGAAAATTGCTACAAATTGACCCCTTTCAAAAATAATATTGTAAATCCCTGAAATAGGAATGTAAACTAATAATAATGGAGTACAGATAGGTCGCGCTTGCGCTTAATCTAAACATCAACCAATCGAATATTGATAAGTCAATGATTAGGATTGACGTTTGTAATACATTTAAACGACTCATTATTATGATATTTTGATTAGGATTTATCACAGACCTGTCCTTTTTTCGATTTCTTTCGACGTAAACAATCGATGACGCACACCAAAAAGGCTATTGAATGAAACATAATATGATAGAGAATTTCTTATAAATAAATGTATCCTTTATAAAAATTTTTTCGTACTTCTATAATAACTGCTATATAAAAATTTTATCCCACGCTCATGGTAGATTTAAACATTTCAATTACTCCATTTCAGCTCTTCATTATAAATAATTTTTAAATTCAGTTCAAAGTAATGTTCTGCGTTATGTTTATGCGGCGCTATTTTGTCGAGCGCTATTTTGACTGACGTTATTTTGAGCTAGCGCTATTTTGACAGACGCTATTATGCTACAGAGCCGTGAAACTTGGCTACCAAGACATAAGACTTTAGTATAGACTTTACATGGCCAATTTTAAGTATTTTCTTCCTGTTGCTTTGTGTCAAACAGTTCAAAGTGACATTCATTGTAAAATTGCTTTAAATAGTATTAAAGGAGTACCATTTTTTCATCTCAATTACACCAGCAATTTTTAAAGCAAATACCTCTAAACGATCCAACAAAATGTTTGTTCTAGTCTGCCTAATTCAAGGCAAACTATCAAACAAATTTAAAATTAACATAAAATTCCGCAAAGAAAGTATTTTTTTTCGAATGAAATACTTAAATTTCCTTGCCACTGGTCAATACATTATTAATAGATATCAATAAAACAATTTTCTCTGTATATATAGAAAAACCATTATTCTTCCACATGTCAACACCCAACACCACATAATATAAAATCAAAGTTATCCTCAACAACATTAATGAGTTTTTTTTTTTAAATATATAACTATGTTTATATTCCTGGCCACTTTCTTGATCTAGTAGACAGCCAGTGTCTAAAAATAGTTTTATAAATTTGAAAGTAATCCGATGTAGGCATTAAGGAAATGTATCTCTCACTAATTTATTTTTAAGTGACCAATATTTTTTTGATTAATCTTTCTAATAAAATTTTTCCATTATTCAACTGCTCAGAAATGAAAAGAGAGAAAAACGAACCAAGTATCAGACATAAAGTGTAGTTCAACAGTGTGGGAGCTCAAAAATAAATCGAATTTCAAAAACATTTCCTAAAAAACAATGCATCTCTTCTAAGGCAGTACGTTTAAACAATTTTATTTAAAATCCTCACAAAATTGGTTGAGAATTTTGGACAAAAATGGAGTTAATTCTCAAAAATTATTAAATTTCCATTTTATATTTTTATTAATTTTCAATGAAATAAAATTTCACTGATTATTACTGCATATTTAAATGAAATATTTTCTCAAAACTATTTATATTATCCTTTCCCATTATTTATACAACTCGAGACAGTGAAGAAGACATTTCAGGTTTAAAAATATCTGCATTTCACAAAAATGTAGCAAAGTTATCGAAGAAATTAATTTCAGTTAAATGCTCGTATTTTCGGAACCATTTCTATTTATACCAAGTGACATAATGTTATTTACGATTAGAACGAAACATGTTCTCATATTAGCCTTGCTTTTATCAACATTAAAAATCCATATTTCACTTGCTTGCATGCTATTCATGAGCTTTTCGATGACAACGTTATCAAATTTTGTAATGCCAACACATTCAATCGTACCATGATACTGGATGTTATTTGACTAGCTCTTATCGCTAATTTTGATAAAATTCAATTTCTGTCATTTTTTCGTTGAAACATTCATCGAGGGGACGTCTTTCAACAAATTCTTATGATTATCTTTATATACCAGGTACTCTATGACTTTTTATAGACCAATATCTCGAGAACGGCTCACATATCTAGCTCTATAAAATTTGGCAGCAATTACCAGTTGTGTGAATAAAGCTATACAAATGCCTTTTAGTCCCATAGCCTTGTTTTTCGTCTATTGTCTTCTGTCTCTCTTGTTCCTCCCCTCTTTGGGTCTCAATGGCTTCTTTTCTACTACCTTCGCTATAACTCCCTCTGTTGGCGCTCCTTCTATGATGTATCTATAATTTTTTATTGTCATTCTAGTGTCCGGCATACGCTATATATGACCCAGTCATCTAAGTCTTTTTGCTCTGCTCACTTCTTGAATATATCTCATTTATTAGTTTTGTCTCCTTTTCCATTCCCCTTCTTACCATCTGTTTACTCCATTTTCCTCTTCTTTATTCAATATCCACGTTTCACTTCTGTATAGTGCTCCAAGTCCAATTTAAGTCAATATTTTAATGGCCACACAATGAAGCAAACCTAAACAGATACACAGGAGCTCTCTGTGGGTATAAAGCTCAGAATTTGTTAAGAACATTTCTAGTTATTGAAGCGATATATTTTTCACTAATGTTCCATTTTTCCAACACTTTACGGGTTCCAGAATTACTCTCAATAATCTAAAAGCTTAGACATATTAAATTTAATGTTTGTATCTGTTCGTGAACAAACTATATTTTACTTACTTTATAATCGATTTTGGTGTATTTTAAAAAGTTTCAGAGGAATCGAAGTGAATTAGTCCGTTACAGATACCCTTTGTAGATACTTTTATATTAACTTGCGGCTGTGGGAAGCTCTTAACTAATTATCCTCCAGTCGAAATTTTGTAATGCGGTTATGGAAACCACCTTTAACCTCTCAAAAGATAATTAGTTCCGGTTCTCCACGAATCCGCTCCAGATATTCAGAAATTTTAAAAATTCTAAAGATACCTACTGAACGCGTTCCCTTTCTACTTTAATTAAAGAGAAATGTTATAAGATACTTTTGATGGCAGATGATATCTGTTCAAAATGAGAAAAACTTGTAATTACATTTTTGGACCGTTCTCCTGCCATTACAGTTTTAACTTTCTAGATATTTATCTGGTATTGTGAAATGGTGGTAAGTTGAATAATATGATTATCAAGGCTCATTTTCTCCAAAATAATATAACTTGGGAAATATTCCAATTATAATAACTTAGTTCGAAAAAGAAACATCACCTAAAGATGAAACAGGCATGAAATCTCAAGTACATAGAGAAAATCTACTGTAGATCTTTGGAAATAACAGTATACTATTTACCAAGGTGATGAAGACTACTATTATTGGCCAAGCACCAAAATTATTTAGCGATGGGCCCCGAGGAAAAAAGTTGCGAGGCTTTTAAATATCTTGACAACTGACACCATACTGAAATATTACAGGCATTACAGCGTTATTGCGTCCACAACACAACACCTTGAGTGTAAGAGCAATACTTTCACACCACAGCACTCACAAACGCAACACGAGAAGCGTTTACCTCGTCGCCTGACTGACAAGTACACTTTCAAGTTTGTTGTCGCACCATAGATTATGAACGTTCTCCTTATGTCATCAGTACTTTTTGGTTGAGAGTGAATTTTAAATAATTAAATTCAAATAATTCTATCTTGATAGGTTGAAGACAACCTCCTGGGTGTACAAAATTACGCTGCACAATCTCTGGATTCTCATAATATTTGAATTAGTCCATTATTGACCTAGGTTGATAATAGAAAAAGTTATAAGCCACTAATAGAGAAATTCAACTTCTTAGTAGGCCAGAAGAAGCAATAATTGACAACTTCACAGTTAGTATTGGAAAAACAACTTTTTTTCAAATATACAAAAACCTTCTCGTCCCGTTATTTTTTATCATATCAATAAATTTCAACTTTAAATCGCTCGATGAATGTTTTTAATAATCTAAGGGTGGTGCTTGTGAATTAATGAACGGCCGAACTTTTTTCCCTGAATTCGATTTCCTAAACAAATTTTATGTTCAGACCCAAAATCGGATCTAAACGGATTTGAAGACAGCAAAAAGTTCTAATTGCTTTTAAAAAAATAATATATTGAGCCCGAATCTTCTAAAATGAAATGTATTTAATGGGAGTTTGCTTAACCATTAAACCAATAACGATTCAAAATATGTCGCCGTACCTCGAATAAACGGCGTTAATCAAATTTTATTGCATAAAATCCAAAAAACCATTCTTCTATATTATTATTGCCCTTCATCTTACACTTCATCAGTACATTTCAACCCATGGGCGTGGATTTTCATTAATACAGAAAAAGAGTATTAGCTTAAACCTTTTCATAAAACATTTCTCTATTTGCAAATGAGCCGTTAACCCTGTTACTATTTTTTTCAGTTTAAGTTTTGTCACTTCCTCCCACATTTCTACTACATTTCCAAACATGCCGCTGCCTTGTCACATTAGCCACTTCAAAATAAAACATCAAATTCCTCTTTCATTTTCGTCTATAGATTTTCGAAATTTCGAATTGTCGATTGAAACTTTCCTCTAACTGTCACGAATAGGCAACAGCTGGATACATTTTTAAATTTTTTCCTTGGTGTATATTATTATATCTTGCCGGAAAGTTAAAAGCAAGTTCAAGGCAATTTCAAGGCATGTTTCTGTGCCGTTTCTGTTCTTTCTGGAGCTATTCACTAAGATCTCCAATCAATTCAGCGCTTTTAGATAAGTTCCTTCGTTTTATCTTTATCGTGCATGAGATTTGAGTTTGGCATGTTGATTATTATAACCTGTTCTTCAAGATTGGTTTTTTGGTATATTCAATCGATGACTTTTTTCGAATAATTCAATGAATATTTTTATACTGATTATTCAATATTTATTTACATGACCTCTGGCAACCCTGTTTATTTGTACATTTATTGTAAATGAGGTTGGCACAATGAAGAATTACATACTTCCAGTAGTCATTCGGTGAAGAGTCGACAGAGATAATTTAGTGTTTATACTAGACAAAATACGAGGTTTAGATATTTACAATTTTCACTACTAAGTGAATCATTAGGTAATTTTTAATTTCCAATTTTGGATTTTTCTACTTTAGGTAGGTATTAGTTTGAAAGTCAAAGGAATTAAGTTATAAAGTTTTCGTACAGAGAAAAACAAAATTATTGTGTTACTGACTTTTAAAGAGTTTGTATTATAATGTCCGAATTAATTGTGGATACCGGGTATCTTTAATTTTGAATAAAGTAGGGTTTGTGTAGATTTTCTTTATACATTATATTATATTAAGTTGTTTTATATTGAGAACATTTGTTTCATGATATAATTTTTCAGTGGAATAAAGCTTACTTTTATTGAAAATAATTTTTAAAAATTGTATTTTGAGTAGTTTGTGGTAGGTATATTACGAGTAGTTTTGAAAGCTCCGCTTCATGCAACAATACAGTATCTTAGAACTGCTCCAACTAGTGAATTATAAACCATAATTAACTTTCTTCTTCTTGGTAGAATATCACGCAGATTTAAATTAACGTGCATTAACGAACGCAATCTTTTGCTAACTTTTGTTACGTGTTCTGACCAGCGAATGTGTGTCTATAATGACACCTAAATACTTTATAGAACTAACTTTTCCTATCGTGGGACACTTACAACTATCGATGCAATCTGAGTTATTAATTTTAACTCCAAAATTGTATGGTTGATCAACTACAGTTGGGCTGAAAGCAATGTATTCAGTTTTTTGGACATTTAAGGTCAATTTATTTTTCTTAAATTAACTTCAGCTATTTGTTTAACTTCGTCCCAGTGTTTTCCAGTGAATATTATCGCTGTGTTATCAGCATAACAAACTAAATGACCTTTGAAATTGTTTATTTTTGTAATAAAAGAGAGAGAATTTATTGTGCTCAGTCAGCGATGAACGTGTGAAGATTTTATTTAATGCAGATTGTAATTTGCCCAATTTTTTTCTCTATATTATTTTATTCTTATGTGTGTTGATCTCAACTATTTTTCAAAAGTAAATAATATTACCACTCTCTATTTTCTCCCACTGAAACTCTCTCGTATTTATTCCGAAAGTACCATGAACATTCCAAATTGCAACGATGCTTTCATATCAGATTGGTAGCAGGAACTGAACACACGCCCAGTGCTGACTGCGCGCAATTATTCTTTTCTCTCTCTCAAGTAGTTTTTCTTAAATTGCTCTTCAGAGAAAGACATCCTAAACCTCCTACTTTGTATCTATCTCTCACTTGCTGAGTTGTTGCCTCTATCTGTAGTAATTCTACGAATGTGCATCCTTTTTCAGAGATTGTTTAATTTATGCATAGTTTAACCCCCTGGTACACCGGCTGGTATGGTAGGCGTCGATTTGAGGGAACCATGCTTCATAAAATGAGATTTAACTGATTTTAAATATTTGTTTCAGTAACAGCAGCAGTCCCCAGCCCCTGTAGATGGGGTAGTGGGTAGCTGGGCAGGCTAATCGTTTTGTAAAACTCAAGAATGACACAGTATATTTAAGTTCCACTTCGAACTCTCAGTTGTATAGATGTTTGTCTTTTCGCACTTTTGCTTTTCATCTTAATTATTTTCCTTCAGCTATTATACTGTGGATAGATGAATTTTTTCTCAATTTTTTCTTCGAAATCTCATAATACATTGTGGAATACTTCAGACACTTTTTCATAACCTTGTGTCTCAAAAAAAATTATTGAAATACTTCTCAACTCTCCTATGTTCCAAATCCATTTTGCCTACAACTATATTCCGCTTAAGACCCTACCCATTTTTCTTTTGATTCTTTGCATGTTTTATGGATATAATTCCTGAGGGATTTATATCGCGTCTTTCCTTTTTCGCTCTACTATAAAATTTTTTATCGGGATACAGCTATCTCAACCTGTAGCAGTCACAAATGATCTCCACCATAAATAATGTAGTTAGAAACAATTCGAGAGATTTCAATCGGTGTATCACATGAATTCGTTAAATTTTTTTATTCTTTGTCACTGCTGAATGTTTTTCCCACGTTTTTCTGTTCAATTTATTGATTCGTTATTCTACAGTCTTATAGTTTCAGTTTTTAACTACATGTGCCTTTTGGAATATTGCTGAATGTACAGGGAGTCACATAAAAAAATAATGTCTATTCTCTTCCGATACCACTACACTTTTTAATTGGTCGGAGTAGGATTCAATGAGACCTCTGGCGGAAAAAAATGTAATTGTCGCAACGAGTAAAATAATTCGTTTTGCTTTGTTTTTGTATTATATGCAAGTCAACGTAATTACCGTAAATTCGTACTTTATTTGTTTATTCTTTTCTTTTAAATTTCTTGGGAAATTTAACCACAATATTTTTAAATTCTTTATTTCAACGTTTCGGTAGCGTTCCAGCTACCGTTGTCAGGATAAAATAAGTAGAAATTAATTTTTCATCCCTATCTGACACAACGGAAAAAATTTGACAACTAGACAATCGAAAATATTTTGAAGTTTAAGACTGAAAAATTTTGTTATCAAATTTATTAAGATCCATTCATAGTAGATCATATCTCTGGCAAAATGTGAATTGAAATATCTCATTTTATGACATCCCAACGATATGATAGTCTACTAGAAATGGAATTCAGTGAACTGCACGTTCCAGGAACGGTTTTTATTGGGATAGCGCGTATTTTCGCTTATATTGGAAATGTTGTTAATAAAACGCGTTTCTTGATACTTTTTTTTGTGTATGAATATTTAAGTTTTCAAAATATGTATATTCAGTTTTGTGATTTTGTGTATTGAAATGTGTATCGATTAACAACTATTCAAATTATAAATCATGAGAAAACCTGGATAAAAACTTATGATGCTATCCTGATAACGCAGGTAATTGATTATTGGAAGTTTCTCTTTCTAACATTGGTAACCAAATTTGACTACATTCGGCTGAAATAAGCTACAGATTTATCTGCATTTAGTTGTATTACAGCAATTTCTTTGATTTTTCGTCTTTTATTATTGGGTTCTTTCAACATTATTTTTGATGACTCTCATTGAACACTAAATCAGACCTAAAACTAAACAGTTAATTGAACGCTTGTTGTACTTTTCACAAATATCAACCATACCCAACACTTCAAAAATAAGAATATTAGGAGTCAAAATTTAGTTTAACAACACAAAATACTAAACCACAATCAAAGAAAAAGCACAAGTTTTACAAAACACACACTGAAAATAACTAAAACAGGAAAATAAAACCACTCAAACTTCAAATGGTTTGAAAGAAGACATTGGGACGACGACCCAGCACTGTAATGGAACGCCTTTAATGCGATAATTACAGTCAAGCAGTGTCAAACGTAGCAAGTACTTGGATGGGTTACTATACTAAGGAAGACCGTCGTATAGGGCCCGTACAGCCGGCAGCGAAATAGCATATCACAGCTCACAGGCATTATACCAATGAGTACGAGGTATAATGAAGATATGCCGTATTTCGGAGGAGATGTAAAGCTGTCCCGAGTTCATGGATGTTGGGCTCGTTAAAGAGCGCTACCACTGGTTGAAACACTAGTGGGTTCGCCAAAATTTTCGGATAAAGGTGTGCTCCCGGCATCAGTGATTAGCCTCAGTCGCAGAAAGAGACCGACGTTGAATAACACCCTTTACAATCTCCTAAATTGAATGGCAATTCACCTTCTGCAGCTCTACTCTTGTACATCTACAATAAATGATGACTACCCGCTGGCGAAGAGTCAAACTGAATATTCCAAAGAACGATATCGTCCCTGTACGCTTGAGAAATGGATCTTGCAGTTCCTGGAAATTCCATAATATTGTCTCAGACTAATGATATGGAACTAAAAATTGTGTATGCCAGCTACCAGCTATACTAGAAATAAATGGTGTGCAATAAGTCGTGAAAACTAGTTATATTACCGTTTTGTATCAGCGTTAGGGAACTATTACATCTTCACAATTGCTACCACTAAGCCAATTGTATGTTAAGGATATAATATATTACCCTATAACACTAGTTTCTGAATGATAATACATACAGTATCTCGCATTTAATTCTTCGAAGCACTTTATAGATCTGTTGGACGTGTACGTTTGCAACTGAGAGAAAGTATCGGCTGTATTTTTATGGAAATAATGTTTAGGATAATATTGATAAAACATATAGAAGGTGGATGATTATTATTATGGGAGATGGTTCAGATGGATGCAGTCATAAAAGCGTTGAACCGTGGAAAAGGTAAGATCCGACCATTGGAAACAGTCAAAGATACTCCTGGATTATCACGATAAAGTGGATGGTCACCTTGAGTATCCCAAACTGGTGAAAAATGAATAATATATATTTAATTGGCTGGAAAATATACATGTCAATCAAATAACACCACAAACTCCCATTGGTGTACCATGGGATGGACTGAAACCTACGGATATCCTGATTTTTTCGCAAAAAGGACTAAAAAAAGCTACCAATTTTCCACATGCATAGTTTAAGTATAAGAAGGGGAACACCATAGAGTATACACTGTGTCCACTATAATACGCACCATACGGAAAACTTTTTTATTATCTATTTTGAAAATAAACTTATTCTTTATAAAAAATTCTGCATTTTCCTAAATCTGAAATACAATTATCAGATAAACTTTTTTTTTAATTTTACGAGGTTTTTCAAAAAATATGAACTGGGTAGAGTGAGTTTGACAATATAGAAAAATTTTATGAATAAAAGTTCAACAGAACTGGAAACTAAATCAAATATACGATTATATTCATTTATTTTGAAATGTATTTCTAGATACAGTAACAATGCAAAGTTTATTGTAGTTATGGGTATTCTAGGATGCGCTGACAAACTAATGGATGTTTGATAGCTACAAGTGTTTGACAGTAACTGTCAGAGCACGTTAACATTTTACGTAAATATGGTAGCGTTATTGAGAGAATAAAAACAATATTAAACAATCACAAAACCTATTTTCTCTAAATGGATGCAACTGCATATTTGAAAGTAGTTTTCAATTTTGATCAACCTTCGTTAACAACATTTTTCGATATTGTCAAATTTAAAGGTACTTTACTCTCGAGTAGAATCCATATTTTTTGACAAACCTCGTATAATACCGAAGAAAATTGATATTTAATGATTTTATTCCAGGTTCTGGAACACGCAAAGCAAATTAGTGAGAATGTGTTTCTTTTATATTTATATATGGTGCGAATTTGAGAGGACACAGTGTACATCTTTTAGACTCTAGAGAGTGCTCACATACACCTACTTATAAAATTGAAAAAACTGGAAAAGAAAATTGGGATAAGAAAAAAGACAGCTATAAAACAAAAACGTATTGTATAGTAGATGTCAAAGGCTGATGAATTTTAATCTGTTTTGAATGTATTTTGCAAGTGTCCAGTAAAGCCGAAAGTCATCTAATTTAAAAGTGCGGTGCCTACACCCATATTTCAACTAATTTACTAATGGTTCACTCGGTAGGTTAACACAATGTTTAATTCCACCAACCCACCGGATTGATTTATGATGTACCCACCCCGCCCAAAATGGGCACTAAAACAATTTGTATTTAAATTGGATGCATCCATCCGTGCTGCATAACAATACAATGTTAAATTGATGACCTCATTTTTCTTGACAGTATCAAAAGTTATATTTCACTTTTGTAAATGAAGATTTCTTGTGAAAGATATCTCTTTTTCTTGAAAAAGGTTAAGTTGAAAACTTCAAAATTGGATGTTGATCTTTCAGATTATTCGGAATTAGTTTTGTTTGTGTCGTTCTCATCTTGATTCAATTTATTTTTATTGCAGCGAAATGGATATTATTTAAAAAAACATCTTAATTATCCTAAGCGTCTATAAATATTAGCATGAACAGATATTTGAATGATATTTGAATTCAAATTTCGCACACATGTTCAGATAGATAAAAATACAACTGTAAGCATTATTACAGTGGTTGACGGTACTTTAACGACTTAACAAATGGCTGTATTCGTATTTTTTTTTAGATAGAAATTTACTTGAATATATGGAGATTTCCAGAAAGGCAAGGGTTGTTTATATTGTCTGTTTATTCATTTTTAAGTCATGGGTACTTGTGTTACCGAGGGTAAATCACCCTATAAAGGCCCACCACACAGATTCCCATGATGGCAATTGTACCACTAGGAATGTATTGGGCTATAAGGAAAATTATATAAAAATGGTTAAGCCATGTATATCTTCAAATTGGTAGCCATTTTGTGTGTTAATTGAGGTAATACATTACTATTTTCAATCTCAAAATATCTACAGATCTTAGTTTTATAAATTTTTATTTGGAACATACTGTGTATTATATAGTGGGGGCTGTTTTTACCAGAATTAATGCTTTTCCACTAGTATTCATCTGTTCCTAGTTTCCGAACAATACTATGCCATCAGTTCTGAAGTTTGAATAATAATTAATTTTTTTAATATGCAATATAGGTATACAATGATATGATTGTGTTTTTGGCTTCACACTCAAATTTTCCAAAAAACTTTTTCCAAACTATTTTTCAGTTTCTCTCCCACTGTTTCCGAATTATTACCCATTAGTATGAACCCAAATGCACAGAAAATCCCCATCTCTACAATTTAGATTATTATAGAGAATTATGTTCGCCTTTTTATTAAAAAGTTTTTAGATTTTTATATGAGTTGCTGTAGAAAAACTCATTTCAATGAACAAGTTTTATTAAAGCCATAAAATCAAAATATAAGCAAGAGTTTTTTAGACCTCTTCAAACTATTCGGACTAAAAAAATTTATTTTTCGGTCCCCAAACATCAAACCCTATTATATTTCACAGGAAATAAAGTGGAGAAGAATTGCAAATTCCTCTCCTAGAATAACAAAACATTTTCAAAAGAAGGAAGATGTTCAGTGGCGTATTTATTAAGATATTTTAAATAAATTTATAATACTAAATCCAATTTCCCAAAAACAAACAATGGTCACCTAAGATGAAAAAGCCAAATATAAGCTATAGAAATTTATAAACATCGCTGAATAAGCCTTTACAGACGATTTGTTAATTATGATGGGGACAGAAAATGACCTACAACAGAAGAGACACATGGAATATCAAAATGAGAGTATGGAGACAGTAGAGAAATGTAGATGTAACAAATATTGAGCAGGAGAAAAGCTTCTGATACTTGGTGGAGATTCAAGAAAACGGTTTAATGATAGGATTGAATTTGTATTTGTTTATTTGAGAGGATGTTCACTGAGACCAAAAAGATCTATTTTGCCCCCTCACTTCTACTTAGCTCCTGGGAAGAGTCTCGGGAATCAGTAGCTCCTTTAGTCCTATTTCCTTGAGGAAATTCAGAATATCTGCAGACTCCAGCTTAGGTAAATGTTCCTCTTCTACCCAGTAATCTTCCAGGTGCTGTGCTGTAGGATTCTAAAGTGCTGTGCAGCTGAAAATTATGTGAATGTTTCTCCTACAAAATCTACAGTCATCTTCTTCCTCTACTTTGAGCATTTCCAAGTGTCCATTTGGGCGACAATGTCTCGTTAAGATCCCTGTTAAAACTCTTAGCGCAGTTTCACTTTGACTTATGCATTCATTTGATCTCAACAGGCTGTAGACACTCAGAAGAATCCTTGATAGTATAACCTTCACTAGGGCTTCCCAATCTTCTCTTTTTCTTGGCTTTATCCATTTCTCCCAGTATTACACTGCGATTTATTCCGCAAAAGGGTTCAGGTCCCTAGAAAGGTATTCCATAGTAAGACTATATTGCTCCCGCCTAGTTCATTGAGCGTGTCTAGGCATTCCCACACCATTTTGGAACTGATTACACAAGAGGTCAGTGCTTCAATGTCTGCTTGACTATCGGTCATTATAATAATCCTTTGTCTTTTATATCCTTTATCAATATTAAACTGGGCGCACTTTCTTATGGCGTGGATTTCCGCTTAAAAGATACTTGGGGTTTTTCCCATGCTTTCAGTTCCTGGCCCGAACACTCCTATCCCAGCTTCTCCTATTGCTTTTGAGCCAGCCGCCTGGGTACCATTGAATGGTATTTTTCCCATATGTGGCAATGGTATTTGAATCCCATTCCCACTTGTTGCTCAATTCCGTAACGAATTTCTTTGAAAAGCTATACGTTTTCATTATACCGTCTTGTGGATAATACAAAACACTTTGGACTTATACTACACAATGAATAGGTCTTTTATAAAAAAAAGAAAACGAATGTTTATAAAATTATACTCAGACCAATCCTTACATTTGGATGAAAATCATGTCTGCTTACACAGCTGCAAAAGGATCGAATTCAGGACGTAGAATCCATTGAAAAATGATAACTTATCTAGCTTGTTGGCTCTATCATCAATCAATTATGGTAACTCTTTTGTTATCATAATTTAAGATCCTCTCCAATCTGCAAGGATTAGAAATATGCGTGAAACTTATGACGGTCTTCCCCTTCACTGGAATCGTTTGAAATCAAGGGTAGACTAGAGTGCCGAACAAGTGCTACTGCCAGTGATTAAAAAATTGCCGTCAAAAAAGAAATGATAGATGTGTTACAAAATTAGCTTCCCTGGGAAAAATGCACATTAAAAAGTAATTTGATAATCTCATAATCTAAGTTCACTCATTAGTAATGGTATTTTGATGGAGACTTTTTTTTGAAGCTGATACTGTGTTAGAAGGATAAGTTTTATTTTGTACAAGTAGGCGCAGTTATTATGTATGAAAATTTTGTAGATGCCTA
Source organism: Galerucella nymphaeae (assembly GCA_963978555.1). NCBI lineage: Eukaryota > Metazoa > Arthropoda > Insecta > Coleoptera > Chrysomelidae > Galerucella > Galerucella nymphaeae. The sequence goes on along the minus strand of OZ021707.1, from coordinate 9,801,120 downwards.
TTTTGGGATATTCAGTTGAAGCTGGTTGAAGCGTTCACAGTATATACAGACTGGTTTTTTGAGTATATGAGAAAATTAATAGTTAATATTATAATTAAATTACTTACAACAAATTTGGGAATTTTTTACAACACTCTACGATCAAATGTATGGTAGTACGGTGTTATGTAAAAAAGGATACTATGTTAAATGCCTTCACAGTGAAAAACAAGAAGCGGAAATTTAGGAAGATTCATCAGCATTTCACGTGGTGGTAATAGTACATCCGAAATGGACATATTGTTTTCTATTGAGTAATTCTGGGAATGAATTTCTCATGAGATCGTGGCTAAGCTTCTTCCTTGTTGAACTGTGAGCATAAGAATGGGAGATGGACAGAGAAAGCATGGGACATTTGAACATGTAGTTTTAGGAGAAGTTATGAATGCGTAGATGTTCAGGTAGTTGTTTGTCAAAAAATTTTAGGTTTATTGGGTCTTAGCTTGGCTGGAACTGAAGATTTCATAACAGTCGGATGGCAGTATGTTGAACAGTGTTAAGGTTTTCCAGGCAAGTTTTGGTTACTGATATAGTATAATACCCAAATTAAATAGTTCAAATAAGAGCCCTGTATATTTTGGATAGAGTGCATTCGCCAGTGTTTTCATTATATTTCAAAATTTGAAGCATTCAGAATAATAATGAAATCCCCTTGAAATAACGAAAAAATCTTGTTTTTCATTATTCACTATCACTTGAAACAGATCTTAAGCACATGTACTTCATGTCAATTCTTCAAAATAGAAAATTTGCATACTAGAAATTCCGCTCATGAATTATACAAAAGTTGCAAAAAATAGAATATCTGAAAAGTACATTTTGTCACAGTACATGTAGTTTGTATATTTTTGCTTCCATCCGGACATGGAGTTCGTACCATAAATCCATTCACATACCGCATTACAAAAGATTTAACTTCAAAAATGAATTTCAAGAAATGTATCGTATCCAGTGGATGTATTTTCATGAAATGCTCTTTATAAGTTATACCCTCATGAATATTCATAAAGTTCTCAATTATAAATTGAATAGTTGATTATTTAATTTTGAAACATCTAATTTCAATCAACAAAAAGCACCAAATATTTCTCAACCGCACCCAATTTGTTATCGGAATCCGTTTCTTTATTGATAAAAAAACATGAGGTGCAGAAACTACAACAGGAAAAATGTCATGCGTAGATAACTACATAGACGCTTCAAAAATAGTGAGATTGAGAAATGCTCCATTGTTATCATAAGAAGTCTATAAACAAAAAGTACTTTTATACTAAACACATGAAAAAAGTTGTATTACTATAGCCTGGTAAACTTATCTGAAGCTGTAAAAGAAATGCTACAGAAAACATTCGATAATGCCATGTTAAACTATGAAATAGCTGAAAAATTAAAAAATTGACTATCAACATCAACAATATATCAATAATAATCAAACTTTAGTTCTTTAAGGTGCTTGTTTAATTGGATTTTGTTTATTAACATTATTTTCTCAGTTTTTTTATATTAAAAGGTGAATACTTTTCCAAATATGCTATGGGTTTCCTTAAAAAGGGCGCCGTCGTGCGAAAAACATATTACCTACTGCGTTCTCCGAATGAACTAATTTGGTAAAGTCTATCTGAACATGTATCTACTGCCGCTATGCAACCACCTGACTTGCTATTAGCGAGCGCATGAATGTGTTCTTCTCCCTTACTCCTTACTAATTTGCTGAAATCCATTTTCATACCACTCTCCAATATTTTCAACCGCGTGGGAGAAATCCTGAAGTATGGCGGTTCGTTTGGTGAGATATTTTCTCTTTTTTTTTAGTTTTTTTTTCACAATTGCTATCTAGTGCTCAGTTAGAAATATTCGAAAGTGGTATGAAAATGAAGTACGACTTTTTCAAACATAACTATCAATTTTCTCATTAAACCAGAGTGAATTTGAAAAAATTTGAAAGTGCATTTGAACTTATTTTTCAATATCCTTTCCAAATTTCATGTGCCCACCCACCTCAATTGGCTTAATCCTTCTATTGCGCTCTATCACAATCTCCGTTATTAATTAACAAACTTTGTTTCTAATTCATAAAATTCTCTACTTTTTGACAGATTTTACACAATTATAGTTTGGCAAGTTTATCTGAAGCTATGGAGCATCGGTAAGAGGCGAGGAAACATGACGCATATCTGTCATAAACTCACCAATGGCGTACTGTAACTATTTTATAAAGTGAAACTGAAAAAACAAAGGTCACTGACAATACCAATGCCAATGGATAAATCAATATCAGTCAATTGAAAAGTGAGAGAGGAGAAAGCACGCATGCGCTTGCCAATAAGAAGTCAGCTGTCTATAAAAACTACCAACTATGTAACTCGGAGGGTGTGGTAATTAAGGTTTTCACACAACGCTGCCAGAGCTTGAAGAAGTTCATAACAAATTTGGAAAAGTGTTCAGCTTTTAATATTTATAAATTGAAAAATTATGTAATAGACCAAATCCAAGAAAACAAGCATATTAAAGAATTAACGTTTGATCATATTGTTAATAATGAAAAGTCTATTTTCTTATTATTATTATTACTACATACTCAACACCTTATATTTTATATATTTTTCATAGTTAAACGTGGCAATATATCGAGTGTTTTCGACTGCATTCCTTTCACGGCTTCAGATAAACTTGCCAAAGTACACCATGTACTGATTCCCAATGATATATTTTCTTTGAAAAAAAGATACGCCACTGAGAGTTTGTAAGAAAATAGTGCTATACTTTCGAATTTTCTTTTCGGTTTTATTAAAAAATCCATTATACTCGTGATGGTTCACGAACTTCTTGAATATTGTGATAATGAAAGAACCTTGACAAATAAGAAACCCTTATTTAACCCTGACGGAATGGAGGAATTCTTAACTACGACGTATTGTTTACTTGGGGATGAAAGGATTTCAAGAGTTGACGGGAAGGTCAAGGACGTTCAACAGAAGTTCATTCATTCGATTGAATCTGGAGGAATTTTCAATTGGGATTGAATAGGAGAAATGTAGAGTGATGGCATCCCAGACACCCTGCCAATTTTAGTGACTTTTATTAAAAATTGATTGAATCCAAACACGCCAAAGGTGTTGGAGACCACCACAAATTTACTGTAGCAAGGGTATAAAAGTTGAGAACAAGATGCTGTTGTAGATTAACATTTTTCATAATTTTTTAATTCTACTGATTTGAGGGTGAGTGGCTATATATTTAGCTGTTGGTGATAGATCCATATGTTAATATGAATATCAGGCTTTCTCAACTACTATGGCCATATTGCAATTACAGTGTCACAACTGAGAAAAGTTTAAACAAGTGTAAATTTTTGGCACCCGAGATGTTTGAAATGGTAGCATAGGCTACCATCAAAGTAGTTTGGATGTCTGTGACTGTTCATTGCGTACTGTGGAAAAATCTTAATAGTGTGTGCCATCTTATCAAATCAGTTTATGTGATGGCACACTTGTTATGGAATAAGAAAAGTTTCATGATAACAATGTTTTTATATTTTAATGTATTTTGAAATGAAACTGATCTATATTAACGTATCCCTGAGCTGCTATATGAACATACTAGCTAATTTAGAAGAAAGGATGCCATCATCTCCCCTAATTATCCTCTAAGTAGTGGGTTATAGAGATTATCAAATGACAGTTGGAAGACTCTATAAAGTAGACAATATTTCCACTCAAATTATACTAAAGTGTGCTTCAAAAAGCAATAATTTCTTAACAAACAGATAGGGAGCACAGGATTATCCATTCAATTAGTATTGAAATATTGTCGTAAACAATAATTTTTTTTATTCCTGTGTCGAGCAAGTATAGTCACCCTGTATCAGTACGAGTTTATGATATTTTCTATGGTTTACTGGTTGGAAATTGAGTTATTATGATGTCAGCTCCTCAAATTATTGAAAAAATTTACTGTTTTATAAGATTAATCGGTAAAAATTTGTAATTTTCCAAGCAAGTAATCTTTATAAGTATTGAAATTAACATTTCTCAAAAGATATACCAATTTAATATTCAATAATTGTGTCCTAAGATGGTCATATATCTCATTAAACAGCATGTTATCCGATTATAAGTGCTTATTAGTTCATATCCTCGTTGAACTAAACTTTTACGATAATGACAGTAATAAAGTGAAATGTAAAAGTGATTCCGATCAGGTTACGACAAATACATCGTTTTTACACGCAACCAAACGATTATTTCACCTATTTTATTATAGTTCAAGTTACTCTTCTATACTAAAAAAGCATTTACTTGAAAATTTACTATTGCTGTTATGGTTTTCATGAGATGAAAAAGTATGTTTGCTTTAATAAATAGTACGCGATAAGAATAATGATTTAAATAATAATACACAGCCGTATTCATGACACTCGAATGAAATATAACAGCACAGATGCGTTATTTTGAAAGGAAAGGTCATTGATATACAGGGTTACAGATGCCCCAGCCCTTACCATAGTTATTATTGCATGAACAGAAGTTGCATACTATAGAATTTTTGGAAGGTATTTTTCAGACTTCTGAAATATATATCATCTTACACCGTTCTTAAGATACGAGTATTAAAGGATAAATACAGTGAATTGTTGAAACCATATTTTATTATTCCAATTTAATTAGAGCTACCTATCTGGAAAGGATTCTTCCTGAAGTTGAAAATATCCTTGTAGAGAATTTTTGAGGCGTTCAATTTCAGGATATGGTCTTGGAACTCTTTCCTGCGCTTCGTCTGAGATATGTGAGAAGAGGGAAAGAGTGCATACAGACAAGTCGAGAAGCTCCGGCTCCAGGAAGATATTCCAGTTCTGATTCGAGCGGCTCCTAACTGCGGCCCGGGCCCGACCCTGTGCCTAAAAAAATACGCAAGGATGAAGTGATGGCTGGGGAACCAGCACCTCGCTCATTGTAATGCTGTGCAGGGTTCTAGACAAGCCAAACTTCTAATGAAGGGATGAGCTGATAGACACGCTAGGGCAGCTATTAAACTACTAATTTTTTGTTTATGCAATAATAACTAAGGTAAGGGCTTAAAATAAGTAGTCCTGTACCACTGCTAAATTAATTCAATCGAAAAAGTTTTTCTTGGAAACTAGAAAGAAGACAAAAGAACGTTGATATGTCTGTGGAAACAATGCAAGGAGAAAAATATTTTCCAAAACTTAGTGATTTAGTGTAAAAGTGGTTCGAATTTAAAAATCATCTTTTCATGCATAAAAGAACTGTGAAACTATTACCTAGGTTTCCTGTTTTCGTAAAACAATTTGATCTGATTTAAGACCTCACGGAAGTTTAAAGTCGAAAGTTAAGCGGTTGGATTTCGTAGATTTATGTTGGGAAAATATCTTTTGCTTTGAGAGAATAAATGTTTTGTTCATACGGAATAACCGCAAACTCAAACTGTTACACTACATGAAGGTTTTTGTGTGAGTCGGTCAAGGAAATTACGGGAAGGAATATACCCTAGATGGAAATTTCAATATAGTCACCCCTATATCTGTGAGTAGGGGTAATTTCGTAACCAAATACCCGGAAAAAGGTAGACTACCCGATGCCAATAGCATCGGTCAACAGCGTAATATCACAAGAGGTTTTTACAGTGACTGAGCTGAACAAGATAAAAAGAAAGTATTGTTTTCAGCTGAAAATATTTTTATTCTTTACGGTCGGGATTAGAAATCAGTTTCTATGACATCAAAATTGAAACAGAAGTAGTCGATTATTCCCAATGGGAGTATAATGCTCCCAAGGGAATTTACATTATGGATAACGTTTTTCATGCAAAAAAAGATAAATGTTACATTCCAACAATTTTGTGAAAAGACTAGTTATCCTCATCAGGTTCAACAGTGAAGAGCATAACATTTTTTCTGAAGGAATTATCTCTTGGGAGCTCTGGCCCAGAAGTTCCAAATAAATATACCAGTTAGGGAAGACTGGGAGAAAGGTGAACCCATACAGGCTTTGGTAACTAGGTATACCAACGGCTCCAAGACAGAAATAGCTGATGGAGCCGGAAAACAAATGATAGCTATGCAAATAAGTCTGGGTTTTGGAGAAAAGTTTCGTTTTTCGATTCAAGGGGCTGGTGCTTCCAGTTTAGGACTCCGAATTTAACCCTTGAGAAGTTAATTAACATCAGTTATCATAATTTAATGAGAGGTTTGGGAAACGTGGACATAAAATATGTTAATGTATCGGTATACATTATTGTTGGAGACTGAGAGTCGTTTGGTTTTACGTGGGGTAATGTTTAAAGTCGTTAGAGACAAAGACTGTACACCGAAAACAACTCCACTTTATTAGTTGTGAAATCTGCCGGCTGTCGTTGTTTTGCTTTAATTGTTCGAATAAACAGTCCATTTGTTTAACGGATATTTTGCTTGTTGAAACTTCACGGTTACTTTAAAAGTTAATGGCGACTTCATAAAAGTGAATAATGATGTCATTTAAAGACTTTTATTCGCGCAATCACTACATTGTAGGTCCAGTACTACATGATAAGAAGAACTATTAAAAAAATATATGGATACATTCACTCACAATCAGATAATATTATGTAAGGAGTTTTGAAAAATATTTCTAAAATGTTAGGATCGATTTTAAGCTTTTTGCAAATTGTGAGGAAAGTTGTTGATCACTCTATAATGTGTGGTAATTAGCCCGTAATTAGTTATATAAGCAATAAATAAACAATTGTTAAGCAAATTCAGTTACTAGAGAAAACTTTTTAACCAAAATGGATAGGCTAGGGCTTCTTGGCTACTGATTACGATTCCAGCCACAGAGGTATGGAAAACTGTTTATATTTAAATTTTGACAGATTCCTGAATTCACAATCTAACAATTCCACATCACATTCGAATTTGGCAACATAAAATATACAAGGACATGCAAATACTTTAGGTAATAGATTTTTCTAATAATTTTGCAGCTAGTTGACAGCTGTCAAGTACTAAAGCTTAAAATTGTGCTTCAAATTTCATATAAGCGACCTTAGATGAAGAAGAATATACAATGTCTCACATTAATCCTCCATTTTTTATTTTGTCCACGACCACCTAATAATAAGCCGATATTTTACCTCCTAACAAAAGGTATATGGTACCCATATATCAACTGTCGTGAATTATGAACCATAATGCACTACAGTGTATTATGAACTAGAGATGGGGGTACCTACAGTATGAAATAAACTATTAAATCTGTGTATTTTGTTCAGGAAATTTGTTTCTGACATATATCGTATCGATAAAATATTGTAATTTTTAGTATTGATACTTTTCATAGCGATATTTTCTAATATTAAGTATTTTAAAACAATATATTTATAACGGTACGTTGTATTGATACTTTCTACAGTATCGCCCATCTCTATATATGTCAAATTATATTTTTTTGTAGCTGTCAGAACATTTTGAAGTTAGTATAATACCAAATCGTTACTGACTTTTATTTAATAAAGAAATCAAGTGTTGTGGACAAAGTATAGTATTCTACTCGAAATTTATGGCTATAATTCACTTGGGTGACTTGCGGCTCGTGACGCAAACGTCACCCATCATGAATTATGGCTATCATAAATTGCTCGTTCAATAATATACTATTATAGCTGTCAAGTGTTGGGATTGAATATCATTCGACATTCATTTGTCATTTATCAGCTAGTTTTTGCCTCTCTTTAACGTGAATTTTTGCTTGATACATGCTTGTATAATAATAGCGTCAGATATTGTTACACAATTTTTGCTATGGATTTATTAATTTTTCTATTTTTAGAAGTGAGATTTTTTTGTATTGAAATTGTATGACTTAATCTTCCTGTCCAATAAAATTACGCCAATCCAGTCTCACGAAGTTAAATCCACCGCAACAACTCCCACTATAATTACCACTTAGTGAAAACCCTCAGAATACGTTGTGCACATGTGGAATTTTATAGTCAAACAATTTCTTCGTTAACCACTTTTAATCCCATTAATGTTTGTCACCAACAGCCACATACATTTTCTACACGTTAGTGTTCCGATTTAATCCCGTGAAATTTAAATGAAGGTCCTTACTATCTTCTGTTCGAGAAGTTTGACGATCGCTTGAAGGACGTTTGAAGTAATGAAGATTGATGCTCCATTTTTTCCCTTATTGATCGTAGACTATACAGGGTGTAACAAAAAGGCAGGTCATAAATCATACCACATATTCTGAGGCTAAAAATAACTCATCGATCCAACCAAGTTACCCTAGTACAAATGTGCATGCGAAAAAAGTTACAACCTGAATGCAATGCAGAGATCGTCAGAAGCCATTGCTTTTCCAGAATATTCGGTTTTCGTTAGAAAAACGGTGCCAACTGTGTATTCAAAAAATTTTAAACATCTAATAAAAACTACACATTGGTAAATAAATAAGATTCAATCAAAAATTTGGGACCTCGAAAAATTCATTGACTTTAATTTTTGTTACTTAAAATTTTTGAAGTATAATGAAAAATAGGCCGTATCTCGATAAAAACTGATGATTAAAAAAAGTACTAAGGGGCAAAAAAGTTTTAAAAATAATGTGTTTAAATAATGATGCCACAATAAGCATTAAATTGTAACATACCGAAAAAAATATTTGGGGGGGCTTTGGGGGATCTCAACTCCCATAAATTTTTAACGGGATGTAATAATTGCTCAATTTTTTAAAGATGCTCTTATCATAAAAAAGCCACTCATCAACTTTCATCATAATATGTCGAACAACTGTCGAAATATTCTAAAAAATCAGTTTTCATTTGGTAACTTCGAGGGATTGTAACTTTTTTTGCATGCATATTTGTGAAAGGGTAACTTCAGTTGGATCGAGTTATTTTTAGCCCTAGAATATGTGGTATGATTTATTACCTGCCTTTTTGTTCCACCCTGTACATTGTAATGATATTTATTTCAAAAGCAACCTATTTTAAGACCAGTACAATCAAAATTTGAATATACGAGAAAAATCAAATTAAGTATAGTATATAAAATAGCCTTCTTGGTGTGCGTCACCGTTTGTGACGTATATCCATTATACATTCTTCCGAGGAGTTGTCCTCCTAGGTCATCGTCCATCCTGTCCTTCCCAGGAAGGTGAACAGGTCACTAGGAGATCACTAGGAGACATCTTCTTCATATCGGCAGGTGTAGACTAGGACTCACCGAACACACACTCAGTTTCATCTTCCTGTTCACACATCCTGCATGGAGGTGTGTGTCCACTAGCCCCATTGTATAGAGGTGTTTCCTTAGTTGACAGTGGCCAGTTAGAAACCCTACTGTTGAACGTAGGTTTTTCCTGGTCATCGCCAAATATTTCTCCGTCGCCAGCTTCCCAGGGTTGCCCAAGGTAATCCTAGCAAGATTCCATCTCATCTCTTAAAGGATTGAACATGGGTGTAACAGATAATATCATATAGTTTAATGAAATATTTTCATTAACAAATGAATGAAAGAAGGGAGAAAGTTAGAGTCCGACCACAAAACTTCGAGCAGAACGTTAAATTATGTCAAATTCTGCATTGGTTGTTCAGATTGTCAAAATTCCATGTAACACTCTGTAAATTCAACAGAATTATGTTATTGGATATTTTATGCGAGAGCAACTTCGCGACTATTAGTGAGTTAATGCCCCTATAAATCTGGCTGGTACAAACTTAGATAGTTAGAAATTATACCTTCACATGTCGAAATATGCCACAAGATGTTCTTTGACGTCTGTTACAAGCCCTTAAGTAAACCCCCGAACAAACGTTTAGTGCGCCCGGAGACAACCTATGGCCCTTTTATTGAACGATTTACATATCGAATACTAATCCTTGAGCAAACTCCTTGCTTTTACGCATTCCAGGAAGGATTTTCGGCTAAAGTTTCCTTGATTATGGAGTTGAATACTGATGCGGAGTCGGAAATACTGGTTTTGTCGTGTAATAACCGTTAAAATGTACGTAAAATAAATTCTTACTTTCCCTTAGAAATTTAAAGTGTTTGTAAGAAACAATAATGGGTTGTAAAGAATTAACAATAAAAAGTAAGTCCTTTACAGGAAGAAACTCATAAAAAGATCGTAAAACAGGCGATCTGAGGTTCTTAGGAAAAGCTTAGATTTTTTTTAATATTTTTTTAATTTTTCCTCATATTCTTTTTGGAAGTAGGTGAATTATTATTTATATCATTTAATAGTATATTATACAATAAGAGGATGTGGACTAATAGTATTGACCGAGCACCAAAATTCTTCACCACCGTGGTGTACATACATTTTCACATTTGAGACAAAAATTTAAAATAATTGACATTAGGTATACACTATTTCAAAACTAAAATATTACAGCGGTATTGCGTTCACAACACATCACCTCGGGTGTAAGGGCCAGTGCTGCCAGGTATTACAAACTTTCATGCGCCAATGTTGACATTAAAATACGCCAACAATGCGCCACCTACGGTTTCAGATAGCGCTCCATCCTTCTAATTTCAAATCTATGATTATAATTCATACATCACGTGTAAAAACCATAGATGTGAAAACTGAGTGAAAATTATAATTGTCAGCTGTCACCTGTCAGTACTTTCTCAACCACAGCAGCTTTCTTGTCGTCTTCCTTTTTATCATCTACAGATTGGACCACGTTCTTGGTACAGAGTCTGGATGGATTCTATAGCTTCCTTTGACTATATGTGGTTAGAGCTAAATTATAGGCGTGACGATATGATGATATGATATATTTTGAAATACTTTTCCGTAATGTGAGTACACATTCATTATTCACGAAAAAACCTTTATTTCGGTAATAAACTTAAGTTTAACGAAGTTTGAAGCCATTTTACAAATATTTTTCAAAAAGTGCGCGAAAACAGCTCGCAGGTATCATGGCGTCGGCTCTGACGTCACGCCTAGGTGAACATGTCATTGTGTCCATGCGTAGTGAAGTAAGTAAACAAAACATTGAATTAATTCGTGTCATAAAAATGAATTCCAAAATTTATAAGTGGTGTGCAGTACCGCAGTGTGAAAACACATCAATAAGAACACCCAACAAAGTGTTTGTACATGTTCCAAACAAGAAAATAATAAGAGATAAGTGGTTGAAGCTCGCAAGGCGAAACCCGAACGACATATTCACGAATTCGTCACTTTATTTTTGTGAAGACCACTTCCCGTTTTAGTTGCACATAACTGATTGCATCATCCCTATATGATGGTCTTGAAGACCTGAAATAATTGAAATTAATTAGAACCATGGACGTATAAACATATAATTGCGTCCATGATTAGAGCAAATACATACACATTGATTTATCAGATTTTAGGTGTTTACTATGAGGAAAAACACTACTAATACCAGTAGGTACTTTTAAGTTACAGTAATTCACTCGTCTTAACGGGTATTAACTCTAAAATAGCAACTTATAAGCTGTGATGGAGCTAACCTCAAAAATAAACAATGTAAAAATAACCTGTGAAAGTTGAATAAGCGAGTTTATTTAACTTTCATAGTTCAAAACTAGTTTGATTATATCTAAGTTGGTTGTATCAAGGGTGAAAATAATTCAAAAATTTACTTACAAGGAAGTTTTCACGTCTCCAAGCTCAGACAAGCAAAATTCAACAATCCTGGGCAAATTTGAGCTATATATTTGCCTTAACAAAGCTTGGTTTCATTGTTATAGTAGAGGGAGACGATAAATCACACGTAAAATAATAAAAGGACAATTCAAATGCGTAATCAGTAATATTCACAACAACAAAACACAGAGAATGTGTGTATTGAGTATTGACTGACAGCAGAGTTTACCTAATCGTGACGTCATGCGCTGTGATTGGTGTTACAGTCAAAATGGCCGATTGCAGTATTTTAAGGTTTTATTTTATCGAAAATCTTAATAATCTGTATTTTTTAAATAAAACTAATGCAGTGTTTTAAATTTTTTTTAATATGAACTTTCCCCTAAAACCATTATATCGACGATTTTTTGATACTGTACTTTTTTGATACACATTTACTAAAATTTCAAACGCCATTTCGATTTCAAATGCGCCACTCTGGCGTGAATGCGCCACCCCTGGCAACACTGGCAAGTGCTATACTTATGCACCACAGCACTCACACTCGCAACAGGAGAAGCATTCGTCCGACTGACAAGTACACTGTCAATATCGATATATTATGAACGTACTCCTTATGTCATCAGTCATTTTTAATTGAGCGCGAATTTCAAGCTGATGACATTTCAATTCAAATAATTTTATTTTGATAGGTTGTTTCAAGAAGCAAATACGTTGAAGAATTTCCTGGGTATACAAAATTTTGTTGCACAAGTTTTACTATACCTGAATTCTCAAAATATTCGAATTGGTCCATTATTGACCTAGGTTTGATATAAAAAAAGTTAACCACTAATAGAAAAATTCAACTTTTCAGTTGGCTAGAAGAAGCAATAATTGTCAACTTTAGAGCTAGTAGTGAGAAAACTGTTTTTCTATGCAATGCTTATTTTACAGCATCATGTTTATTTCGATTGAAGAAAAAATGTACAACCTGTCGACATCACAAATTTGTTTTCTTTTATTTGTAAATAGATCTTTCTATTTTAATTTTTTTAGATAAAAATTAGTGAAATTCAAATGAAAAAGTGACAAGATAAATGTATCAAATCTAATCTCGCAATTAATTAAAACAAACACTCGAAGCTCTTTAGCAATATTCCAATGGTTACTTTGATCTACTTTTTTTTCAATGGAATAATGGCGACTATCATTCAACAATGAGTTTCAGATCCGAAAACGGTAAAAATTGCTGAGAACGACGAATCGATCGATGATTATTCGGTGTCGGTCTGATCTTGAAAAACTACTTTCTCTTTCGTTATATTATTACGAGGAGACACATGGCCTACTTGCCGTTTAATCGCGTTCATTCACAAATAGATTTTTGAATACATTTCACGATACCTCGATACCTTTATGCGTTATTCGAAGAGGAGTGGAAATTTCAGGAAACAAAAATGTTGCAATTTTGAATAATCGAAATGTTACTTCTTGGCTCACAGGAAACTTGGCAAAACATGCTGCTAGCGGATATTTATGCCATAGAAAAGTTTAGTCAGTTAAATATTGATAAATGATACCGCCGCTTAAAAGGCAATAAGGAATGAGTGCCAAATTATCAACTTCACGGGAGGATGATTTGATGTTTGTTGAAAAAATCATTATACATTATTTATTACATTTGTTAAAAAGAAATATTTAAATATTATAATATTATTAAATCTAAAATAGTTAAATTGAAGGATCAGGGCGGAAAAAATATCTTTTTACACCCACATGTATATTATTCATTTTATTATCCATTTTTATTCTTAGTTTTATTTCTAAATAATTATTCCGCTTGATATTGATTGGTAAAATTATGAAATTTGTTGAAAATTTTGAAATTGAAGTTATATTACAGTCGAGATTACAGTTTATTGAAATGTGAATTAATATATTATTGCTCCAAAGTCACAGCAGTTCAATTTATTTAACAATGTCGCCGTGTGCTATGGAAATAATATGCTTCAATATATACAAAATATTTCGATAGTTCTTGACCAAAACGCAAAATGTCTGATAGATACTGATAAAGATATTTCAGTAATAATACAAACTGTACAATCAATGTTAATATTCATACTAAATAATAGGAGTACTCATATACTCGCTGGTATTCAATAAAAAATAATCCTTGTCTTTGTAGTAATTTAGAAATATCAAATTTGTTAGTGATATTTAAATTTGGAAGTGACGTTTGACAGCCGTTGCTATGAGTAGCGGCCGCGAATTTAAATTTCGCGGACAGTGCTGGAGGTGCGTGCGCGTGCAATTGTACTAAAAGAAAATTTGTTCTCTAGAGAAAAATTGAGGAGCCAGAACTCTAAATCCAACATCTACCAATTAAATATAATTTTTTTACATAAACTTTTTTTTTGGACATACTGTACATCTTTATTAAACTCTATTCAATTTTCCATTTGAATTATTAGCAGCAAGCTTCCTAATGATGTCGGAGAAGTTTTTAATTGTAGATAACTTGTAGCGACTTCGGTAATGGACTTTCTCGAACATTCTCCAAATTCAACTGAGTAACTGAAATTAAACTCACGCTAACTAATTTTAATCCCCTTATTTAGCCGTTACATTCCCCAAATATCCCGCACTTATCGTTGCAGACATCTTGACAAAATAATAACAGCGATCTTCACCCCTAAAACGGACTCCTGATGACCTTCCTTTACCACCCAGACAATGCAACAACGTCCCTTTGAGGAACAGGACAACAAAAGGAATAATGTTAATGATAGTACTAAATTGTACCAAAATTTTGAGAAATTTAATACAGGAAATGCAATAAAATATATTGGAGCATCCTGTATATTTTAAAATAATTTTGAAATGCATATATGAATGTAAATCTACTAAGGTGACAAACATTCCAAAACTTTTACCGTTTCGCTATAAATCTCCGTCCCGTTGGTCGTGATTCACCTTGTATATGTTCCAGCTTTATTTAATTTTAATACGCTCGTCTATGTTATTTTTTTAATTGCTGGTTTTGAAAATTCATACACATTTATTGAGTTTAGTTCGAATATTCACATGCTACCATAAAAACTAGCTTGGCTTATCAGTTGACTTTTTTGGACAAGAAACGTTAAGTCCATATTATGTTATCTATGAAAGCGACTATACGACTATGCGCAGATACCTATTGATATTATTTGCTTATTATTTTATTTCCAATAAGGATTCTACAATCGGCTGTTTGATAAAACGGATCGGTGTACTTTCGAACAAATTTTATCATGTGATTTTCGTTACTTTTAAAGTGAAGTGGAAACTGATAGACAATTTAGTGAAAATAATGGTAAAATCGATGCTCAAAGGATGCATTTCGTTGATGTTGTAAACACATCTCAATTTGTGTAATTTTTTTTTTTTCCAATAAATATTAATTCATATCCTTATTGAGAAAAAATTGTACGGCCTTTGAAACTTGAAACCAAACAAGTAACTGGCTTAACCTAAAAATCTCATTCTCCATCCTACTGTCTCAGTGGAAATCCTACCAGCTTTCTTAGCTGTTTGGGATTCTGTTCGATCTGATAGTTTGAGATTTTCCCATTCATAAAATTAGTCTAGATATAGCCGATAAAATCATTATTGCTCACTCATGTATCATATATTTTGAATAATCTAGGCATTTTCATATTAAGGAAAGTATGGAGTTCATATAATAACCTTTTTCTACATTCATGCAAAAAACAACACTTTTGTGAAACACATTTAATGGAAAAAGTGGTTCTTTTTGCACTAGTGCAACTAGATTATTGTTGCACTCATTGTGTATACCCAGGAGATTGTTTTTAACATATTTGCTACTTGTAATTACCTATCAAGATAAAATTATTTGGATAAAAATGCCATCAGTTTGAAATTAGCGCTCAACCAAAAATGACTGATCACATAAGATATCGAAAACTGAGAGTATACTTGTCAGTCAGATGACGGGGTAAACGCTTATTTGAACTAGTTCCAATTTCAGTCCTAATTTTGGCTAGTAGTGGAAAAAATTATATATAAACCATGGTGGTGAAGACATTTATAAGCCTCGCACCTTATTTTGCTTGGAGCACAGTCCCTCGTGAATTAATTTTTGTGCACGGTCAATAATAATAGTCTTCACCACCTAGGTGTGTAATATATTATTAGTTTTGTTGATGTCAAGATTGGTAGCCATGATGGATACACTAAAATGTTTGCTACACATTTATTCGTATTTATTTGTGTTAAAACATCTCCTTCGATTTTTTGTCTTTTACCATATGTGCGCTGAAAGATGCCTCTCTCCCAAGAATACGCAAATACCTTAGACTCATCAAAGTGATAATTGGCCAGTTCACATACCCACACTTGAACAAAGAATGGGCCCATCCAGAAATAATAATGATATAAAATAGTTACTTGATCAACGAAAATATTTTCCTGAAAAAAAGTTTATAATCATCCTCTTTACCCGTAGATTATATCCTTCTCAATATATACGTTATCTGAAGTTAAGTAATTCGACTATTTGGATGTCCATAAAAAATTCTTTTCCTCCCAAATATAACTCTGAATATCTCGAGATTGTTTTTTGACGTATTGTTTGAATTCAAGATGAAGTTCTTTCAGAAATTCTACGTACGTGGTAAAGTTTTCTGATAAATTTCCTCTTCTTTGAATTTAAATCTGGGCGAACAAAAGATATAATTTACGATACCTACATAAGGAAAGTGAAAAGTTCTAACAGCCAAAATATGGTTTTATGCCTGTTTATGTGAATGGTTGGTGGATTTTAACATGAGAGAATGGAAATTTGAATAGGATTTATATTACATCCAATATCAATTTACTAATATATTGAGACATTTTTATTCCATTACTATTGCTTCTTCTAGCCAACTGAAAAGTTGAGTTCCTCTATTAGTGGTTAATAATTTTTTCTATTATTAACTTAAGTCAATAATGGACCAATTTAAATATCTTGAAAATCCAGGGATTGTTGCTCAACAAAAACTTGTGCAACATAATTTTGTATACCCAATATATTGCGACTGTGTACTCGTCAGTCGGGCGACAGTGGTAAACGCTTCTCGTGGTGCGTTTGTGAGCGTTGTGGTGTATAAGTACAACTCTTTTATCAATATTGAACTCGCTTAAAAGATACTAGGGGATTTTCCTAGTTTTTGAGTGCTTGGTTCCTGGCTCATTTACTCCCAGCCGTCCCTTCTTTTGCTTTTGAGCCTTATGTATTCCATTAAATGACATTCTTTCCAAGTCTGGTTTTCCTGGAAACCATTACTTTTAAACTGTAACGTCCTGAATGAAGAGGAATGAAAACTTTTGTTCAGAATATGAAATTCTACAACATATTCAAAATTACCTGAGCTCTATTTGGTATAAAAAGAGTATGGGCTCTTCATTCCATTTTCCAGTAATATATATGTATTTTTTCCAGTCCTACCTAAGACTCTGGTAATTTATGAAAAAAGTATTACCGTTGGGAATATTGAGTCAATTATCAGGCTTCGCTTATTCAAAATTTCCTTTTCCATTTCCATTTGAATAACATAATTTTTTTTCCGGTTGAAGAATATTGTTTGGTATTGAAACATTTTTGCAGCTTACAGCCTCAATAAGGAATAGAATTTTCTACAGAAAAAGTTCCATTGAGCAAAAATCAAGTTTTTGAGTTGTAAAGATGGAGAGGCGAATATAAATATTAATGGATTTCCATTTTTTTCAAATAGGGTGTTAAGCTTAACAGAAATATGTTTTTTCAAAGTTGATACTTTGTCGTGAACAAAATCATAAGGGGAAATCAATCATTTTCAATGTTCTAGTTCTCACAAGGTTTTTATGTCGATTCATAGGTTTGAAAATTATGAATCTCCAGTTTTCTTCTGGAATAATCAATTAAGAAAGTTTTTAAATCGATTTTTGTACAAAGGTACTAATATAATTTGATAAAAAACCAAAACCTGACATCGGTTAAAACATCATAGGAAATTTTGTATCTTACAGTGAAAATTATTCACAATAGACGCTGTTGGATTTTTTTCTCTCATTCCTCCATTGGTGGTGATATTGTTTACTCAGCATTCTGAAACTGTTTTTCATGCATAGCTATAACTTGCAATAAGTATTGTTTCGTTAGAAGTTAAGCTCGGATTAAACGATTCCATTAATTGAACTCCTCGTTCAACAGTATCACGTTTTCATACCTCGCTTAAAAGCCAGGATGAGTAATTTGAATTAAAGTTGGCAGTTCTGTAGACCTCTGATTGGTCAGATTACGCCCAGTTTCACACAACACTTTTCAGCATTGACATTAGCTGATAATTTAAATCTTTGATAGTTCTGACCGATAAATATACTTAATTTTGTCATCGCACTGCTCTTCTTATTTCATTATTTTCACTTAGCTTTGTTGAAATTGTTCGCACAAAAACTTCAGTAATATTGTATTGAATATCTGCAATTAGGAATCCTTCTACTTCGAGTACCAGCTCTTCGCTTAGTCCGGTAAAACAATATGAATCGTGAACTTAAAGTGAACTTAGGACGGTCAAAAATCAAATACATTCATTTCAGATCTTCCATTTCTCAAGCAGTTGGTAGGATTTACAGTGCAGAAAATATTGGTGACATACCAGGACTTTTGAAAAATTGTGACAAAATAGATTTGGAACAAGACTGTTGACTCTTTTTCCGGAATTCGCCCTTCAGTAACTAATCTGGTAACCTTCAGTGGTGTGATTGAGGCTTTTCAAATTACTCCTACTGGTTATTAAATGGACTATAGCTCATTGGTTAGAATACTTACAAGTAAAGGAGAAACGGAGGGCTTTGTATCTAATAAAGGTGTAAGACAGGGTGACGGTCTATCAACAACACCATTTGATTTGGCGCTGGAGCATGTTCTGAGAAATGTGAACAAGGGAAATTTAAGAACGAGCAGGGCCAGATAGTCGCATATGCAGATGACATTGTTATAGTAACGAAAAGAGGGAATATCATGAAACAAATGCTACTAGAATTAACAAAGCAAGGTGAAAAAATGGGATTAAAAATAAATAGAAATGAAATGAAAATAATGAGAGCTGAAAAACAGTGTGGAAACAGAATGATGAAAATAGGAGAATTTGAATTTGTGGAAGTGGAGAAATTCGAATATCTAGGTATCTAATTACGATCAGCAGTAATGGCAACGAAGATTAGAGATTGACGGAAAAATAATGGTTGCTAACAGGGTATTCTATGTCAATAAGAAACTAATGCAAAGCAAACTATTGACAAGATACACTAAACTCAACAAGCACAATACAATAATGAAACCTGTATGTAATGTATGGAGCAGAAACGATAACAATGACAAAAATAGATGAAGAGGATAGTAGAACAAAAAATAATGAGAACAATTCTAGAGCCAATAAAAATTAACTACAATTAAAACTGCAACGTATGAATCATAAAATACTAGGAGAAATGAACGGGGAAGATGTAGTGGAGAGTATAAAGAGACGAAGAATAAAATGGCTCGAGCATGTATGGAAAGCGGGTGAGCGAGAAATCGCTTGCCCAATTGCTCAATGGTACACTGGGAACCAGGTGGTAGGAGAAGGCAAGGAAGACCCAGATTTAAGTGGCTGAAGGCAGTGGAGGAGGATTTCAGCATAGGAATCGTCAGATGGAAGGAAATAACGAGGGATATGATTCTATGGAAAAAAATAGAGAGTAATGAAAAGGAGATTGAACCACCTCAGAAAGCATTTATGCGGCACAACCCTACAAGGGGTGTCTAGCCACTTTATATATTATATCTCATTGGTATTATGATTTCATTGTAGCTATGGATCAGAATTTATCTTTTTTCGCCAATAAAAATTTAATAATTTTTTAAAGAATATAACCTAAAATTTAATGAAGGATAAAAAAATTCTAATTTGATGGAAATTTGGTATCACTGATTATTAACATCCACCTTCCCATTTCTTTTCAACCAAAACTGTGTATATGGCAAGTTCAATTTCCTACAAAACCTTGGTACTCTTTTTTTCTGAATAAATACCGAAAAATCGAGCTGAAAATTCTTTTAAAGGAAATCAAAATTCTTGAATGAACAAAGCCTCTTATTGGCATATGATGTGGATATACGATTCAAGACCATTTTATTCACATATTTGTATTTTCACAAAATGATTTGCTCGATGATGTCGACAAAATCCGGAATTTTCAATTACGGACCCAACCATCGATCGAATTCTTTTTGTTATTAATAAAAAGAGAGATTTTCGCCAAAAGGCTCCTCTAGTGTTTTCTTTTTATCAATTTATTCATAAATAGTTGACGCTAACCTGTCAAAAATGATGTATACCGGATATCCGGAAAGTGACACTACATTATCCCCTTTTTACAGATTTTCAAATGGGTTAACGAACTCCTTTTGCTTCTACTTTCATTATCGTCCTTGCTCAGGACAAAAGCGACGTTCCTCCTTCAAAATGATGAATTATGGTAGTATCAGTGTAGTCAAAAAATAAAAAAAATTAAATGTCAACAATTATATGCAAATATTCAAAGGAATTTCCGTAATTTTGTTTCGATCACAGTTGCAGGCTCTTACGAATTATTTTTTTACGAGGATACCTTTAAGGATATGGAATTGGTTTCTGTTCAATTGCTGTCATTAAGGTCAGACGTATTTGAATATATGTTGATAGAAAAATTCATTTCATACAGGGTGTGTATAAAAAGTGTTCAAAGTTTAACTTCATAAATATCAAATTTCTAAATTTAAAAAAAAAAATAATCAACCGATTTTTTCTATTTAAATGCATTTAGGAGTAAGGATTGGAAAAAAATTATCTATTCTTTCCGAAATTTGTTTGATATGGTAGGATAAGTTCTGTTGGGTCTACTACTATAGTATACCGGGTGGTGACTCGACCTTAGGACCATAGGATTTTAACATGGGAAATCAGAAAATCCTAAATATTTGCTTCCCAGCAAAAGAGAACCTAATGAAATTTTGTGTGGACGTGAAGTACCTACATTATTTTTGACAATATTGTCATAAAATAATCGATGTTTAATAGCAAATAAGTTAAGAAAATAAATTAAAAAAAACAACCTGTATTGAAGTAGGTATTTTAATTTGACAGTTGCAGTCGGAAACTAGCACAATATCTATTTTTTTTTAATAAATTTTTGTTGTTAAAATTTTAAAACGATAAAATAAGTTTAGTACAATATCTCTGCGCTATAACCGACTCCGGTAGCAATTGTCAAATTCAAGTACTTTAATGACAGGTTGTGTTTTTAAATTTATTATCCCAATTTTCAAACTTATTTGCTATTAAGCAGTGATTATTTTATGAACATATTGTCAGAAATAATGTACTTTACGTCCACACAAAATATTATTAGGTTCTCTTTCGCTGGGAAGCAAATATTTAGGATTTTCTGATTCCCCATGTTAAAATCCTATGGTCCTAAGGTCGAGTCACCACCCGGTATATAAGCGCGACCCTGAGAAAATGAGGCATTACGTTACTGATTGCTCGAGTGTTGTGGTTACAGAAACCGAAGTTTTTACCTCTCGCGCACCATCTGGGATTATCCTTCGAGTGTTAGGAAGCAAGGGAAAGTGTCAAGAATCACAAGAAAATGAAGCTGAGCTAAATATAATATCTTTTCGCGGGAGTATTCCGCAATTTTCAAAAAGTTTCCATGTCATTGTTAATCAGGAGAAATTCTTTTATACGATAAAGGATTAGGGACTAAGGAGGGTATAAAATAATTTTTGTATGGAGAAGACGGAGGAGTGTTTTTTACGTTTATAATCTCGCACTTTTATTGGAACTTTTTTGAATATTTTATGGATGGTAATTTTTTTATCGATTCTGTAAGAAACTCGGAGGATTATAAGTCCATTGAAAAACAGTGCAGATAATAAAACCAGCTTTTTTCAAGAGAAAAAACCTATTTTAATATTAAGGTGATTTATTCTTAAGTCGATTGAGTGGACGATTGCTGTGGTAAGTGGACACTCGAAGATGCAGTTTTTTTGAACATTGGGTGCGTTCATTACCCTCTTGGAGCCGCTATCATAGTTAATCCTCACGGATGAGGGCCTCTATAGTTAAGAGGCAATGCGCTGTGTGCGCTCTCGCCAAAAAAGCTAAAATGTACTAAAAGACCCTGGAGAATGTGTTTTTTTTGTTGTTGATTGAAACTTGATAGGTATTCACTCAATACATAAGCTTGTATGAACAGAAATAGAAATTATTTTAAGATTTGCTTTAAATTTGAAAAATAAGTGATTTTTCCTTCAAACACATTTTTCTCCCTTATTAGTTAAGATAATACGTTCAAAATTTCAGGGTTTATATGAACCATTACAGTGAATAGACGATGCATATTATTTTTTGGAAAAAAAATTTTTGTGCTGTGAAATTTGAAATAAATTTTGTTAATATTTTATCAGTGCAGTAATAAATATGCATCGTCTCCGAAACTACACACTAGTAATATACTGTCAAAATTTGAAACCACTATGTTTATTAATTAATGAGAAAAATGTGATTGAAGGTGCGTAAGAATTTGAATTTTAATGCTACGGTCTGAAGCGACATCTTACGGAGTACATACACATTTTGCACAGAGTGTACTGACTGACTCTCGCCTTGTTTAACGCTTGGATTTTAATCAGAGTCTGTCCTCCTCCAAATTTCGAAGCTTTCCAATTTTACGCGGTAAATCAGAGCGCATTGGCTCTTAAAAAAAATGCTTCAATTCAATCATACTGAAATGTACCACTGGTGTTATTAGAAAATAAGCAAAAATGGAAGTAGCTGTTCAGCCACCAAAATTGCAATTGCGCACTCGCCATTTATTAGAATTCACCTTAAAATATATTTTTTCTAGTTCCATGCTTTGATTTTATCATTCAATATGCAGGCATTTTATGATTAATTAAAAATTACGGAGTGGTTAAACAATATAAGTTGATGCAGCTTATATTTGACAATGAAGCACTCGTAATTTTAATACTCTTGGGGTGAAATTCATAGTCGACACTTGAGGGTCACTCATACCACAGATGAAAAAATACTTATGGATGGGAAACTGATCCGTGGCGCCCTCTATTCATACGGGTGGCGCCACCTTGAGAGTCCCGTCAGTACCTCTAGTACAAATCAGGTTGTGAACTTCGCCAACAGCCGAAAAAGAAGATTCCTGTAATTTTAGAGTTTTTGGTGGCATATTCTTCAAAATGACTGTTATTTTATTTTCATTGTGAAATGACATTTATGGTCCATTTTTTGATATTTCATTTAAAGTTACTCAATATTAGATTGATATTACAATAATAGCAATGAAGAGTCAAGTAAAATTAGATCAAAAGTCAAAAAATGGACCATATAATGCCTGAATTGGGAAAAATGAAGCATTAATCGTCAAGTTCATATATTTTTTCTCCGATTGGCAGCACATATTAATTTTGCTGACTGATATCAATCAGCGAAGTATTACTTTTCCTGCCTAGGCAGCAAAGTGGTAACTTTGCACGAAAGTGATTACTTTGCTGCATGTGATTATACATTTCCATAGCAACCAACTAAAATAACGAGATTGTGGGAATTGTAATAATTTGCAAATACATTATCCTCATGAACAATCGGAAAAAAAATTATATGTTCAACTTGGCAGCAAAGTGGATTGACTGCCTTGGCTGAATTCAGCCTCGGCAGTCAAATAACTATTATTGGAAAAAAAGGATACAATGAAACGTTGTTTTTACATATTTCAATGACAAACATGAATGAAAATAAATGCTAGGAATTCAACAACAATGCTGGGAAGTTCAAAGCTATGTGGAAAAATAACTACTCATGTCACTTTACATTTGATAAATAGTTATTTACTTAACTAGGCAGCAAAGTAGTAGATTGACTGCCGAGGCTGAATTCAACTAAGGAGGATAATATTGTATTTGCAAATTATTACAATTTCCACAATCTCTTTATTTTTCCTGTAGTGTTCAATTAAAATAAAATTTGATAGAAATCGCAGTCGTTGGAATGATTGGTTGCTATGGAAATGTCCATAATAATTATAGTTTGACAATTCATGAAATTTCTGACAGTTGTGCGAAAAAATATCGCTATATTTGAATTATTATATAATGGAGAGTGTAGTAATTTTACCTTCAATGTTAATAATAACTAAACATATGTTTTTGAATTCTTGTTAAAAGTAATAATTGCTAATAAATGTTTACGTCAAATATTTTATTCCAATTGAGTATAATCACTTTGCTGCCTAGGCAGGAAAAGTAATACTTTGCTGATTGATATGTGTCAGCAAAATTAATATTTGCTGCCAATCGGAGAAAAAATTTATTAACAAGAATTTTTCAAGATTAATAATTCAGTACCTTTTTAAATTACCAGCTAGACTATTATAAGACTCTATTTACTTTCCAATGGGATTATTTTCTGGATATCCTTCTATATCTAGCTCCCTCGGACCATTTTCGGTGCAAATTAGCCAGATTTTCGAAGAAATTATTTTTTGAATATTCTTCTCAATCTATACTCTCCACGGGCGATTTTTGGTGCAAGATTATCCAAGAAAAAGGATTATTGTGTATATACTTCTTAATTTACTTTCTACGGGCCATTGTCGGTACAAGTTTTCCAGATTATCAAATACAAAAGATTATTTTCTGTCCTTCTTCATGCACCGTCCATGGGCCATTTCCCGTGAAAACTAGAGTATCATAGAAAAATGATTATTTTTTGTAGAACCACCTCTTTCTACTCTTCACGGGCCATTTTCGGTGCAATTTTGAAAGATTATTACAGACCAAGGATTTTTTTCGGGATATCCTTCTCTATCCACTTTCCACGGGCCATTTTGGGTGGAAATTTGTCAGATTTTCAATGACAAATTATTATTTTCTGGATAACCTTTCTCTACCTACTTTCCACGTGGCATTTTCGGAGCAGATTTGACAGATTATTGAATACAAACGATTATTTTGTGCATATTCTTCTTCGCTCACTTTCGACGACCCGTTTTTGGTTAATTAAAAATATTTAACGGGAGAATATTTGATGGAACACTGCAGTCAAAAGCAGTCCATGAAAATTTGGTTGGAGGTATTATTCCCAAATATAATATACGTTCAATAAAATTATTTTTAATCTCCCAATATATCAACCATTTAAAATTCATCCCACACTTTTTTATTTTCCTCCATAACTATGTCAACAGATATTTCAATGGATATAACTCTAGGAAAATGAAAATTTGTTTTCTGTAAAAATGATTTACGTTACCCTCACTATAAATTTCCGACAAACTTCATTGTGGACAAAATGCCTTATAAAATAATTCTCTCTATGAATCTTTCTGTTATGCCTTTTCTATCCTTCGTGATCAGTCTTGAGTGAAAAGACCGAATTTCCGTAAAAGACGGAGGTGTAGCTTTTACTTGGAGATCATTAAGATGAGAATGAGATGTCTATATTTCAAGGATTTTCAAAGAATGAAGGTTGAAATATGATAAGGAGAAACAGTGGCGGTTCGTGAATTTATAATCATTAATAATATATTATGCAATGAGCATATATGGTTCATATATTATTTTGGGTATGTCGCTTATTTTATGTGCTATTTTAACATTAGCTAACTTTGAATTTGATAAATAGGATCGTATTCAGCAAAATTCGAAAAGGCTATGAAGTTAATAATCACCCTCTTCCTCCAACTAAAAATAGTGGGAAACTTCCAAAATGCTGATGTTTTTTGTATATCTAGGCATCTTTTTGTATTTTTTGAGTAAATTTAACAATAAGATCAATATTTACTGTTCATAAATAATAATTGACTGTAAACAATCAAGTACAGACCTAACGAGAACTGTCACTAGGACATTAAAAAAGACGTAAGACACATTGCCGCTACAAAAGGCATCCTGCATCCTATTTTGAATTATGTAATTTTTCCCGATTGATATGTCGCACTTAAGCGTAATCTATACATCAACCAATCAAATTTTTCAATTCAAAGATTAGGGTTAACGTTTGTAATCCATTAAAACGGTTCTTCCACATACCTATATATTAGCGGTAACATCCTAAACTGACAACGCCTGACAACTGCAGACCAACGTGAGTTATCCAGTTTTTGTTCTTGAAAACTATTTTGCTAATTAGTGTGTGTGTTGAGTATTTGTTGTTGTTTTTATTGTTTATAGTGTAACTAATACTTTAAGAGACAATGTCGAGAATATGTATCGTGAAAGACTGTAATGAGAGGTGGTCACTTTGCTGCCTGTGATTATACATTTCCATAGCAACCAACCAAAATAAAGAGATTGTGGGAATTGTAATAATTTGCAAATACAATATCCTCATTATGAACAATCGGAGAAAAAATTATATGTTCAACTCGGCAGTCAATCCACTACTTTGCTGCCTAGTTAAACAAATAACTATTCTCCAATCTATTTCACAATATATCAAAGAATTTTCAAAATCCTTTTTTCGAATATTCCCTTTTAAATAATCTAGGCATGTCCATGACTTTTGCCCCAAAAATGTTTTTCTTATCAATAAAATGAATTAGTCCCAGACGTAAAATAATTTTACCATAAAAAACCCTGAATCTGCCGCCGTAAAGGAACCTTTTGTACTCTCATACCAAAAAAATTAACAGCTCCTTAGGTAGTCACGTACACGACTTTTACTTTTATCTCTGCAATAAAAGTTCAGACTTGACGTGAAGGATTTTGTTTAATCAATCACTCCACCACTACGGACTTTAGTTTTTTTTTCTGCTAAATTGAGCTCAAACATGTTCCAAATATTATGTCAATGTTTTATCAAAGGAAAATCAAAATGAAGTACGACAAAATAATACCTCAATTACCAAAACAATGTTTTTTCCTGAAAATTTTGTTTTTCATTCCATCACTCTGTCCGCTTTTCACAGGACATTTATTTTGCTCAACTCTAAGTTTAACCAGGTGCTTCTTATCCTGCATTTTCGCCTTGTTGGAGTGTTAAAACCTTGAACCGGGGAACGAAAATGAAATACGCTGTGATATAAATTAAATTTGCGGTCATTGATGTCAAATAAAGGAAATTACAATAAAACCAAAAGTAGAATGTAACTTTGCCACGGTATTTTTAGTATTAAAAGTTGTAGTCACTGCTTTGACTTGCCTTGACTGTGATGGGTTCACAAAATGGTGCATCTTATGAAATAGCAAACAAAAAATAAAAAATATTGGAAAAAAATTTCAGTCGGAAGATTATGGTGTACCTAAATGTGATTTATTTTTCCGAAAATCGCTAGGAAATTTTGACCTTACTGAGAGCTGGCTTTGTTATCTCCAAAACTTCATCGATTTTGGCAGTTATTCTATACATATGACGCCACCTTCGCGTGCACACTGTTACCACACCTTACAACGCGGTGCCACGCGACGTGATATCATATGATGAAAATCAGGCAAGAAGTAATTCGTACCATGTCGGATGGCGTCGAGTGGCGTGGGATGCATCAGAACAGTGTACACAGAATATATAAAATATGTATTAAAATCCACGCTGTCAGATCCTTCTGACGTTGCGTCGGATGGCGTGGCATGGCGTGACGTGGTGTAGCATCAGAAGAATGTGTTCCCGGCTTAAGTATTGTTTTATAGGCGCTCAACGTGGAGCAGGAACCCACGACCCTGAGGTTAAAAATCTCATGTAAATAAATCGATAAATCTCAATACTTCGTGGTTTATCAAACCCGGATAATTTCTTTAACGTCTGTAGAAAAAGTTGGCATTAGAAACTTTCACCAGCTGTCAACAACACTTACTTCCAATACATTTATATCCCGTTTAAAATGATGAATTCTTCAACTCGCCATTTTCATCTCGTTCCAGCGTTTTTGATAAATTATTCCTTCTGATGAACATTTCACCAGAATAAATTTTTTGTTCACTGCTACTGTAAATCGTCGGTTAAAGCTGTTATAAAAACAGAGGCGTGGAATAACAATAAAATAGGCTTATTTGAATGAAGTTATAAATTAGTCTTTGAGGACTATTTACACATATCAGTTCCGTATTAGTGCTGTGTCAGTTCAGTGTCAGTGAGAAATAAAAATCGTTGCCATAGTTTCAAAGAAACTTGTTCAGACAAGTTCGGCGCAGTAAAGTTTTAAACCATCTATGCAGCTTCAGTGTCATTGGTATGAATTCCTGGGAGGATATTTTGTGTATTTCACTGACAATTTATAAGTAAAAAAGCCATCTTTAAATTCTGATGTTTCACTTAAAACAAGGTACCTACTGACCGGGAATGGGCTACAGACGGATGTGTGTGAGATACCTTCAGGACTGTGGAACGATATACAGGTTGTTTTATTAACATTTTTGAAATTGATAACACGTGACCCAAAATGACATTGTAATAAACTAGCTGATTTCTTAAAATGTGTAATACTACCTACTCTTTATAATTGCCAAATTTAAATATTGTAGTTCAAATAGTTTTCGAAATATATACTGGCCAAAACCTTGTGGAAAACCTTGTATATTAGATGATGGTACTAACAGTATTTTTTTTTAATTTCAGAGATCTTACCAGCAACAACATTTCCATTATCGACGAGACCTCGTTCGCTCGATATACACACCTAGACGAACTGTAAGTACCATATACCGATAAATATCACGTATTTTTTAAATGACGCAGACCAAACACAGCAAGGGGGGTAATAATGGAAAACCACGAAAGAGATGGTCGTTTTCTAAGATCGTTCTCGGGCCACTCACCTTCTTTACGGGCATATCGCAGACACATCACCGAAAGACGGTCTCTGCTTTTTCGGTCACAACTATTCAATCACTCCATTCAATTTCCGCTCTATCTAAAGAAATTATACAGTTACAGATTTCCTATTTGCTTTTTTTTCATTTCGAAGGACTAAAAATGAGGATAGTGTATTTTTATTTCTTATCAACCGTAAGAGCGATATCAAACGAGACACTTCGTGGCCGGCTACTAGTGTCTGAAAAGAATCGCGCGGCTCAAAATACATCAATATAAATGAATGCATTTACACGAGACACAGTTAAGGAATACGTACCCGGCCACTTAATCGAAGTGTCTCTTCCCCTCTATTAATTGTTCAGACACTGTGTCTGTGTAATAGAGGAGTTCGGTCTAAGGTCTAAGTCTAAGGTCAGTATGGCCAACAAAAAGTGGTTTTTTCTGACAAGAATGGCAGTTTAGGACTACCGTCCAAAACATGAGATTTTGCGCATGTAATGGTTTTTATCATTGCGAATATTGCTTTATTAAAATAATGAATACATCCCCGAAGCGTAAATCTTGAAGTTTAACATTACTTTTTAGCTGAATACTTAACATATCGGTGGCCAATAATTCTAGGAACTCTTGGCATGTTACCATTTCATTTATGTTATTCAGTCGCTAGTTATGTCAAATGTCAGTTATATTTATTTTTGTTGATATTCGTTTAATTGTGTAGATCCATTTTAGATTGGATTTTTCTAGTATTTCTAATTAGCTGTATCTCTATTCTTCCAATTAGCTTCTAGAACTATTGGCCACTGAAATGTTGGATATTTAGCTAAAAAGTAATTTTAAATTCCAAGATATACGCTTCGGAGGTGTATTCATTATTTTAATAAAGCAAATAGATGTTCTCCATGATAAGAAACATGCAGAAACCTATGTTTTGAGCGGTAGAACCTAATTGTCATTCTTGTCAGAAAAAAACACTTTTTGTTGGCCATACTGACCTTAGACTGCACTCCTCTATTAGTACATTCAAATGGGACACGCGTTTCCAAGTGTTTTCATCCATGGTTGGATGACCAATGAATATTTCAAAAAATATTTGTGTTGAATTGAATCGTGATACGTGTACGACTATTTTCTCGTGTGAAAGATTCTTTATTACGAGGCACATTTTGTGTTTTGAATCTGGTGGCCAGCCACAAAGTGTCTCGTCTGAAAGCGCTCTACAGATGCTCAATTAAATTAATAGGAGAACAAAAAAGTTAACTGTTCAGTAGTAGACTTAAACTTATAACTTTAACTTTCTGATTCAAATCTTAATGTTGATGATTTGGCACTTATTGGTAAGTCTGAAGTTGATTTATCTAAGAAACTGTGCTCACTAGAAACATATACAATGTGTTATCTATAATATACGAAATAGTGATTCATGTACAAAACTGCCAAACGCGAGCTAGCTTTTTTTAACAAATAGGGTTTATAGAAAAAATAGCAGATTTGGAAAGGTCGTTGGAAAATAAATTCAAGTGCACTTCCAATTTCTTTGAATTGGTTCTGGTTTAATGAAAAAATGTCATTACGTCAAAAACAAAAATCATGTGGTCGCGTATTCCCACCTTTACATTCCTTGATGTTCACGTGCTCGTGTAAGCATCCAAACAGGCTATTGGTGCTGTCATTAACATTGTAAGCAAATCCAAGATAAGTTCATGAGGGTCAAGAATTGAGGATTATAATTCAATAGTTGGAAACACAGTTTATCTACTAATATGTCAGATGTAGCTTACACACTGTGGTGAAATTACCACGTGGTCGTAAGAAAAATACTGTACAATACCCATGTCACTTTCCTCACTGGTATTGTAATCTACTATTTTCGCATTCTCCTACTTCAGCGCACTTAGGATATTAACTATAGCAATCTATAATTATTGGAATTTTGTTGAATATTGCGTTAATAACTATTAATGATTACATAAATAACCACTAGGTGAGTAACAAAATTGCTACTTTGTATTATATAGAAGAGACATTGTTTTTTCCAAACCGAAACGAATGTTCGAACGACGCATACCATGTGTGCGGTCGCGCGTACGGAGAAGTTTCACTTTCCGAAGTAGTTGTACTATACCCTTCATACCCTTCATGCTTTCCATTTCTTTACATTGTAGCTGAAATAATATTTGGGCTTGTTGTATTGTGACATTAATCAGTTCACATTGTTGCTGAAATTGCATTTTTGCTTGTCGCATAATTAAAAAAATAGTAAAATTCACGTGACAAGGCTGGAAAAAAGGTTTTCTTGGGGCGAATAGACAAACCTGGAAGTCTGTGAGTCCAAAAAACATTTTTAGATATTCGTCCGGCCGCTTTTTCTTTGAGAAAGTAGCATTTCCCGGCCTAGTCAGGAAAGTACGTACTTCCCAGCCTAGGCCGGAAAGAATCACGTCGTTACCATAGCAACGGATTAACGGCTGACAGTTCTTACGGAATTAGTTGTCAGAAGTTCTGGCTTCAACAATTTAAATATACCAAGCACTTCAAACAAATTGAATCGCTTCAATATTAGCAATTACTTGAAATTTGATGTAAATATTAATATAAATGAGAATAAGAATGTTTTTGTTAATAGTTCCGCAAAACGTGCCTACTAAGCAATTCTAGAATTCAAAATATATTTCAGCTTTAACTACAACTGCGAAGACGACTGAAATAACAAAATCATTTTCAACCATGCAAATTTCAGAAATAAAAAAAACAAAGATAAGTATTTACGATCCTTATATACGGTGTCTTATGGATAAGTATCGTAAATCAGAAAAATACTATGAAGATATCTTACAGATAGGGGCAACAAACCGTATACCGTTGTATGAGTAGAAATATCCGGCTTATCTCTGGAGATAGAAGAAGATACAGAGGATCAGAGGTTTTTCTGTCGTTGCATGTGTGTAAGCTTCTGTATCTGTAGAGTAGGGAGGGTGAGTGTAGGCTCACAGCACTTAATCAACATTTGACCCATTGTACATCCTCCCGAGGAGTTATTCTCCATAGTATGGAGGTGTTTCCTTAGTTGACAGTGGCCAGTCAGAAATACTACTGTATACGTAGGTTTCTCCTGGTCATCGCCAAATATTTCTCCGGCGCCAGCTTCCCAGGGTCGCTCAGGGTGAGCCTGACAGGACTGCATCCTTTGATCCGATCCCATCTCATAAGGGATTGAGAATGGGTGTAATGTTTGGCTAGTTCCGTAATTGTCGAAGTCGTTAGGCCGTAGGTGTCACTGGGTCCTAGAATTTTCAGTCCAGCGGCTTCCCTGACTAAAGAATCGGCAATGCGATTTCCTTTACTCCTGCCGTTCCCTCCAACCCACCTCAGGATAATATTGTTATCTGCCGAGGCGTTAGCTAAATCTTGGTAGCACTCTAGTACTAGACCCGATATAACACGTTGTCTATTCAAGGCTAATAGGGCTTGTCCACTATCAGTGCAGATTGTTATGTTTTTGCCAGAAATTCCTTTTCTGGTTAGTTCTTTTGTGGCAGCCAGCCAGTTCTGTTTGAACCACGCTGGTATTGTTTCCCATCCCCACTTAATCCTGAGCCTTCTTTTATTTTCGAACCATCTGTATATATGCGTATTGCATTTGCTGCATCTGGCTTTGTGTTCTATTTTATTTGTATTTTGTAGGGTTTATTAAACAAAAACCTGGGTTCAATTGCATCATTTGCTACCTGCAGCAGAGGTAGCGCAGTGTGCGTGTGTGTGTGAGCTTGCACGTCATTGGAGAGTCAGTCACAACCTCCTGGTTTTTATATTTCTCTTACAGGCTCATTATAATGCTGAGAAGGTTTTAATCTAATGATTGGAACTGAATTAATTCCATCTTTTAGAAAATAGACATTTATTCATTTAAATATTTTTTGAAAGTTTTTTATATGTCATACATTATTTTATGATTAATATCAACAAGTCTATACTGAAAGATCACAACAATGCTGACAAGCTACGAGCTTACTTCTTGCATCATTTTGTGTGATAAAGACTGATGAAGGGTGTGGGGATTAAACATTTTTCCTATATCATGATATCTCCAAAGAACCTCATCAATATCCATTTTCACAAATTCTTATCAGCCAATGGGACACTAAATACACCACCACCTTATAAACCAAGTGGAAAAAGAAGAGATTAATGGAAAACTTGCTTAGTCTGTCTGTGAATTATCCATAATTTCTGCACACCTTTATACCTATCAATATCATACATCTCCATCGCTGAATGTTGATATAAGATCTATTAGGCACTATTGAAAGGATAATTCAAGTAAAAAATTGTGAATCACAACAATATTCATGATTGAGCTCCATTTTTTCCGAGGAGATACCGTTTGAGTGTATAAACAGAAGCCAATTTCTCAACACTATTTTAAATTGGAAAATATTCCTTACTTAATCGTCCTGCAAAGCCGGATGTCGAGCAAGAAGAATTCAGATCGCAGACACAATATTGGATGAGTAGAACGGGATTTGAGAGAATTTTTTAATAAATTAAACTAAAGATGTCTGCAGTTTATTGGGTAAACTAGGAGGGAAAATTACAATCAGAATTTTTTCGTCTTCTGGTCTAATTTGACTGGTGATAAAATTCAGTCCCAGTTAAATAATTAACTAAAGTGAATTGAACTTTGTCCTTTGATTATACATAGAAGCGGAAACTTTATATATCACTATGAAATTACCAAACCTTTCAACTGGTCTTCAGCCCATATATGTATGTATGTATTTTTGGGGTGACATTCACTTAGACTTGAAAGATCTATTATGCTCCCTTACTTCGACTTAGTTTGTGAGGAGAGTCTCAGAAACTAGTAGCTCCGTTAGTCCTATTTCCCGGAGGAATTTTAGGATATATGCAGGCTTCAACTTAGGTAAATGCTCTTTTTCTAATGTTGTTTGGTTTGTTTTCCGTATAAACAGGAGAAAATAATGATTATAAAAAAAATACAAAATTGTTTGAAGGGGCTACAAAAGTGCTTTTGATGAAAATAGTAAAAGATGTGGAAAAGTAGAAAGGAGTGAAATGAGCCGTATAGGTTGAAAATGTTAGGAGAAGAGATTAACGTGAAGCAGCATCACCACTGCTCGAAAAATGCGTTGAAGTTCGAAAAGTGTGTTTGAATGACACAACAAATATTTGCAAAGCTGTTAGCTGTATCTGAAATTTGTATACAAGGATCTGTTGTGGGCCATTTCATATTTTCATAGCTGCTGCTGTAATCAACATAGAATGATTTGAGTGATCAGTAATAGCATTTGGTCATTCGCGTGGATTGTAATCAATTGTTGTTTTCTGCAATGAACATGCTTGATTGTTGTCAGTGGATTCACTATTCAGTATACTGGTCCAAAACTGCTTCCCTTGAGGTCAATTTCCCAAAAAGGTTCTAACAAAACTTGCAGATGCATAATGCTCATTGAGTGGTATAAATTTTCAGTTTATATGTTATATTTAATAATACTGTCTGCCTTAAGTTAGGCTAGTCCAATCTTTTTCTTTTTGCTAATGGAAGCTTGCCTCAGAATTTTTGTTCTGAGAGCCGTTTTTGTAATTTGATATATTTTTTAAATATATAAGAATGATAGTACACATTTTTTATAAAATATCACTCTCATTGAATATTATTGATAAAGTTTCCTACAAAATAATGAGTAACTGTTTAGGTTTTACTTCTGTTACGTGTATTGTGCTGCACGATTTTTGTTAATAGGATGGTATATTAAGAAACCAGAAAAAGTGATTGTATGATCAAATTATCACCTCCAAATATTTGATTTATACTGTTATTTTTCTAGTAGATTTTTTGTTCGAAACCCACGCCCTGAAGCTATCTGTTTAAGGTTCAAAATAAACACCCAACATGATTATTACATCACACGATTCCGAATGCACACTTTATCAGCTTTATTTGACGTGTATGTTTAGGCTTTCCTACCCTTTCCAACAATTATTCTTTTTCTTACCGAATCGGCGTTCTTGAAACGTCAGCCAGACATTTTTTTTCCGGAGGCACAAAACATAAATTAAACGAGAAATAGGAAGGAAAAATTCCAGTAGAACAGCTCAATATCATTATTGGTATGTGCATCCATCACTCAATATCCCGTTTGAAAAGTGAATTACAGTCTCACGAAATCGTAACGCCATTCGATAAAAATAAATGTTTTCAGCTACGCGAGTAAATACGCGGTTTTATTTGTCGAAACTAACAAAAAATTCCTAATACATTTGTTTAGTGTGAACAGAGAAGTTAACGTTGGAAATAAAAAATCAGGATTTTTTAAGAATCAAGGGAATGAGTTATTATTTTATTTTTAATAAGGGATCAATTCGAGATAGATTAGTCATATGAAAAAAAAGAAAATTATAGTCAAAAGCGCTCTTATCGTGCGGGTTCAAAGGTCACCAACCATATGTATCAAATCAGAAAACACAGAGGTTACCAAAATGTGAGATTACACTGGTTGACGAATTTCCACTTTTTCTTCAATTCTCGGAATAATCTATTAAACTAAGTACCATTTTTTTTGCTTGAGGATATGAAAAAAAAACGGAGAATTGCTATTATTCATATTGTCACTTTGAATTGTCAAAGTGACAAAAGTGACATATTTAAATGGAAACTCAGCTGGTGAAACACTTTTAAGAATCGCTGAAAACTAAATACATATTATTATCCTTCTTTTTTCCCTCACAATTGCATAAGTCTGTCTCATTCATCTTACGGATTTTATGTGGAAGTTATGATTAAGCGCAATAGAAGAAAACAGAATCTGTGAGTATGTCTTTGTTGAATCGTATGACCCGCATGATAAGACTGCATCTGATCTCGAAATTGCGATGTTGTCACCACGCGACTAGAAGAGTTCAGTTTTGACTCAGTGTAGCCAACCAAAAGTAGCTTTTATGACAAGAATGACAATTAATATCTACCTTCCAAATCAAGATTTTTGCAGGGTTTTCAACATTGCGAAAATTTACATTGAGTTATTGAAACAATGTATAGACCCCCAGAGCTTTAATCGTGAAATTTAAAATAATGTTCCAGCAAAAATCTCACGCGTTACACAAAATGAGGCATTTCGTAACTGATGGCATAAATAGCTATTTTGTCGATATTCATTTAATCGAGTTGTCCATTTTCCTTGAGATTTTTGTAGCAGTCCCAGCTAGTTGTATCTCTATTCTTCTAATTACTTTTTCCACTGACATCTGACATAACTAGTGACAGATAACAGACATGAAATGGTGATTTGCATCATTGACCTTAGACTTAGAATGTTCGCACATCTCTACGAAAAGAAGTCAAGGATACCATTTTCAGAAAGTGTTAATTTGACCATTCGTAAGTATGCATTTTCGTGCAGTTGCGAGGAATGCAAGAATCTCTGTCACAGAAGACGGACCCAATATACGAAAAAATCTCAGAAAACTCTCCAACGCAACGATAAATTGAAATTTGTTCATCCAGATGGAGTGGATTTTACTTCAAATAATAACTTTGGTTTCGGTCGAGACATTAATTCGGATATTTCGATGCTTGAGGATTTTTTCATTGTTTCATGTTAATAGGTACTTATACATAATAGAAATAATAAAAAATTGTATTAACGGAATAAAAATCGTGTTGACCAGTGTTGTGAACAAAATTATTCATAGCAGCTATTTACGTCAAACCGAATAACTATTATTATAATTGAATAAGTAAACAACTATATAACTGGTGTGGCTTAATCTTATGACAATAAAACGTCTGCGAAAGAACAGTATCTAAATCTTTTTTGAAAATTTATAGTCGGAATATCGAACACGCGAAGTGCGAATTTCACTCTACTTGGCGTGTTGAAAGTAAGCCAGATCCTTATCGACAACAAAATGCTGACTACAGTGTTTTGTTCATTATTTATCGAAGGGACTTGACAAAGCGGCCGCCCCATATCAATTTATCATTTTTTATGTCACTCACTCAAGGAAAAAAGTGTTGTGGTAGAAGGATTTGTTGAACATAAAACGGAATAATAGCAGCCGAACCAATTCAGATCTCAATTCCAATGTGTTGTGAAAACATGTTTGAAAATAAGAGCCGATAATCAGTATTTTATTATGATTCGAATGTAAGGAGTTTGTGTTATGGGAAATCTGGATAATCGAGCAGAATTAACATGGACCGATCATTATGGCTGTCCATATTGATAATTCCAGTGTGATCTGTGGTCCATTTCAAGCGTGTAATTGACAAATAATACTAGTTTGGTGAATGTTTGGGAAGAACGAGAAAGCAAGCAGCTACGTGTTAGTTTGCAGCAGGGTATTGGCACTCTTAACCATAACGCGCGAATATGCTGACACCTAGAGAGTCCCGTCACTCCTAAAACTGCTAATTTAGTGAGAAACATAATGACAACTATAACGCCACAAAACATCAAGAAAATGTATTGTGGAAGACCTTAATATGAGGTGCACCAGGTGAGCTTTATTTTTATAAGATGAAACGTGTTTCATCAACTGAAAAGTGACAGAATATCGAAAAAGTTATTCTTTTTTACAGCTTTGAACTTCCCAGCCAAGAAGAACAACTTAGCCGTCCCTTCACCTCAGCCTCTTGGGCTTTTTGTGGATCCTCCTAGTGTTCTGACTACAGCCTATTTAGCGGCGCCTATCCGCTCCCTGTGTTAGCTCAGAAAGGTTTTTGGCTGGCTGGTTGTTAAAGTCTTTAGGAGTCATTTGGGGTCTACCATACAGTCTCTGCCTCCTATGGTCCAGCGTCTCACAGTTGCATAATATACGCAGAGCTGTTGCGGTGTCCTTTTTGCGTCTTCTGCATGCAAGGTCTCCGTTGTACAGCCCTATTTTGTTCAGGTGCTTCTTTATGGGAGTGTCCCGTGAACAGTCCCGTGAACAGCCCCATTATGGTGCGTACTTTGTTCCTGCTCATTGAGAGCAGTTCTTTCGCTACTTTTTCTGATGGTTCTTTCATGAATTTCTTCCCATGAAACATCTTATCGAGAATGCCGAAGTTGTTTTTAAAAAGATTTATTTTTACAAATTATTAAATTCTACAAAATGATTTTATAAAATTATGATCTTAACTGAATGAGAAATAAAAAGAATCTGACAAGATTGTTAATTACTGAAACAAGTGTTCATAGATAAGGAGATATAATATAATATAATATGCTGCAGTTGCAGTCAGCACTTTTCTTAGATTACACCAGTGAAGGCGTGAGGTAATTCATGTGTTTGCCTGGGCGTACTCGTTTCGTTTGGCTCAAAAGGAGTGGAGTTCAATCTATGGATTTAACAAAGTGAAGACGATGCATTTTGATCATGCCTACTCAGATCTTTTTGTTTGCCACCAGAGTTCTAGTTTCACTGACATCCTTTTGATGCCTATGGTTCATACCAACAATAGTAGATTTGCAGCCTCCAAATGTGGAAAATCGGCAATTCTCCACAGGTTATGGGAATTGTAAATTTGTAGAGCTATTGGAGCTATTTCAAATGAAATTGCATCTTTCTTATTTATTGGAATTATAAAATCCTCAGCAGCTCTACTGAGAGCTCTCTTTCCTTAGATCCTCTGCTACTACGCTCGTAGGAAATGGTGTAGCGATCTACTATCGGTGGAAGAACCTTGGAATTGGTTGAAATTTCTATGTAAAGGCGGAGTCGTTTATTATTATTGGGTACCTAATCAATTTGATTTCATGAATTCAATAATCATTGAAAATAATAAAGCAGCCTGTACAAAAATCTGAACTTGTAATTCACCAAACAATATGGGGATGTCACTATATAATTGTGAAATTTACTCATTTTAGAGATGAAATCCTGATCTTTCAACAAATTACATAAGATCGCACAGTTTTTCATACTATAGTAGTAAAGCATGGAATAATTTTCCGCTCTTTTGAATTGAAAATAGTTTTCCGCCTTTCCACCACATTACAATCAGTTATGCAAAAAAACATTTGAAGACCTAGAAAATGAGTGAAAGAGAAAGAATACGTCTTTCCAGTATCATTTTTTTCTAATTTGCTTTTGTTTTGATACGCAAACAATTTCCTGGTATCTCATAAAAAAAAAAAACTTCAAATTAGCACAAATAATAGTCAGTCTAGACGTGATTAAGGTAAGATCCCAGGTGAAGTATATTCGAGTCTCTTCATCTAATTATAACGGTGAACTGGAAGAAAATCTCGGATCAAAATAATGAAAAGTGTACACGCGACAGATTAGATAACGTTCATAAATTTGCATAGACTTTCTAGCTCGCAATCCAACTCATGCGTTTTAAGTTTAAATTATTCAAGCAGTGACTCCTGGTCTTATGAATAGTTGAACTAGAAACATTTTGGAATTTTTAATGAAAATTAGGCTTCAGTTATAAATCTGTTGAGCTCATAGAATAATGTCATTCGATGCATATTTAAAATTTATTGCATAACATTGTGAAAATTACCAATTATTCCAAGTTCTCTCATCTCTACCCAAGCCTATATAAATGGCTTTGACGTTTCACGTGAATTTTCCAATCTTTTGATACATTCGGTAGGCATAAGCACATTTTCTGCCCTTGTGACACAATTCACTACTACTATATTGCACTTATCTGTCATTTCACTACAGCGTTTTGTCATCATTACGGACATAAATATTCAAATGGTCCACTTAGTCCACTCAGAGCAGCATAATAATAAGACATTTTTTGATTTTGCGTGAACGTATAGAAAAAATGTTCTATGCAATTTGTGCAAACAGTGCTTATTACAGTCAACGTCGCTTGCAATAGACACTTACTAATTGTTATTAAGTATTTAAATGGAATGTGTGACAACTAGAAAAGCTGTAAATTCGACAATATTCAACCACACTGTTATAGTAACAATTACGTTGCAATACTGATTTCTATGTAACATTGGTTGACTAGTCACTTTTATTTTATCTCTAATTCCATCTTCTCAGCTGCATTGTTAAGCGTTCGTATTTGCATTGTTGCGTTGCGTTGGTTGTTTGTATACAACAGAGATGGAAGTTGCTTGATGAGTGTCTACAAACAACGCTTATTTTATGACAGT
Source organism: Galerucella nymphaeae (assembly GCA_963978555.1). Taxonomy (NCBI): domain Eukaryota; kingdom Metazoa; phylum Arthropoda; class Insecta; order Coleoptera; family Chrysomelidae; genus Galerucella; species Galerucella nymphaeae. The sequence continues at coordinate 9,761,460 of OZ021707.1, read as the reverse complement.
AATTTTTTCTGTCAAGAGATAAGTTTCATGTTTCAAAGAAAAAACTTGTAGAAATATTTTCGCGTTATCTAGCTGTTTATTACCTGGTTTTGTATTGAATACCTGGACTCGAAGCTGGTTAAATTGCTTTCACTATTGTGTGAAATAATGTTGCTTTTTAAATCTTTTTATTATTGGAAGTTTGGTATATTCAAATCTACAGGGTGAGACTACTAGTAGAGGATTCTTTATAGTTTTCTATCAATCTAAACTTAAGGATGCATTGTTGATAGCTTCAAGCTTAGTATAGCTGTCAGATAATATTTAAACTTCCTAATTTTATCTTCTTCAAATGTTTTCATCACCAGCTTGTTCATAAATATTTTTTTGACGAGACTATTACTGGGTGTTCTCCGAATGTTACATCGCCAAATATGTCTTCGACGGCAGTTTTCCAAGGTTGCCCAGGGTGATCCTGCAAGGCTGCATCCTCTGATTCCATCCCATATCTTTAGGGATTGAGCATGGGTGTAACATTTGGCTAGTTCCGCCATTGTCGAAGTCGTTAGGCCGTAGGTGTCACTGGGTCCTAAAATTTTTAGTCCAGCCGCTTCCTTGGCTGGAGAATAGGCAATGCGATTACCTTTACTCCGTGCATTTTAACCCACCTCAGGATAATATTGCTATCTGCCGAGGCATTAGCTAAAGTTTCTCATATCTTGGAATTCTCTTTGTTCCAAATAATAAAAACAAAGATCGTTATTTTTTATGCTCATTATTATTTATTATTCAGTTCCTGCATCGAAGACAGATAAACACATCGATTACAACGTCAATATTGAATACTTTGATTGAAGACTACGTGAAATGCTATTTGTGAAATTTAGTAACTGATTATACAACAGACATTTCCAGTTCTTACTGGATGATTTCAATAAAATTTGAAATTATTTCATGTGGCGATTAGTTATTTAATTTTATACGGAACTAGAACTAATGTCACCTAAAGATAACTGAAGCAGTTGACAACCGCTATGAAGAAGGGGTTATATTTCATTTTTCGCAGAACTAACACAACCTGAGTTTGCCGTTTTTATACGTTTCATAGCGTTGTCTAGCTCTTACACTCCTCATTTTTATTTTGGTTATTGAACCCATCCCCTAAGCAAACAATTTTTCAAAGCCAGATATAGTTAAATTTTCCAGTGACATAGTTATAAGCAGCATTATTTTTGTTTTATGTCCTTTATCTATAATATATTAATCCTAATAAATTGGAAGCTTCCATCATCCTTATCCGTCCTATCTCGTCTGGTTAAGTTATGAATACCAACTAATATATACCAATCGGAGCCGTTTCCGTGATGGGACCGTTATCGAAACGATAACGAGTCAGTCGTTTGATCAGCCCTATCGAAACAAAGCCTTCCATTGAATTGGGAAATATTAACAAAATACACACTGTATCTTCATAATGACAAAATTTATTACCCATGCTCAACGAAACTTCCGTAATAAAGTTAAATGATAAATGGTCCTCAACAATATTTCAAAATACTTCTGAAGCATGCCATTATTTTTCTCCATTAAGTCTTATTAAAATGATAAAGCTCAGAGTTAAACAAGAACACAATTTGAAGTTTATTCACCGTTTAAGGAAATTGATTAAATGTGTCCAAACTTTGTTAATTATTTGTGGATAAAAAACTTTTCAGGCAGTTCTATTATTTTGTGGAAGATTCTAATTTAACCGGCTCACCAATAACTATTTTAAACGATCAGCGATACTTCCAGTGGTGGCAAAAAAATTGAAGGTAACTCGCTTTCAATACCCATACCAAGTAATTAATAAATTTGGATAATTCTTTTCCATTCAAATGTGAGTACTCACCCACATAACATACAGCATTGTTTAATCTGCAGAGTCGAGTGATAGTGAAATTGAGTTTAGTTTCAGCACGTGCCAATTTGTCAGTACATTTGGTGAGTTCAAACTAACAGCTTATCCTCATCCACATCGTGAAATTCACTGATAGCCTATAAAGTAAAGTGCTGTGCTTCGAACAGAATAGCAAAAGTATGGGAAGGGCTGAACACCCTACTAACCAATTTCGGGAAGAGATTCGAAAGATTTTGTTGCGTTAGTAGAATTGCTTAAGGACATATACTAACTCTGACTCAGCAACTTAAAGTACCTACTCAGGAGCAGGCTGGGTCAAGAAGGTTAAAGCAGTAAAGTAAATTTCAGTGTACACACGCCTTAATGGTCCATCAAAGCCACAATTAACTTGTTATATCGATTCGACTATCACACTCTCGTTACAATTTGAAGGGTATTGGAGAAGAGCAAAAAGATCATGTCGACTGAATACTCAGCTATTCGATATCGGAAGTCGCAAAATGACATTGACAGTGATAAATGTGTGGATGCTGCGAAGAAACAGGTGCACTCTGCTCTCTGGCAGCGTCTTTTGTTGCTATACATCGTTTCATTCGGTGCGAGCCAGCTCTTTTCTCTATTAGAGAAAATATGGAACTAAGAATGTTGTGTGACAATGCACAACAGAAACTGACGATGCTATGACTATACTACACGTAATGAACGCTCCCGTATAGTGTCCAATATGCTCGCCGGTAGCATGCGATCAGAATGTTACAGTTTGCTACTGATATCGGGTAAAATTATCAGAAATATTACAATTTTGTCAGAAATGGACTCCGATTCGAAGTAATACTTGGAAACTGGTCCCCTAATAAACGTTTCATTGTTAGGAAACAGAAAATATTACTGGATCAGCTTTGAGGGAAAAGAAGGCTAATATTATAAATTTCAAACAATTTTCCATCGGTTGTTGGAAAAGCGTGTGTATTTTGTATTTTGGATATCTTGAAATGAAATCAATTGATATTTAGTTTATAGTTCCTTCCTTCTATTTCAAGAACAATAATATTGAAGAGCAGTTAACCTCATGATCGGACTATATGTATACGAAAATCGTACTCTATGTATTCCAATTTTTGTCATAGCAGAGGTTGTCAGTTCAATTGTGATAACATATGACTACAGAATAGTAACATCCAGTGATAAATTTTGCAAGCTCTTCGAATTCATGGTTTTGTCCACGACCACCTAATAATAAGTCAATATTTCACCTCCTAACAAAAGGTATATGGTACCCATATATCAACAGTCGTGAATTATGGTTCATAATACACTGTAGTGTATTATGGTTCATAATTCACGACTAGAGATGGGGGTACAATATGAAATAAACTATTAAATCTGTGTATTTTGTTCAGGAAATTTGTTCCTGAAATATATCGTATCGATAAAATACTGTAATTTTAGTATTGATACTTTTCATAACGATATTTTCTAATATTGAGTATTTTAAAACAATATATAACGGTATGTTTTATTGATACTTTCTCCAGTATCGCCCATCTCTATATATGTCAAATTATTTGATGTAGCTGACACAACATTTTGAGGTTAGTAATATGCCAAATCGTTACTGACTTTTATTTATTAATAAATAAATTAAGTGTCGTGGACAAAGTATAGTATTCTACTCGCAATTTATGGCCATAACTCACTTGGGTGGCTTGCGCCCCTCGCCTGCGGCTCGTGACCCAAACGTCACCCATCGTGAATTATGGCTATCATAAATTGCTCGTTTAATAATATACTATTTTATTGTTTGCTACATAATTTGGTTGTAAATGAGGTTAGGGAACAGAAATAACAGATAGATATCGCAGGATAATAATTATATTCATGAGTTTTGAAAAATGTTTTTCAAAGACACTGACCGTTTAACTGAGAAACAACAACTACTTGCTGTGCTATAGGTACCGACGGATATTGAATTAAACTTCAAAGTCAAACGGAGTTGGCATATCTACAATTTACGAGTATTTAACACCAACCATTTCAGGTTTGCAATTAGAAGGGGCAACATAACTTTTACACGGGTCTCGGCGTATTTGCGCCACATCAGTACAATGTATAATTATGTTCTTCGTCAGCGAGAAAAGTCTAATCAGGGAGTAATATTACAATCAATTCATATCTTCCAGTAACGGAAGTGTAAGAATTGTGACAGTAGCGACATCTTCACCTCCAACCTGCATTACCAACCACTTTTGCAATAATTTTCGACCCTTTGAAAAGGTTAAATACGTAATAAATTGTGATACAATGTGGGATATGTTGTAAATGTATTACCGCTAACAAATCACCCAATTTGTGAGTTGATTAAGTTCTTTTAGTGTGGGTCATTAGTTCAGTGATGAGGGTAATACTTACAAACAACGACAGTTCTCACGATATTCCGCTGGAAACGATACACACCATTCAAAACCCGGGGTGAATGTCCATAAGAGACCTACTATTAAAATATGCACTGGTTAGTAAGGGACTTTGTTAAATAAAACGTATACTTTCTTCTTGCTTGGGAATTTGTATTATTGGAAAAGTTTTCCAAATAGTGCACTACAGCTTCAACTGCTGTATTTTCATATATCTTCCCAAATGAGTGTTTGATTTTGATATTCTCCTACTTTGCTTCCAACGAAAATAATTAAAAGATGAAGCGCCGTTGGACAACAAGCTATTCATTCAAATTTTATCTCGCTATCATTTTTCGCTTTTTCAAGGAAGCCACCATACTATGCAGGCCGCTTTAATTTGAAATGTAGTGTTCGCAAGATGAAGAGTTTTAATTTTGAACTGTTTCTGTGGGATTTGTCAGGAAATGGGTTGCTGAAAGTCTTGTGTACATTCGCATTTTGCTGGTGGAATTCTAAAATTCTGGCTTATGAACAGAAAACAAATTGAGTATTATCAAAATAATGAAGTTGTATTCATTGTATTGTACCCAATTTTAAGAACTTTGAAATAGTTTGTGTATAATGTAATTTGTAACTAATGTGGTGGGAAGAATTTGTAAAATTGTTGATGAATTGAATATTTGAACGGCGGTGGCCAGCTCATTACTCTGCTCCTTTCAAAAATCACACCAGAATGTTGAAGTTAATTTCCATAGCAACCAACCAAAATAAAAAGGTTGTGGGAATTGTAATAATTTGCAAATACAATATCCTCCTATATCATTATGAACAATCGGAGAGAAAATTATATGTTCAACTCGGCAGCAAAGTAGCTGCTGGATTCCTAGCCTCGCTACGCTCGTCTATGAATTCAGCCTCGGCAGTCAATCTACTACTTTGCTGCCTAGTTAAACAAATAACTATTCAAGTATCATTTGATCGCCATGGAACTATACCGTTTCAACTAGAAAATACCTATATTGATTTTACAGTGAAATTACCTCACAAAAATTGTGTTATCGAGTATTTATCTTTCAAGAAAGTGTATTTTCCTTCTACTTGATTTGTTGCGTTGTTGAATTATAACTCAAACGACAAAATCAGTTAGGAATAGCGAAAATATTTCCAGCGACAGGAAAAAACATTTGACATGACGTTAGTTTCGCTACATTACGTGTTGTTTTTCTTGCTGACAAGAATTTTCGGTTCATTTCATAAATTAAGGGAGACACTTCGTATGAGCAAAAATAAATACTAGCATGGAAGAAGATAAAATGTAGATTAATGTACAGCAAGTTGATATATCGTAAATTGCAAATCTACATAAAGCACGTTTTTGAGAAACCAAATTACTTTATCCATATTTAGCGAAATACTCCGTTATTTTAATGTTAAGTGTTCTCAGTGGTGTAATTTCTTATTAAAAAAAGTATATATACAGAACTTCTGTAACTAGTACCTAATTTTGTATTACTTATGCTGGAAAATTGTTATAAAAAAATGCAGGATTGAGAATTAAAAGAAAATAACACTTCACGAAGTTTGTTTATTTCAATATAAATTTCATCAATTACATGCTGCTATGGGTTTTATACTTAGAAATTTCAAAAAGTAAGGGATTGGGGTGGAAAATATTCAGTAAATGAATAAAATAATGCGACTCCTGACGTTTCACATAAATTAAATTACCAAATGTATAATGAAAACAGAACAAATATGAATAACAATATATGATTAAATAAAAAAAAATAGCATTTCTGTAACCATTTTAATGATTTGTTTTCATTTTCATTTCAGGACCCTCACCGACAACAAATTGGAATACATCGACCAGAATTCTTTTTCCAATAATACGTTACTCAAAAGATTGTAAGTAGTATTTCAATTTTAAATAGTCTTATCACCACTTCCACTGGAATTATAAATTTAAAATCTTTGGCAGTGGAATCACTGTAAAAAAAATCAGCGCATCACTTTGGCTTCAAATCGTGTCCGAATTGCAAATATTTTTTCCTACGAACACCACCCAAAGTAGACTTTTGCACAATCAAATCTAACGCTATTAAGCAGAACGTAACTTTGGCACACGCCTAATTTTATTTATAGATAAAAGAGAGCTAGAACTTAATTTAATATTAACTGTGGAATAAATAGATATTCAAGTTGATTTTCTTATATATTGAAGCATCCAAAAGTATTTTCCATACAAATTAATTTTATTGGAAAAATCTTGTGTGTATTTCGAACAGAAAGTCATTTGGTAATCTCAACCGATTGCCAACTTTCTGTCTTGACTGCCAGAGTAATACTTTATGCTCATGATACACAAATAACTATTGTGTTTTTAGAGTTTATTTAATCAACAAGGAATTATCAATTAACCCCTTGGGTTCCTTTTAGTTAGGTTTATATTTTGATAGATAAGCAAGTTAGGTGACTCATCCCACCCCATGTTCCCTAATAATTTGACAACATTCCAGAAGTAATGTTGGCTATGGGCAGTTTGTGCCACTTCTCTTCTTGTAGCTTTGTAGCTCGAAGGTGTGGAAGTGAGACAACTTTTCCATAAAATACAATATAAACGTCACATATCTCATTTGTGTGAAGCGAACAAATTCAAAAGGCTCTATTTAGCAAGTTATTTTTGTCTTCAGGAACGACATAGACACAATAATGTTGAAGAGATAAATCTTCGGGCATTATTTCTCCCCAGAATACGGAATATCATTCAAGTCCACTCTATTAGCCCAATTCGTTTCTCTTTTTCTGTTATTTTTGTTTACTCTTCCCGCGTTCTTTCACATTCCGCCGGATATCCTACATCTTATCAAATACCAACAAAGAATTGTAACTTAGCAAAACTTCGTTGCTAAGCGATATTAATGATGACCCATAATTTCATTTTATTACACAAAGGAATTGTATCTAGTGTATATAAACTCTCTTGAAATCTGATGAACGGTTCTGTTTATTGCATGTTTTTGAAATTCATTCATTACGGATAGATGTCAAGATAATAGTATTATACTCTCGATATCACCCTTCACTTAAATATGACAATTGTTATAGGAAGCTGTGATTGCATGAATCATTTATTGTGGTCACATTATATTTGTTTCCTCTGAAGTGAGTAGGTACATAACAGGCTAATTTTTCGAATCTCAGAATTTATACCTTCGACATTTTCTTCTTTTAGATTCATGAATAATTTTTCTCGCAATATTTTCTCGTCTGTATTTTGACGAGACTGTCTGGCGTCACTTGTTATTGTAATCTCACTTACAGACAAAATTGTTGGTTTGATAGTTCGGGCAATAAAGTGAATAACAAATTTAATTTTTCAAAAAATGCCTCTATTATCCAGTATAATCTTCGAAAGCTTGATAAACTTAGTCAAACACATAATTGAACGCTATAGAACAGAACAAGACATTTTGACTGACAGTTTAGAATGGACGGATATGGAGTGCCAGCACACTACATCGAACAAGACAAGACAAGGCAAAAAACACGATCGAACGGTTTTTTCATGACTGGCGCTGTCTGCCAAAGTTTCGTCTTTAGTGAAAAGCTGACCGACAAACTAATTTGCACATGCGCTGTGGAGGAAATTTGAACAATAGCGACATCATCGCACATCGCCTAGCTATTGCATCCGTCAAATATTGTTCTCTTCATTGCTTCGTGAGGCAGCTGTTTTAGAATTTCTCAAATCAGAAGGAATATTAACAGGAGTTGATTACTCCACTCAACAAAATCCCCTATGCAACTCAAACCACTAATGCAACAACATTCCGTCTGATCCTGAGCCTTGGAGCTAAGCAACTAGCTTCAGTTCATTGTTATTGTTCTTATTTAAATTTGAATTAGTGATAGTTGATATAATTATCCGTATTAGTTATTAAATTTAATTATTTTCCACCTCTCTCATTCCAAGAGTTTCAGTGTTATTACGTATTCTATTTAGCAATTGAAATTATTGAAAATAACAAAGATCCAATATTACGAATTTTATTGCTCCTGAAATAATGTAACAACAAATGTGATTGTATAAGAAACATGAAGAAAATGGCGTAGTTTCAACCTCGAGTAGAAAGCTGCATAATTTATGTTTCTTGTGAATTGATGGTTAGTTATCAGTAGATAATGGTATATTTCTCCAAAATTCTCAAGTTTTCAACAACATCAATCTCAGCCTGTGTCAAAATGACATACAGCATACATTGGGATGAATATCCAAATTATCATAATATTTATATAATATAATAAAATATAATATTTATATAATTATCATAATATTCAACAGTCACTGTTGGTACTCCAACGCCATTTTTGACGTTTTTTCATCGAAAGGTGTCTTATGGAAATTGTATGTAAGTTTTTCAATATTATTGTTTCTTGTTGTGAACCTATTTTCATTTAGTTGTCCCAACATTTCGACAGCTCACAACTTCATTTTGAATTTAATATCGGGCCACATTTTTCTTTATACCTTTTTTCCTAACTTGTATTCCGTGCCTTTACTTTCATAACAATTTCGTTTTATTGGAATGAACAATTTTTTTGAAGTAATATTGATGAGAGTTACCATTTTTGTTTTTTCCAAACCAAAGTGAGGCAAGCATGTTTTACAAGTTGTATTCTCCAAAGGGGGCTTATAAATATTGTAATATGTTCACCACATAAAGCTCCAGGGATTCCTCACTAAATCATACACTGTTTGTGTACCAGAGCCACGAATTATATAAGCTGAAGGTCAAAAGCAGGGAAGGGCTTTCAAAAATATTAAAGAAATAATAAATAAATCAAGGCGGATAAAATAGCTTGGAAAAAAACTTATAAGCGGAAGCTGTTCAAAACATTTGTAGTGTTGTTTATATAACCAAATATACGAGAAATTGTTACAGAGAAAAAGCAGAACCATAATAGACCGAACGTTGACGTTATCGTGCTCAGTGCACAGTGACCTAATCAGGCTTCTTTCAAAACTATACTAGACATAGAAAAAAATGTATAACAAAAAATATGGTCATTTAACATACACAAATCAACATGAACATTTTTAAATCGCAAGTTATCAAATTTAACAGAAGAACCCAATCTCTCGATCCACAAATAACAGTCGACAACTTCTTGTTACCGGTTGTTGATAATTGCAAAATCCTTGGCCTAATATATGACTCCAGACTTTCATGGAATCGACATATTAAGGAAACTAAAGGAACATGCCTTAAAAGGCTCAATATTATTAAAACTCTCTCTCATTACCATTGGGGCGCAGAAGAAACTACCTTGCTGAAAGTATATAGAGCACTAATACGCTCTAAACTCGATTACCGAAGCTTTATTTATATGTCTGCGGCTGAATCTCATTTTAAAATCCTCAACTCGGTCCATAATACAGCCATACTTGGGTGTTTGGGTGCGTTTCGATCGAATCCCGCAGAAAGTCTTTGCTGCGAGGCTTAGACGAACATCTTCTTCTCTCCTACGCAGCCGCAATTTCCTCCAATTTTTTTAATCCAGTGTATCCATTAATAACATCTACTAATCTGTCCCATGATAACCCACCATGTCATTTAAACGTTCGCCCACTCCCATTAGTAATCCACACCTTAACCAAACAGATAAACTTATCTCAAACCAGACCTCTCCCGCTCTCCAATATTCCACCTTGGTTGAAAATCCTTCCCCAGTTTGATATTTCTCTCTGCAAATTTAACAAGGACGAAACCAGCTCTAATGTTTTACGGTCAGCTCTTCTTGATCTATTGAATAGAAAACAACATGATATGGTTCTTTACACTGATGCTTCAAAAACTAAAGTTGGAGTTGGATGCTCTGTAACTCCGCACAAGAACACATCGGATCCTCCAAAATCTCATCATTCTGTAGTACAGGCGAGCTATTCGCTATCTTACAAGCCTTCAAATCTGTGCAACAATACACAAACTCACAGAAAGTTTGCACCTTATCCTCTATATATTCGATGAAAAACGCATTCACCAGCCACCCTATAGCCCAAGATATACATGACAGATATGAACTGCTAAGAATTCAAAACATAACAGTCACCATTATATGGGTTCCTTCCCACGTCGGTATAAAAGGTAACGAAAAAGATTATTGCCTTGCAAAAGAAGCCTCTTCTCTTTCCAATATCTACGACTAGTAGTTCATTTATACCCTTTTCAGAGCCCTTTCATACCCAAAAGACACCTATGGGCTATACCCTAAGATTATCAATTGCTCCTGAGGTTTTCAGGTACCCATTTTGGCGACATTGTCCCATTAGGACTTTTGTTTGCTGAAACTCTTAGTGCAGTTTTACTTTGACTTAGGCATTCAGGTTGCAGTAATCCAGATTGTCTAAGCCCGTCGAGATCTCCCCAATGGTCAGATCACCTCTTTTCGGCTTATTTCTCCTAGTTTTGCACTAGAGTTGGTGCCACAAAAGGATTTCCGGCCCCCACTAGAGTGTTTCAGTCCTCCTCTTTGCCATTTCATCAGCTTTTTCATTTTCTCCTATTAGATTGTGTCCTGAAATTCATGATAAATTTCTCGCCCAGTTTATTGAGTTTTCCTAGGAATTTCCACACCATTTTGGAACTGATTACACAAAAACTAAGTGCTCTAATGTATCTACTATCCGAGATGATGATATTCCAGTTTGTAACAATAGAATATCTATCGTTATGCAGTTTGACAATTTTTGTAATTCCGGCATAAAAACTTAGTTTTCTAGCACCGTTCTTCGTTTGCTTGAACATTTGATGTTTGTCTTAACCACCTCCAATTTTAAATCAGTAAATAAGAGTTTCCAGTGTATCTCTATCTGTTACGAATGTTTTCAAAGTTTTTCTAATTATTTTTCAGCGGTAGTTTCGTCTAAAAAAACAGAGGCGTTGTTACAGTGCTGGTAACGGAAATACTCGACTTGCACATCACCAAATGTACATAACCAGATCCACCCGAGCTTATCCTTATACTTGAACTACTCAGTTTTCTGTCCTATTTACATTTAATTTAGAATCAATTGCCGAAGTGAGATTTTCGGAAGTTTCTTGTGTGTAGCTCTACTGTCTATTTTTTATATTTTTGTATTTCTCAAGTTGGTAATACTTCCCTGAAATGAAATCGATTTAACGAAAATGTAATAAAAAATGTCATCAGAATGGAATTGAATCCAAATATTACTACCAGTCATAGTTGTACTCTTGTACTATCCAATAATTTTCTTCATCTTCCTATATTTGTAACAATAACTTATCATCAGAAAATTCATTTATGGGATTTAATCTTGACATATTCTCTTTTGCTATTTCGGTTGTTCCGATTTCCTCGATAAATCTCGATCTCTTATTATTAAGATATTATAAAGAACGTCTGCATCACGTGAATAATATGCATTGGATTTCAACTACTCCGCTTGGAAGTTATTACCCAAGGAAACGTTCATAAATATGGCGTTTGCATATAAAACGTACTCGTTTCTTAGGCAATAATTCCTACAATTCAATGGTTCAACACCGACCGTTTCATCCATGCGTTTCATGTAAGTTCTGATGTCGTAAATCGATCGGTATTATACGTGTTTATATTTGAAGTGTGTGGCAGGAAAATGTATAATATACTAACTTGACTGATTGTGTTATTTTATTCTACTCATCTCGTACTCCTTATAGATTTCGGCAACCGACAGAACTTTGTAAAAATTTTTCTAGTTATTTTGGAAGAATTCTCTTCCATTATTTCTATTAACTTGAGCTATGAATATTATTTTTCTACAGCCACTATGCAAAACATACTTTTCCACAAAAATTTTCATACACACATTTTTCTCAATCAATTTTCGGCACCGAAATGTCGAACAAAGCTACCTGTTACCCATCATCTTTTTTGATAATTTAACCTGATAGTGAACTTCCTATTGGGGTACAATTTTCAAATTCAAACCAAAAGTAAGTGAACTATTTCTCATGTATTAATTATAAAAAAATAACTCATTATGCACTATTCCAGGAATTATGAACCAGATCAAAAGAAAAATAATATCAAAGTCTATATATTATTCAATATATATATAGACTTTGATAATATGATAACAATAGCTGCCCATAGACGAAACGATCTAGTCGGCCGACGGTGTCGACCGACCAGATCTGATATACCAAGACCGCCGACTTGGTCTGTGAGCGATCGGATTTGTCGTGTCTACACATGACCAATGACCATACTTACTCCGCGAGTTGTCAAAGGATCGGTTCCTGCACATACGCTGTCTTCAAATTAGTTGGTAGATATTTGAAAGTTCGACATACTGGGTAGTGCGACTCCGTATTTTAAGCTGGTCTAAAATACCTCGTCAGTCGGTGTAATCTATGTTGGTACAAAATGGACAAAAAAACTGCTCTCATGGGTTTATGCATTCCAAAAATCTTTCAAAAAGATACTAGAAGGAAGAAAGGAACTAAATGGGTCAAGAAATGGATTTCAGAACGACGAAAATATAGTCATATGTCTTTATTACGGGAATTGAGACAAACCGAACAAGTTGATTCAAAGAATTACTTAAGAATGAGAGGTCCAATTTTTAATGAGTTACTTAGTAAGTAAGTAAGTAATGTAAAATATTGCTTGAACGGAAAAGGTCTTTTTAAATTCTTATTTATATAATCTGGGTCTTTAATATTCCACAAACATGTCCGATCTCTATATAATTCTATAATTAAACTCTGTTACTATATCTTTTGTCCACTCCATTGCACCCCAAAATTCAAACCAACAGACGCGCTCAACGACTGGTTCCTTTCGTTTGTTGCAACTACAAAATTTGACTTCTAGCGACCTGTTCCTTCACCGATGACGTATTTCACCGACCAGATCCGTCGTTCAGCACTAACGTGCGTTCCCAAATGCCAAATTGAACAGACACTGTCTGTCACATACCACGTCGCGCAAAATATCGCTTCGTGTGTGGGAGCCTAATAATACAAATCTTACAGTTATTTTCATCATAAGTTCTTTCTGTTTCCAATATAAATAAAATAATTATATTAAACACTGTATTTCTTTTATTAATTATTGTGATTGTGGAAAAAATATTGTCTACAGCTTCTATGCCAATCACTTTTCCCAGTCGATAAATTTGATCGTAGGAAAAGTGTTGCTTTGCGCACTACTATTAATCCAATATCAGTAAAAAACGGACATTTCCAAGCCACCAAACATTTAATTATAGTCTGAAACTAATTTCCCTAAACTTGACTCGCTTATATACCCGAATCGGCATAATAAATCGTAGCGGCATCCTTTCACGCTAACTCTGGATACATGATTCAATTACCTTTTGATACGCAATCCTATTTTCCTGTGATAAAATACGGTAAAGGGAAATTTACATACAAGCTATCCGCGTCCTATTAAAACTGCGAAGATTGCATCGGATGCTGTCAGGATTCACCTATATATTTACAGCTTCTAAATGCAGGTCAGAGCTTGGCCCGTTTACGTGTTGAGGCCACGATAACAGAGTAGATCCACACTTAATACTTTTACGAGGGTCATATAACATTTTTCAATAAGATTTTCCTCAGTGGTAGTCTTGTAGAAGTTTGGAAATCCATTTCCCCACAAATGAATAAATTTTGAGTAACAAACTAGGTTAAGTAAATGTCAAAGGTGATAATAATGCGAATGAGCTTTACTGAAATGATTGAGATTGGTTAGGTTCTTAAGTTTGCGAATAAGCACATGAAGTTATTGAAATCCTCACGCAACAATTGATCGTTTCAGTAGTAGATATGAAAGTTTCAATCTTTTCCCAAACGAATCGATTGGATAATGCTTGAGCAAGACTCTTAGTTAGTTTTATTGATGATACATTGCTGTGTACTGTTATTTTTATTGCAGCTTGTTGTTCAATTCCACTTTAACCTAATTCACTACCTGCAGCCGCTCGATTTGAGTGGTTTTTAGCTTGGAAACGTTTGACATCTATACCAATACGTTGTACTGTGTATTTAGTCATTTGGAAAATTCATTTATCCCAATCGGCACATTTTTATACCAACCTTCGGAATTTTTCTGCTTTCAAAAGAATGGTGTGTAAGAAATAATATTTCCAATATTATGGAAGTGCCTCGTTTTTCTAATAACTTTTTGAAAAAGCGTACTGTGCAAACATCTTCCTCACATAATGAATTGTCATCGTCTTCTCTTTGTTTAAAAAATAGAGGATTTCACTCGATACAGTTTCTTTTCCATTATTTCCGATTTCTTATACAAATGAGTGAATTTGCAGGAAGCTGCTTCTCCTCCGAGCAAAGTTAGTTAAAAATCTAAAAAAAATTTCAATTCTTTCCTTGTTGTCCTTGTAGGATTTTACGTTTCGTACAACGTACAGCTCGTTTACTTCCTAGAATTTCAACGGTGGTGTTCCAAATAATTTCAACCGCTTCCTTGTAATCTTCCCCGTGACATTTTCGCATATTAAAATCCCAATATTGCAGTATTTGTTTCAATTTATTAATGAAATTATTTGGCTCAAATCTATATACTTAAGCATCGCAAAAAGTAGAAAATTGTCGCCAGATTGATTAATTGAGTCACAACAATTTGACTAATCTCATTGTTAGTAGACTTACCAAATCGACTCATTGTTAGTGTTTAGTAATTTGTTAAGATAGTCGACAAAAACGTCAAACCATTTATTTCAGCTACTGACACCGCGATAATTGATAAAATAAAAACCGGTCAAGTGCGAGTCCGACTCGCACACGAAGGATTCCGTACAACCCTTGTACAACTATATATAAAACCATACATACAAGTGGAGCTAATATAATTTGTCCACGACTATTTCATAGTTTCAACATTTTACGTGTGCTTCTTCAGAAATAATGACGTACATCATGTACCAGTGAATAATAGGTGTGGATAATGAAAAGGTCACATAATACATAATATATTGAAGATTATTCATATATACAAATGACACAATATATTGGAGAATACTAATTTTGAAAGGACGAAATTCGAACTCATGTGAAGGATTCCTCACTTCATCAAGTATTAGCCGCAAACCATCAGGCTATGAAGATTTATGTGTTATATAGAACACCACAATGAAAATGGTATTTCCACAGTCAATACATCCACAGTTATCAATTTTACAAATTGCACAAATTGAACTGGGAACATAAATAATTGAATACCTATTGAATATATAATCTGCTAAATAACATAAGAAGTAATAATTATTAGTAATTAGTAGTTTTTCACATTTGTGATTTACATTCATAGCTTTGCACAATACCTATGAAACAAAAAGAAAAAATAGATAACCATTAGGTGGCAATCCTCTTTGAACTCGCGATCTCTCGTTTACTAGAAAGGCTCTTCCACCAACTAGGACCTAACCTATTCTAACCTATTTTTTGTACTGGTTGGTGAGGGTCGGACAAACAGGCAGGCGGACGGGCAACGAAGTCTCAGTAGTAGGCTTCGTTTTTTACTCTATGGGTACGAAACCCTAAGAATAAATGAGTGACAATTCAACTCATGTATAAAAAATCGCATATGTCACAGTGCAATTGTCACTTTGACAGCGGCAAAAGTTAGCTGAACTTTCACAGCGATAAATTAACTCCAATGTTAAAATGTCATATACCTGGAAATGTTATTGTCACTTTGACATCGATAAAAAAGGTGCATCCTTTTTTATCGCGATAAAAACTTCTCTTCCTCAATATCTAGTAAACGGACGCCACTTTTACACAATGACAATGAGATAATTATTGTTGTTGTTCATCGCTATATACTGTCGTTAATTTATCTTGCCAAAAAACACTCGAGCTTTTCTTTTATCAGATAAATTTCTCTTCAATTCAAAGTTTTGCCAATCACTAAATTGGCTCGAAAAACTGACATTAGATAAAATCGCTCCACCTTCGGTGTTGCGATTTTATCATGTCAGTTTTTCTCGTAAAATCAGTGATTGGCAAAACTGTTTCGTTGCAACGAGAAATTTATCCGATAAAAAAAAAGCTCTTGTGTTTTCACTGTTGATAAATGCACTTGTGGTTTTTTCACTTATGCATTATCAATTATCGCAGTGCTGGTTATCATAATAAATAGTTCAACATGTTTGTCAATAACTTATTGAATTTCTAAACAATAACA
This sequence comes from Galerucella nymphaeae, assembly GCA_963978555.1. Taxonomy (NCBI): domain Eukaryota; kingdom Metazoa; phylum Arthropoda; class Insecta; order Coleoptera; family Chrysomelidae; genus Galerucella; species Galerucella nymphaeae. The sequence continues at coordinate 9,744,966 of OZ021707.1, read as the reverse complement.
ATTAGCTGATTCATTGAATTGTCCTGCCGAATTACACTCGATGTTTGTATTGATATCGGGTAAATTTGTGTTGTTCAACTTCTAAACTGTTTCCTTTAGCAATTTGACATCAAACAATTCAAATTTACCCGATAAAATACAAACCTCTCATGCAATTATAAGTGCATGTGATAAGTATAAAAACCACTAGTCACTTGTCGCTGTAGAAGCTGCTGGTTACTTTTATATTTGTCAAAGTGACAATTGCACTGTAGTATAAAGCATAAGAAAAAAGCCGATTTTTTATATATACCTTGAACTGTCATCATTATGCAACTGTGAGACGCTCGACCACAGGAGGCAGAAACTATGGTAGACCCCAAATGACTTCTGCAACCAACCAGCTAGGGACCTATATGAGCTAATAGAGGAGAGGACTGGCTAAATAGGCTGTAGCCAGAATACTAGGAGGATCGACAGTAAGCCTAAGAGGCCTAGGTGGTGTCGGCAAAAGGACGGCTCCTTTTAAAAAAAAACTCATTTACAATGTTCCTACTTAAAACTTTAATATTCGAAAACCAAAAAACGTAATTAACATTTTATTTTACATTCTACAATTTGATTCGAACTACATCCCCAACTGTCTGAAAACTACTACGATAATATTTGTCGTGTTTTGAATCAATTGAAATCCGTAGTGAAAATTTCTGGAACGTCCTCGGTAAAACGTATATCCTTCGGCTAGAACCCATTCACTTCATTTTGATCTGGTTATTTATTATGATAACCGTAGTGCATGCTCCGATTTCACTGGGTTTAAGTCCTTATGAATTTTAGATTTATATGGATGAGAGTTTACACGAGATGCAAGTAATGTCCAGATTATAAATACGGTAGTTGAGTATGAGACGCGACAATGTTTTTAAATTTGAGATTTCGCACAGCGTCAGGATAACGGTCCGGAAGACTAATTTAAATTCAAATTATTGCAAATTTTAGCATCGCAGACTTATCATACTTATAAGATTTAACTAAAATGTTAATCAGAAAAGACGACTTATTACCAGCTGAAGTAATTCGACCGCTTAACATACCGAGTATTCCACTTGCATCTCATCTTTCAAACTATTGCTCATTTGAAATATTTCTACTGTAATCGGAAAAATGTAAAGTCTAGTAAAAAATTGAGCAGACTTAGTGATCTAAATTGTGTTCCACATCTTCACTATTTCTCAAACTATTGCTCATTTGAAAATGTTCATCTTAACAGCCCAGGCACTTAAACTGAATCTTTGTACCATTACCCATCAGGGGGGATCTTCAGTAATTGTAATGGTTGTATTATTTCCACTCCAATGTGCTTTTTTCTGAGTCCTTGTAAGTTCTCACAGAAGCAGAGTATGTGAGTAGGTGTTTCATCGTAGATTTCACATTTTCTGCACATAGGTTTACTAGCTTTGCCCATTCTCTGCATATGCTTTCTCGTCCAGTTTCAACAGGCTGGACAAGAGTTATCCAGTAAACTCTTAGTATGGAGGTGTCCCTGTGTCAGCCTCCATTTGAGTTGGTGTTACTTAACTAGCCAGTTCCCGACTTCCCCTCTTATGTAATCCGTGAGATTCAAAAACGGTTCCGGACCTGTAAAGGCTCCTTTAGAACCTTCTTCAGCTAACTGGTCTGCCATTTCATCCGCTGCAATCGCCTCATGTGCCGGCACCCATATTAGAGACACTTTGTTGTCTCTTGCTAGCGTTAAGGGATTTTTTACAGTTGCTTCACCAGCTTAGACCTAATTGTTGGATTTCTGATAGCTTTAAGTAGAGCATTTGGAATGTTAGGAGTTATAATAGCATATCATAAACGAAGGTGGCGACAATTATTATTGATCGAGCACCAAAACTATATCGCGAGTAGTTTCGCCACTGTATATCGTGTGATGGACGCTCAAAACCATTCTACTTCCAAGTCCAACAAAAATCGCACTGACGACAATCCTTATAGGTTACATTTAACAATAACATTTCAACAATAAGGAGAACTCATAACATTTTACTTGCATTTAGATGAGAAAACTCATGTCTCTTTGTTTAATCAAATTGCAATGAAATTTCGCTTACGTTCTACTTTATTTGGTCTATTTACATACATTTAGTCAATTGAAAAACAAAGCTTTTAGCATAAGTGAAATGAATTTTATATTAAAGGAGTCAGTCTCCTAAATGTTGGCAATACATTAAACAATTTCTCAAGAAGTAAGTCGCGTTTTCTAAGCTTGATATAAACGTTTAGTCATTTATGCTGTTAATTTTTTTCAACTAAATACAGTGTCCAATCCATTTCTCAACTTTATCTACGAATATGTCTGTTACTAGTGGAGGTGGTGGATTTATAAGAACTCCGCCGTGATACTATTATCATTAGAGCGACTAGGTGGCTGGCAATCTTCTAGAGTGGCGAAAGGCTCTGTAAATCATATATAAATGACAACGCTTACGCGATTACCGATGCAGTACTACAATTATTATAAACAATCGTTCATTACCATCAGTAATAAGGTGCCAACGTGTATATTATCTCTGGTACCAACGACTAACAACTATTTGAATTGTTATTAACAACTATAACAATAAAGTTTGAATAATTGTGATTTCTTTTATTTCGTAGGAGGAAATAGATGGACGTAGAAAAAGTTTTGTAGGTAACACTCTTGAAATATTTATAAATACGCATATATACAAATGGTTTGAAAATGAAAGAAGGGTTAGGATGTGGAGTTTACTCGAGGGCACTAGTCTTGAGGACTGAGTGGGAGATGGGAAAAAATACCAGCGTGGTTCGAACAGAACTGGCTGCTATCTCAATTGCCACAAAAGAACTAACCAGAAAAGGAATTTCTGGCAAAAACATAACAATCTGCACTGATAATAGGAAAGCCCTATTAGCCTTGAACAGACAACGTGTTACATCGGGTACTAGAGTACCACCATGATTCAGCTAACGCCTCGGCATATAACAATATTATCCTGAAGTGGGTAAGGGTATGAGGGAACGACAGGAGTGAAGGTAATCGCATTGCCGATTCTTTGACCAGGGACGACTTCGACAATTGCGGAACTAAACAAAAGTTACACCCATGGTCAATCCCTTAAGAGATGGGATGGAATCAAAGGATCCAGTCTTGCCAGAATTACCCTGGGTAACACTGGAAAGCTGGCGCCGACGAAATATTTGGCGATGACCAGGAAAAACCTACGTATAACAGTAGAATTTCATACTGGCCAAACTAAGGAAACACCTGCATACTATGGGGCTGGTGGACACACCTGTGTGAACAGGAAGATGAAGCTGTCAGGCATGTCTTATGCAAATGTCCGGAGTTATCGTCAATAAGAGAGTGTGAGTCTTGGCCTACACCTGCCGAAATAAGGAGATGTCTCCTAGTGACCTGTCCACCTTCCTAAGAAGGACAGGATGGACGATGACCTGGGAGGACAACTCATCGGGAGGATGTACAATGGGTCACATGTGGCCTGAGTGCTGTGAGCCAACACTCACCCTTCCTACTCTACCGATACAGACTGAGATATACTCTTGAAATTTTTCACTTCGTGGTAATGGGTTACGTAATATACTATTAAATCAACTTGACACAATTTTAACACCAGAGAAATGACAGTCTTCACGTTAACTTGGTCCTTGGTTCTCGAATTTTCTTATTTGTTGGTTTTTGTTTTCTTTATAAAATATTGAACGGACAACCATAAATAACATGTAGCTCTGCGAATTTTCTTCTCGAAGTTCATTTCGAGCCATTGCAAGACATTATTATTGCCCTGATCCAAGGTTTGCTCCGAACTCTCCGTCTTTTCTTCTGTATGCTTCCAGCTGTGTATGTTAAAGCCACTACTAAGCTCATGAAAGTCAAACCTAATGATTTTCACTTTGCCATGGGACTCATTTGATCTCTACAGGCTGTAGTCACCCAGTAGAGTCTTTGATTATTTACGCCATACTGGATCTTTCCAATGATCGGATTTTTTTTCTGGCATAATCTATTTCTTCCGATATTACATTGAAAGAGCAAGGTGGTTGAGGCTCCCAAAAGGGTATTCCAGTCCCCCTCCTTTCTATTTCATTTTCTCCCATTCCAGTGTGTTCTGGAATTCACAGTAAAGTGACTATATTGTTCTCACCTAGTTTATTCAGTTCTCACAGTTTTAATAATATCCGACTTTATATTAATCATTCAATATTAAACTACGTTTTTATCGTGACATGAATTTCCGCTTAAGGTTTTTCCCAAGCTTTCGGAGTATTTGGTTCCTGGTCCATATGCTCCTGTCCCAGTTCTTTCCATTGCTTTTGGAACAATATGGTTGAAAGGCTACCAAATGTAGCGGCAAATGAAAAAATTCGACAACTCAATTCAACGACTTACTGAGTATCCGATATTTCTCTCACTATTTGTTAGTCGCAATTTTCCTAGAAATCATTCCATCTAAGATGAATCAATTCAAAATTTCACATCGTAATATATTTTTGCTTACCACAAAAACGATATATTGATTCATAAATGAAATAATTGGAAAAATAACACAATTAAATAAAATAAATGAAATTATACCTTTAACATAATAATAGTTTGATATAGGTAATTAAGTTTTATTATTACGAGTTATGGGAATCCATGATGATAGATCATCTGCCAAACCATTATTTATCGCTTATATAAGAAAAATATAAACAACAAATAATATAATTTTATTGTTTGTTTAAAGACAAACACTTTTACATCTTTGATGTTAATATTGGTGATAAGTAGAGGAAATTTGTTGATTGTTTTAATTCAGTAGTGATGATGAATATAACCTGTGTTATTTAATTTAGTTATTTGTTTGAGAAATTGCGAGAAAAGAACTAAAAACAAAAAGAAAAATATTTCATCTCAGCGGAGAGCCAATCCACCAAACTTTTTTTTATTGAACCAGAACGAATTTAAGCAAAGTAAAAGTGCATTTGAACCTATTTCTTAACGACCCTTATGCGAGGCTTATAAATGTCTTCATCACCGTGGTGTATATACAATTTTTTCCACTACTATTAAAATTAATGGCGTCTGGACGCCAGGACGTTCAGACCTGAATTGACCTAAAATGGACGTCATCTCGACTTCTCGTGCTATATGATAATATGACCATAATCAGTTTCAGAATGAGATTGGAATAGGTTTGTTCCAACTAAGCGAAATGATGCGTACATAAACGTCACGATCATGCGCATGACAAAATTTCTGTTCCAACAAGTTCCGACAATTCCACGGACTGATAAAAATGCGTTCCAACAAAAACTGGACACGTTCATGAACTTATCGGCGAACGATCATTTTTATCAGAGATTTGGATGTAGAACCGTTTGTCCAAACTGTCATGTTTTAAGGTTAGGTAATGGTAAATAAACATCAATCATACATAAATGAAACGTGCACTTAAAATACAATAATAATGGAATATTATATTATCAAACGAGCAATTAATGAAAGCTAATATGCACTATGGGTGACGTTATCGGAGATATTCCAGATAGGTCATACATGTGATTTATGTCTCTTATTCAAGCATGCGTTGGCAGATTGCTCGTCTCAATTGAGTAGATCGTTCTTTTTGGTGCTTACTCATATCACTTTATCTCAGATCACTTTTACTGGAGTGAGCTGAGATCTCAGTCGAAAAGAACACACGTAATATATCAAAAACTGACAGCTTACTTATTAGTCAGACGACGGGGTGAACGTTTCTTTAAATTATGTATAATTTTCAGCTTGAATTCGGCTAGTATTGGAAAAATTGTACATACACCATTGTGGTGAAGACATTTATAAGCCTCGCACTTTATTCCGCTCGAGGCAAAGCCCTTCGCGAAATAATTTTGGTGCTCAGTAAATAATAATAGTCTTCACCACCTTGGTGTATAATATACTATTATATTCATTAGGCGTATAAAAAATAGCTAATGCCACTCTCATGTTATGGTTGTTAATATATGATCGTTGCATGATATACCATTATGATGTCGATACTAATATGTATTCCTTCGTTTCAGAATACTTCAAGGTTGTGGCTTAAAAATGGTACCGAGCGATGCGTTACAGCCTTTAGGCAAACTTATGACCTTGTGAGTATGTTAATAATACATTTAAATCAACCAATATTTATATATATTATATAGGATATTTTTCATTTGGATGTGTTAAGGGAGCCAGTGGTAAAAATTGTATTTGCAGAGAAAAAATCAATACTAAAAATTGAGAACTGTAGTAGATAACCATTGCAAAGAAGCAACTGAAGATATTCATCTTCTTCTTAACTTTTTGGTAGGTAATTTTGAAGATATTGTTTCTGTCATGAAATTTTGTTTTTTTTTCATTGTTGAACCCTTTTACCTATTTAAAGCACGCCCCAGTGTGATGTCTAATGGTAGAACCGGAAGTTGGCCATCTTTGAAAATATTTTACCCTATACAGATAGTTTCAACTCGACGTAGTAGTAGAGTGAAAAGAACTGAGAGAAGGGCAAAAAATTAGGAACGAAGAGAAAAACTTGAAGGAATTTATTTAAAAACCATTTAATACAGTTTGTGTTATCCTAAAATTATGAGACCTTTATGAAACGTCGCAATATAAAATGTCCTAAATGTATCACAGTCGTGTTTCCTCTTTAGACACGTCTTTTTTACCTCTTTTTAATAATTGTTGAATTTCCTCTAAAGTTTTGCCTTTCGTCTCTGGAATGAGGAATAAGGACATTATACCAGCCAGAGTATTACAAAAAGCGAACAAATAGAAAGGAGCGTAAAAACCCAATAAAGTATTCACGTAATAAAATATATAATTGGTAAGGAAACTTCCCAGTCCAAATGTTAGTACCATAATAACCATCGCTTTTGATTTAATACTAGCCGAATACAATTCACTCAGCATCAAAGTTGGAATGATCGTAATTCCGACCGAAGCAAAAACTTGATATATCACCATGGTAGCTATAGGAACCCATTTATAAGGGCTTAAATCCACACTTGTATACGAATCGAGGTAGTAAAACGTAGCCATTACATACAAAACTCCCGCTGTACATAACATCGATGCTAAATAAGAAGTTCTTCTGCTCAATTTACTCACCACAAACAGCAAAACTATCAAATTTAAACCTACTTGCAAACCAGTGTATATCATAGAACCAACTTCGTGGCTAATGTTTCCGCCAGATTTTTGAAAAACAAATTGAGTGTATGTTATGAAAACAATCATTCCCGACATTTGCTGGCTGAATCTTAAAAATATCCCAGCCGTTAAAGCTTTTCTGTTACTTTTTATTTTGAATAAATCCTTCCACGTTCCGGACTCCGACATCTGCCGTGCTACATCAGCTTTTAACTGGTTGAAAATAGGTTCGATGTTGGTGGTTCTCCTGAGGAATATTAAAGATTCTCTGGCTTTGTCTTCTTTTCCGTGCATTAAGTAAAAGTAAGGTGATTCTGGCATCATCGAAAAAAGTACTAGAAAAAGCATCGGTAGAGGTATACATATGAAGGAAGTTGCTCTAATTTCGCAGTAGCTACCAATTACGTTAATTAAAAATTCTCCTATGTAATAGGAAATAGCTAGTAAGTTTCCCCAGCTACCTCTTACAGCTGGTATGGCAATTTCACCAACGTATATAGGCATCGCCGCGAAAAATATCGCGTCGGATAAGCCTGCAAGGACTTTGGCTACATAAAATACATATACAGATTTCCCGAATCCCAAACATAACCAAGCGATTATTTGAGGCGCTGATATCATTAGAAGAGTTCTTTTTCTTCCGAAAGTGTCTGGCAGTCTTGAGAACAGAGGAGATACCAATAACATGGCCATTGGATGGATTGTGTTGAAATGTGAAGCTTGTTCTTCGGTGATGTCATAGTTTACTTTGTCTTCGGTGATTTTGATGAGAAATGGCGAAGCCCATGAGTATAATAAGCCGTTTGTTATACCAGCGAAAGTACCTAAAACAAAAAATTTTAATTAAAAGGATTGTCTAGTGAAAAAGTAGCTCTGAATAGTAATCAGTTAAAATATCACAATAACTTCTTGTAACTTGACTCCAGATTTTGTCAAATTACTTATACAGCGGAGGAAAAACTGAAATGTTTGGTTATTTTTACCCCTTGGCTAAGACGTGTCCATTTACAGATCTGGTTTTTACCTGTTAGACAATTTTTGTACTAATTTCTAGACTGCAGAATTTATGGTATCATAGAATGGACCATATCTCTTAGTCCAGGGCGAAGTTAGGTCGTGAAATGGAAAAGATTTTCACTAGATATTTCACTTCTTCAAACGGAAGTACATATTTCCCTCGACATTAACACGCTCAAGGTCGATTTATATGAAATTATTAAACGTCATAAGCCATCTCATCACATATGAGATAGATGAAGTTTTGACACAACATAGCCATAATATTTCACGATTGCCGCCATACCACCCATATTTAAATCCGATTAAGTTGGTATGGGCATATTGGGCATCTCTTAAACAGTATGTGGCACTTGAAAATGTATCATTCAATATTTACGGACGTTCAACAGTTATGTGATAACTTTTTCGACGAAGTTGGTGCTGATGAATGGAAAAAACGTTGTGATCATTCGATGGAGTGAGAAGAAAAGTTCATGGAAGGAGAGCCTTGAATAGACGAAGTTACAGACAATTTTATTATTTATTTAGGTGAAGATTCTAAATCGAAAAGCGAAACTGAACTCAGTTATTCCGACTCTGAATGATTGTTTTTTGTATCGACTTTTATATTGATTTTATCAATTCCTATTCAACCAACATTATCAAATATTGTTTTATTCCTTGAGGTTTGATCAACAAATAAACGCATTTTACACATTTATTTAAATTTATTTTGTCAGAGGTAATTATTTACTCATTGTACTTAGTTAGTTTTTCTGAATATTAATAGGTTATTTGATCGAAAGTTGTGAATAACCTATTAACATTAAAATGTCATCAATATTAGATTGGGAAGTACATTCTCCAAACATTATGCAATTAGTAGATGGTTTGGGCTCTTTAGAATAATTATTATCGCTATCTGTGACAATGAAATATATCTATAGGATTTACCTAATTAAGAAAATTTATTCAGATTGAATTTCACTCATCAAACATTTTTAATACGTATTTAGTACGAATAATTTAATAGTATTGCAAATTCTAAACAAATGAATAAACATTTTAGAACACAAAATAAATCGCAAATTAGTTCCAATAAGTAAATCTCAGCATTTATTTTAGTCCGCATTATTGTTTGCCTTTCTGTTTTCCGAATTCTTTCTCTGTTTAACACTAACTGTGGTTTCGAGCATCTGGAAGCTTTTTCACCGTTCACGTCTCAATCTGTCCGCTGTACAGGTAGTACTTTCCTAGATTTGTGAGATTCTGTTCGAGCTTGCGATACAGCTTGCAAGCATAGCTTGGAGCACGTGAAAGGCAACAGTTTTTTGCCAATAACTTTTTTAGATTTGATTGTACAAAAAAAATGATTTTTCAAATGAGAACCCCTGTATATTATATCGAACTCGGATTGCTTACATTTTTTTGAAACATTTGATATGAGGCTTTGACAGATCGTTGAGTTACCCACAATTTTCACTTAAACGTGTCCATACCTTTCGAAGGACTTTGTATATTGCAAAACCTTATATCAAATGCTTCAAAAAATGTGAGCAATCCAAATTCGGTATAATATACAATCAATAGATAATAAGTTGAAGTCTCATGAACAATAACAAAACATTTTTTCACTTTTCCACTCATTTTTCACGAGTTTTATTGAAAAAAATGTTTTCTCCAAGTTTTCCTTGAATTTAACATTGAAAAATGTATTGATGTATTCATCAATATTTTGGAAATGTTTGTCTTCAGAATCCACGTACTCGTTTAGAAGGGAAAAAATTTCAAATCCGATCAATGAAAGTGAAGAAAACAAAGCTCAAAGATCAATAGCCAATGATCTGGTCTGGAAAATATTGGTTGGCTCACGACTAAATGCATCTGTTCTGTTTCCAAAAAAAATGTTTTATGATGTGGCTTTTGGCCTCTATTTCAATACGACCTTTTCAGATCTAGATTACATTCTCCAACCTGACTCTTTTTCAAAAGTCTATTAGGGTGGAGACTGATCCTTCCATTATAACTCTCTGCCAATAGCTTTCCTTCGCCCAATGTAAAAAACCACATATTATTTGCCAGGCTATCGAACTGACATAGAATGTGTTCTTCCGTTTCTTCCTTTAGGTGACCAAACCTGCACATATCTTCGTTTGTCAATCCCATCAGCTTTAAATGTCTATTGAGCTTACAATGCCCCGTTATCAGACCCACTACAGTTTTACAGTTTTCCTAACTTTGGCCATCAGATCTGCTGTTATGCATACAATGGATCTTTTTCATGTTATAGTAAAGCTATTCAATTGGTTTTGCGATGGGTTATAAGTAAAACTCAGTTCAAAAACAAGTAGTTGGTTTCCAATATTTTGAAAGTTAAGGTAGCTCCATAATGTAGTTGAAGGAATTTTAAACATACCTAAATATATTAAATTTTCAGTTACTTTCCATGTTATAAAATATTTCGAACCATTATTTCAAAAAGGTTAACATGTATCTGTAGAGTAGATAGAGTGAGTGTAGGCTTACAGCACTTAGGCCACATGTGACCATCCTCCCGAGGAGTTATCCTCCTAGGAGATCATCCATTCTGTACTTCTCAGGAAGGTGAACAGGTGATTAGGAGACATCACCTTTATACTGGCAGGTGTTGACTCACCAAACACACACTCTCTTATTGACGATAACTCCGGACACTCGCATAGGACATGCCTGACAGTTTCATCTTCCTGTTCACACATCCTGCATAGAGATGTGTCCACTAGCCCCATAGGTTAACATGTATTTGTATTTGATTTCCTGTTTCTTCGTACGTTTTTTCTTAATTGTATGTTGGGTGAAAGAGCATATTATAATCTCTTAAGAAGCACGTGCTGCTTTTACTTTTAGGTGCCTCTGACGCAAATATTTAACTTGGTAATTTTTTGTTTTATTTGTAGCCAATAAAAGTATGTTTTATTATTATCATTAATAATCAACAGCTTACTTAGTTGATATAGAATTATTCATGTGGCTTCAAGAGATGAAATGCACATAATTTAACTCGCTTAATTTGCTTATTCACTTTCATCGTGACTTAAGCAATTGACGAATAGCAGGTTAAACAACATTGTGATGTTATAGAGGCATATTATTATTTATGTTAATAGGACGTAGATGGTAGAGGTATTTAATAATTCATAAAGACATCTGCAATTCTAATTACTCGATATTTTTAGTTCTTGGAAGTTTGAGACGAAAATAGATTTTGGGAAAATCTATTGGTATAGAATAACTAATTTGCAGTCTTGAACTCTTGAACGAACTTTACATGCTAAGACATTTCATTAAATCACTACCAACAATTATAATAAAAAAAAACACTAAAACTTGTCTTTGGTCTTTCGCCTTTCAAAATCCTCGAAAAAATACTGGTTATCTAGTGAACATAAATGTTATAATTTAGTTCGAATCAAGCTAAAAAATTCTGAAATTATTTTATTAAGTTCATCTCTCAATTCATGCATTCGCTAATTTTTAAACACCCCGTACAGATTACTTTCTATTTGAATGTTATTGGAAAGTACTATTCATTGAGTTTTCTACTTACTTGTTTTTGCATTATTGATCAGATTAAAAAAAATACGATTACACACACTTGTATTAACAGTAAGTAATCGTGCCGTGGAATACCCAAGACAAATTTCTTTCAATGAATTGAATAGTAGTTAATTGCTACTTGCAGGTGCGTTTATTAAAAGTGGATATATTGAAATAAGTAAACCACAAAAGCCAAGAAAATTTCCGTTATGGGGAATTTCCTACAGCTTTATGAAACTTACATCACGGATGACTGAAAATTTAGTCCAAAGGAAATATGATGAATAATCGACTCAGAAGCGGTAATGCATCCATACTGGTTGCTCCCTTGCATACAATTGAATCATTTGAAAAGTAGATGCTTTGCCCCGAGTGGAATAAGGTGGAAGGTGGAATTTTTTCCACTACTAGCCAAATTTAAAACGAAAATTGAAAATAATTCACCACGAGAAGCGTTTATTCCGTCGTGTGACTCATGTGTGACTGACAAGTAGATACACTGTCAGTTTTCGATATACTATAAACGTACATGATAGTCATATTGACTATTGAAATAATGCTCATTATAGTACTAGTGGTAAAATAATCAGAAGAAAGAACAAAAAATAGTATATGTCAATCGTATATTTGTTTCGCCCAGTTTGCACTGCCGAGGCGTTATCTGGGCTCAACAATGATGATAGCCTTTTACTCCTAGTAACATTATGTAGGTACTATCACACTTTTAAGTATATACTGTTGTCAAGCCCAAATAATACTCCTTCATGTGATTGATTCTCAATATTCCCTGATTTTTGAAATTATCACTTTCGCTACATGTATATAAAACTCACACTGTGTGTATCGATAATTTTATTTGATAAACATCTTGTATTGGAATATTAGTAAGACACCTCAAAAATCACTTTAAAAATCTATCCAATTTTTCAAATATTTTTATGCTCATAAGTTTGACTTGACTAAAAATTATTTACAAATAATTCCTGTCACAATAATGCATATCAATATAGAATTACGTATAAACCAATCTGCTACAATATTTGTTTACAAATCTTTAAAAAAGTTTTGCCAAAATGTTGGAATGCGCTGCTAGAATCTGGATATTTTCATTGTAAAATTTCACGCTTTTGATTAAAAAAAATACTCACTAATAATTATCGCTACAATTTGTGGCCACTGTTTTTCTTCATTATTTTTCGAATTGGGTAGACACAAACTAAATGGAAACGGAATATCGACCACCATCTTCACACTACTGCTTCCAGCACAATCACAAACGTTCGATTAGATTTAATAGAAATTCCAGTTTCTTCAGTTAGATTGGCAAGGTATGAAAAAGTTCAATCGTAAAATTTTGAAATATATATGTTGTTGAAGTCACTGGGATTTTTATTTCAGGCTTCCATGTAAATTATGCGAATGTTTACCATAAAATTATTGATGAATAATTTTCTTTAACAAGAACACATCGAGTGAGATGGACATTGTTTTTTTTTATTTATTTTGTTTCACTACCACTCACGACACTGGTGTTTTCAGGACTGAATGTCATGTCATGTGCATAATCTATAAATAAAAAGAATGCGTATAACTGGTTTTCGGGTGTACCAGGTAGGATTGGGAAATACGCAATTCTTCGATCTGGAAAGGAGGTTAATTCCCTCCAGGCTAAGTAACTGTCGTACGCGCGCTGATTTTTTTTCACTTCTGGGTAATTCCATGAATTAACACGACTTAGAAATATTTTGAATTATGAGATAAACAAATTTTAATTTGTTGAAATCTACATAATATTTAAACTTAAAATTGTGACGCGCTTCGCTAACACAGTAGCGTTATCAAACGAATGGAGTTATAATGAGACATTTTCAATTTTACAATGCCTTATACGGATATTAACAATGAAATTATTATCTATTTACATGGAAATAAAATAAAAAAAGGAAAAAAATGTGTCTTAATATGAAATTAACTAAAGTATTTAACTAGTTTGCCTGGAAACTCATCCACAACAATCCTATAGGATCCTTTCTAGGTAAAAAGGTTTAATAAGGAAGAATTGTTGATATCTATTTGGTCGTTAAGAAGATTATCTGAATATTTGTTTTTATTCATCTTACCAAAAGATTTAATTGGAAGGATTTAGGTTCTTCATTCAAAATATCAAAATTTTATTCAAAAGAGTTTTGGTTTGCTAATAAATGATTTGAGTAGTTGGAATTTGATTTTTGGTGGTCATAGCTACGCTTGTGTTTTGAAATTCTAGTTTTAAAATTCCTAAAAGCCTATATAAATTTTGTCACAGTTGACATTACCACATTTTAATTCATAAACTCCTGATTTATTTAGTTTTGAAGATTTGGATTTGTTGTTTTCAATGGATTTGGATGAATTGTTATCGGTTTTGAAGCAAATATTCAAGTCTAAAGTTCCTAAAAATGATTCGATTTCTAAGGATGGTATTACAAAGTATGTAAGGCTTCTAAATTGGTTATTTTTGTTTTCATCAGAAGGAAATACTTGTTCTTGGGTATGTTTTCGTATCTTTTTATTTATGATATTGTCAATTAAATTTGGATCGTGAATATTATTAACAGCTATTTGTATTATTTTATTTAGATCGTCAATATTTAATGGAACTGTTGAAAGACTATTTGTATCATACTATTTTTTTTTGTTTTTCGCACCAACCAAGTTGGTTATTAGCGATGGCTCTAATTAGGTATGTAATCACAGCTTATAGAGTAGAGAGGTATTTGGCAGATATTTATAAATATTATCCACATCGCAATCCTTTCCTAGCAAGGTATTCATGTCATTTGGGAAATTACATTTTTGTCTTTGCAATGTGTATAATGTACATTCTAATGGTATATGTTTTACATTTAGTTCACGGTTACAAATTATACACATAGGTTAATCAGATTTACGTATTAAATGTTCATGTGTAAGTTTAGTGTGACCTATTCTTAGTCTGGTTATTACGACCTGTTTTAAGCGGTTACTGCACATTCGCGGCCAGTGTTTGACACTTTCCTTTATTTATTTTAATTTTTAGAGTGTTCCTTGCCACTCCGATTGCCACCGAGAATTAATTTTCATATTGATGTAGGTTTTCACGTCACTGTAAAACGCACTGTTCACTTTATGTACATAATAGTAACGTCTTTTGCATGTTTGTCAGCATCTTCGTTTCCTTGTATTCCGAGAGGGCACCCATAAGAATCTGACATCCAAGTTGTTGTTTTGTAGTTGTTTTTTAGTTCAAGAGGGTTGTTAGTGTAAATATTTTTCAAGATACTATTATGAATAATATTGTAATAATTTTATTTCCATGTAAATAGATCATAATTATATTGTTTATATCCGTAAAATTTAGTGGGGACTGTATAAATTAAAATGTCTCATTATACCTCCATTGATAAAGCTACTGTGTTAGCGAAACGCGTCACTATTTTAAGTATAAATATTATGGAGGTTTCAACACATTAAAATTCTTTTATTCCATATTTCAGTTTGGATCTACATCAAGTAAAAGCCCCATCTATTAAAAATATTGTATTGCATAAATTCAAAGTAATTACATATATTCATAATTCATTATTTTCTTACAATCGTCATTGTTTAACTGGATTATTTTTCAATATTGTATGAATGAAAATATTCAAATTATTCAAGATTATAAAAGTAAATGAATAAAAATCACATTATTATCAATATTGTTCCAGCCTTCGTCTTGTGTGAAAATGAGGAGCGGGAAATTGAAACAAATAAAAAACAAATACAGAGATGATTTTGAAAATATTTTTGTGGAAGATTAAAATGTATATTCAATTCCGAGATATTTAATTGTCAACATGATGAGCCTACAACAGTCGCAGTTCACTACAAAGTGAATAATAGTACGCTCCATGCATTTAGTTTATTCCCTGGCAATATACACTCTGAAAGTTCCATGAGCTGAGAGGAACTGGATGTAGAAATAATTTATTTTTAAACTGTCATTAGTAAACTTCACACTCAAAGTTGCTTCTCTTTTTTAGATTTCTCACTACATCTTCTCTGCCACTTAGATATTGCTAGCTCAGCACCGGAAGCAAGCTGTGAAACGTTCTCACAGTAGAGTCTAAAAACATAATTTTCATGGTCTTTTAATACACAATAATAGGACTCTGGGAAAATCCAAATGAAAAGATTTGTTTTCTTGCTGATTGATAGTGTGTTAATCTTCAAACAGAAAAACTTCTACATCTTTTGGTGTCCCAAATATTTGAAGCCATCAGCAATCCCATTTATAATCAGCTCTGTAGCTCTTGTAAATGAACTCATACGCACATGTTTGCCTCCACAAAAACTTATTTCTTTTACCTAAACCAAATGATAGAAAAATCAAAACATTCAAGAAATCAAGCATATAAAATTCATCTCTTGACCATTTTTGTTTTTAGGAAACTAAATAATAAAATCGTCTTATTTATGGTACTTACTGCATTCTTTAATTGTGCTTGTGTACTTTGATATTGCTCAAGCACATCAAGTTCTATTTGCGACCACTCAACTAGCAGGTTTTACAGCAAGTATTTTCGGTTAGAAAAAGAAACTGATAATTATTAATTTCAACTCTTTTTCGAATTTGGCTGAATACGATCCTGATGATTTTATTTATTGAATTCAAGGCTAGATATATGTGTCAAAATAGTAGATAAAATAAACGACATACCGAAAACTCGGTTATATGGTTCATACAACAGCCTTTTTTGGGTGCGTCATCGTTTGTGACGTATATTCGGGTTTTGGGTATGTCGTTTATTTTATTTGCTATTTTGACACATATCTAACCGTAAATTTGATAAATAAAATCATCAGGATCGCACTCAGCAAAATTCGACAAGGCTTATATGAAATTAATAGTTACCAGCTTCTTTTTGTAACTGAAAATACTTGAGAACTCTCAAAATGCTGATGTTTTTCTGTGTATCTAGGAATATTTTTCTATTATTCGAATAAATATAACAATAATATTCATATTAACTTTTCATAAATAATAATTGACCGTGAACAACAAAGTACAGACCTGACATAGAACTGTCAGTGGGACAGTAGAAAAAGATGTCAGACACATTGACAATACGAAAGGTATATCTGCATGCCTATTTTAAATAAAGAAATTTCTCACGATTGATAGGTCGTGCTTGCGCTTGATCTGAACATCAACCAATCAAATTTTGGTAAGTCAATGATTAGGATTGACGTTTGTAATAAATTTAAACGAATCATTATTGCGATATTTTGATTAGGATTAATCAAAGACCTGACTTTTTTTGCATTTCTTTCCACGTAATGTGTTAGAAAGACATTAACAAACGATGACGCACACCAAAAAGGCTGTTGTATGAACCATACGTCACAAAGGATGACGCAAACCAAAAAGGCTATTAAATGAACTACTAACTTTTTTAGGCACGTTTAGAGTATTATGTGCTATATTAACTGCATTATTCTCATTAACTTTTGCACAAGAGGCTGAAGGATCATCTGAAAGGATTGAAGACTCCATATTTATTTTTTTCTCTATTCCATTCACATTTCTATCGCCTTCTCTATTTTTATCTCCTAAAAACATATATTAATTGAAAAATGTCACAATAATCTGAATAATCCAGATCTGTCACTATCTAACTTTACTACTTCAATCCAGTTCTCAATCAGCTCACTACATTTTTATCCAAAAAACATACTATTTAACTTAGGCGGTTATAGCAAATTATAGCTATGGTTCATACAACAGCCTTTTTGGTGTGCGTCATCGTTTGTTAATGTCTTTCTAACACATTACGTGGAAAGAAATGCAAAAAAAGTCAGGTCTTTGATTAATCCTAATCAAAATATCGCAATAATGAACCGTTCAAATTTATTACAAACGTCAATCCTAATCATTGACTTACCAAAATTTGATTGGTTGATGTTCAGATTAAGCGTAAGCGCGACCTATCAATCGGGAGAAGTTTCTTTATTTAAAATAGGCATGCAGATATACTTTTCGTATTGTCAATGTGTCTGACATCTTTTTCTACTGTCCCACTGACAGTTCTTGTTAGGTCTATACTTTGTTGTTCACGGTCAATTATTATTTATGAAAAGTTAATATGAATATTATTGTTATATTTATTCGAATAATACAAAAATATGCCTAGATACACGGAAAAACATTAGCATTTTGAAAGTTCTCAAGTATTTTCAGTTTAGAAAAAGAAGCTGGTAACTATTAATTTCATAGCCTTGTCGAATTTTACTGAATGCGATCCTGATGATTTTATTTATCAAATTTAGGGTTAGATATGTGTCAAAATGGCAAATAAAATAAACGACATACCTAAAACCCGAATTTACGTCACAAACGATGACGCACACCAAAAAGGCTGTTGTATGAACCATAGTTCCATCCATGTTCCATCATCACTATTTTCCAACAGTTCAAATGAAGCAAATTTCGGTAGTTTTGTCTTCACAACTTTTTTCCTTTTAGAACCTTCATTCTTCATTTTTGCTGGGCTCGATTCATTTTCGGAGTCCAAATCCCTGTTTTCAGTGGTCTACTCAACTTTTTTTGGCAGTCATAACTTTTTAAATATTACCAAGAAAAGTATAGATTCACCAATATAAAATAACATGAGAAATACGAAAAAGTCATATAAAATAAATTGTTTCTTTTTGGTAGAATCTGATGATTTCGTCAAGTATCCTCTGAAGGTGTACAGTTTACAAGGGCTTTGGCGACTTTATCCTGACTCCAAGGAGACCAGTAATATTTATCTCCTTTTGGCCAAGATGTGATGGGTACAGCTGCATCATACTCATCTGGAAATATAATTACTGCCCCCAAGTTTTCTATCTAAAATCCAGAATAAGTTTTCTATGCAAACGAGCTGCAGATTTAACGAGTCCGAAGGACGAGTTAAATGTGCTGCTTCGGTTTTACGAGATATATCTTCGATTATTAATCATATCACGAGCTTATATTTAATGAGAGAATATAATGAATTTATAGTGACGTGAACTGTCAATATGAAAAATTACCCTTAGCAACGAACCAAAATAAGGTGATAATTTCTTTGTTTTTTATCATCGCTGTAATAGACATGTATCTAGGGAGATTCTCAATATTGATTGGTGTAAAGCATGTCACGTGACATATGAATTATATTCTCTGTGAAGTATAATGTAATAGTTATTTACGTAACTAGTTATGAAAAGTGCGATATTGTTAAACGAGCGTAATATTTGCCAAAACGAGCGCTATATAGCGAGTTTTGCAAATTACGCGAGTTGAACAATGTCGCTCTCTTCATGACGTGTTTACGTACAAAGTTTTATCTAATTCCGCGCTTATATAATATTTAATAAAATTTTCAATTAGAATGAAAATATTAAGGTAGAATCAAATGTTACTATGGAAACAGTCAGAAACAGTTATGTAAAGTCTTTACATAACTGTTTTTACTACTTTACATAACCGTTTTTTGGAGGTTATGAAATATGTGACGTTACCTAACGTCAAAGAGTAACGTAAAGTGTCACATTTCATAGCGGAATTAGGTAAAATATTTTTAACAGGTCGGTGATGTCAAAAAATTCAATTCAATTTTCAATAATTAATCAATGGAGTGATATCTCTAAGACTTTAAAAAGCTACTAGGTAGTACGTGAAACTATCAGTTGAATAACCCAAATGACCATTTTGTTCAAATATACTAATAATATTTCTCGTTAAATAAAATTCGAATTTACTAGAACAAAATTGAATTGCTCAACTCATTTTTTTTTTCATTCAATCATTTCTATAGATTATTTTTTAACGTTTCTTGAAACCAATAAAATGCTTCTTTATTTGTCACAAGGGTAAGTTTCATCCAATATGTCATTATCATAGTGGAAATGAATCTCTTGTAAAGCAGCACATTTAACTCGTCCTTCGGACTCGTTAAATCTGCAGCTCGGTTTTACTCGAAAATATCATCGATGATAATCATATCACTTGTTATATTACGTATGAGGATAAGTTTTTTATCAGAACACTTAAATCCATCATTTTTAATACATATTCTAAGAAATAGCTACTGCAACAAGTTTCTGACGGGGAAAAACTTTTTATATTAAATATAAATAAAGAATTACTGCGAAAATGTTTGTAAACAATCAAACTGTCTTCCGTGGCTCATAGCCAATTCTGACGATTTCATTGTCACGATTTAACTACGACACAATGTCCAATAATAACAAGTTGATATATTTATCTCGTCAACAATTTAATGAATATTCCTATAACCAAAATTTCCATTTATTACGCATCTGGGTATTTTTTTGGCGTTGATGCCACATATTAGTTTTTCCCCAAATAAATCTCAGTACAATATGGGCTGGATTATTATCTGTGCAAAAGGGCTGACCCAAACATCGAGAGTTATCTCTTCCCACACTCTTCAACTATTTGGCTGCTGAACGATTGCATCTAAAATTCTGGGATCTTCGTTTGTGTTCATTCGCAGTCTATCTGTGAAAATTGAAAATTGTATTGTCCCAATGCACAGTTCTGAAAAGATCATTCATAGAAACAACTGGACACATAACAGGGAGTCGTCGAAATGTCTTTGCACTTGTCTTCTTTCAAGTCCTTATTCACAAAACTGTACCGTACTCTCGGAATCATTACCTTTTAAATCACACTATAATTGATTATGATGAGCCCATCTTTCTAATTAAATTGGATTAGGTTAGAATTGAAGTAACTCTTTGTCCTATCCCACTGCGACCTTCGCAAATCTTTTGTAGTCCTCCCTATATTAAGGACTGGATATCCAGCTTTTGTTCTTTCTATTAGGGCCAGTTTCATAATCAACTTAAAGTGCCTTTGAATATTAAAGTTGGCTTAAAGTGGAAAACATGGTCCCATAATCGCACTTTAAGATAAAGTAGTGCCTAAAGTTTCCTTTAACTAAAGTGCGAATTTCTAAACTTTACAGAAGATAAAAGTGGCTTTAAAGCAAACATAACCTAGTTTTCTCCATATTTTTTGACAACCAGGCTGAATACTTCACGAAAAAATGATGAACATGCTTGATAGTTCTTCCAGCTCTAGCTCATTATCCGATGACGAAGTAATTTATTTGAAAAAAATAAAAATTATTCAAAGAGAAAGTGTCACTTTAAAATTTATGATGATGCTGACGTTTTTGATCGTCAAAGCCATGTCAAAACAATAATTTTAGGTTAGATAACTGAATTAAATAGTGTCAAAGGTATCGAAAAACAGATTTCAGGGCTGCCAACTTAGCTAAATGCTACTTTTATTAAAAGAAGGTGCTACTTTCATTATGAAACGCAATTATTTTAAAGTCGTCTTAAAGGATACTTTAAGTAAAAGTCTACTTTTACTAAAGGCACCTTAACTATCGAATTATGAAACCGGCCCTTAAACTTATAATCCTGGATACCGTAGCTATCTGTCCCCGGTTTTTCTTCTCCGAGTATGTGGAGACCCACTTTGCACTTACAGAGTTTGTGCTCTGTGGTTTCTTGTGCTCTGTGGTTTCTTGTGCTCTGTGGTTTCGTCTTCTTTTTGGCAAAACCTACATAAGCTGTCATCTGTTATGCCAATTGTGTGCGTTTGTAACCTCAGCTTACAGTGCTCCCACCATTCTCCTCGTCATTTCACGACTTTGACATAGTAGGTCGTTTGACAGTTAGGCCGAAGTACTTTTGATGAATAATTAGGGTGCCTTTGTCCTGCCCAGCCCTGCCCATCCCAACGCCTGGTTGATCCATTTGAGGATGCTCTCTTTAGTTAGGCACTAAGTTTTTCCACAGGAAGGTTCTGGCTTTATCAAGACCTCCTCTGCTCCCTGCTTGTCTAATTTATCAGCTCTTTCATTACCTTTTATTCCTTGTTGACTTGGTACCCATGCTGGGGTTATTATGATTACCTAGTCTGTTGAGGGCCTTGTGACACTCCCACAATAGATTTGATCCCGATATAAGTATGTCGCCTTTAGTGATGCTTGGCTGTTTGAGTAGATTACGATTCTTTAGCTATCCACCTCCCCTCTCATCAACTCTCCTGCACAGCTGTGCACCGCCATTACCTATAATATACCTGAAAGACAGTAGCATTCTTCTCTAGGCTCAAAGAGATCGTGATCTCTTTGGCTCCTACTCCAGAGTATGTTTTAGAGCCATCAGTGTACCAGTTGAGATTCGCTGTTATAGGAGGACCTGCTTCCCAATCTCACTAATAAATCACCCTGTATATTTTTTACTGGAATTCACAAAATATAACCGCTCACCGCATTTGATGAATTTTTTTTTCAATTTACCCTGTATATAAATTATGGAGCTATTAACTATAAAATTATTCTGAATTATATTTAGTGCTGCTCAAAGACTTACAATTATTAATGAACTGAAATTAAATCTACTTTTAATACTCTGTACAAAAACGACAAAAACGGGGAATTTTATGTGCTCTTCATACAGTAGACGACATTGACTTTTCCGATGAATATATGTAATTACATCGCTTCTAAGCCTTCATACCTACAATTCAATGGGTATTCACGTAGTTATCCGTTAAACGACTAAGATACATGGTCACGTCGAGTTACATCGAAATCGAATGCATTACAATGACAGGGAATTTTCTTATTTTGCCAATATTTTTTGTCTTACTATTTCCTTTTGATTTATAGTTTTTGCACTCCCTCTACAAATGGCACAATAATACGATACCTGAGAAAAAACAATAAATACTGCTGGTGAATTCTGCTATGAAGACGATATCAAAATATACATAAAAGTGTATATATTGAGTAGGTTATACCAAGTGTCAAAAACGTTACTTTGGTTACACGAGTTTTTTGAGGTATGAGAGGAGTGAAGCCGAATGAGTGTCTCATGAAACGAGTGACTAGAGATGTTTGTGACACTAGGTGCTTACTATATTATTTTATCCACAACTGTCATGTAACAGGTACGATTTAACACTATTTTCGGTGTTATAGTGACGTATATTACCGCACTAGTGCGATAATAAGAATTTAGAAAAATATGAATACCAGAATTAGATATTTAAATTAACACTGGAAGGTGCATTTTCAATTTACGAAAGGAGATTGTCTTCGCCTGAACTCATTTTTATAGATTTTTGTTCATTTAACTTTGACAATTTTATGTCACAACAAATTTATTCCACTTCCACGGATTCGTTTGTCTTTTTTTCTATGGTCACAAAATATTATACACAGTACCTTATGTTTGCAGTCAATAATATTAAAAATACGTTAGATTGGAATTTTCCATTTTATTTTATGATATATACTATTAATAATACCAATAAACAGTAGTAGATGAAATTTTGTACGTAACACGTGTGATAGGAATTATTAACACACGCATGTGAAGTTCGAAGGACCAAGCCGTAGGCCGAGTCGTGTTATCACATAAGTGCGTTAATAATTATAAAATGAAACAATTTGTTAAAATCTACATCATATTTAAACTTAAAATTATGACGCCTTTCGCTAACACAGTAGCTTTATCAAACGAATGGAGGTATAATGAGAAATTTTTAATTTATATAGTGTCTTGATACAATAAAATTATGATCTATTTACATGGAAATAAAATAAAAAGGGAAAAATGGTGTCTAAATATGGTATTAACTGAAATATTTAACAAGTTTAGCTGGAAATTCATTGACAACAATCCCACAGGAACATTTCTGGGTAAAAAGGTTTAATAAGGGAGAATTTTTGATATCTCTATTGGGTCGTTAAGAAGAATATCTGAATAATTGTTTTTATCTATCTCAAGGGCTTAGGTTCTATATGTAAAATTTCAAAATTTGAATCGAAAGAGTGTTGGTTTGCTAATAAATGATTTGAGTAGTTGAAATCTGATTTTTGCGTTAATAATGTCCACAGAACTACAAAATAGCCATGGAATATTAAATATAAAATATAGAAGATGCACTTAATGTGACGTTTAAGGAACAAAATATCAACGAGATGTGATTTTTCGCACACTAGTGTTTAAAGTATGTATGAGAGAAAAGATTTTTTTCTTCCCAATTTTTAGATTTGGTGGTAATCTTCATTTATAGGAATTAAATTCAAAAACATTCTTTATTATCTTCAGTCTCAAAACACATTATAATATATGTTGAAAATAATTTATCCAATTATGAAATAAAACAACTTCAATTTGTCAAAATCTACATAATATTTAAACTTGAAATTGTGACGCGTTTCGCTAAATAATTATTCACTTAACCGCATTTATACATCGATATGTTCTTAATTAATCAGTTATATAATTCCCTAGAGCTTATTGCCCAGTCTTTTAAA
Source organism: Galerucella nymphaeae (assembly GCA_963978555.1). Lineage (NCBI taxonomy): Eukaryota > Metazoa > Arthropoda > Insecta > Coleoptera > Chrysomelidae > Galerucella > Galerucella nymphaeae. The sequence continues at coordinate 9,720,798 of OZ021707.1, read as the reverse complement.
ATCACAGTATATCACTCAAGCCTCTAAATAAACCACAATATATTTTAAGTCACTTCCTCAATTATTATTGCCCACTTTCACTTTTCTCAATTGTGTGCTATCTTTTCTTTTGCTCAAAAATTCTGCAAGCATTTTCAAATGAACAGAACACTGAAATTATTATGATTCTTCAATTAAGATTGATTGACTTGACTATCCTGTGAAGATGTCACTTCCTATGCCTTATTGCCGTATTGTGTAGACACACCAAACAAAGTATAGGTAGATACTTTGCACACCTTAATATGTGCTAATTTCAGGTTATAAAATTTGTAGAAATACCGAAGGTATAAGCCAAAAAAAATATTCTCTGGGACCAGGTTTGTTCGCAGAAAATGCTTGTGCATCATGTTTGTTTATAAACGCTCCCTTTTTTCAAAGATTGTTGGATCTCCTCTAGCGTCTTTCCCCTAGTTTCCGGTATTATATAATACGATAGAACAACTCCTAGGGTATTACAAATTGCAAAAAAGTAGAAAGGAGAATAAAACCCAACAGAACTACTAAGAGTATAAAAAATATGGTTATTCACAAATGCCCCCAATCCAAAAGTAACACTCAACAAAGCCATTGCTTTAGATTTAATACTTGCTGAAAAAAGTTCACTAAGCATCAAAGTTGGAAGTGTTGCTAAACCGAAAGATGCGAATGTTTGATATCCTATCATGGTACCTATAGGTACCCATCTAAAATTTGACAGATCCACACTCTTAATACTATCTAAATAATAAAAAGTACCCATTATATATAGTAGAATACCAGTACCTATCAAAGAAGTCATATAGCACAATCTTCTTCCGATATATTTAACTATAAATGTTAACGCTATTATATTTAACATCAAAGATGCCCCTAGAAATATTATCGATGCCTGTTCATGGCTTATACTACTATTACTTTTTTGAAAAATAAATTGAGTGTACATGTAAAATACATTAAACCCAGCTGATTGTTGGGTGAATCGTAAAAATATACCAGCAACTATAGCTCTTCTGTTGCTGTTGATACTGATCAGGTCTTTCCAAGAAGCAGCTTCTGATAGCTGCCTCCCCACATCAGCTTTTAAACGCTTGTAATCATTTTCTATGTTATTGATTCGTTTGAGTAACCTTAAGGAATCTCTCGCTTTCTCCTCTTCCCCTGTTTTTATATAGTAGTAAGGAGATTCAGGCATAAACGAAAATAGAACGAAGAATAGAGCAGATAGCGGTAGAAAAACATATGAGGTTGTCTTTACGTCCAAATAACTACCTACGACGTTAATTAAAAATTCTCCAAAATATATTGAAAAGGATAAAGCGTTTCCCCAAGTACCTCTTACGGTAGGATTTGTTACTTCCCCAATATATATCGGCAAAGAAGCGAATAAACACCCGTTACCTAGTCCGGCAAAAACTCTAGCTACGTAAAATACATAAACACTTTTCGCGAATCTGGCACACAACCAACTTCCAGCGTGAGGTATTACGATCAAAAGTAATGTTCTCTTTCTTCCAATCACATCTGTTAGTACTGAGAAAATGGGACAGGAAATAATCATGGAGATGGGTTGAATCACGTTGAAGTACGATGCTTCATTTTCTGTTATATTGTAGTTCTCTTTATCTTGGGTGATTTTTAATAGGAAAGGTGAAGCCCAAGCAAATAATGCACCATCACATAGTCCTGCTAAGGCTCCTAGAAAATATTAAACAAGAAATTATGGTGAAGCGATATTCGATAATGGAAAAGTGTTTATATATTCACTCAATATGACATCTATTGATAAGATCAAAATGACAATTATTTACAGGGAATTGTAATTAAGTAATTAACTATTATACAAAACCAAAATCAATATAGAATTTTGGTTTATGGGATGGCGCTATTATCTCATTCTAAGCTTTTTTCTGGGCTTGCCAGAAAGAAAAAAAGTCTTCCTGTGGAGATTTAACTATTATTCACACTATTGACAGTTCCTACTAACCAGCAGAGTTACAGTCTCTAGGTTTTTCACATTTTTCCTGTCGACCTAATGGTCATTGGAGAAGGGAATGAAGTAGTTCAGAGATATCTGTGCTGTATTGATACTTCAATTGATAGCATTGAAATTTTTTTTTTTTTTTTTTACTAGGGAGGAGCTCCATTAGCTAGTATTAAAATTATGCTCTGGAAAGTTTTCTTGTAGCTGGAAAGTGAGTCAGAATAGTGAAACAATCAGTATCCTGCTTGGGTTCCTGACAAATCACTGAAGTACCATAAAACAGAAGCAGCATCGGATTGGCAGACAGAACTGTTTGCATATTTGGCCATAAAATTAAAAAAAAAACATAGCACGCATACTGTGCTACTTTGAAGGTCTGACTAGGATGAGGTCTTCGATTATAAATAAGGAGACACCACAACCCTTCTAATAAATGCAATGCAGTTCAATAATAGGAACAGGTCTTGACAAGAAACTCCCAGTATCCCATGAAGGAATGCACCATAGATCTGCGAAGTGAAAAGAAGTGTGTTTTCTTGAGCTGTGAGAAAGCGCCCAAAAGATTTGAAGGATGTTGAAGGATGTTTGAATTAGTAATAATAGTAGTTGAAGAAATATACTGCTTTCTTTGTTCGTGGACTGGTTGGCTGGTGAATAAAAATCGTTGACGTCGAGTTTGTTTTATAATTTTGTCTAAGAATAAACAATTATCACAAATATACTTTTGTACAATATAGGCACAAACTTGTTGTATCAAATGGAAATAACTAGTACAAAATAAGTGCATACACTATCATAGATTATTTGCCGACACAACTTGAGAGCCGGTGCTTTTTGCCGGTTTTGGCGGTTAAAAAGTGGTTAGAATTATTAGTTGTTACTACTAGTCGTTCCTCTTTCAGTGTCTGATCTCGTTCTTCCCCGAGAAGGGTCTTAGAAATTGTCGTTAAAACTGTGACTGCCCACATAGCAATTTGACATCCTAAGCATGTGCGTGGAATATTTTCAAGAAGAACATGGATGTGCAAAGCATGTTCTCAAATAATACCAAAACGAGTGCTATAAATAGATTGTGTTGCGCCCTGGTCACATGCTGGTCAGGTTTTCAGAATGTGATGGAAGATGTTCTCATAAGATGCTGAGTATGTACCCAGCACTAAAAAGCTCAAAGTGCCAACAAGCATGTGATAGCACATCCTTTTCGCATGCCACGCATTTTCCAGCTAAAGGCCTTCTGATATACAGTACATCCCAGGCATGTGCTATTGGCGTATATTTTATATAGGTACCTATCCGAGTGCTATTAATCTCCTATACATGTGCTAGTGTAGATGCTAGGCACATGCTAAAGATATCTCGTATTATTCGCAGGACCTACGCATTTCCATTACACTTCCTTTTACGAAAAGAATGTACTTTGCACATGCTCTACTGAAGCTTCTCGCTTGCAATGCATACACTTCTGCCATGGTGCCATGTACATGATACAGAAGTTTACTTTGTTGTCAACCTCTTAATTTTCAATTACTATTTACGAATGTAACATTATTAATTAGTGCAATGAAAAATCCTTGTTCTGGGGGGACCCCCATGTCATCTGCATGCCATGCAGCTTTGGTCCGGTATTTGATTTTCATGGTTACATATGAATCGGTGTAAAGCTACAAATAAAAGTCAGCGCCCTCTTTCGATGCGTTTATGTATTATTTCGAATACTTTGTTGAAAAGGAACTCTTCTCAAATGTATCTCCTTGATAACATTATCTGTAGAGTTGTTCTCACTTCATGAATGTTTAATCAATAATCAAATCAATTTTATACACGCTGTATTTCTCAATTCAATTCAATAACTAATTGGAGAAATGTAGATGATGTCTATACTCTTCCAAATAATGTGTCATTCACATGCGATAAGCATATACTGAAACAGGATGTGATCGCTTTTGCGAAGGACGTATTCAGCATGTGCAGTGAATGTACCAAATAATGTACTATGTTTTATACTTTGCACATGCTAAAAATATGATTTAAGGTTAATCATCAGATTATTCAGATATATAGGTACATGCTAAGTGTATATTATAAATGGAATGATATATATGATAATGGCTTCAATATCGAATGAAGTAAGCTTAATAAAGAATATATTAAGTCATTATCGCATGCTAAAAAGGTATATGCGTAGTATTTGCTTTAAATGTACCAAATAATATCCCATGTTTTATATATTGCACATGCTGAGGATGGGCTTTTGGGTTAATTCTGATATCGGCAGATGCATATTTAAAATGAAAGGGTACAACACCAATGATGGCTTAGAATCTATTAAACGGAAATCGTAAATATTTATTCATACATGTATGTAAAACGAGTAAAACGTACTGAAGATCTGATGTAAAATTACCTGACCTGATTGATAATCCCTATCACATGCTTAGGATATCTGTGAAATAAAATACTTCTGATATTCTTCAAGGTATATACTTAGCATATGCGCTGAATGTAGTGAAAATGGGTTAGTTAATGGTAAATCATTATTACATATGCTAAATATTTAATTTAAAAAAAGCTTAAGGTTGGCTTTTATGGTATGTGCGAATCATATGCGAAAGATCTACGGAAAAAACAAGTTTGAATCTGAAATTCTTAGCACTTGCTATGGATGTATGTACAGAAATGTGCTCAAAAGTATGTGGACAGCATATGCTAATCATGTACCGAAACGAACATCTTTTACGGGACGTTGAAGGCATATACTTGGCATATGAATCTTCTTTCAATGCTATGTGGGTGGCATGAGAGGAGGTGGCACGTTGATTGTTCTGGATAATTGCATATTTTGAGAACGGATTGTTTTGAGAAAAAAAACGGAATAATGAGAGGAGAAGGGATGAGATGTGTTTTGAATGTTTGGTAGTTGTCGATAAGCATTTTTGATCCCAACTTTAAGGTAGGCGACAGGTGCGTGCGATTTATTTGGAAAATTGGAATAAATAGATGGTAGATGAGGAGTATAAATTTAGAAAGGGGTCGCGAAAAAAATATTGAAATGAGAAATTAAGTTTTCTGCTTAAATTAACCATTGAAATTCAAACAGTATTAATCAGAGCAGAGTTCTACTATTCAATCGGTGATATTTTATTGAAAGCCTCGGTTATTTTTAATATCAGACTTGATATATTTTCTTAGCATTCAATATTTGTTTCCAAGTAATTTTAAGGCGCAATTCCACTGGGACAACAAAAGGCAACATGTAGCATGGTACACGTCGTCTAATGTTTCTCATTTGTAGGTATGCGACTATGACGCAATTATTTAAACAATGTTGCACGAGCAGCTTGTTGCTCACTGTCGCATGCGCTTTGTAGCATTTTATGTTTGTGGCATGGATATGGTATGGATCTGTATCAATTCAATAGAAGCAACAAGCAGCTTCAGTAAACGGCATCATGTTTATACAAACGGTTGCGGCGGCTGCATAATATTTGGTGATAGCACTGAATAGAAAAAGGAAAAGAAGGCAGCCGAGGTGGTTGAGGAGTTGGCGATCAAATAGCTCAGGTTCATCGACGTCTAGTAAAACATACTAAAGCTCAAACGCTAATCATTTTCCATTCTTACAAGGAGTAAGTGATGAACCACTTTTCTTCGACTGTTGACCATGACCATCGGATAAACACCGACACTATTCGACACGCTGAATATACCGAAAGCTGACGTATGTGTCTGGGCAGCGCCGGACAACATGAGGCATGTCCCATTGTCGCATGCTGCTCCAATTAAAAGACTGAGTGTAGCATGCTACATGCTGCCCCAGTGGAATTGCGCCTTTTGAGTACGAGAGGCTTCGTGACATCAGTCAACCTAAGCGGCCAATTAATTGACTCTGAAACAAATTTAGTGTGGACAGAAACTGTTTTCTTCAGAAAACCGTGCAATTTTTGTTTTGTTACTTATTGAGAAAATATATAATAGCTAAATATTTATTGTTTTCAATTAAATCTGGCTCCACATTGCAGTAAAGCTGGGATTGATACGATTATCGAAAAATTTGTGGGAGAAAATTAGACGTCAAAAACTATCAGTGGTATTATTTGTCTTTGATTTTCCAATAGCAGTACCCTGTATTTCCCAAAACATGTTATTGTTGTTGAAAAAGAGTACATTCACTTCCTTTATTTTTAATAGCTGAGTTGACGCCAAATGAAACGTCACGCATGTATAAATATAAACACAATTTCAGTTAATTTCAAACTTCAACTTAAATAGTATGAAAATTCGAATATAAAAAAATCAAAACTATTCTTTCACTTACCAACTATAATAGCAAGTATTTGAGGCCAAGTTATTTCTTTCTCAACATTTTTCGTTCTTAATAAATTCATGTCCATTATTCTAATACTACTAAGTAAATCACATCATTCGAATATATTGTGCCAAATTTATACGTCACAGTTTTTGGCTCTCATATATTTTTCTAAACTTATTTCACTGAAATACAAAATCCATCTATTCGAAGACATTTAAAGTCTGCCATAATTTTAAATGAACTCATATTCATGCTCGTTCCAAATTGATATATTATTGATGTTATTATTTATATTATCGCCAATAATAGCTGTCTCATATGAAGTGGAGCAGCACCTCAACTTTAAACTTCAGGCTGTATACATTGTTCCAATCAATGACCACTCTGGCTTTCAATATTTGCTGTTAATATCATTGTATATGCCATCTTATGGTGTAGGCCAGGGGTCGCCAAATGGCGGATCGCGGTCCGCATCCGGACCGCTGACCCATTTTGTGCGGACCCCCAAGAACACAGAAATTTACACTAAAGACTGCATCCGATACACAGAAATATTGACGAGAACTGAAAATTGAGAATGTTGTAGAAATTCCCAGCAGCATTTACTCTCTGCATCCTGATGGTGAATGGAGCAATGAAGCTGCAATTGTTTTCGGAAGTGATAAAGCTACTAACTCTGCAAATGGAAATGATCGATTTCCAAGAAAACACAGACAATCGGAAGTTTCCAGTGAAGACTTCTGGATAAAATTTGTGTGTTGTAATAAATATCCAGAATTACAAAAATTAGCTTTGAAACTTCTTACTTTGTTTGGATCGACATATATTTGTGAAGCATTTCCTTAATTACATTTGTTTAATAGATATTTTTTCTTCTAAATAAAATGTGCGGACCACGATGGTCATGTCATTTCTTAAAACGGACCCCGAGCGAAACTAATTGGAGACCACTGGTGTAGGCAGTACATTGCATATATAGGATCGGCATTTTTTCCTAAAGCTTGCAAAATGGGGGCTGTCCGTCATTTTCCATAACTACGTCACTGAATACTAAAAACGTTGCAGGTGTACCTTAGATCAGTTAATACCATCATGTTTTAGTGTATACAGTCGCAGATCTATGACAGAAATACAAACCTTCATGGGATAATGCGAAATTGTATTCCAGGTTGAAATTCACGCCATTGGTTTTCTATGTGGAGAGATTGGAGGAAGCCAATCCAATACATAGAACAATATAACAAACTTACGCTATAAGGCGTGGGGGTGTTAACCAATCCAAATTTGTTGGCCAGCTTCAAATGAATGTTGTTGCAAAATTAATTGTGCCAGCGTAGGTAATCAATGGCTGAACATCCTCCAAACAAAATGTGTTGTATCGTCTCTGATGTTTGTTGAATCCTTCTGTATTAGACTATGCTTGGATTTCTTGTAATTGTTAGTATATAACCGAAATAGCATTACATCAACTCATCAAAAGGGCTGTAAGCGTGCTGCAAATTAAAGAGATGCTGCTCGCAGCCTTTCTATATATAACATAAGCTTTTACCAACACCTACGAATCCATAGCCAAGGCAGCGAGGAAAATTGGAATCAATGCCAAGAGATGTAGGTGGATAGACTGCATGTTCAGAAGCAGGCTAATAGAAACAACTCTTATGGGGGAGACAATGGCCGTACGTGCAGCCAGGGGTTGTCCGTAGGGAGAAGTACTGTCTCCGCTGCTGTGGAACCTGGTTATGGACAGACAGAGAAGGATTTAACACTATAGGATATGCAGACGACCTGGTAATTCTATCCCGAGGTAAATACAACAGTACAACCAGTGATAGACTGTAGTAACAGGCTGGACCGTAAAGGAAGATCTATGCATAAGTCTCTAAAAACACAAATAATTGCGTTCACCAGAAAAAGGAAAAGAGAAGGACTTGGCCTAGCCCAGCCTAACCCAGTTCAGTAATGTGAATGGTCTGTGATTCATCACCAAATATTCTGGGGAGAGCCTTAAGACTCGCACAGTATGCACTACGTGGGTGTACCTATACACTTTAAACTGTTGTATAAATCTTCGAAATTTGTAGGGTGACTTCCAGTTTCATATTCGTATACCATACCATAAAAGTAGCAATAAAACTCCAAATATATTCAAAATTTAATAAATAAAGTAAATTTATCTAAGCAATTTTCAGACTTCTTAATAATTCTACAAGAGTATTTTTAAAACCATAAATAATTTGTTTATGTTCAAAGCCATAAAAAAATGGCAGTTGTAAAGGTAAGTACTTAAAATAAATTGTGGTATAAGTAATTTTACCCGTAATATTATGAAAACTTTAAACTGTCTTGTGATAATTAAAAACGATTAACAATACCCAACAAATCATTTAAGTACCGAAGTATTTATTAATAAAAGAATATAAATATAACATTAATGTACTTTACAAACATCTAAACAATTTTTTTTCAATAACTATCCTGTAGTATCATGTCAAACATCTCTACATGTGAGTATTTAAAAAGAAATTACTTTACAAAAATATATCTTCAAGCCGCTTTATATTTTGTTATATCCTATCACATCAATACTGTAAAATATACAAAAAAATCTCCCAAAAACCAGAAAATACGATAAAAGTTAGAGCGATATACAAAACTGTGTGATATTTTTTGAATAAAATGAATATAATATAAATTAAAATGTGGAAATAAGTGATTACTTCAGAATCTTTACAATCTATGAAATTATTTCAAATAATTATTTGGGTTATTCTTGTCTGTGGTTTAATTTTTGCGATGAATAGCTTATAATTTTTTAGAACAAAATTTTAAGTTTATTTCCTACTTTCATCCAAATCTTTGTTACTTGTTCCTTTTATCAATTATTATATAAAAAATTTGTTGCTTGGGATTGAATTTGCTTATCAAAGAACGTAGCATTAATCTTAAGAGAAATTCCTCAAGAAAAAATAATTTTTTTCAATTCCAAATTTATTTTCAATATCTGCATTGTGTATAAATACTTTAATTTATAGAAATTGAATAAACCGTTTCAACGGAAGACATCTTCTGGTTGCAGTGACCCTTGTCCACCTATTGGTTTTATAAGAACTAATAAAAGCTAACTGTAATTTTAAAACAAAACTTAGAACTTGGACAGGCGTACCTACTAATGATTACTGTGATTTGTTAATCTACCAGTTCTATGGTTATGTTCCACGATTTTAGCCATTGTGCTTTGTTTGCTCTGTGTGTTTAGTTTTTGTTAAGTATTTCCTCAAATTTTTCCAATCTACGGTAGCTCAAGGACACTGTATTTTTTTAAGTACCAAGCAACAGGTGATGCACCAGCAGCTCAAGAACATTGTATTTTCTATAAAAACTAAGCAAAAGGTGATGCACACTAATCTTGTACCCATAATTTTGTGGCATCCTTTATTTCGGAAATAATAAGAAATTTGTGGCAAAATGAAACCTATACAGGTAGAGAGGATAAAACATTAAAAAGAAAATAGAAAACCAAAAAATATTTTCAAATGAAAAAAAAATTGTCCTTGTGACCAGGACTAGTTCCTAAAAGAGAAGAAATGTATTGTTACCGTAAACTTAGCACAGCTTTTCAGTTTTCTTCCTTTCAGTTCCTATATAAACCAATTAATAATAGTAGGACAACCGTCGCCACAATCACAAGATGTCTTCCGTTTGTATTCAATTGAATGTAAATAATTTTCAATAGAAGGTATAAAAAGTCGAGAATTTTTAAAAAATAAATGGAAATTTGATTGTTGTTATAACTATTTTTTTAATATTAACACACAAATTGTATAATCCAACATTATAAAAGTTATTACCACAATATCATTATTATAATATGAGCTCTTCCATAAAAATTGCTCTAAAAAAATATCTCCTACTAATAAGATTAAATACAAGTCCTTCGATCCCAAAAACAATTTTGATCATTTTCTCTTCAACAATTGCTGAATCTCCTCTAACGTTTTACCTTTAGTTTCTGGTATAACAAAAATCGCCACGAAAATAGCTACAGTACAACAGATCGCGAAAAAATAAAAGGGCGCATAAAAACCCACCCCCGCGTTTAAATAATAAAATATGGTATTCATAATAATATTTCCTATGCCGAACTCGCCCATCAAGATCGGCATAGCCTTGGCTTTAATACTCGCCGAAAATAATTCGCTCAACATTAATGTCGGTATCACAGCTATGCCGAAAGATAAAAATACCTGATGACTCACCATACTCACTATAGGAATCCACTTCCAGGAGCTTAGGTCTATGGTGGTATTAGAATCTAAATAAAAATAGGTACCCATCAGATAAAGTGCTAGCGTTGTTAACGTAAGTGAAACCACGTAACAGGACTTTCTTCCGAATCTTTTAACGATACTGAATAAAGCTATCAAATAACAAACTAAACTAATCGCGAAATAAATAATAGAGGAAGCTTCGTGGCTAACGCTACCACCAGATTTTTGGAAAATGAATTGGGTGTACACTAAAAATACACCCATACCCGAGGTTTGTTGAGTGATTCGTAAAAATAAACCAGCTGCCAAAGCTCGACGATTGCTTTTAATTTTAAAGACGTCACTCCAATTACTCGATTCTGATAGTTGCCTCTCAACGTCCGATTTTAATTGTTTAAATTCATCGTCTAAATCCTTTTTTCTTTTTAAATAATACAATGATTTCTTAGCTTCTTCGTATCTACCTTTCATAATACAAAAATACGGAGATTCCGGAGCGAAGTAAAATAAAACTACGAATAATACAGTTACTGGTAAACATATAAAAGAAGTAGCTTGCACCCCACAATAGCTACCAATCACATTTATTAATAATTCACCTAAGCACATGGATATGGGAAGTGCGTTTCCCCAGGTCCCTCTTATACTGGGATGGGATATTTCTCCCATGTATATTGGTAGCACCGAGAAAGAGCAAGCATTTGCAGCACCTGTGCAAAATCTAGCTACGTAAAAACCGTATACGCTGGTTGAAAACGCTTTTATCACCCAGGCTAACGTATGCGGCACAGCGATTAATAACAATGTTTTCTTTCTTCCTATTCTATCGGCAAGCTTGGAGAAAATTGGACAGCATAAGGCCATGGCTAAGGGGGTGATTGTATTGAAATATGAAGCTTGTTCTTCGGAGATATCGTAGTTTACTTTATCCTGAGTTATTTTCACTATAAATGGAGAAGGCCATGAAAAATGTAGACCCTCTGTGAGACCGGCTAAGTTAGCTGAAAGTTGAAAAAAGGAAAAATTAATAAATCGTTAATACATTGCTATAAATAAGTGAGAATATTTTTGTTGTATCGTTCCTATTAGTGTCCAGTATATATGATGATGACGTTGATAATAACAATTACTTTGTCAAATTCATGTAATATGGATTGTACTTCTTGCATTATACCTTTACGCCTGGAACTCCATTTGATAACCCAGCATTCTTAAGACTTTTTCCAGACATTCGATTACAAATCTATACAATAATGTATTTTTCCCTGAACATTTTTCCAAAATCTTCAATGGTATGTTTCACTATTATTTATTTTCTTTTCTACAACCTGATTATTTTGGAATGCGTCTCATCTTGATATTTGATTCAGTACCTCGTTCCGTTTTCCATCAATCCTTCAAATCTTTCCAAAACTAACTACTTTCTGGTGAGATATTGGAACTTATACTTGAATTTCACTCACCTCCGTTACTATACCTTACCTTGACGTTTAAATACAAAAGCTTTCTTTGACTAATTTTCGTATTTCCTTACCTTAATCGTTTTGATTTTGTTGTATTTTTAACCAGTTAGTTTTCGAAATACCCGTAAAGTTCTCTGTCAGGCATCATTTTTTTAATAGGCTACGCTCAAACAGATCCTTGCAATCGGACATGGTCAAGTGAAATAATGAAGATGACTCAGGTACTCTAAAACATGTACACGGTAAGCAAGTAGACTTGATTCATAGTATTATTCGCCCGTTTTTTGAACGTATACAAGGTTTTAAGGTAAATTATCCCTAGATATAGTTAAATGCAAAGCTCCCATCGAAAAATAAAGCCTGATGGAGCTCCTAGCTAGATTTTCAGACGACTGGATAAAAATTATATTTACCTATTAAAATAATTACGATTTGAGGCCAGTACTTTTCCTTCTCGGTATTTGGTTCCTTGATTTTCATACGGACTAAAGTCTTCTCTTCTTCTGTTAATACACTGGTACGAGTGGAATCCATTATATTCAAGTTCAATCGAACGCAATCTAGCTCCTATTCTATATTTCAGCACCAGTAGTTGATAGAATCAACGGATTTGAGAACTAGGATTTTTGCTGAAACACAGAAAACAAAATTAGTTGTTAGTTGACACAACAATTTTAAGGAACTGTCGTATCCTCTAAGATAGTCCAAGAAAAATAAATTTTGTGAGGAGGTTTTGAATTTCCCATAAATAACTTTGAATTATCTATAAATTACATTAGGGTGGCTGAAAGTTGAAGGGTGGCTTTTTCAACTTAAAAAAAATATATATATATAATCAGATTCCCTTCTACCTTTCGGTGTAGGGAGATTTCTCAACATTTCAAGATTCAACAAAAATTTTCCATTTTTCCCTATCTTTTGCTATTTGCTTCGCTTCTATAATTGTTTTTCCTCTTTCCTTCAATATTTTGGCTATGCTGTTATCCCAGGATTCTTTTGGTCTACCTCTGTCTCTTTTAACAATCACCTTTGCCTCCCATACATTTTTAACTAGTCTAGTATCCTCCATTCGTTGTAGATGTCCCCACCAGTTCAGTTGTCTTTCTTCTATATAATCTAGCATGGACTTATTTATTTCTAGCTCCTCTCTTATGTCTATATTCCTCATTCTATCTCGTTTTGTTATTCCGTTCACAGATCTCAGGTATTTCATTTCTATAGCTTGTATTCTACTTTTCATTTTTTGGTCCAATACCCACGTTTCGCTGCCATAAGTAAGTATCGGTCTAAAAAACTGTTTAGTAAACTGTAATTTTTGTTCTTTTTGAGATTTCCTTCTTATTAATAAATCCAGGTTTCATCGTCTAAGTTCTTTCCTACCCACATAAAGTTCCTGTGTATCTGTTTTTGTTTGTTTTATTATGTGGTCCATGAAAATATTGGATAGAGTTGGGCTTAGAGCTCCACCTTGCCTTAATCCCTGTTTTGTCTCAAATGTTTCAGATGCTCGGTTATTTTTGTTATAGTTTATGCTTTTTCTGTAGATACTTTAAAAAAATATAACACTTGGAAATATTGGGATAATTGTCAATTTTTAATTTTTTCCGTTTGTTTTTTCTATGATACATATGAAAAATTTTTTACCTCCCAATTTCAGGCTGGTATAAATTATTCCACCCGTTACGTATATTTCTATGGTGACGCCTATGTATTTACAACCGCGGGTACGACAGAAACATGTCTCATAGAACCTAAATGGAGTACGTTATAGCAGAACATGCCTTAGGGCCGGTTTTACAAGAGAGATTTATACTATAGTTATTCTGGGTATAAAGTTATATCAGAATTTATACCTAGATTAAAACTAGTTGGTTTTACGATACTTTTTTACATCGGTATAGCAATTCTTACTGCAATAATTGCTATACCGGTGTAAAAAAGCATCGTAAAACCAACTAGTTTTATTCTAGGTATAAATTCTGATATAACTTTATACCCAGAATAACTATACCTAGTATAAATCTCTCTTGTAAAACCGGCCCTTATCATTGAGATTTCCCTTAACGGAATAAAATCACTGAAAAAGTACTTCTTCAGCATAGACGCATAATTGTTCCGTTTAAAGACAATTCAAAGTGAATTATTTGAAAAAATTGAAACCCTCACTCAAAATTATGATACAGTGGACTTTTTTTTGAACTGCCGAAGGAATTTGTTGCTGTAGGTAAGCCATAGTTTTATCAAAATTAAAAGTGTATCTATGGCCAGGGTTGTATGTAATTAATCTTGTCGGGTACTGACTCTAATTATACTATTTGCCTAATAATTATACATCAATAATTATTGACTAATTAAATTACAAAAAGGATATGACATACTTAGTCTTCATAATTGAACTGAACAGGAAATTTAAGCCACAGGAAGTTTTAATTGATTTTGAAGTGTCTATAAGAAATTACAAGTCAACAAAATATTACATTATGTAATATGTAACAAGAGTTGCAAGTAACCCATTACGCATGAAACCGCGCGTGTGTGATGGGTTACTTACAGCTCTTGTAACGTAGTATACTCCTTCTATGCCCATTTGATCCTATGACATTTAGGCGCATCACTTAATCTAAAATGGATTTCACCTTTTGTTTTTCAATTGACTAAATGTATGTGAATAGACCAAATGAAGTAGTACGTAAATAAAAATTTGTTTGCAATTTGATTAAACAAAGTAATTTAATAAATTTTTTTTTTATCTAAACGCACGTGTATATTATGAGATCTCATTACGTGCATATATATGCTATTGTTTAATCTCAGTTACAAGAAATGTCGACAGTGCGATTTTTGACGTTAACGGACATAAGCGTATCTTTTTTTTTTCTCTCATTGATATCTGTGATATTTCTTGATATAGCAACTGAGATTTTTCCTTCCCCATCACCGATGCTGAACGTGCTATGCGAAGGTATTAGACTTGAGTCGGGGATAAAGTGGACGGGATGAAAACTTATTTGATTTATGATTTGTTTGGGTTTTAAGTTGGAATTATAAACGCGTTTAGTTCGAACTGAAAGCTGTGGGGTAAATAAATACAAAAATTGACCAGCAACTACATTTAACATCATAACAAACTATTTCGTTTTTTATGGTTTTGAGTGAATGTTATATAATATGTTATTATGGATAACTCTATAAGATGCTAATACAATTCTGTCCTATATATTGAATTTTGATTCGCCGTATCAATGAAGTTTTTTTGGTATTGGTATTTACTCACTTCACTCCATTCCAGAAAACATTAGGTGAAGTGAGCTGCGATCTCAGTCGAAAAAAATGCACCTTTTATAACAAAATTCAATTCTCAGGAATCTGATTTAGTAGATATCACTTATTCAAATGAACACGATGTTTAAAAGTATACTAATATCACCCAAGGTTTTATCATTAACCAAATTTAGTGAAACGTCATGAAAACGACCAAACAACAGTCACTAATACAGAGCGATAAACATCCAAAGGTCAAAGAGATATTATATCTTCCAGTTATCAAAAAAAGATATCCTTAAAATGATCCGCTCTCATTTTTTTTTTCAATACACGTGGGCAATAAAGATAAAAAATATTCTCAGCTGTTAGCAATAGTTATTTATGCAACCAGTGCAAAAAGTGAGTATTTTTTGCACGCGACGTGAAATTGTGCGACGTATGTTGTTCAGCTCGGTCTAAAGGTCGCGTGCAGGAAACACTCACTTTTTGCAGGAGTTGCATACAATATATTTTGCGGCCGTTACCCAGAGTGTAATTTTCTCTATTCGCGTTGAAACGCTGTCTTTTCTAAAGAGACATAATGTTTATTGAAATTATGTAATTTTCACGGTTGCACGAAAAATATTGTGTATACTATGGCCGCGAAATGTTTTCGCGACCTCGGCCGGAGCGGCCTCGGCGATAATCTCTCTCTCGGAACGCGGAAAAGCATTTTGCGGCCTTAGTATACAAATAACTATTCTACATTCATGCAAAAATTGGAAAATCAGAATATAATATGCTAGGAGCTCAAACTCAAACCGTTCTTCTTTTTTTGTATCTTTATGGCCCACCTTGTCAGAACTCAATCATAGCTGGTTTTCGCTTTGAACATTTAAATTTCAAATAATCGAATATTTTTGGAATAATTGTAACTCGTTGGGACTAAGTATAGTAAGATATATTATTGGTGTATATATTGGTGTATTGGAGCAGCATCAGACACTTGCTTAAGATTTTTATTTTATTTAAATGTTTATGTTTGTTATAAATCATCACAAAGAACTGACAAGAATGACAGATGAGTGCAACAAAAATTTTGTTGCAAAGAAGAACTACTTTTTACATTAAATGTGTCTCTAAAAATTGTTGTTTTTTGCATAAATGTAGAAAAAATACTTATTTCTAGATTAAGAGAAATTAATTACATCACAAGAAAAATCTATTTTTTGGCCGACTTTTATAACGCCCTAGACCGTTCACTATAATAGTATTATACTATTACATTTGACATATACTTACAAGACTTTTCACTCAAAAATTAACTAATAAAGTGTGTGAAATTAATTAGTTCGATTACTGTACGTATTCATAGAAAATCCCGAAACGTCAAATTTAAGTTCATTTTATAACCGTAACTTCAATCATAAACAAGCACATTTTGTACAAATTTTCATTTTTGCATCGGCTGCTAGGAAAAAGTTACTTAGCAACAAATGCGAATTGGAATATTCCGTGTTAGTTCTAGGTTCACTCTAAAATCACGACGACTACGGCTTGTCAGGTTGTGACGTCCAGCGACAAATTGAAATGTCAGCAGATCGTTTTAGTAGGTAACGAGTAATTTCATAGATGTTTTCTATGAAAATACATTTTCATAAGCTTTTATTTCTGTGTACCTATTAGAAATAGCTATAAAGAAAATATTTACACATCTCTCCAATTTATAATTTAATTCTGATAGAAAGCCTATTAGCGGCGAATTCAGGGTAATGAAATATAATCAGTTCATTGATCCTCTCAAAGTTTTTGCAATGTATGCATGTATTAAACTTGAACGATATGTTGTCATAGGAAAAGTATAGTATGCAACTCGCAACAAAATGTGCTCATTACATAATAGGTGAATATCGTTATAGCTGAGTACAGATGACTAAGGAAGTCAAGAAAACAGTTTTTAGTATTCTGTGTGAAAATTTTTTAATTTTAAAAACTGGCAAAGCTTTCGGCTGTTACGCTATCATCAGTGCATTACCTGCAAGTAATAGTTGTTTTAATTTCCTAACTTATTAAATTATAACAACTATTACTCACTTGCAGGTAATGTACTGATGATGGCGTAACAGTCGAAACCGCTATGAAATTTTTTTAAATTATTAAATTCTTACACAGAATACAAAGAACTGTTTTCTGGACTTCATTACATAATATATACTATTTCACTCCTAGTGAATTCTTTTTCACGTGTTTTGTCACCAAACACTTATTTTTAACATCAAAATTTCGATACTTTCACTATCTGTGTTTTACAGTGAAAACTGTTTAATAAATGTAACACTTTATCAAAATGAAGTTTCATTAGTTTTATTTTGATTAGGTACAATATTTTGAATGAAACTAATTTTTGTATTTATGCAGCTTTAAAAAACACTTTAACTACAAAAAATATGAATACCTTAGCAAAATGTTTGTGATGACCACTAATCATATATATTTAATTATTATGTAAAATTTTTTTCAATTATATGGAGTTTTAATTTTAAATATAAAGTATTTTAAATAAAATTTTTTATTCATTTTTTCCTAATTTCTTCAATTTTTAATTACTTGACAAACAAAATATTTAAAATATAATATTTTTATTTAAATTATGTACATTACCTTCACAAGCTTGAGCACAATCAACACTACTATAAAATATCGTAAATTTCGGTTTTTTGTTCGTAGAACTCCGTCATTATCTCTTGGTCGTGATAAATTTTTAAATACTGGGAAAATCGTGTACGACACAAGCCGCGCGCAAACACTTAATCTGATTTCATTCAATAACAAACTGTTGAAATAGTTGGAAGCGGGTATGAACCTTGTCTACACTAACACAATACAATCAATATATATAAGCTTTGTTCAATAACCTTCAATTGGTAGAATAAATAAAACAACTTAGTCTCAACTACGTCAAATCCAAGCCTAATTAAAATTTTTAGAAATATCAGACATCAGCAACAAATATATGCCAAATCCCACTAATTGTAGTATAAAAAGTTGCACCGATCTATTTTTGTTACTGCGATTCTCAACAACTTTCGTTAAATACCTTTTTCACTATTATCACTTGAAAATAAAGTCGGAACTTGTAGTGGAAAAACTTTTATCTATTATTAATCACTAAATACTATTTTTATCTGAGATAGTTGGATTCTAATCGTCGCGGAATTCGGTCACAGACTGAGTTATTATTTTTGTTTGGGGAGACCTGATGATCCACTGATAGGTGACAAATTATTCACGGAGTAATGGACAAAATTATTTCGTGAATGTAGAGAGGCTAGAAAAAGCGTACCAAGGAACAAGGATAGCGCTGTGGTGTCAGCTGCCCGCTAATTGTACTGTTTCGCACGCATAGACGTTAAGTATTTTATTTAAACACAATAAATGTATCAAAATACGTTTGAAGGCGAGATTTCATCAAATTAGACTAAGCTTACTGCAGATTTGAATTTAAGATGGGATTTCTTAAGAAAATATTAATAAGATAAAACTTTATTACCACTTTTTGCTTTTGTCCTTTATTGTTTAATATTCACCAAAGTATTATATTACCATGTATTCGTCATTCTTATTATATTTATTTTGTTTGAAAAACAAAAGCTATAAGTTCACTTTTTTTTGTTGATTATAAAGAAGATTCAAAATAGAATATTATTTTTGTAAATATTTCAATATTGAGCTTCACATACATAACAAAACAATATTATGGTATTTTCAGATAAAGAAACTAATGTTTACATTTAATTTATACTATGCCTAAGCCTCAAATGTATATAAAGAACGATTTAAACATACAATACAATTTTCAACATAGGTATTATTTATTTTCTAATTATCCACAAATTTCACATTAACTACTCATTTTTTTTTAATGTGACATGGGGTTACTACTTACTCATTAACTTGTATTCGATATTTTAGACTTTATTCTCTTATTGGACAAGACATATTCCCCTTCTTTACAATTAGTTCAAAAAGTCTGAACAGGACCCATTCGAAACACATGGTCCTCCTAGATTGAACACTCCTTTGATCATTTGCTCGTTTTATTAGGGCGAAGAAGTAATGTACCATGATTTATATTCAAAGTGACAGACATTGAAAACTTTATAAAGCGAGAATCAACGAAATCACGATATTTTTCAAGGTTATTGGTGGTACTAAGTACCGATTAAAATGGATTAAAGGAAAATTGGACAGCATTCGCTAAATAAAAGAAAATTTATAAATACGGTCGTAGAAAAAATTAAGTATGAATCACTTGTGGAAAAAGTATTACTATTTATATAGAAAAATTAATAAATATTTCTCAAGAGAAGTATGCGCAACAAAATCAACATAATTAACAGTCACTTTCTACTCATCTGCTTTGTTAGAAAATTATTAATGTCTTAGAACTAAAAGCGTCGCAAATTTACCTTAATCGTGATGTATATTGTCTTCGGCATAAACTCACAAAACAACTAAGCAAAAATGCAAACTGATCAATTTAATAAAGTGAGTTAACTGAGCGAGAGAATGAATGTTCTCTAGATATCGAGATGGTGGAAGTTAAGAACACTTGAAATAAAAACGCACTTTTCAAACAATGGCTCCTACTTTTGTGTATTTGAGGATACAAGATGTAAATTAAACAAATGATATCGATAAGAGTACTATAAAGCTTCTATAGATACCAGCAACATTACGTTTGTAGTACTATTTTTTATCGTGAACATAAAAAAGTGTTACACTATTTGAATAATATAAAACAAACAACCAATATGTATGTAGCTCAGCCAAAGAACAAAACAACTGAAGATATCTACAACTACTAGTAATTTCTATACCCCAGGTCAGATTGGCAGGTAGATGAAGGGTTAATCTTTCCACAGAGTCGTACCTACTCTCCTTACAATACATTTTGCGAAATTAAATTTTTCATTGTGCAAGTACGAACGGTTCTCTCCAAAATTTAGATTGAATAATTTTTTGATAACTGCAATGGATCAAATTTTCGATCACTTCCAAGTTGGCACTAAGACTCAATTCACTACACTGTTCAACACATAGACTTATTGGTTCAACACCAGACATAAGGAAATATCCAAAAAACTATCTCCAACACGACTCTTATGATATCCAGCTATGATGAAGAACAACAACCATTCTATTCCCCAAAACTATATTAAAAAGAAGAGAAAATTTTGTGTTACACTCTAACTACATAAACTGCGTTATAATTATTAGGTACCTGAAAATATATTTGAGAAATTGGATTTCCACTTACGTTTAATATGTGGTAACTGTTACACAATAACCAGCGCAACTCTCGCCTTCTGCCTTCACGAAAGTACAATGAACCAACTATAGATATATATCAGTTAACGCCAAACTCGTATCGAAAGTGCGACCGCTTTAAAACAAAACTTATTTTACCATTCTAGTGTCCAATGGACGAGATGCAATTACGTTATTAGTGCTTAGACTGGGTTGAAATGCTCAATTTTTAAGCTTTTGGATAGCGCGCATGTATCTAAACAGGGGTGGCTTCTAATTTTATACTAGACGTTTCAATAACCTTCTTTTCAATTGTGTAAATATCACACCACCCCTTTTTTTATATTTTTTCTTGTGTATACAGTATGGATCAGCCATGTGAAATGATTTCTACAGGTGTTGTGGTAAACAGATGACAAGGAAGTAGTAAAGAAATTGCTATGAGGCTGCTGTGAATCAGTTTTGAATCACAAAAGATAGTTATTTGGTCCTTTTTATTAGTTGAATTTTCGAATAATTGCATGAAAATGTTCCTTGAAATTAATGTATGTAGAACCTTCTTTTAGTTTGGGTAAGGTTCTATGGGAGTGGGGCTTTTTCGCTACCTCAACTGCGACCTTCGTTAGGTCTATCGTGGTCTTGTGCTCCTAGCGAAGTCCATGGTTGTATTTGGTGATACTTTTTTGAACTCGTTCGGCTTTAAGGTTCTGAAACAGAATATATTATACCTTACCCTGCCCAAGGTTGAGCATGAGCATAGTATGTGCTCCGCGGTTTTGTCCTTCAGATTACAGAACCGACAGTCCCAGACTTATCTTCTTCAGGTGGTTATTTAATGTCCTGTAAGCAGTCCCGACAAAATGCGTAGATTTGCTCTACTCCATTCCAGGATCTGCTTATTTTTTTGTATCCGAAGGGTAGTATATGAACGCCTTCGAGTGAGAGAGCCCAAGATTGTGGACAGTTATATATACCATCTTAGATTTCACCCTGTTCGAACTAAAAGCCCAACCTTCTTTTAGTTGCTGTTGTTTTCGGCTTTGTTATTCCTGAAAGATTAGGTAAATAACATTGTTTCGGATGTATTGGGTATGTTTTTTGTTTTTCCTTTTTCAATTCGTGAATATATGATAAATTATTGAAACACGCTTATTTTGAAATATCATGTGCCTTCAGGCTGGTTACAATACGATCAAAATTTTCTTTAAATATATCTAATAGTCAGAATGAAATCAAAAGTGATTATCCTTCATTTTGAAATACCTTTTGTAACTGCGTTAGTTTTTTCTTTGGGACGAACATCTGAGACCTGCAAGAACTACCTTATCCACCGTAGTTTCCAATTGAAAATATCATGGAAGTATCCAAAGCTAGTAGTACCTTCAATCCTATTTCTTGAAAAAAATTTCTATTTGATTCTCTTAGGTATTGTGTTTTTTCTGGTTTGTTGCTGGTCCTATCACCACCTCAGCCTCTTGTATATATGGACCAAGCAACTGAAAAAAGTAGCAACAAGTTTGTATACCTCATTAATGATGGCAAAGCGAGCTTGTGGGAAAAAATGGAGGTAGAGACCGCGTATGATACACTGGTTATGCACAGTGTAGTGGTTAGACCCATAATAACATAAGCCTCTTTGGTCTGGTGGACAAAGACTACACAAAAGAATACAATGATGAGAAAGAGCAAGGTACAAAGACTTGCATGGAGCATGAGAAACGCGCTGAAGGCCTTTGAAGTCTTATTTGGCACTCCTCTATTATGCCTAGTGATAATGAATACGATGGAAGATAGGCTGCAAAATAACCTGATCTAATCTAAACAGTTAGATGAGGACACATATCTATTTGTGAGTGAAGCAGTTTTAGATATAAAAACAAACTATGTAGCCACTAAACACTCTCTCCCTAGTCACTTGTATCTGTGTTGGTACACATTCTTTACCGGTTGAAAGTTAAATTCTTCTAAAATGGGCCTGTCCGAGTATCGCATGTCGTACTCTTTGCTGTGTAATACGGCACTTATACCATAATAATATCTTATTTGTAATTTTTGTGTGTTGATTTTTTATATTTTGGAATGACCTTGATTCGATGAAATCTTCTATATTACAAAGTGTTTCATCTTATGACTTTTCTCAATACTATCAGTCGTATATTGAATAAGTAGAAAATAGTATAATTTAATGAATAAATGAGATGAATTTGTTTAAATAGCTTTATCTAAATTAAAAATTGAAAACAAAAGAAGTGATGCACTCGAATCAGATAAAATGATTAACTTTGTTGACTAAGACAATAAAATATTGATGCTATCTGTCGATTGTGAGTTACTATCTCTATTTGAATGGCCATGATCCAATAAAGTAAAACAGATAAATGACTCGAAAAACTAGTTTTAAAGTATTTAGTAGGTACTTCAATTAGTTCTTAGACGTTGGAAATGCCTGGAAAACTCAGTGAACTGGGTTAAAACTATATATTCACCCCACTGTTTGTTTCAACGACAAATTAAATAGAAGAACATGAAATAGCGGAGCAAAGAGGGGGGCTTAAACTTTTAACGCTTTTATGGTAAGAGGACCAATATTTTGTTAATAGAAATACACAAAAAATGGAAAATTGTGCCAAATGAAAGATCCGTTATGGCCGAGTTAAATGAAACTACAATCAGACAATATCAAGAAAAAGCACAAACAAAAGAAAGACTGCACTAGGTGCTCTGACAGGTGTCTTGAAAGATCACTACCGCTTATAATTGGACACCCTAAAAAGTACCAACTGATGGAGATGGAAGAGTGTAATTTTTTTAATGAAATAAGAGACCTCCGCTCTCAACCTAACGAAATACATAACACTACCAGAATTCCAGTGTCTAACACCTTTAAACTGACTGGATACTGAAGCCTACAGATATCCTAAAATTCTTCTTATGAATGGGGCCAGAGGAACTGCTAAGACTTTTCTCCGCAACTGAGTCGAAGAATTGAGTACACAAGCCTACCTTTCCGTAAAACCAATCATATAAGCACCGATAATGAGACGAGTTTAGCAGCTCAAGGGTGGAAAATTCAGATCGCAACGATTTTTGAAGTCTCTTGCATTTGATACTTGATGACTCAACATTTCACGTGAAATTTTCAATTAAACGTCATTGACTGTCAAGGTTTTTTGTTATTTTTTTCCATTTTTTTTTTTGGTTTATTCGGTAGGCGAAAAACAGTTGTGTGTCAAACATGCATACGCACATACGCTTTAGCGGCCCTTAACTACCATCTTGTGACTAAATAAACTGTTATATGCGAGCTGCTTCAATATTCACACTGTTGTGTTTGTCTTTGATATAAACGATAAAATTAATAGCGTTCAATGTTCATTTACTGTAATCGCTAATATTGTTATACATAATAATAATGAAACCATTTCAACCAATTTAAATTGGACTTTGTTCCAAGTTTGAGTTTTCAACCTAATTGTAAGCAAATTTTGAATATGTAGTCATAGATTAATCTACATTAACGCAACTAAATGTTGTCAAAGATTTTATACTTATCAGAATTATTTGTTCATTATTATTGATGCTGTTTTATCTCACTCAATTTACATGAGAAACTTCACATTTTTTACATTGACCTAGATGTTTTTTAAAGTAATTTATTCACAACTACATAATATGCAATGCCAAATTACTAACGTCATTGAAGGTTAGATTACACACATCTACTAGATGAATATTTTTTTTATTTGGAAATATAACACATTAATAAATATTATAATACCTATATTTTTTATTGGTGAACCCTTTTAACCTATTTAAAGTGTAATGTCTAATTGTCTAAATGACAATTTTCTTCATTATTGACCTGACAGGAGTACTTTGTAACGTCAAAACCTTTATTTCAACAATATGTAACAAACTCAATTTCATAAATAAAAATGGAAAGTGCAGGTGATATTGTTTGAGATATTAATATTTCGATTTTTCAAATTGGAGGAAATGGTATTTAATTTGATACTATTAACATTTCTATGACAACGCAAGGTAAACTAATGTCATCACGAATTCAACCATTTTACATTGTCAGTTCCTATTTCCGTTTCTTTTCCTTGTAGTATTTATAGATACCAGTATTTATTATTTCAAAGTGCACCAATAAAAAAAATAGCGTAAAGTATTCGTGGATAACTGGTCTCTTAAACACTTGCTTCGCCGTCGTGCTCGAAAAATCGCGCTTGTTTTAAAGTCCTCAATATCCACTTATACTTCAATATACTATTCTGGAGGGGCTGAAACAATATTTTGATGTAAGGCCACAATGAAACAAGGTATCAAAAGTTGATCGCCAACGAAACAAGATTTTAAGATTGGCATTAAAAAAAAATGATGTTGAAATATATCGCAGGTTCTTGCCTAACTAACCTATTAAATTTGGTAGGAAAATTAGGAAAATTGAAGAAAAAAAGGGAGCAGTTTTGTCCTTACATACATATAAGCCATAAATGTCCAGCAATTTATATCATTGAAGTAAACAGACATTTTTATTTCATGTCGGACTTTTATATCTTGACAGAAGTGTTAAATGTAAACGTACCTTAGTATGATGGATTGTGTGAAAAACTGTTAACCACAAATTTATTAAATGAATCTCTTTTATTTTCAAATTTCATGGCAACTTTACAATTTTATAGATCGACAAACATGGGAAATTCTCTAATCGATATCACTAGCTGTACAAGCAGCAATCCTGATTAATAACAATTCAATTTATCAAATCAACATTCTGTTGTTAACTATTTTGAAATAAATCACACTTGATTTATATGCTCTATTAATTTTCATCATTGTTATATTTTTATGAACTTTATTCTCGAATTTCTGATATGTTTGCAGAAAAAACTTCAATGAAATGAATTAAGATATCAAAGTGATTCAATTACAAATTTACTTGGTGCAAATTTATGTTGATTCAAGGTGACATTTCGTTAAACTATTTTTTCACAAATTCCCATTTATAATCCAATCTTAGAAGTTGAAATTTTCTAATTAAATCTTTTTGCAAATAATAATAATAAACTTCTCGATATCTCGATAACACAAATTTGATTGTGTGGTTATTATGCCGTAATAATTGGTTATAAACAATAATTATTAAGCAAATTGAATAAGTAGAGAAATAGTCAACAAATTTTCACCAAGATTGATGGGTAACTATTACTATTCTACTTTAAGTAGCTGTCATTATTTTCGAATTAACTAGATCACAATTAACGTCCTTGACTGGACGATTGGTGAATTTATTTATCTAAAAAATATATGGAACTCCAAATTTTATATTCATTGGTGAAAAATACGGATAGTAATGTTTGTGAAAAGATGCAGAATCAGGATAAAATCAGATAAGTCGTGCTTGAACATATACCTGCAATAGCCTGGGTATCTGATGCTTGACCTTTTCAATCGTTTAAACTCATTAGTAGTTTGTGTAGTTAAGTGAAAAATAGTAATTTGTACAAAGCATCACTTTTCCCACGAGCGCTAAAGTTTTTGTCCATGACATAAATAATTATATTTATGAGCTTCACAAATGAAAAGGATCCAGGAAAGTTCACCCAAGAAGATGTACTTACCAGGCAAATCTTCAGATCAAGTGCTTATCCAGCAGGATTATCTTGAAGTTAATAGAAGATAAGAGATAACGGAGTCAATTTTGTTAGATACACACGAATTAATTGATTGAAGGAATTAATGGAACGGGTACATCCACTACAATATGCCGATGGATAAAGGTAACTCTGAGGTTAAGACAATAATAAATGCTCTTGACACTATCAAGGCAAGAACGGGTGGAAGATGTTCACAGGAATAAGCGTTATTACCGCTATTATAGGCAGCATCAGTGAGCTGCCTAAAACTGTATTTTTTGGTAGTATTTCACGCATACGACATCGCTATCGTAGTCAACGGCAAGTTTGCTGGGATGGCAACGAAAAAGAATTTTTGATGATTGGTGGGTTTTATCGACATTGGGAAGGACATTGTATTTATACCTATTCCGCTCTGATTCATACATCCAGTTTCCAGCATAGTTCACTTATGGAAGGGCTGGAAGAAGGAAGTTGCCTCAATTTTGTCATTGGCATCAATTACGTGGCGCAGATTCGGGTGAAGCATTTAAACATAAAAAAATAGACCAGAAAAAAGCTTGTGATATTAAAGCAGTGAAAGAACTGAGTGAAATAAGAAATATCAAGGCACGAAATAAGAATTGAAGACTTGAGAATAATGAATGTGAAAAATTGTTTGTAGCTCAAACGTTTTTGATAATTGTTCAATTAAGAGAGTAGTGTGATAATTGGTAACCAAGACCTACCAAATTGGTTTTTCAGCTTTAAGAAAGTGCATCATTTACATCATCATTATCTTTATTTTCAATATCAGTGCTTAACTCGGAAATTAAGGTAGATTAAATGAACATTGATATTGGTGATTTAAAATCCATTGAAAAGATAAACTTAATAATCACCTATCTGGTTTATACGTATAATTAATTTTGGATACTCATAAGCACATTAGAAAGTGTTTACTGTAAATTATCTGAAAAAGATTGATTTGTAATATCTAATGTATTTATAATTATTATTACTTATGTATACCATATGGCCCTGTGAAATTCTTTTCTAGGTAGAGCGTGAAAAGTTTCAACGTATATTTTCACATATTTGCATGGTTAGTTTAAGCCGCTATTCTGCTACAGAGCCGATATTTTATAAAGCTTGGCCAAACCAACGTGCTCCGAGAGCTCTTTCAAACACCCGCGCTGCACACTTCTCGCCCATGATTCTATTGGAATATTTTCTGAATATCTTCATCACAGCGTGGCATACAGTACAGTTGAATTCATCCTATTTTTTCGCGAATTTGTGAGTCGGAAATATAACAGATTCATTGATTCATACTACTTTAATTTTTGTGAAAAATTCACTATTCTGGTGCTCTATTCCTATTGCATTGTATTTATTTTACAAGTAAGTATTGCCAGCTGCTGCTCGCGATAATTGGTAATAAATTGTATTTTTTTCAAATCACGTTTTTCATCAGTTTGATACACATGTTAAAATTTCATGAAAAAACTACGTGTGTGATAATAGATGACATAAGTTGTGAGTATCTTCATGCGGAAAGGCGGTGAAAGTGACTTAGTATCATACTAATAATATATCGAGTTTTATACAATACAGGGTGTCCCACGACGAGTGAAAACTATCTGTATATGGCAAAATACTTATAGTAAAATCATGAAAATTTCTACGTTTGGGTTTTCGGATACGATCTTTTCAACTAAAATATTTTCAAAGATAGCCGACTTCCGGTTCTACCGGAAGTCGACTGTAACTTTGTTATTTTAAATGGAACACTCTGTATATTTATACATTTTTGAAATCTACGTAATATTTCAGTATACTTTTGTGCGATTTCGATCGCGGTCAATCTGGATATCTTACTGCAAATAAAGCATGTTCTTGTTAAAACTTTGTCATATTTACCATGTATTAAAAGTAAATTCACACAATAATTTTTATTTCTTAGTGATTGTATCAAAATTTAGACCACACCTGCATCTCTAAAAATTTACAGAAAACATTTAATATCTGGATAACGGTAAGGTTTAGGTATAGGAAAGTATACATGACCTTGCCTCATTTTTTTCTCCTGAATGCATTAAAATAGAAAAAACAGGGTGGTTGTATTCGAAAAAATGAAGAAATTTGATATTTAAGTTAAACTTTGAACACTTTTTATTCACACCCTATATAAAATGGTAAATTTCTCAACATAGATTAGATTACTTTTGACCTTGCTTGAGGCAACAGAACAGAAACCATTTTCATATCTTCAAGGGTCTCCTCGTAAAAAAATAATTTATAAGGGTCTTCAACGGTCAAATTTTCTACAAAAAAATCAATAACTCAAAAAGTGTGCATTTTTCGAAAAAAAGTTCTCAAACAAAAGTATACTAAAATATCACGTAGATTTCAAAAATGTATTAATATACAGGGTGTTCCATTTAAAATAACAAAGTTTCAGTCGACTTCCGGTAGAACCGGAAGTTGGCCATCTTTGAAAATATTTTAGTTGAAAAGATCGTATCCGAAAACCCAAACGTGCAAATTTTCATGATTTTACTATAAGTATTTTGCCATATACAGATAGTTTTCACTCGTCGTGGGACACCCGTATATGTTGGTTTTGTAAATAATTTTGAACGTAAATACCATACCTTCTATGAAATCTTCAAAAAAATTATTAAGGCAAATCTGCAAATACTTTATCATAAGATTAAAACTACAAAGTGATTTGAAAAAGTATGACCTTGTCAAATTGTATATAAGAAGATGTATCGTGAAAATAGTCGTATAGTGCTAGGTGGAATATTCTTGGACCCATTACTAGGAATTTTATTTAACCTCTGAGAATTGTGTGGTTGAGCTTGTGATTTGCAATTTTTTTAAAAGTAGAAATGGCGCGACCACTGGCTTCCTAGTGTATATCTTATAAAGTAGTTATCTTCAGTTATAAAACTAGACAACAGGTGATCCACTTTTATTTCAGATAAGGTTTAGACATAACATTTTCATATTTTTGCCCGGGGGGCAATTAATTATTGATATATTTCCAAACAAAATGTACGTGTCATTATGCGACAGTCGCTCTGTGGTAAAAAGCGTGTTTTTTTACAACACAAGGATCTCATTTGTTATTTTGATCGTGCTGGAGTTTCAATTATTTTGTTTTGCCTTGATTTTAAGGAAGTGATCCAACGTGGTTTGTGGTCTCGACCAAAACGGAACAGTCTATCACAATCAAGTACTGAACAAAATTCAGAGATATATCAAACTATAATAAAAATTAAAGCAATATAAAACCAAATTACAAATTTAAAATCTAACTAAATAATTGTTTAGTTTTAAAGCGACTGTCGTTAGTGTCATGAACATGCCTTGAACTATGTATTCTGTTTTTCCCTAGCTAGGAAATAGTTTAGTTTCAAGAAAATTACAACTATTCCACAATAAGACATCACACTTTGTTGATATAAAGTCAAGACTGAAGCAACTACTATAATAATTATTTATTCACCAGACAGATGCTAATAATAGTCCTAGTAATATTGTTCTTTTCTATTGATATTAAATTTGAACTGTTCCAAAAGTTCATTCATTCATTCATACGTTTGCGTTTGGTTCAACAGCCCAGACACTTGAACTGAATCTTACCGTTACCCATGTTATCCTCCCACTTCCATTCCAGAAGCTAAGTGTCTTCTTTATGGGCCACCAGTTTATTTGGAGGGATCTTCAGTTGTTCTGATGGTTGTGTTATTTCCACTCCAAAGAGCTTCCGTCTGAGTCCGTCAGAGTCCGTCTGAGTTCACATTTTCTTCACAAAGGTTCACTAACTTTCCCATCCTGTGCAGATGCTTCCTCAGGGTAATTGTCCAGTCACCAGGTCAGTAACTGTCTTCAAATTTCTCTTAACTAGTTTCAATAGCCTGGACGAGAGTTTCTTGCCTAACTTATTCAGTAGACTCTTAGTATGAAGGTGTTCTTGTGTCAGCCTCCATTTGAGTTGGTGTTCCCCTCTTTAGTATTCCTTTGTGATTCCACAAAACGGTACCTAGAGCCTTCGCAACTAGCTGGTTTGCCATTTCATCCCTGCAATCCCCTCATGTTAAAACTAAAGCCAAAAATAGTCTAAGATGTTTCCAAATTGAATTTGTCATACTGTACCAAATCTTGACTTTTCTACACACTTTTATTAAAAAAAATACCGTACCATTCCCTTTTTTTCTCAAATTAACGTCTTTAGCAGTATTTATTTACCACATAATCAACTTATTGAGAGGAATTGTTTCAGTCTTGACATGTATATGAACACTTAAATCCCTTATTCATACATACTCTACATTTATCATTCATTTAAAAGCATGTTTTTCTTTGTTTTCCATTTTGTGTATTGACTGTTATAATTTGGGCCAGGCAAGTTGGCAGTAACGAAATCAGGCGAATGGAAAAAGACACTTTTCGAAACGTTGCATCAACGCTGCGCAGCTTGCGTCTAGACGGCAATCGACTGCGCACCGTACCTACCGAAGCACTAGCCCTTCTTGCACACCTCGAGGTCCTGTGAGTATATTCTCAGGACCTTAGCATGGTAGATGTATTGATGTCTAGTATATCTTATTTATCACTCTTAAATAGTGCTTCATGTATGTCATTTACTGTTTCACAAAATCTATCAATTCTATAAAAAAATAAATATTGATGACGTAACTTTGACATATACCTAAAAGTTTGACAGAACCATAAGCGATAATGTATTGAAATAGTAGTTTGTACAACTAGTTCGCAAAGCGTAACCTTTCCTACGAGCGCAGAAGTTTGTGGCACGAGCAGTAAGGAGAGTGCCTAAAATTTAGCAAGTGGGAAAAGTGATTAGTGTACAAGTTGTACACAATATTTTTTCCACAACCACATTTATTAATTAGAAAAATACAGTAATTCATATAGTTATTTTATTTAAACTTTGAAAAGAAGGAACTTACAATATGAAAATAAATAGAAAAATCAGTTGAATGTATAATTAATTGTAAAATCTGGACAATTTTGTATTATAATTTTGATCTTGATAAATAAATGCTTAATAGTTTATTGTTTTTATAATTAATAATTAAATAGATAGTTTACTTACATTTGGTTTAAATTTAGAAATTGTACACCAATAAGAAATTCACTATTAGGTTGACCTGCTCTGCGTATAAAAGTTTCTATAGAAAAGCGTGTTTTGCATAGTGGTTGTAGGAAAAAAACTAAGAGAATGACAATTTGATTGGCTTTTATTATTAGAATTATGACATTGTCCTGTCGCGCATCCTGGTAGTCTATTAATACTCACACTTTATTTTATTTCGAAAGACATTGATAGATTTTTAATGAACGTTTAATTTGCCGACAAAATAGGGTTGTATATAGCCAGCTTATGTTCTTAATCAACCATTAATGATTATTCTTAACTTATTCAAGCATAATAAAAGGAGAGGTAAAGTTTTCAAATGTAGGTCTGAAGTTTCTTACTTTGTCTTTTTACTTTTGAATTGCTCAATACTGAAAAGTAAGGAACTTGATTTGATATGATCAAAGGCTGCTTTTCGTCACCGTTACTGATATTTTTTTGATTGGATTTTAATTGAAAGCTTATAGTGATAACTGTATTTTTTCTACGGTTAATTTATAAATCAATATTTTCATGATATTCCACTGAATCAAATTTCTTTGTCCTTTTAATAGCTGTCAAGTCAAATAAAATAATCGAAAGATACCAAATCTGGTTAAAAAAAAACAATTAATAGTTCAAATGAATATTATGTATTGACTTTTTTGGAAAGGTGATGACAGTGACTATTGTTCAATGGCCTAGCTGAGCAATAAATTAACCTTCTAGGTCAACCGTTCCATTTCTCTTGTAATAATTTTCATGCCACTACTTAAAATCAAAGGTAAACGTTACCAGATACGAAATTTGGAATATTAAAGCAGATACTGATCGAGAATGTGGGTTAATTTTTTCCATCGACAAATACCGAAATAAAAAATACAGTTATTAAGGCATTAAATAATGCAGTTTGCCATCAAATTAAATGTTGATAAGTGTGCCGTGTTGCCTTCTTTAGTCATTAGTTATAAATTTATAATTCAAAAGTGAAAGACGAGTGAGAAACTGTATAAAACAGATACCAAACTACCTATAAATGCTAACAATTCATTGGTGTGGACTGTATTTATTAAAATTTGCTTAGGTTCAATGAAATAACAACACTAACTGGTAATATATTTACGAAATTACCTTTTCTGCAAACTGCTGAATACTTCAAAAAACCTTCTCCTACTGACTTGTATAGGGTGCTCAATATGTAATATATAATAATCTTGGAAATGCTTCAACAAAATTGTTATTGATATCATCAACTTCTCCAGAATTATCAACTCATCGGATACGGCAAAATTATTAGCTCTTAGTATTCGATACTAAAGGAGTATTAACTCAGATAAGATATGTAGAAATTAGGCAAATTTTCATTAAACTAGTGGTACAGTTACCAACTTGCTGTCAAGCCAGACTTTGTTTGGACCAATGTGCAATTTTTTTTCATAAAAGTGGATGGTTTACATAGAAGAATGCTGTTTTGAACAAGTATTTGAGTTATATATAAACTGAAATTTTGAAAATGTCTAAAAAAGCGACTTTTTTTCAATAATTAGTTGATTTTGGATGGTTGTAAAAGACACTTAACATAAAATTGGATTAGATCATACCTGAACGAAAAATGCTACTGATCCACCGTCTACTCTGGAAGCTGTAGAAATGACAGCATTTCAAAAATATGCAAAATTTGTCTAAAACAATGATGTTCATTTAGCAGCTTGCCGTAAAGCCGGACTTTAGTTCAAGCCAATGACTCATTTTTTTATTGAAAGAGGATGGTTCACACAGAAGAATGCTCCCTTAAACGATTCTCAGGTTGAGATATTTTTGAAAATGTCTAAAAAGTCAACTTTTTCCGCATTTTCGAGGGAAAATCAGCATCAAAATAGCTGACCCAAGTGCAATGCGCACACTTTCGTCGAATACTAATGGACCTGCCCATATATTATATATATTTTTTTCCACACTGCTAGATATTTTGTTTTATTCAGAGTCATATTTCTTGTACTACTCACTTCGCTACTTTTTGATTCTTTTTCAATTTTATTTACCCTGCTTAGTACAAAATATTTTCAAAATGTGGCTTCCCTTAAACTACATATTTTTTAAATTGTTTATTTCCAATTAATAAACAAAAGTAGAAGTTGCTTTCAGAAAATTCAGTAATTTTTTTCCCAAAATAAATTTAATTCATGTTTCAGTATCTAAATTTCACCAACATTGGATCTGTTACTGTTTACTATACCTCGTTAAAAACCAGGATTCGAGTGATTTGAATTTAAGTTGGCAATTCTGTAGACCTATGATTGGTCAGATTCCACCCAGTTCCACACAACACTTTTTACCATTTACATCAGCTGATAATTTAAATTTTTGATAGTTCTGACAGATAAATATATTTAATTTTGTCATCGCATCCGCTATTGTTATTTTATTAATTTACTTCATTTCGTTGAAACTGAAAATGATAGCATCTGCCTATATGGAGGGTACAAGCTATCGAAGATTCAAAACAATATAGTTTTTGTTAGAAAATTGGTTCTTCTTTTTTATTTAATTCACTGGCATTAAGTTATTTGCTACTTGAAAACAGCCATATTAGAGTAATGTGTATGTTCTAGTCTTTCAGTTTGAATAAGAAACAGGAAAAAGTTTTACATGTGACAAAATACCCGTCTGATTAATGCTTGGGTATAAAATAATTCACTAGACAGACGAGAAGTCGACTTATGACTATGCGTGGCTGATTTTTCATCAATCAAGGCATATTTAATAGATTTGGAACACGACTGTTGACTAATTTTTCTGAACACGCCTTTTAGTAACTAATCTGGTAATTTTTAGTGATGTGAGTAAAGCTTTTCGAATCAATCCTCCTGGTTTTTAAATGAGGTATATAATACAATAAAGAATTTATAAACTTTTGTTACTAAATACTTGAGGCCAGATGCCGAGTCAAGGAAATATTGTGAAACGTTTTTTGTCTACCACATTTCGCCGCCACAAACTATTTCCATTTGTATCGTAGGCATTTCCAAGACCTTATCAATATTTATTGAAAAGTATCATGACGTTTGTAATGGTTTTACAAAACCACGAATTTGTAGTGATAAAAATCTACATGAAATATTATAAGTAGTTTTCAAACACCACCCGAAAGTAGGAAAACGTTTTCTTGGTTGATAATTTATATTGACAAACGCCCTTGCTTAATGTCTGTAATGTACAGATGCAAAATATATGACCACTTCTAACTTTTTATCTTATTACTTTTTTTATTTTAAGCCCGATGAGAAGATTTCCAAAAAATATAGAAATCGATACGTGGGAATGAGATTTTTGAGTAAGATTGGATTTATAGGTACACAATAAATGAGAAACAGCATATTTTCACAAATTGCGTTTTAAGCACCTTTTGCTGAAAAACAGCAGCTGTTGTCCTTTAAAAAGGCCATCCTGTATTTAACCTTGGAATTTTCCAAGGCATTGTTTTCCCATTTATTTTTGTGAGTCCTTATAAAAATAGACTCTAACTAAGTAAATAAAAATATAACTCATTCAATAAAAGTTGTAATACAGTTGTTATCTGTTTTTGTAGCTCAAATTTTTAGCAGTGCACTTGAACATAACTTAAAAACTTAAAGTCAAACGTGAAAAGTCAAGCATACTGCTCGATCCGACCAAAAAAAGGAAAGCGGGCACCATGCTATTTAGCATATTTTTCTCTCGCATTGTCTCTGCTTATAACTGAGCTGACAATTCACCAGTTCTTTCTGTAACCGCACTTGCATATTAAAATTTCTAGTTTGCACCGGGCTATTCGATCACGCTAAATTCTTGAATACAGAGTGACTCTCGTAATCTGTTTCCCACCACAGTCTGTTTCAAATGTATACGATAAAGATATAATTCAGTTTTTCCTAGTATAATATTTGCAACCTTATTTGAAAATGTTATTACTCTACTCGTACTAATAATATGAAACAAGTTTGTACAATTAAGAAAATTGTCACCATTGGGCCATAAATAAGAAAAGTATATAAGATCACAATCACTCTAATTTGACCGTTTTTTGCACCTGATTGTTGTTACTAACAAAAATAACAAATATCATACCATACCACAAAAGAGTATATAAGATTACTAACACAAAATTTCAACAACCGTACATAGACATCACATCTCACTTTTACAGTACACATTCTATAATTGGCATTGAAACATTATTATTATCAATAATAATACTATTGTTACAAAATTATCAAAGATTATTCAGGAAAAACAAAATTTAAATTATGTGTGTGCTGATTTATGGAAATTAATGCGATTTTGATGAAAAGATCTGTAACGCAAAGAAGTAAGTTATTATTACAAAGGTTATCAATGATTTTCAAGTCTTTACTGAACAAAAATCAACAAATTAAAAATTAAGTTTGGAGCTGTTTATTTGAATGGAAATGAGAATAAACAAAAGCAAAACAAAGGTTATGGTCATTGGAGACGATAGAGAGGAAATAAATGTGAGAAAAGAGCAATTGGATAAAATAGAGCAAGTTGAACATTTTCATTACCTTGGAACAATAGTAGATGAGAACGGAACACAGGAAGCAGATATAAAATAAAAACAGTTAAAGCTAACAAATTATACTATGCCATGAATACCAAATTTATTAACAAAAAAGAAATTAAATTGGAAGTATTTATTTTTCTCGTTGGATGTAATTGCTTTCCTACTTATCTAGCAGCATCCTATTTACCTTGGATTGTAAAATTATTATCAACTAGAATTGTTCGCTAATTGCAAACAGGACATCAACTCGTTAAAGATTTATTAAACGTACTGCAAAGTGAAACTCTTGTGATAAAGACATCATTAAGAGCGCATTAATTTCAATTAGACCAAGTGAATATACATTTCTGTTACAAGATATCAACTTTTTGTACTTCATTAAAATTGATTTTGCTACAGATTTGTGTAAAATATGTTGCTCACTGAATGTTTCTTGTTTTATTTTAAATCATAGTTGTGATTATTTATGATTTGTATCGCGACTATTGGAAAAAAAACATTCAAGCTTTGCAACAATCTAAATACCATTGAGCTACAATTATTAAATTAGCCTATTTTTCAGAAACATCGGTAACAACTTGATAACATCTTTAACTTCCGATGCTTTTCCGTTGCTGGGGAATTTAGTGGTGCTGTAAGTATTATAACCTTCTTCTACACAGAGTCGCTATATTCAGGAGCTGCGCATTCAAGGCGGCTTTTTAATAGACCACCCTGTATGCATACAAGTTTAACGCAATAAGATTTTTTTAAATAATGTTTGCCTGACCCTGTATTATCATTTCCATTTTTGATACGCTATGTTGATTGAGTCATCTAGTGTGATTTGAGATTTTTTTATCTTAAGTTATTCATTAGAATTTGTAACTATTTATATATATTCAATTCGAAGTCAGATATCGTGTGCGATTGTGAACTCACGTGCTTGTTCACGGTCAAATAATTTGAACGTCACGTTTTGTAATCTTTATTTGATGTCTAGGATACATACATACCGGACATTCGTTGAATGTATTCCACGATTGGGCATATCTCGTTACCTGTATTTATTATTAAACAGTATTTTTTTTATTTCTTAGGGGAAATCAGAAAATGCAATAAAATATATGGTGTTCCATTCGAAAAAATACAACTTTAGTAGGCCACATTTTATTGGAACATCCTGTATGTTTCAGAATAATTTAACATGTAGCCTATACGAATGGACAAACTACTAAAGTGACAAACAATACAAAACTTTTACCGTTCCGCTATAAACCTCCGTCCCGTTGATTCACCCTATAGGTATATACAGCTCAATCAAAATCTTAGTATCCATTTTTGAAACAAAGAATTATCTACAATTCTTAGGAAATAACCAAAGAGTCACAATGTCTGGAAAATCGTATACAAAAACAGGGTTTTAATCTAAATGCTTGAGAATGTTTTGAAACATTTCAAAGAACACAGTAAACATGTTTGAAAGGACTTTGGAACTTTCATCTTTTAAAAATTTAATCGTAAGCCAGGTTGTATATGTTTATTTGTACAATATGCGTTGTAAAATTTTTTTTATAGTAATTGTTGTTTTCGTGTTTTTCATCCAAGACTTATTGTAATAAGATGATCGGTTTGACCTTTCGATTTTTACAAATGAAATAACGGTCTGCTGTTACTAATAAACAATCGAACAGTGATTCTCAAACTTTTATTATGAACATTCCATATCACGCAATATTTAATCACCAGCGATTGTCGGAAAATCAAGAAATTGTTACAGGAGTTCAGTCTAAGGTCAGTGTGGCCAACAAAAAGTAGTTTTTTTCTGACAAGGATGACAGGCGAGATCTACCATTCAAAGCATAGCATAGCATCAAAATAATGAATACACCCCCGAAGCGTTTATCTTGAAATTTAAAATGACTTTTTAGTTTTTTAGCTGAATACCTACTCAACATATCGATGGCCAATAATTCTAGGAGCTCCTGGCTTGTCACCATTTCATTTGTGTTATCTATCACTAGTTATGCTACATGTCAGAGGCAAAAGTAATTGAAAGAATAGAGAACTAACTGGAAATGCTATAAAAATCTTTATCGAAAATGGACAATACACAATCAAACGGATATCAACAAAAGTAAATATAACTGACATTTGACACAACTGGTGACAGAATAACAGAAATGAAATGGTGACTTGCTGAAAGTTCCTAGAATTATTGGAACTCGATGCATTGAGAATTCAGCTAAAACGTTATTTTAAATTCTAAGATATAAATACGCTCCGGGAGTGCACCTACACATTGTCGCTATAAAGCAATGTAGATGTTCGCAATGATAAAAAACATACAAAAATCTCATGATTTAAATCACGGTGTAAGGATAGACATACACCATGATTTAAATGGTAGACATCGACTGACATTCTTGTCATAAAAACCACTTTTTGTTGACCACACAGAACTCTTATGTTGAGAAACACAGAAAAGAGAACAGAATCGAAATTTATTGATATTATTTTGAAAATTATCTTTTTAATCATTCTTTTTTTTTTCAGTTTGAATTTTCTAGCAAAATGGGTTTAAAAATCGGTTAAAACTAATTCCTTCGCAACAATCATTTGATTTCCCCCAGTTGCCCTCTGCTGGGAGTATATCTGATTGTCTAGGCATTAGATCTTTCCAATGGTTGAATTTCATCTCCTTTTAGGCATTGGGTGCTGCAGCCCCTTTCATTGCTCGTCCATCTGCAACTTCATTTCCTTTCATTTCAGTGTGCCATGAAGTAAAGTGAAAATATGAAGGAAACTGTTTTTCTTGCCTAGTTCATTGAATTCCTCTACCACTTTAGAACTGATCAAGCAAGAACTCGCTGATTTAATGGCCAAGCAAGAACTCGCTGCTTTAATGGATGCTGAACATAATGATAATCCTTCACCTCCTATATCTTATACCATTATTGAACTGGACACATTTTCTATGGCGTGAATATCCGCTTGAGAGATACTTGAAGTTTTTCGAGTGTTTCCTGGCACTCTTGCACATTCTTAATAAAGTCCTTTCATTTTCTTTTGATCGCTTGAGTGGAAGCTGAGGTATGATTTTTGGTGTTTTTCAGTGTTCTTCGGAAAAATGTGTTTTTTTTCACTCAAAGTGACAAAGTTAAAAATTATCTGCAGCTTCTGGCAGAAAGTATATATATATATATGGGTGTTTTGTTTCAAGTAACGTTACAAATAGATGATATGGATCTGTCATAATTATAACTGACGCAGTACAAAGTTGTTGTTGAACTGGATAGAATATTTTGACCTTCCTAATTAATTTTTTGTAAACAAAAACAAATTTATCTTAAATAATGAGTTTATTATTGTTTAAGGTAATCTCATAAAAAAATTAATACTTTCTTCACATGAACTCATTAACAGTACTGCTAATTTTGAGAACCAGTGGTAAGCAATATTCGCACGAGACTTCAAAAAAAAGGAATACAGAACGTAAACAGTCGATAACATTATCTAATAATGACGCAGGATGGATTATTCGTATTGATGTAGTAATATTTGAACTTTGGATATTCACGCTGTAATTTATTAATACCCAACATAAATTGATTTCCAGAGAAGTAATTAAAAAATTCTTTTACCAAATAAAATTGAAATTAATCATTTCATGGAATCGATTTTATAGAATGTAGGATTTCACGCACGGCACTTGAGTCTACTTAAAAAAAGGAGGAATCTTATATTAGAAAATATATAAAGAACTATTTGACCACGTTTTCATTAAAGCTCAGGATACATTATTAACTCATAAAAATACGACACAACCGATCGCAACATTGCTTTGATGCCATACAAGTCGATGAACCAAATATTAATAAAAAATTATAGGGTTAAATTCATATGAATACAATTAACTTTCTGTCTTAAAAATGGGAGTTTAACCATAGAGATACTACAGATAGAGGCAACAAGCCATAGGACGCTGTGTGTTCTGAATGTGAGAGAGAAAGAAGCAGGTGATCAGAGGTTTCTCTTTCCTTGACTGTCTATGTATGCGTTCTGGCGAGCTTAATCGTAAAAATTTAAAGTTCACATAATACAGAATTGCATAACAATGGAATTGAAAAAAAAAATTCAGAGACCAAGGTTTTATTCCTCAAAAAAAATTTGGTTTCAGTTTAGGTAGATTTGTCTCTTTCATTCACCAGGTGCTGCGCCTTGGAATTCCGCAAGCAAGTGAATGCAGGATAACTTTTCCAGTCTAAGAAATCTTCATCTTTTTTACTTCATTACTTTGAGCTTCATTAGCCTCCAGCACTATTTAGGTGGCAGAGATCTGTAGGGACACCTGTCAAAACTTTAGGTGACCTCTCATTCTGGCGTAGGCATTATTATGATCTAAAACGTAATAATCATTATAGTTAATTCAATAGCCTCCATTTTATTTGCTATTTTGACATAAAGCTAACCTTACATTTGATAAATAGAATCATTAGGATCGTATTCAGCCAAATTCAAAAAGGCTATGAAATAAATATTTACCAGATTCTTTATTCTACTGAAAATACTTGAGAATGAGGAACAATTTTTGACCACGTAGATCTTAGACACTGGTGAAGTAATCAAATTATTATTTGTTAATTCTTAAAGCTTCCCAAAATGTACGCTACTGACTTATATCAAATGTTATAGCTATTAATATAACGAGATTATTATGCGATTCATAATAGTCGCCACCAAGCAATGTCCGAGACGGTCGCTAATAATGAAGTTATATTAAAAGATTTATCGTATCATTGACAAGTTTTATATCATTTTATTTTGTATTTAAAAAAGTCATCATTAAAATTATACAAGATTTTGTTATTTCTGACGATATATTAGCTCCTGCTTATACTATAATGTTTAACTTGCAAGACAAATCGAAAATCCATTATAAAAAAGAATATCGGCAGTTTTGTGAATTCCGGAATAAATTAAACGTTCAAGGTGCAGAGAAAACGGTGTTGCTGGCATATTTCGCGAAGCCTCTCTAAGGAATGTTCTGCTTAATCTTTGTGGACATAATATTCCATGATATGAGCGACTTTTTAACTAAAGGAACGAGTGCATGTATTATCAAGAAGAAAATCGTTGGTAATGGGAAAAAAATGTTTTCACAACAGATCTAGTCAACTAGTTTGTGCGTGTTTGAATATGTGGGTGACTTTTTAAATTGGAATTGTAGGAGCTTGACAAACCAATGAGTTGCGAAGATGACCACAGAAGACGTTGACGTTTTAAAGGACAAACTGCTAGATAGATATTATTCCCGACCACAAGAAATTGATTTTCGCTGTGGTATCAAAAGGGTATATGAAAAAAAGTGTGACTAAAAAAGTGTCCATTGTTCGCAAAATTTGTATCGGCAATGTTTCCGGTAGTTGATTAGGCACGAAATCGAAAGGAATGTTGGTTCGGTCACTAATGTGGTTTCAGAGGGCACACCTATGATCACTAAGTGAAAAGGTGTATACAGTCAAAAGCACTCTTATCGTGCGGGTTCAAAGGTCACTTACCATATGTATCAAATCAGGAAACACAGAGGTTACCAAAATGTGAGATTACACTGGATGATGCATTTCCACTTTTTCATTAATTCTTGAAATAATCTATCAAACTAA
Source organism: Galerucella nymphaeae (assembly GCA_963978555.1). Classification (NCBI taxonomy): domain Eukaryota; kingdom Metazoa; phylum Arthropoda; class Insecta; order Coleoptera; family Chrysomelidae; genus Galerucella; species Galerucella nymphaeae. The sequence continues at coordinate 9,679,227 of OZ021707.1, read as the reverse complement.
GTACAATTTTTTTGCTTGAGGATACAAAAAATCGGAAAATTGCTTCTTATTATTATTAATTCATATTGTCACTCTGACACAAATTCAAAAAACTGACATTTTTAAATAAAAAATTAAGTGCTAAGACTTTTTGGAATCGCTGGAAACTGAAAAGATGTCCTTTCCTTTCCCTTCGAATTGCATAAGTCTGTCTCATTCATCTTACGGATTTCATTTGGAAATTATGATTAAACGCAATAAAAGAAAACAGAATCTGTGAATATGTCTTTGTTGAATCGTATGACCCGCATGATAAGACTGCATTTGACTATATATAAAATGAAAATTGAAGTTCATCAAATGTCAATTGGAAGCTATAACTGGATGATGCGATCTTAAATGGGTCACACTGTATATATTAACAAAAGCTGTATTAGCTGCATCTGACTGAAACTATAAATAAACCACTATTAATATTAATTAAGTGATAATGGATAATTATTTCATTTCTAATGTACGACCTTGGAATGCTTTTGTTATCTAGCTACCTAATGTTTATAATAAAATATCAAACGGCTAGACTAGACGTTTTTAATTTGTTTAATAGTTATGTACCTACCTATACATAAAATGTTGTTTCTGCTAAATAAATGTTATGGTGGTATCCAATGACACATCTTAGCTCTAAGGGTGTCTTTTTGTAGAAATTTGAATATTCTGAACCTAGAATGACCGTTTACGCTGCTTAAATATCGATGATGGGAGAATCTCGGTGCTCTTGACTATATTAAAACTGATTCAAAAAATGCATCGCGATTGATCGAAGCTTAATTTTCGCACTACTCAAATGTCATAATTAGATCAATTCAATAATTGTAGAACAATAGAAATTAATTTCACATGGTCATGACATGTTACAAAAAACCTGGAAATCGACAGCTAAAATAAATGAAATATATTAGATTATAATAAATTCGTTACAAAATTGCCGTCAGCGGATAACATTAATAAATTATTCTCCATGTCAACGCTAATGAAAAAATGTGATCATAAATTTGAGCTAGCTGGAAAAAAAATATCAAAATTATAATATATAACGTCATTCAACAGGGAAAATATAACGAGAGTACCAAATACAATTTGATTAAATTTCACACAAAAAAACTTAACGATACGAAGTGTTATGTAAAAAGGACCATTAATATTCCTAATTTCATTCGCTTGATGAATACAGGTTGGCACAAGTAAGAAAAGCAGGATTTAAATGATGTGATTATTTATTAACAGTGGTCATAATGAATGGTTTTCTATACAATAATATAGCTAAGAATTCCATTATAGACGGATATAGTAGATTGTATACCCTAGTGAAAAGTTCACATCCTGTTACAGAAAAAGCTTTCTTATTCCCAATTTTTTCTATGACTGTTGAAAAATGGATCCTTTTTATGTAACATTTTTGTTGAGTAGCTGGATGGATTACACAAAACAAGCCACGCCCCGTGTGTAATGATCCATTACACACGACTATGTTCAGTGCAATGTTTGAATCAGACTCGCCATGAAATGCCATAATTTGATTTTGACAGTATACCTACCTACTGAAGATGATTTAGAGCAGACTTTTTGTTAGAATGGATACAGAAAGTGGAAATTAATTCAACTGAACTGCTCGATTGCCTTCAAAACAAGATGGCTACGGCTCAAAATATTGTTAATGTCTATATCTTGATTTCAATATTTGCCGTTCACAGGTACGATTATTGCTTGACACATCAGCCTTAGAAACACCTGTTCTTAACTCCAGCAGAATTCAATTGTTGATTTTTTGTCATACTACTCTTGCATAGGCTAACTGTGCACACGATTATTAATAGCTGTTTTCGCGGAGCACATCCTGAACGTATTCGGAGGGACTACGCATGCGCAATTGAAATTTGAGTGTTCGTGGAGTGCTTCAGAATGTGTTCAGGATAAAAAATTCCGTGTTCGAGAAAGACTTAGATTCAATTTCGAGCATGCTCGGAACGTGCTCGATGAATCCTAGGATGATAGCTGGGATTTTTTGTTCCGAACAGATTATAACCTCAAAATTTTGGTTGTATGCGGTTGTATGACTTTATAGTGGTTTGATTACTTTTTAATTTGCGAATGAAACTTTGAAAAACTTTTAAATTATGTATATTTCAATGATAAAACAGTGTTTGTTGAGTTGTTTGGTTTTTTTTATTTTTACTTTATTATAGACTTCGTTTTTAAGTTTTATTTTATAAACAAATTTGCTAAAAGGTAAGGTTTTTATTCATAATTAGCCTCCAATAAAAGATTATTCTTCTTTTTTGCACATTTTGTGTTAACTCAACTTCATGTCACTTCAAATTCGCGTTCGCGCCACCTTTAAAATTCGGAATGAGTCTGTGGGTACGCTTGCGCATTGAAGAAATCCAGTATGTACTCGGCTTGTGCTCTGGATGTGTCCACTTTTTCATTCATTCTCGAAATAATATCTGTCAGATTAGGTACCTTTTTTTGCTTTAGGATGTAAAAAGAAGCGGACAATTGCTTATTACTTATTATTCATTAAGTCGCTTTGAATTGTTGAAGTCACAAAACTGACATTTAAATGAAAACTTAGCTGGACGAAGACTTTTGAGAATTGCTGGAAACTAAATACATATTCTTTCCTTTCCCATGAAAATTGCATAAGTCAGTCTTATTTATCCTAGGGATTTTATTTGGGAGTTATGATTGAACACAATGGAAGAAAACAAAAACTAAGAGTATGTCGTTGATGAATCGTATGACCCGCATGATAAGACTGCCTTTAACTTTAACTCATCAGCTATCGAGTAGACACTTTTTCATGTTCAATTGACATTTCCTAAAGGGGTCTCCAGTAGGAGTATGTACAATTCTTTGTGGCATCCTGTTTGGCTACATGTATGTATGTATGTATTTCTGTGATAACATTCACTGAGAGCAAAAGTTTGTTGTTTACTGATAATAGACGGCTATTGCAATAGATCAATGGGTATCATACTCTTATAGCCACTTAAGCTTTCTCTGCACTTTCGCAGATAATATGCAAGTTGTGTAGTCTGTTGCGTTGGATAACGTATTCTAAGTATTTGATCGAAGTTTCCGGTTGGATATCGTTATTTTGCTGTTCAAGATTCTCAGGAGTAAATCACGGAATAATAGTGATTGATATTATAATGAATTAATAATAGAGTTACCCCAGCCAGGTCACCAAGAAGTGAAAGGTAATAAAATGACAGATGAATTAGCCAAGCAAAAAGCAGCGGAGGTCATTGGAATTGCTAAGTGTCTAACTAGGAATTGATAAGCAACCAGGCGTAGCGATGGTAATGTGAAACCACAGTGCAAAGGCACTCTAAATTATACATTGGAAGCCCTTCGGCCAAACTGTCACACGACCTACTATGTCAAAATCGGGAAATGAGGAGAGACTGGTGACTGGTGGAAGCACTATAGGCTTAGGTAACAAATGCAATTGTCCTAGCTGGTGACATCCTATGTAGGTTCTGCCAGGAATAAGATGAAACACCGCAGAGGACTTACTGTGTGAGCGCGAATGACCAAGGGTGCGGTTACACATACTCGGAGAGGAACATCCTAGGGCAGAGAGCTACGCAAGGGAGGCGGTATCCAGGCTAATTAGTCTAATGGAAAGAATAAAGCTAGATATCGAGCTCTAAATATAGAGAGGACCACAATGGATCTGCAAAGATCGCAGTGGGATAGGACAAAGAGCCACTCCAATTCTAATCTAATTATAATGAAGAGTGAGATCAAAAGGGATCTATTGTCTCAATTATACAAGAGTATGCAAACTGAACAATATATTCTCTCGATCGATTGTTACGTTTAGCGGCTGGGTAATTATCGCATTACATTAAATAATCATCATTTTATTGGTGATTGCTTGAATCTCACAGAAAATATCAACAAATTGTGTTTGTGTTGTATTATATTTCATTTCTCGAGTTCAATTCCAAAAACAAACAATGGTAATACATACATACATTGAATCACCAACGCTTAAAAAATATCTCGTGCCACTGAAAGACAAATTTTAATTTGTCTTTTTTTTTAAACCGAGATAAAATCTTAGGAGGTATCACGAATTCTTTTATGCTACACATATTTTAGAGATGCAACGACCATTTGCACAATATTTAGCAGAGGACTGGTTTGAGAACCAGTCTGAGAAGTATAAAGTATGTGCATCTGACCCTTCGATGAACTATTTTCCCGTATTCAGTTGAAATAAAATATTACTTGATCTACACTGCTCCTCTTACTTAATATGTATCAATAAATTTTTTTTTCTCATTCTTGAGAAATTTTAATTTAAATTAATATATGTTAGTTGCTCATAGTAAAGTGATATATTTTCTGTATACTGAGTTCTATAAGCATCGTTGATTTGTGAGGTAAGTGTATTTCTTTTGAATAATTCATATTCTATAATTAATTGATTTTTTGTATGTATGTATGTGATTGTACGTATATATAGGTATATTTCTTTTTTTTTCACTGAATGTATTATATTTTATTTGTTCACTCTTGCTATGAAAATGTATATTTCTTAGAAGCAATAAATTATTGAATTGAATTGAATTGAATTCTATAATTAATTGATTTTTTAATAATTCAATTGAGATGATCGATTATTTTGAATGAAGATTGGGATCTTTATTTTAATAAAAAAACAATTTTTAATGAAATTTCCTTTTTTATATTGAGTTTCGAAGAGTTCATTGGATTATTTCAATTTGTTCTTTTCGGTGAAAACATTGGTTTAATATAGAATTTTTAATTAGAATTTCTGAAATATATTAAATAATCAGTGTTTGATTTTTTTCCAATATCATATTACAATTATTATAAATAAATAAAAAACATCAATTTGTGATGCAAGGAATGAACACAGGAAAAATATATTCCGTATGTTCCCTGTAATCTGTTTATTATTCTTCCAGCTTTTTCTTGGAAATTTCATAAAAAGGTTGGTACATCATTAGATTCTCATAGATTATATTTTTTTTTTCTAAATATTGTTGATACAAACTCCAATTTTCAATTCAATTGTAATAAATTCATAAACTTTGGCACCGAAATGCAGGCGACATTTTAGCAAGCGTAAATAGTACCACTGGACAATTAGACTCAATTCGTAATAATATAAAATTTGCCAAAGAACTTGAGCAAAATAAGTCTATAACATTTTTGGACCTCACAATTTCAAATATAAATAATAAACCTATATTCCATAAACCACCACATACAGATATAACAATTCATAATTAATAGTTCGGTCATAAATTAGCAGCTTTCGATAGTATGATACACAAACTTGCGATAATCATATTAAATATCAATAATTGCAATAAAGCAGAAAATATAATAAAAAAAAAGCAGTTGATGCAGATCCAAATTCAATTGGCAATATCATAAATGAAAATAAACAACAAAGCTAAGAAAAAATATTTCTTTCTGATGGAAATAGGAATAATCATTTTAAAAGCTTACCATACTTTGGAATAATTCTTAGGATCTTTAGACATGGATTTTTTCTTCAAAATCAAATAGAATTTATCCAAACTCATGAAAATAGAAAATCTGCATCTAAAAAATCAAACAATTCAGGCGGTGGTCGGGACATAGACCAAGCAGAGATTTTTTTGACAAATTCGTATTCCATGTTCAATATCTTACTTTGCTGATGAAGTATTTTTTGTGCTTCAATACAACTAAATAGTGTGAAATGTGAAGAAAATATAGCATTTCACTGAATCTTATTCCATGTAGTATATAGTAATATCATTACAAATAATATATATTTTTATTCAAAATAAGAGATAAAAAATGTTGACGACTTATAATCGAAAATACCATTAATGTTTATAAAATGGGATCTACGCTATTTAATATTATCAATTTGGATCTGTCGTTTACATGGTACATGTGATATTTATCATAATGATGAATTTATAATGCGATCGGTATTGGAATTAAAAGCGAATGAAATTCCAATTAACGGATACAGAAATTAGTAACACCACAACATAGATAAAATAGAATCAAATTTGGAAACGCGTCATTTTCTTGAAAATGTGTGGTCAGAATTGTACCAGTTGGGAAGGAATAACATTTAGTACAGTTTTGGAAAAAAGTTGTTGAAGTTACATTGAAAAATGTTTGGAAATTATTCTTAAAGTATATTATTCCAAATGAATAAAGGGGTTGGGATACAGGAGGATTCAAAAAATGGTATTTTGATTACCTATAGTGGTGCTATAGTAATGTGTGTTCTTGAAGTTTTGGCTAAGAATTCATTTGCTTTAATTTTAAGAAAAACAAGAAAATATCAAGTATTGAGATAATTGCTTCCTACGTTCGCTACCCAAGATATGCTTTTGTACACTCAAATCTAGTCGCAAAGTTGATGAAGTTGCTTCAGTTGATTTTTTGATATGTTAGAGCATCCAACAGTATTCTCCGTAATAATTTGATGAGAAATAGGGAAATCTGGAAAATATCTGTCATTAATGTAATGTACATGGGTACACGAAACTGCAATCTGGAAACTGCTAAGCACAAACTATGTGTGATCGTAAAAAATTTTGTATATATTTCAAGTCCTTTGGTAGTCTCGACAGAAAGTTTTCTCTTAAATATGTCGTATAAATTAGGAATAATAACAAGTTTCTACATTTTGGAGCGGGTACCCAAAGCTGAAATCTGTCGAATATTCCAGAATCAAAACATTTCACGCAGAAATATAACGAAGTGCGAGCAGGAAATCAAAGCTTAGAGAGGAGATCAAAAACCCAGGCTGGAATGTCAACGAGGAGACTGGCTGATCATTACACATCTTCTAAGAGTACAATATCATTGGAATTGGAGGAAAATAGTCTGAAATATCCAAAGAAACGTAACTGCCTCAGATATTCTCCAACCCAAATTCTTTGTAAGCCAAGATAATGTTGTCAACTTTGCCAATGAGGAAATCATCATTTCAAATATCGAAAAGAATGCAATGGAAGTAATTCTGTAATGAAGTTTCATATGGACAAACATAAAGCGACAGTTACAGATGAAATGACATTGAATATATTCACTGCTGTCGGATCCTGCGCCGAGTTCAAAGGCCGTTTAAAGACGTTGCCCTTAAGTGTGAATTTAAGTCGTAAAATTCGTGGAACTCAATGATTCAGGATACTCTACCCTGTTCATTTGTTGTTCAGTGATTTAGATAAAACACGAATCTAAACATCCTAAGCGGGTCTCAAGATTTTTTTTCTGTGAAAATTTTACCTATTTCCTAAATATGGAAATGGGCAGAAAAAATTACCTGTAAATTATAATGGAACAAAAGCAGAAATAATTAAAATCAATAAGCCTATTCTCATTTCTCCATTTTATATTATGGCACCTGGTATATAAGCACAACATGACTCATTTTGTTTGGAAGAACCCCTGTGAAATCCGCATTTCTCAACCGATTTTGATTTGATTTTTTTGTTAGATTTAATATCAAAAACAGTATTTTGGCAAAAATTTTTATAGCTTGATTACTATTTTCAAGACCCTCAAAAGACGAAAGTAAATTAGGGATTTTTTTTCTCAACTATACTACTGGAATCAGAATTATCACAAATGTAAAGTATCAAAATTTTATGAAAAAAATCTTATTAACGACAAAGTTATTACCTACAACATGAATTTGGAGAAAGTGGTATCCTAATTAATATTTAACGTAGAATGTAAGCAAATTCTACAAATAGCAGCATAGTAAACAAAAACAAGGACTAAAAAATATTGCACAGTAAAAATTCGAAGCCGATAACGTAACCAGTTCTGGAGTTATAGCTTCTGAAAGTAATATAAAATTATGCTCAATAATTTCATTTATTAACAAAATGGAATCAACGATTCTGCCATGGAAATACAAAATAACTAACAATACATTTTGATCAAAGTGATAAGAATTCAACTCTTAATTTGCAACTTCGTTTTTGTAATGTTCACAGCTTTATTATGTCCATACTTATAATTGTACGAACAATTGTTAAAACAAGCCTGGGTAGCTAATTAACAGTTGAGTTTTTACGACATTGATAAGTGAAATGAAAATTTCGATTCAACTAACTCGTCGCGGAGCCACTCTCCGCGAAAAATCGGGGGAATTAAATCACCGATACATTAAATTCAAATTTTTTACCGATAGCAGCGTACCAGCTTAAAAAACGACATTATCAATTGGTATTTATATTATCCCAACTTCATTAGAAATAATTAAAAGGTCATCTAGCAATTCAGTCAAGTGTCTTATAAATGAAAAATTTGAATAAATAGGAACATTCTTCACGCATCGACAGAAAACGCATTCGGTGCTGGCAAGTAGAAGTTGAAAAAATATGGGAATTTTGTTGAATTTCAAATTTTTGGTTAAAACACAAGATGAACGAGAATGGCCGCAAGCACTGGCAATTGCCACTGGTGAGTAACTTAACTAATTATTTTCCTATACATTTTAAAAATATATTCGGCTTTTTAGATTTTTTGTTACTTTCAAAAATATAATATTCCTTACGAATAATATCATGAATATATTTGGTTGGGTTAATTTATTATCCATCTATTTTTTATTAATAATATTTCTACCAATTTGACAATTTTTATTTTACTTTTTCAGAGAATTTTTGAATCTTAAAACCAATAACCCGCCAACGTATTAAATTAAATGATAGTTTTCATCATAATCCTTTTTTATAAACACAAATCTCTTGACATATATATTCCATCAAAATTATATTTTCCGAAAATCATTACGTCAATAACCTGGAAATTATAAAAAATAATTCTACCTGCAAGCTTTTTATCAATTTATTCATATACCAAGGAATTACTTGTGGATGTATTGAAATGAATGTCTCGAAATGTTTCAGATTCTAGTTTCGTCTGTGACGAAAGTTTACTCAATTATTTTATTCAATAAATTTGTACAATTAGCTTAATTTAATCTACTTTTCCATTCTCTTAATTCAATCGTCTTCTTCGACATTCAGCCTAATGTTTTTTCCTTATAAAACCACTGTTAGTCCTCTTCTAGTTTATAGTTACTTTCGTTTTCCTCTGAGGTTATCCTTAATTGTTATTTTCTAATTGCAACTTATCAGCTTCGTATTATAAAGTCGATTCTAGTACATCCTTATCAGTTGAATTACTACTTAAACTAAATTTGTGCCTTTCTTTTTAAATTTCTTCCCGCTAAAAGTAAATTGTATAAATATTTTATTATACATGATGATAAGAAAATATTTTTTTTCAGCTAGTATAGCTGCCTTCATAGCTGGGCTGCTACATTCATGGTCTTCTCCATTTTTATTAAAAATCGTGAAAGACAAAGAAAACTACGACATATCAGAAAAAGACGCTTCCTACTTCACAATCATCCACCCAATGGCTATGATACTGACGTGTGTGCTATTTTCCATTCTATGTGATAAAATAGGCAGAAAGAAAACTTTAATGCTGATAACCATTCCACATCTTCTCTCCTGGATTCTAGCTGCTGCAGCAAAGAGCGTTTACGTATTTTACGCCTCCAGATGCTGTGCAGGTATAGCTGATGGTTGCTTATTTGCAGCGTTGCCGATGTATATAGGAGAAGTAGCTTCACCAAAAGTTAGAGGAACTTGGGGTAACTCTTTAGTATCAGCTATGTACTTTGGGGAGTTTGTGATTCATGTTATTGGGTGCTTTTTGAGCGTTAAGCAAACCTCTTACGCCTGTATACCATTAAGTTTATTATTTTTCATTTTATTCTGGTTTATGCCGGAATCTCCATACTATTCAATCATAAAAGGACACGAGGAAGATGCTAAGCTAGCATTGAAATTTTTAAAAAGGAAGGTAGATGCCGAGGAAGATTTTCAAAAGCTGCAAATTGATGTTAAGCGTCAAATGTCTGAAGCAGGTAGTTGGAAAGACTTATTTATGATAAAAAGTAACAGAAAGGCTTTGATATCAGCAGTATTTTTAAGATCTTCTCAACAACTAGGTGGAACAAGCGTTTTCATTATGAATACACAGTTTATATTCGAAAAAGCTAAGGGTTTAGTGAGTCCTGAGACCTCATCGATGGTCTATTTAGGGCTTTGTCTTACTATGAATATATTGGTGGTTATATTCGTTGTTGAAAGACTTGGTAGAAGATTGTGTTATATATTATCTCTTTCTCTGTCATCTATACCTCTACTAGTTCTTTCTGTATACTTTTTCATCGACCGATATGTTTCGGATGTTAATATAGAATTTTTGAACTGGATACCGATAGTAGCTATGATATCTTATCAAATTTTCAACTCCTTCGGTATGGCTGTTATCCCAACTTTAATGTTGGGAGAATTGTTTTCCACTAGTGTTAAGTCCAAGGCTATGACAGTGCTGATGATAGATTTTGGATTGATGATTTTCGTAACGAATAATATACTGCACACCTTACAATCAGTAATAGGTTTATGTGGACCTTTTCTATTGTTCGCTATTAGCAACATCGTTTCAGCTTTCATGTCGATGTGGTTAATACCTGAAACTAGGGGAAAAACTTTAGAACAAATTCAACAATTGTTAAAAAAAGAAGTTGATGAGAAAAGTGAAATTAACCGATAATAGTGATGACAGGTTTAAATGGAAATGAAAGAAATTTTCTGTTTGTTTCCAGGTTCAAAGTTTCAAAGTTGAAATTAAAAAGAATAGTTTTCCCAGTAACTAATTACAATTGGTATAGAAGTGATTCACCATGGTGAATTGCATCAGGAGTATTAAAAGCTCCAATGTTTTTGGAATTCAATAAATCTAAAATTCTCAGATCACTGAAGCTGCTACCAATAAATATACTCAATAAATAAGTGACCAACAGTTGCAATGAAAGACATAGCTGTCGGCAAATTTTTCAAATCAAATACCTTGAATATATTAAAAATTGATATATACCGGTATAATATCTTATAAAGATTAAAATCACAGAGATGTTACTTAGCAAAGTTTTATTTACTAATTCATATTTTTTGAGATTGCCTCCCCCAATTTACAGCTTAGTTTTACGAGATAAGAATTCTTATTCATAATTTCAAAACAAACGTCCCTATTAGTTGGAAGAATTCTTGATTATTCCACCGGTCTAATTGGAAACAAAAAAGCGTTATCCTTTTCATTTTTGGGAGCTTATAACGTGGAGAGCTTCATGTGAAGCTAATATCTTTTTCGAATTGGCTCATGTGTACTTCCTACCTCTTCAGACCTGCGACGTAGAGTTTGAAAAAATGTGATGAAAAATGAAATTTGAATAACTCTTGAAAAAAAGGAGTGTTTTGTTATATTAACAATAAAAATTTTTGTATTTATTTTTAATATATGATTATTCATATTTGTTCTGCTAGTTTTATTTATTTTATGGAAGAATTAATAAATAATAGTTATTTATGTCATACTTGTCAATTATTAAGTTTTTATTGCTCAGTTACCAACTCTATAATGTCGTATTTTATGACCGTGCTGGCATAATAGTTATTTATGAACCAAGGGCGCAATTAAGGTGTTTGCGGCCCGCCGAGTGGAAATTAAAGCACGGGGCGCAGCCGATAGCTTTAACCACGCAAAGGGCCGCAAACACCATTTGCGCCTGTGGTACATACAAGATTTTATGTTCGATCGCGAGTAATTATGTAATTTAGATATTATTTAAAAAAAATTAGAATAAATTAAAGATGCACCTGCTTTCAAAGTCAAACAAGCAACAAAACTGATGGTTGTTTGTGAAAATTTGACACACCCGCAAAATAAAAATAATAGACAGCTATGCATAAATTACCATTAGAAACTGCGGCCTTAGAAACCAAACAAACAATAAATAATTTCTGTGATATATTGTTGTGTGTGAAAATGGATTCATCCAGCGAAAATGCAAGATTCCTACCAGAAAAGATTATGGGGTTTGTAGCAGAGGCCACATCAGAATTATTATCAACAAAGTCGAAAAGCAAGTACATGCAAGAATTTCAGAAATTTTCAAATTGGTGCAAGGAGCAGAACGTAGATGGTTCCGTTACTGAAGACGTGCTACTAGCGTATTTTTGGGAAATATCCAAAAAATATAAAGGATCGACGGCGGGCCAAAAAGTATCAAATTTCGCCCGCAAATTAGGGCGCAAATAGGTACTTTGTGGCCCGATCGCACATAAAAAGATTTTTCATTAACATTTCTTACATTGTTTTCTTGCATACAATTTAATAATTTCCCGTATCCAATTTACTAATTTCTCGTATTCCATGTCGTAAGCAGCTTTAGACTTTTTTGGCAACAGATTTTCAGTTGCTTTCTTTGCTTTTTTAAAAATTTCGTAAGGAATTCCAAATTCTTCGTTCATTTTGACTTCTAGCTTGGACACATATAATAGTTATTCATGATCCAATGGTATAAAAAGATGTTTATGCCATGAGGGCGACGTCTTACGAACTCGTGGGCCTCTGGCCCTAGGTTTTGTAAGTCGCACGAGGATATACACATCTGTTTATGTCCTTGGTACATAAGATGAGTACGATAATTACGCACTTTTCTAACTTTTCAACCCGAAGCGTCTTTTAATTTAGAAAAGTGTAGGATTTTCTGAATTAAAAGACGCTTCGGGTTAAAAAGTTAGAAAAGTGCGTAATTATCGTACTCATCTATACAAACTTTCATGGCATGTTAGTTCGTTATTACACTCCAATCTCTATACAAATAAGTATTTAAAAAAATCTGTTTTGAATTAATAACACTGCCATTTCATGATAGTAGGTAGACACTATCGTTGCTAGGTGAATGTTGACAAACGTAAATGTTATAAAATCACAATGACATTTGTATTTACCAAGATGTATTATCCTAGGGCGACTTACAAACCCTCGGGCTAGATGTATGAAAATAAAGTTTGATTTTTTTTAACTTAACTATTCATTTCCTTAATAAACCAGAGCAAATTTGAGAAAATTGAAAGTGCATTTCAACTTATTTTTCAACTACCTTTCCAAATCTGTTATTTTTTATGAACGCTATTTGGTAAAAAAGTTAGCTCGCCTTTGACAGTTTTGTACATAAATCCATATAGTGTATCTTATAAATAGCACACTGTATATGTTTTGTGTTCCTACAAAATATTGCTCAATAGAAGGTATCGTTTCAAAATAACCTTAGAACAAGTGGAAGACAGATACACCTCCTACCAAGTTAAAAAGAGCACAATATTATCCTTTATTTTAATACTTAAAGGGTACATACCGTAACATGAACTTTAGATTTTAGCTTTCCAATGAACATCATTTATTTTATTTATGTGTGCGTATAAGGAAGACCAACGGTCCTTTGGATTGTCTCGGTTTTCGGAATAAACCAAAAGGATGACAACCCATTTATATAAAACTTTATAGGAACAATCAATTCCCACATACTGAGTTGATTTAAAATCGGAAACCCTAGAAAACGGTTACATAAATTTGGTGATTTGCTTCCAGTAAATTGTTTCTATCCAGATGAAATTGTAAATCATGATAGAGATACATGCAGAGTAGGACTCAAACAATTGTTACTATACAGTCTACTTTAACATTTGTACATTTCGTATCACAGCATATATTAAAACAACTGAAAGCAGCAATAAAAAATAATGCTTGTGCCAGTTTCTACAGTTAAGCATAAACTTTATGTGTAAAGTGTCACCGAACAGATAATCCTGGTTGACTGCTTTTGTACAAACTAATCAAATGTATTTCCAATGAGAACGGAAATATTACGTTCGTGCATTCTTCCAACTGAATTCAAAATTTCTTTCACAAGCAGTAAGAAGTTAGTTACTGATATATGCAAAACTGACAAGTGAACGAAAGCTGAGTTCTAGGTGCAGCGCAAATGCATCTTTGATCATTTGTATTATAAACGAAAAGCCACGGCGAAATGAGTCTGCAAATGGCAGATCTTTCTTCTCTTCGATAATCAGGCAGCACTGAAATCCTTACTATGACCCCAAATCAAATTCAAATTGGTTTGGGACTGTCTACTTTCAACCCTAGCCAACCACAATAAGGTTATGTTCAAGTGTGTCGGATGGAAGTTTTGGTAGACAGGAGAGACACCCTAGGAGAGAAAGAGCCTGAATTAAAATTCGCCGATCCCGAACGCTTGAAGCTAAATAAAGTTTGGTCTTTATAGAACAGCTTAGGGTACTATCTCTTCATGCATGATTATTCCTTTTCAAAAATTAAAGGAAATTCATAATAAGTGCGTGAAATAGGTGTTTTTTCCGTACCATATTAGATTGTCAGGCTGAAATTTGATTATCATCGATACATGCTTTAGTATGTATGTGAATTATTGTGAATAACACTTGCAGAACGTGAAGCCAACTGCGCATGCGGAAAAATATCACTTTTCGCAATAGGTAGGTGAATAACTACTACAAAACAGCCATCCTAACCTCTCTTTACGAATGTACCACAAATTTGTTGTTTTTAATTTGTATAATCTTGTACAATAACCATCTTCCTTCCAAGTGCGATTCTGTATACAAAGATAGGAGCTTTTGGGCCAACTATAACACTGACCCAATATATTTGAATATAAAGTTGAACTACTTTGCTGTTCCACAGCTGTTATTCGGTAAAAGCAATCTAAGGCAACGATGTATTTTCAGTTTTATTAACAAGAATTAAATATATGGAGTGTAAAATGTGTCAAGTAGCTTGAACGAGAGAACTGTCTTATGCAAAATGAATCAATAAATATTCTCAAAAGCAAAAGCGTTTCTATAACGATGTAAGTGCCAAATTACAATTTTTTTGAGGAATGAAAAATATGATTATATGAGAAAATGTTCATATTTCCTATAAATAACAAAAGGTGCGTTATGAAGATTAGAGTTTAAGTGTAAAACCAAAACATTGTAACTGCCAACGGAGATGCAAATGAAGAAAATTAAAGATCCAGAATTACTGTTTCGCTCCAATTTATCAGGTTTCTGGAATATCAAAGTGTGTTCCAGATTTTAGAAGCTCCAAGTTTTTAAAATTTAATTATATTGATCACATACATTTAACTGGCCAAAATTTCTGGCCATCATTCATCATTGCCACACCAAATTTCTCTTTGATATGACAAAGCTGCATAACTGTTGAAATTCTTAACTTTATCATGGGCAATTGTTTAAAAATAATAAAAATCGTCAACCACCATGGGTATGAATGCTTGTTGTACCTACCTACATTGTTTTATAACCTCACTTATAGAGCAGCAAATTCATAATTATGGAAAGACTCAACGAAGAGGGAGTGAAAACAATTAATTTGTGAATGATTTTATATAAAAAACCAATAGAAACGTCTAAACTAACTTAAAATTGAAGATTAATTAATAATAATTGGAGTTATTCATCAAATGAATTAGGTTATGTTGTTCTATCAGTACTAGCACGTTCAACAGAATTAAGCTGCGATGGATCGCTCCAAAAATCGCTATCTGATTCATAAATACTTGGAATATTTCACAGTTTGTTAAGGGATAATTAATTTTTATCACTAATTTGCATTATTTTACGCGAGGTTCTGATTTTTGTAACGAATGAATATTTAAACGATGCAGTCACAGAATACGATAAAAATTCGATATATGAAAGGATGACGTTTGTGATACTATAATAGATAGTTTTTTTTAATTACTTGTCTCTTATTTTGTAGATTAATGAAACGTAACCAAATCACGTATATAGCAGAGGATGCATTTGAAAATGTGACTTCACTGAGAGTTTTGTAAGTAAAAATGCAAATATTCAAATCGTTTTTTTTTCTTATAAGTCTGTTATTATATCATTTTGTTCTATAGGATATTTCGTCGTGGAAATAAAAAGGATTTAATAATGTTGGTATATTTCCAACAAACTATGTGGTTTTTCAAATATTCACTCCATTTAAACTTTAAATCAAGTACTTTTGTATTTCTATTTTAAAACCCCATAAAAATCCAATTACAGTAGAGGAAGTTTCCACAAAACCCAATTTCTCTGCTACTACATCTTTCATGACACTTCTTCTTAAAAACATGCATTTTCCAGAAAATTTAATGAAAAAATATCCTACAGTTCAGACAACACTACATAATTTATTTTAAAGTTGTTGTATTTTTGTATTGTCTAGCAGAGCGGCAATATATTCCTACTATTTTCCAAACCTAATGACCTAAAAACAAAACTTTTTGTCTTAGAGAACTGGACGATAACTTCCTGACACAAATACCCGCTGCAATCGCAAAACTGTCGGACCTGCAGGAATTGTAAGTAGAAAAAACCAAGTTTCTTTATCTCCTTTCCTAGTTTTACTGAAATAGAAACACCAGTGGGATCAATGGCGTTGAACCTGAAAACTTTTTGAAGAGGGTTATTTTTTTCAACCTATAAATATATCAAACAATATCATTTGAGTTATGGTGTTTCTAATGTCAATATAATATATCTAATCTCATCCCAATTTTATAATCTAACATGATTTTATGTAAAAACACAAAAAGTTTGAATTTATTTTTCTTGAAAACGGTTCATGATATCGATTTGAAAGAAGAAAATATTTTCCATGGAAATTATCTGGAATTCTCCAAATTTGGTGTCGGATACATGAAAAACATGAGAATTAAAAAAGAAATTCCTTTCGGTCCCTCCGACTGACACGCTTGTGATGGATCTGAAAAAAATTCATTCACAGCGAAAGACTGGTTTGTAACTGTTTATTTATTACACCAATTTTGAATATTTTAAGTAACGGTATTTTTGAATGATTTGAAGAAAACTCATATGAGGATGTCTTCTCCAATGGGCTGTAGCATTATCGGATTGAGAGGAGAGTTTTTGAACACCCTGTATTTCAATTCGGAAAAATAGTTATTTGTTTAACTAGGCAGTCAATCTACTTTGCTGCCAAGCTGAACATATAATTTTTTCTCCGATTGTTCATGAGGATATTGTATTTGCAAATAATTACAATTCCCACAATCTCTTTATTTTAGTTGGTTGCTATCCAAATGTATAATCACAGGCAGCAAAGTAATCACTTTCGTGCCTAGGCAGCAAAGTAACCACTTTGCTGCCTAGGTAGGAAAAGTAATACTTTGTTGATTGATATCAGTCAGCAAAATTAATATTTGCTGCCAAGCGGAGAAAAAATTCTTTTTCAAGTATGTTCTCCAAAAATGATTGAGACAATTCAGTACATTTCATAGAAACGATTAAAAAACTTCACATTCTTCAATTTTTTATAAATTTTCCAATATTTCCTGGAGCTGAGATATAAATTAGATTTGTTTTTCCGCAAACAGCTCGGTTTTTATTGCAAATACGTCAAAAGTGAATTGAAATGATAGAAAAAAGTGATTTTGGGAGTTGTTTTCAATTATTTTTTCCACTGAATGATATTTAACTATATACATCATTTATGTCCAAAACGAACTTACATTAAAAAATGCAGGTAGTTTTAATACACGACCACTACCCTTGAAGGCATTTTTTAAACATTAGTCATTGTTATTCAAGATAACCGTTTATTGTTGAAATCAATTTTGTTTCAATTTTGACACAAAGCAAGTGAGTCTCAAATTCTTTCATTCTTTTTGTTCCACTTCTTGGTTTTCAACCATTCTGATTACTTACATCAATTTCAATTCTGTCCATCTTCTTCCTTATAAATTCATCTAAGCACTTTACTTGGTAACATCAATCCATTATGACACTTCACTACTCACAAAGTTTCCTTTGTCAAATTATTTAATGAATTATCGTGAAGCTGCTACCAAGTTTTCTCCATACATTTTTCATATCAGATTCGTGGCAAGAAACTAGTTAAAAGTTTCATTTTGTCAAAACTTTTGATATGGTATAGGAGTTCTTTAAGGAAGTGTGGTGAAGGTTTCTGTATTATTTGAAGTTATTCAATCAGCATAAAAAATAGTACAGAAGTTTCTTCAGCATTATAATGTTTCTGTAACTCGATCGAGATAATAGTGCGTAATATTTTAGTTAATACCAGTCGAGTGCTTGATAGTGACTCAGGGACGGCTCTACAATTCAAGTATAAACCTGGTATACGCTATCGTAGGATAACGGGTCACTATTGCGTTCTACAATAGAGACGTACAGTTGGTTCGTTGGATCTTTTCCCATGCGTCATCATTAATATACAAACGCAATAAATCAATACATTAAATAACACGTAGGTCGTAGTTGTAAACAAAGTCTTTGGTCTGCCAACGACGGCAACGTACAGATTCGCGTTAAACCTATCGCCGACATTCATCATATGGCTATCTCTGTTTGTTATATTACGCTGTAATGGAACAAACGGTTTCATTTCGGGGGTTAAGATTCTGTGAGTAGGAAAGAGACGTAATACAAAAAGTAGTATGTGAATCATTTCATACATGGGAAAAGATTCAGCGAACAGACTGTATATGTGTATTCCAAGTATAAACCAGAGTATGAGTTATCTATACCAGTTTGAGGGTATAAGCATAGAGTAATAAATAGAAGAGAGATGTGTAACGTGTAACGTGTAGCGTTTCGTGGCACAAAGTTACCACTAGCGCCTAACTTGGTATGAGCGCGCGCTTTTTGAATTTGGAAGTTTTCAGCAAACACTTAATATTGTATTAGTAGGAGTAGGAGAAAAAAACTCTGTTTGTGAGAAATAAAACTATTAAAACAACATTTTTTATACAGTAAAATATTGAAAATAACACAAACAGACAATGAAAATAAAATAAGAACAGACAAACAAATAATCCACACTTATACACCAATCTACCTGGTGACATCTTGAAGCACACACATCAATATCACACGAGCAATTCCATTATTTCACTTTTTCAACTCACCTATGATGAATTATAATAAATCCTATGATAATGGGTAATAGGTGGAAATGTTGAAGATAATCAATTTAAATAGAGAAAGGCCAATGAGAATCAAATAAAAATAGATATCATATAGATATGTACAGAAGTGACTACAAGCGACTAGCCTCAAATTAAAATAATATTGACATATCGAAAGTTTGCGTGTGGTTAGAGGGGGGGTTTG
The DNA here is from genome assembly GCA_963978555.1 of Galerucella nymphaeae. Taxonomy (NCBI): domain Eukaryota; kingdom Metazoa; phylum Arthropoda; class Insecta; order Coleoptera; family Chrysomelidae; genus Galerucella; species Galerucella nymphaeae. The sequence continues at coordinate 9,660,067 of OZ021707.1, read as the reverse complement.
TTAGTTCAGCTAGTCGCTGTGATGCGACATACTCAACTGGCTGCGCAAAAACTTTGTGCCAGTTTCTTCCATATGTTTTAAAACATCTCTTTTATTTATTATTCTATGGGTATAAGGCATGTCCACATTGTCCACGCACGTCACAAACTATTTTGATAACAACCGGAAGGTAAAACAATAAACAAAGCGTTCAGAGCACGTGGTACTTAATAGTGAGGTTATGCGGATTTTCAATGATAGAACGTGTTTGAGTTTATTTAGTAGGTATTACTTAAGTGTTTTTTTTAACTTATTTCAATTTTTGAGCTTGCGTATCCAATAATATATAATATAGATTCATAGTTGTTTGTTGTTTGATAATTATTGATCGTGTTTATGTTTATTGTTTTACCACCGGATTATTGTCAAATGGCAACTGTCGTGGACTTGCCTATAACTGAGGGATAAACTTATTCTGCATTTCTATTGGTTGGTTTTGACATATAAATATTATAACATAACCCTACTTTTTTGTTTTGGCATGCGTGGCATTTTTTGTTAAATATCAATTATCTACATTGACCAAATTTGAGATGGATTTTTTCAAAATTTTTTGAATTATATGTTGAAGTCATTGAGATCAGATTCAGATTCTACCGAACGAATAAACTAAATTCATGAATTGGGTTATGATGAAGAAATGTCAGAAATTTTCATTTTTCAAAGCGTCAAATGTCAACAAATTGGTTGATTGGAACCACTAGCGAGATATTCTCGGAATGACTGTACCTGTCATGAAAATCGATTGTAGAACCGACAACAAGCTATACTCGGTACAAATCTAGCTATAAAATATCGGAGGGATAACTATACCCACTTTTATACTTCTATTGTAGAATCGGCCCTTACTAATATTTATAAAATGAGATGATGTTTTCTTTTGTCAAAGGGAAAACTAAAAGTTGAAGAATCTGATTGGATAAGCTCAATTATTTAAACAAAAAAACCAGTCATTTTGATTATTATCTGTTCATTGGACATCCTGTAATATTTCCGTGAGAAAAAGTTTAATTGGTCAATGAATAACCGATTCTTTTTCAAAATACTATAAGCTGTGAACAATATAAGAAAGTTTCCACTTCTCACGTACTTAACCAGAAGTATAATATGATTGCTTTTGCCAGAGCCACCCAATTAACTTGTAACTCAACTCTGAATTGTTTTTACAGCTCGATATCTGGTAACCGGATCAAGTACATCGGAGGAGGCTTGTTACAGAAAACTCCTGCACTCGCCCTTTTAGAGCTTAAAGGAAATCCATTGGTTGGTGTAGATGCTCACGCTTTTTCCTTTCTTCCTCGACTACGTAAATTGCAAGTATTATGTTCCTACTACTCTGAATAAATAAAATGTTTTGAGGTGGTATGACATCTTAAATATTGGGAGCATATTAAAATTATTCAATCCATTTTAATATTCTTGAAAATCAATAATTATAATAGGGTCTTCAACAATTTTGTCCCCATGTTTTATCAGTTAATATTAATATGACATATTCAAAAATGGAATTATTTCAAATTCAACCTTTATATTAACAGAAAAGATGGGAGCCTCAAATTATGTAACTTATCAGGCAGATACGTCACTAGTTTGAGTGTGAAGTTGTCGATAGTATTATTTTGCTGTTCCACGCTTTAGCATCTTCTTCATCCTTCATTGGGATGTTTAAGCTTGTTCGCCGGAAAGTGTCGTATGAGATAATCTGGAACTATTCTTTAAACCTTGGTTCGGGACAAATATATTGACGTCTGACATCTATCACTCTGTTGCTTATCTTAGGTGCGTGAAGACTAAATGTATGGACCACAAACTGTCCGTCAAAAGGAGGAGAATTGGTGACCCTAGTATGGCTGAAGGGTCAAAAGTCTCTAGAGTAGAGACGACGTGGTTAAGTGAATGAAGGGGTTTGCTTATTATCATTGGGTCACTTTTTATGATTAGTTCAAGTAAGTTTTAAGGAAAAAATCAGTATTTCGCGTAGCTGGTGCTATATTTGGTTGGAGGTAAGTTTGTTCAATATCGTATGAATAATTCTCTTCAAAATTAAGGTGGTGAATATAATAATTCACTTTCAAATCAATACCCAAAGACATCTAATTTCCATTATTCTAATCTTGCTGCTGTCTGTGAATCGATTTGGAGATGACGTGTTGATTTATTAAAAAAATTAAGTGAAAAATGGGTACTTCAATAAAAATTATCTAACCTGGCTTCGCTTTAAATGTAGCCATGAAGTGGTGGCAGATTCAGCAAGACTTCTATTGCAGCTGTTGAGGTTGTCCTCATGGCTCCAGTGGCAGCCAGGCAAGCTTGCCTTTGGACACCACTTAGTTTTTGAATCGACTTAGACTGGCGAGTATTTGGCCACCAAGCTATATGCTATTATGGGTCTGATGACTCTGGTATATAGTCTCCAATTTGGATAACTATCCTCTCTTATTATGATTTTGTTCCATGTAAAAATATGCAAACAGCTTCAACTTATAATCTAAGAGATGGGATTCAAAATTTATTTCAAATGAGGATAAAAATAAAACAACGCTACTTATCAAATTGGATCTACTACATTGCGACGTGATTTGTTCCCCTGCTAATCATTAACGGGAATCTATTTTCGGTTGAACCCCATATTGTAACAACATTTATCGACTGAAAGATCCATATAACAATATTCACTATAAATAGGATATTAACCAGTGTTTTTTCAGCTAAGTGCTGAGTATTGTTATATCCGCTAAGCTTAACGACACTTTTGTCTGCAAATAGGTACGGTACATGCCTAAGTGAATTACTAAAATTTTCAATGATGTGGAATTGCTTATAAACAGACTATCGCCCCAAAACCTATTTAATAAGAAAACAACAAGCTGCAGCTTTATATGCAGCTTAAAAATGGCGAGACGTAAACGAAGAGAAGCGTCACTTTGCCAATATTTTATAATATGATGAACAGCATTTTCATCTATCCTAATTGGTGGGACCAAATGAAAACAAATACAGGATGTAGGCAAAAATCTTCTTCCAAAGTTGACTGACAACAGAAATATTTACGGCGATCCACATTTTAACGGGATAATGAATTAGAGATGTGCAGATATAAAAATATCAGTGACGATATTTTATGTCTCTATTTGATATTAGAACCAATAACATTCTCCCACTCAATATACTGTCCTACTTATTTTCCTTCCATGTCTTCCGCTTCTTGTTGGAACCCCTTTTCCATTTTTCATTCCTCTGTACAAAATTCTTATTTCTTTGTTATATTGTCCATATTTTTTCTACTGTAGGTACTTTTTTGTAGGTTAAATTGAGTTACCTTCAAAACGGAAATCAATTGATTGTGTTCCTTTTACGATTGAACGTTCTCTTAGCATCAGTGTTTTTTTAGCATAAAAGATATTTCATATATTTTTATTTCATTTTCATTGTTGAAAACTCCCCGTTCACAAAAAAGCCATACGTTTTATAAATTAAAAAAACTTCCACGATCCCAAATCTTGTTTAGCAAAACAAGACAAAACAGTAAAAAACAACGTGATAAATCACCCGGACAATGTAATAACGTTAATAATATCTAATTTGTTTTGATTTACGATTCTTTTTTTTTTTATTCAGAATCCTGTCGGATGCCAGAGAACTATCCACGTTTCCGAATTTGAACGGAACCAGTGCCCTGGAAATATTGAGATTGGATAGGGCGGGAATATCTTCAGTGCCAGATACGTTATGTGAAACTTGTCCACGTTTGAAAAGCTTGTAAGTTCCAGTTCATATTACAAATATATTTGTAGTAAACAAGTTTCAAGTAGGAACGCCTCAATTGTCTCTAAGACTTAAATTTTGGTTCGTTTGTTTGTTGACGATTATACATATATTTCCATAACAACATATAATCTGACAATGAAGAAACTACCAAAATAATAGCGGCGTTTCATACTTAAAACTCACTTTGTATATGAAGTGTATAATTACAGGAAACTAATATTGTCGTATTTAATAAAGTGAGTTACCAATAGATATCGCAGAATATAATGTGGAATATAATAATTATTATATCGCTTTATTAGTTTTTGAAAAATATTTTCCAAATACATTGACCGTTCAACTAAGAAGAAACAACTACTTCCCGGGCTATAAGCCCCGATGGGTATTGGATTACACTTCGAAGTCAAACGGGGTTGGCATATCTACTAGATATTTATAGATATCTACTAGATATTTATACAACCCACAAGTAGTTGTTTCTTCTTGGTTGGACGGTAAATATTTTTCAAAAACTTATAAAGCAATAGAATGATTATTATATTCTATATTATAGTCTTTTGAAAATAATTTTCAAAACCTTATAAAGCGATAGGATAATTGATATTCTGCGATATCTATCACTTTGTATAGTCAACTATCCTTTGTTGACCTTTCTATTGCTTCTAGGGACTTGAAATCTAACAAACTAAATGCAATACCAAATTTGAATGGTTGTACGGATATGAGAGTACTGTAAGTAGAAATTGAAATACCATAAACTGGAGACTCTGCTTAATTCACATTTTTTTCCAGAGATCTTGCTAGTAACAACATTAAAAGCATCGAAAGAAGACCGTTTCGAGGAATGTTTTTAATGCATGATTTGCTTTTGGCTCACAATCGAATTGAATACATTCCTCAAGACGCTTTTCACAATTTATCGAAGCTACAAGTATTGTAAGTTGATTTTCTTTATAAAAATTTTTTCATCAATTTTGTTTTAATTATTCTCCATGAATTTTGTTCCAGGGATCTTGAAGATAACAAAATATCTTACATACATCCTGATTCTTTCATGCCAATTTCAAAAATCGAAGATTTGTAAGTGCTTACTATATTAGACTAATAATTACATCAAAGAATCCCATACCATTTTAATAACATCCAAAAAATGACAAAAGCTGTCAATTGTGAAGCTTGACCTTTAAACATCTTATAAGAGATACAGTGTCTGGTAGGGGGTATCTAGAGATTAGAAGTTGAATAGAAAGGTGAAGGTAATTTGGTGCCCGCCAATAATATGTAATCTATCTCCCAGCCTCAAAAAGGTAATTGGTAACTTGGTTTCCAGGCATTGCTGTATTGGAAGCAATACCTACGTAGCTGTTTATTTCATTATAGTTCAGAGAGAAAGTGTGAGAGATGATTTGCCGTCAACAGCCCTGAAAATCCTTCTGGAGCTACCTCCTCTCCATGTATTTCTGAAAAGGAGGACTAGATAGAAACCAGACAGTACTCATAGTAAACTACGACCTGCCTTGTAAGTAATACCGTGGAGAACTATTAGGAGCAGACATCTGTTGATACACAGGTGGCTCAAAAAAACACCCTCACCTATGGTGCTGGTGTATGCGTGTGCAGAACTAGGAGAAAAATTGCAGCCTCTCTAGTATACTATGCAACCGTATTTTAAGCAGAAATGTACGTCATTCTTTTGTGTGTGGAGCGATAAATATCTGCTGAGACAGCCAAATAGCTTTGCTTAGCTTTCATCCAGTAGCGACAAAATTAATGTTGTCTACATTCTTGTTATTAGCAATTTAGTAATATTGCATAATAATATTTTCCAGTTTTACAAACCTAACAAACATATCTAAGTTAGCTAGAGCAGAGGTACGTGAAATTGTGGATGGTATTGATACGATTTAAGCTGGTTTTATGGTTAGGAATTGATCCTGTACCAGAATCAGTAGAAGTTATTGATCGTTAGGAAGAAATTGGAGAGGAAATTATATTTGTAACAAACAACTCAACAAAGATTCGAGAAGAGTTCGTCATCAAGGCAAAACGGTCAGGATATAACGTAGAAAAAGATGATGTTATCTCAACTTCCTATTTAGCAGTATCATATTTAAAAATAGTGAATTTCACCAAAAAATACTCGTCAATAGGAGAACTAAATAGATTATCGTCTGGATCCCTGGTTATTCTGGAATTTCAATAAATACCTGGACAGCAAATAGAGCTTAAGACACCTGACATATTATACCGGGATTGCTGCATTCAAATGCTTTTATACCTGCAAACAAATGTTGAGAAATAACATAAATGACCTTCGGTGACCTTTCAAAAGGCAACTAAATTCTCATATGCTCAGGCTTGAACTGTTGGAAGATCCAACTTGTTTATTTTATTTATATTATTCGATTAGATCAAATACATTCTTTTATGTTATTTTCAAGTAATTTCTTGTCTTATCCACTACATTTAAAAAATCAGTAGTTTGATTTCATAATTCTTTTTGGTCAGAAGAACAAGATCTGCAATATACTACAATGTTATCAAATTTCACAGTTTTTTGGAATGTTTAATAAAAGTGTGTGGGATTCTTTGCATAAATTACTTAATTTAACTTTGAAATATTTAATAATGATATTTTTTTAGAAATTTGGGAAATAATATATTTCCTCATCTTCCATCAGCGGGTTTAGAACGTCTTTTACATTTGAAAACATTCAACAATCCCAACCTTCGAGATTTTCCACCTCCAGCTGACTTTCCTCGAATTCAAACGTTAATACTAGCTTATGCTTATCATTGCTGCGCTTTTCTACCTCTCATACCTTCCAATCCTCCGCCTGCCGAAGCTAAAGATATAATAGTGTTTCCAGACATTGAAGACATTGATTTGAATTTTTGGAATAGCTCTGTGGACCTCTGGCCTTCACAACGTAAGTATATGTACATTATATCCAATAAAACACGACAAGAAATTTTAAAACATAATTTAAAATTTTGGAGTTCTTTTAAAGTTAATTCGTCAATGCTGACATTTGACATACAAATATATTGATTCTATTATTACACTTTTCGCTTCCTTTCGTTAGCTTTTCCATGTCCCTGGTTGAGTTTCAGAAGCGTCTCAAAGAAAATACGTTAGAGCGAACTAAGACAAAATAACTTCTTTTTCCTCGTTGCTTCACGTCTTTACCACTGGCAATCCCTGAGATCGAAAATTCAATAATTGCTGCTCTTTCAATCTTCATTTGGTGCTGTTGTTCTTAATATTATTCAAAAGTTTCACTGAAATGGAAGATATAGAGCGAGTCAAGACAAAACTATTTCTCCGCTGTTCTTGGTCTCCACTACTGACAAGCACCGAGATCAAAAATACGTAGATAGCAGTTCTCTTAGGTCCAGTAGTATATTCCAAATTCAGCAACAGTTCAAAGGCTTAATATGCAATTATTATTTTTTTTTTTAGAAAATATCTCCCAGAAATTTGGAAAGAAGTTTGGAGAAATGTGGGAAAATATTCGATCGGATTTCACTTATCCCGGAAACTTTCCTTCGTACATCGAAGAATACACTGCCGAAGATGATCCCACTCTCCGTATACCAGGAGAAATTCCAGGAATACCAGGAAAAATACAATGTTTACCTTCACCTGGACCTTTTTTACCATGTCAGGACCTTTTTGATTGGTGGACCTTGAGATGTGGTGTATGGATAGTGTTTTTGTGTGCCATGCTTGGGAATGGAACTGTTGTATTTGTTCTAATATTCTCGAGAAGCAAAATGGACGTACCTAGGTTCTTAGTGTGTAATTTAGCTGCAGCGGACTTTTTCATGGGAATATATTTGGGTGAGATACAATTTTCTCTTCATACATAATCATAAATATAATGATACTCTTGATATGAAGTTAATTGTCAATACCTTATATAATATAGTTGATTTCCATGTTTTTTTTCTCCAGGTTTTTTGGCAGTGGTAGACGCCTCGACTTTGGGTGAATTCCGCATGTACGCAATTCCTTGGCAAATGTCAGCAGCTTGTCAACTTTCCGGCTTCTTAGGAGTTCTAAGCTCGGAGCTATCAGTCTGGACTCTAGCTGTGATTACTTTAGAAAGGAATTATGCCATAACGCATGCTATGCACCTCAATAAACGCCTGTCCTTGAAACATGCAGGTTACATTATGATATTCGGCTGGAGTTTCGCTATTGTGATGGCCATCATGCCAATTTTCAACATTTCAGACTATAGAAAATTTGCAGTGTGCCTCCCATTCGAAACTAGTGATACCGTTAGCTTAGCTTACGTTGTATTTTTGATGTTTATAAACGGTATAGCTTTTTTAATCCTAATGGGATGCTATTTAAAAATGTACTGTGCTATTAGAGGTTCGCAAGCGTGGAACTCTAACGATTCGCGTATAGCCAAACGTATGGCGTTATTGGTTTTCACAGACTTTTTATGCTGGTCACCGATAGCGTTTTTTGCATTAACAGCTGCGTTTGGACTACAACTTATTTCACTAGAGCAAGCCAAAGTGTTTACGGTTTTCATACTGCCGTTAAATTCGTGCTGTAATCCTTTTTTGTACGCCATTTTGACAAAACAATTCAAAAAGGATTGTGTTATGATTTGTAAGGCTATCGAAGAGAGTAGAGTCACTAGAGGTATCGGTAGATGTAGGCATAGTTCGAATTTCAGCAACAGACAAACTCCAGCTAATACTAACAGTTTAGCTGATAGATCATCTAGGGAGAAACAGGAACATCACCTTCCACAGTGCACGTGTAATGCTAAGTTGCTTGGAGATAACCAAAATCAGCCTAAAACTAAGAAGGATAGAAAAACAACTACTAGAGAATGGTTATTGAATAAAGCCAGATGGTTATTGTGTGTGAGAAGACCAGCTAGACATCGGCCTAGGGATGACCAATATACTTATCAAATCGCAGAGATACAACAAAAGCAGCACAAGAGGGCGTCATCAGTATCGTCCAGTGAAAACTTCAGCTCATCAAGGTAACCTAGAAAAAGGATTTATTTTTAAGAGTACAGCCATTCAATTGATGAAAGCCAGCTTGCAGATATTATTGTTTAGATATACTATATGGAAAATCACCAGAGCATGGTTTCATAGTATTCATTTGAAAACATATTTGCAGGTCTGATTCGTGGCGACACAATCATCATTGTGGAATACCTCTTCGTCTTTTGGATCCAAAAAGACGAGCATCCTCTTGGTTGATTACTAGAAAAACATCACAAGATTCAAATTTATCCAGCTCAAGAAACGATTCATCTGGATCAGCAACGACTGCTAGCACTAGTACATGGCGAATATCTCGATCAAGCAATTCTAGTGATCCTCCAAAAAGCAGGGCAAAGCCTCGATTGACACGTCAGTGTGCTATACAAGACGAATCTGATCCACCAGGTATAATCTTCACATTTTTTATTGGTCCTTCCCAGCAACTCAAGGATTTTCTTGTATCTAACTTTCACTTGATATGTTTATTGTTTATGTTTAGGTTCACCAGGAAGACTGACAGTAAGATTCCTCACCACCATTCCATCAGCAGCTGAGAATAGCATGCAATTAGAAGATGAACAGCCTTCTATATTAATAAATCCTAGTCCTACAATTCTAGTTAGTCCTGCCAAAGAACGCGAAGGACCTCTATATGCCATATTGCACTCTACGCCAATAGCACCGGTCAGACGGCAATCCATAGTCACACTCCATCCAGCCGAAAGTATCAGAGAATCACAGACGAGTGTGGAAAATGAGAAATTCTCTCGAAATAATTCTAGTCAAGCCAATAGCAGTAATTGGATAAATAATAATAATTCTAGATAATAGTCTGTTTTGTAGGTAGCTTTTTACCAAATGACACATCCCAGGTTAGCAAGTAGAAAAAAATCTATCAGCTTGGAAGCTTGCCGTTTTTGGAAGGGTGAAACTTTGCTTCATGGCAGCAGCTTGGAACTAAGGGAAAAAAAGGAAGGTATGGGGGTATGTGCATGAAGCTACCTCATGCGACTCAATTTATCCAAGTACCATTTTACACGTGATTGAGGAATTGGGAAAACTATTCTGGTTTGCCAAGCAGCAAACATGTATGCCGACATTGATTGAAAAGCTCTCCAATTAGTTCTGGATTAGACAGATAAATCTTGCTTAGACCTGGGATGTAACTACCAAATCTGTTGTAACTTAATTTAAGATAGATCAGTTGATATTTTTTGTAAGTATATTTATTTATTTGTAAATACAATAAAATGTTGCGTGATATGTGTAGATTTAAGTGAAAAAAGCAGCTAAATTAATAAGCAGGTGATAATTTTTAAACTAAAATTATATTGTTGAAATTATTTACACAGAAATACGTTCCAAAAGTAACTTATGAATATATAGTTTTTCAAAAATTCCGTTGTTACTACAAAAAAATTAGGTTAGTCACTTAGAACTTTTTTAAATTGTTTGTAACATTCCAATCCAAGAAAAAATTTTTTTGAGTCGATGGAATTTAAATACTTATGGCCGTTTGCACCAATTGATATTTAAGTCGACTTAAAGTTGAGTGACGATTTGAGAAAGTTTTGTTTTGCACCATGAACTACTTGTCATTTTAAGCTGCACCTACCTAAGCTTAGTTTTCGTTTCCTGTCGTCCAATTTTAGGTGTGTTTCTTGTAATTTCTAAAGAAGGATGTTTATGGAGGGTGATTTAGAAGTATTGGATATTCTTGAAAATGGATTTCCAAAAGACGGTAGAACCGTAAAAACTATTGTGAAGAATTAGATGAAAATATTAGCAAATCTTTTTACCGTACTGTATAACTTGCCAATCTTATTTTCTTATTTTTCACTGTGTTTTCCATTATAAACAATTTTCTTATTTGGAAAACAGGGATAAAATACTCTAATTTCCAAAAAATTGACTTTTTACAGCTTAATACGTTACTTCAAACCACGATAATGAAAAGTCACTAGAAACCATAGAGATATTTATAAAACTAAACTTAAATACCGAGGTTGACAAATGTATTGAACACTCAGCTAAGAAGCAGGGCATGAACATTGGTGCAACTGAACTTTAACTAAACGACCCTCAAATTTTAAACTCGCCATAGCTATTCTAAGCTTATGATTCTATTAGTGCAAACGGCCATCAGTTAATACAACACGAGCAATCGAAAATAATCTAATATATTCCACTCATAGCTCGAAGCAGCCCTGTCGAAGGTCGAACGATCCAAAAAAATGATTCCCATGGGAAAGGGACACACTCGGCATATTCCAAGTATTTAGAACGTCTCTTTGAACGACTGTCTACTTGAAGTACGTGCTAACACTGTGAAGGTATACTTTTATTATTGTATGATAAGAGATTGCCAGAATATTTTGAAACACTCAAACTTAATACTTTTGGTATTATTAAATTACTACCATTGTCATCTAGTTCCTTATAAAGAGTAACCTTTGTTTTTTTCTCCATATAAATATGTGATTTAAGACAAAAAATTAGAGTAGTACCCTTATACCCTAAACTCATGTTTTGTCCATCCTAGAATTCTATCCCATTCTACTATTTATTTTTTTTTACTCACCCTCTATGCTATTTTATTTTAACTGTTACCAAGCGGCCTTATACATCTGCAAATAATCTAAATATTTGTCCAGATAAAAGTACTATTGAAATAGGAATAAAACTAGAAAACTCAATCTACTATATCCTATTCTCTAATTTTTTTGTAGTAATTGTTTACCATAGTATTGCTAATATATTATATTATTTATTGTATACAAATCTACCTCCTAGTTAAATACAAAAATACATTTAAAAAATGTTTGCTTTAATGGAACCTTCATAAATAATTTACAGCATAATGAAATGTCGTTGTATAAAAAGCCTTCCTTCTCTTCGATTTCCTTTAAAATTATTGTGAAACGACTGGAGTCACGTGCCAATACAGCAAACTCCTGGTTAGAAAACTGACTAATGCAATATTAAACCTTAGCTATGGCCAGACGAGGAAAGTGACTCACTATACCCCAGGGAAGGACAGTCATATATACATGGAGGAACCTTTTTGTCGGTTGTGCTTGGAAGAGGGAAACAGCACTGCCTCATTGATATAGAGTCCTAGAACTAGAGTAACCAAGGAAAAATTTCTACTAGAAAGATCTAGTGAAAAAAGTTGAGAATGATAGTGGTTACTGTTCTCTTCACATAAGATACGAAGTGAGTGATTCAAAACTAAAGCTTCTACGCAATATGCTGCAGAAATATAGGAAGCTTGAATTTTTTGGCTGTTGAAATTAACCTATGTATAAGTTCAGTTAGTCCACTGGACATACTCCAAATGGGTGAAGTTGTTGGGAAATAATTCTATCATACCAGTGAGAAATAATTCTACATTACAAGTGATGAATTTCACAGAAATGTATCACTGTACTAACACCCATTAAGTGTATTAACCAATCGTGTCTATCGTGAGACTCATTAATACATAAGAAGTCGTCACGTGGTGGGGAGAATAAAAGGCACTAACCAAAGCTCAAAATATCGCAGTCCTGAACTCAGAGCAAACTGCGCTGGAGCTGATACTATCCTTACAGCCTCTCGATTTCAACGTTAGAACTTTGCCAAAAAGGAGCTGTGACGCAAATTTTGGAGTATGGAGTACAATATAGATTAGCTACCGACATAACGTTGCCATAGTGTGTCCGCCTGTTTTGTAACGGTGCTGTTATAACTCGTCTGGTTAAGTTGTGAATACCAACTAATATTTAACGGACCGTTATCCTGATGGCGCCGTTATCGCAACGTCTCCATTATTTGATATTTCTGAATACCGGTATTGGAGAATTAAACTTGTGTGAACTAGTAAATCAGTGAACTGAGAATATGTTGTAGGATTTCAAAGGCAAATTGCTGTTACCTAACAAATACCTGCTATTCAATCTGGAAGGAAGATAACTACTGCGCAACAAAGAAATGTTGGAATGAAGAATGCGATTTAGATTCAGTACCGAAGAAAGACGAAATATCAGTATTTACAGCTCGCTTTATTTCGAAAACTGGCATAAAAACGGAGATATTCTACGTAGAATTGAACATCCAGAAGTCAGATATACCTATGAATAAAAAACGATGTTGCAGATTTTCTTGCAATGGGAAAAGCAGCGGAACAACAGCTGAAGTGACTATATATTTATATTTTAAAATTGCACTGGAAGCTTAGACATTGATGGATCGAAGGCAACTAGGAACTGTGGAACTGGCGGAGCAAAAAACTGAGAAAGTCGTCGCAATGATTGTGACAACAACACATCCACCGAAGCCACTTAGAAATAGGTATAGGTGAAATTTTTTTTTCAACATCCTATGTACTGTACTCTGTATTACTTCAAAGATACATGCAGCTTGCATTATCGACTATTACTTCTGTCAGTATAAGAATTTTTCCTCTCAAAACCCCCCAGATCCTATATGTTTAACATAGCTTTGCTCGATATACCAGGAGTTATGTAAAGCCGTACGATGTTTGTTTGGCACTGCGCATTTATTGTAAAAACTAACCATTCACCAAACCAATAAAGTACTAGGAGTGCATATATTTAAAAAAATGTGAGCCTTCTTTAATACCAATACTTATATATTTACATAATTATTATTATTGTACAAAATCTAATGAAGCGTTTAAGCTAATAGTATATCCTAAAAAATATAATTGAACTGTTAAAAAGATGGCCGTGACGGTAGCCTGCCTATTGATCTGCAGGTTTTTAAGGGAATAATAGTCTTGGGATTATTCGAAACTCGATTAGAACTATCCGTTGATATTTCTTCAATTTTATCACTTAGTATAAAATCAATGTCTCTAGTTTTCTTGAATTCTTCAAATTTTCTGTTTATTAATAGACTCAATTCCGATTTCGATGTTGATGATTCTGGTATGGTTTCTTCTGCAACGTTTTCTTCATCCACCTCCTTAAAAGAAAATCATTAATTTTAATACATATCAACAAGTCATGGATGCTTATTGTTTGATATAACAATTTTAACTGCAGTGTGTAGCCGATATCATGGCATCAACAATTTTGATGCAACTGTATTCTTATTCTACTCTACTCATATACGAATAAAGCAATTATTGGAAGCAAAGACAAGAATAGTTACCGATGATGAAGGTTTGAAATATACGAGGAAACTATTGATGAGTCCACAAGAAACCTAACTAATTTGGAAAAAATGAGAGGTGAATTCAAAAATATATTCAAAACTCACTTGAATTTCTGAAAACGTAACTGGTTGAGTTCTATATCTTAGAGAACAGCCCCTCCTCTTCTTGGGAATAACTCGCCTGTTCAACCTAGACATTGGTTCTGGATAAACTGTATCCATAGCTGAAAATAACAGTTTAATTTAAAGAATTATAACTTCAAAATGTGGAAATTGCTTATTGGTCACTTTTAATGATAATTTGGAATTTTCGCACACAATGGATGTTGATATTACTAGGGTTTATTTGCGATAAAAAGACGATTAGGTCATTTTTAGTCACTTTCCTGTATATCGAAATAGGTCAGAGCAGTTGACATCTTAATAAAATTGTTATCCGGTCATTGGTTAATAATAATTGGTTATAAACTACCAATTTTCACTTATAATTGCACAATAGGTTTGTATTTTATCGGGTACATTTGGATTGTTTAATGAGACACTGTTGCCTGCTAGCAATTAGACGAGAAAAACTATCAACGATTAAAAATGTGACACCGAAGATGGAACGTTTTTTGCTGCCTAGTTAAACAAATAACTATTATTAGATATTTGTGTTCTGCCCATTATTACAATTTAATTTGTGACATCAGTAGTTTGAGCTTATTTGAGATGTAAATAAAAGCTTCAAAATGCAGAAGTCATCGACAGTCGCGGACGTCAGCAGTCTGCGCAATGCTATTTATTAGCTGGAAAAATTACTGCGTAAACTCCTGGAGGTCCACGATGCTTTTTCAACTGGCCGTATAAATTGGTTAACCGTGGTTAACTTCAAACAATTTAAAACTTAGCATTAATGAACGCTAAAAACTGGTTAATAACATAGGTGGTTATTAACATTACCCATCACTAGGTGGACGTAAGTAATACCATTTACTTCAATTTCTATAATCATGTTTATAATTACTGAAATATTTGAATAAATTACAAAATTGAAGATTTTTAAGGATAGGTTAGATTCTTAAGATTCATGATATACTTATGTAAATTAAATAAAGAATGTTACGACGGACCTGCACTAAGGATATGGGAAGGTCTATATAAAAAAGAAGCCCCGTACCCATGTTCACTACTCAATCTCCAACCTGACCCCTGATTTATAGATTCCGTAACGTAGCATAACGCAAGGATTTCCGTGAGACGATAAAAAATAAATCATAGGACGAGTTCACTACCATTCATAGATTGCCCTTACACACGACGATGATAGCGGCTGTAACGCGAGAAATACCCATCTTCATCTTTTTGAAGTTGCGTTGTGGTACGATGACAGAAGTAAGGTAATTTTCTTATTGATGCTGTGCATAAAAGAATTGCAGCAGTTGCCAGATAATCAGAATCATCTATTTTTAAGAAAAAATAACCTAAAGAAACAAGTAAACTAAGTTCTTCCTCTTCTTCCTTCCTTTTTTGGGCAAGTAAACTAAGTTGGAACTAAGAAATCTAAAAACACAAGTTATATTCTTCTCGTTTTACGGTAATGCTTGCAGAACGTAAACTGTTACCTTACGCTACGTTACGGAATCTATAAATCAGGGGTGAGTCGTGTTTCGCCAAGCTAGACTTCGTCTCAAGTTTAGCTGCCACACTATTATAGCCCCGACTTTGTGAATTCTTGGGCAAGGTATTATCCAAAATTCTAGTGGTTTTGATAAACGTTGCCATCATTTTTATGATTGACATTGCTAGGGTCGGTAACAACTGAATTATTGGAGGGATGGGTAATGATTTGTTAAATGTTCTGAATTCGCTATGTACAATGGGAAAAATAACGTCTCCAATAATTTTTTTTGAGAATCTATACCGAATTCTGAAATTTTCCTCGCTTTTCCTCAGAAATATCTATAAACTTTGAAAACTAAATAGTCTAAATAGTCACGTGCTGGAAATGATTCATTTATCAGCGATTATCATTGTTTCAAACAATGATAATTTTCACAGTTCATGTCAATTGTGTTTACAACATTTTGACAAGATGCCAAACGCGACTGTTGAAATAAGTGAACCACTGAATATGATGAACTATGTTTAGTTCGATTAAAATTTAAAATTGTTGCACCCACTTATCTCATAAATTTTGGCAAAAATATTATTGTGTCTTCTTGAATTCTTCGAAATGACCGTCTGATTATTTTTAAATTTCGGCAAAATTCGATTGCGTTTCAAAGATTGAAATAACGAAACAGTCTTTCAGTTATAGGGAATAAAATATTCCTTCTCTGGATCGTTAATGATTTTGTAGACACTTTGCTAGTAATTTAACATAGTTAGTAACCAGATATAAGCGATGAGCAGACCCTTTACTCCAAAATAACGTTAAAAAAAATTGAAGACGAATGAAGACTCAACCAAGATCTCTGGTGGTCTACATATCACCACCGCAAAAATATCTTGTTTTGCATTAATTCCTGAAAGAACTAAACTCTAAAGGGTGTGCAGATGACAATACTTATAATTAGGCGAAACTCTAGTGTTTCCGCCAGCCATTGAAAAATCCTGACGCACTGATGCTGAAGAAGTTGATGTTTTGTTACATGCTTCATTGTACTCCAACTGACTGTGATTCCAGAATAGCACAAGCTCGCTTCTTGAGATGAGAAGTGATAACTTTCTGGCCAAAATTAATCAACCAGCATTGTAACATTCTGCTTAACTGGAACGAAATGGAAACTCAGGATTGACCTCTGGTGTGGTACAATTATGAATCTAGAATTGACAAAAGAATACAAGGAGCAGCCCATACAGGTGCTGAGCCCAGGTGGTACGCCACTATCAACACATTCCTGCAAAAGAACATCAGAAGAAGATAGATAGAAGATCCTCATACTCTCGGACAATCAAGAAGCATTTGAAATCTAGCAAAGAAAGTCTATGAGACGGTATTCACATGGTGGATGAAGACAAAAATTAGACGAACTAGAGCTACATACCTGAGTAGAGATACAGCAAACTTTTGATTGAAAACCTCTTTCTCATCCTGACTTACGGAATATTGAACCTAAGCCCTGTACCCATGTACATGAACGAATTGATAGGTGAGGTCTCTGCACTAAGCAAAACATACAATAGCCATTTCTACGATGTTTCCCAATTGTCGTAAATCACCAACCAGTTTGATTTGGTGGTTTGATGTTTGCCGTCCGTAACAGCAAAATTTTAAACTTGGCGTCAACATACCAAAATTCAACACAGGTGAAATGGTTCGTTCAACTTACTGTGGACGCGTCGACGTACGATTGACGGGTGAAAATATGAGCAAAAAGCGATATCCTTGATAAAACACTTCCTGGAACTTGCACTTCACTAGATCCCATAACAGTAGACTATAAAATTGTTAGAACATGATCTATTGGGAATGGACCTTAAAAAACACTCAATTGTTCTTCAGAATAGTTGCTGAAACACTACCGAAATGTTGAAATGGAAATATATGAAATACTTTGGTTTAATTTCCCAAAATAATTAATAACGAAAACAAACCATCATAATATTGTGTCTCACTATATCGACTGTTTTTCATCTACAAACCCATAAATTTATTTTCGTTTTGATGCCAGTAAGACTGGTGTATACATTTCTTTTTTATCCAGCTGTTCAATAAAATACGATACTGCCAAAAAATATTCTATCTAGGTTAAAACGATTCGCGGAGATTATTTCCAAAATAAAATTTCAATTTCCTTTTCATTTTTTTTCGATCTCTTTCACCTTAGATTCTCAATTCTGACGATTTGGAAAAACCAGATGTGCTTTTCAGTTTTTGTCTCAATAGTATCTACTATGACTCAGGTCAAAGTCCATCTAAGAAAAACATTGGAACCAGGAAACAGGACCGGAATGTAACATATTTCGGACGAGACGTCCAAATTAACCAGCCCACATCTCAAATGAATATATATTTTCATCCATGTTTTTCGAAAAAAACAAGTTATTAATGAAATCGGTATTTAGAAAAACATAAACGCAATTTCCAATTCAATTTAAAATTGATATCCAACCAGTTGAAATTTTGGCAATGGAAAATATTTATCATCGTCAATAGCACGTGTTTATTTGTTTTGAAAAACAATGAGAAATTTACAAATTTTTAGAATACCATACAACGAACTATGAGCCAGTAGATGTGAAGAATGTAACGTCTACAGACATTTGCAGTCTCAAAAAATATTCCTTTATAATTGTGAACAGTACAATAAAGTTATGAAAATAATATATCATAAATATTTATAAGGATGGTTTTTCCGATAAATTTTTGCTTTTTTCTTATATGTTTTGAGACTTTACCACCCATGCTGTACCCGAAAACTTTGCAGGTCTACTCAGTTTGGGATATTTTACATCTTTTACAGTTGACGAAAAACTAATGACAGCTGTCAACACACATTTGTTTTTCCTTGATGATATTTGCAATAATGAAAGCAAATCAGTCTCAGAAATCGTAAACAAAGGAGGAATAAAAATTAGTATATATATAAGTACCAGAAACACAAACAAAGCCAAACAAATTTTTGTTGACAGCTGACATTAGTTTTTCGTCAACTGTAAGATGCAAAATGCCCCAAACTAAAGAGGCGTCCAAACTTTTCGGGTACAACATAAATTAGATGAATAAAAAATTGATGTAATCGTATACATGTTATAAAATATTGAGATCTGTACTGAGTGCTGTTGATCTGTTTTTGTAGACTTGAACTACATTTATTTTTGAAAGGAAAGGTATCTGATGCCGGCTCTGACCGTAACCTTAATACAAAATTAAAACCATCACCTCTTTCGTTAGACTTGGTTTTTCTACGAAATAGTTTTTGTACGCGATTTATTTTAATACATTATTATAAAGGTTTGTTTATATGTTTCATATCAACAAATATGTATTTATGGACTCCGAAAATAATTACTACATCATAGATTAATAATCTGTGACTACAGTCTAATTTTGATTAAAGCTAGAGTGAGAAAATTTTACGCAATAACTCTGTTTACGAGCTACGAGATTTATTGTAGTAATTTCGGAGTTTGCGATATTTTTAATATTTGAAAACATTTATTTCAACTACTTACATTGCGTGGGAGAAGACAATGAGGGCATTTCACTAAATTTCACGTAGGTACCAAAAATTATTGAGTCACAAACACGGTGCTAAGATACCTTTATTGTCTTATAACAAAGCTGACACTTTTGCGTTTGTGTGAAATTCACAATCGTTGTCGATACGGATTGAAATGAGAAGAATTTTATCTAAATTTAAACACTGGAACGAAGTTTTGCTGAAATCGACTAGCCGCGCTGAACGTTTTTTCTTTTCTTTCAGATTTCAGCGACTGGCTTTTTCAGCATAGAGCTGCGTTGTCGAATCTATATAATTGTTGCATCATCCAAGAGATATGAATTTCACTAGACTTCAGGCTTTTCAGTATTCCTTGTTTACTATAGAATCAACAGGAAGTACCTATACTAACGGAACTGTTATACAGTACCTGCAGATATCTCTTCGATGCGCGTACTAGTTATCAACAACCTTTATATTTACATATCTTTAACGGGAACTAAAGTTGTTAATTATGTGGGAAATTTAAGATAAGAGAAATAAGCAAATTTTGTACTAGTTTTTAGCATTTTTAAACGTTAGAAAAATATATTCTCAGTAACACTAGCCGTCTGCTTGGGTCCAATTTAGGTCTGTCCTGAACCCTTTCTATTCCAAAACATACACAATGCGAGTTTTGTGATGAGTTAAGCCTATTCACATCTCCAGGGGTTCATAAACGTTGTTGCTGAAGCTAGAACCAGTATTGCAGTATTCAGCCGTTTAAAACTGCCTCGATATCTATTTTTGTATTGGCAGTACTGTTGGCAACACCAATGGAATAGGACCTGTGTCTGTGTGAAGTTCAGAAATAAAATGGTATTTGACTTTGTCTTAATGTGAAAGAAATGCAGTTTTAAATTACCTTTGAAGGTTACAGAAATAACCACAGGTAATATCTCACAAGTAGTATGTTAACGCGACTAATTTTAAATTGTTTTAAGAAACGCCAGTACTAATAAAGTAGTTTAATTCTTTATTGAAAAAAATTTATTGTATAGAAAGAATGAAAGCCACTCAACACACAACACCATGAAACTTTTAGAGCAAGCTGCTTGGGTAAACAAAGCATAAATAATAACAGCAGGTATTTTGAAAAAAGAAAATGCTGGGCTGGACAATCCACTATGAAACAATGTACCAAAAACAACCCAGATTCTTCTGGGTGACTACAACCTGTTAAGATCAATTGAATGTAGGAGTCAAAATAAAACTGTGATGCTAACGGGACATTTTCGCATAAATGGGCACCTGAAAAAGCTTAAAATGGTGGAGGAAGAAGAATGTAGATTTTGTGGCATGGGAGAAGAGACCAGACCATCCACATTTCCAATTGCACAGCACTCCAGAATTCTAGAACACAATACCTGGGAGATTACACTATAGAAGAGGAACATTTACCTAAGTTTGAAGCCTGCAGATATCCTAAAATTCCTCCGGAAAATAGGACTAAAGGAGCTACTAATTTCTGAGACTCTCCTCAGAAACTGCAATAGATCTTTTAGGTCTCAGTGAATGTTCACCCAAAATACATACATACATACAAAATTAAAGATAATCTACAGCTCATTCCACATTAAACAAGTCACTTTATTATATGAACTAAAATCAAATACAAATATATTGCATAAATCGGCAACGCTGGACGTTACTGTATGCGTACGATATAGTTCAGTTGAATTTTTTTGCTTACAATTTTTCCGAAACCATTGACATTTCAACGTTAAATATACATCAGCCGAAAAATAGACAAAAACAAAGATTATACCTAACTGAATCTTGGAAAAGCATGACTAATTAAAAAATCTGTATGATCACTACGTGAAGATACTTTCACGTGAATTATCCAAACAAATAATTTGGAGCGTGCTTCCGCAAAATACAGCTAGTAATATTGTATACGTTTTGTTTAAATTTCAGTATGATCAAACTCTTAACAGATATTTTATAGCGGCTTTGAATTCGCGTTTTTTATACATACCACTGTTTCAAAAATCTTCCAATAACATTATTATGCAGGGTGTGGCGTGGAAAGTATAGAGGATCTGTTATGTTAAATTTCTTGAATTACAAAGGTTTTGTACGATAGGCAAACCGCCGGCAAAAATCATGTGCACCCACTTCCACATTTGAAAAAAAATTCCACATAACTTCTTCCACAAAACTTCGACTTTAGAAAAAACTGCCACCAACTTCCACGAATTAAACTTCCACATACTTCCACCAAACTTCCACACACTGTCTTCAAGATAGTAGACAATGTGAAAACCCATGCAACTTTTTTATAATGCAGCATGCTTCCATATCGAGCACAAAAATTTCTAATTTCTGGAAACACTCAACAGCATTGATTTTGATGATATGAGTAACTTTAACACCCTGTATCTCGAAAGCTGAAGCTCTAACGACCCATATGTTGATAGGACATTTTACCCCAATTTTTGCTTTTTCTACACGCTCTTCCAGTTTGTAACGCCTATTCATTAACACCCTGTGTATTGTTCTATTCGTCTGATTTCTGTATTAGACTTCCACATATTTCCACCAAACCTCCATATACTTCCACCTGCGTTGTAGGTGCAGGGTTATTCATAATAAATGTCCTTTTCCAAAAATTCAATAATATATTTGAAAAAACGAATAATTTTTTTCTGTCCCCCAAACAACCACGCCACTTTTATTTCGGAAAATTTTTCTGTTCATGGATGAATTGTGGTAAGGGCTGGGACATTTATAATGAATAACCTTATACACCTACTTCTTCCACTTGCGGTTTACTCCTCGGTTTTGTATGTCTTGAAAGAGGCATGAAATTTCAAATAAAATGTGTGCACAATATTCATTACTAAAAATGTATTTGCGAGATATTTCGATCAATTGTTCTCTCTGTCACAATATATATAATGGAGGCATTTGGAGAAGTCGTAAAAGGACCACTCACTATGGTGCACAAAAACAGATAGGTATGGAAATGAAAATGCAATTCTTAAATGATATATTTTATTATTAATAAAGTATTTGTTTTTATTAGGTATCAAATGTTTATACCAAAAAATTATCACTTCTTAAATATTTCAATAAAAATACAAAGAATTACAATTGTTACATTTTAAAAAGTTCGTTATTTAATAGCATTTTAAGATGAAAAAAAATTTTATTTTAACACCCTCCCCTTTTTGAGTAGAATACGAGCGCAAACGTGGAAGCGATATTGGAATGATATTAAATACCAGGATACTGTGAAAAAGAAATATAAGGAAAATACAAACAACACTGGTCAATGCACCATAGCACTTTAATACTGAAAATCACCTGAAAACTTTCCAAATTATGAAAATAATAAATATGTTCGAAGATCAAAGATGGTTTAGGAAAAGGATCACCTTTTTACTGTTAATTGTAAACAGAAAAAATACTACCAAAAGATAAAGAAGCTTATGTGTTGGATCAAGGTACAACAGGAAGCATTATGGAGACATCTTAAAAAATTGAGGAGTTGACAGGAAGACCATGAGAGTATGGGTACCCCCATCTCTAGTCCATAATTCACTACAGGGTATTATGAACCATAATTCACGACAGTTGATATATGGGTACCATATACCTTTTGTTAGGAGGTAAAATATGGACTTATTATTAGGTGGTCGTGGACAATAGTATATTATTAAACGAGCAATTTATGATAGCCATAATTCACGATGGGTGACGTTTGCGTCACGAGCCGCAGGCGAGAGGCGCAAGTCACCCAAGTGAATTATGGCCATAAATTTCGAGTAGAATACTATACTTTGTCCACAACACTTGATTTCTTTATTAAATAAAAGTCAGTAACGATTTGGTATTATACTAACCTCAAAATGTTCTGACAGCTACATAAAAATATAATTTGACATATATAGAGATGGGCGATACTGTAGAAAGTATCAATATAACGTACCGTTATAAATATATTGTTTTAAAATACTTAATATTAGAAAATATCGCTATGAAAAGTATCAATACTAAAAATTACAATATTTTATCGATACGATATATGTCAGAAACAAATTTCCTGAACAAAATACACAGATTTAATAGTTTATTTCATATTGTAGGTACCCCCATCTCTAGTTCATAATACACTGTAGTGTATTATGGTTCATAATTCACGACAGTTGATATATGGGTACCATATACCTTTTGTTAGGAGGTAAAATATTGGCTTATTATTAGGTGGTCGTGGACAAAGTATTTTAATAGAAAACGGAACGTTGTATTGATACTTTACACAGTATCGCCCATCTCTATATATGTCAAATTATTTTATGTAGCTGTCACAACATTTTGAGGACTTTACTTTTCCCATATACACATAACCCAGGTTGATGGATTCAGGTCTCCCCACTGCAATTAATTTCATTCTCTCTCCTAGCGCACAACACCTGGGAGACTACTGGATAGAAAAGGGACACTTACCTAAACTAATACCTGTAGATACTCTACGATTCCCCCAGGTATGAAAGAGCTACTAATCTCTGAGACTTTCCTCAGGAAATAACAAGTAGAAGCAAGGAGGCACAATAGAGGAACAGTTAAGTGAAGAAGGTTAAAAATTGATAATGCTGGAAAATGGAAGTACATCAGGAAGTACATAACAAAATGAAATATGTAAAAATTTCTATAGCGCTCATATTCTAACACCTCGGTAACTATTGTCGCATATACATATAATACGGTTCCATTGTACATGACTAGTTAAGCTTCACAGTTATAAAATTAAATTTTTTACAAAAAAAAACACCACAGAGTCTCCTTTTTTTAGTATGTGAATTTTATAAATTCTTTTATTTACAAGGATGTAGATCCAATGTGTGCCTTTGGCAATGGACTTCGTGGTTCTACTAATAAAATTTAGGTACCTAACTAATTACATAATTATTTCACGTTAAATAAAATCAATATACAGGGTGGTCGAAAATTCTCTTCACAAAAGTACCAGCAAACTCTGATGAAGTACAAAATAACTTAAGCTGGGATGTAATTTAAATAGCTATAGTGACGTTCACATGAAAATGGCATCGTTTGAAAGATATAGCAGGATTATAGGGATAAAAACTTGTAATGTTGCTCAAGTCATAAACCGACTGGTATAAATTTTACTATTGTGGGAAATATGTTGCGTGGATGTTTATGAATTATATAATTTTTGTGTTAATAGGAGTAGTGTAATGTCGGACATATTGTAAAGTTGGCAACTGTGTCAAGCCAAGGAGCACAAGCTCATTGTAACGTCGAATGGACTAATGGACAGTCTGCTCTCAACCTCCGCCATATATACCACGGACTCGGTATAGATATAAATTTAGCATGATAGTTAAATAAGTGAATGTAATGTAAAACCACTTTAAATCACAAGTATTAAAGCATATAGAAAACACGTGAGTTTTATTAGTGCACGATGTTTAAGTTAAGTGGATACACCACAAAATGGCGACGAGGATAAAAGAAATATAAGAAGAAAAGTAAAAAAAAAAGTAAAAGAAAAAAAAGATGGCATCAACCGGCATCGTGTTCCATCAATTTAACTGCGAAACTGACGATTGGATCATATACAGTGAGCAATTATCAGAATATTTTAAAGCAAACGGTACGAAGGAAGAAAATAAAGTAGCTACGTTATTAAGTAATATTCCTAGTGAAATTTATAAACTTCTACGAGACCTGTGTCATCCAGATCCACCAAATTCCAAGACATTTAAGCAATTAACAGATTTACTAAGTCAACAGTATTGTCCAAGAACAGTTGTATGGCGAGAGCGAAGGAAATTTCACCTAGCTCAACAGACACGTGAAGAAACGATGGCAGAATGGAATGCCAGAGTAAGAAGCCTATCTGTAAACTGTAAGTTTGGAAATGATTTACAATTGCTTTTGAGAGAAAAATTCATATCCGGGATGAGAAACGGCCCGATTTTAGACAGATTATGCGAGGAGGAGGAAACCGCAGATCTAAAAAAACTAGTGGAATTGGCAATAAAAAAAGAAAACGATAGCATCGATAAAGAGGTGAACATAAACTTTGTAAACGACACTACAAGGTCATCGAATCAAAAATATCGAGCGGCAAGAGGAATTTCAAATCAAGGTGCGCGGCAACGACCAAATTTTGACCAACCACAACGCCGATGGCACGGCGCAGATTCACAGAGCAGTTCAAGACAGCGCATGGATAGACCGACGTCTACGAATCTAGCTACACTTCCACGCAGAAGGATGACATCTGAAAGAAATGTCAACATGGAGGAAGGAAAACAAAATTACAAGACGATAAAATGTAAAGTTTGTAATAATTGTCATAAAGGAGTTTGTCGGTATGTAAATTTTTATTGTTCTAAGTGTAAAAGAAAAGGACATCTTGCTAGAGCATGTGCAAATAAAAATTTTAATTATGTAGATTTTTCAAATACTGAAAATAATCAAAATAAATGCCAAGATTGTTGGTTCGCGGAACAAAACAATCAAGCGGAGGAAGCAGACAAAAATTTTAATGTGTTTAGTGATTGTCCATTAGAGTTAGAAAATTTTAATATCAATAATGTTGATAAAAAATTTATTGTCAAAGTTTTAATAGAAAGTACAGAGCATCTATTTCAAATAGATAGCGGTAGCATGATATCAGCGATTAATGCAGAACATTTTAATAGGTATTTTAGACATTTTAAATTAAAGGAAGCTGAGATTGTTTTAAAAAGTTATAATAATAGTACTTTTATGCCTTTAGGTTATATAAATGTTAATGTCAAATATAAAGACGAAATAAAGCAAATCAAATTGTATGTTATAGCTAACGGCGGTCCGAAGATTCTGGGGATGGATTGGTTAGAAGCATTTGGAATTCAGTTCGGAGTGGTTAATCAGCTGGATTACGTAAATAAAAGAATAAATGATATTGTTTCTAGATTTCCAGAAGTTTTTAGCAAAAAAATCGGTAAGTTTACTTTAGATAAAATTAAAATATATCTTAAAGATAATGCTATGCCAATATTTCGTAAAGCACGTCCAGTACCTCTTGCATTTAAGCAAGGAGTTACTGAAGAATTAGAAAGGTTAGAAAAAGAAGGTATTATATCTAAGACTGAAACATCAGAGTGGGCTACACCTTTAGTTCCAGTTTTAAAAGAAGACGGTACAGTAAGATTGTGTGGGGATTACAGCGTAACTGTAAATAAGTACCTAGAGAATATGGAGTATCCTTTACCAAGAGCTGAAGAAATTTTCTCTAAGCTTCATAAAGGAAAATATTATACCAAATTAGATTTGTGTAGAGCTTATAATCAATTTGAAGTAGATTTAGAATCAAGTAAAGTTTTAACGTGGAGTACCCATCAAGGCTTATACACGGTTAACAGACTTCCATTTGGAATAAAGGTTGCTAGTTTTATATTTCAGAGGCATTTGGAGCAACTTTTAAAAGAGATACCATCATGTGTGTGTTATTTAGATGATATTATTCTAACAGGTGAAAATGAAGAAGAACATCTGAAGACATTGATCCTAGTATTAGAACAGCTAAAGAAAGCTGGACTAACAGTAAAATTGGATAAATGTGAGTTTTTCAAGTCAGAAGTTGAATATTTAGGTCACGTGATTGGAAGTGATGGATTGAAGACAAGCGAAAAGAAAATACAAGCAATTAAAGAGGCACCCAGACCAGAAAATCTAACAGAAGTGAGATCTTTCCTGGGGATGGTAAATTATTATTCAAAATTTATACCAAACGCATCAATGATATTAAAACCAATTTATAATTTATTGAATAAAAACACTAAATGGGAGTGGGATGAACAATGCAATATTGCGTTTTTAAAAATTAAAGAGATATTGTCATCAAAACTAGTACTAACCCATTTTAATCCAAATTTGCCAATTGTATTAACTTGTGATGCTAGTATGTTAGGGATTTCAGCAGTATTAGCACATGAGATGCCAGATAAAACTGAGAGAATAATAACTTGTGTTTCTAGAACTCTGCAACCGAGCGAAAAAAATTACCCAATAATTCATTTAGAAAGTTTAAGCATTTACTGGGGTTTAATTAAATTTTACCAATATTTATATGGAAAAAAATTTAAAATTAGAACTGATCATAAACCATTAATATCCTTATTTCACCCTGAGAAAGGTATACCACAAATGCATGCCAGCCGTATGCAACGCTGGGCAGCATTTTTATCAAGTTTTAATTATGATATTGAATATATAAAAGGAAAAAATAATATTGTAGCTGATTACTTGAGTAGAGCACCCTTAAATATTAATTACATTACAGATGAATTTGAAGGTTTAGGTAACTATGTAAATTTTGTAAGCACACTAAAGGAACAAACGATCAGTATTGAAGAAATAAGGCGAGAAACCAAAAAGGATGTTATTTTGAAAAATGTAATGGAATATATACGAGAAGAAAAATGGCCAGAGACGACAGAAGAGATGAAACCATACTATCACAGAAAGCACGAGATGATTGTGGACAAAGGAATTTTAGTATGGGGACATAGAATCGTTATTCCGAAGTCACTCCAAAGAAAAATGCTGGATGAACTTCACCAACACCATTTCGGAATGGTAAAGACAAAAAGTATTGCAAGATCGTATGTTTATTGGCCTAAAATAGACCAACAGATCGAAGAAACATGTAGAAAGTGTATGTGCTGTATGGAAAACAAGCCAGCTCCACCAAGAGCGATACTAACACCATGGGATGTTGAAACCGAGCCTTGGACACGAGTGAGCATGGACTTTCTGGGACCTATAAGAGGTAAAATGGTATTAATAATAGTGGACGCATATAGCAAATGGCCAGAAGCACACATTATGAGCCATATAACAGCAAAAGAAACGGAAGAGAAAATTAAGAGGACATTTGCCAGATTCGGCATTCCTAAAACTGTAGTAACAGACAACGGCACACAATTTACAGCAGAAACGATGCAAGAATTTTTCAAAAGAAATGACATTCGACATATCACATCACCCCCGGGTCATCCACAGTCGAATGGAGCAGCAGAGAACATCGTAAAAACATTCAAAAACAATGTCAAAGCCAGAGCAATTGATATAAGAAACAAGGGTAAGAGTCTTGATTTGATAATTTCAGAATTTCTATTTTCATATAGGACAACATCGCATGTCATAACGAAAGAAACACCAGCCAAGCTGATGATGGGTAGACAACTCAGAAATAGAGCATCCATACTGAAAGAGTCCATAGAATGGAGAGTAAGTAGGGAAGAAGAGGAAACTGGAGCAGAAAATAACCACCAGAAAGCTCAAGAGCGACAGATTAAGTATTTCAAAGGAAAAAAGAGAGAATTTGTAATAGGAGAAACGGTAGCGGTAGCAGATTATAGTAATCCTAACCAAAGAAGTTGGACTAAAGCAGTCATTGAAAAGATAATAGGTAAAACGACATACCTGTGCAGACTAGAAGATGAGAGGTTATGGAAAAGACATGCGAACCAGATACACAGAAGAGAGAGAGAGAAGGAACAGGGTCAGGTAAAACGAAATACCGATGTAAGAAACAAACAAAACAATATGGAACGGTATTGTTGGGAAAATATGCCTGAAACGGCAAATCAAACGACAGACAATGATGAATTTGTAAATAATGATGATTTTGTTTTTACAGATGAAGCAGTAGGGCAAGACCATATTGCAATTAACAACGCAGCTGAACCACCAATCCGAACTGAACACCCCAAACCACAACAGACAGAACCATTCATTCCGAGTGATCCAGGCCAACCCCCGGAATCATCGGAAACCGGAAGTAAGACAAATGTTGCAAAACATTGTAATTTAGAGAAAGTTGTACGACGTAGTTCAAGAACTACAAAAACGCCAGCAAAATTTAAAGATTATGCATTAGAAATCGACTGAAATATGTATTTATTGTTAAAATATTTGTAAAATGTGTGGATAGTCAAAAATGGCGTGGTTTTAAAATTGTATTTATGTATGTGTTTTTAGGAAATGACAGAGTCGAATGGCGGAAGAGAGAGCTTAGGTACTAATATTACTTAAGAATAATACGAATTTAAGTTTGGTAGATAATAAAATTGAATGTTGTTTTCTAAAATAATTGTTAAATGTTTCACTGTACTTATCGTAGGTAAAGATAATTTATATTGTACAAACATAGTAAATCGTAATCATACTGTAGGTATATTGAAGCATAAGTCTAAAAAAATTGCACTCACAGGAGCTAGGCTAACAAAGGGGGGTGTAATGTCGGACATATTGTAAAGTTGGCAACTGTGTCAAGCCAAGGAGCACAAGCTCATTGTAACGTCGAATGGACAGTCTGCTCTCAACCTCCGCCATATATACCACGGACTCGGTATAGATATAAATTTAGCATGATAGTTAAATAAGTGAATGTAATGTAAAACCACTTTAAATCACAAGTATTAAAGCATATAGAAAACACGTGAGTTTTATTAGTGCACGATGTTTAAGTTAAGTGGATACACCACAAGTAGGTACCTATACATCTTTTTATCAGAAATAGTTCAGGAAGTTACTGATACGTTCTCAAGATTTTCCCAAAAGTGTGGACTACTGGTAATGTTGTCAACTCTGTTGATAAACACGGGTTTATAATGCCATCTGAATGTGAATTCCACTTTAGTGTGTTAGTGAATATAACAAAAAATAATTATACTGGAAGGGTAGAGAATTTCGAATGAAAATATTTGATAATTGAAATTATAATTCAAGAACTTCATAATTTACCTATTTGGTAACTATTTGGGAAGAGACATAATGCTGATTGTTATTTATTAGATTTTAAAAAACAATCTTCTTTTAAATTTTCATTTTAACGTTTCGGTTGCTCAAAATAATGAATGTACCACAAAAAACAAACAGAAAGTTTTCCAAGCGCAAGGATCTTATCCACTTCAGAATTTCATATTTTTATTTAAAAGAAAATGCTTGAACAATTTACAGAATAACTGCAAACCTTTTGGTACGTCGAATTAATAAAAAAAGGTTTCATTGAAAAAAGTTAATAATTAGTTGGTTCTCTGTTCCTACTTTGAAAAACGCGGCATTGTATTGTTCAACGTGAATATAATCATTGAAAATATTTGATACACTTTTTCTCATAAAATGTCAGTATAAGTGACATTCAACGATCATAGAAGCTGTGCCTAGGAAATAAAAATTATTTTCAATACCTTGGCTCAATTAACAGAAAAGAGAAAAAAAATTCAAAATATGAATAGTGTGAGATTGTCTAAGATTAGAAAAAAAAATCAGAAAGTTTTCCGAAACTCTCAGTACCTTATACCTATTAGTGAAGTTGACAAAAGGGGTTGGTCTTTGTTGAAGTTCCCTTTGAAGTTAAAAACATCTGTGATTTACATTAAAAGTCACTACCCGCATAAAGTATATTTTGTATGCTCTAATTTCACGTCCAACAATGCCATGCCACACTTACAATTGAACAAAAAAGTTTCACTTAAATTCCAATACGAAATAAAATATAACAAATTCTATTTACAATCGTTCATAATAAATATTTTATATATACAATATTCAAACGCTTTTATGGCAAAAACATTAAAAAAACCTATAAAATCACAATTAGAAAAAAACTATCAACATATTAATTTCACCCTTTCGTAGGGTAACGTCAAAGCAATTTCTAGCTTATCACGCTAAGCCGGAATCGACGTGAGTTCTACGTTTGGAATCGGATCTTTGTACACCGTGATCGGGAGTCGACTTCAAAATATCCGGTTGACTTTGATTCGCTATGGTTTGACTGATGATGGATTGATTCACCGACACCATCGTACCTCTGCTGAGCGTCCCTAAGAGAGGTGTACCAGGATTGTTGATCAACAAATTCATATAATCCGCTATCAGTAACGTCAGTTCGAGTATTTTTGGTTTACTTAAAGAAAATATTAATTTTTGTGATGGTTGTTGGTCGTTTTGGGTAACGACTAACATGAAGTCTTCTTGACAACCGCCAAAAGTCAGAACGTTTGTGTAGGGGTATTTGACTCGTTGTTGCATTGTTGCCAGATCTAGTACCGTTATGGCATCTTCGTTAACTGCTAACCAACTCATCGGCGAATCAGGTTGACGTAACCTCGCCTAAAACAAAATTAACATATTATAACTTCCGTTTATACTTTGTTTTATAGAAATTATATTTTTTGCTGGTGATTTTCAAGTTGATTTTTCCGTAAGAAATTGAATTATTACTAAAGAAGTTTATGTTATTTACAAACCTGGAATAAGGTAGCACCAAAGAATGGCCACTTTCTAGTGGAATTGAGGTAAGCTCTGACGCAATCACTTTGAGCTTTTCCTTTCAAAACTCTCCATTTCGCCATCAATTTAGCCTGCAGCTCTGCCAAACCTTCTTGATTTAATTGGTCCCTATATCTGGAAAAAATAGAGATTCATAACTATAGTCTAACAAACAATTGGAGAAGGTGACTAAGAGCTGTTTACGTGCTTTATTATTGCAAAATGTATCGGAATCACAGGCCATTCGGTTGCAAAACATCGGTATCATACCCTTGGCTTATGTTCACTGGGAAATATATTTTTCCAGTGGCGTAAACATTTTATATTGGCAAATTTATATTGGGAATCACCTTCTCCAATTGTTTGTTAGACTATAGTGAATATTTTATACAATAGAGATGAAAATGTGAGAAAGGTTGACTTTCCAACAAAATATTTTTGTAATTTCTCCTCACGTTCCCTACATTTCCATGATGGAAGTGATTCTCAACTTAACATACTGCTATACTGAGTATACTACATATGGTGGTGGAAAGTGTTGCAGAAAGAACAGAAGATACAGAATAAGTAGAAAATAATTCATGAAACCCCCTTAACTAGTTAAGCTGGGAATCGTGCCACAAGTATGATGAAGAAGTATAACTTATCAAGAAAATTTAGCAACAACAAGAAATGGGTTCCAATCACCATTTCCAGACTGGAGGAGAATTCCATTAAATGGTGCACAGACACAGAAGGAACTGGGAGTGTACAGCACAGGAAACCAAACACTCTAAAGCTTGTGAAAAACCCCAAGTATTCTTCAAGCGGAAATTTGCGCTATAGGAAAGTGGTTTCCAGTTCAATATTGATAAAGGATATAGAAGACAAAGTATTATTATAATATCGGCTTGTCAAGTAGCCATTAAAGCACTAAGCACTTGTCTAATCAGTTGCATGAAGGGTGTGGGAATGCCCAGCCAAACTCAATGAACTATGCAAGAAGAATAAAATCACCTTACTGTGGATTCCAGGACACACTGAAATAAAAGGGAAAATCAACTAGCAAAGACGCTGCTGGGGGTCGGAACCCTCTTGCAGTATAACTTTAATAAAAAAAAACATCCATATCCAAGTGAGTTTGCATAATTTCACACCCTTTGTGGGTTATTGGACCAGTTCAGTCTCTATTATGCTTTTAAAAATACTCATGAGACATTGAACTGTGTATTTCATTCGAAACAAAGCGAGATACATCCAGCTTTTAGGTTTGTTCCAACCGCAGTCAGAAACTGTCAGAAGCGATCAGAGAATAACTGGTCATAGCAAACAACGAGTTATTTTCGCGTAATTGCTATCACTGATTGCAATGGTCGACTATTCTCTGATCGCTTCTGACGGTTTCTGGCTGAGGTTGGAACAAACCCAAAGCCAACCAATTCGTCTCTGAGTCTGTGTATGAAACACAACCAATTAGGCTCCGATGGAAAGAAGTCAAAATAAATAACTTACCTATATGGATAAAACTTGTCGATGGCACTTAAGGCTTGATTGGAATGAGCAGTCAAAATTCCGTGTACGTTATTCAAGGCATTCAAAGTACTGGAATTTTGTATGGAACTGCAATTTTGTAAAGAAGCTGGGGGACTAAGAGTTCCGTTTCCTGTCGATTTAGGACTTCTATGAAGATTGGAAGATCCTTGGTGACTCAAAGTGTTGGTGGTGCTTTTGTTGGATATCAATGAGCAGTCTCCTGTATCCATTTGGGACATTAACGAAGCAAACTCTAAGGCTGCTTCTCTGGTAACGGGAAACCTTCCATTTACGATTTGTCTGTTGATTTGGTAACAAAGAAGTAAACGTTCTTTTTCGGTTTCTAATTTGGCGCTGTTTTTCCACCAAAGCCTTGAAAATTCAAATTCGGACTTTAGCAATTAATAAGAAAATGTTTTTCATGGAATGAATGCGTTAAGTGATAATTGAAGTGATATGACAATGGAAGTTATGAAAATAAGGAACATTTTTTATGCAAATAGGCAATCCGGAGCACGTGACCAAATATGGCCGTACATGGCAAAAAATTTGGACAGCTAGCATGTTTAAGATATGAAAAGGAAGATATCGCGATATAGATGTTTAAAGCTTATCAAATAGGTGGAAGTTGGACCTAATCGTAAATTGGGTTATTTTTATGAATTACTTAATGGATGACCGCGCCATGTATCAATACTATACTAATATGCTGTATACAAATAATAGAAACATATTTATTTAAAACAGAAAACGGCACAAACCTACCTATTTTTGTACGTCAGTCTTATGACTTTGCTATTTTCAAATTTTCCCAGTCCTTTTTCTCTCAATGCAATCTCCCATTTCGATATCAAATCACATAACTTAGCACTAGGATCGAGAGTATGTTCCAAATCCTTTTCAATTGGATCGTCGCTGAAAATGGCGAAACCGTTAGTCGTGCGACAACCAATTTCTTGTGCTAAAGAATCCTGGAATTCTTTTATCGACGTAGAACCGTCAAAACTACTAATGTGATATGTTCCGTTGAGCAAATGGACGGGCATAGAATGCGGCAGCGAGTGATGCTGAGGATTCTTCAGAAGTATGCTAAGGACTTCCATTCTTGATGGTTTCAATTCCCGACCCCCTACAAAAGGAATTTTTTAAAGAAATATTTACAATAACACAAAACATCATCATTGTAGTTAATTTTTCGATTACTTATAAATTTTTTTTTCTGGACCATAAATTTTGGGACCCAGTGACACTCACGGCCTGACGACTTCGTCAATTGCGGAGCTAGCCAAACGTTACACCCATGCTCAATCCCTCAAGAGATGGGATGTCTTGCCATGATCACCCTGGGTGACCCTGGGAATCTGGCGTCAAAGAAATATTTGGTGATGAACAGGAAAAACCTACGTTTAACAGTAGAATTTCTGACTGGCCACTGTCAATTAAGAAAACGCGTCCATACGATGGAGCTCTATTGTAGGATGTGTGAACAGGAAGATGAAAATGTCAGGCGATATAAAGGAGGTGTCTCCTAGTCACCTGTCCACCTTCCTGAGAAGGACAGTATAAACAATGACTCAGAAAGACAACTCCTCGGGAGGAGCCTGTGAGCCTACACTCACCCTCCTTACTTTACAGATACAGAATTAATAATTTTCTCTTACCTGCCAAAATTGTTCTTTCAAGAGCTCGTTCGCAATACGCCGCATACTTCCCACACTCCGTTCTATTTTCAGCATTCCTTTGTAGATGTAACTTCAAAAACCACAACAACATCGAATTCTTTGGTACAAACAAACTAACGGCTAACGCTAAAAGCTGCCAACCTTGAAGAAGTGTATAAATAGGGGGTCCTTTGGGATCCTTATGTTCTTTATAACAATCTTTATGATCCTTATATTTTTCTTCTTGTGATGCCTGTAGATTGGATAAGGCGATTTGTTGATCAGAGATGGTGCTATTTATGCTCGGAGTGTTCGTTTCGCAGGTAAAAAGGCTTTGCGTTGCGCAAAGCAGCAGTTGCTGAAAAGAGTATTGGTGTTTCTTTCAAGTCTACTATAAGACTTTCGATGGTTTTGTTCAATGGAAGGTCGATTTATTTTTCCAAATTTTATTGTGGAAAATATATTATTGTAATGTATTCTTTGTTTCAAAAGCCTCAAACACTTAGTTTATGGTAGAAATTTCGTGTTATAGCAGAAACCATTCTGGACGTTCATGATATGGAGACATCATATAATCAAAAGTTCTAGAAAATAGGATTAGAAGTAGATCTAACTCCAACAATGATGTGACTTTGCGCCGAAAAATCTACAATACTACTTACTTACACTCCCTCCTGAAGGCACAACACTTTTTTCGATGATAATCATCGGAAGGAAGCCAATGAGAATGGCTGCCAACGTGGACGAACTGTAAAGCTATTAATTTGACAAATCTACATCGGAATCGTCCAGTTCTGTGAACTGTGCGACTAAACTAAATGAATACCAACACATATATATATATATACGTTTTATCAGTTGTTGGCTTTGCCAATTGGCATCAGAGCTACAGACCCTCTGGC
This sequence comes from Galerucella nymphaeae, assembly GCA_963978555.1. Lineage (NCBI taxonomy): Eukaryota > Metazoa > Arthropoda > Insecta > Coleoptera > Chrysomelidae > Galerucella > Galerucella nymphaeae. The sequence continues at coordinate 9,624,505 of OZ021707.1, read as the reverse complement.
ACATGGAAATCACGAACGTAACCCACATCTGACTGTAAAGCACTGGACTCAAGGAGCCTATTTTTCACCTGAAACGTACAGCACACTTCCTATGTACCTATAACGTCTGCTAGAAGGTGTGCTAGACCTGGTTAGACTTAAAGTGGGAGGAGAGTATTGCTTTCGGAGTAAGAACATCTCCTTAGAAAAAAGTGCTCTTCCAGACAAGCTTTGGATTTCTAATGGAAATGGAACAAAAGCTATGAACTTCTCCTCAATCTCAAACCAAAGGTGAATTAGACGATGCGTTTGTATCATTTACAAAATTTATTTTCCTATATACTAACTAGACCTCTTTCACGATGTTCTATATATTTTCCCAATTAATATATTTCCACAATAAATTATATGCGACCTTCCAGTTTTTTTTTAATTAGGATGATTATTTATCATGATATGTTAAAAGTGATGTTTGTATGATCTGTGTCTGTGCATGATTTTAGAAAGCGTCTGAATATTGATTATGACATTCGATATAAACCTAGACATATTGCTGTGTTAAGGTAGTGTAGGTCTTAAAGCCAGTGGTGTTTTATTTACTTTTTCATGAGGATATCAAATTTTTTTATGGAAGTAGCTAATAGAGAGTAAAAAGTGGAGATGATTCAGCAAAATTGGTATAAAAATGAATGAGGTAGATATATTGAATATACAACTTCAGGCAACCAAATAACAAGAGCATGGGAGGAATACCTAATATACCTAAGTATACCAGTATACCTAATATGGACAAAAAAGATGGAATTATGAAATAAGTAAATAAATATAAGGACAATTAGTAGCTAGTAGTTCAGAACTGAAAAAAGTGGAAATAAAGATACAGGACATGTTTATAAGAAATTTTATAACAACAAACCTAGACAGAAAAAAAATGATGGGATGGAACAAGCAGGAATAAAATTCTAGGTCAACAGATGTGATTGAAATAGTATTAGGTTGAAAATTATCGTTTTGTTGTTATATTATGGAATGTGAATGTTTTTTTCAAGGTAAAGGTATTTTGTGAGAAGCACTACGTAGAAATACTGTAATTTATGTCTAAAAAATGGCGTAGTGTAAGACCATTTATCTTCACAAACTAAAAAGCTAGTTCAGAACAAAATAGGATGAATGAGGAAGATACAGAACATACACAGGCAAATTCTATCATATGACTATTCTAATCTATTATATAGAAAAAACTAATAAAATTTGTATAAATATATATATAAAAAGGTAAACAAAATGGAAAAAACAACGAAACACCAACAGTCTCATCAGTTGCAAATGAAGCAAATAGTGAATATGAGGTTAGAGAACATGCATATTTGATGTATAAACATTCAAAACTCTGAGTATTTACTGACACATCGTATCAATCAAATAAATTATATCTACTAATATTAAAAAACGACGGAAAAACATACTATCGAATCTATCGATTGTCTCCACCTAAGTTTGTCTAAATAGTGTGATTTAATTGTATGACTAAATAAGTGTCGGTAACTATCCAGTATCCAGTGTATTCCATGTACAATAAATGAATTATTTGATTCGAACTAATAATGTAATTACTACTGCTATTTTGTTTATGTTAACAATAACAATAAATTATTTATAAAGTTGAACAATTTTGATCTATTTTCAATTCATATATTGTATCTAAATAATGAAGAGTAAAGTTGAAGTGCTGGTATCAAGATATAAGTTCTAGTAATTCATGAAAATACAGTTTAATAAGATCATAAATGGGGTTAAAATCATCCGAGAAATTCGTCATCAGGATTTGGACAAACCAAAAAATAACTAAATTTATGGACATCTTCAATTTTACTCATTGAAAAGCAGTGGAACTAAATAAAGTAAAGTATTTATTGAATTAATAATAACGTGCCGGACAGAAGCTCTCAGCATGTTAATAAAAACGAAATATAGATCTTATAGTATCATATAGTAATAGATTATGTTTATTAATAATGAAAGTACGAAAAATTGTCTTAATTGAACAAAGTCATTGACTGTAATATCAATATATTTATTCAATTCGAACAGTTAATTTTCCTTATTGGGCAGGTAAACCTTATTTCTCTCTAAAAGATCTACACAAAAAAAGTCTCAATCGTTTAATCTGGACCTGAGTATTAAATAAAGGGACCAATTCCACGTTTTTCCAGCAATGTACTTATGTTGCAGATTTGATTAATATCTTAGGCACAGAAATACTATTGAGAAGTTTTCGAACTAAACATAAAAACTAAATAAAACAAGCACACTTACGCTCTTTTTTAACAATTTTTGAGTGGATACCTGGACTCCTAGTTTCGGTAGCGGTGCGCTCTTGCTAGTTTGTTTAACCAATGCGCAAATTAATTCAGATTGCAGTTCGGGCATATCGAGGCATTGTTGCAAGGCATTTTGAGCAAGTAATACGTGGTAATCGATACCTGCTTGGTCTACGGCTGCCGACATGAATAATTGAAGACATTTGAACAGTTTTATTGCCTCGGCCTAAAAAATTTACAAATTTGAACAATTATTCTTCAAATAAAATGAAGAATTCATACTTGGAGAGTATCAGTCGGTAGACTAGTTAATGGAAAGTACGATGGAATGGCTAAATCTTTGGTACAAGGCACGTGTAATAATACAGGATGTCTCCATAGGACACAATCAGGATCTCCATCAACCTCCATCAATTTGTGTATCTGCTGTTCATATTGTGTGCCTGTGCTAGGTCCACCACCACTTGCAACGGTTAAGTGATACAACCACGCATCTTTTTCCTGAAACAAAAATAATACCAAGTTTTATTTGAAAAAACAAACAGTTGTAGAAACTTTATTTCTATAATATTATATGGTATGAGTTTTTGTGCTCACTACTTAATACCTATAGTTTTTGGAAAAAATATCTAAAAGCCAGTGATTGAAAATTCTGGTTGGGGTAGGTATGTGAATCTATCAGACTTGCAAGAGTCTAATTTGGCTCACTTCATATTTCACCCAACAAATTGAGATTCTTATGACTATTAATTTATTTGGTGATGATATTCTAGTTTTGAGACTACGACTCACTAAGATACTTCTTCCTGTTAAAAGGTCTGTTAGAGAGCGTAGGTCATTCCTGGCATGATCCAACAGTTGCTTGAAAACATTCTTAGATTCTGCTTGCAAGAGAGTATGTTTTTCATTTTTATCTATACTAGTATGGCAAGGATGCGGACCACAGACAATTTGTTGAATCTTCCAACCAAAAATGTTTTTCTAAAGCCACTTGGTTGGTAGTCAAATGGTATTTATATTGTTCAATGTGTGAAATTGGTTTTCTCCAATCTCCCCACACTAAAATTGATGTCATTACATCTTGTCTGATATATAGTTACGTAGCGTGCCAGGTAGATTGTTATTTTATTTGTACACTTACACCAGAGTCTGCTGGTGCTTTGGAGCCACCTGGATACTTAAAGCTTGTTCTTAGTAATTAGGTACTATTCACTAAGGACCAAGTCTTCTATATCCACAGTTACGACGGTAAGAGGCGGGTTCGTAGTTTAGTATTGGTGGTCATTTACATAATACTGTGACTTTTCAGTACACTCGAACAGTCTACGAGCTCCATAAAAGCCTGATCTGTGCATTTGAAATTAAAAGAGAGCTAGTACCATTGTATGAATGATACATACATTCGGAGGTGATTTCTTTGGATCTACGTTGCGGAGAGAGGCTTAGTTTATTTTGGTAATGGTGTAATCTTGGATGGAATGAGGAGTGAACCCTTGTATGATTTCAATAATGCTGGAAAAGAGGTTTTTTTTTCAACTGACCTGTTTTCCAGTAAAATGAAGATATGTAGGGGCTTGATTATTGGGAAATATTCCAACTGTAAATCTAGGCTGATCTGAATCTTGTTCCTCCGAATCCGAATCAGATAAATGTTCGATTTCTTCAACCTTGGCATCTCTCATATTTATTTGTCCATGCGGTGTCTAAAACAAATATAGTAGTTCAAACTTTCTAATTAACTATAAGATAATTTGGAATATGATTTCGGTAAGCGAAAAATAGATGAGTACTTACTGGATCTGTCGATTTCTTGAAATACAAAAACATTTTTCCTATTAAAACACACCAACACTCTCGAGGTATGCCGTTTTTTACTTTCTTGAGAACTCCTTGCAAGATCGGTTAATTTTCATCTCTGCTTAACAGTAACTATGTTGCATTTCTTCGTTAGACGTTTTGTAAAATTCTTACCTACAAAAATGGAAAAAACATTTGGATTAACTCTCAATTGGGAAGATAATAATAGAAATCAGATAAGTGATGGAATTGTATCGTGGACTATTTCCAATTCAATAGAAAGTCCAGGAGCTCATTTTTTTATTCTTCCTTCCATTATAAAAATTAACCTGTTGGAAAAGTGACCAGTGGGAGACAGTGAATATCTAGTGAAGTACTAATCTTTAAGATTATCCTTGGGAACTAAACTAAACGTTTTAGGTCTGACTCAATTTCTCAACTAGATTTCAGAAGAGGCTCAGCCCAAAACCTATCTATCCCTTGAGACTATCAACTTCTGAATTGAGCATTTTTTTGAAAACAGTTTTCTGTGAAGTCAGCTGTCAGATACGACAGAAGTTATCACCTACTCATGTACAATCCTGAGAAAAAATGAGAGGCATGCTGTAGTAGTACCAAATGAGAATTAAACTACACCTTCAAAATATCAACAGAGAACTATTAATTGGACTCTATACCTGTTAAAATTTGAAGAAAAACTCTCATAGCAATCTGATCACAAAAAAAATATGAAGACCCGTTTGAAATAAATATGAAAGTGAGTGTCAAATTCTGCTCAAATTTCGCGGGTTAACCAAAAAGCAAAGTTAAAGTTTCATTAGAACATTTTGTGTGAAACTTACCCAGTCTTCCATTGCGGTTAAGGAGTCTTTTTTCCAGTATCTATTTCGAATGTATTAGAACCTTCGGCTCTCGTTATTCTACAAATTTGTCCCTGTGGTTTTCTATTGATATCATTCTGGCTTTTATAATAAGTCAACACACCATTCTTCAGTACAAACCATTTGTCCAATTGAACAGGGTGCAAGAGAGTATGATGATTACGGGAATTACATTTTCGGCAGCCAGATGTAGATTTACACTGTGATTTCAAGTGAGAACCTAAACAGTTGAAACAACGTTTGTGTTGTTTGATGAAATTGATCTTTTCATCTCGAGAGAGAGGAAAAAATGCGGAACAAGACGACAATTGGTGGGCCTTATGACAAAATATACAAGAGAGGAGTTTTGTATCGGAATGAACAGAACGATGTGAATTTGAATCTAAAGAAGCTGAATTACGACTGGCAATGAATGAATTTGATCTAGTGGAACGTGTAATGAGATTAGAACTTGCAGGGGTTAAGATTATTTCTAATGTTTTGATCTGTTGTATTACGTAATCTAACAAATCGTCAAATTGCGGAATTCCTTCCGAGGAATGTCTATCTTCGAAGACTTTAGCGGTACGTGCATCAAGATTATTGAATGATAAAGTTAACAAAATGAAGTTTGCTAGATCGTCTGTAGATAATGCTTTAATAGCCTGTACGGAGTTTTGATGAGTCTCGTGAAAATGCTTCAAATTGCTGAGTGAATTCGAAGAAATTGGTTTGAAATTGAGAATTTTATTTAAATAGGCTTGAGCAATTCTGCGAGGAGATTGATATCTGTTTACCAGTGCCGCATAGGCTAATTCGTAATTTTCACCTGTTAGTTGTAAGTTAGAAATAATTGAGAGCGCACTTCCACTCTGGTTAGAGCGTAAGAAATGAAACTTTTCGATAGAGGAGAGAGACGAGCTATTGTGTATAAGTGATTAAAACAGCGCAAAAAACTCAGGCCATTTCTCAATATCACCCGAGAAAGTCGGTAAATGAATTTTAGGTAATGTAAAATTACTTTGAGAGCTCTGAGTGGCAATGATGGTGGGAACAGTAGGTGGAGTGGGTTGTTGACTATTCAGTTGTAGAAACTTGGTTCTTATTTTAAAAATGATAGTACGAAAAGCACTAGAAGGTGCTTCTGTATCGACGTTATCGTCTGGAGGTAGGAGACAGTTAAGATCACTGATCTTATCGTTGATAAGTTTAAACTCATCCTGCAATCGCGCGCTATCGTCATAATACACCTGTACAACAGCAATTTGATCATGAGTGTAGTCTTTAACTGCATCCCAACTGCTAGTAGCATCGAAGAAAATCGTTTGCCGCCTCGCTACATATTTCATCATTAACCTATGATTATTTTCGTCTGCTGCCATTTTGAAAAACGTAAATTAGAAACAATGTAGTTAACAACACAGTGAAGAAAGGAATAGGTTATTAGTAACTTACAATATCAACCAATGGTGAAAGATGCTAGATTGAAAAATAAAATGAAATAAACAACGCAAATAAATTTAATAATTTGAGAATGTATCGTCCTGCCCCGGTAAACATGAAATTATTTGAAGGAATAATCAATTGTTAATTAACGTATAAAATTTAGCAGATAATAACATTCAAAATCAAAAAACTATTTGTATATGATTTATTAATAAACTTGAAAGAATTTACTAGAATCAAAACCAGTTGAGAATATTTCTCCTATTCGCAAATATAAAGTAGACCAACCAACTGCTATTACTTAATCCGGCTCCGAATGGACCAAATGTTAGCACAACGGCTTAAGAATGTGGACTGTATTTGATAGAGAATTTGCAATTGGTCAATCTTCACTAAAAAACTTTAATTTGAAAGGGACTCACCCATGTTGTTGGTGTCTTCCAAAAATGGCTCCACGATCGATCGTTTCGCACTGGAAATTAATTCTTGCCCTTATGACACTATTATAGTTATTTATGCAACAAGTGCAAAGAATACGTTTTGCAAGAGTTGCATACAATATTTTTTCTAAATTCATGCAAAAACTGGATAATTAGAATATAAAATGTTAAGAACCTAACCTTACCTAATCAAACTCAACCCGTTCTTCTTTTTTTGTATCTTTATGGCCTCCACCTTGTCAGTACTCAATCATAGCTGGTTTTCGCCTTGACCATTTAAGTTTTAAATAATTAAAGATTTTTGCAAAAATTGTAACTCGTTGAGACTAAGTAGTAAGATATATATAGTATATAGGTATATATATATATATATATATATATATATATATATATATATATATATATATATATATTATTGTTGTATTAAAGCAGGATCAGATACTCGCTATGGATTTTTATTTAATTTAAATGTTTATGTTTGTCATTAATCATCACAAAACTGACACAAGAATGACAGATGAGTGCAATAAAATATTTTATTGCACTAGTGCAATAAAGTACCACTTTTTGCATTAAATGTGGTTCACAAAAGTGTTGTTTTTTGCATGAATGTAGAAAAAAGTTTTTATTTTACATTCATGTTTGCGAATACACTAAGTTTAGCAAATTTATATCAGCGGTTTGTCAAAATTTATATTTAAGAAAATCACGAATAGAAACGAGGTGTTTTCTTTCATACAGCGGGTTTAACAATGATAAAACCAGTCTCTTATCAAAAAGAAGGTACTTAATGTTTTAGAAAATGGTATAGCATTTTATACGAAATTAAGCCATGAGCGGCTCGTCGAATTTTATAAAATTAGAGGGCGGCGCGAACAAGTAAGAGCATTCTTCAAGCAAATGTATGTAAAAATTGAGGTGAATATCCACTCAGATCCATTTTTCTAATGAAGTCATGATGAAAATCTCATAGACTAACGCCTGATTCCACCAAACATTTCTTAAAGTTAGGTATTACTTGCAGAAGCATTGTGAAACGTAGAGAGCATTTGGGAATCCTCAAATCTGATTAACTAACTTTAGGAATGGTTTATGATATTGGACATGACAGTTATTTTGGCTCTACTCTTTGGGAGAATTTTGAAATAGTTATAGTCTTCAGCTTAGACAAGTCTACCTCTCCTCATCAGTAGTATCACAGGTGATATCTCTTGTGATTTTATAGTGATATACATTCCGAAATTATGTAGATGGAGGTTTTTTCCTCTTTTCCATACCGGGTGGTGAATGGTGGGACGCACCATAGGAAATCCAATGGATAATCATAAACTCTTAAATTCCTGCTTCCCAAATCATTTTAGGTGAAAACTCAATAGAAATTTTTCTTTAAAGAATTAAATACTGCATCAGATGAGACTATTAAAAATATTTTCCAGCTTTTGGTAGTTGAAAAAATTGACCAATTTATTTACCATTCTTGTACAGCATCAAGACAGCAATGATATGTCAGGATGACGTTACCTTTAAAAGCTATTATCAAGATTGTCATTCTATTATTCAATTAGTGACAACAATAAACGTAAAAAATGTCGTACACCGTTTCAGAACGAGTAGAAATTGTAGCAATGTTTTATTCCGGCAATAGTACGCGCACGGTAAGTGCTTTATTTAGCGCGAAATATCCAAACCGCCCGATTCCAAGCCATACTACAATTGGAAGAATAATAAAAAAATTTGAAAACACTGGCACATTGCTTCCTTTATGCAAGTGTAACAAAAATGACCAAAACATTCAAATAAATGTGTTTGAAAATGAAAATACCACAAATGTATTATCTGCAGTTATTGAAAATCCCAGAATAAGTTCTCGAGAAATCGCACAGCAGTTCAACATGCATAATTCAACTGCATTAAAAATATTAAAAAAGAATAACTTCCATTCTTATAAAGTTCAATGTCATCAAGAGTTGCTTGAGGGAGATTATGAGAGAAGAGCAGAGTTTTGTTATGAGATGCTGGAGAGGGCGAATGCAGACCGACAATTGAAAAAAAATGTTTGTTTTACAGACGAGTGTACGTTTACGTTAAACAATGAACCCAACGTGCACATCTGTAGAATTTGGTCAACTAAAAGGCCTGAAATTGTTGTGGAAACTCGTACTCAATATCACCACAAAATCAATGTTTTTGGCAGGAATACTGGGGCATCATCTTATTGGACCTTTTTTCTACGAGGAAAATCTAGACTCAGGAAGGTTTTTGGATTTGCTTCAACAAGAAATTTTACCAGCACTCGCAGAAGTAGCTCCCGAAGAAGAAGAAATTTGGTTTCAAATGGACGGTTGTCCTGCTCACAACAGCCGTGAAGTGAAAGAATTTGTCAATAATTGTTTTAATAACTGTGTGATAGGACCAAATTGTCTTATTAAATGGCCCCCAAGATCTGGAGATCTTGCCCCAAATGACTTTTATCTCTGGGGAGATGTAAAATCCAAAATTTACGGCACGGTAAGGTTTCCAGATTTAGAGGCATTAAAGACAGGCATCCGAGAAGAATGTGCAAAAATAACGCCTCGCATTCTAGCAAATGTTCGACGAGAGTTTTATGATAGATTAGGATATTGTTTAGCCCAAAACGGTGGTTTATTTGAGAATTTATTGTAATTTATTTAGCGTTTGTATTTATTTAACAATAAATAACTTTGTTTTCTATTTTTTTGACTATTTGAATGATTTGACATCTAAATATTTTAGTCATTTTGACATTTTATTGCTGTCTTGATGCTGTACAAGAATGGTAAATAAATTGGTCAATTTTTTCAACTACCAAAAGCTGAAAAATATTTTTAATAGTCTCATCTGATGCAGTATTTAATTCTTTAAAGAAAAGTTCCTATTGAGTTTTCACCTAAAATGAATTGGGAAGCAGGAATTTAAGAGTTTATGATTTTCCATTGGATTTCCTATGGTGCGTCCGACCATTCACCACCCGGTATAATCTTCACTATTTCTGTTCCACTTATAAGAAAGCGGTAACTTTGTGTGTGAAAATAGAAATGAAATCATGAATCCGTCACTGTTTTCCGTTTTTCTGGAAGATTTATTCAATCAATGATGCTCTTTTTTTATTAGAACTGTCCATTTACTTCAACAATAGTGGTTTCAATTTCACATTATTTGTACTAATAGTAGTTTATTGCTTGTTTTTATTGCAAATATAATAAAATGGAACAAGATTCGACTGTTGTCTTTCGTGATACAACCCAACTCTTAATTATAAGATAAAATTTCCTCTCTTATCGACCTTTATCACGTATGAAAAAGGGGAACTTTTCAATTAGAAACAAGGCGATCTAATGGCATACACAAACTGCATTTTTTTTTCTCGTGAATGTTATCAGTTATTTCTTCTTTTTTTATAAATGCGCTTCCTTAATAAATGTTATTAGTTTGAATGATCTTTTTGATAAAAGTTTTCATTTTCTTTCAATGCATTTTCAGGGTAAGATTCCATCATATCTCTACACTAATATTTCGATCCCACATTCTATTTTCAGAGCTAGTTATACCAGAAAAATTGAAATCTATTATTGCTTTATGATATATGGTGAACAATGAGGAACTGCACAAACTCCTATCTGGGGAATATTAATGATCAGTAGAAAGTGGCTGCTACTCTGTGGAGGAGCTACTTACAATGCTGCAGACTTTACAGTGCGATGGGCCAAAAATTTGGGGACTGCATAAAATGCTTATTAACAATGCAAGTTTATGCATTTTCTGCAATTCCAGAGATAATTTATACATTTTTGGCGATAGCATGAATGGATAGAACCTAGTATCAATATTTTGAATCATGTCACCGATTATATTTCCAAAATAATTGTTTTTCAATGATGAGGTGTGAATGTCATTTTGTGGGGGGGGGTAACGCCACTGGTACTCCCGGCTGATGAGATGCCTCTCATATTTTGGTAGAATAGGCAACGAAAATAGTGATTTTATTTTCGCATTATCAATCGCAGTTAGCTGAAGAAGGTTCTACAAGGTCAAACCTTTTTGTGGGTTTATGAAAGACTGCGCAAGAAAGAAAGTCGGGAACTGGTTAGATCAGGAATAGCAATCAAAATAGACGTTGACACAAGGTCAATTCCACACGAAGAGTTTACTCAATAAGGTACTCTCAACCAGGCTAGCGAAACTCGTTAAGAGACAGTTACCATGCAGACACTGCACCTTGAGGAAACATCTTTATCAAATCTACTAAATTATTGGGGATTTAGCCACAATCTGAGCTGGTTAAGGAATTAAACTCTTTTTTACTACTCCCAAGATTTCGGATTCATTTGACTCCTTTATCAAGGCTAAAATATGAACAAGTTCTTATTACAGGTAAAAATTACAATAAATTTGAACTTACGTGCAAAGTGAGTTTGTACAAATCAAGTAAAACATCATTATGAAAGACATAAATACATTTTCCACTAAACGTGGTAGTTAATAAGGTAATTTAGTAGATTGTTTTCCTACTAGCCGTCAAGACTGATCTTTGCTTTTTTTCTTTAATGTGAACTCCACGATGAAACACCTACTTACATACTCTGCTTTTGCGAGAGCTTACAAGGACTAAGGCGAAAGCACTTTGGAGAGGAAATACAACCATAGGTAAGAACTACTGAATATTCCTCTTGTCAAACTAGTGGCCTATATAGAAGACATGAAGGTTCTGGAATGGAAGTAAATGGCATTAATGAGAAATGGTATAAGAATCCAGGTATGTAGGCTGTTGCTTGATTGGATAAAATGAATGAAAGACAAATTCACTTCAATGTGGAAAAAATAGACTGGAAAAGTGGAAGAAACGATTCCTGTATTGACAACGTGAAAAGAATAAAGATTTAGTTGAATAATTCAAAATATTGTTTATTTCAAATATCATCCTTTCAATAGGAAAACATTATTGAGTGCAGACATAAAATGGACCCCTTAAATATTTTAAGAACTATTTTATGTGCTCCAGATTAAGCCAAGCGCCATTTTTCACAGAAGGAGTGAATTCAAAATCATATTTAATGGGTAATTCGGTTTTTTCATTTATAGTCACTTTATAATTCTTCAATACAGAACATAATCCAACTTTTACTAGCAGTTTTCCAAATCGCAATCCTAAAAACAAAATATTTTTACAGCATGAAGGTCTTCAAAAATTTTTTTTTGTTTCATAACACTTTTTTCTTGTTATCTTTTATTTGTTTATATTCGACTTACCTATACATGTCCTAGGTCCTTCACCGAAGGGCATATAAGCGGAAGGATGTCTATTATTCTTATTTTCATCATTAAATCTTTCCGGATCAAAATTATCCGGGTCTGGATAATAATCGGGATCTCTTTGAATAGCGTACACTGGAATGGAAACTCTAGTACCAGCTTCTATCACTAAATCGCTATCAGGAACTTGGTAAGTTTTACTACAAAACCTTGGTAATATGGATACAGGAGGATGTTTTCTAAGACTTTCTACAAAATTTATCATTTGTATTCGTTAAGCGTTGCTTTATTATTGATACAATACGTTGTTAGGCTATAAAGAGGACAAATGATCGTTTTAACAAAAAATCATCTCACTTTTTCATGTAAAAACGATTCTTTAAACTTCCCAGAATTTGATAGTGTGTATGAGGAACCAAAAGACCAAGGGAACCAAGAGGAGAAAAAATTTTATCATTAATTTGGGCAAAAAATGTTATTTTTAATGAAAATATTTGCTAGTCTTGGAACTTATCAAAAATCAAGAAGCAAATACTCATTCCAGACGCTATGGGTAAAGTTTTACTGGAACTATCTCAGTACCATAAAATAGTTCTAATATACAGAGTGTCCCACGACGAGTGAAAACTATCTGTATATGGCAAAATACTCATAGTAAAATCACGAAAATTCTTACGTTTGGGTTTTCGGATACGATCTTTTCAACTAAAATATTTTCAAAGATGGCCGACTTCCGGTTCTACCGGATGTCGACTGTAACTTTGTTATTTTAAGTAGAACACCCTTTATATTAATGCATTTTCAAAATCTACGTGAAATTTTGGTACAATTTTATATAAAAACTTTTTTCAAAAAATGCATACTTTTTGAGGTATTGATTATTTTGTAAAAAATTTGACTGTTGAAGACCCTTATAAATAATTTTTTTACGAGAAGACCCTTGAAGATATGAAAATGGTGTTTGTTGCCTTGAGCAAGGTCAAGCGTATTTAAATCTATGTTGAAAATTTTTTCATTTTATACAGGGTGTGTATAAAAAGTGTTCAAAGTTCAACTTCATAAATATCAAATTTCTCCATTTTTTGAATAGAACCACCCTATTTTTTCTATTTTAATGCATTCAGGAGAAAAAAATAAGACAAGTTTATGTATACTCTCCTATACCTAAACCTCACCGTTATGCAGATATTAAATGTTTTCTGTAAATTTTTGGTGATGCAGGTGTGGTCTTTTGATACAAGCACTAAGAAATAAAAAATTTTAGGTGAATTTACTTTCAATACATGGTAAATATGACAAAGTTGTTACAAGAACATGTGCCTTATTCGCAGTAAGATATCCAGATTGACCGCGATCGAAATCGCACATTGTTAAAAGAATACTTAACAATTTGAAGCTATTCGGTTCATTTCAAGCAAAAGTTAATCGAATTGAACCATCTGTGACAATAATAAGATATGTTACAAAATTTTATGGAAAATTAAAAGTCAAAGAAAAATAGTCTTATATTTCAAAGTAAATGTTCAAAATTGCTCCCTTGAACTTCAATGCATTTTTCAACCCTTTTCAGTATGATTTCATTCGTCGCACGGCTGATCATCATCTCATAAAGAGAATTGAAGCAATTTCGATCTCTTAGCTCACAATCTTCTTTAGATGTCAAGGCTTGTGAGTAAACCTCTTGTTTTATGTGACCCCATATAAAAAAATCTAAAGGCGTCATGTCAGGAGAGCGAGGGGACCACCGAAAAGGACCATTATTTGCTAACCACCTGTCTTCAAATTGCTCTTCTAAAAATGTATTTATGACAATTGAACTGTGAGCAGGAGCACCGTCATGAATAAAAAAAGTTTGCTCAATTCGTCTGGTGGCAATCGGTATAAAAAGTTTTGTTTCAAATTTCCTAAAATATCAAGATATCTTTCACCTAAAAATACAACAGAAAACATTAAAAAATACAAAAACAGTGTGTTTTACATAATTAATTAGGAATAAATTAATTGATTGTGTTTCCTACCGTTCAAATTCCCATCATAAAAATGAAGTGCTATTATTTGATTATTTCTAATAGCACAAAAGACATTGAACTGCCACCGATCTTGAAAAGCACGTTTTTTGGTTAAATGAAGATTGTCTTGACTCCAATAATGGGAATTGTGTCTATCAAATAATCCATTTTTCGTGAATTTCGATTCGTCGCACCAAATTATGTTTTTCAAAAAATTGTCGTCTTCCTGGCATTTTGTTAGTAAAAACTCAGCAAACTCTATTCGTTTAGTAAAATCGGTTGGTTTTAAATTTTGACACAAATTGTACGAATAGGGATGCATTTTATGTTTCCGTAAAATACGGTGAATCGACGATTTGCTTACTCCAAGATCTCTTACGGCATCGCGTATTGATGCTTCTGGATAAGCAGTAAAATAAGCAACAACATCAATTTCGGCATTATTATTGTCAATAACTGGTTTAATTCGATTTACTTTCGCTTCAAATGAACCGTATAGCTTGTTTGAGGATTCTTTAAACAGTATGCGAGTTTGGTCGTGGTCTGGATATCTTGCGCAAATAAAGTACATGTTCTTGTAACAACTTTCTCACATTCCCCATGTATTAAAAGCAAATTTACATAATCTTCGTTATTAAATTGGGAGCGAGCCATTTTAACGATTTTTGAAAGTATCAACAATTAACACTAATGTCAGTTGAATAAGTGTCATTTATTACAAAGCCTACTAAAAGTAAACATGAAAAATTTAAACTTGTTAAAAAATGTAATAACAATTTAAAACCTCAAATATCTCGGAAACGACTAAAACTTGGGATGGGATTGATAAAAACAATTCGATTTGATTTTTTTTAGAGACAGATGAAAAAAAAAGACTTTTTTATTTCTAAGTGCTTGTATCAAAGTTTAGACCACACCTGCATCTCTAAAAATTTACAGAAAACACTCAATATCTTGATAACGGTAAGGTTTAGGTATAGGAAAGTATACACGTACTTGCCTTATTTTTTTTCCCTGAATGCATTAAAATAGAAAAAAACAGGGTGGTTCTATTTGAAAAAATGGAGAAATTTGATATTTATTTATAAAGTTAAACTTTGAACACCCTGTATAAAATGAAAAATTTTTCAACATAGATTCAAATACGCTTGACCTTGCTCAAGGCAACCGAACAGAGACCATTTTCATATCTTCAAGGGTCTCCTCGTAAAAAAATAATTTATAAGGGTCTTCAACGGTCAAATTTTTTACAAAATAATCAATAACTCAAAAAGTGTGCATTTTTCGAAAAAAGTTTTCAGACAAAAGTATACCAAAATTTCACGTAGATCTTAAAAATGTATTAATATACAGGGTGTTCTATTCAAAATAACAAAGTTACAGTCGACTTCCGGTAGAACCGGAAGTCGGCCATCTTTGAAAATATTTTAGTTGAGAAGATCGTATCCGAAAACCCAAACGTAGAAATTTTCGTGATTTTACTATGAGTATTTTGCCATATACAGATAGTTTTCACTCGTCGTGGGACACCCTGTATAAGTAGCCTGCAGCCTATTGAACTCTACTCCCACATTTAATCCACCCATCCAGTTATCCCCGCACCTTCGAGTGGACGATATAGGTCCATTGGATGTGTGCCATATACTTCTGGTGGCACACTCGCCTCTCCGAAGATTGCCCGACTCCTTCAGTCCAGTGCCTCACAGTCAAACAAGATATGGGTGACGGTCTCGATCTCCATACCACAAGGGCTGCAGCTGAAGTCCCCGTTATTTTACCCTATTTTATGCAGGCGATCTTTTACCGCGGTGCCCGTTAGATAGCCTGTAATAATTCTTAGCTTATTCCTACTGATATTCAGTAATTCTTCGGCCCGCCTTAAGCATGTGGCACCTATGAAGGTTTTACTGTGTACCTGCTTTGGAAGACCACCAATACAATAAACATAATAGTTACTTATACTCATAATGAAACCAGCCCTCAGTTTACCTACATTATTGGAATCTTTCACTTTTACATGAAATAAATCATAATACCAAGCAAATTTTGGACAATAGTTTTATGAGGTTCTTGGACAAACGAAACTGCTAATCAACGATTAAATTTTTCTTATATAAACTGAAAATAAAAATGTTTTCCCTCTTCTTCACCCCATCACTATATATCTATCTATTTTTACATGAACTAAACAAAAGGTTAAAGATCTACTCACCTAGTAGCACTTTTTCTAAGTACGTCATTTCCATAATAGAATCGTAGGTCATTTTATTATCATGTCGTGAAAGAACTTCATTTATTTCATCTCTAATTTTATTTTGAATGTCTTGTCGTTGAGCCAACTCTAATAATGCAAAAGTCATGGTGGTAGCGGAAGTTTCAAAACCAGCTATATAAAAAATGAAAGCATTCGCTACTACATCGTTAAAAGTCAACCTTTGCTGATTTTCTGTATTTTTAAGATTCAATACAGCATCGTCATCACTGACTTTCCCAAAATTTTTCAGCTGTATAAGTAAATGCATGAAGTCTTTTCGATAAACATTATTTTTTTCCCTGTACGAAATGGTGTCTTTCACGAGATTTATGTAAAATTCTTCAGTATCCTTTTCAACCAATTTGATTTTCAACATTTTCGCCAACCATCTTGGTATTACATTTAGGACAATAAACTTAATTCTTGTTAACATTGAAGCCGTGAATATTTTTTTACCGTATTTCCTGAAATCCGAATCGGGATTCTTCATACAATTCATATCGATGCCGAACGCGACTGATCCAATAACATCGGTTGTGAAGCAGGCTGAAATTTCTTTAATATCAGCTGGTTCTTGGCTACGTGCGGATTTTTCCAACAACTCTTCTAGACCCTGAGTGCAATCCAGCAGAGTTTGGAACATCATTTTCATTTTACCTAAACAATTTCCAACATAAATAGATGTAAATAGAGGTAGACGTTCACTATAGTGCTATCAGAAAGTTGAAAGATTGCAATTATGAAGAAGATATTTTAACAGTTAAACAGGGATGCAAAGCTACCATGGTGGATAGACGAAACTCTGCCAGGTGGATATGCGTATGTTTTGGGATCTTCTTGAACAATGAGCGGCATCGATTTATCGCGAATGATCACATGAGGCAATCGCAGTGATTTTAATCGGTGTTTATCATGGACCTGGAGAACTATTATTTTTGGCACGTGATAATTGAGAATTTACGGGAGGCAGAGCAGGAAGTACGAATTGACGAAGATAGGGGCACCAGGTTATAATGCTGAAAACAACTTTTGAACGTCCACATGAGAGTTCAAAAATTAGTCGACTTTGAGCGTGGGATTCGATAGATTAACGGTGAGAGAAATACCGGATGATAGGAATTGAGAAAGATCCTCCTCGCTTTTGTCGAACTTCAGTGGTAGAGTAAGATACCAAATAAATTTTATGTTCAGGGTTGAAAAAATGTCGAGAAACTGGAATGGACAATCCAGTTTCTAGGTTGTCGAAATTTCATTCAACTGTTTTGGTTGAAATCCTTATCGGGTGTTAAATGTTTGAACGAATATTAATTTATAAATCATGACTCTAATTATAGCGATTAGAATACTGTATTTTTCATATGACAAAATCGTTATTAAATATTTACCTGATGTAAAAGTTGGAGTCAACTTCGCTCTAAGATTTCTCCATTTTTCGTCTTCTAAATTAAAAAGATGTCCTGTCAGAGGATCTTCTTCTTCCTCCCCGAGACTGGGACCATGGTTTGGAAAATGGGCAAAATCATTTTGGATGATACATTTGATCAAGTCTAGATCTACGGGTACGAAATGCGGCGAGAAAAATTCATATACTCCACCAAATTTTTTTCCATTGGACTTTATTTCATTGTAAATACTTTGAAAAACTTCAACGTTTGGTAT
Organism: Galerucella nymphaeae; assembly: GCA_963978555.1. NCBI lineage: Eukaryota > Metazoa > Arthropoda > Insecta > Coleoptera > Chrysomelidae > Galerucella > Galerucella nymphaeae. Next base: position 9,606,469 of record OZ021707.1, on the reverse strand, counting down.
CTTACGTCTTAAAACTTGCTTAAAATTACCGTAAAAGAATTGAGGTTCTCTGTGGTATACGTTTCTATCCTTCCAATAGGAATATTTTCGTTTCAAATAAAAATAAAGCAAAGTTACTATCGCTATAAAGATGTACACCAAAATATTTATTTCCATATCTTATATTGAATTCTCTGAAACATACCTAATTATATCGAGTGATAATTCATTTTTCATTTATAAATATAATCATGAAGAACGGCATGGAATAGTAGGGAGACTAGCATATTGATAACGAGAAACAACCTTTACAGAGTTCAACGACTAAACTGAGAATGTATTACATGAGATATGAATGTCATTTAATTTATAAGATAAAATATGAGAAACAAAGAAATTTATTTTGAAAATTTTACGCAACAACTTGGTATTATAAAGTGTTAACAATATTCTATTCAGTACCTGAATCAATAATATTGTTTGATACCTATTAAATATAAATCCCGAGTCAATGTCTATATTTCAGTATTTTGTTGCAAAATGTCAGAAGACTTGAAAACACGAATAATGTACATGGAGTGTGCTTACCTGCTTATTCAAAAAACATTAACGTTGTGGAGATGAGTGGGTTATTATGTTTTTATATTATATAAACTCATCTCAAAACAGAAACGATGACTATGAGATAAAATTGTTATCAAACTAATGCGATAATAATGTTATTTGGATAGGCGTATTGAATTCTCTGCAACAGTGATAATTCATTTTTCATTTATAAATATAATCATGAAGAACGGCATGGAATAATAGGGAGACTAGCATATTGACAACGAGAAACAATTTTTACAGAGTTCAGCGACTAAACTGTGTATGTATTACATGAGATATAAATGTAATTAAATTTATAAGATAAAATATGAGAAACAAAAAAATTTATTTAAAAAATTCCACGCAACAACTTGGTATTATGAAATGTTAACAATATTCTATTCAGTACCTGAATCAATAATATTGTTTGATACCTATTAAATATAAATCCCGATTCAATGTCTATATTTCAGTTTTTTGGTGCAAATGCCAGAAGACTCAAAAACACGAATAATGAACATGAAGTGTGCTTACCTTCTTATTCAAAAAGCATTAACGTTGTGGAGATAAGTGGGTTATTATGTTTTTATATTATACAGATTGTGAAAAAGCTTATCGAACCATGCGGATTACACAAGCACGACAAGGAAAATATGAGAAAAACAGCTTGAAAGAGAGATGGTAAAGAACGATTCTTTTTTAATCAAGATGATTTTTTTTCGGGTGATATACGATATTGGTAAGCGTTTACAAAAGTTTTTTGAAATTCCCTGAGATTTAACTTTAATATTATCGTTAAAATTTAAAGCGGCGAGAAAAGTGTTACTTTAACTCATATAGAGAGTGGCTTTTAATAACACCTCTGTAGGCTTTGAGGAGACATCAGTGACATGAATTGACTCTTTGCCAAGGGAAAGGATAAGGATAATATAGGGCACCTAATCCTTAATCCTACTAAATGTCAACAAATTTCATTTTTCAGGAACAACAACCCTATTTCAACATCTTACATGCTGAACAATGCTTCACTTGACCAAGTGAAAAGCGTTAAAGACTTGGGTGTCGTTTTGGATCATAAGTTATTATTTCAATCGCATATTTCTAAGATAGTTGCAAAAGCGAATTAAATGCTAGGTTTTATAATGAGATCATCAAGAGATTTGTCACTGCATTCAATCAAGCTTCTATACTGTTCCTTGGTACGTTCAAATATGGAGTGTAATTGTGTTGTGTGGAATCCGTTCCGAATGAATGACGTTAATTTGATCGAAAATGTTCAAACAAAATTTTTGCGTTATGCAGCTTTTAAGATGGGGCTTAGTAAAGGCGCATATCAAAGTAATGCTTTATTAACAGTATTAGATTTAAACACATCGTAGATCTGTTAGTTCTTTAACTTTTTTACATGCATTAATTAATGGTGCAATTAATTGTCCTGATTTATTAGCACTCATCAACTTCAATGTTAATGGTAGAAGAACTAGAAATAGTGAAATATTTAATATTCCATTTCATCCTACGGACTATGGACAAAATGAATCCATCACGAAAGTTCTCAGAATTGCCAATGACATTAATTTTAGTACAGATCTTTTTAATACCTCAATTCCTACTTTTAAAAAACAGACAAAAATCTTAAATTTTTAAATTCGAATTTTAATTTTCATCATGGGTAATTTAAATTGTAATATTTTGTTTCATATTTTAAATTATATTTCATTGATTTCCTGTTATATTTTGTGCTTTTTTTTTGGTATTGTATTTTTATTGTTGCATTTTGTATTTTGTATTCGCCCACTTTTAATCTAATTTTCAATTTAATTTTGTATTAAAATGGTATGACCGTTAAATAAATAAATAAATAAATAAATTAATTAATTTGATTGTATGCATTAGAGGAATCCCACCTACTATAACATTGTCCCCCTTCCAATGATGCGAACAGTTCCTCGATACGAGGCAGAGGATGCTTTACATCCTGTAATAGTATATTGTGCAACTAGTGGGAAAAGCTCAATTTTTCTCACGAGTGTGCGTTTGTGGCACGAGCTTGAGAGGTGAGTGCCGCAGCACACGAGTGAGAAAAATTGCATCTCGCACGTGTTGCACACTATACTTTTTCTACGACTGCAAATTAATTTAACTATTTTGAAGTAGTATATTTTAAGCAAAATAATAAAAAATAAAAAAAGGTACCAAAGTGGATAATTGGATTGGATGGATAATTTAACTATTTTAAAGTAGTATATTCTAAGCAAGGTTATAAAAAATGAAAAAAAAGATTCCAAAGTCGGGACTCGAACTCGGGCCGCTCGCGTAGTAGTTTTTTATATTGTAACACAAAATTTAGTTGAAATTCCTTCAAACTTACAGAAACACCTTCTCTCTACTTTTAAAACACTACCATTTGGGTACTTAATTAACGTTTGGCGTTTTATGACAGGAGTCCAAAGCAATCTATAATCGAGAACTATGTTGATTTTTCTCTAAGGTATCGTGGCCCAAGCCGTGGGAAAGATTTTTTCCCACGACTTGGGCAACTTTTCCCATGGCTTAGGCAAAGTGACACTTTGTAGCTTCGTAAATTGTGGAAAAAGGACTATTTTCCATAGCAGTCGTAGAAAAATATTGATTCACTGTAGTTTTGTAGTCTGCACATAACCTTAACTTACGCTGGCCTTCAACATCCTTTACAACTGGAACTAGTGGGGTACCCCACTGCCATGTTTCTACCAATGATATTACTTTTAATTTTCCCAGCTCAACCAGTTCCCTATTTATTGAGTCTTCAAACAAAAAGGGAATTGGACTAGGCTTGCAAAATATCGGCTTAGTTTCTGTGTCAACTTATAACTCCACCTTCTCATACTTATACCGCCCTAACTTATTCTCAAATAAACTTTCATATTTCTTTAAAATCTCCTGTAAACTCCCATTATTGCTGTTTTCGGACAGATTATTTAGAGATAATACCCTGTATATTAAAATTAAAAAGTTTCATTAGATTCCTACCTACTAATGGAATAGAGCCATTCTTTATAACTACTAATCTACAATTTTGTATGCACAAATCCTTATACTTAATCTTAACATAAATTTCACCTCCAGGTGTAATAATACTGCTATTATATGTCTTTAAACGTACTCTAGTTTGTAGCAATTTTGAATTATTTTGGAATAGCTCCCTATATAGATTGTCAGGAATAACTGATATTCCTGCTCCAGAATCAAGTTCAAATGTCACTACCTAATCATTCACAGACATTTCAACTTTGACCGGTTTAACAATATTGTTTTCTGACATGAAATACATTTCTATAAAATCTAGTTGACTTTCTGCCATGTCCGGTTCAACATAATTATTGGATACCTCATTTTTGTAAAAACAAACTCAAGCAAGATGACCTACTTTCTTACATTTGTTACATTTAAAAGTTTTATATTTACAAGTACTAAAATTATGATTTGTCTCACAACAGCTGTTACATTTGGCTTCTTTTTTGTTGTTGACTGAACTTGAACTGGCTCCATTTTTCTCTGTCCTATCCCCTTGTGAATATTTGGGTTTGATGCTCAATTTGTGGATTGGTGCATAAGATGTGACTATGGCGGCTTCTTTATTTAGTGCTACCTCTACTATATCATTTAAGTCTTTCGTATGATCTTCCTCCACTACTCTGTCCAAAATGGGACCTTTGCTCCACCCCGATACGAACCGGTATTTTAGAACTTCATTTAGCATGCTACCAAATTTGCAATCTATTCTTTAATCTGATATAGAAATCTTTTATGGATTCATTTTCAACTTGTTTTATTTCGTAGAAATTAATTCTTTCTTTGAACACAGATATTTTTTTGGAAAACTGCTTCCTTAAAATAGTGCAGAGTTGTGTGTAAGTCTTTAACTTGGGTAACTGAGGATCACATAATCCTCGTAAAATCTCATAATCCTGCTCTCCAATTACTGTTAATAAAACCGGTACCTTTTCACTTTCTTCTACATAATTGGTTGCAAAATATTGCTCCATCCTTTCCTCGTAAACACACCAGTCATTCCCTATTCTGAATTCGTTTAATAACCCAATTGTGCCTCTCATGTTCATAACCGGTTGCTCCACCTCCACCTTCGGTGTCGGTTTTTAATATTTGACAGTTTTTCTCGTCTAATTGCTAGGCAACAGTTTCTCATTGAACAATCCAAAATTACCAGATAAAATACAAACCTCTTGTGCAATTATAAGTGAAATAGTTATTTATGTATCAAGGGCGTAAAACAGGCGTTTATGGACCGCAACGTGTAAGTAAGAGCCCGAGCCGCAAGGCGAGTATAGTATAGTATATATACTTTTGTGAGTATAGGTATAAATGTTTCAAGTTGGATAAATTTTATACCTCGATATTATTATAACTCACCCTGGATAACAATCTACCAAATCATTTGTATATTTAAATAAAAATAAGTCTTATTGAAACTAATAAGATGATAAAACAATAATTTATATACCTATACGCGTTACCATAGCAACAAAGTCAATAAGACAAGAATAGGTAGACGCCATTTTTATTTACAGTCGACTTCACGTATTGCAAGTTTCTTAGTATATTTTCGGTTAGGAGTTTTATATATTTTGTTTATGTAATGGACAGTAGTGACGATGAAATAGTTTCTGGAACACCACCGCTATTTATACTGAAGTACTATTTTTTATAAGATGATAAACATGATATAGGTACATCCATTACCATTACAGATCACAGGAATACATATTTTATCATAGAGCGTGACAGAAAATCAGAAAAATTTTGAGAAGAGAAATAAAAGTGAATTTAGTCCTTTAAGTATTTCACATTGTTGTCATGTTTATGATATATGAACATATTGTTAGTTACATGCTTCTAAGTATCCAATTATTAATAGACCAGGGTCGATAATTTTTAAAATGGTGAAAAATGGAAAAAAATTTTAGGAGGATGATACCTACCCATTGGAAAAGGTAGAGAATATAACAAAAACGAAAGAAAAAATAAATTACGGGCGATTCGAGGTCGGGAAGGGAGAGGGGGTGAATTTTTGAGGGTGAAAAACGGTTAATCTCGATTTCCGGTAAAACTGCAAGTCTTATGAAGAAAAGTCGACTAGCAAAGTTGTAGGTAATAAAAAGATCCACAACTTTTGTATTGACACTTTTTTCACATCACCTCAAAATGTATGTGAAAAATTCGAATAACTAAGTTTTTGGATTTTAATTTTATCTTTTGAAAAAAATTTATTTTTCCACGAAATTTTGTGAAAACTAACTTTTGTATGTCCCAAACATACGGTAATTTTCTTAATTTGAAATATTCATTTTTTCACCTTATTTTGACTTAATATCGAAAAAGCACCCTAATTTTCAATCGAAAGTTCTCACGTCAAAATATCTTCTTTTTTTTTAAAAGTTGGTGTGCTTTCTATTCGTTAAAATCTCTACTTTGTGATGATATGAAAAAAATTTACATTACTATGGTAAATGTTCTCAGAAAATGCAAATAATAAAAAAACTCGAATCCGAGAAATTTTTTTTTATTTCAATTATGTATAATTTTAAGCAATTTATCAAAATTTACACTCTAATTACTAGAAAAATGTGAGACTTCATGTTATAATCTTGATGGTAGTACAACGAGACCTTTCTTTCCTTCAACTGGTAACATATGAGTTTAATCGGGTTGAGAATACAAAAAGGCGAAGGTAATCTAGAAATGTTGTGAGTGACCTATAACACTTTTTTTGTTCTCGCTCTTGTTCATACAAATAGTTACAGCAAATTCTACAGAAGAACCCAATTGTAGCTTTTTTGTTCTATAAAAAAGGAAAGGAAGCCTCTTTCCGCTTTTAAAGTGATGAATAACAGAAGAACATAATACTTCCATCAAATCTCGTCAAAACAGGTCAAAATAAAATACGAATATTTGAGATTAGGTCAAAAATAAAAATACTGAGAAAATTGTAGATTTTCAAGCCATCTATAACTTTTTTATTAAACATACATTAAAACCATGTATCAATATCAAAATAATTTATGAATATACAGACCATTTGTATGAAATTCTAAAATTCTTCTCTTTCCAATTTCTGGGAAATTAAACCACAATGTTTTTGAATTATTTATTTCAACGTTTTGGTAGCGTTCCACCTACCGTTGTCGAGATAAATTAAGTAGAAATTCATTTTTTCTCCGATTGGAAGCAAATATTAATTTTGCTGACTGATATCAATCAGCAAAGTATTAATTTTCCTGCCTAGGCAGCAAAGTGGTTACTTTGCTGCCTAGGCACGAGAGTGATTACTTTGCTGCCTGTGATTATGCATTTCCATAGCAACCAACTAAAATGAAGAGATTGTGGGGATTGTAATAATTTGCAAATACAATATCCTCATGAACAATCGGAGAAAAAATTATATGTTCAACTTGGCAGCAAAGTAGATTGACAACCTAGTTAAACAAATAACTATTTATCCCTATCTGACACAACGAGAAAAATTAATTTCTTCTTAGTTTATCTTGACAACGGTAGCTCGAACGCTACCGAAACGTTGGAATAAATGATTCAAAAACATTGTGGTTTAATTTCCCAAAAAATTGAAAAGAAAATAATGAATAATATACCTCAAGGAACATACAGAAGAGAAATTCCAAAAGTTGAGAAGCCACTTTGTTCCTTTGTTGAAATGGAAGAATGTTGGGTTAATGGGTGAATAAAATATTGTACAAACATATTTTAAATACCTTGTTGAAATTGGGAGTTTGGAATATCCTTCATTTTTAACCTATCTCTCTGTGGTCAGTATTCATTTCTTAGATTACTCATAATAACAAGCGATGGAAAAAGCAAGACCAAAAGGCATATATGTCCTCAAGGATTTCCAATCGTAGGAATTAGATTATATTTATGAGGTCTATTCCACTGCGACCTGAAAAGGTCCTCTGAATCCTCGTCTAAATCTACATTTTATTCTCCACTCTTACTTCCCAAGGATACCAGGAGACCATCTCAAGAGTACTTAGGATACTTTCCAGAACCTCTTCCATACATCTTTATCTGCTCCTACCGAACCAGTAGCTAGTACATCTCTACTTGTCTGTCCACTGTTCATCCTCCTTCAAAAAAACCAAGCTAAGTATCTGCCATATAAAGTGAAGTCTGTCAATCCTCTGGTTTACCTTGTGCCACACTAACATAAAGTCAAATCAATCTCGAGAGGAGTCTCTTGCCGAATCTAGCAAGTAGAGTTTCAGTTGTTCAGTTGAAATAAAAAAAGAAAGTAAAATAATAAAGTTATTGTTTGAAGACAAACATACAAAGTTTACTGTCAAGTTTGTAGACTTATCTTGTTTGCTAATTAGATAAATAGAAAAACAGAACGTAAGAAAATGGATTCAACTTTCTGGATTTTGTATGGAAGATTTTCAACATTATGATTTAGCATAATTTACGAAATGTTTTTACTAACATGGTGGATACATCACACAATTCAATTTGGAATAAAAATACGGTTTTTAATTTGTCATGACATATCAAAGTCTGTAGAAACTTTGAAGTCTTCGACCCGGGTGGATGGCAGTGTCAATGGTTAGTTGATTATTACAATTGACATTTGATGACTGTTTTGCTCCACTTCTATCCGATAATGAGCTTCGTTCAGCTTCCATATTAGTATTTCTAGCGGAGATGTGGGTAAAAACAAATTCAGAATCCATTGATCTGTGACTGGTAGCCATTTTCACACAAAAACATCAACAATTGAGTATCTGTCAGTGATATCAGTCTACTTACAGATATTTTGTGAATCCATGATTAAGAATTTGATATATTAATTTTCATACATTTTTCCATCTGAATTATATGAATAGTATCAAATGATAACATTGTTTGTTTCAATGATATTGGAAAAAAGGGTTCACAGTTGAGTTTGCAAAATAAAATGAAAAAGTGGTGTTTTCAATACATTTTTTTGCATAGAACAAAGTTCTGGGCAGTTCTAAACAAGCTTCAATATGTTGGCTTCGGACAAACTGTTTTGCTATTCACTATTCTCATACCTAATATAAGCCCGATGTGAACAATACCACGTGAACACATACAGCAAAAAACATTTCAAACAAATATAAATTAGAAATTTTTTTTTTTTATAGCGCATCGACCACGGGGGGTCATTAGCGATATTTGGTGTATACATAAATATATAGCTGCTTACATTATTGGTATTTTACAAAAAATTTATAACATTAATTAGTTTAAGAAATGTCTTCAGTCCACTTAAATTGCAGTTTGTCCCCAATACGTCGGATAATCCATTGTTGGAGAGTTGTGCCAGTTGCCGCTGTTGTGTTAGTTGAGGACATTCAACAAGTAGATGCTTAATAGTTAGTTTTGAATCACAATAATCACATTTTGGTTCAGGGCCTTTGTCAAATAGATAGCTGTGAGTTAGCCGGGTATGACCTAAACGTAGCCGTGTTAGTAGCACTTGATCGCGACGATTTTTTGGTAGGATTGACCACGGTTTAGTAGACTTTTTTACCGCGTTAAGTTTAGTTCCCACTGTTTTCCATTTAGCTTCACAGACACTGTTTAGTTCAGATTTAATTATATATTTCATATCCGCACTCACTGAAAACCGCACTACTCGAGCATCTTCGTTGGTCGTGGCGTCTTTTGCCCTTTGATCAGCTTCCTCGTTGCCATCTATTCCTACGTGTGATGGTATCCACATAAAGATGATATTTTTACTGTTTTGTTGAGCTATTTTAAGTTCTTCTTTAATTTTCAAGACAAGGGGGTGATTTGTGTATATTTTTTGTATGGATTTTATTGAGCTTAGGGAGTCTGTGAGAATGAGATGGTTTAGAGTGTTTTAAGATAAATCGATATTGGCTAGGGCTTCATATAAGGCATATAATTCGGCTGAAAAGATTGAATATGTATCTGGAAATTTGTACATATAAGTTGAGTTTGTAGTTACCACCGCGGCTCCAATGCCAGCAGCAGATTTCGAAGCATCAGTATAGATTTGGTGATAGTCTGTATAATCTTCCAGTATTGTTTTGAAGGTTGATCTAATACGAAAATTGGGAATCGAATATTTATCAAGGGAGCTAAGAGTGGTTATACATTTTGGTGTTGTAATTTGTCAAGGGGGAGTAGATGTAGTCGGACGAGGGAAACATTTGGGAAAAGAGAAGCTTAGTTTTTCAAGGTACATTTTTATTCTAGCATAAAATGGTTTGGGGGCATGAGGTTTGTTAGTGAAAGTGTTGGGAAGTTTTTGAGGAGAGCAGTCATGCCTTGTGGGGTTGAGCGGATTATAGATCGTTCTAGCTGCATATGTCAGGCTCAAGTACATACGCCTATCTTCTAAGGAAGGTTCATCAACTTCAGCGTATAAGCTTACAACTGGAGATGTACGAAAGGCTCCCGTTATTATCCGTAATGCCGTATTTTGTATTGTATCCAACCGTCTTAGAGTTCGTTTGCTGGCTGACGAGTATACGACTGCTGAGTAGTCCAGTTTCGATCTGATTAACGTCCTGTATAATGTTAGAAGTGTGTCTCGATCTGCGCCCCAGTTTTTATTGCATAGTGTTTTTAGAAGATTAAGTCTCTTTTGACACGTAGATATTAAGTTATTAATGTGTGCATTCCAGTTCAGTGTTTCATCAAAGATTGTGCCTAAAAATTTTAGTGACTTTTCGGCTTTTATGTTCTGTCCATATAAATTAATATCTGGGATGTTTACTGTTTTCTTTTTAGAGAATAACATGAAGCGGGTTTTGCTAGTAGAAAACATGAAGCCTGTTTTTTCCGACCATTCCTCTAAATGTGATATGAATTCTTGCGTGAGTGATTTTAGATTGTTCAAGCTCTTGCTTTTGCAATAGATAACTAAGTCATCCGCATACAAACGAGCTTTCATTGGTGGTTTTAATTCCTGAATGATATCATTAATTGCTATGATAAAAAGGGTGGGACTAATTACGGATCCTTGTGGAATGCCATTTTTTGTTAGTTTTATATCTGACGTGGTTCCGTTTGCTAATACTATGAAATTTCGTTCTTTTAAAAAGTTTTGGATAAAATGTAGACAGTTACCTGTGATATTCCAGCTCAAAAGTTTTTTGATAATGTAATCATGCCAGGCAGTATCGAATGCTTTGTTGATATCGAAGAAAACAGCTAAACATTTTTGTTTTCGTGCAAATGCCTCATTTATGTTACTTTCTAAATCAATAATATTGTCGGTAGTTGATCTTTCTTGCCTGAAGCCACTCTGTTCAGGTATTATCAAATTACGTTGTTCTAAAGTCCATAATAGTCTTCTGTGAACAATTTTTTCTAGTAGCTTACAAATCACTGAAGTAAGAGAAATTGGTCGATATGATTGAGGATTTGATTTTTGGCTTCGAGGTTTCAAAATAGGTATTAGAGATTCTCGCCATTGTTTTGGAAAGGTGTCTTGCAACCAGATCACGTTGTAGAGGTTTAGGAGATGGGCATTGAAAGGAAGATGTTTTAAAAAGGTAGTTGGAATTTCATCAGGACCCGGACAAGTATCTTTAAGGCTGGATAAGGCGTCTTCATATTCTGACATGGTGAGCGGTACATTTAAAGGATCGAAATTTTCCGTTGTCACTTCCAGGCGATTTTGTTCTTCTAGTTCTCTGTGAGCTAAAAAATTTGTCGTATAATTGCAATCGCTGGAGCGGTTCTCATACGTTACAGCAAGCGCATCTGCAATAGTTGAGTCAGAAGTCAATATAGTTCCTCCCATGTTAAGTATTTTTATATTATTACTGGAATGAATGCCAGATATTTTCCGTACCTTCTGCCACACCTCTGCCATTGGTGTATCTGGGTTTAATGATGAGACATATTCAGTCCAAGATTTGCGCTTTGTACTTTTGATTAGGTGCCTTGATTTTGCACGCAAGTTCAAAAATTGGTGTTTGTTTTCCGGAGTCTTGTATCGTTTATATCTATTAAAAGCTTTTTTGCTGGCTCTTAGAGCTGCTTCGCAATCGTTATTCCACCATGGGACCGGAGTGTGTTGTTTGGTGCGAGATGTTTTTCCAATTGATATATTTGCTACATGTCTTATGGCTTCTAAAAATTTTTCTAACGATTCGTCTATATTAGGCAGGATAGCACAAGATTTAATTTTTTCTTCAATGACAGTGGAATAAAGATGCCAATCAGCGGTTTTAAGCTTCCATTTAGGATGGAAGCTTTGTTTGGTATCATTCTTTGTACTGTTGTATATAATAATGGGGTAATGGTCACTACTGTAGGTATAATCTAGTCTGTCCCATGTTAATAAAGGAATTAGTGCTGGATCGCAGATTGTAAGGTCAATACATGAGGATTCTCCGGTCTGTATATTAAATCTTGTGGCTCTGCCGTCGTTAAGAACAGAAAGGTTAAAGTCGTCTAATATTCGTTCTACAAGGTGACCCTTTGTGTTTTGAGAAACCGAGCCCCAAAGAGTTGTGAGCATTGAAATCTCCTAGTATGATTCTAGGGTGGGAGATTTGTTGTATCAGATTGCTCAAGTCCTGTTGGTTTATTTGCGATCCTGGAGGAAGATATAGGTTGCAGATATGTATGTTTTGTCTGTCGTGGATCTTAATGGCAATGGCTTCAAGATTACTATTTAAAGGGATTTCCACGGCGTCAATACTATTTTTAGTGAAGATTGCTACTCCTCCACTTGCTTTTTGAGCAGTATCTCGATGTTTATAAAATTTTTGAAATTGACCTAATGTTTGGACATTGCTATGTTTTAGGTTGATCTCTTGCAGACAAATTATGTCGGATTTAAATTCATTTATGATCTTTTGTAATATTGGAAGTTTATCTATGAAACCATTAAGGTTCCATTGTAAAATTGATGAGAAAGAGTTGAAAATTGATAATTAATTTTAAATGCTTGACGTTTGTGAACAATCGCTCTCTTGTTCTGTGTCTGAATAGGTTAACTGCAGGTGTATTAAAAGTTTTTTCTTAATTTTTGTACATCTTGTTTTGATAACCCTGTGGGTAAAATGCGGATAAATTTTGGTCAACATATATATTAGTGCTGTGAGGTCGGTTGTGTAGTCTTGAATGATACTTACTGGGTCGGCAGATCTGTAAACGTTTACAAAAAGATCCGATATTTGGGTGAAATTGAGAATAAACGGTGGATTGTGTTCGTTAATAATTTTCCTCACTGGCTCCATAAGGACTTCGATTGGGAGATCTTTTTTGTTATTTGTTTTGATTTTCTTTGGGTTTCCTTTTGGTTGCGGTTTAGCGAAGGGATCTTTCTTTGTTTCGTTTGTTTCTTCTTCTGGTTGAGGAGAAGGTGTCTCTATTTCCCTGAATGTACGTTTTGCTAAGTTATGATTATCAGAAACCGTTTCCATTGTAGAATTTTGTTCGTAGGCTGAACGTTTATTGGTTGTTTGTTGTGAGGAGAGGTCTCAGGTGGTGCGATAGGGGTATTAGTAATGGAAGATGGGGGGTGTGATGCTGTTTCGCAGTTTGCTGCCGTGTGCCCTGGCTTTTTACAAGAAGAGGCAATAGAAAAATTCTGTAAGCAGTATCCTCATAATTTATTAAAAAGGATTCTGGGAGAGTGCGTTCTGGTGGAGTTATGAAAACTTGACGTCGGAAACTGTAAATGTGATTAAATTCGGGGAGATTTGAGCTGATTCTAAGAAATGACATCGTAGAAAGAGTGGTTATGCATGATATACAAAATACGGAAAAGTTTATTGAAACATGCGGATTACACACAAGTACGACAAGAAAATATAAGAAAAACAGTTCGAAAGGAAGAGAAAAAATAATTGTGCGCGGTCATCGAGGCGTGTACTTAATTCCAGAGGCCAGAGACCGAATGTTTATTGCCCCTCTAATCTAACCGCTGTTGTTAGAAGCGAATATTTATCTGTACAAGTGATATTTACGTCTGGCTATCGCTGACTTTTTTTCAAGCATAATATGTGATCATGTTTCGTTGAGCTTTTTCGCAATCTGTATACCAATAAAAGTTGATAACTTTGGGTGAAATGCCGATTGACATTTGTCGCAAACAATGCAATGACAGCAATGACTGACGTGTAGAAGATGAGGAAATAGCTATTTGTATTACTAGGGAGGAAAGTGCCACTTTTCCTCCCGCAGGATGTAGTTTACTGCACGACGCGAAGCGGAGGGCAGTAAACATCCCAGGGAGGAAAAGTCACTTTACTCCCATGTGATACATATGATTTTTCCTCCTACCCACTTTTTTTTGAAAATTTATTCACGACACAAATAGGTAACGAATATAATTCAGCCCATTGCTTATATTGTGTATATTGTTTTTCATACCTTTAGATTTTTGTGGTAGTAAGGTTAATGACGCTATGTTAGCATGTGCCTTAATATTAGGTGGTGTATTTGGAAATTCAAAATCACTTGAAACGCTCTCCATTTTTCAAAAATTCAACTAAGTTTAATGAATGTAGCGACTTTGCACCTCAAAAGTCAATCTCCGTGTTTACTGTCAGTGAGCCACAGCATACTATGCTTTTCTTACTCTGAACTCGAAAAAGGTATATCTATCTAAGATTCCTGAAGTTGAAATTTGTATTGAAGAACTACGTTGAAGTACCATTATTGTTTGATTTTTATCAAAAAACAGGATATACAGAATGTTCCAGATATTATGGAAACAATATGAATATAATGAATTCACAAGTTCCATCGTTTACAGCTTACTTGAAATGAGAGGGAGGAAAAATACTTTCCTCCCTAGGGAGGAAAGTACTTTTCCTCCCTTGGGAGAAAAAGTATGAGTTTCCTCCCTGATTTGAGGGAGGAAAGTGTGTACTTTCTATAGGGGTAGGAGGAAAAATTATTTTACTACGAGTTGTGGCTATGGAATAATGCCACTGTCGCAGAACTACGCATGTGCGGAGCACTGTGTTAGCTGTCTAGCACTTTTTTCAAGGGACCGTTCAAGAATCACTATAAAGGGGCGGGGCGACTATGTAGTCAATTATTTTGAATTATTTTGCTGACGATTCTCATATTATGACAGTATTGTAGTGTGAGTTCAATTTGGTATTATCAAATAGCTTTCTTCATTTTGTACACATTGAAAATTATATTTAGGTACATAATTTTTCATTGTAACGTTTCTTATCCAAGTCCTCCTGACACACTTTAAATTACATACATTAACAAACTAAGAGAATCATTGTTTTTGATATAAATGTCATGTCATCATGATTATCATTTGTTCACCATTTTATTCGAGCGTATCAGATGAGTTATGAGTTCTTAACTCCGGCTTATATTCCGACGGATATGGAGATTATAAAATGTATAACGATACAATGACAGCCATGACTGATGTGAACCCAATTCCAAAGTGCTAAAATCCAGCAGCTCACCAATGGGAACTCTGAAAGTTTTTCGTTAAAGCTGCTGTTGAATGTCAAAATTCATTCATTTATATTCAATTCCATTATTAAATAAACACAAACATTCGGCTTCGACTTCCATCAATTTCACAAAACACCTTGTATCACTTATAATCACCCACCATAGATAATTAATATTCTTCCTATAAACATTTTCTTACAAATATTTCCTGAAGACTATGAATATGAATCACAAAAATAGATAATATGTAATGGACAGAACTGTCATCCTTCGCGCACTGCTACAGGTTCACTCATTTATACAACAAACATTTTTAAAGCTATAACAAAATTAATGAGAAAAGTGTTCACTTCCAGTTCACATTCCGTATTTGTCTGTAAGATCTACAAGCGCTAGTAATGGGGAAAAAGGAGATGAGGAAATATTGCTGTACTACGAGGTGTGGCTATAAAATAATGCTACTCCCGCAGAACTACGCATGTGCGGAAGTCCTATTACTGTGTCAACCGATTTATCAACTTTTTGTTTTGTGGGAAACATAGTGAATTTCATATAGCAGGGAAATTTCAAGAGACCGTTCAAGCATCGCGTGTGCACCATATAGGGGCGGGGCGTCTTTGTAGTCAATTATCTTGAATTATTTTGCTGTTATATTATGACATTATTGTAGTCAGTGAGTTTAATTTAGTATTATCAAATAGTTCTCTGCATTTTGTACACATTGAAAATAATATTTATATAATTTTTCATTTCAACTTTCTTATCCTGACACACACCACACTTTAAATTAATCTTTAAAGTACATACAAACTAAGATAATCGTTGTTCTTGATATAAATGTCATGTCATCATGATTATCATTTATTCACCATTTCATTTGAGCAGAAATATTTAGTGTATCAGATGAGATATGACATTCTTAATCAATTGATATAAATAGTATATTGTATAATTAGTGGAAAAAGTATCATATTCCCAAACGACTGTGATGATTACCAAACGAGGAGCGTGGCGACGAGTCTGGTAACACAGGAGTTTGGAAATATGCTTTTCCCATGAATTATACATACTATTTTTTCTTCAATCGTTAATTAACATTTAAAAAATCAATCGAAAAATATCCCGTTCAAGATGTAATCAAGTAAGTTAAGATAGATTTCTCTATGTTCATATTGGAATATAGAAGTGGTGGTAACGAGATAAACCGAACAATCAGCCATGCAGCTTCAACGTATATAAATTCTCGTTGCCCTCCAGTACAATTTACAAATTTTACAAACTGTACAATGAATGTAAATATCAACAACAATAAATGTTTGGTTGAGAATATCGTTATAAATAAGACCAATAACTCCCAAAACTCTACAAGAAAGCTTCACCAAACTAGGTCTACCCAAAAAACATCCAGAAAATGAAACATTTTTTTTCTGAAACTGGGTTCGACCCACTTATTTCCCAAAAAGGATAAAACTCACGATCCTACTGCATAACATCCCTTCCAGCTATATCAAAATAACAACCTCTTGCGTTACTTATCGTTTTTACAGACATTAGGACCGAAACAATATCAGAAATGGTATCACCGAGAAAAATATTTATTTGTGACAATTAAAATCTTACTATGTCAAATAAATATGATTTTCCATATGGCCTAACTAATATTTCATTTGTAGTTAAGAAAGGATTTGTTCCAAGTTTGGAAAGTAATATTGCTGATGAATAAAAACATATTCATTGTCAATAATAAAATGAATTATCTATTGAATATTATATTTATTCTTGTAAAAATATATCATATTTGTTTTGAACATGATTTATTGAGGTAGGATGACAAAATAGTTATATTAATCTTTGGAAGCATTTATATTGAATAAAGTGGTTTTCCAATGACAAATACTCATTTTTGCAGGCAACTGTATTGTTTTATTATAAAAAAATCATGTTATAGCAGAATAACATTCTTTCATCATAAAATAATGTATTATCTCGTAAAAATATATTTCTTTACTATGAAAAAATATATTGTTTGGGTTACCGATATGTTTTTTATTTGTAAAAAATGTATCGTCAAAGCAAATTATATTTTTTTGCTGGAAACAAATGTTTCTCCTTTAAGAAAAACTATTAATGTTCACTAAAATTGAACATATTCATCATAACTGAACCATAATTTTGATAAACAATATATTGCCTTGCGGTGAAAAAGTATATTTCACTAAAAAACCAAATTATTTATGATGTTTATGGAAGTTACCTATTTAATACACTAAACTTTTGAAATGTTTCCAAATATTTATAAATATATAAAAGGTAGGTACGCAGTGTATTAAGATAGTATGGGTAACTTCCATTCGGTTCTCTATATATGCATAAAACTGTTTAGTATGAAAGCAGGATAGAAATAAAAAACTTACTGCTGAATATTTTGATCTATATATTAAATTGAAAACTTAACATTTTCAAAATGGAAACCATATACATATTCAAAATTAAACATACCTACATAGTACTTGATCTAAAACATAACCAACAATGGTATCCACAGGTATGGTATCCAGCCTTAAGTGTGTTCATTTATGCTTTTCCCATAGTAGTATTTTGGAGTAAATTTGACAGGTATAATTGAGAAATGTGTATGTTTGACGTACATTTTTCTTGCTTTCCATTCCTACCTACTTGAATATACTTAATTAACATCAATTTCGTTACCTTCAAAGAGATCTCACAACTCTTGTAATCGCCATGAGTTTAACAATTCATTCTTTTCTATTATTAAAGTCATTTTTGTCCAGCCAGAGCACTTTAACCACAAACTTTACAAAAACAAAATAATCATTAAAATTGCACAAACTCATCTAATTTCACTGTCTCACGCCAAACGATCGGTACGATTCTGAATAATAGGGCAGGGTGGGGTGAGAGTTATTGGTATTAATTGCCACATAATTTGTGTGCTAATGTGATTTCTTACAGGTGAAGAAATATGTGATTCGGAGTAAGTAAGTTTATTTCTCGTAACAATAAATGTACAATTACACTCAAATACCTATTTTTTCGGTATAAAGTAGATCTTATTTGAGGCTAATAATCTATAGGCTTATTTAAAAAATGTAAATGTCTGTCAAAACTTTGAAATGATTTACTGAATATTAAATTTGTTGTGATGAGATGTTATTCAAGATGTTATATTTTTTTGAGGGTAATTAAAACAATTTTTACTTAAATAGCATCGTTATATTTTATAACAAAATATTATATTGTGCTTCATAAACTTTGGATAGTTCCTGAAGAACAATTGTATAAGGGTGCGCATAAAGAAGAACAAATTTCTTTACATTAAAGAAATCACACTCAAATAAATCATTTTTTTTATATAAAAATTTCCCAATATTTTCACGTTAATATGGCTTCTTAATAATGAATAAGCAATGTTAGTATTAAACAAAGAGGGGTCAAACAAATCAGTTTATTTGTCTAGAAATAACTCTTCTCTCGGTAACACGCGAGATCACAAAGGCTGCAGAGAACAACTCAACATATACATAGCTTTTGTAGACTTCAGGAAAGCATTCGATAGCGTTCCTAATTTATTTTTTGCCAATCTACAACGACTACATCATCTCTTGTTATCTGTCATGGATTATTGATGAATCACTGGCGAACGAACCTTCATTTACAAATAAATGGTCAGTACCTACATCGAAACTGATAAAATTTCGATCCGTAGAAGAGTCTTCCATGAAGACTCCCTAAGTCCACTTTCATTTTGTTTGGCAATGAATCCAGTACCCAAATCCCCTCAACGAATATGATAATAACTTCAAAATCAAAGCTAATAGGAACACTAGCTGCACTGTAATGATATAAAGTCGTACTGATATGATATGGCGCTAGTTTTGACAACAAGTTCGCGCATACGACTGCAACTTCACGTGAGTTATAATTTTTGTGTCTCACCTATTCTCTTCCATAATAAGTGCACATTACATGATTCTTTAATCATTAATTGGGTGTGAATTAATAAACGGATATTCATTGCATTCCGCGATTGCTTATTTGTGAAGTCTTTAGTTTGAAAGATTTTAATAAATAACAAATAGCCATCAAATCGAGCAGGTTTTATCAAAAATGTAAAAGAATTATCCGAATTCAAGGATTTTCAGTTACAACGAAACTTTTGACAAAAGAAATTTGTGGTTAATCACACTGCGGTATCTCGGTAGCCACTTTCCTCCCCGATCCCCCTACGCTACCTGTTGTATGCTAATTCAAACCAGTCTTTTGTTTTTCGCAAAACCGCCAACTTTAGTTTGGAAGGAACTTTTAAGTCGCCATTTATTTGTCTTTGCGTTTTGAGAAAAGGGCGAAGATCTTAAAATTTAATTTTCTCTTCCGAACTTTAAACTCCAAATGTTGTGCTTGCAAAGAGAAGTTTCTCCAACAATCCAGATAGAGCATTTTGAATTGCTTACCATATATTGATGTTTTGACAGTTTAACACCATTATTCCCGTCATGGAAGAAGCTTCGTTTGGTATCAGTTGGTATTCACAACTTATCCAGACAAAATATGGAAGCACCGTTACAAGACGAGCGGACACACTATGACAACGTTGTGTCGTAAGCTAAATTATGCTTCAACCCCAAATCTTCTACTAGTAGATGTTTCACGCAGATGGTTTAAAGTCAAGCTGTTTTATTAGTATGTGTTTTAGACAAAAAGATGAGAGCACCATCGAGTTTTAGTGGTATTGTCAAATATCCTGTTTTATCCACTCACCACTGTCAATGTCAATTGTTATCAATTTTGATTTATAACTGGTTGTGTTTGAATTGTTTTTGGCCGTTTGCACCAATAGAGGCATGAGCTTAGAATAGTTATGGCAGGTTTGAAATTTAAGGGGCGCTTAGTCAAAGTCCACTAACACCAACTTTTTTGCTCTGCTTCTTAGCCAAGTGCTTAATACATTTGTTAACCTCGCTATTCAAGTTAAGTTTTATTGATTTCTTCCATGGTTTCTGATGACTTTGAGAATCAAACGATTTTATTCATGGTTGGCTTGGTCAAGCGAAAGCTTTTTCCATCCAATTCTTCATAGTTGATAATATCAAATACTTCCCAATCATTTTTCGTGTAAATCGTTTTTCAAAAATCAAAAGTAACACACCTGAAGTGGAAAGACGATAAACAAAAACCCGAAAACAGAATAGTTATTTACGTAATAAGTGGGATATGGACATTATTAACGCACGCATGTGAAGTTTACATAAGTGCGTTAATAATTCCTATCCGACGTGTTACGTACAAAATTTTATCTACAACTGTTCATTAGTAGGTATTATTAAAAGTACTCGTATCATAAAATTTTATTGAAAAAAAAAAATACTTCAATCAAACGTATTGACTGCAAACATAAGGTACTGTGATCATATTTTGTAACCATAGCAAAGTCAAAGAAAGCTGTGGAAATAAAATAAATTAATTGTCATTGAATTGTCAAAGTTGAATGAAGAACTATTTTCGAAAATGATTTCAAGTGAAGACAATCTCCCTTCAGATATAGAAAGTGCAGCTTCAAGTGTTATTTCAAATCTTGTGCCAGAGAAATTACGAGAAAAATACCAGCTGGCTTATGATCGTTACGAGAAATGGTGTCGAGAAAAGAAGGTTGGGAACATGAGTAGTGAAAAAGCATTATTGGTATATTTTTACGAGCTAAGCAAGATACAGAAGCCTTCATCCCTTTGGTGTTACTATTCCATGTTACGAACAGAATTTTCAATTGAGCAGAATGTCGACATCAAGAAATACTTACATTTAAAAGCATTCCTAAAACGAAAAGTCAAAGGTAATCACGAAGAAGGATTCGCAACAAATGCGAACGATGAGAGATATTTGTGTACGTGTTGAGATGAATTAGTCTCTTTGTGCTTAGATAGTTTATAAAAAAATGAAATATATGTAGTTATGGTTTATATAAATATATTTGTTGATAAGTCGAATACATAAAATAAAAACTTCACTGTCTATTTAATTACAATATAAAAACTATCAGGTTATGGGCCCAGGAATGCCATAAAATTGCCATAAAAGTGCCATAAAAACAAGGAGAAATAAAAATTAAGAAAAAAAAATTGTGATATAGAAAATAAGAAACAATAGGAAAATGGGTGACAATGAAGACATTAACAGCATTGATAACCTTATAGATGCCGAATCTTTCAATTTGTGGGATTTCCAAACGACAATATTCTTCAAAGCCAGTAGATTATTTAGCATTGTAGCAGGTGAAGAGAAAATAGAAGATTTGAACCAAGAGAAAGAAAAAAGATCATGGATTCAAAGAGATGCTAAAGCACAAAAAATCATGGTATCGACTGTTGATAAAAAAATCCTGATTCATATTATGAATTGTAAAACATCGAATGAAATGTATGCAAAACTTAAAAGTATTTATAAGCAAGATACTACGGATCAAAAATACAATACAATTTTTTGGTTGTCAGTATGATAGAGGTACGGATTTATCTACCCATTTAAGCAAGCTCCAGAACATGGCTTTCAGACTAAAAACTTTGAAACAAGACATAAGTGATGACATGCTCATGTCAAAAATTATGAGTACTCTACCTGACACATACAGATATTTCAAAACTGCTTGGGAATCTTCTCCACAAAATGAAAAAATTTTAAATAATCTTACAGCAAGACTTTTGTTAGAAGAACAAAATAATAAAACAAATAACAATAAAGAAAGAAATGGGGCATTTCAAAGTAATGAAAAACTGTGATACATCTGTAAAAAACCAGGACATCTCGCAAATTATTGTAGATATAGGGATGTTGGTGCAACTGGAAGTAAATTTGAGAGAAATAATGAAGACAGAAACAAAAATAAACAAACAAACCTAAAAGGTAACAGATTGTATTGCAATATCTGTAAAAAGACAAACCATAGAGAATTTAACTGTTTCTTCAAAAACAAACAAGAAGGAAATAAAAAAAATGGAATAAATAAAGTTGCTTTTTTAACAGAAGATGAAAATAAGAAAGTGTATTTGGAGAAAAATGTATTTGTTATCGATTCAGGCTGTACATCACATATGGCGAATAACAAAATAACTAAAAACTAACAAATAAAAATATAGAGATAAGTGTGGCAAAAAAGATGCACAAATAACAGCAGAAGGCATTGGCTGTATTGAAACAGAAAAATGTATACTAAATGAAGTTTTATATGTACCAGACCTAACAAAAAATCTTTTGTCAGTATCCGCCATTACAAAAAACAAGTTATTTTTGAAGAGAATAAAGTTTTTGTCATGAAAAATAATGAGATGATATTGAAAGGAAGAAAGAATGAAACAGACTTGTATACAATAGACTTGAACGGAGTAGATGAAATCAAAGAAGAGAATAATTTCACAGAAACAAAAGAAGATAAGGTTTTAACTTGGCATAGAAAATTGGGGCATATTAATATTAGAAGCATGAAAAAATTAATAAATGCACAAATGGTAACAGGTATGGATTTGAAGAAGAGTGATTGTGATCGTTTTGAGATACCTTGTGACATTTGCTTAAGAGCTAAGCAGACAAGATTTCCATTCAGTTCAGAAAGAACAAGAGCAGCGAGACCATTGGAAATCATCAATACAGATTTATGTGGTCCAATAGATCCATACACTTGGGACAACAAGAAGTATATACTTACCATTATGGATAACTACAAAAATTGGACAAGAAATTAAAAAAAGAATGAATAATATACCACAAGGAACATACAGAAGATAAAATGATTTATTTATTGGAATATAAGAATGAAACAACATGTTTTATAAAAGAATATATAGAAAAAAATGAAAGATATAAGAGCACAAAAGTATCAAAGATAAGATACGATGATGGAAGCGAATATAAAAATAATGATTTGATGATTTACTGCAAAGAAAAAGGAATCAAATTAGACACAACTATACCTTACACACCACAATTAAATGAAAAAGCTGAGCGCCTTAATAGAACCCTAATTGAAAAATAAGATCGTTGTTATTTGATAGTCGAATTGACAAGAAATTTTGGGGTGAGGCAGCTAGAGTTGCCGCATACATACTAAACCGAAGCCCTACAGAGTCAGTACCAATCAATGTGACACCATACCAGATGTGGACAGATAAAATACCAGATTTAAGAAGAATGCAAATATTCGGATCAGAAGCATATGCAAAGAATTTAGGATACTTAACAAAGCTACAAAAAAGGTGTGAAAAATATACATTCGTAGGTTTTGCAACAAATGGATACCGACTGTTTGATGAGAAAAGGAGAAAAATAATTATAAGATGAAATGTGATATTCAAGAAACCTCAAAATGAAATTATTGGAATAGATACAGAAGAATTACAAGAAAGGCAAGAAGATGTATATGAAAACTCAAAAGAAGTGCCTGAAAGAAGTGAAAGATTACTAGAAAACATAGAAAATACAGTAAGAGAAACTTTACAACACGAAGATGTGAAAGGAAAAGTGACAGAAAATGAGATAGAATATATTAATGAAGGAAGTGATGAAGAATCGAGCTTAGGACAAGGCAACAGAAGCAGAAGAGGAAGAAAAATTATGAAACCAAGTCGTTACGATGATTATGTTCTATTGGCATATAATGAAGCAATACAATGTGAAGGAAAGCAATACTGGAAGTAAGCAATAGAAGATGAAAAAGACTCATTGAAAAGAAACCAGACATGGGAATACGTAAATCGAGATGAAGCTAACAACAAGAAAGTTTTGAGAAACAAATCAGTTTTTAAAATTAATGATAATGGCACCTATAAAGCAGGATTAGTAGTTAAGGGTTGTCAACAAACAAAAGGTCTCGACTCTGATGGAGTATTCAGTCCAGTAGTCAATATCAATTCTTTAAGAACACTTTCAGCTATATCAGTACAACAAGAATATCAAATGAAGAAATTTGACATTAAAACTGCATTTCTTTATGGAACTATATCGAAAGAAATATATATGCAAATTCCAGAAGGATACCAAGAACAACCAGAAAAAAATTGCAAACTGAAAAAATCCTTATATGGTCTTAAACAGGCTCCAATGAAATGGAATGAACATTTCACAAATTTCTTGAAAGAAAACGACATGGAGGCATTGAGCGTGGATCAATGTACATTCAAAAACAAAAATGGGAGTTTATTTTTAGCTATTTATATAGATGATGGTCTCATAGTTGGAGAAAAATTGGAAGAAATAAATGATTTACTGGATAAATTAAAGCAAAAATTTGAGGTTAAGATATTTGACAAAGTGGATTGTTTTCTGGGTATCAGATTAACCAAAGATGGAAGTTCAACAAAGCTAGATCAAGAGCTATATTGGGTATGTATTGTAAATATTTAACATGAAAAATGCAAAGTCTAGTACAACACCAATAAGTGATTATGAGGAGATATTATCAGTACAAGAGACAAAATTTCCATACCGTGAAGCCGTAGGAAGTCTTCCTTTCTTGTGCAATAGAACAAGGCCAGACATATCATATGCTGTGAGCTACTGTAGCAGAAATATGGAAAATCCAACGAACAAAGATGTTAAAAATGTGAAGAGAATTATGAGATATCTAATAGACACAAAATCAAGAGGGGTGGTTTATAGAAAAAGCGAAGGAGATTCGATGATACAAGTTTACAGTGATAGTGATTTTGCAGGAGATAAGAACACAAGAAAAAGCACAACCGGCTATGTTATATTTTATGGTGAAGGCCCGGTGAGCAGAATTTATAGCCGCTGCCGAATCAGTGAAGGAAGTTCTATGTATAAAAACATTGCTGGAAAATTTGTTGATGAAGACTATAGATATTACATTGAAGATAGATAATCAGAGTGCTATGAGCATAATCAAGAATGGATAATTTAATAAGAGAAGTAAACATATAGACGTGAGATATCATTTTATAAACGAAAAAGTTAAAGAAGGTCTGATAAAAGTGGAATACATATGCTCAGAAAATATTACAGCAGATATTTTCACGAAGGCAATAAATAATGTGGAATTTCAGGAACACAAAGAAAAATTTGTGAAATAAGTTGAGTTTATTTTTTTTCGTTCTTGTAAATAAAAATAGTTATTATTTTTTTGCAATTATTAGGACAATTCCATGTTACGAACAGAATTTTCAATTAAGCAGAATGTCGACTTCAAGAAATACTTACATTTAATAGCATTCCTAAAACGAAAATCCGAAGGGTACAAACCTAAAAAGTCAAAGGTAATCACGAAGAAGGATTCGCAACAAATGCGAACGATGAGAGATATTTGTGTACGTGTTGAGATGAATTAGTCTCTTTGTGCTTAGATAGTTTATAAAAAAATGAAATATATGGTTTATATAAATATATTTGTTGATAAGTCGAATAAATAAAATAAAAACTTCACTGTCTATTTAATTACAATATAACAACTATCAAACAAAATATAAAAACTATCAGTATGAAGGTATGTAAGACTCCTGTGTAGATTATAAAAAGGTGTATTCATATTATATTCACTTTAAGGTTATATTGTTCTTTGGTTTGGCTGGTGATGTCGGCGGGAAGAGCTAACAAATATGTTGTTTGAAAATATGGAAGATCAAGGAATTCGCTATCAAATTACTATACCAAATTTCAAAACAAAAGTGTATCGAGAATTTTTTATAACATCTGGAAATATTGACGGCGTGAATCTAGTTAAAGTTGTCAGAAAATACGTTGCATTGAGACCTAAAAATTGCGAACATAAGCGATTTTTTGTTGGATACCGGGCTGGAAAATCAAGCGTTGGGCATCTCAGCGTCTGGAATTAATTTATACAATTGTAAGAAGTGCACTGTAAATATATACAATAAATAATTTGATTATATGTACCCTAAACTACATGTTATAAAAATAGTACATTGTTTACCGGGTAGGAAAAGCTTAACATTCCTGGACGACTGAGAAGATTGCTAAGTCGAGTCGCAAGCCGAGACTTAACACCACAGAGTCCAGGAGTGTGGCTTTTCCTACGAGGTAAACATACTATTTTTCCACAAATCGTTTAAAATTCGACAGATATTGATTGATTTAAAAAAAAACGCGATAATTTTATTCCCAAATAAATGGTTCTTTGAAATTCCTAATAAAATTACTTGGGTTACTATGGAAACGTATTGAGGTTGAATTGTCAAACTTGACGCTTATAAATTTAATTGCTGGTGTTCTCGAAAGTAAAATGATAAGTGATGATGAAATTTCCATTCCTGGGACTCCTCCAGAGCTGGTTGAGGCAGTGAATACTGCTTCATTAGAATTATTGCCAAAGAAATCAAAAGAAAAGTACGAAAATGCATACAGACGTTTTATGGATTATGTAGAACACTAACAACTGTACGGAAATATGATTTCCTTACAGTAAGGAAATGACATTTCAGTAGCTTTATCAAACGAAAGGAGGTATAATTAGTCATTTTCAATTCATACAGTGCCTCAATACCTACTAAATTGGAATTGGCTAAAGTATTCAACAAGTTTATCTGGAATCTCATTCACAATAATCCTACAAGATCCTTTCTAGGTGAAAAGGTTTAATAAAGGAGAATTATTGTTGATATCTATTCGGTCGTTGTTGAAAAGATTATCTGAATATTTGTTTTTATTCATCTCAAAAGCTTCTAGAAGATTTAATTTGAAGGATTTAGGTTCTATATGCCAAATTTCAAAATTTGAATCGAAAGTGTTGGTTTGCTAATAAATGATTTGAGTAGTTGGAATCTGATTTGTTCATGTGGATAAAATTTCAGCTGGCTTCAATGGTACTACGAGACAATTAGATAACTTCATTACTCACTCTTTTCTTTTTAGTTACTTGGGAAATTAATTCACAATGTTTTTAAATTATTTATTTCCAATTTTTCAGATTTGTCAGATATGGATGAAATAATTAATTTCAACTCATTTTATCTTGACAACGGTAGCTGGAACGCTACCAAAACGTTGAAATAAATGATTTAAAAACATTGTGGTTTAATTTACCAAGTAATTTAAAAAAAGAGAAGAATGAATAATAACCTCACCTTGGGGAACTGGTCGAAACCCCATTGTAGGTAGCCTTACCTCCGCATGCGGGGCTCTGTGGAGGTGGACCAAGATTTCCCTTGCTACTCGTGGGATCTATATGGACTCACCAATTGTTAGAGAAGAGAGGAGGGCTCAGGAAGAAGGGACCTCTGAGGAGACTCTGGAGATGGGCGACCTATATAGGGCCCTTACGAAAGAGGCTCCTGGGAGGTGCACTGAAACCGGGTCCCCCGAACAAGACCAAGAAGTTCAGATGGTGGAAGCGGTGAGGGCTCAGGTTATGCCGGGAACAACTGCCCCATCACCTGAAAGACCGAAAAGGCACCGCAAGTCTATTTGCGGTGCCAACAATGCACACTGAAAGAACAGTTTGGTTACAATCACTAAGACTAATTAACTATCACCAAATCCGTTATTGAAATATGGCTTATTAAACGTTTGTTGGTAAAAAACAAATTATTTGTTTTCACTCTATAAATAAAGAATTATTTACTATTACATAAGAATATTTTCTCATAACAATTAGTTATTAACTATAAATTTATATAATTTTTTATTAAAAAATGATTAATCAGTATGAATATATGTTTTTCTACCATACCGAATGCTATTTATTATTACAAAGTCATTGTATATAGTTATTGCATATTCTGTCACTGTTATTCCAGATTGAATTACTATACCCATATATTTGTTCACAATGACAACATGACTAAAGCCACCTTATTGATAATAAACAAATATCTTTCGTTACCAATATCTATGGATTGATGTCCAAATACTTATTTCAACAACTATAGACTGCCAGCATCAGTATTCCCGAAAAGTTATCATGATATTAGCAGATATTGAAACCATATCAGCATTGGGTTATTTATGCTAATACATTTATTATTTAGAGGATCTTACTGCAGTTGATGAAAGATTAGTCAAGACATTTTTGAAGATTTCTTTTTTTTTAGACTTTATAGATACCTATTATTCGTTTTCTATACCATTATATACAGATTTTTCAATATATTAATGATAAATTGTTGTGCTTTTCTTAAAATTGTCATATCTACCTAGATGCTGGTAAATGAAACAACAAATCTTTTAATCAAGTGATTTATTCATTTTTTTCATTATAATTTCAACAAAAAATACAATATAAATATATAAAAAAACTGTGTTTCAAGAAATTCCAGAAACTATCAGTCGTATAAGAAATATTGATTATTCATGAAATTTCTTGCAACACATCTCGAAAAATAAAACAAACTCTAATATGCAGTTATGAAAAACAAATAAAATCCTCAAATTGGATAACCACAAAATAATTATATATTGATCATTCAAATCAATGTTGATACTTGTGCCGCATTATTTAATGAAAAAAGGGGTCAAAATTATTGTAGTTTTTTCAAAGAAAAAGTATACATAG
This sequence comes from Galerucella nymphaeae, assembly GCA_963978555.1. Classification (NCBI taxonomy): domain Eukaryota; kingdom Metazoa; phylum Arthropoda; class Insecta; order Coleoptera; family Chrysomelidae; genus Galerucella; species Galerucella nymphaeae. Next base: position 9,577,917 of record OZ021707.1, on the reverse strand, counting down.
GAAAGTAACTAAATATACTAACCATTTGAATGTTCATGAAATTTCATGCAACACAACTTGAAAAAAAATTCTTAAATGTAAATATAAAAAACAAATAAAATTATTAAATGGATAACAACAAAATATATTGATTATTCAAGTAAATTTGGATATTTTGTGCCGCACTATTTAATAAAAAAAAAGAGTTACTAGGAACTAGGAAATTGTATGAAAATGTCTCACCTCGAATAAATCATAAGATCCTACCTACCTAACATATATATACTAGGTATTTGCTATCCTGCTGAACAAAATTATATTTTCACTGTCTATCTACTTACTTTCGAAATTTGCATGCCCCACATTCTTCAATGAAAATGCTTATAGGAGTGCTACTGAAGTCGACACCTCCGTCCGCCATTATTTTGGCATAATATCCAAATAAAAATACAAATCTTATATCCAGTCGTTGAGAACGATCCAGTTCAAGCACAATATAATCAGTAAACACTGAACTTTTTACCCACGCTGTCCACACTATTGCTAATCATTTGCTAATATCCAAATATGAATAATAAACAACACTAAACACACTGAGGTTAAGACGATACCAATAAACAGCACACGTGCAGATCTTAGGGATAAGGGAAGCGGAAGCTACATCACATGTGCATCTAGGCGATCTATGGTCACGCGCATGACAGTTTGTTGATTATAACAAACAAGATTAACTATTAAACAATATTCTGCTCATTTGTATAACGTAGGCTTATAAGAAACAAATGAATTTATTGAATGTTATAATGATACAAAAAGATTTATTAACAGACAGGGTACCATTTATAATAATTATCAAACAAAGTTATAATTACTAATTAAACTTAGTAATTATCACCGCGAAGTTGGCGTATTAGATGATTTGTTTATTATTGAAAAATTTTATTCAAAATTAACAATTATAGCGGAAACAAATCCTCTATTATTTATTAATAAAACAAATCACCGGTAATGATTATAATAAATAAGTTTTTTCAATTATAAATATCAATACATAATTATGAACAAATTTGACATTAACAAACATTCGATAATAATTACTGAGATTTTTCTTTCGGTGCAAGTTTATGCATTTTCTGCAATTCCAGAAATTATTATTTATACATTTTTGGCGATAGCATGAATAGATAGAACCTAGTATCAATATTTTAAAGCATGTCACCGATTATATTTCCAAAATAATTGTTTTTTAATGATGAGGTGTGAATGTCATTTTGTGGGGGGAGGGGTAACCCTCGGCTGATGAGATGCCTCTCATATTTTGGTAGAATGGGCAACGAAAATAGTGATTTTATTTTCGCATTATCAATCGCAGTTAGTTGAAGAAGGTTCTAAAAGGTCAAACCTTTTTGTGGGTTTATGAAAGACTGCACAAGAAAGAAAGTCGGGAACTGGTTAGATCAGGAATAACAATCAAAATAGACGTTGACACAAGGTCACTTCCACACGAAGAGTTTACTCAACAAGGTACTCTCAACCAGGCTAGCGAAACTCGTTAAGAGACAGTTACCATCCAGACACTGCACCTTAAGGAAACATCTTTATCAAATCTACTAAATTATTGGGGATTTCGCCACAATCTGAGCTGGTTGAGAAATTAAACTCTTTTTCACTACTTCCCAGATTTCGGATTTATTTGAATCCTTTATCAAGGCTAAAATATGAACAAGTTCTTATTACAGGTAAAAATTATAATAAATTTGAACTTACGTGCAAAGTGTGTGACGTTCTTCTTCACCTCACTCCGGCTCTTATCAACTAGACACGTCACTTTGGACACCCTCGATGCAAAATTTTCAAATTAATGCTCGGGCGCCAGATTTTTTACGTGGTTTGCTCCACGGCCCCTCGACCCTTAGCGTCAAGAGTTCCAGATAGCCTCAGATGGAGGTTAAGGAAAATTCCAGGGGTCGAACTATGAATGACGGTAGAGACTAAGTAGTGTATACTTATTTTTTTCTTACCACAAATAGATTACCTACCATTACCTTTTGAAACCAATATGACAACTACCGTTGTAAAATAAAATAACCATTAACTGTAGTATCGAAATACTAGAAAATTGTCAATAAAACTACGGTTATTCAATGGAGGTTTGTATTCTAATCCAAAATTGTAATTGGTTAACAGCAACAAAAAAACCTTTTCCGTACCTGCTAATAATGCTAGCAAGAAGACGGGCACTCAAAAAAATAATTATATACACCAGATATAAAAGATATAATATAGAAAACAATTTAATTATAATGCAAATCACAAAAAAAACAATATGGTTTATTCGGACTCAGTGGTTTTACAAAATGTGCTATTGTATTCAATATTACTAAATATGTCACGGTGCTAGGCAGTGGTTCGACAAATTTTGAAAAATTTAATTTCAGTTAAAATTATGAAGATAAGAATATCAACAAGACCCGAGTCAGTCGGCGATCGGTTGATATTCTAGTCAGAATTTAATTCCCGTACAAGACTTTTGAATCGTCCAGCAATCAAATATTGTTCCTAAAACCGGGAGTTACTATAAACAAATTTGACGGCTGAGAGACAAAGAAAGGAATCTCGGAAAACCCCGAGAAAGTCGGCGATTCACTGAGATTCCAGATACAAAAATAAATTTGAATAACCGAGCGAAACTTTTGGATCGCCCAGTATTCAAATATTATTACTGAAAACCAATAAACACTCTCAAAAAAAAAAATTAA